>CM070726.1:26476252-27730674 GCA_036346275.1 Otatea glauca | reverse complement strand
ATGGCTAAGGTTGAGGGAGCTGTTTACTATAGCTAAGGTGACGTGGCTCGATCCTTACTGCTGGTTGAAGATCCAACGGTCGACGAAGCTTGCGACGCTGATGGCGGTACGGTGGCGAAGTCTTCACCGGACTTGGGGACGATGACCACAGCGACGACATTTTGGGGCAACTCCGGCGACGCTTCCTCCTTGGTTCGACGTTGCTGGGTGAGGGCAACCTTGGCGACGGCGGACGGAGACCGACGGTGGCGAAACGAGGCAAGAACTCCCGGCGGCACCAAGCGCAACTACGGCGAGCTTTTGCGGGTGAACGGCGGTGGCTCGGGATGCACGCACTAGAGCTATGGGTGCGTCTCGATGTGCGCGACACAGGGGTGGCGGCGGCGCATTAAATAGGACGCTCGGCTTCCGTGTAGGGCGCGGAAACGAATTCCGAGTCTCACGGGATACGGTGGCGCGGCAGATATGGACGAGCCGACGTGGCGCGATCATAGTCTTCCACGCGGTTTCGATCGAACGGCTGGCAACAAGCGGTGGCGCGTCACGATCACAGCCGTTGGATCAAAATCCAACGGTCGCACAGCTAGGGTTCGGTCGGGCGGCTGCTTGGGCTGGGCTGCACGGAGAAATGGGCCGGACCGGGTGGGTTTCGGCCCAACACTATTCAACCAATTTTTAAAACATTTTCAAATTAAAATAATTCAAATAAATAGATAAAGCCCAAATACATAGCAAAAATACGAGGAAAATCCCGAAAAATTCCAGAAAATACTTTGGGATATTTGGAACTTAAATAAAATATTTCCAACTAAAGATCATTAATAATTTTCTCTGAATGATTAAAAGATAGCAAAAGGCTTTATTCAAAAATTCCAAAATGAATTAAATAAAACCTCAAAAATTCAGTAACAGAAAAAATCATATTAAATCTAAAAAAAATTGGGATGTTACAAACCTCCCCCCTTAACGGAATCTCGACCCTGGGATTTAGGGCTGACTAAGGAATAGGTTTGGAAATTCTAACTTTAGATCCTCCTCACGCTCCCATGTAGCCTCGCACTCGAAATGATTGCTCCACTGCACTCTGCAGAAACGCACTGACTTGCTTTGGGTTATGCGATCTGCTACATCCAGAATCTTGATTGGCTGCTCCTTGTAGGTTAGATCCTCTTGCAGATCAATTGACTCCAATGGCGTCTGCTCTGTGGGCACTCGAAGACACTTCTTCAACTGGGACACATGGAACACATCATGCACTCCTGCCAGCGACTGCGGCAGCTCCAATTGATATGCAACCTCTCCTCTGCGACTCAATATTTCAAACGGACCAACATATCTTGGTGCAAGCTTCCCTTTGCCATGAAACCTTTTCACTCCCTTAAGAGAGGTTACTCTGAGATACACGAAATCACCGGGATCGAAACTCAAATCTCGGCGATGATTATCAGCATAACTCTTCTGCCTTGATTGAGCAGTCTTCAACCTTTCTCTAATCATAATGATTTGCTCTTTGGCCTCCATTAGAATATCTGGTCCAAAAACCATACACTCCCCTCTCTCATTCCAATTTAGCGGGGTAAGACATAATCGGCCATACAAGGCTTCAAACGGTGACATTTGCAAGCTGGCCTGGTAACTGTTATTACAGCTAAACTTAGCATACGACAAACATTTATCCCACGACGAGGCATAAGCTAAAGCACAAGCTCTCAACATATCTTCCAAAATCTGATTAACCCTCTCAGTTTGTCCATCTGTTTGAGGATGATAAGCTGTACTGAAATTCAGGCGAGTTCCCATTGCTTCATGCAACTTATTCTAGAATCTCGAGGTAAATTGCGTATCTCTGTCTGACACTATTTTCTTCGGTACTCCATGCAAACACACAATCCTTGACATATACAATTCTGCCAAATGATCTCTTGAATATGTGGTCTTTACGGGTATGAAATGGGCAACTTTGGTTAAACGATCAATTATGACCCATATTGAATCATATCCACTCTGGGTTCTAGGCAAACCGGTAATAAAATCCATACCGATTTCTTCCCACCTCCATTCAGGTACTTTCAATGGTTGCAACAACCCTGCTAGCCTCTGATGCATTGCCTTCACCCTCTGGCATATATCACACAAAGCGACATGCTCGGCAACTTCACGCTTCATATTAGGCCACCAAAATCTTACCTTCAGATCCTGATACATCTTTGCACTTTCTGGATGAATAGAGTACTTCGAGTCATGAGCTTCTTCAAGAATTAATCGCTTTAATTCCTTCTTATTTGGCACACAAATCCGACCTTTCATCCATAAGGTTCCTTGCTCATACAAAGTAAAATTCTTCGCTTTACCTTCATCCATCTTGGACTTAATCCTCTTAATTTTGGCATCATCTTTCTTCTCTTCTCTAATTTGATCCTTCAAGGTTGGCTTTACCTCTAGGGTAGAAAAAAACCCTTTTGGTATCACTTCCAATCTCAGCTTCTGAAAATCTTTGCAGAACTCAGATTGATCCTTCTGCACTAACAAGCTACCACCGTAACTCTTTCTGCTTAAAGCATCGGCTACCACATTGGCCTTCCCAAGGTGATAATGAATTCCCAGGTTATATTCCTTGATTAACTCTAACCATCTTCTCTGCCTCATATTCAGGTCTGACTGCGTGAAAATATACTTTAAACTCTTATGGTCGATGTATACTTCACAGCAGTTTCCAATAAGATAGTGACGCCATATCTTCAAAGCAGCACTAGTGCAGTTAATTCCAAATCGTGCGTCTGTAATTCTCCTCATGTGGCCTCAACTGCCTTGATGCATAAGCAACAACCTTACCATTCTGCATTAGCACACATCTAAGTCCTTGACGCGAAGCATCACAATAAATATCAAAACTGTTCTGAATATCTGGCAGCACTAATATTGGTGCAGATGTTAACCTTTTCTTTAATTCTTGAAAACTCTTCTCACAATCTGGTGTTCATGCAAATTTCTTCTCCTTCTTCAACAACTGCATAAGGGGTCTAGCAATTGTTGAGAACCCTTCAATGAATCGACGGTAATAGCCCGCCATTCCAAGAAAACTGCGAATCTGAGTCACCGACCTCGGTTGTTCCTAGTGCATTACTGCCTCAACTTTACTAGGGTCGACTGCAATACCTTTAGCAGTCATAACATGTCGGGATCGGATTTCCGAATCCGAACCCTCTGTGTATAACCTGTGCTAGTCCAGGAAAAGGTAGCACATACAGTGGAAACAGTGATGACAACACATCCATATCACGAAGCACATAATATTAATTAAGCAAAAGAGTATTAGCCTTATGGCCAATTATTACAAATAAGCAGCATCATAGCTTAAGTTCAATAAGAAAAAACGGAAACGAAATAACAAAAGCAGGATAAGCCCATCCATTTGCCCAACAGGCAATCGACTGGGGTTCACGTCCTAGCATTCCGGATCGCCTTCATCATAACCACAAGCGTAGAAATCGTAGTCACCTTCAGCTTCTGCGAACTCTTCTGTGAAAGGTTGGGGATGTTGCAAGGGTGAGCACAAAATGTACTCCGCAAGTCTTGGAAACATAATGCATGATAACTATATGCAAGGCTAAACAATTGAAGGCATAATATGGCTATTTTGGCATAAAGCAAAGTTTAAAAATCATAAGAACCAACATGCTTTCACATTTCTATCTCCTCCTTTTCTACATTTTAAATGATGCCTTTTTCTACATTTTCTCCCCCTTTTGGCAATATAGGCATCAAAATAGAATTTTCTCCCTCTTTTATGTATGCATGAAATGCAACCTAAGGGAGCTTTGAAGATTATCCAAATGATCATAATGACAAGATATGGCACCAAGCTTATTAATCTCAGATTATAACCAAACTAAGACATGTCCAAGTGCAAATAACAAATTTTGCTCATCAGCGAAGTTTTGAAAATGTATCATTTTTAGCAAGATTTGACAAGTGCAAAACTTAGCAAAGTTTCAAAACTAGAAGCAAAACCACTCAGGGATCAAATGGAAAACCTAGAGTTCAACCTACTCAACACTTTGGGGAAATTTGAAGTGCATATAAGGTCCTTGAGCCCATTTTTTTAATTTATGCAAATTTTCTTTAAGACTTCGAAAAACATAGCGGGGTGCAAATGTTTGACATTATTTGCATTCTTTACCCACTTATGTGTTTGATATTTGCATTTTTTTTGTTGATTGACTCAAGCCATTTTCGATCATCTCAAGAGTTACTCTTAAGAGAATGATCTTGGTCATACACAATATATTCCAAGTTCATCCCAAATGCAATGGGAGGCAGTCTCGAGAATATAAAGTGCTGAGATCAATTTTGCACAAAAGAGTCAATTTTTTTTTTAATTTTCAGTTTAGCACATATAAGCAATTCTGAAGGACTCAAATATGGATCAAGCAAATTTCACCCAAGTTGCTATAGGGACTCTAGAGAATTCCAAAATTTCACAATTTATGGTAAAAGCTCTTAGAGAAGAAACTTAGTAAGTAAAAGCAACATGTTTCATCAAGTTTTCATTTAAAGCTTTTAAGTTTTGATTTCAATGAACATTAGCTTGATAAATGAACTTGGACATATCTAAGCTAGTGATTTTCTTCGAAAGATATAGCATGATGTATTTCACGAAGATTGAGTCAAATGCATAATAGACAAAGCTCATAAAACGAAAAATGCAGTCTAAATGCAATGCATGAGCAGATTCCCAAACTCCCCTCAACAATTGAATCAATTTTAAGCTCAAATCTGGTTAAAGTTGGGTTATTATCAAGATTAGGCATAAAGAAAATCCGAATGAACTCAATAATAACCAGAAAAACAGAATGAGGAGAAGAAGTCGAGAAACTGCAACACTGGATGGCTATTGAGCATAGATAAGATAGAAGAGATTCACTATGGCTCAGACTCGCTCTTATCTTCCCCAGAGACTGACATAGGGAAGCTGACTCTAGATCCCAACTAAGGAGTGCACAGGACCACTGCCTACCGGAGGCCCAAAACCCGCTAGACTTATAAGGCGTGAGGGAACTCAACCTAGAGAGAAGAGAGAACAGCTAATCACGCATGATAGCAACCTAAAGCATAAGATAAGAGGTCCATGGAAGACATGCTAGGTGAGTGAACTCAACTTAAGAAAACAAGCCCAAAGTCACCCAGAAGAAGAAAGGAAAAGCTGAAAGAAAATATATAGTACATAATATACAAACCAGCTCCCCCTCAAGATAAGCCGTATGGGCTCACGACTCCAAGCTCACTCCTCAAGGCAACAAACCTGGAGCTATCCAAAGGCTTGGTAAAGATATCGGCTAACTGGTGGTCACCATCTATGAACTGAAGCATGATATCACCCTTCTCCACATGGTCTCTAAGGAAGTGATATCTAATATCAATGTGTTTGGTCAGGAATGTTGCCTTTGGGTTTTAGCAATGCAAATAGCTGAAGTGTTGTCACGAGAAGAGTGGCACACTCTCTATTTCTAACCCATAGTCCCATAAGGTCGATCTCATCGAGCACCACCTCTGACAATCGGTTTGCAACAACATACTCGACCTCGGTGGACTGGCAACCCAGCATCGCTTCCTAGATGACCAAGAAACAAGAGAAGTGCCAATGAATTGGCAAGTGCCGAAGTGCTCTTCCTATCTATCCTCTGACCAACAAAGTCGGCATCGGAAAAGGCTCTAAGAGATAGACAAGAAGAAGAAGAGTACCAAATACCATAATCGAGGTGGCACGAAGGTACTGAAGATGCGCTTGACCGCTGGCGGTGAGAGCGCGAGGAGAAGCTTGAAATCGGCGCCTGACACACGACAAAATGTATGTCCGGCCTCGAAGCAGTGAGGTACAAGAGGGAGCCGATCATGCTCCGAAACTCCTTTTGATCAGCAGGCTCACCATCCTCATCGGGCTCGAGGACAGCAGTGGTGGCCATAGGAGTCATCACCGGCTTCCCATCAGACATGTCGAGCGCCTCGAGGTCACGGGTATATTTGCCTTGATGCAAGAAAGTACCCTCCGAGTGCGCTTGATTTGGAAGCCAAGAAAGTAGCTCAACTCGCCCATCATACTCATCTCAAACTCTGTACTCATCACATCAGAAAACTGAGAGACAAGAGAATGAGAGGAGCCACCAAAAATGATATCGTCCACATAAATCTGGACAAGAAGAAAATGAGACTCATGGTGTTTGATGAACAGAGTTTTGTCTACTATGCCCATTTAAAGTCATGGTGAGAAGATAAGACTTGAGCCTCTCATACCATGCTCTGGGGCCTGTTTGAGTCCATCTGAGCTTTGGAAAGCTTGAAAACATGACTGAAACTTGGGGTTCTCAAATCCACGGAGGTTGTTTGACATAAACCTCTTCCTCAATATAGCCATTGAGGAATGCACTCTTGACATCCATTTGATAGAGCTTGAAGCCGGGATGCGAGAAAATGCAAGCGGGATCCTAATAGCCTCTAGCCTAGCTACGAGGGCAAAGGTCTCCTCAAAGTCAAGACCCTCAACTTTGAGAAAAGCCTGTGCAACTAGTCTAGCCTTGTTGCGAATGACAACCCCATCCTCACTCTGCTTGTTTTGAACACCCACTTGGTCCCAATGACATTATGACCGGATGGGCGCTCTACAAGCTGCGGACTTTGTTCCTCTCAAAGTTCTCAAGTTCCTCATGCATGGCATTAATCCACGACTCATCGGATAATGCATGAGAAACATCCTTTAGCTCAAAAGAGGCAACGAAGGCGAGTGAAGACAGAAGAAGACAGACCCGTTCTTGGCGTGTGACACGCTCGAACAAATCGCCGATCATTTGATCGGAAGGATGGCGTCTCTGAATATGACGGGAGGACCCGAGCGTAGTGGCCTCTACCTCTTGAGCAGAAGAGATAGGAGCAGAGCCACTCATTTGAAGGAGAGTCGGAAGGCAAGGGCTGGTCTCCCGAGGTGCGAGAAATGGAAGCAGAGGCACCTCGGTGCGAGAGGGATCTGGATCGGATGGAACACCATCATCTCCATTATCCTCATCCTCTACAAAAATGGTCTCGAAGGAAGAAGAAGAGCACGAAACATCGAGTCTAGCTCTGGCTAGCCTCATCAAAGGTCACATCACGGTCTCTATGATCCTATGCGCATCAACACTCCGGACCCTATAGCTACGAGAAGAAGGCGAGTAACCTAGAAAGATACCATCGGAAGAGCGAGACTCAAACTTATCTAGGTTACAGTTTCAAGATAAAACACTTGCAACCAAAACGCGAAAATGGGACACACTGGGCTTTCGCCCATACCTCAACTCATAAGAAGTGCGATGCAAATGTGCTCTCAAAAACAGCGATTAGACACATGGCAAGCGTGAGCTATAGCCTCATTAAAACTTCCTAGGAGTACTATACTCATCTAGCATCGTCACGCCATCTCAACGAGGTCTGTTCTTCCTTTCCACTCGCCATTCTCACGAGGCGTAGGAGAAGAGAAGCGATGCTCTAAACCGGACTCCACACAAAAGCTCTCAAAGTAGGAATTCTTGAACTCAGTGCCATTATCACTGCAGTATAGCTCGTAATGCACACAGGAGCTCAATAGACAACCTCTTGACCAAACCCACAAGTGAGAAAAAGTCTCATCCTTTGAGGCCATGAAGAATACCCAAGAGTATCTAGAAAAATCATCAACGATGACAAGAACATACCACTTCCCTCCTGCCGATCGCACTCTAGCCGGACCAACAAAGTGTCCATATGTAAAAGCTGTCACGGTGCATCAGTCATCACTACGGTGATTTGGAGGATGAGAAGCGATAACCATCTTGCCATGTCGGCAAGGAGAGCAAACTAAGTCTTTGACCATCTTGAGTTTAGGCGGACCCGAATGAGATCGTGGTACGCTAACTCGGTCAAATGATCAAAACCAATGTGGCCAAGTCTCCTATGCGGAAGGAGAGATCACGGGACTCGAAGCAATCAAACATCGAAGAGTCTCGGAAGAAGCGAAAAAATCAGCACGAAAGACTCTCCCAAATCTAGAAATCCATAAACTAACCCTCCCGATGAATCAAGGATTCTGCAGACATTACTCTTGAAGCTTACCTCGAAAGAGTCATCGATAAGTCGAGAAGCAGAGAGCGATTGTATTGCGACTTACTTACTAAGGCAACATCTTTAAGAATGAAATTTTTGTTAATGCAGATGGTACCTTTAGCAATGACTCTACCTGAAGATGCATCCCCAAAAGTGATTAACTCATCACCGGGGGCTCGGACTAGGGAAGAGAACCATCGAGAATCTCCGGTCATATGGCGAGAACAACCGGAGTCAACAATCCAAACATCTCCCTTCCCCATCCGACCAACCTGATCAAGACATAAGAGAAAGATGACTCGATCTTGGGATAGAGTGAAGACTTGGGAACCCAATACTGAACCACATGACGCCTCAGAGTACCAGTCACAGAAGCAGACTGGACTCGAGTGTCTCTCTGCCGTTTAACTATCACACGATCAGAAGCAGCTCTGGTAGATGATCTAGGAGTCAAAACTGGGTTGGCCTGCCGTGGTGCAAAAGCCGAACCACCCGATGAAATTGCTGAATCTCCTACCGAAAACACCTCACGCCGCGATATCTACCTCGATGGGAAGAGCGAGGAATATCAAGAGGACGGCGGAAAGACCGACTACTGAACAGCTCCAAGACTAAAATTCGAAGAACCAAAGATGAAAACCAAGTCACGACGCCCCAAAAACAGCGACTCTCTAACTTTGTCTAGAAGCGGTGTGTGTCTTAGGAGCACTCAAAGTGCGGGATGACCACGAATACCCCTAAGAGCGACAACACGATCACGCCGAGTGATCTTGGCGCGCCTAAAGCAAAAATCTACTAGGTGACCATCCTTCTTACAGGAAGGTGCATGTATACCGCCTTGCTAGAGGCGAAGCAATAGGAGAAGCATCCTTACAGTCAAGTCCCATGGACCACACCAGGAGACTGAACACGGTGGTGCTCACCACAGGAGCTACCACAATCTCACCACTCTTGGATGCACGCACAATGGTAGGAGGATGTGCCTAGCGTGCTCCAAGTAGTCAAATCCTAGACCACGATTAAATCTGGCGATCTTAGATTGGTCTAGAATGAGATTAAGCTTCTTCTTGCCTCCAACAAACTTCTCGAGAGTGCTCATAAGATCTGGCAATCTCGGAAGAAAGAAGCACAAGAAGAGCGGGGAAGAAGAAGAAGAACCGAGAAAGATGAGCTCTCTCGGCCGTGCATTTTCTCCTCGGACGGCTGCCTCAATCTTGAGGGCCTCACAAGAAACATAAGACGCATTTCTAATTCTATGGGCTTGGTCTTCTAATTTCTTCCTAAGCTCGACATGGATTTTATCCAAGTCCCCACAATCTCGATACATCATAAGCAATATTTTTGTGACTTATCTAGTAAGTCCTTAGCAAGTTTAGCACACTTGACATTGAGGTTTCATTGTCAAGTTTTAATTGCTTCTGACCCTCACATGAGTATTGGATCCTTAGAAGCATGTGATTCGAGTTCATTGTTTCTAGCGAAAGCTTTCTAAGGTGTTCGCTCATGGCATCAATTTGAGAAAGCAATTTAGGGCAATTAGCACAAGAGGGAGTAGAGTGAGCATTAAGAAAACTAGCTTCTCTGAAATATCATCAATAGAACTAGTGCTAGCATTCTTCATCCTAAGACCATCAAGTTCAACAAGCACACTATCATGTATGGTCCTTAGGTTCTCCAACTCCACAAGAACAACATCACAGAGAACACGACCATCGGTGACTCGGGAGGAGAAGATCTAAGTGAAGCTAACTCCGAGTCAAGGTACCTACTTCCTTCTCTAACTCGTAACACCTCGACCTAGCCTTAGCATGAAACTTGCCTAATTCTGAGCGACATTTAACTCGTCGTAGGTGGGTACCTCATCCGTGTCATTTATACAGCTCGAGTCGCTTACTTCAATGGCGCTGCCATGAAGCACATCTTAGGAGAAGTCATCGTTGCCCTTCACCTTCTCTTGCGGATCGTCCTCGCTTGCATCGCTCCATTCTCCGTGTCGAGAGCTCGATGTCGTCCAAAGTGCGGCGAGGACCCGGTGAAAGAGCTTCTTGTTCTTAGCAAAGTTGCGGTACTTCTTCTTCGCCGGCTCACGAGCTGGGGCCTTCTTGTTGCGGTTCTTGTCGGTGTAGTCGTTCTTGCCCGAACCGCCTTGTTCGTTTTTGCCCTTCTCCAGCTTGGGACAGTTTGCTCGAATGTGGTTGGGGCCACCACACCAAACAGTGATCATCCCACCTCTCTTCCTCTCTCTCACTCTCTTGTATGCATATGAAAATTTGCGAGCAAGAAGAGCAAGCTCATTTTCTGGAAATTTTTCCAGTTGGTCATCGCTTAGCTCACAAAGGGCGGAGAGAGAAACCAACGAAGAATCGAAAGAGAGGATCAATGGGATCGGTGACCAAAGCCATCGTGAGACCGTCTTCCGCGAGACGACGTCGATCTCATGAGTCTTGAGGCGGAATAAAGCCGTCAAGAGTCAAAGTCGATAAGTCGGTGGTGTCCTTGATGGTGGTCACCTTCATCTCCCGGACCGAAGGTCGAGTCGCGGTCAAGAAATGCCGAGCATTGTCCGAGTCAGGGTATATGCAACCGACTGCTCGGAGGTCGCTCAGAATCTTTGTAAACCGACCAAAGCACTCGTCAAGACTCTCACCAGCGTGTTGTTCAAACTTGTTGAACTCACGCTTGAATTTATCCTGTCGAACCGTCTTGATTTGGGTAGTGCCCTCATGGTAAGCATCAAGGGTCACCCAAATCTCATGAGCAGAACGAAGGTGAGAAATCCTATCGTACTCACTGCGACTAAGGCCCTGTATGAGGATGTTCCTTGCCTTAGCATTTGCCTCAACGTCAGCCATATTGCCACCGTGGCGTTCTCATCGGCGAGAACCTCATCAGGGAGCTTCACCTTCGCCATATCGGAAGCCACAGGCGGTGATGTGCGACTCCATCCGAGATTTCCAAAAGGAAAATCAACTCGAGAGAAAATAGGAGGCTTGGTGGAATACTTGTCCATCGCCATGGCTCTTGAGACCGGTCAAGATCTAGAAAGAGCGAGAACCGGCTCGATACCAATTGAAAGATCGAAAAGCGACTAGAGGGGGTGAATAGGAGCCAAATAAAATTTTCGAATAAATTCTCCCCTAAAATTCAATCCACCAAAGACCGAGAAAGAAAGAACTGAACCATCGATCGGGCAATTTCAAAGCAGAGGCTCGACCCGCTTAAGATAGGGTGAGCATAAAAAGCGCCTTTGGTCGAGTAGCTCGTCGGATGAACGATCTTGCTGAATCGAGTCGTTAGTATCTTGGTCGGATGAGCAGTACTCCCGACTGATGTGGTCGGATGAGCGATACTCCGGCCGGAAGTGGTCGGGTGAATGAAACTCCGGCCGAAGTGATCGGATGAGCAGTGTTGGGTGAACGATACCCGACCGGATGAGCGAGTACTCCCGCGGAGGTCGGTTAAGCAATACTCCCGATGCAGAGGTCGGATGAGCGATGCTCGGGTGAATAGTGTTGGATGAGCGATACTCCCGACCGATGAGCGATGCGCCCGACCTACGAGGTCGGATGAGCGATACTCGGCGAATAGTGTTCCCGACCGATGAGCGATCGCCCGACCTACGAGGTCGGATGAGCGATGCCGGGTCGGATGAGCAGTAAAATCAGCACGATCTTAAAAGCAAATCGATGTAACTTTTGATCGGTGATCCAAAAGCGAGGAAAATTGGTGTGCACCTCCTAAGGATGTCAGAACCTATTTCAATCATCAATCGAAGGAATTGATACCAAGGTTCCGTCCTTTTGATTAAACAAATGCAACACCAAAAGCAGTCACGAACACGACTTCACCCCTAACTTGTCGGTGAGAGTTGATGATCGAAATATCCTTGGATGACTCTACACAAATCACAGCAAGTAAGTACACGAAGAAACAACCCTTCAAACAAATAGAAACACTATCTGAAAACTAGTCACAGAAATTGGTTTCTTGCAAAACTGAATAGAAGAGGTTGTAGATTGCCTAGATAATTGGGATATGATCTATAGAAGATTCATCTAGCAATCTTTCATCCTTGGCAACAAGAACCAGAAGCCAATCAGGACTAAAGAACTGCAAGTCACACGTTTACGCACTTCAAGAACACACAGATTTACAAACTTGCAACAAGAACGCAATGATTGCCTAGATGATTGAAAGCACCGAATCTAGAGAAGAGTTCATCAATCATGAATTTCAACAAAGACTCAGAAGCATGTAGAAGGAGATGAGGCAAATCCAAATTACGTAAAGAAAATTGCAAGTAAGTAAATGCGGAATTTAGATAACAGAATTTAAGTGCGTAATGTAAATACGTAAGAGAAATGAAACAAGAACATAGATGAAGAACATTTCATTTCTGGAAGGGAGGTTTACAAAGCCTCACAACAAAGTGGGCAAAACTCAAATGAGCAGCAAAAACCTCAGAACCTTGAGAGGGAAGGCTGCCCTACCCATCTATTTATAGTGACACAGGATCAATTCCCACCCTTGGATATCTTGCTTCAATCCTAAGCCAACATCCAAGAGCCGAGATTTGATCCTTACAACATCCTCTCAACAACTCTCAACTACTCACGTAGACTTTCCTCACTGCTCACCACGTCCCGTGGAGACACCCTCTCCTGTCTAGTAGCAGCTAGGAACACCTACCACCCTTGGATGAGCCTCTAAACCCTAGAGCACTCCATCAAGGGCTGAGATTTTACCCACTCACACAGCTATGCATGGGTGACCGAAACCCAACAACACAACGGGTTTTGCACGCTGTTCAAAGCATACCAACTTGACCGCTTCTCTCTCTTCTCGATCGCGATCCAACGGTCCTCCTCGTCGAGCAGCTCCAAGTTAGCATCTCATCCATTCCTTTGTCTTCTTGGCTTGCGGCTACTCCACAGCCTCGATCATCTTTGGCGACACCACGATCATCCGGACCTCGGCTCTCCCACCTAGTCACGATCCCCTTCGCCTCACCATGACCTAGCTCCAAAGTCCCGCAACCATCATAGACAAGGAAACCACATCACATAGCAATGTCCAACAACACATATCCATCTCAGCGAGAAAGATATACACTTCATCGGCGGCAAAACCACGACCACACATGGTGCGACCACCGGTCTCCATCCCGACCACGACGACCGCCGGTCTCCATCCCGACCACTCGAGTCGACCACTGGTCTTCGTCCCGACCACTCGAGTCCGACCATCGGTCTTCTTCCCGACCACTCGAGTCGACCACGGTCTTCGTCCCGACCACTCGGGTCGACCACGGTCTTCGTCCCGACCACGGTCTCCGTCCCGACCACTGGGTCGGACGGCCAGTTTCAACCAGCCCGGCTCGAACCACTCGGGTCGGATGGTGGTCTCCAACCGACCAAAGCTCGGACCACTCGGGTCGTCGGACAAGCGGTCTCCGACCAACCAAAGACGACCACTCTGGGTCGGACAAGCGTCTCCGACCAACCAAAGACTCGACCACTCGGTCGGACGGTCGTCTCAGACCGGCCAAAGCCCAGACCTCTCGGGTCGGACGACCCGACCACTCGGGTCGGACGGTGATCCGCAACACAGCCAAACCCGACCACTCATAGCCGGACGACCCGACCACTCGTGGTGGACGGTAATCTCCAACCAATAACTCAAATTGCTCTAGCTCGAAAAACAATCCAAATCAAACTCAAACTTGAGCACACCTTGCTCAGATAAAGTCAAATACTCATCACAAACATGGATGGACCTCCACATGGTCCTTCATCCATAAAATCAAAATTACATTTAGGTCCTTTTTCGGGAAAAAAAACTTTTTGATCCTTTTCCCCGAAAGAACATACTTTTTTTTTTCCGTTTTTTTACCATTACGTTTAAGCCCTTTTTCCAAAAAACAAAATTTTCGATTTTCTCGTGTGGAGAGTGGCGCTCGCGGCGTGACACGCCGCGTATAGATTTCTAGTTATAGCCTATAACACCCATGAATATCATATCCATATCTATGAATAAGTAAATAATAATAATAATAAATAAGTATAAACGGGCTAGTGGCCAAAGTCTTACATCACAGGCCAATGAGGTAAAATACAAATAAAGTCCTGCAGCGGAAAAAATACATAGCAGTGGAGACCCTCCGGATGTACCTACAGACAATCAACTGCGGTAAGCTATGTATCATCATCACCTCTCGATGGTAGAGGTAATTGTTCACAGGTAATTGTCTTCGGACAATGAATCCCTATATATGAGCAACTATGAGTACAAAAGTACTCCCTCCAGCATTGCCCTCTCCTCCAACCTCTCCGACAAGCTCATGTCTCACATCTCCGGCGTCCTCGCCTCTAAAACCTTAGGCGTGCTCACCTTCGCTACCTCGGTTGCGCTGTATTCCTCAACCTCTGCCATCGTCAATGTGGTGAGTGTGAAGACACATGTTCCTGTCTGCCTCGACTTCAAAGATTCAAACTACGCCATGTGGAGATACTTCTTAACCGTCTTCCTTGGCAAGTTCGCTCTTCTTCACCACATTTCATCGAGCTCTCTCCCGAATGGTGGCAACAAGACTTCGGTGTCGTCTCATGGATTTACGAGTCCATCTGAGACAATATCCTTAACATGATCATAGAGCCATAGCAGACCAACTTCGCAACTTGGCTGGCAATCGAAGAGCATTTCCAGGACAAGAAGGAGAGCTGGGCTATCTTCCTCGAGACCAAGTTTCACAGCTTGGTCCAGGGCGATATGTCCATCACGATGTACCATGACAAGGTATCAAAGTTACTGACCGCCTAAAATCACAAGGTATGGACCTCACCCCAGTGGTGGGGAAACTAGAAAATTGTCTATGGGGATGCATGTTTTACACATGCAATTCTATAGTCTTTTACAATGATTTCGTAACATTATAAATCAAACACATATATTCGAAATTTGCTAAAAGTACAATACAAATAGTTCTAAGATCTTACCAATTCCAAACCAAATCGGAATCAATTCAATCAACAAATTTGATCTAGTCGGTGCATACATGGCACCCCCACCAAGATCCAACCATGCACCCCGGCAAATGGTTCCAGGAACATGCACGCTAGTGGGTGACAAACCACAACAACATCCCAAAGCAGAATAGGAAGAATTTCGATGGGATTTTTATCTACTCGTGTTTGAATATATTGAAGGAGTGGAACAGAAGAACTTTTTTATCAACAATATTGGACGATGCAATAGTTGTTCTCCTATTTCAAGGAGGAAGTTGACAATAGGAGGAGAGCAATTAAATAACTAGTGAAATTTCACAATTGTGCGGCTAGATATTACAATATATTGTATTTGTTATATAACTCTATCGCCTTTTGAAAATATAGTTGTATTATTATATAATTGTAATATCTTCACAGGATTAATCTGCACCGTTATAATCTGGCCCCACTAAATTAAATGGTGTAGATCTTCTCTTTTTCTCTCGATTAATGAGAGAATTTATTATTATATACGAGTAATCTGCACAGTTATAGTCTGCCACCACTAAAATGAGTGATATAGATTTCCTCTTTTTCTCTTGATTAATGAGAGAATTTCTATGAATTTTACCCTTTTTCTAATTTAAGGATTGTTGTGGGATTTTTTAGACCTCCAAAGCGAAGGAGGTATCTTGAATATCACCAATTATTTGTAGCTATATATAATTTACTTTTTTCATGTTGTTGTAGTTCGTTGCACCGCCCTCTTTGATCTATGAAACTGATACTTAAAAGTGTGGTGTAATAATCCTGCCTAACCTAGGTTGAGTCGGACTGCTGACTGGATCCATGCAGCTCGCTAGGGAGCAGTGCTGGTCGAGCCATAGTGCTGGCAAAACCCTAGTTCATTCAATTGCTAACTCATTAGTTGTTCATTCGTGCATTTTTGTGCTCGATCGTTTGGTGCTAGCTAGTTAAAGAAAGGGAACATGGATAACCTTTAGAGACCTTTTCCTTTAGGCATCAATTTCATTTCATCAACCCTTCTCTAGAGGAATCAATTTTTGGAAAATTAATTATAAACAGAAATGTCTCTGCACTCCTGGAGTACATATTTTTCTGTTGGAGGTAAATGTTTTAATTTGAGTAAAATCATAAATATAAATAATTTTCAAAATAACATATTCCCTAGATTCCCGCTGACTGCTAAAACTGCACCGACCAGTGGGGCACAATTGTACCAGAAAGAGCACTCTGAAAAAATAGCAAAAAGTATTATGGGGTTTTCAAAAAATTATCAGTTTAACGAAAAGGTCCAGCATTCGGTAACTTTGCAAAAATACCCTTATGCTTTGGACAATTAGAAAGTAACCCCTATCTACCTTAAAACCGAAAAGAGCAAAGTAAGGGTCTCCCTGAAAAATGTTTTAAAATTTAAAAATATTTCAAAATAAACTTTGAGGAGCTCCAATGAATTACCAAAAATATCCTTTGACCATCCAAATTTTTACCAAAATGCCATAGGAAGTATTTTTACCATTTTACCCAAAATGCAAGGTGTCCCTTGAGGTAGCACTCTCCCAATTAAACTAGGATTTCTATCTAATAAAGTTAAACAAAATTAATTTAGGGATTCCTTAGGAGAGAAGCCTCACATGTTAACCAAAGCACCATCAACAACTAGGCCATTTTCATCTCTGCTCATTTCAACCAAGGTGTGCTCATTCCTCTACTGCTCTTCTCTTTCTTCTTTCTCGATTCATGGCTAATGCTTTGCATATTTTTTGCCTTGGAAAGGGAAGGGTGTATGGACTAGAAGGGCAAGGGAAGAACGAAGCCAAGCCATCAAGCTTCTCATAGTCATCATCATGTCATCTATTCATTAGCATTATCATCAGGCATCATTTCTTTGCATCAAGGTGTGTATCAATAAAAATTCTTAATGATGCTTTATGGGATGGATGTGTTATGGATGCTTGATGTGTGTTTTGCCTTGGAGACTGTAGGTGTGTGTTCTTGCTCCCAGGTTTTCATGCATTCATCATTGAGCAATTATCATGGATCTCGCATAGTATAATGTTCGTGTCAGTTTTTCCATAATATCTTTTAGCAAGAATCTGCTATTCAAATCTGAAAAATAACTAGCATGTACAGGATTTCTATTTTCAATTCTTCAATGGTACATAGGCATGTAGCTCTAGTATGTGAGAACAAGGACCTGTTAGAACGTGTGTCAAATGTATAGCACAGCTCAGTTTATCATTTTTGTCCATCATTGCTATGCTAGTTAACATCATCCATAAACCGGTTTGCTCATTTTTATCATGCCTTATCATGTGAAATTAAGGAAATCATCATGTTAGTATCAGCTGTCAAGCCAAATTCTGAACAATGTGATGCAATTGTATATGCATATCATCCATCTATGTTTCTAGACTTCTATCGTCCAGCACTCAAGCATCAATTTTGCTATTCCCCATTCAACCATGCATAATCCATGAATCGGCCAATTAGGATTTAGGTGCTAGAGGTAGAAAACCAAAACCTATAAGGTTAGGTGGTCGGCCGGAGTTGCGGTGGTGCCAAGAACTACTCCATCTCACGGCAACAGCGGTGGATATATTGAACCGGGGCACGACAGTGGGCTCTGGCATGACTAGGTGTAAGGACCCGAATCCACTGATTCGAACCCACTGTGTTTACAGCACTAGTTCCAGGATCAACGCTATTACACACAGCTTAACATTGGTACATATCACATCATATTCAATGATAATAATATTAATACTCCATTTATTGATATAGCTAAGTGTATGATCTTATGACCAACTTACATTATTAAGCCACGCAGGGCTAGACTTTAAATATAAACTAAGAAATAAGCAACAAAAAATAGAAGACGTTGATGACTCATCAGTTAACCACAGGCAACTGACAAGGCTCGGACCCTAACGACTCGTGTCCTCCTGGAACTCCTCCTCCAACAAAGGTGTAGATTCCTCAACTGTTGATTGTTGTTGTTTGGCAAGGGTGAGTACTTAAAGCACTAAACAAGTTGTGCATAGGATGCAATTCTATGTAACTATATGCAAGGCTTATTTCAAAGGAAAAGACTATTATGGCTCTTTTGCAATAAGTAGCATTTATGATTAAATACAATAAATAGATTGTAAAGACTGTAAAACAAATATCCGTAATAAATAGATTCAGCATTTCTCAAATAAACGAAGTTCCAAACCTAATTCAAGTTCAACTTTCCACATGGCAATCCTGCCATCCCAACCAAGTTTTCCACTTAATTAAACTAACCCTTAACTATAATTCCCGAGCATTGATCAATATCGTGAGCACGGCTATTTGAATAGATTTACACTCTGTAGAGGTTATGCACTTTACCCACACGATACAACCATACACCACAAAGGCGAGTGATTATAACAAAGCCTTTACAATGCACTACCTTAACTTGATACCACCCACTAAGGTTTCAACACTGGTGGATCTGAAAACCACAACCAGGGCCCCCCTCTTGCGCCTTGTGAGTTACTCCATAACTCGGGAACTCACACTGCCAATGACTGTATCAAAGCTAAGACATTGCAAATTAATCAGCTAGGCTATCCCATACCAGACATGTGGTTGCATGATTGACTCAAGTCAAAGGCTTGCAAGGTTAAGTCTTTAGGATGATCGAAGCAAGACTTCCACATACCCTCTGCCCATCGGGCCCACCTTGGCATACTCACCCCTTGCCACTTGCCCCAATCTAAGTGATTATCACCCCAGTTGATTACCAAGTACCACATGCCATCAACAATTCAACATCGTTGCATGACATCCATCGCCACAACAACTCAATCACATCGTGTGATCACACATGACACACAAATTCATATCGTTGTTCCATATTCTATTAATCAAGATTAAACATCAATGATTCGGGTACATGTGATGACGTGGCATGGCTAAGCAACTATGACGATCTAACCATCCCATGTTGATTTTATTATTAGCTAACTATTGTGAACCAATCTAGTGTGACAATAGATCATGGCAAACAAATGACAAGGTAGGGTATAGATCAATTTGGTATAATAGCTAGTCCCAATTTAAATTGAAACAATTGTATATGTGAAATAACATGCAATAGAGTAAAAAAATATAACAATTTTATAAACATGGGTTCGACATGATCAAAGCACAACTTGCCTTGGAATAGGCTCTATTCTTGCTCTGGAAATTGATCTTGGGTTGACGGATCCTCCTCCAAAGCGTCGCACAATTCAACATCTACGCGAACCGAAAGAGAAAGCAAATAAATACCAAAATAGGGAGCAAATGAACTACAATGTGACGACCCCCATTTTTACATAAATGCAAAAATGTAAATCTAATGTGCATTCCGTACTAGTCCCATGATCAGTAGCTAGTACGCACATACACGACAATTGGAATCACAACCATACAACAAAATTAATAAGCGGAAGCAAATATACAAAGCAAACTTACAAATCAGAGATTACAACAGCAAAAGAAGCAAAGTCCTGCAGTGTGCCCATCCAACCCGCAGGCAACTGACCAGGCATAAACTCTAGAAAGAACACGATGAAGATAAACCCGCAACCTACGACGAAAGAGGAAACTTCGAAGCTTTGCTAACTTATCCACCTAAAAACAACATATAAGCAAGGGTGAGTACTTTCGTACTCCGCAAGACTTGAGCAAAACCTATAATATATGCAGGCCATTTCAAAGGAGGCTATTACAGTTAATTTGCATAAAGCAGAATTGATATTGTAAAATCAAGTTATTTGCAAACGGAATTTAAAAGAGCAAGTTGACTGATATGAAATAAGTAAAGCATAAGTAATACTCACAACCCTTCGTGAGCAACGAATAATCCAGAAATGGAATCCAACAATGTCGATCCTTTGACATGAAACAAAAGCTGCTAAACAGGTTCCAAACCAAAACCCAATTTTAGAAAATACCAAAACATTTAACTAGTGCAAGTTCACCAAGTTTCCCATGACCGAGGGGATGGCTAATCGATTAGATTTTCACTCTACAGAGGTGTACAACTTTACCCACAAGTCATGACCTTTTCTTTTTGCCGCATGTTTCACGCACCTTTGGCGTGTGGCCAGAATGTTCATGACGAAAACCTTTACATTATCTAATTTAACTTTGCACCAAAGAGGACGATAAAACCCATGCTATCTTTGGAAGAACTCAGAGCATAGAAATGTTGGAACTTCCCATAGACATGGCATACACCGTTATATTGGTAAGTGTTGTTCCCAACACCTCGGTGTGGGCACCCGTGAAACAAACCTCGAAAGGAAAGCCCGTACTACTTGACCTACCAATGTGCAAAGTTAAACTAGATAACTTAATTGGTTTAAGGAAGCCCCATAACAACACTTGTGGTTGTACGGATTATCTTGGATCATACAACACAAAGTTCGGTCCTTAATTTGACACGGGCGATACTCCACCCTACACCACGTGCAAATCCCTCTACACATCCGGCTATTGCCAATAATCACCCGCATCAAAACCATAGTTTTATTTTGGGTTTTTAACGAAAATACCCATAACCAACAGCTTCATTTCCAACACTTTCCATTTCTCAAGAAACAAGTTTTGATCTGATCATCATCCTCATTTGTTCTAAAAGCATGGCTAAGCATGGATAAAAGTAATCGCATATACCCATGATAACATTAAATAATGTCTAAACTTAATCTATGGTTATCAAGGTTCACATATTCATACTTATCAAGGAAGTTTCATGAGACAACAGGTATAACTACCAGTACCACAAAGTAGTAATTTACAGAAAGTAAACGTATGCATAAAACATTTTAATAAACACGATGCAAATTAAATTCTGGGATCAAGATGGTCAAAGGGGGTGCTTGCCTTGCTTGTTGATTGCTTACAACGAAGACGAGGATATAGCCGACGGAGGAAGGGACATCGGATTCTACGCGTCGATCCATCAGAAATATAGCAAAAGCCAACTTTAATAAGGGTAAAAAGAAAACAGACAGAACACCAAATAAAGATTCATTGAAGAAAACAGGAATGCTTTAGGGTTTGGATTATGATTTTAAGATCTCATGACTTAGGTAAATTCATATTCATATACTTAATGGCTTTTATGATGAACAACACAGGGTTTCTTTTATAGATTATCTATTCTTGATTTACGAATTCAAGAGGCTAAAAAAAATTATGAATTCTTGTATTTTTAACTTCGAATTATAGATGCTAAAATTATTTAGATCAATAGAATTTAAAAGATTAGTCATTATGCTCAAAGCTATGAATGAATAGCACTAAATTTGAATAGCACTAAATTCTTAATTGACTTTGCATAAAAGTGATTTCAAATATGTTTGATTTGTTAAGCTAGGATACTAGGTTGATTCATGGTTTTTAAGAAGGTTCTGATGATACAAATATATTAACTATGGATTTCATCATTAATGCCATGTTGCTTATTCATATTATGAAGTTCATGAACCATAAAACTTAGGGTTATTTGGCTACTAGGATTTATATGCAAAACATAGTGAAATAAGATTATTTCTTCGGAATTGGATAGCATATAATTTGAAGAACATCTCTAAGCTGATTCCATACATTTTAGTGTTTAGATGAGACATTCTATTCATTGTTGAAAAGGCTTAAACGATAATAAGGTTTATGTTATAAGGAATTGGATTAAAAGTGTAGTGAACAATTATCACTTAGGGTTATAGCACTAGCTGGATTCAGATGAATATTAAGCTATAAACAAAATATTTTTCC
Source organism: Otatea glauca (assembly GCA_036346275.1). Classification (NCBI taxonomy): domain Eukaryota; kingdom Viridiplantae; phylum Streptophyta; class Magnoliopsida; order Poales; family Poaceae; genus Otatea; species Otatea glauca. The sequence continues at coordinate 27,708,760 of CM070726.1, read as the reverse complement.
AGAATATGATAGTCCATATCCTAAATATCATTTCTAAACTGATCTTCATAACATTAGCATTTAGAAGAGATATTCTACGGGTTTCTAAAATGCTTAAGTGTTTCATTTATTTAGAAAACATAATATTTAGGGTTATGTTGCTGACTCTTTTATATACAAACCTTAACGAAATAATATTCTTTCTTCAGAACATAGTAGCATACACTTTGTAGAGTACTTCTATGCTATTTTCATAAATCTTTTCATTTAGAGGAGTTAATTTATATGCTGCTGAAAAGGTATAAACAACCACAAAGGTGACATCGAAACAATTCGGTTTTCATATTAAGTTTATGATTGCACCTTACGAGATAATCTACCCATTTTCCAGGCATAACCAAGGAACAACTCTAAGAGTGTTTTAAAGCTAATTCCGTGATATTTGGCTTCTATTCGAGATGTTTTCCTTATAAGTGATCATTAGGGCCTAACAAGGATTAAATTCAGATTAGCACAACATAAGATATTTTTACATAATCAGCAAGGGCACTATTTCTCAAGGTTATAGGATTTGGTTTTGTCAAATTTGAAGTTAGTTTGAGGAAGTTATGACTATTTGGATTATACAAGCATTGAAATTTCAACTACTAAACATTTATTGTTTTCTATGGTAAACCTTAAATATTTTTACACATCTGGGATCCTTGTGATGTCAGGAGTATAATAAAACTGGGTTGATGCTTATTTGAATTCATTTGATCCATATTTCAACTATTCAAATTTTCAATGCAAGAGAAGCTTCTTTTGCTTACTTTTTAATACAAACTGAGTTCAACTCCAAATATTTTTGCAGAAATGGGACATTTACAATCTCAGGGACATGTGAGAATAATTTCATGATTTTAGGAACTATAGTTTGCATAGCTACTATATGTTACATAAAAGGGACTTTAAACAAACTTGCTTGAAATAATTTGAACTGCAGTGATCATCTAAATTATGTTACATATTCCAAATCCTTATGGTTTAATTCAAATTTAGAAATTTATTTGATCTTATTTGGACCTTCCTAGCAAAAGATACAAAGGGATGATCAAAATGTGTCAAAAAGCAAAACTAAATGCAGCTCCTGGGATTTGAAGTCAAGACCTGAGGTTTCCAGCGAAGGTGCACAACCACTGAGCTACAAGTTTTCTTGTGACAGAAAGGCCAGCGAATTAATTTGAGGCATCCTGCACGAGCAACCAAAAACGAAAGAAAAATCACGCATTCATGCGCTGACTGGGGTTCGAACTCTGAATCTCAGACTTAAATGCAGCGCTGCTAACCAACTCGGCTGGAGATGTTCCGTGACAAAGTTGACTTACCAAAATTTTTGAGGTTCAGTTGTAGACTCTCTACAGAGCCAAAACAGGGGAGGACTAGGGCTCGCCGGCGACGGAGCTCCGGTGGGTCTCCAGCCGAAGCGATGGCACCGTAAGCATTAGGGTACCACCCCGCACCCGATGGAGGTGTCAGTTACCTCCGGCGATAGCCGGAGCAGGCTGCCACCGTGGGCCGGAGATGGCGGCAGCAGGGTTAACCGGAGGCGGTGAAGAAGAGTTCGCCGCAAGGGGAAACCAGTTGGGAGAGCATCGATTAGGGTATCACGCGCTCGATGGAAGCCTCCATTTGATTGGCGATGGCGAAACACAGCTTCCACCGGGACGGGTGGCGGCTATGGCGAGCTTCATTTGGAGAAGAAGAGAGAATAAGTCTCGGCCAAATCGGTAACGATTTAAGCACTAGAGAGGCTAAAGGATTCCATTTTGCGGTCGGGTGAGTTGGTGGCTTACGGAGAGCTCCACCGCGAGAGGCCACCGTTGGGGAAGAAGAACGATGGCGGCGGCAATTGATCGATAGAAAAGAGTGAGATTGATTAGTGGGATGAGTTCGATGATGCTCGGAGGTGCTATGATTGCGAGAAATTTGAAAGTGGCTCACGGGTTAGCTTGATCAGATTTCGCCCGATTCTGGGAGCTCTGGGACAATGGTGAGAAAAATAAAACTCCAGCTTCCGAGCTTTGGATGACTGACTTCCTTGCTCTCCTCTGAATACTCGTTTCTTTGGATGAGGCTTGAGTGAATAGAAGAGATGAAGGCCTAAACTTTGGTGTGGAAGGATTTAATCGGCTTGCTTTGGCGTGAGAATGCTCTTCACTTGCTCCTGCCTCCCTCTTCTAGCTGATGGCATGAGAATGCTCTTCAACTGATGGCGTGGTGTGTGAAATGGCTGGCTTTGAGCTTTGGTATGAGAATGCTCTGGCTTGGCTGTGAGATCGATTGAAATGGCTGGCCTTGGCGTTGGTTTGGTTGCCTGAAGGATGAAGTCTCTGGACTTGGCGGCTTGAGCAACGCCATGTGAAGGAACACTCTAGAATGAGGAGGTGTCCCCAAAGAACAGGAATGCAGAATGGCTCCAGTGATGGATGTGAAAGCGGCTATCAACCAAGTTGCAAAATTTGAAACTTTTTAACATGGTCTCTGGGAGTGGTTAGCTTCGATAAAATTTTCGGATTAAAATACCGCATGGTTAATTAATTAAAATCTTGACAATGTGCCTTGATCGAATTTTGATTTCGGATTTTGATTTAATTAAAGGTGAAAACATTATTATTTATTTTTAAAACTTTTTAATAGTTCATATTGGGTTATTTATTTCTCTATAAAAATTTGAAGTCAAAATATTGGGTAAGTATTTTATAAAAATTCTAACATGAAAATTTTCAGATTTTCAATGCCTCTGTTTTTGAATTTTTAGAGGGTCTAAATGACATGATAAATTCCTGAAATTTTTACCAGAAGTATATTCTGCTCTGTGGGTGTCATGGTAATTTTTATGGATTCATATAACTTTCTAATATTTTACATTAATACTGGCTTTTACTGTTTCTAGTCAAAGGAGATGTCATTCATTTTATTTATCCACTTTTCTGTGCATAAAAATTTTACTTGACGATTTTTAAACTTACCGGCATGGATAGGATTTCATGGTAAATTTTTCTAACTTTTTATGTTTACCATTTTACCATTTCCCTTTTCCTATTCTCTTTTGTTTGATTTTCATTCAATACAAAAATTCAAGACAATTCCAATTAAAACAAATAATGCCAACAAAATTCAGAAATAAACATTTTCAAATTTAAAATATTCATTTTTATTTTATTGCATTTTCAGGGTGTTACATACAAAAACCAAATAAAATTCACCATTAAATATATCTCAATTTTATAATTTTTTAGAAATTTGAATCACCTCAATCGGAGTTCGTATGAGGGAGAATGGGCTCTCAGAAGATTCAACAATTCTAAAAATTAGAAAATTGAAAATCAATAATAAACCAAATTATTTTTATAAAGAAAACCGTATTATTGCGTCGGCGTGACATCAGCACCGAGCCGAACCAGTCGCATGCCGACATGTGGTGCGGGTGTATGCACCGGGTCCACGGACCCCCTCTGGTCCACGGTGAACTCGGTTCATACCGCTTCGGATTCCGCGCAACACGTGTTGACAACCGATTGGTTCAAGGTATGGCGTGATCTGGACCGTCCGATGAGGTTCGACGACCATGATCTGATCTCATCCTTGGAACGTGCGGTGAAGCCCGATGCGTTCACGCGTTACAAATCTAACGATTGGCCTCCAGATCTGACGGTTGAAAATGAGTGCGGGTTCGCGGCGATGGCACGATGAAGCCTCTTACCAGTGACGAAGAAGACGACACACACAACGGCAGTACAGCAGCTCCCGACGGTGAAGTCGCGGTGGTTCAAACGCATCTTGATAGGAGGAGTTCGGATCTGGAGTCGACACGGTGAAGGAGGGCTTGACGACGGTGTTCTTCAGCAAAAACCGTGGCGGCGCAAGAAGCTAACTTACAGCGAGGTCGTGCGGGCTCTGCAGGGCTCCTCGGGCGTCGACGCTTCAGGGCAGCGATGCGGCAACTAACGGGGAACCTCGGGGCGGGGTCTGCACCTTAAACAGCCCCTCTACCGGCCGTAACCAACGCAGAGACTATCCCTACACGGCGGAGTCGTAGCTGCGGCGAACTCCGAGTTCGTTACGGAGATGATGACGCAGCACTATTCGATCACCAACGTGCAGCCACGATTCACTCGCTTGCGATACGATCCTAACCACCCGTAACAACTAACGACTCGGATCAGATCTTTCCTATGCCGCACGATCGTGATCTAATGGCCAGCATCGCTAGGGTTTCCGATCATCTTCTCGCTCATTCGATTGCGATCCGACGGCTCGCGCTGATTCTTCTAGAGACAGTAGCGCGGCGGGGCGACGCGCACACGATGCTTGCTCGGCCCGATCGCATTCACAAGGGTTTTATTGGTTTTTCAATTAAAATAATTCTAGAAATTAGTTTAATTAGTTTTAGGAAATAAAAATATTAGGAAAAATCCAATAAAATTCTCATAAATACTTTGAAACATTTTTAACTCAAGTAAAATATTTTTAGCCACACTTTATATTAACTTTATCTATAGTCGATTAATTTTCACAAAATGGCCAATATACTTAGTTTAAAATAAATTCAAATAAAATCCAGTAAATTCAGGAAAATCACAGAATGCACAAATAGCAATAAAATAATATTTATGGAAATTTTTGAGATGTTACACTAGGGTTAGCCAAGCTCCAGCCAACCCAAGCGAGCCAAGTGAAGGAGAGGTGCAGGTGTCCACGGGAGGCTCAGGGAGATCTCCATGCCAAGGGAGGAGTGAGGAAGAGCAAGGGGAACCATAGGGCAGGCCAAGGTCGGCGACACAAGGACGCGGGCAAGGCCGGCATCGGCGGTGAGCATGGCAAAACCGACGAGGAAAGGGGTGGCGGCAGTGGCATTTTGGTCGGCGACGCCCTGAAGAACCGAGAGATTACCAAGGGAGAGGGAGAGAGGTGTGTGTGTGCATGCGAATAGGTATGTAGTGTGATGCGAGTGCGTGAGTGTTGGGCCGATTGGGCCGGTCCAACAGGGAGAGTTGAATTTTTTTCTTTCCAAAACCTATTTCCTTTTTCAAGAGTTAAAATAAAAACCAAAACATATTTTAGAAATTAATAAAATTGTTAATAAATCTACTTAAATTATTTATTAAATTTAAATTTGATAAACCTTTATAAATTAGTTGATTAAGCTTTTCTAATAAATTAAAGTTCTATTAATCTGGTTCCCTAATAAAAGAAAATCCTTTTCCTTCTTCTAATACATATTTTCTTACATTATCTTTTATTTTCTCCTTCAAAACTTTAGTCTTTTGGGGGAAGGTGTCATTCGATCAAACAATAGCCTAAGAAATGTAGACTTAGTACCGACGTCCACATTGTCTTCATTTGGTTCTTAGTCCCTTATCAGACTCTATTGGTGTTTTTAGGAGTCAGAGCATCAGGGAAAGTTATTATTGAATATAAACGTCAATACTCCATTTTCCATGTTTTTCAGGCAAGTTTAACACCTTTGACCATACTACTTGATTTAGTTTCTTTATAAATTACTAGTATTCTAGTATATGCTATCACTTGCATGTAAAATCTACTTTATAAACTCTGAATCAATATGGCATATGGATTTGGTTATATGGTGGTCACTAGTATGGCTAGTAGCTGGATCATTAGTATGCAATGATTTAAATCGTGATTATCACAGTGTCATGGTGATGTGGAGACTATGCTATATCGTAGAACTATCGAAAAGATGCTACTTCTATTGCTTTCCATATTATGTAGAATATAATATGAATTAGAAAAAAATTATAACAAGAATGCCAAGCAAAGTGCAACTAAAAAGTTGCAAATTTACAACACTTGCATGAAAGACCCAACCTAAAATCTAAAATAATAAAAAATACTTTTGTTCAAAAATCTAAAACATTTTACTTGATATTATGTATAGGCCGTACTAAGCCAATAGAGAATAACAAACTCTTTCCTCTTCCCTAGACTTTAATTAACTCTCATCCTGCCAAGCCTAGCATAAATAAAAATAATTTTGAAGCATAATTTTTTAGTTGAATTCAATGTATAAATTGATGTTTTGAACACTAGAAAGTACGCATTCCGTTTCTGCATTGATGATGTTTTAAGATTTTGCACTTCAACCAAGACACATGTAGAAATGACCAAATCGGACTCCTTTATTAGCTCACTTATTGATCTTGGATAATATGTGTTACTCTTTTCAACAATAATAAATAATATTAGGAATTATGAATGGTGGGGACATACAAAGGAAGAAACAGTTAAAAATTGTCTCAAAATTATAGAATGACATGTATTTAGGAACAAAATTTGAAAGCTAGAATGGCATGTATTTAGGAACAAAGGAAGACATTATTATTTCTTGAAATAGTATGTAATTTAAAGCTAGAATTTAAGTACCAAATATTTGAACTCAAATTATCCAAACATCAAGTTGTCTTTTGTAGATTTTCAAATGAAATTATTTGGTTAAAGGCCATATTGAATTTTTTTACAATTTTTGAACATATGAAATATCTTGTTTTAATTTTTGATGTCAAAAACTAATTTTATTTAGCTAAAAACTCTAACTTTACTAGTAACACACCAAATAATTGTTCACATGCCTAAATAATTACAAAATAAAGCTAGCAGCTGCTATTTTCGCTATCGGCTAATTGCTACACTAGACTGCTATTACCACTATAGTGGTGATAGCTGTAATAGCATATATCTATGCTATAGCTTAGCGTTCCAAGGACGAAAACAGCTATACCCCGCTATTTAAATCAATGCTAGTATGTGTTCTTGGAAGTGTTGTGATTCTACTATGGTATGTACTATCATATAAGTACTAAGTAACAAATGCCATAAGACATTCAAGCGTCGTTAACTCGTGCTGACCACATACCTCGTTATGTAGGCTTTGCCAAGTAATTGTTAGGAAGGATGTATCTCTCGGTGGAATTAAGGGCATGGTGGAAGCTACGGCAGCTTTTTGCCAGAGATGTACTCCGATAGAATATTGGAAAGGCATTGTGAGCTCTTAGTTTGGCTACACACTGAGAAAAGTGTGTAAATCTGGTCAGTACTAAAGACTGAGACATGTATGGGTACAATAGGGCAATCGCTGAGTTCTTCTGCATAGCAAGATGTGACTATCACTACCTGGTTTCGGTTAGTGGTGAGCATTTTTAGACTGAAACCGAATTACTGAACCAAACTGAATTAATTGATTATTTTGGTTTTTTCGGTTTTTGTTTTGGTATAATTCGATTTTCGGTGTTCAGTTCTGTTTTTCCCTTCCAAAAACCAAAATAACCGAATAGCCCATGTAAAATACTACTTTTATAATGTTCTTCCTAAAGCCACTAAACAATTCTCATGTTCTAATACATTTATGCATATGTTTGGTATATTCATATGTTCTATTATACTTATATTGTAATAATCTATGAATATTATGTGGGTTTATCCCTACTCTATGTTGCGATATGAGAAGGACTAAATCTAATCTACCTAGTGTTTACTCATATTTTGGTTTACCGAAAAATCGAATTAACCGAATTGAAATATTTCGGTTAATTCGGTTCGATTTTTTATTTTGGTCCGAGAAATTCGGTTGCTAGTTTTCAAAAACTAATTATTTTAAAACTGGAAAAACCGAACAGATCAAACCGAAAAAACCGAATGCCCACCCCTATTGAGAACCGTGCTAGTGCCGCGTACATTAATCGTGTTTTATGCTTTTAGAAGAGCTACAGAGGAGGATATGTTTAATAAGGGGTACAATTTATGTCTTCTCCCTGCATTGACTACGAGAATCTGAGGGTGTTTCGAAACTTAGCCCAGATCGAAGCACACTTGATTATACGGGGTTTCAAAAGAGGGTATACATGTTGGACTAGTCATGGTGAAGAGCAGATTACACAGGAAGCAAGTAGTATAAACATCGTCGATGAAGTTAACTATATACCGATGATCATATCGATTGTACTTCCGATAAGGATAGGTTGTAGGATGACAATCAAGATCAGATGCTGTGCGATGCAAAAGGGAATCATGATGAGAGAGAATACGTTAAATTTCAAGGCTTGATGGAGGACTCGAAGAAACCTTCGTTCTCGAGCTACAAGTCGAAATACACGAGGTTGTCATCCGTGCTTGAACTGCTGAAATTGAAGGCAAGCAATGGTTGGTTCGACAAGAGTTTTATGGTGCTGTTAGGTCTATTAGTGGACATGCTTCCGAAGGGAAATGAGTTGCCGACAACCACCTATAAAGCCAAGAAGGTTTTTTGTCCCTTGAGAATGGAAGTAGAAATAATACATGCATGTCCAAACGACTGTATCATGTACCGCAAAGAGTACGCAAACTTGCACGTATGTTCGGTGTGCAACGCATCCCAGTACAAGCGTAAGAGTTATTCAGATGATGACGGTGAGGGCATCGAGGTGCTGTGGTGCTTGCACTGTGATGTAATCTAAGTTCATTTCTGAAATGCATGTGAATTTGTAATATGCATGTAATGTATCTCTGTAATCTGGTTGTGTCAGAGGGCATGTCTAGTATTTCCTAAGGCTAGCCAATAAATAGAAAACGTTTCATTAATTTGAAGTCCTATCACAGACGGTTATTTATAAAAACCGTCTATGATAACCTACACATCAGAGAAGGTTTACAATTGGAGTCGTCTGTGATATTATAATATCACATATGGTTCCTATGTGGAACCATCTGTGATGATAGATTATCCCAAACAGTTCCATTCACAGATGGTTTGAAAACCGCCGGTGATGTCTTGTGATATCACTGACATATGGTTACAAACTGTTCGGAAAACTATCTATGATGACGGTTCTGGACCATCTATAATGTTATGATCTATAGTAGTGCTTGAAGAATGGAGGATAGAAAGAAATTTAGAGGGCTTCCTCAGTTTTATTTCTATCTTTTCTCAACCTTGGAAATTTGTAAATCCCTATGTCCATGTATATATGTCGATTTTGAAATAACAAAGTTAATATGTAAAGGTTGGCTACTGACTTTTACAATAATATATAAAAGGAACACACATAGATCTATAATGCTGTGGAAGTACCATCCACGGTAATCATACAGGTACTATTTTCACATGTCAAAATTGGAAAAAAAATAGATAGCACGTATGGAAAATACACCTATGTATAAATAGGAATTTTCAATGTTTGAAAAAGGGACATTGTTCAAATTTTCATGACAACTTGAGAATGCAAAAAACATACTCAACGAAGCAAGATGCATCCATTGCAAAGAAACATCGAAGTACCATGCAAGGGGTTCAAGCCCACAATATTTCAGGACAAGTATAAAACATGTCTTATAGCAGTTCAACCAGATCAAACATAACTGATAAGATACATGAAGACCATGTATGGTCAGATCTAAGTTACAAAAATAAATAGACAACTAGATTGACAATCCCATTTTATGAATTTTATTACATCTTGTTCATTGCCTCTTCGTCTTCTTGATCACATATGGCTCACAATGTGAGGCACATCAGCAACCTTGATAGGCTTTAGGATGTAGTCCTTTGCTCCTCCATCCAAGCACCTACATTAAACACAAACAGTAGAAGATGAATACTCAAATAGTCATATTTGGTATTTTGTTTAGGTGTCATTTAACAAATGAATAACAAGGGAAATCAGTATGTATGTTCATGCATACTTTTTTATCCTTTCAGGGTTGTTGTCAGAAGATGCAATCACCACAGGGAGGTGCTCCAGCTGGGTTGATTTCTAGATGCCAATCAATAAATTTTGGATTATTAGACAAAAAGGATTCAAATATTTAGAGAAACTTGAGTGAAATATATGATACCAACACAATATACTGCCATGACGAAGATGAAAAGTATCCATTTCATGATATTATTCTACCTTCACTTCCATAAGCAAGTCATAGCCAGTCATTTCCGGCATAGAGTAGTCACTGACAATCATGTTCACATCATGTTCCTATTTCCAAAAATATTAAATACAAATGTATGTATGTTAATGATTTAAACAATCCACAGTTACATATAGAAGTAAGTGCATTAAAGAATAATTAAACTGATATAAAGTACATAAAACTCCTGAGTTACCATGCCCAGGAACTTCAATGCTTCCTGAACTCCTTCTACTGCAGTGACTGCATACATCAAGCATGGAAACACTTAGGTTAACAACAAATGAATGGAAACAACGATAGAAGCATGCAAATTATCAGTAACCATACATGATAATATCATGCAAAAACTCTTTATTTCATTTTGTTTGCTTCATCAATACTTTATATACTTTAATTCAAGTTCAAATTTGACACAAATCACAAACAAAACTAGATAAAACTGGATATGCCTCCTTACATAATTTAGTACATAATTTTTTACTCAAAACATTATATAGGAATAAAGTGCCCATTATATGCATCCTAAAATGAGCCTGATTTAAAAACTATACATACTGAAAGACTTGCTTGTAAAAGAAAAAAAGGAATTTTTATAAGCCATCATACCTCGAATGTTGGAGTGTTTTAAGACCCTAGTAACAATAAGACGATCAAGAAGGGTATCATCAACTACGAGAACATGAGGAGAAGCACCTATCATGACCTTTTCCTCATGAATCTCTCTGGGATTGTTTCCAAACATAGGGGTCGACATTGCAAACTTTGATAGAGCTAGTAGTTCACAAAGTTGTTGATGTAGATGAAACTACAATACACATATTTATACTGTAAAATGCATTAAATTGACGATACGCCTAAGATATGAAATCAATGAATAGGTAAGAAATCTGGTTGTCATATCTCACCCGATGAAATGTTGGCATATCTTGCAAACATTTGACATCATATATGCTAGATACAAATTTACAGATTTTCCCTATTTTCTTGATTCGATTAAATGCATAATAGATATGCAAATTGATATTTGATTATTTATGTATTCTAAGTGCATCTACAATAACTTGTGGCTATCTTTCATTAATATACAAAAACCATTTATCTACCTGATTTGATCAAAATGCCCAACCTACGGATGAATCCAACGAGTGAGGCGTGCTGTTGGGCTGATGATCTGGTAGGAGCTTTATTGGATACAAAGGGAGTTGGCCCAGTATGCAAGCTAATTACATGATGGTGGACCGACAGCTAACGAAAATGAATTCCTTGGGCATATGGTTTGAAGGGGGGCAAAAAAGACTCGGTGATTCTGGCACAGGTTGAAGCTTAAAGGCTTGCATAATAGGTCCTTCGTGTGAGTACATGAAATTGTTCAAACTACCTAATTTTCTTTAAAAGATTGTCCCGTAAAAGAACAAACACAATAGGCTTAAGTTGTTAATGGTTGTAGAAATGGCCTCTTGTGGCAAACTTGCATGTTGTGGCTAACAACAAACACAATAGGCTTAATTCATCGAGTGATTGGTGGCTATATACCAATGTGGCCACTAACTCGCTTGGAGGCTGGACAATGGCACTAATTAGAAGCCAATCAACTAGCATGCCTAGCGCAACATGTGAAGTTAGTAGCCAAATTGGCTGAGCCACCTTTGTCAAGTTCGCAGTGTCAGTCATGGTTCCAAAAACCATCTGTTGGTGGTTTTTGGTAGCCCAGTAAGAACCACCCATTCACCCTGTGACCCACTTACTTCAAATTACCTTTTGTACCAAAATACTCCTAAATACTTTTAGTATAAATCCCAAACATCAATTCTGTAAAATAAAAATGTATAAAAGTTAAAAAACATTTTGACCATGTTTGGCCAAGAAACTGGAACCGGGTACCCACATTTTCTTTTTTCGGAACAACAATTTTTTATGAACCTTGATGTCAATATTTTGCATTTTGGTGGTCAATATCATTAATCCCATGAGTTCCAATATTGACCGGCACAAGGGGTGAATAGGGCCAAGAAATAGGCAACGGGCAGTTAGCAGGAAGTACACACCAGAGGAACGAAGCCAAAAATCAACCACTAAAAATATCTCAACAATAAACATCATACAAACTACAAGCTATCTTAGAACGATGATTTCCACAGGGAATCTTCAACGTGTATGGTGACATAAAGTATATTGCATCAAACAAAAAAGGAGAGTAGAAACTATGTTGCAAACTTTAAGCATCTTTTGCCAATTTTTGGAGCAATAGAAAAAAAGTTAAAATGGAATACCCATGAAAAATTTAACATCCCAAAATACCCTAGAAAGAGTATGCTATGTTCAAAATTTAATTTTTGCATTCTTCTTGCTTTCCCAAAATTTTCATCACAGAAGAAATTGCCTTCCTATTTTCCAGCTAATGTCTTTGAATTTTAAAAATTATTATAAAATTTCCAGAGCATGAACAAATTTTATTTGGGTTCTAAATAATCTGAAGTACCTCGCCAAATTTTTTCATGGTTATGGATGTTAGTTTGCTATTTCTAAAAATTTAAACTTGTTATATATAGTAAATTTTATTAAGAAATGTTTTAAGATCGGATTCCCGTTCGTAAGCCAAATCCATCCCTTCGGCTTGCCCCAGTTACTATTTCATCCCATTTTCGGTCCCGTGCACCATCCTCCAGAAAAGGTGCTAGCCAAATTCCGTTTTCTCCATGCGGAAGTGTATTTTCCCAAACCATGTTCTCTTTTAACTCTCCTTCTCTCTCGCTAATGACCTGACCCCACTTGTTAAGTTTCGTGATCCACGTCGAGCTTGTGCCGCTAGCCAACATGGCTGCGCTCGGCCACTTCACCAGCTACCCCACCTTGCCACCGACAAATGGCCCATGGGTCCTCCGTAGGCCTTGACACCCACATCGTTGCCCCTAGTTCAACGCTGCGCCCATTTGTTGCTCATTGCCTACAGTTGATGACGTTGCCACATTCAGACCAGGATTTGCTGACCCGTGAGAGCAATGCCATGCTACATCCATCCTGTCCCATCACCACACCCATTTCTCAAGGCTTGCGCCGCAAGAGAGGATGGGAGAGAAGCCTCACTGGCCACTCTATCGTGTTGTGATCACGAGAAATCATGCTTTCTCTCTGCTCATCTCATTGCTATCTCATTCCTAGGCCCACCACTTACCTTTCCTCTTAAGAACCGAGGACCCATCTCCTTTGGTTAAATAGTGAGGCATCCTTGTCAGTGCAGGTGAGCACGCCATTGCTACCCTGGTGAGCTTCCTTACTTGATTTCCATGTCATTATCTTGTGCTCCACCATTACCTCTCTTGTGCCTAATGTCACAATTGGAACCAAGGGAAGCCGCGTCACTATCATCTTCCTCACCTCTGGTAGACACGCCGGAGGCAAGCCATCATGACCAGTCATTTCGATGAGCTTCTTTCTTTTGCATCACATCATGTTCTACAATTTATTTTTGCTAACCCCTCACTTAATCTCCTAGGATCGACAACAAATCCTTGTTGCTGCACTTTTCCTCTAATTTCCACCACTAATGCATTTACTGTTAATTCCTACTATTTTGGTGAGACCCTTGTCAATTCCTTGCATCTGAGCCATCTTAAGCATGCATGCAAGCTTACGCAAGTCTCTTGCAGCTTCTTCTTCTGTCAAGTTCACTAGTGACATGTCCCCCTTTGTTACCACCGCTATTCACCGTCGACTAGCCCCTCCACAGCCACCCTATCACCGCCAAACCACCCAGTGAGCTCCTAGTAGTCCCTAGATATCGAGGCACTAGATGAATTTTAAAAGGTAGCATCGAAACCGAAGTTTTGCTATTGTTGACCATGGCACCGCTGTGGAGATAGCTTTCACCGCTGCCCCAACGACCATTGGTCCCTGTTATTGTCACTATAGCTTCACCCAGGTCCATGCTACTCAACATGATGACCAACCGACTTGAGCTACTCTCTTGCGCTTAGTTCCCCATCAACCCAAGAGCTTCTGCTGCCTCTCGTTGTCGCACTACCGACTTCGTGTGACATTTCGACCGTCGCTTCCCAGAGCTTCGTCTTAACACCCTTGTTCCATTTTTAGCCTCACCCCAACCTCTCTGTTGCTGCCTCACTACCGATGGACCTCGGGAACGAGCTCATCTATAGTGCCCAGCTCGCTCTTCCCTTCTCTCTCTGTCAAGTGGGCCCAATATTTAAGCCTGGTTAAGTATAATGAGTCAATGATAGGTGGGCTGGGATAGGTTACATAAATTACTTTACAATTTGAACTGGTATTTAGTTATGTGTGACTAACTCAAGAATCCCACATGTCAGTCTTGGCAAAAAATAATAAAAATCTGACATGTAAGCCCCACTTGTCAGTCTCTCGAAGAGAAAAATTCATTCCTTTAATGTAAAATACGCTTTCAACCCTAAAGAAAATATGCCTTCTCAGTTGAAAAATGTAATCCAAGAAAATACACCTTCTACGTCATCCCTCTCTCCCTTTTTGTTTTTCCATAATTTTTTGAGCCTAGCTAAATTGCTCATAACTTTTGTATACAAAACTCCAAATGGAGTGAAACTAGTTTCTAATTTTGTTCTAAAATCATGCCATTTCTTAATATACAAAAATATTTGAATTTGGGTTCTGTGTGTACTCTTTTGGCTCATATTTGTGTTATCGGATATATCACATGTACATACCAACATCCCAGAAACTAACGTCGACAAACCTGAGCAAGACCCTAGGTTCAACAAGTAAGGCAAGCACCACCTTTGATCATATTTGATATTATATTTTACTGTTATGTATGTTGTGTTTAAAACTATTATACATGCATGTAATTTTGGTAAAACTCACTATGTTGGTAAGGATGGTAGATATATCTAATTATTGCATTTATCCTACTTTAACAAATTGATACATTCACCATTGCCAACATAGTAATACTATCCACTGCTCATAAATACTAAATATATAATTGTAGAGTAACAATGATCATTAGATGCTTAGCTTTGTTTATATCGATACTCAACAAATTAGCTTGGATAATGGTCAAAATATTTTTGATATGGTCTAGGAGAGGTACATATGATATTTTGGGTATAAATAAAATTGGAAAATATATTTTAAACTTAGTCGAGAGGTTGTTGGGAATGGTGTAGTTGCACGCGGGGATTGTGGCAGTCTCACCTAGGTTGTTAAGGACCAATCTATTGTTCCATAGACTCAAGTATTTTTGTACAACTACATGTGCCATCATGGGAAGGCCCAAGCATAATAAGTTGTCGTCTTCTATCAATTTAACCGCATAGTATAGTTGATAGGTGGAAATTGGGCTAGTGTGGGCATGGTACAGGACGTCCATTTTTATAGGGGCTTTTATGAGGTACACAAAGCTTACCAACACAACTATAAGCTATTAAGGATGGAGAGCACTCCACACCTTAAGAAGCAAATCATAGGGCAGTGATTGTTATAACCGATAATGTAAACACTTTGTCATGGAATTCTCAATCATGTAACTTCGGTATTGTGTGGCATGTTTGACATGATGGGGCATTTATGTCCTGTGTAAAGTTGTACAACCATTGCAGTGTCAAGTCTATCCGAATAGTCGTGTTTCTGGTCATAGTCCACTTGGTTATATTCCACAATAAGTAGATTTATGTTTTTGGAAAAATTGGTTGGAAAGTGTACGGATAGAGAGTCCATGCATGGTTTATCAGCAAAAGGAATTGTTGAGATTTTAAATGTTTATGGTAGCAAGCAACATGTCTAGTTATGATTACTTATGCTCTATTACTACTTGTTATCAACTATTACAAATTTTCGATTACAATCTACCATTCATTGTTGGAAATAAAAAGCTTACTTTACGCAAAACTATAAAACCTAGTAGCATAGTCGTTCCTTTGACATAGCCTTACATACTATATAACACTTGTGTAGAAGTCTTACGGAGCATGATTTTTGTAATCATCGTTACTTGTTGAACTTATTTAGAGCATGAGAAAGAAGACCCGTTGTGTTAGAAATATGCCCTAGAGGCAATCATAGAGATGATTATATTTCCATAAATGTTCATAAACTATGATATTGTTCTTTGAATAACATCATGGATATTGATTAACAAGTACGTGACTTGTTTGTGAAACTCTATATTCATCTTTATGATGTTTATTCTAAAAGGGGTCCCTAGCTGATAATCATATGAGGACATATATGAATAGACTAGCATATATACTGGTCGATGGCCACGTTTCACATGTCATATATATGAAGATATCAAACCAATAATATGGACACATGTTAGAGAACATAGTGTTAGACATCGACCCACCATAAGACACTGCAAGAACATTGTATTCTTTCATGTCATCAGTTGGTCTCATATACAATGCGTATGCTATATCCTTCGGCTTGATATTGTCGCATGTTCTCAAGATGCATAGTGGCATACTTAGGGGTCGTCAAACGCTACTCCGTAACTGGGTAGTTATAAAGATGGCGTTCGGGTTTTTCATGAAACATGCTGTGAGGCGTGGTCGATCAAGATAGGATTTGCCCCTCTATACAACGGTAGAGATATCTCTGGGCGTCTTGAGTTGTCGGGTTCCGAAAAATGCATGGTGATGCTACTCGAGTTAAAGAGTTACTCGAGTCATGAAGTTAAAGAGTTAACGCGATGTACTCGGGGAATCCGAGTCACAGCATCAAGAAAGAGTGGTCGAGCCATCCAAACAAGGATGACAACAACTCGTCTTGGGTTTGACCGATATCGTGAGGCAAAAGGAAATGCATATAGGACATTGTTGAGGTTCGTCCGATCTTTACATGTACTCAAGAGTCGGTAAGTCCTGCTAGGGGCCGCTATTGACTATTGGTCGAATGCTCGGTAATCGAGTAGGGTTACTCGATGGTGGAGTAGGAGTACTCAATGATCGATAAGGGTACTCCGGCCATGTCCGAGTGCATGTGAACCTATAGGGTCGCACGCTTAAGGGGCTGTAACCAATTCAAATAGGAATCCGAGTTGTAATGGGCTTAGAGTTCCTAATGGGCTTCAAGGGTGGAAACCAGTTATGGGACGTCTATATAAAGGGAGGATGTGGTGGCTTTGGTATAGAGAGAAATACACGAAGAGACACAATAGGAATTCAGAATTCCCAAAACCCTAGCCGCCACCCCTGCTAGCACTCCGGCGCGTGGTGTTCTTGCCCTGTACCTGTGGTTCATTGGTTACGTGGTAGAAAATTTTGATTTTTCGCTAGAGTAGCCTACTCGTTCCCCAACAGTGTTATCAGCGCCTGGCTGTGTAGTTTTAGATTCGGAATAGATGCATATGATGATATGCGGTAGAATAGATGTGATCTATTATTGTTTTATTGTCGTTCTATTTGATAGATCGATTTTTGGCACTGGTTGATAAGATTAATTCATGTTCGGTGGTCCTAGATGGGTTCAAGATCATTACTCTATGATCATGCTGTTGTGGTCATGCCACTTCTTACCCCTACCAGTCTATTTTCCGCCATCAGAGTAAACCGTGAAGCGTAAACCCAAAAGCAGCATGCGAAGATCAATAGGATTGATCAACACCGATCTGTGGTCAAAAATAGGGTTAATATGATTAACCCGAAGAGATTTTCCATGGTCGGATTCATGGATTTGATCTGTGTTTTCCATTCCTGAACCTGCAAGGGCTTTGTCCTTACCCTTGAGTGGCACTGCCCCTTCCAACCCCACCCGCTAACCAGCTAGCAGGATCGCCGTATGTGTACAGTGCCTTTTAGTTCGTTGCAAGTTCACATCATTTGGTAGAATGCGATTCTATGAATAACTTATTTTTGCAGGATTAATGTGAATAGTATGGCTCCTAATGTATGTGATGCATGTGTAATTTTCATGGCCTGCATGTCATGCTTGATTGCAGCCCAAGGCTATCTATATTTGTATAAACGGCCTGCGTGTCGACTTGTGATGTTTCTAATCTCCTTGTAATTAATTACTAGTGCTATTAGGAGTAATAGCTTAGTGGTAGTACTTGGAGGACTCAAGCACTTGGAGGCATGACGAACAGGAAACATGGCGATGGAGATCACCATGTGAAGGGCCATACTATGTCACAGTTAATGTAATTATCTGTGATTGCTTTTATGTTCATGTTCATATATTTCTATGCATGTTATATAGTTGTTCCGAATACTTTTAACATGGTAGAAGTAAAGATCCCTCACGTAATATTAAGCAAAATTGATGCCCTCCCAATTGGCTGCACCATCCAATATCATACAAATTAATGGTAGGTCTGCTAAAGTAGGGTGCCATTAACTTTTCTTGATTAGATGGGTTTGTGTCGGACACTTACACGCATAGCATTGGTTATACTTGACGAGTTCATGAAAATGGTTATGGACCTTGGGGCATAGGGTTGGGGCTGGATCATAGAGATGCCACCCAACAACAAGAGTCATATAGTGATATGATTAGCAAAGGGTTGCTTACCAAATTCATTAGCCTTCTAGCAGTGACACTAAAGCTCACTAGTAGACTGATTAGTTGTGGGTCTTGAATCATTAAGTACCATAAGAGGGATATAGAATTTAGTGAGAGTATCTTTATTAAATTGTTTAATATAAGTTACTCTTCATGAACTTTTATCTCAGTTTTCGCATATATTTTCTATTTTAGATCATGGCACCACCTGCTGTTGCACCCACTTTCAGTTATGCTTTACGTTTGATAATTGAAAAGGAAAAACCTAATGGAACGAACTTTGCGGATTGATCCCACAACCTGAGAATTGTTCTCAGGCAAGATAAAAAGGAATACATTCTAGAGCAACCAATTCCAGATGTGCCTGATGAGAATACTTCCAATGTTGTTAAAGCCGCTTACAAAAAGGTGGTTGATGAGTCCCTCGATGTTAGCTATCTCATGCTTGCTGCTATGAACTCAGACCTTCAGAAGCAGTTTGAGAATATAGAGGCCTACGATATGATCGTGGCGCTTAAGGGTATGTTTGAGACCCAGGCTAGGACTGAGATATATGAGATCTCAATGTCCTTGTTTGGATGTAAGCTAGCCGACGGCAGTCTAGTGAGCCCTCATATAATCAAGATGGTTGGTTACACACAGAGTTTGAAAAAACCTGGTTTCCCACTTAGCCAAGAGTTGGCTATTGACTTGATTCTTGTGTCGCTCCCTCCGAGCTTTGGGCAATTCGTTATGAGTTTTTGAAGGACCGAGATGGCGAACAGAGGGGGGGGGGGTGAATGGTCGCAAATAAATTTTCCCCCAAAATACTTCAACAAAAACCTCTACAAGATCGCTCAAAGGAAATTGTGAAAAACCCGAAAACTAGACAGCTATGTGTACCCCAAGCTTGCATGGACAAGTGCCATAAAATATGTGGGTATTTTTGAGTCACAATCCTGGTTGTATAGTGTCCAAGATAAAGAGGAATCAATTCAAACTCTTGCTTTTAGAAAGGACATCAATTCAAATCAACAAAGTCACTTTCAGAAAAGTAAAAGCAGAATTTCCAGAACTTGTCCTCAAATTGCACAGGACGTTGGTGGGTTTCTGAAGCTCACAAAATTTTGAGAATTTTTCTCACTATGAGAATAAGTGTTGTGAAGAACTGCACCAAATTTCTCCTCAAAACAAATTACAGAAAAAACAGGAAAAATCTAAGAACACAGTCTGGTCAAGAATTTCGAGCAGAAAGTTTGGGGCTCGGTTTTCACCTCATGGTGCCCAAACGGTGCAACAAGTGAACTCCAAAATGTTTTTGCAAGTGGATATCAGAGTCCCGCACCTTCTCCAACAAGAATCACTTGAAAAATATTTTTCTATATTTTTATAGAAATCAAACACTAACTGCTGCGCGAAGAACAAGTTCTGAACAAAGTTGGAACTTGAAAGAAAAGATGTTCTCTACTCAATCCAAGAGTGCAAAAGAGATGTAAAACCATATGAACACACTCAAAACAGCCAAGATCAGCAGCATTTAGAAGGAGGGGAGGCAAATCCAAATTACATGAAAGTAAATTGCGAGAATGTAATTGCGAGAAAGTAAATGCTAAATTTAAATTGCGTAAAGTAAAGACATAATGTAAATGCGCAAAATAAATTCAGAGGTGGATGGATAAAACTTTCATTTCTGGAAGGAGAGGTTACAAAGCCTCACTTTCATGTGGGCAAAGCTCAAAGGAACATTCACAAACCTCAAAACCTTCAAGGGAAGGAGGCTACCCCTCCACCCGTATTTATACTACTCTTGGGCCACCTACCACCCTTGGATGGGTCCCTCAACCTTAGAGCACTCATCTAAGGGCTAGGATTAACCCACACACACAGCCATGCAAGGGCTAACCCAAAACCCACACACATACCGGGTTTTCTTGCACGGTTTTCAAAGCATACTACCTAGACCCGCTAACCTACCAACTAGACCTCAATCCGACGGCCCTTATTGATCTACGTGGCATCTAGCTAGCATCAACTCCTTTCCTTGTCTTCTTGACTTGCCCGGACTCCGTCTCCAATCATTTTTCGGTGATTTCCCAACCGTCTGGATCTCCGACGCTCCTCACCTAGTCCCGGTCATCCTTCGCCTCACCATGACCTAGCACCGTCGTCCTGCAACCATCAAAAACAAGGAAACTCCTCACATAGCAATGCCCACAAAGATGTGCAATAAACCATCCAACTCATCACTACCGCGTCCATACGACCGGTGCGCCACTCTGGCGAGAGACAACTCAAATTGCTTCATTTTGAAAATCAATCCAAATCAAACTCAAACTTGAGCACACCTTGCTCAAATAAAGTCAAATACTCATCACAAACATGGATGGACCTCCACATGGTCCTTCAATCTCCCCTTGATGAGTATATTGACAAACCACACAAAAGGCATAAATTTGAGTTTGAAGAAAATGAAGAAGAAAGCAATTTTTAGTTGTAAAGTCAAACTTGGTCCAAAGATAGAAATTAGAACCATGACCATGTTGACGAAGAGGAATTTAGATTTTAGAGTTAAATTTAAGAAAGAGCAAGTTTTCAACAAAAACTCTAAAATTCGACTAAACATGTCAAATGTGATTATGAGATTATGATCCAACAGAAGTAGTAGCATAGTTTTACAAAGATCATAATAACCAAATAAGCATTCACATTTTTATCTTTTTAGTGATGCCTTTTCTACGTTTTCTCCCCCTTTTGGCAATATAGGCATCGATTTCTTTTATGTATGCATGAAATGCAATCGAAAGAGCTTTGAAGATTATCCAATTGATCAAAGTGGAAGGATATTACACCAAGCTTGTCAATTTCAGAAGATGACTAAACTAAGACATTTCCAAGTGCAAATACGAGCTTAGTTTTGAATATTTCATTTTTAGCAAAATTTGACAAGTGCAACACTTAGCTTTAGTTTCAAAAATAGAAGAATAGCTACTCTAAGGATTTAAAGGAAAACCTAGAGTTCAACCTACTCAACACTTTGGGGAATCTAGGAGAGCAGACAAGGTCCTTCGGGCTCATTTATCACTTAATGCAAATTTTGATTTATCATCATACAAGACATAGCGGGGTGCAAATGTTTGACATTATTTGCATTCTTTACCCACATATGTCTTTGTTTTTAATTTATTTGCATTTTATTTTGACAACCAATTGACTCAAGCCGTATGCGACCATCTCAAGATGAACTCTTAAGAGGATGGATTAGGTCAAACACGATGTATTCCAAGTTCATCCCAAGTGCAATGGGAAGCGGTCTTGTGGATGCAAGGTGTTGAGTCGTATGTGCACAAGAAGAGTCAAATTTGTTTAATTTTCATTTTTAGCACAACGATTCATGAGCAATTGAAGGACTCTAGCATGAATCAAACTAGTTTCACCCAAGTTGCTATAGGGACTCTAGAGAACTCCAAAATTTCTCAAATTATGGCACAAACCTCTAGAGAAGAAACCTAGCAAGTAAAAGCAACAAGTTTCATCAAGTTTTTCATTTAAGCCTTTTTTCATTTTAAAGCTTAGCAAGTTAAATGAACTTGGACATATCTAAGCTAGTGATTTCCTCCATATGATGCAGCATGGTGTATAGCATGAAGAAGAAATCAATTGCATAATAGACAAAGCTCATTAAACAGGAAATGCAGTCTATATGCAATGCACAAACAGATTCCCAAACTCCCCCTCAACAAATGAATCAATTTTAAGCTCAAATCTGGTTAAAGTTGAGTTATTATCAAGATTAGGCACAAAGAAAAACCGAATGAACTCAATAATAACTAGAAAAACAGAATGAGGAGAAGAAGTCGAGAAACCGCAAAAGCGGATGGCTATAGAGCATAGAAAGATATAAGAGACTCACTACGGCTTAGACTCGCTCTTATCTTCCCATGATTGACATAGGAAGGCGACTCTAGATCCCAACTAAGGAGTGCACAGAGACCTGTCTGCCCAAGAGGCCCAATACCTTTAGACTTATAAGGCGTGAGGGAACTCAACCTAGAGAGAAGAGAGAATAGCTAATCACGCATGATAGCAACCTAAAGCACCAGATAAGAGGTCCATGGAAGGCATGCCAGAAGTCTAAGTGAGTGAACTCAACTCAAGAAAACAAGCCCAAAGTCACCCAAAAGAAAAACAAAGAAAGGAAAAGCTGGAAGAAAACATATAATACATAATATACAAACCAGCTCCCCCTCACGAAAGGCCGTAAGGGCTCACGACTCCAAGATCACTCCTCAAGGCAACAAATCTAGAGCTATCCAAAGGCTTGGTAAAGATATCGGCTAATTGAAAGTCACTCTCTATGAACTGAAGCGCGATATCTCCCTTCTCCACATGGTCTCTAAGGAAGTGATATCTAATATCAATGTGTTTGGTCCGGGAATGTTGCACTGGGTTTTTAGCAATGCAAATAGATGAAGTGTTGTCACAGAAAAGTGGCACACTCTCTATCTCTAACCCATAGTCCCGTAAGGTCGATCTCATCGAGCACACAGCTCAAACAATGGTGCGACAACATACTCGGCCTCAGCGGTGGACTATGCAACCCCAGACTGCTTCCTAGATGACCAAGAAACAAGAGAAGTGCCAATGAATTGGCAAGTGCCAGAAGTGCTCTTCCTATCTATCCTACAGCCAGCAAAGTCGGTATCGGAAAAGGCTCTAAGAGATAGACAAGAAGACGAAGAGTACCAAATACCATAACCAGCAAAGCCTGGCGGTGAGAGGCGCGAGGAGAAGCTTGAAATCGAGCGCAAAGACACACAGCGAAATGTATGTCCGGCCTCGAAGCAGTGAGGTACAAGAGAGAGTCGATCATGCTCCGAAACTCCTTTTGATCAGCAGGCTCACCATCCTCATCGGGCTCGAGGACAGCAGTGGTGGCCATAGGAGTCATCACCGGCTTCCCATCAGACATATCGAAGCGCCTCAGGAGGTCACGGGTATACTTGCCTTGATGCAAGAAAGTACCCTCCCGAGTCTGCTTGATTTGGAAGCCAAGAAAGTAGCTCAACTCGCCCATCATACTCATCTCAAACTCTGTGCTCATCACCTCAGAAAACTGAGACACAAGCGAATGAGATGAGTCACCAAAAATGATATCGTCCACATAAATCTGGATAAGAAGAAAATGAGACTCATGGTGTCTGATGAACAGAGTTTTGTCTACTATGACCATTTTGAAGTCATGGCTGGGAAGATAAGACTTGAGCCTCTCATACCATGCTCTGGGGGCCTGCTTAAGTCCATACAAAGCTTTGGAGAGCTTGTATACATGACTCGAAAACTTGGGGTTCTCGAATCCTAGAGGTTGTTTGACATAAACCTCTTCCTCAATATAGCCATTGAGGAATGCACTCTTGACATCCATTTGATAGAGCTTGAAGCCACGGGATGCGAGAGAATGCAAGCAGGATTCTAATAGCCTCTAGTCTAGCTACAGGGGCAAAGGTCTCCTCAAAGTCAAGACCCTCAACCTGAGAAAAGCCCTGTGCAACTAGCCTAGCCTTGTTGCGAATGACAACCCCATCCTCACTCTGCATGTTTTTGAACACCCACTTGGTCCCAATGACATTATGACCAAATGGGGGCTCGACAAGCTGCCATACCTTGTTCCTCTCAAAGTTCTCAAGTTCCTTATGCATAGCATTAATCCACGATTCATCGGATAATGCATGAGAAACATCCTTCGCTCAAAGGAGGCAACGAAGGCAGAGTGGAGGCAGAAACTGGACAAACCTAATTTTGAGCGAGTGACCCGCTCAAACAGATCACCAATGATCTGATCAGGTGGATGAGCTTTCTGGATATGTCGGGGAGGACCAGAAGCAGAAGTAGCCTCTACCTCATGCACAGAAGAGGTAGGAGCAGAGCCACTCGCCGAAGGAGAGTCGGAAGGCAAGGGCTGGTCACCCTGAGGTGCAGAAATGGAAACAGGAGGCACCTTAGGTGTAGAGGGGACAGGATCCGGTGGAATACCATCTCCATCATCCTCATCTTCTACAAAGATGGTCTCGGAGGGATAAGAAGAGCTAGAAACATCAGGTCTAGCTCCTGGGCTAACCTCATCAAAGGTCACATCACAGGTCTCTATGATCCTATGCGCATCAACGCTCCAGACCCTATAGCTACGAGCAGAAGTCGAGTAACCTAGAAAGATACCATCAGAAGAGCGAGACTCAAACTTATCTAGGTTACTAGACTTCAAGATAAAACACTTATAACCGAAAACGCGAAAATGAGACACACTGGGCTTTCGCCCATACCTCAACTCATAAGAAGTGCGATGCAGATGTGCTCTCAAAAACACGTGATTAGAAACATGGCAAGCAGTAGCTATAGCCTCATCCCAAAACTTCCTAGGAGTACTGTACTTGTCTAGCATTGTCCTGGCCATCTCAACGAAGGTCCTGTTCTTCCTTTCCACTACGCCATTCTGCTGAGGGGCGTAGGGAGAAGAAGCGATGCTCTAAACCGGACTCCACACGAAACTCTCAAAGTAGGAATTCTTGAACTCCGTGCCATTATCACTTGTGTATAGCTCGTAATGCACAGGGGAGCTCAAAGAAAACCTCTTGACCAAACCCCTGAAGTGAGAAAAGTCTCATCCTTGAGGCTATGAAGAATACCCAAGAGTATCTAGAAAAATCATCAACGATGACAAGAACATACCACTTCCCTCCTGCTGATGTGCACTCTATTTGGACCAACGGTGTCCATATGTAAAAGCTGTCTGGTGCATCAGTCATCACTCTGGTGGTGGAGGATGAGAAGCGATAACCATCTTGCCATGTCGGCAAGGAGAGCAAACTAAGTCTTTGACCATCTTGAGTTTAGGCAAACCCCGAATGAGATCGTGGCTGCTAACACGGGTCAAATGATCAAAACCAATGTGACCAAGTCTCCTATGCCAGAAGGAGAGATCACGGGACTCAGAAGCAATCAAACATCGAAGAGAGTCTCCAGAAGAAGCAGAAAAATTAGCACGAAAGACTCTCCCAAATCTAAAAATCCCGCAAACTAACTCTCCTGATGAATGAAGAATTCTACAGGCATTACTCTTGAAGCTTACCTCGAAAGAGTCATCGATAAGCTGAGAAACAGAGAGAAGATTGTATTGCAACTGTTGGGGGAAAACCTACCAACTCTCGAAAAGGAGGTCTCGCTCAACCCAAACTCCACGGACGTCTACGGGATGTTAGTGTTATGCCCTTGAGGCAATCATTTAGATGATTGTAACATGACTATGTTTATGAATAATAATATGATTATTGGTCCAATGAATGTATATCATTGTATTGATCAACAAGTATGTGACTTGCTTATGAAGCTCTTTACTTAATGATGTAATTCGATAAATATCTCTGATCGGATATCATCGTATAGGACAACGATGAATAGATCAGCACATGTAGTGATCGATGATCATGCTTCATAGATCATGGGATATGGAGATATCATCTATACATTGTGGGCGCATGTTGAAGAACATGGGTTAGATAGACCATAATGGGACAACTGCGAGAATGTTTCATTCTTATGTGTCATCGATGTATCTCATACCTAGTAGATGTATGATCCTTAGACACTGAGATTGTCATATTCCCTACATGTGTAATAGTTTTCCTTGGGGCTATCAAACACTACTTCCTAACGGATAGTTATAAAGGTAGCTTTCATGTTTACTATGAAACGTGCGAGAGGAAATGTGATCAAGATGGAATTTGCCACTCCAATGAAACGGAGATATATGACAAGGCCACTCGTGTGATATGATTAAGGAAGTGCATGGCCATGCCGTGATTGAGAGTCAATCACAACTTATTAATATATCACGGATACGAGAGATGGATTGAATCATCAAAGGATGACATGCTTCTCGCCTTGAGATTAATCTTCATATACATGGCAAAGGGATTATTACATGAGTACTTTTGATAGGTTCATCGATTTGATCATAGTATGTTTGGGAGTTGGCATACTTTGCAAGAAGCCACTACCAACTATTGGATTGAAAAGAGTTTTCGAATCCATGTCCAAGCGTATGTGAACTGCGAGTCACACACTTAATGGTGGGGCGCATTAATTTGGATTGGATCCGTAATTAATGAACCTCGTGGGCTTAGCACGCTGATGGGCCCTAGTTTGGGGTTTCATCTCGTGGCTATATAAGGAGGGAGGAGGAGGATGCAGGTGTGCTTTCCCATGGTTTAGGAGTGATTCACTCGAAACCTAGCCTACTCCTCTCGCTGCCTGCCGAGCGACCGGTGCTTGCACACGCGCGCCGCGGCGTTCCATCTCTGGGCGTGTGGACTACTACGGTGGCGCTGCTGCGGCTGCGGCGTGGGAGGGCGATCCACGGCAAGGCGAGGACGATCCACTACATCGGCGCAACGCATTGCGGCGAGCGATCCACTACATCGGCGCGAAGGATTCCGCAGCTGCGTCTAGTGGTAATCTTATCTATGATCCCCTTCTTGCGAGTAGCTTTACGGTTTCGCGGTAGAATTTTTTTGTGCTAGCGTAGCATACGCGTTCCTCTTGATGGTATCGAGCCATCTCGTATAGTTTTGTGATCGGATGTTGCACATATGATGTGTAAGGTTAGTAGATTGGATCTATTACATGTTCACCGATTCATGTGCGGCGTTACCCTTACGGTCGGGTTACCGCCATCGGGGTTTCGAAGCGTATCCATATGGGACCAAGCCAATCGATTGAGTTGGATTGGGTCAATCTGTTGATCCATAGTAGCGCAAACATATTCAATATTGATTTGGGTGAGTCCGTTCATGATGCGGCGTTACCCTTACCGGTCGATTCTTGCCATCGGGGTTTACGAAGCGTATCCATATGGGACCAAGCCAATCAGTTGAGTTGGATTGGGTCAATCTGGTTGATCCATGGTAGCGCAAACAGATTCAATATTGATTTGGGTGAGTCCGTTCATGATGCGGCGTTACCTTACGGTCGGGTTACCGCCATCGGGGTTTCAAAGCGTATCCATATGGGACCAAGCCAATCATATTAGATCGGATTGGGTCAATCTGGTTGACCGTGGAAATTTTGAGGCGTTTTCCAATGTCGGAAGACATGCCTCTAAAAAATTTCAAGGACCGCCCGCGAGGCGCCCTTGGACCCGCTTGGCCCGCCCCTCGGACCGAGTCGTAGGGTTGCTTTTGTTTAACTCGTTTTTGCGAGGAATTATGTGAAATGGTATGGCCTATGTGTATGTGATGCATGTAATTTCCACATGGCTGCGTGCGTGTCAAGCCATAAGGCTATTTAAATTGTATAACGACACTGCGTGTCGACTTGTGATGCTTCAAACCCTCATGTAAAATTCATTATCAAAAGTTGTAAGGAGTTGCATCCATAATGATGAAGACGATGGTATCAAGCAAGATGGCTAGGTGAACAAATCAAGCAAGGTGGCTAGGTGAACAAATCAAGCAAGGTGGCTAGGTGAACAAACAAGCATGATGATGGAGATCTTAATGCTAAGGGCCATGCTATTTCACGACTTATTTTGATTTTACGTGGATGTGTGTTTAATCCTTGCTATTTTCTTTATGCTCATTGCATGTGATGCCATGTTCATAGTAATCTTTGTTCATCCCTATAGTTAAAAATTTTAAATCAAATTGTCCATCCAATTGTTGCACCTATCAAGAATTTAGATCGTTATTGATATGACTGCCAAAGTAGTATATCAATGGCTATCTCAATAGATGATAGGGATGTGTTGGACACATCACGCATAACAATGGTAGATTTAATCAAGCTATCAAAACGGTTTTGGGCTTGAGGACATAAGTTGTTGGGATTTGATTTGATAATGAAGGAACCTATACAAGACAAGTGGTGTCTAGGAAAACACACATGAGGCGGGTTTCTTAATTGGCACCCGTGCACGGAAGTGCTCCCTCCTCATGTGAGCCCTTGGGGCAGGTTGACCTGGCCATGAGTCAAGTTGATGGAGGCATTCATTACTTGTTTTCATACTCAACAAACAAGAGTTACATATGATGTAATTAGCAAAGGTGTTGCTTACCTATGTCATTAAATTTCTAGCAGTGATGCCAAAGCTCACTAGTGTTTGATGAATATGGATCTTGAATACTCACTATGTGTCTATAAAGGGACATAAAATAGAAGTGTCTTTAATTAAAAGTTTAATAAAAGTTTTACATAAACATAGTGCTTAGAATCTTTGCATGTTTTTGTTGTAGTTCAATGGCACCTTATCCTACTCTGCTACACTGGTTTTGCTTTGAGATCGGTTTTGGAAAGGAAAAACTGAATGGAACTAATTTTGTTGATTGGTATCGCAACTTTGAGAATTGTTCTCAAGCATGAAAAGAAGGACTATGTTCTAGAGAATCCAATTCTGATGAACCGGTAGAAAATCTTGCTCGCAATTTGAAGGTTGAATATGAAAAGCATGTTAATGTACATGAGAGTCATTGTCTCATGCTAGTCACCATGGACTCACGAGCTCCAAAAGCAATATGAGGACCGGGATGCTTACAATATGATTGTAGGCTTGAAGGGCATGTTTGGGAATCAAGCAAGAGCTGAGAGGTATGGCATCTCAAAGCTTTTATTTGCTTGTAAAATTTGGTGAAGGCGATCAGGTTAGTCCTCATGTGATCAAGATGATTGGTTACATTGGGAGATTGGAAAAACTTGAGTTTCCCCTTAGCCTCGGTTTGGCCACAGATGTTATTCTCAGTCTCGCCTCGAGCTTTGAGCCATTCATTATGAATTTTCATATGAATAGCATGGAGAAGAGCCTAACAGAGCTACATGGGATGCTCAAGGCTGCTGAGAAAGCATTAAGAAAAACCCAATCATGTGATGATGGTTGAAAACAACCGCTTTCAAAAGAGGAAGGCTAAGGCTGGGGGAGCAGGAAAGAGCAAGGGCAAGGGCAAGGGCAAGGCTCAAGATGAGATCGCAAGCCTCAAAACTAAGCTTGAAGCTTAAAGTTGGCCCTCAACACGATACCCAATGCTTCTATTGCAAGAAATCGGGGCATTGGAAGCGGGCTACGAAAAGTACAGGCGGATAAGAAGAATGGAAATGTGGTTTCCACTTGGTATTAATGTTATAGAAATTAATCTTGCTACTTCTTCACTCAGCTCATGGGTATATGATACGGTTCGGTTGCTCACATTTGCAATTTGTTGCGGGTGATAAAGTAGAGACTTGACAAAGGAGAAGTGGATCTTCGCGTGGGGAATAAAGCAAGAGTTCTTTGGTCTTGCCGTTGGCACATACCCATTGCATTTGCCTTGAGTTAGTTTTAGAACTTAATAATTGTTATTTTGTTCCATCTTTGAGTAGAAACATTATTTCATCTTCTTGTTTGGAACATGAAGGTTATGATTTGAATAAAGAACTTTGTTTGTTCGATATTTTTGAATGATATGTATTATGGTCGTTGCCCCATGGTGGATGGGTTGTGCGTCCTTGAACTCGAAGAAAAACACATCTATAATATTAATGTAAAAGGCATCGGCCTAATGATTTGAACCCTACCTTTTGTGGCATTGTCGCTTAGGTCATATAAATGAGAAGCGCATGAAGAAGCTCCATGGTGATGGACTTCTAACCTCATTTGATTTTGAATCATTTGAAACATGTGAATCTTGTTTACTTGGCAAGATGACAAAAGCCCCTTTCACAGGTTTTAGTGAGAGAGCAAGTGAATTATTGGCCCTAGTACATACAGATGTATATGGACCAATGAGTTCGACTGCTAGGGGTGGGTTTCAGTACTTTGTAACTTTTATTGATGACTTCAGTAGATATGGATATATCTATTTAATGAGGCATAAATCTGAAACTTTTGAAAGGTTCAAAGAGTTTCAGAATGAAGTACAAAATCAACTTGGCAAAAAAATAAAACACATACGATCCGATCGTGGTGGCGAATACTTGAGCCAAGAGTTTGGTGATCATCTAAAGCAATGTGGAATCGTTCCGCAACTTACTCCGCCAGAGCGCCTCAATGGAATGGCATGTCGAACAGCGTAACGAACTTTATTAGATATGGTTCGGTCAATGATCAATAAACAGATCGCCATTATCCTTCGGGGTTTCGCTCTAGAGACAATTGCGTTCACTTTGAATAGGGTCCCATCAAAATCCGTTGAGAAGGCGCCATATGAGATATGGGTGGAAAAGACCCATGTTGTCATTTCTCAAGATATGGGGATGTGAGGCTTATGTAAAACGTTTACAATCGGATAAACTCGCACCAAAATCGGAAAAATGCTTTTTGTGGGGTATCCTAAAGAAACAAAGGATATTACTTTTACAAAAGAAAGCGAGAACAAAGTTTTGTTGCTCGAAATGGTGTCTTTTGGAGAAAGAGTTTCTTTCAAAAGAAATCAGTAGGAGTGATGTGTATCTTGATGAAGTTCGAGAATCACATGAATATGTTCAAGCTACCATGAACCTTCACAAGATGTACAAAGTGTTGTACAACTTTGTGGAAGAGACTCCATTACGTGGGTCGGGAGGCTACGTCATGTACCTATAAGATATGGGAGTGACATATTATTGTTGGACAATGATGAGCCCACGACTTATGAAGAAGCAATGATGGACCCAAACTCCGAAAAATGGCTTGAAGCCATGAGATCCAAATTCAATCCATGCATGACAATCAAGTTTGGAACTTGGTGACTCTCGATGGTGTAAAAACCATTGAGTGCAAATGGATTTTCAAGAAAAGATAGGCGTAGATGGAAATGTTCAGATCTATAAGGCACGGTTGGTGGCAAAGGGTTTCAAACAAGTTCAAGGAGTTGACTATGATGAAACTTTCTCACCGGTAGCCATGCTCAAGTCTGTCAGGATCATTTTAGCTATTCTGCATATTTTGATTATGAAATATGGCGGATGGATGTCAAAACAGCATTCCTTAATGGGAATCTTTACGAGGATGTATACATGATACAACTTTGAAGGTTTTGTTGATCCTAAATATGCTAAAAGGGTATGCAAGCTTCAAAGATCCATTTATGGGTTAAAGCAAGCATCTCGGAGTTGGAACATTCGTTTTGATGAAGTAGTCAAAGGTTTTGACTTTATCAAAAATGAAGAAGAGCCTTGTGTTTACAAGAAGGCTAGTGGGGCGCACTTATATTTACGATTTTGTATGTGGATGACATATTATTGATCGGGAATGACATTCCTATGCTTGAAGATGTTAAGACTTCATTGAAAAGGAGTTTCTCAATGAAGGACTTGGGAGAAGCATGCTATATCTTGGGCATAAAATCTATAGAGATAGATCAAAAGGTTAATTGGATTAAGTCGAAGCGTACATTGATAAGATATTGAAAGGTTCAATATGCATGAATCCAAGAGAGGTTTCATGCCAATGTCACATGGCATCGATCTGCAAGAATTAGTGTCCTTCGACATCGATGGCGAGACAGGATGAGCAAGATTCCATATGCTTGACTATTGGGTCTATTATGTATGCCATGATCATGCACACGCCCGGATGTCTCATATGCTCTAAGTGTCACGGCGGATACCAAGCGGATCTTAGTGATGGTCATTGGATAGCCGTAAAAATATCTGAAGTACTTGAGAAGAACTAAGGGTATGTTCCTTGTTTTTGGAGGTAAGGAAGATCTGGTTGCAAAGGGTTACACGATGCAAGCTTCAAGCGACAAAGATGATTTCGATCGCAATCCGGGTTTGTGTTTACACTTAATGGAGGAGCGATGGTGGAAGAGTTCCAAGCAAAACACGGTGGCCGACTCTCTGACGAAGCGGAGTACATTGTGGCCGGAGGCCGCAAAGGAAGCTGTGTGGATTAATAAGTTTATCACAGAGCTTGGTGTGGTCGCTAGTGCCTCTAGTCCAATGGACATCTATTGTGATAATAGTGGTGCCATTGCACAAGCTAAAGAGCCTAGATCACATCGAAGTCTAAACACATACTCGTCGCTTTCACCTTATTCGCGAGATTGTGGATAGAGGTGGCGTGAGAATATGCAAAGTACATCTGAAGCCAATGTGGCGATCCGTTGACAAAGCCAACGCCACGACCTAAGCATGAGGCGCACACAAGGTCTATTGGTATTAGATACTTAATTGATTGACTCAAGTGCAAGTGGGAGATTGTTAGTGTTATGCCCTTGAGGCAATCATTTAGATGATTGTAACATGACTATGTTTATGAATAATAATATGATTATTGGTCCAATGAATGTATATCATTGTATTGATCAACAAGTATGTGACTTGCTTATGAAGCTCTTTACTTAATGATGTAATTCGATAAATATCTACGATCGGATATCATCGTATAGGACAACGATGAATAGATCGGCACATGTAGTGATCGATGATCATGCTTCATAGATCATGGGATATGGAGATATCATCTATACATTGTGGGCGCATGTTGAAGAACATGGGTTAGATAGACCATAATGGGACAACTGCGAGAATGTTTCATTCTTATGTGTCATCGTGTATCTCATACCTAGTAGATGTATGATCCTTAGACACGAGATTGTCATATTCCCTACATGTGTAATAGTTTTCCTTGGGGCTATCAAACACTACTTCCTAACCGGATAGTTATAAAGGTAGCTTTCATGTTTACTATGAAGCGTGCGAGGGAAATGGCGATCAAGATGGAATTTGCCACTCCAATGAAATGGAGATATATGACAAGGCCACTCGTGTGATATGATTAAGGAAGTGCATGGCCATGCCGTGATTGAGAGTCAATCACAACTTATTAATATATCACGGATCGAGAGATGGATTGAATCATCAAAGGATGACATGCTTCTCGCCTTGAGATCAATCTTCATATACTTGGCAAAGGATTATTACATGAGTACTTTTGATAGGTTACATCGATTTGATCATAGTATGTTTGGGAGTTGGCATACTTTGCAAGAAGCCACTACCAACTATTGGATTGAAAAGGAGTTTTCGAATCCATGTCCAAGCGTATGTGAACTGCGAGGTCACACACTTAATGGTGGACGCATTAATTTGGATTGGATCCGTAATTAATGAACCTCGTGGGCTTAGCACTGATGGGCCCTAGTTTAGGTTTCATCTCATGGCTATATAAGGAGGAGGAGGAGGATGCGGGGTGTGCTTTCCCACGGTTTAGGAGTGATTCACTCAAACCCTAGCCTACTCCTCTCGCTGCCCTGCCGGCGACCGGTGCTTGCACACCGGCGCCGCGGCGTTCCATCTCTGGGCGTGTGGACTACTGCGGTGGCGCTGCTGCGATCTGCGGCGTGGGAGGGCGATCCACGGCAAGGCGAGGCGATCCACTACATCGGCGCAGCGATCGCGGCGAGCGATCCACTACATCGACGCGCGAAGGATTCCGCAACTGCGCTTCTAGTGGTAATCTTATCTATGATCCCCTTCTTGCGAGTAGCTTTCTGGTTTCGCGGTAGAATTTTTTTTTGTGCTAGCGTAGCATACCGCGTTCCTCTTCACGGGAGGCTCTCTCCTACTCCGCGGACGTCTACAGGATGCCCCTCCTACTCCGCGGTCATGCTCCGTAGTGCCCTACGGAGGGTTGTCTGGCCACAGGGCACTTGGAAAGACCTCTGGCCACAGGGCACTTGGCAAGTGCCCTGGCTGCGAGCCACTTGGCAAGGCAAGAGCACCTGGCACCAGGGCACTTAGAAAGCGCCCTGATCGCAGGGCACATGGAAAGACCTTTGGCCACAGGGCACTTGGCAAGTGCCCTGGCTGCGAGGCACTTAGCAAGGCAAGAGCCCCTGGCCCCAGGGCACTTAGCAAGCGCCCTGGCCACAGGGCACTTGGAAAGACCTCTGGCCACAGGGCACTTGGAAAGTGCCCTGGCTGCGAGCCACTTGGCAAGGCAACCGCCCCTGGTCCCAGGGCACTTAGCAAGCGCCCTAACCGCAGGGCACTTGGAAAGACCTTTGGCCACAGGGCAGTTGGCAAGTGCCCTGGCTGCGAGGCACTTGGCAAGGCAAGAGCCCATGGCCCCAGGGCACTTAGCAAGCGCCCTGGCCGCAGGGTACATGGAAAGACCTCTGGCCACAAGGCACTTGGCAAGTGCCCTGGCTGCGAGGCACTTCGCAAGGCAAGAGCCCCTGGCCCCAGGGCACTTAGCAAGCGCCCTTGCCCCAGGGCACTTAGCAAGCGCCCTTACCGTAGGGCACTTGGAAAGACCTCTGGCCACAGGGCACTTGGCAAGTGCCCTGGCTACGAGGCACTTGGCAAGGCAAGAGCCCCTGACCACAGGGCACTTAGTAAGCGCCCTGGCCGCAGGGTACCTAGCAAGCGCTCTGGCCGCAGGGCACTTGGAAAGACCTCTGGCCACAGGGCCCTTGGCAAGTGCCCTGGCTGCGAGGCACTTGGCAAGGCAAGCAACCCTGGCCCCAGGGCACTTAGCAAGCGCCCTGACCGCAGGGCACTTGGAAAGACCTCTGGCCACAGGGCACTTGGCAAGTGCCTTGGCTGCGAGGCACTTGGCAAGGCAAGAGCCCCTGGTCCCAGGGCACTTAGCAAGCGCCCTGGCCCCAGGGCCCTTGGAAAGACCTCTGGCCACAAGGCACTTGGCAAGTGCCCTGGCTGCGAGGCACTTGGCAAGGCAAGAGCCCCTGGCCCCAGGGCACTTAGCAAGCGCCCTTGCGCCGGGCGCATTAGCAAGCGCCACGGCCGTGGGGCACTTGGAAAGACCTCGGCCACACGGGGCACTTGGCAAGTGCCACAGCTCACGAGCACTTGGCAGGCAAGAGCCCGACCCAGGGCATAGTAAGCGCCACGGCGCGGTACTGCAAGCGCTCTGGCTGCAGGGCACTTGAAAAGACCTCTGGCCACAGGGCCCTTGGCAAGTGCCCTGGCTGCGAGGCACTTGGCAAGGCAAGCACCCCTGGCCCCAGGGCACTTAGCAAGCGCCCTGACCGCAGGGCACATGGAAAGACCTCTGGCCACAGGGCACTTGGCAAGTGCCTTGGCTGCGAGGCACTTGGCAAGGCAAGAGCCCCTGGTCCCAGGGCACTTAGCAAGCGCCCTGGCCCCAGGGCCCTTGGAAAGACCCCTGGCCACAGGGCACTTAACAAGTGCCCTGGTTGCAAGACACTTGGCAAGGCAAGAGCCCCTGGCCCCAGGGCACTTAGCAAGCACCCTCACCGCAGGGCACTTGGAAAGACCTCTGGCCACAGTGCACTTGGCAAGTGCCCTGGCTGCGAGGCACTTGGCAAGGCAAGAGCCCCTGGCCCCAGGGCACTTAGCAAGCGCCCTGGCCGCAGGGTACTTAGCAAGCGCCCTTGCCGCAGGGCACTTGGAAAGACCCCTGGCCACAGGGCACTTGGCAAGTGCCCTGGTTGCGAGAACTTGGCAAGGCAAGAGCCCCTGGCCCCACGGCACTTAGCAAGCGCCTTGACCGCAAGGCACTTGGAAAGACCCCTGGCCAGGCACTTAGCAAGTGCCCTGGCTGAAGGGCACTTGGCAAGACTCCTGGTTCAAAAGGGCACCCACAGGTACCCAAGGTGATGAGCGGGCAACCTCGAGCCACTTGGGACTAACCGCCTAACGGGGTCCAGAAGTCCCCTGTGGGGGCCCCCGGAGTCAGAGGCCTACCTTGCGGCAGGTCTCCTTACGCCCCGTGAGCATACCTTCAGGGCGTACCCCGTGGGTGCCTCACGGGCATTTAGATACGCGTCCGCGGGCATCTACGGGAGGCTCCCTCCCACTCCGCGGGCTTCTACGGAAGGCACCCTCCCACTCCGCAGGTGTCTATGGGAGGCTGCCTCCCACTCCGCGAGCGTCGACGGGAGGCACCCTCCTACTCCGCGGATGTCTACGGGAGGCATCATGTGGGGCCCCGGTCGAGTGCGCCTTGCAGGCGATGACGTGGGATCCACTACCTTCTCCCAGAAATGACCAAGATACCCTCACTTGAGCTACTGTAGCAGGGGTAGGATGGTATTTTGTATAACAGGTTGGGCGCCTATAAAACCCCACTGTGACCCACGCTTGTGGGGGGACTCTCATTGAATACAGAACTAACAACTGGTGCATCCCTCGTGAGCTTGGACCAGGAGGCCCCTCCCTACTCCCCCCGGGGAACGCACCGACAAGAGTAGGGCGCTTCCCTAAGCGTCCGAACCTGTATAAACCCTTGTGTCCACTATTTCTCTCTCGGACGCAGGCCTGTAAGACCCGCGTCCACTCCCTCTTGTGTCACGTTTCTAAGCATACGACATTTGGCGCCGTTCGTGGGGAGCACCGTAGCTAACATCAAAGGCTATGGCTCCTACCAAGAAGCACACCAAGCCTCCTCAAGCTCCGAAGTGCAAGGAGCAAGTCGACAACCCTCCTCCTCGCCGGGTCTCCACGCGAGCGCCTCCCTCGGAGATTGGAGCCATCCACCCCCGGGTAGACAACGTCCTTCAAGCCCCGAGACCTGAGAACACTTCCTCCCCCCTTGCTCTGACTACCTCAGGCCAAGGGCAACAGTCTCGAGACATCGCCGTCACCGCAGAGTCGGGACCCATGGAGCCAGCCCTCACCCCGAGGCGTTGGATTTGTCCCGATGGCGGGCTCTGGTGGAGGCTGCTACTAGGCAGACCGTGGACTACATGATGGCCTCCTATCATCCCCAGGGGGTCCTCCCACACCTCTCGCCGCTCCTGGGAGCGAGCAGGGAGGTAATCTCTACCATCCCCTCCCCTTACACATGCGGTGTCACTAGCGGGGCTCCGTTCTGGCCACTGTGCGCACCAAGCTTAGGTTTGGGAGGAGCGCCTACCGTACCATTGCATTTCGTACCTTCACCGCAACTCCCGAGGCCCGGGTTTGCACCTTGTCCGGCAAGGGCCCCAGGACCTCCCCCGTAAGCTCCTCCTCCCGGGCAGATATGCCTACCCCCGGAGATGGTGGATCAACTCCCTCCAGCTGGAGCTGACTCGCACCCTCGAGGAGTAACGTGGCCCGGTGCTGAGGGGGAGCCTCTGAGGTCGAAGGCACCCGTTCCTCCGAGGAGGCTACCTGGGGAACAGGGGAATCAGGTCGCGGTCGCCTGAACACTCACGAGGCTCAGGTGATCATCGTCTAGCCCAGCTAAGTCAAGTGGAAGGGAGGAGTTTTCGCTCTGCCAGCCCAGGGCGGGCACTTGCTTCTGCCGGCCGTCGTGACCACCGCCGGGGAGGGGAGGTTGAGTCTAGGGTCTCGCGGGCTCCCAGATCTGCGCATCGGCGGGAGCACACCGACTCTCCCGAGCGCGGGCACCACCGTCGCCCCCGAGCTTCCAGCTCCTCCAGTTCTGAGGTCTCTCACCATCGCTGCCGCCGCCGTTCGAGGTCACCTTCTCTCCATCGGCGTGAACATGGAGGTGGCCCCAGGACCGGGAACCCTCTCGCTCGAGGTATCTCAGAGACCCCCTTCCAGCCCAAGTTCCGCCAACCGAACATCGCACCATACGATGGGGACTCCGATCCCAAGCAGTTCATGGAGGTCTATGCTACGGCTATCCGAGCAGGAGGAGGAGGGGAGATGGAGATGTGCAACTTCCTCCCGCTCTTCCTCTCAGGAACCGCTTGGTCTTGGTTTTCAACCAAGAAGAGGGACTCAATCCGCTCTTGGGCCCAGCTACGTGAAGATTTCGTAGCGAACTTTCGGGGAGTTACAAGCGCCCATGCTTCCCAATTAGCTCTTCACGGTCAAGCAACAAAGGATGAGTCCACGAGACTTCCTCAGCGTTTCTCACAGGTGCGGGCAGTGGCGGGCGCCCGAGACTCCACGGTCGTGCACGTGTAAGGAAGGACTTCTCCCGGCGAGCTAAGCCGGGCCTTTGGGAAGAGATACCCTAAAACCACTCAACAGCTCTTCGAGGTTGTTGAGAAGTATGCCCGCGGGGAGGAGGACGACTTGGTAAAACGGGGGCTCCTCCAGCAAGCCAGGGGAGATTCTCCCGGGAGAAGGCTAAAGGGCTCCTTCGGGAAAAACAACAAGTATCGAAGGACCCCGGGAAAAAGGGGTAACCAAGATCAAGGGGATGGCCGCTGGTGCGCATATCACAAATGAACGGGCATGACACAAGTGAGTGCCGCCAATACGCCGCTGAAGTGGCGAGGATCCTCAAGCGTGGTCCCGAGCCACATTGGGGGTCTCCGCCTCACCCTGCGGCCGCGGAGGCCATGCCTCTCCAAGCAATCCACCCAGTGCCTGCACTACCTCCTCGTGAGCCTCTCCCAGCAGAACCTCTGCAAAATGCTGAACATAAGCTCCCCTTCCAAGTGCCACATAAACAGGTGAATGTCATACTGGGGGCTCAGCCTATGGGCATGAGTCCAAGCGCCAAAGGAAGAATGCGTGCGAGAAGTCAATGTGGTGGGGTGAACCTTGAAGTGCTCCTCCCAAATGGGCGAACATCCCACTAAGCTTCACCGGAGGACTCGAGAGGCCTAAGGTTCCCGCATGACGCGCCCTTTTGGTAACCGCCACCATATCCAGCTGTGAAGTCTCCGCATACTTGTCGATGGGGGCAGCTCATGGACATACTTTATCTTCGGCGCACTCAAGGAGCTATGGGAATCGCGGGGGCTACCACCGGGGCATCTTGCTCCCGTCAGGCCGCCCTCTCACGGGCTTTGTCCCGAGCAAATCTATCAATCTGCAGGAAGGATTGAGCTCCTCATGACATTTGGTTCACGGAGAACCATCGCGCAAAGCGATTAGATTTGGCGTCGTTGGCGTTGAGTCGCCATTCAATGCCATTATGGGAAGGTAACTCTCAACCGTTTCGGTCTGGCAATCCACCAAAACTACCTATGCCTCAAGATCACAGGGCCTCACGGAGCCATCTCCGTGAGGTGATCAAGACTTGGCGCCGCCTCTATCATAGGGCGACCCGGGACTCCGATGAAGTCCACACGCTTCGAAGTGGGGCTCGAAAATTCGCGTCCCTATCACCCGGTGGAGATCGCCAAGGACAAGTCTCTGTGGAAAACTACCCCTGAAGCCTCGCCACGAAGGAGCCAAAGTGATAATGCTCTTGGCCGGGCGGCGAGCGCCGTCGGGTCGGGTGAAACTCGAAAGGGTGGAAGAGAAGCTCCTCGAGTTCCTAAGGACCAGCACGGATGTCTTCGCATGGGTCCCGTCGGACATGAAAGGCGTCCCGCGCGAGGTGATTCAGCACCACCTCGCTGTGAGGCCCGAGAGTCCTCCGTTGAGGCAAAAGCTCCGCAAGCTCTCTCTCGAACGA
This sequence comes from Otatea glauca, assembly GCA_036346275.1. Lineage (NCBI taxonomy): Eukaryota > Viridiplantae > Streptophyta > Magnoliopsida > Poales > Poaceae > Otatea > Otatea glauca. Next base: position 27,669,069 of record CM070726.1, on the reverse strand, counting down.
TGTCAAGCCATCAAGGAGGAAATTGAAAAGCTATTAAGTGTTGGCCTCATCCGGGAGGTTTGGCACCCGGAGTGGCTTGCCAATCCCGTCTTGGTCAAGAAGTCCAATGGCAAGTGGCGCATGAGCGTCAACTTTACTGACCTTAACAAAGCATGCCCGAAGGACGACTACCCACTCCCTCGCATCGACCAGTTAGTTGACTCCACCTCCGGGTGCGAGTTAATGAGCTTCCTGGATACATACTCGGGCTATCACCAAGTCCGCATGGCTGTGGAAGATGAGGAGAAGACGAGCTTCATCACCCCGGTGGGCACTTACTGCTACCTACGCATGCCTTTTGGGTTGAAGAATGCAGGGGTGACTTTCCAACGCCTTGTATGCCTCGTTCTGAAGGACCAACTGGGTCGAAACGTTGACGTATACGTCGATGACGCCGTCGTGAAAAGCCCCATGGCCTCAACACATCTGGAAGATCTTCGTGAAACCTTCGAAAACCTCCGCAAGTTCGGCCTCAAGTTAAACCCTAAAAAATGCGTTTTCGGGGTCAAAGGAGGCAAGCTCCTGGGCTTCCTCGTCTCTCATCGGGGTATCGAAGCCAACCCAGAGAAGATCCAGGCCATCTTGGAGATGGAGCCGCCACGATCCATTAAGGAGGTCCAACGCCTTATGGGTCACGTAGCAGCTCTTGGGCGTTTCATGTCGCGGTCGGCCGAGAAAGGGCTACCTTTCTTCAAAACACTATGCGGGCTAGAAGGCTTCCGTTGGACCCTAGAGGCTCAAAAGGCCTTTGAGGACCTCAAGTCATACTTGACTAAGCCCCCACTCCTGACAAGCCCGATACAGGGAACCCCTCTTGTACCTTGCGCGACCCGGTGCGCAAGTCTTGATCCTAATCGAGGAAGGGCGGGGTCGGCGGACGCGTGTACTACGTCGTGAGGCTTTCCGCGGCGCAAAGACAAGGTACGGAAGTGGAGAAGATATGCTCGCACTCCTCATGGCGTCCGCGGAAGCTTCGACACTGCCGGACACTCCATCATGGTCCCTACGGCTATCCGCTAGCGAGTAATGGGCAACAAAGAGGCAACCGGAAGAATAGCCAAGTGGGCGGCCGAGCTGGCACCTTTCTCCCTCAAGCTTGTTGGAAGGACCGCCATCAAGTCCCAAGCCCTCGCAGACTTTGTGGTGGAATGGACAAACCCCCAAGTCCAAGATGAGGTAGCAGAGCGTACCACTCCGCTCGACCCCCACTGGACCCTCCACTTTGATGGCTCCAAATGCCTAAATGGTGGAGGGGCCGGGGTTGTTCTCGTAAGCCCCGAGGGGAAGGCGCTGGAATACGCCGCGCTCCTCTCTTTCAATCCCACCAACAACATGGCGGAGTACGAGGCTCTCCTTTTGGGGCTCTGCCTCGCAAAGGCTACGGGGGTCCGGCGCCTTCTTATCCTGGGGGACTCTCAGCTGGTTGTCAATCAGATGGACAAGTTCTACCAATGCCTTGACCCCAAGATGGCCAGCTACCTTGATGAAGTACGTAGAATGGAACGATACTTCTTGGGGATGGAAGCTCGCCACATCCCTCGTGGAGACAATCACAGGGCGGACCGCTTGGCCCGAGCAGCAAGCTCCCAAGAGCCACTCCCGCCGGAGGTCTTCCTCGAGGTGCTTAACACACCATCCATCAAGGAAGACCCGAATGAGAAAGAAGGTCCTGAACAACTCCTGATGGTCAGTGAGATCCCAACACCACCCTCAACGTGGATGACCCCAATCAGGGAGTGCATCCAAGGAAAAATAGAGATGGAGGATAGCACTGCAGACCGAAGACTCTTCGCGAAAGCCTAATCCTATATACTCCTCAATGGGATACTCTACAAAAAAGGGGCTTCCGTACTGCTCAGGTGCCTCCCAAAGAAGAGGATCTCATACGGAAGTGCATGAAGGTCTCTGTGGCTCACACCTTGCACCCAGAGCAACTGCGGGAAAGGTGCTAAGGCAGGGTTTCTATTAGCCTACAATGGTACAAGACGCCATGGAAGCCTTCAAGACATGCGAAGGTTGCCAAAGGATGGCATCGGCTCACCACTCCCCCGCTGCACCTTTGCACCAGACTCCGATCACTTGGCCTTTTGCCCGACGGGGCATGGACCTGCTCGGGCCATTCCCACCAGCCAAGGGGGGCTACAAGCATGCGGTGGTGGCAGTGGACTACTTCACCAAGTCGGTGGAAGCGGAGCCGTTGCTAACAATCACATCCCGGGTGGTGCAAAAGTTCTTCTGGAAGAACATTGTGTGCCGTTTCGGAGTCCCGAAGGAGCTCACTGTGGACAACGCAACCCAGTTTGATGCCTCCTCCTTCAAGGACTTTTGTGGTTCAATCGGGACAGTTCTCTGCTTCGCTTTAGTGGCTCACCCTAAGTCCAATGGGGCGGTCGAAAAGGCCAATGGCCTAATCCTCCAAGGCATTCGCCGTCGACTAGAAAAGAGAACTCTCAAGCACGGGCTGTGGGCGGAGGAACTCCTTAGTGTCCTGTGGGGGATGCACACTACTCCTAGCCGCTCCACGGGGCGAACACCCTTCTCATTGGTGTACGGAGTGGAAGCCGTCCTCCCTGCAGAGGTTCGCCACCGCACCCTTCGAGTGGAGATGCTCTCAGAAGCCCTACCCATCAACTTCATGGTGAACGTAGACAATCACAAGGTGGAGGTAGATTTTGCGGAGGAGACCCGTGATCGCGCCCTCGTCAAGCATGCCACGTACGAACGAGAAGTCGCTCGTTTGTACAACAAACAGGTGCGAGAGAGGACCTTCCTCCTAGGGGACTTGGTGCTAAAAAGGGTCACCAGCCCGGGAGCCCAAGGCAAGCTTCACCCCAAGTGGGAGGGACCCTACCGCATCTCAGCGATCTTGGGCTCGGGGGCTTATCACCTCTCTACTATGGAAGACAAGCCACTCAAGCATGCGTGGAATGCTGACAAGCTCAAGAAATTTTACGTTTAAGCTTTCTTGTAAACCGTAACGGCACCTATCTTATGTTGATGTAAACCCTCCTAAGGTCATCAATGAAGTGTCAAGTTAAGTCATTGCATGTCTTTTATCGCTTGTGTGGTGGTCTCTAAGAACCCATCCCCCATGCGTAGCTGTGGGGGATAGGCTAGAACCTCGTGCCCCTCTTGGGACGAGTTCTAGGGCGCATGACCTCCGAGGCCTACCCCTGAAAAAGCCCCGAACGGCCTGGACATTCCGTGTCCCCTTTGGGCGGCCCTCTCCCTGCTGGACCCAGGGAGCGGGCGACGACTTGAGGTGTCTTGCCTAAGTCATAGGGTGCTCCATGGCTTAGTCCCCCATGGACCCCTAGTGCTAAGCCAAAATGACCCCCGGGTCACCATTCCGTACCCTCCACGGGAAGCAATAGGAACCTTTCTTATTGCAAGGAGCGTTGCCCGGGAGACATCCCCTTCCCAGTGGGCACATGCCTAAGCCTCCTAGCAAGGCTGAGTAAACAACTCGCGATGCTCCTACGGGGGCTATGCTGTAAGCTAGACGCCTGGCCTCCTAAATAAGGCCTTATGTACCGTTGCCCCTAAGTGGTCCGAGGGCCAAGACAAGGCTAAATTCGCCCGAGGGTGACGCGGGGACCGAGTCCCTCTCACTATCACGCGAGGAGGGAAACACTCCCGCACTGTCTAATGGTGAGGGAAACACTCCCAAGAGGGGCTCGCCCCCCTCATACATAGCACAACAAGAATTTCATTCTCTCCCTTAGGGAGAAGTAACTAAAGGACCCTCCGGCAGGGCGCCCGCGCTTTGGATCCCTCCATGGACCCAAGGCACGATCATGCCCCTATGAAGTCGCCCGGTCCTGCGGCAAACCTTCTTTGGCGGGCATAATCGGCATGGCACCCGAGCCCTTTATGCACTTCGTTTATAGCGAATACCAACTGCCCTCCAGGGCACATCCTAAAATAAAGCATGGCAAAAGTCATAAGTCATTCATATCATAACCTCAAAATAAGTTCATACAAAATGGAGGGAGCATGTCCCAGCCGACCGTCATGGATACTACAAGTGAAGATACGTCTATCACTTAAAGGAGTGCTACACCTTACAAGTTAAGGATTCCAGTATAGTAAGCATGAGTCACCTAGCTACTTAGCAAAATACATCAAGCACACTCCAGAGGAAGTTATACATGCTCTGAGCTCGGGCCCTCTCCTGTCGCCCGGGGTTCGGTCCCGCGGGGAACCCTTGTGAGGGTGTCCGCGAAGCCTCCCACAAGGGATCCCCAAGTGGAGCTACCCTCACAAGCGCTCCGACGCACCTCCTGGGTGTACATCCCTCGAAGCGCAATGAGGATGGCCTCCTTGCCCTTGATGATCGAGAGGCGGAGATGGTCACGCAACTCCCGCGGCCAAGGCGACTTTGGCAAAGGCCTTGTCCTTGTCATCACTCGCTCTGGCAAGGAGGCGCGCGGCCTCGTGGGATGCCGACCCTCCTCCCAATCCTCAGAGGGAGGTGGGAGATCCTCCACTCTGGCCCCGAGCTCCCTCAAAGTGACCTGGACCAGTACGACAAGATTCATGAGAGATATAGTCATAGTCTTCCGGTCCACTTCATACCTTTGTTCATGGGCATCGCGGTCTGCCCTCACGGCCCGTATCACCACGTGGGACCTCTCCAAGTCAGCCTCTAAGTCCTTGACCCGCTGTCGAGACCTCTCCTGCTCAGCCTCCACCTTGGTAAGCTTGTCCTCCGCCGCCCTTTGGCCCTCTTGGGCCTACAGCAAGGCCCGCTTGAGGGCCTCTGGATCATCCTCAGGATGACGCGGTGGGATGGCTGCTAGCATCTCCTTGACCATTCCCGGGACCCGGTCGAAGAGAACACTGCTCATCGTTGTGGCCTGCAAAAGGGTAAAAGTAGGGAGTGTCAAAGCAAGCCATGCATGAGAATCCTAAGCTTAGGGAAACACATGAGAAAAGTAAAGGCTCACGGTACCTGGTATTGGAGGGTCACTGTGGTAGCTAACTTCTCCTTCAGCACCTCCAAGAATCTCCCGGGATCATCAGGCACCAAGTCCGCCATATACCTTTGCACTCGCTCTGTCACCAAGAGGCGAGTCGTCTCGATCGCCTCTGCATCCAGTGTATGAGGTATGGCATACTCGGGAAGGGCACTGGAAGAACCGCCCTGACCACCCTGCGAAGGCCCCGCTTGCATGGGTGATCATGGGGTAGCCACATTCTCTGCTGAAGCCCTTGGGGGCACAACAGGTGTGGGGGGTTCCACCGCAGGTGGCATCTCGTGCTCTGCCGGGTCTACAAAAGAGAAGGGGAGTAAGTCAAGTATGTTAGGAGAACATGTAAGCTCCGTGACAACTTATCATGATCACGGGCACATACCTCCTAGGAAGCGGAAGAAAGACTCAATGTCGTCGAGGTAGGCATATCCAACTTCCTCCCCTGCCACGGCCTTTGTAGGAGAAGTGACCGGGCCCTCGGTCTCAACGCCCAGGAGCCCTTTAATCTACTGGGCGAGCTGCTGGGAGCGCTCGGCAGAGCTCCCTGGCTCAGTGTCCGACGCAGGCTCACTGGAAGAACTAGATGTCGTGGACGGGGAAGGTGAGGGTGAACGCCTGCTCGCCTGCCTGTTGGAGGGGCCGGTGCCCTCCCCGATGGACGCCCTCTTCTTCTCAGGACCCCTAGCACCTTTGCCCTTAGGGGTGGGAGATGGCGGGGACCTTCGGGGCTCCACCCGGAGAAGTCCCCTCTCGCCCGTGGCGCGAGACAGAGGGGCAACGCCCTGTTGAGAGGTGCCACCAACGCGCGCCCCGGCGGCTCTCTTGGCACGCGCTTTAGCAGGCGAGGTTCGGACCCCCTCCCCTGTGGCTGCGGCCCTAGCCCTCTTCCGTTTAGCTTGGTCTGCAGTGGGGTCACCCCGTGGGGGGAGGCGTAGGCCAAACGCCTCGGCCACGGTGTTCCTTCCCTCCATGCGGATGCCCTCGTCCACGTAACCTCGTGCCTCAGACATGCACCACCATCCCAGAATCGACTCAGCCTCCTCTCTTGCTGCTTCCAGGGAGTGAACTGCACATAGAAAGCAAACCATGAGATCTGAAGGGATAAAGTGTCGAAGAAAAGCAAAGAAAGCTCAAAAGCCCTTACCCTTCCCAATGCCGGGGTGAAGGCCACCGTAGAACCCCAACCTAGCACGCTGAACAAGGGTGCTGAGGTAGAGGAGGGTCATCTCCTCCATCAGGTCACGGGCGCCCTTCTTCGCGCGTACCTCCCGGATGGCGTTGCGTAGCTTCCAGTCATCATCGGTGAGATGACCCATCTTGGGGTACGTCCGTGTCGTCAGCTTCGGGTGAGATCCGGTGTAGATGAAGTCCTCAGCATTCAGGGCCTTACCCATGGAAGCTCGATGCTCCTGGGGCTACGCATGTGGCTGCAAGACCAACCCCGACTCTTCGACCTGCCAAATCCAACATGCCGTCAACATTCAGTAGAAGCTGCTAGTGAGGACATGAGCGCATGGTTCAGACACCATTATGCCCATTCCAGAAAGAAACTTGCAAGAAGTGAGAGGCCAAGCAGGAGGTACGGTCATGAGCACCCCGTGGACTTGGTCCATGTTGCTTGTGCGCCCCAAGTTGAAGTCGACGTCGGCATAGCGAGGAACTCCGGTGAGGTCCGTCCCAACGACGGCGCCATGCTACCTTCCACCTCGGCTTCGGCCGGACTCATGGTGGACCTCCTCCGCTAGGAGGGCTGAGTCGACGGCGTCTCCCCCTCCTTCCCTAGCGCAGGCGGCGTAGAGTAGGGGCGCCGAGACCGTAGGTCGTCGGCCCACCCAAACGGCGACGCTGTTTCTTTCCTCCTCGGCTTCGACCGGACTCGCGGCGGGCCTCCTCTGCCGGGAGGCTAAGCAGGCGATGTCGCCCCCTCCTTCCCTAGCGCAGAGACCGCAGGTTGCCGACCCGCGCGGGGGAGCTTGACTTTGCTAGGCCACGCACGGGGAAGAGAGGCCACCTTGCTCGACTCGCGCCGAAGAAGAAAAAGGAACGGCGATGCCACCACCGAGATTAAGTCCGGCGAGGCTCCGACGACCTAATGGGACCGGTGGGTAGCGGTTCCCCCTGGGCGTGCCACCCTTGCCCCGGCTACTTAATCCATCCAGAGCATGAGGCCGAGCCGCCGACGGCGTGTAAACCAATCCCCAAGCGCGGGTCAGGTGAGCGACAGCCCCTTCCCCGGCTCCTCGGTGCGTGCCTAAAGCTGCTCTCGTCGGCACAGGCTCAGGTGGTCGATGCCCTTCTTCCCGTTGCCTATCTGGTCCTGAGGCGTAGAGGAAAGAGGAGGCGCCTCTTTATTGGTCCCTGCTCTCTCTCTTTGAGCCAGGGGACAAAGTCCTCACTCAGTGCCCTCATAATGGTGAGCCAAGGACTGGTAACAAGAGCTCCCCGAACGCCCCGTTCGGCCAAAAGGGCACTACCAAGACGCCCGTTTGTGCACAAGAATTTTCAACTCGGGCGTTGGCCCTAGCGCCCAATAAACCTCTTGGCCATACGGGCGTTAGCCCTAGCGCCCGGTCCAGATGGTTTCCCAAGGAGTCGAATGCTTGTGGGGTGCCTGCGAGGGGGGAGAGGACGCGCCCCACGAGCGCCCTTGCTCTGCACCTAAAAGACAAGATGCTCACCACCCTTGCCTACAGGGACGAGGGGAGGTGGTGGCACCCGGTGTACCAGGCGTTTACGCGAACATGTGTGCCAATGGCGCCCGCGTCAAGCTCCGTTCCACAACTTCCCATAACGTACCTTTTGTTCTAGGGTGTTCCCCGGAGCACCCCAGGGACAGGGGGACTAGTGTTGGGGGAAAACCTACCAACTCTCGAAAAGGAGGTCTCGCTCAACCCATACTCCACGGACGTCTACGGGAGGCTCTCTCCTACTCCGCGGACGTCTACGGGATGCCCCTCCTACTCCGCGGTCATGCCCTGTAGTGCCCTACGGAGAGTTCTCTGGCTACAGGGCACTTGGAAAGACCTCTGGCCACAGGGCACTTGGCAAGTGCCCTGGCTGCGAGCCACTTGGCAAGGCAAGAGCCCCTGGCCCCAGGGCACTTAGCAAGCGCCCTGACCGCAGGGCACTTGGAAAGACCTTTGGCCACAGGGCACTTGGCAAGTGCCCTGGCTGCGAGGCACTTGGCAAGGCAAGAGCCCCTGGCCCCAGGGCACTTAGCAAGCGCCCTGGCCACAGGGCACTTGGAAAGACCTCTGGACACAGGGCACCTTACTTACTAAGGCAACATCTTTAAGAATGAAATTTTGGTTAATACAGATGGTAACTTTAGCAATGACTCTACCTGAAGATGCATCCCCAAAGTGATTAACTCATCACAGGGCCTCGGACTAGGAAGAGAACCAACGAGAATCTCCGGTCATATGGCGAGAACAACCGAGTCAACAATCCAAACATCGCCCTTCCCCATCCGATTTAACTGATCAAGACACAAGAGAAAGATGACTCGATCTTGGGATAGAGTGAAGACTTAGGAACCCAATCTTGAACCATCGACATCTCAGTACCGACCACGAGAAGAAGACGGACTCGAGTGTCTCTCTGACGCTCAACTCTCACGATCGGGAGCAACTCGTAGATAATCTAGGAGTCAAAGCGGGTTGCACGCCGTGGTGCAAAAGCCGACCATCCCGATAAGGTGCTGGATCTCCTCTGGAAAAACAGCTCACGCCACGATATCTACCTCGATGGGAAAAACGAGGAATATCAAGAGGACGGAGGAAAGACTGACTACGAACAGCTCCAGGACTAAAACTCGAAGAACTAGCATGAAAACCAAGTCCTAGACGCTGCCCAAAAACAGGCGACTCTCTAACCTATCTAGAAGCAGTGTGTGTCTTAGGAGCACTCAAAGTCTGGGGATGACCCTAAATAGCCCTAAGAGCAGCAACACGCTCACGCCGAGTGATCTTGGCGCGCTGAGTAAATCTACTAGGTGACCATCCTTCTTACAGAAGGTGCATGTGTACTTCGCCTTGCTAGAGGCAGAAGCAATAGGAGTAACACCCTTCTAGTCAGAGGTCCTATGGACAACCCCAGCGGATCTAAACACGGTGGTACTCACTCAGGAGCTACCACAATCTCACCACTCTTGGAGCCGCGCACAATGGTGGGAGGATGCGCCTGGCGTGCTCCAAGGGATCAAATCCTAGACCTTGATTGAATCTACTAATCTTGGATTGGTCTAGAATAAGATTGAGCTTCTTCTTGCCTCCAACAAACTTCTCAAGAGTGCTCATAAGATCTTGGCAATCTCGGAAGAAAGAACACAAGAAGAACAGGGGAAGGGAGGAAGAAGAAGAACCGAGAAGAGAAGATCTCTCGTAGACGTGCTTTTTGTTCCCTTAGCACGGCTGCCTCAATCTTGAGGGCCTCACAAGAAACGCAAGGAGCATCTCTAATCCTAAGGGTTTGGTCTTTTAACTTCTTCTTAAGCTCGACATGGATTTGATCCACATCATCCTTAACCCCAACACACAAAGAAGCAACCAGTTTTGACTTAACTAGTAAGTCCTTAGCAAGTTGATCACACTTGACATTCAAAGCATCATTGTCAAGTTTTAGTTGCCTACAACCCTCACATGGTATTGGGTCCTTAGAAGCATGCAATTCAAGTTCATCATTTCTAGCAGAAAGCTTTCTAAGGTGTTTGCTCATGGCATCAATTTCGGCAAGCAATTTAGGGCAATTAGCACATGATGGAGTGGAGTGAGCATGAAGAAAACTAGCCTCAATAGGAATAGCATCAACAGAACTAGTGCTAGCATTCTTCAACCAAAGACCATCAAGTTCAGCAAGCACACTATCATGTATGGTCCTTAGGTTCTCCAACTCTACAAGAATAGCATCACACAAAGAGCAATCATCAGTGACTCAGGAGGGAGAAGATCTAAGTGAAGCTAACTCCCGAGTCAAGGTACCTACTTCCTTCTCAAGCTCCGTACACCTAGCTCTAGCTCTAGCATGAAATTTTCGTAATGTGCAAAAAGCTTCATTGAGCTGGTCATAGGAGGGTACCTCATCCGAGTCGCTGTAGAGCTCGGAGTCGCTGATGTCGTTGGTGTCGGCCATGAAGCACATGCCGGAGAAGTCGTCGCCGCCCTTCTTCTCTTGCGGATCATCCTCGCCCTCGTCGCTTCATGTCTCCGTGTTGGAGAGGTAGATGTCGTCAAGCGCGGCGAGGACACGGTGGAAGAGTTTCTTGTTCTTGGAGAAGTTGCGGTACTTCTTCTCGTGCGCCGGTTCACGAACTGGAGGCTTCTTGTTGCGGTTCTTCTCGGTGTAGTCGTTCTTGCCCGAACCGCCAACGTCGTTCTTGCCCTTCTCCAGCTTGGGACAGTTCGCCCGAATGTGGTTGGGGACACCACACTCGAAGCAGGTGATCATGCCACCTCTCTTCCTCTCTCTCACCCTCTTGTATGCATGAGAAAACTTGCTTGCGAGAAGAGCAAGCTCATTTTCTAGAAATTTTTTCAATTGGTCATCGCTGAAGAGGAACGCGATATGCTACACTAGCACAAAAAAAAATCTACCACGTAACCAGAAAGCTACTCGCAAGAAGGGGATCACAGATAAGATTACCACTAGACGCGCAGTTGCCGAATCCTTCGCACGTCGATGTAGTGGATCGTCCTCACCGCCGTCGTTGTGTCGATGGAGTGGATCGTCCTTGCCTCGCCGTGGATCGTCCTCCCACGCTGCAGTCACAGCAGCGTCACCGCAGCAGTCCACACGTCTAGGGATGGAACGCCGTGCGTCGGTGTGCAAGCACCTGGTCGCTCGGCAGGGGCAGCGAGAGGAGGAAGCTACGGTTTCGGGTGAATCACTTCTAAAACGTGAAAAGCACACCCTGCACTCACCCTCCTCCCCTCCTTATATAGCCACGAGATGAAACCCTAAACCAGGGCCCATCCGTGTGCTATGCCCACGAGGTCCATTAATTACGGATCCAATCCAAATTAATGCGTCCCAGCCCATTAAGTGTGTGACCCTGCAGGTTCACGTACGTTTGGACATGGATTCGGAAAACTCCTTTTCAATCCAATAGTTGGTAGCGGCTCCTTGCAGAGTATGCCAACTCCCAAACATGCTATGATCAAATCGGACAGAACCTATCAAAAGTACTCATCTAATAATCCCTTTGCCAAGTATATGAAGATTGATCTCAAGGCGAGAAGCATGTCATCCTTTGATGATTCAATCCATCTCTCGTATCCGTGATATATTAATAAGTTGTGATTGACTCCTCAATCACGGCATGGCCATGCACTTCCTTAATCATATCACACGAGTGGCCTTGTCATATATCTCCGTTTCATTGGAGTGGCAAATTCCATCTTGACTGCTCACTTCACTCTGCACGTTTTATAGTAAACGTGAAAGCTACCTTTATAACTATCCGGTTAGGAAGTAGTGTTTGATAGCCCCAAGGAAAACTATTACACATGTAGGGAATATGACAATCTCAGGTCTAAGGATCATACATCTACTAGGTATGAGATACACTGATGACACATAAGAATGAAACATTCACGCAGTGTCCCTTCGCAGGTCTATCTAACCCATGTTCTTCAACATGCGTCCACAATGTATAGATGATATCTCCATATCCCATGATCTATGAAGCATGATCATCGATCACTACATGTGCTGATCTATTCATCGTTGTCCTATACGATGATATTCGATCAGAGATATTTATCGAATTACATCAATAAGTAAAGAGCTTCATAAGCAAGTCACATACTTGTTGATCAATACAATGATATACATTCATTGAACCAATAATCATATTATTATTCATAAACATAGTCATGCTACAATCATCTAAATGATTGCATCAAGGGCATAACACTAACAATCTCTCACTTGCACTTGAGTCAATCAATTAAGTATCTAATACCAATAGACCTTGTGTGCGCCTCATGCTTAGGCTGTGGCAGTGGCTTTGTCAACGGATCGGCTACATTGGCTTCCGTATGTACTTTGCATATTCTCACGTCACCTCTATCCACAATCTCGCGAATTAGGTGAAAGCGCCGGAGTATGTGTTTAGATTTCTGATGTGATCTAGGCTCTTTTGTTTGTGCAATGGCACCACTATTATCACAATAGAGTTCATTGGACTAGAGGCACTAGCGACCACACCAAGCTCTGTGATAAACTTCTTAATCCACACAGCTTCTTTTGCGGCCTCCGAAGCCGCAATGTACTCCGCTCGTCGTGAGTCATTGCACCGTGTTTTGCTTGGAACTCTTCTAGCTTACTGCTCCTCCATAAAGTGTAAACACAAACCCGGATTGCGATCGAAAATCATCTTTGTCAGTTTGGAAGCTTGCATCGGTGTAACCCTTTGCAACCAGATCTTCCTCACCTCCAAAAACAAGGAACATACCCTTAGTTCTTCTCAAGTACTTCAGGATATTTTTTATGGCTATCCAATGACCATCACCAGGATCCGCTTGGTATCTGCTCGTGACACTTAGAGCATCTGAGACATCTGGGCGTATACAGATCATGGCATACAAAATTGACCCAATAGCTGAAGCATATGGAATCTTGCTCATCCTGTCTCACTCATCAGATGTCGAAGGACACTGATTCTTGCAGAGACTAATGCCATGTGACATTGGCATGAAACCTCTCTTGGATTCATGCATATTGAATCTTTTCAATATCTTGTCAATGTACGTTTCCTGACTTAATCCAATTAACCTTTTTGATCTATCTCTATAGATTTTTATGCCCAAGATATAGCATGCTTCTCCCAAGTCCTTCATTGAGAAACTCCTTTTCAATGAAGTCTTAACATCTTCAAGCATAGGAATATCATTCCCGATTAATAATATGTCATCCACATACAAAATCAGAAATACAAGTGCGCTCCCACTAGCCTTCTTGTAAACACAAGGCTCTTCTTCATTTTTAATAAAGTCAAACCCTTTGGCTACTTCATCAAAACGAATGTTCCAACTCCGAGATGCTTGCTTTAACCCATAAATGGATCTTTGAAGCTTGCATACCCTTTTAGCATATTTAGGATCAACAAAACCTTCAGGTTGTATCATGTATACATCCTTAGAAAGATTCCCATTAAGGAAGGCTGTTTTGATATCCATCTGCCATATTTCATAATCAAAATATGCAGCAATAGCTAAAATGATCCGGACAGACTTGAGCATGGCTACCGGTGAGAAGGTTTCATCATAGTCAACTCCTTGAACTTGTTTGAAACCCTTTGCCACCAACCGTGCCTTATAGATCTGAACATTTCCATCTCGTCTATCTTCTTCTTGAAAATCCATTTGCATTCAATGGTTTTACACCATCAGAGAATCGACCAAGTTCCAAACTTGATTGTCATGCATGGATTGAATTTCGATCTCATGGCTTCAAGCCATTTTTCGAGTTTGGGTCCATCATTGCTTCTTCATAAGTCGTGGGCTCATCATTGTCCAACAATAATATGTCATTCCCATATCTTATAGGTACATGGCGCGGCCTCCCGACCTACGTGGGGTGGAGTCTCTTCCACAGTTGTACAACACTTTGTACATCTTGTGAAGGTTCGATGGTAGCTTGAACATATTCATGTGATTCTCGAACTTCATCAAGATACACATCACTCCTCTGAATTCTTTTGAAAGAAACTCTTTCTCCAAAAGACACCATTTGAGCAACAAAACTTTGTTCTCGTTTCTTTTGTAAAAGTAATATCCTTTTGTTTCTTTAGGATACCCCACAAAAAAGCATTTTTCTGATTTAGGTGCGAGTTTATCTGATTGTAAACGTTTTACATAAGCCTCACATCCCCATATCTTGAGAAATGACATGGGACTTCTCCCAGTCCATATCTCTCATATGGCGTCTTCTCAACGGATTTTGACGGGACCCTATTCAAAGTGAACGCAGTTGTCTCTAGAGCGAAACCCCAGAAGGATAATGACAGATCTGTTTGGCTCATCATTGACCGAACCATATCTAATAAAGTTCGGTTTCGTCGTTCAGACACGCCTTTCCATTGAGGCGTTCCTGGCGGAGTAAGTTACGGAACGATTCCACATTGCTTTAGATGATCACCAAACTCTTGGCTCAAGTATTCGCCACCACGATCTGATCGTAAGTGTTTTATTGATTTGCCAAGTTGATTTTGTACTTCATTTTGAAACTCTTTGAACCTTTCAAAAGTTTCAGATTTATGCCTCATTAAATAGATATATCCATATCTACTAAAGTCATCGGTAAAAGTTACAAAGCATGAAACCCACCCCTAGCGATCGAGCTCATTGGTCCACATACATCCAGTATGTACTAGGGCTCACTCGTTCTCTCACTAAAACCTGTGAAAGGGGCTTTTGTCATCTTGCCAAGTAAACAAGATTCACATGTTTCAAATGACTCAAAATCAAATGAGGTTAGAAGTCCATCACCTTGGAGCTTCTTCATGCACTTCTCATTTATATGACCTAAGCGACAATGCCATAAAAAGGTAGGGTTCAAATCATTAGACCGATGCCTTTTTACATTAATGTTATAGATGTGTTTCTCTTGAGTTCAGGGCGTACAACCCATCCACCATGGGGCAACGACCATAATACATATCATTCATAAATATTGAACAAAGTTCTTTATTCTGAAATCATAACCTTCATGTTCCAAACAAGAAGATGAAATAATGTTTCTACTCAAAGATGGAACAAAATAACAATTATTGAGTTCTAAAACTAATCCTGAAGGCAAATGCAATGGGTATGTGCCAACGGCAAGACCAGCAACTCTTGCTTTATTCCCCACGCGAAGATCCACTTCTCCTTTCGCCAAGTCTCTACTTTTTATCAGCCCCTACATCGAATTGCAAATGTGAGCAACCGAACCGGTATCATATACCCATGAGCTGAGTGAAGAAGTAGCAAGATTAATTTCTATAACATTAATACCTGAAGTGGAAGCCACATTTCTATTCTTCTTATCTGCCAGGTACTTTTCGCAGTTCCGTTTCCAATGTCCTAATTTCTTGCAATAGAAGCATTGGGTATCGAGTTGAGGGCCAACTTTAAGATTCTGAAGCTTATTTTTGAGGCTTGCGATCTCATCTTGAGCCTTGCCCTTGCCCTTGCCCTTGCTCTTTCCCGTTCCCCCAGCCTTAGCCTTCCTCTTTTTGAATGCAGTTGTTTTCTGAACCATCATCACATGATTGGGTTTTTTCTTAATGCTTTCCTCGACAGCCTTGAGCATCCCATGTAGCTCGGTTAGGCTCTTCTCCATGCTATTCATATGAAAATTCATAATGAATGGCTCAAAGCTCTGAGGCAGAGACTGGAGAATAACATCTGTGGCCAAACCGAGGCTAAGGGGAAACTCAAGTTTTTCCAATCTCCCAATGTAACCAATCATCTTGATCACATGAGGGTGACCTGGACTACCTTGACCGACTTACAAGCAAATAAAAGCTTTGAGATACCATACCTCTCAGCTCTTGCTTGATTCCCAAACATGCCCTTCAAGCCCACAATCATATTGTAAGCATCCTGGTCATCATATTGCTTTTGGAGCTCAGAGTCCATGGTGACTAGCATGAGACAGCTGACCTCTACAGAAGCATTAACATGCTTTTCATATTCAACCTTCAAATTGCGAGGAGCATTGTCGGCTGGTTCATCAGGAATTGGATTCTCTAGAACATAGTCCTTCTTTTCATGCTTGAGAACAATTCTCAGGTTGCGATACCAATCAACAAAATTAGTTCCATTAAGTTTTTCCCTTTCCAGAACCGATCTCAAAGCAAAACCAGGTGTAGCAGGAGTAGGAGAAGGTGCCATTGAACTACAACAAAAACATGCAAAGATTCTAAGCACTATGTTTATGTAAAAAATTTTATTAAACATTTTAATAAAAGACACTCCTATTTTATGTCCTTTTTATAGACACATAGTGAGTATTCAAGATCCATATTCATCAAACACTAGTGAGCTTTGGCATCACTGCTAGAAATTTAATGACATAGGTAAGCAACACCTTTGCTAATTACACCTTATGTAACTCTTGTTTGTTGAGTATGAAAACAAGTAATGAATGCCTCCGTCAACTTGACTCATGGCCAGGTCAACCTGCCCCTAGGGCTCACATGAGGGAGGGAGCACTTCCCGTATTCGGGTGCCAATTAAGAAACCTGCCTCATGTGTATTTTCCTAGACACCAATTGTCTTATATAGGTTCCTTCATTACTGAAATCAAATCCCAACCACTTATGTCCTCAAGCCCAAAACCGTTTTGATAGCTTGATTAAATCTACCATTGTTATGCATGATGTGTCCAACACATCCCTATCATCTATTGAGATAGCCATTGATATACTACTTTGGCAGTCATATCAATAACGATCTGAATTCTTGGTAGGTGCAACAATTGGATGGACAAAATGATTTAAAATTTTAACTATAGGGATGAACAAAGACTACTATGAACATGGCATCACATGCAATGAGCATAAAGAAAATAGCAAGGATTAAACACACATCCACAGAAAATCAAAATAAGCTGTGAAATAGCATGGCCCTTAGCATTAAGATCTCCATCATCATGCTTGTTTGTTCACCTTGCCACCTTGCTTGATTTGTTCACCTAGCCACCTTGCTTGATACCATCGTCTTCATCATTATGGATGCAACACATTACAACTTTTGATAATGAAATTTACATGAGGGTTTGAAGCATCACAAGTCGACACGCAGGTCATTATACAATTTAAATAGCCTTATGGCTTGACACGGCACGCAGGCCATGTGGAAATTACATGCATCACATACACATAGGCCATACTATTTCACATAATTCCCTGCAAAAACGAGTTAAACAAAAGCAACCCTACGACTCCAGGGTCCGAGGGGTAGCGCCCCTGGCGGTGGTCCAAGGGGTCCGAGGGGCAGCGCCCTTGGAAATTTTTTTAGAGGCATGTTTTCTGTTAAAGGAAAACACCCTCAAAATTTCCACGGATCAACCAAATTGACCCAATCCGATCTAATCTGATTGTCTTGGTCCCATATGGATACGTTTCAGAAACCCTGATGGCGATAACCCGACCGGTAAGGGTAACGTCGTACCATGAACGGACTCACCCAAATCAAGATTGAGTCGGTTTGCACTTTCCTCAAACCCTAAACCGATCGATCTCATCGATGGCTGCCGTCACCAATTCATCACATGAACCAGCTGAACATGCAATAGATCCAATCTACTAACCTCACACATCATATGTGCAACATCCAGATCACAAAACTATACGAGATGGCTTTGATACCACTCAAGAGGAACGCGATATGCTACACTAGCACAAAAAAAATCTACCGCGTAACCAGAAAGCTACTCGCAAGAAGGGGATCACAGATAAGATTACCACTAGACGCGCAGTTGCGGAATCCTTCACACGTCGATGTAGTGGATCGTTCTCGCCGCAGTCGTTGCGTCGATGGAGTGGATCGTCTTTGCCTCACCGTGGATCGTCCTCCCAAGCGCGATCCGCAGCGAGCCACACGCAGCGAGTCCACACGTCCAGGGATGGAACGCCGTGCGTCGGTGTGCAAGCACCTGGTCGCTCGGCAGGGGCAGCGAGAGGAGGAAGCTAGGGTTTCGGGTGAATCACTTCTAAACCGTGAAAAGCACACCCTGCACTCACCCTCCTCCCCTCCTTATATAGCCACGAGATGAAACCATAAACCAGGGCCCATCCGCGTGCTATGCCCACGAGGTCCATTAATTACGGATCCAATCCAAATTAATGCGTCCCAGCCCATTAAGTGTGTGACCCTGCCGGTTCACGTACGTTTGGACATGGATTCGGAAAACTCCTTTTCAATCCAATAGTTGGTAGCGGCTCCTTGCAGAGTATGCCAACTCCCAAACATGCTATGATCAAATCGGACAGAACCTATTAAAAGTACTCACGTAATAATCCCTTTGCCAAGTATATGAAGATTGATCTCAAGGCGAGAAGCATGTCATCCTTTGATGATTCAATCCATCTCTCGTATCCGTGATATATTAATAAGTTGTGATTGACTCCTCAATCACGGCATGGCCATGCACTTCCTTAATCATATCACACGAGTGGCCTTGTCATATATCTCCGTTTCATTGGAGTGGCAAATTCCATCTTGATCGCTCACTTCCTCTCGCACGCTTCATAGTAAACATGAAAGCTACCTTTATAACTATCCGGTTAGGAAGTAGTGTTTGATAGCCCCAAGGAAAACTATTACATATGTAGGGAATATGACAATCTCAGGTCTAAGGATCATACATCTACTAGGTATGAGATACACTGATGACACATAAGAATGAAACATTCTCACAGTATCCCATTGCGGGTCTATCTAACCCATGTTCTTCAACATGCGTCCACAATGTATAGATGATATCTCCATATCCCATGATCTATGAAGCATGATCATTGATCACTACATGTGCTGATCTATTCATCGTTGTCCTATACGATGATATTCGATCAGAGATATTTATCGAATTACATCAATAAGTAAAGAGCTTCATAAGCAAGTCACATACTTGTTGATCAATACAATGATATACATTCATTGGACCAATAATCATATTATTATTCATAAACATAGTCATGTTACAATCATCTAAATGATTGACTCAAGGGCATAACACTAACAATCATCTAAATGATTGCTCACAAAGGGCGGAAAGAGAGAAACCAATAAAAGGATCAGAAGAAGAAGATCCAATGGGATCGGTGACCAAGGTTATCGACTGAGATTTCGTCTTCCGTGAGACGACATCGATCTCATGAGTCTTGAGGCGGGAATAAAGCCCGTCAAGAGTCAGAGTCGATAAGTCAGTGGTGTCCTTGATGGTGGTCACCTTCATCTCCCAAACACGCAAATCGAGTGCGGTCAAGAAATGCCGAGCATTGTCCGAGTCAGGGTATATGCAACCAACTGCTCGGAGGTTGCTCAAAATCTTTCTAAACCGACCAAAACACTCGTCGAGACTCTCACCAGCACGTTGATCAAATTTGTTGTACTCGCGCTTGAACTGGTCCTGCCTCACAGTATTGATTTGAGTAGAGCCCTCATGGTAAGCATCGAGGGTTACCCAAATCTCGTGAGCGGAGCGAAGGTGAGAAATCCTATCATACTCACCGCGGCTAAGACCTTGTATGAGAATGTTCCTTGCCTTAGCATTCGCCTCAACGTCAACCATATTGATGGCCGTGACAGTTTCATCAGCAGGAACCTCATACGGGAGTTTCACTTTCTGCCATATCAGGTAGCCCTGGGCAGTGATGTATGACTCCATCTGGGACTTCCATAAAGGAAAATCAACTCCATTAAAGATGGAAGGCTTGGTGGAATATTTGTCCGTTGCCATGGCTCTTGAGACCGGTCAAGATCTATGGAAGAGCAAAACCGGCTCTAATACCAATTGAAGGACCGAGATGGCGAACAGAGGGGGGGGGGTGAATGGTCGCAAATAAATTTTCCCCCAAAATACTCCAACAAAAACCTATACAAGATCGCTCAAAGGAAATTGTGAAAAACCAGAAAAACTAGACAGCTATGTGTACCCCAAGCTTGCATGGATAAGTGCCATAAAATATGTGGGGATTTTTGAGTCACAATCCTGGTTGTCTAGTGTCCAAGATAAAGAGGAATCAATTCAAATCACAAAAGTCACTTTCAGAAAAGTAAAAGAAGAATTTCCAGAACTTGTCCTCAATTTGCACAGGAGGTTGGTGGGTTTCTGCAGCTCACAAAATTTTTATAATTTTTCTCCCTATTAGAATCAGAGTTGTGAAGAACTCCACCAAATTTTTCCTCAAAAATCCTTACAGAAAAAACAGGAAAAATCTAAGAACACAGTCTGGTCAAGAACTTCGAGTAGAAAGTTTGGGGCTCGGTTTTCACCTCATGGCGCCCAAACGGTGCAACAAGTGAACTCCAAAATTTTTATATAAGTGGATATCAGAGTCCTGCACCTCCTCCAAGAAGAATCACTTGAAAAATAATTTTCTAGATTTTTATATAAATCAAACACTGACTGCTGCGCGAAGAACAAGTTCTGAACAAAGTTGGAACTTGAAAGAAAAGATGTTCTCTACTCAATCCAAGAGTGCAAAAGAGATGTAAAACCATATGAACACACTCAAAACATCCAAGATCAGCAGCATTTATAAGGAGGGGAGGCAAATCCAAATTACATGAAAGTAAATTGCGAGCATGTAATTGCGGGAAAGTAAATGCTGAATTTAAATTGCGTAAAGTAAAGACATAATGTAAATGCGCAAAATAAATTCAGAGGTGGATGGATAAAACTTTCATTTCTGGAAGAAGAGGTTACAAAGCCTCACTTTCATGTGGGCAAAGCTCAAAGGAGCATTCACAAACCTCAAAACCTTCAAGGGAAGGAGGCTACCCCTCCACCCCTATTTATACTACTCTTGGGCCACCTACCACTCTTGGATGAGTCCCTCAACCCTAGAGCACTCATCTAAGGGCTAGGATTAACCCACACACACAGCCATGCAAGGGCTAACCCAAAACCCACACACATACCGGGTTTTCTTGCACGGTTTTCAAAGAATACTACATAGACCCGCTAACCTATCAACTAGACCTCAATCCGACGGCCCTCATTGATCCACGCGGCATCTAGCTAGCATCAACTCCTTTCCTTGTCTTATTGACTTGCCCGGACTCCGTCTCCGATCATCTTCCGGCGATCTCCCAACCGTCTGGATCTCCGACGCTCCTCGCCTAGTCCCGGTCATCCTTCGCCTCACCATGACCTAGCACCGTCGTTCTGCAACCATCAAAAACATGGAAACTCCTCACATAGCAATGCCCACAAAGATGTGCAATAAACCATCCAACTCATCACTACCACATCCATACTACCGGTACTGCCACTCCTGGTAGAGACAACTCAAATTGCTTCATTTTGAAAATCAATCCAAATCAAACTCAAACTTGAGCATACCTTACTCAAATAAAGTCAAATACTCATCACAAACATGGATGGACCTCCACATGGTCCTTCAGTTCTCATATGAATGGCATGGACAAGAATCTCACCGAACTGCATATGATGCTCAAGACAGCAGAGGACAGCATTAAGAAAAGCACTAGTCATGTGATGATGGTGTAGAAAAGTACTAGCTTCAAGAAGAAAGATAAGACTATAGGAAAAGGCAAGGCTAAAGCTTTGGATAAGATCCCCAGCATCAAGACTAAGCCTAATTCCAAGTCTGGCCCAACTTCAAAGTGTTAATGCTTCTACTGCAAAGAGTTAGACCATTGGAAGAGGAATTGCAAAAGGTACCTGGCAGATCTAAAAAAGATTGGTGGAGTTAAGGCATGAAATTTAGGTATTAATGTTATAGATGTGTTTCTTGCCGATTCTCCTAATAACTATTGGGTATTTGATACCGGATCGGTTGCTCATACTTGCAATTCGATGCAGGGGTTAATAAGGAGTAGGAGCGTTGCAAGAGGCGAGGTTGATCTCTGTGTTGGGAATAAAGCAAGGGTTGCTGCATTGGCCATCGGGACTTTGCCACTAAATTTACCTTCAAGATTTATTATATAATTAAATAATTGTTATTATATTCCAGCATTAAGTAGAAACATTATTTCTGCCTCATGTTTCTTGGCAAAAGGTTATAAATTCAATATTGAGGACAATGGTTATTCTATAATTTTGAATAAGATGTTTTATGGCTATGGTTCCGTTATGAATGGGTTGTTTATTTTAAATCTTGATAATGCACCTGTCTATAATATTGATGCTAAGAGGCTTCAGCCAAATGATTTGAATCCCACTTACTTTTGGCATTGTGGCTTGGGTCATATTAGTCAGAAACGCATGATGAAGCTCCATAAAGATGGTCTTCTAAAATCATTTGATTTTGAATCATTTGAAACATGTGAGTCTTGTCTAGTTGGTAAGATGACCAAGACACCTTTCACAGGGCATTGTGAGAGGGCATCTGACTTATTGGAACTCGTACATACTGATGTATGTGGACCAAGTCTACTTAATGAAGCACAAGTCGGAAACTTTTGAGAAGTTCAAGGAATTCCAGAATGAAGTACAAAATCAACGTGGCAAGAAAATTAAGTTTCTACGATTTGATTGTGCAGGCGAATATTTGAGTCATGAGTTTAATAATCATCTGAAGAGTTGCGGAATTGTTCCACAAGTTATGCCTCCTGGCACGCCTCAAAGGAATGGGGTGTCCGAGCAGTGTAATCGGACCTTTTTAGACATTATTTGGTCAATGATGAGTCTGTCATATCTACCATTATCCTTTTGTGGTTACTGTCGACTTTTGTAGTCGGCAATAAAATTATGGGATAGGCGCTCGATCTCAAACTCGAAGGTCACACAAGACAGGGAATTATACAGGTTCAGGCCCTCAGCGATGGAGGTAATACCCTAATCCTGTGTGTTGGGATTATTTGGATCTCTTAGATCTGAAGATGCTCAAAGCACTATGTGCTCTGGGCTTGGATGGTTGGATGATCTTTTTTATGTCGCCGCCTGCCCTACCTTTTATATAGTGGGAGGTAGGTCGGCTTACAGAGTACCAATCGGTTATGAAATTCCGATTGGTTATAAGATTCTAGTCGGTTACAGGACAGAGTTTACATCTTTATCTATCTTACTAAACATAAGTTCAACTTCCTTTAGGGTATATCCCTTTCCACACGGTAATGAAGCCTGACGTGGAGAGTATCCTCTGGGCCTTCATCTTGGGCCCGTCCCGAGGACCCCCTGGTTCCTATATTCCACAGCAGCCCCCGAGTGCTTCATGATCCGATTGCTATATTCATGGCTTCTTGCCTGAAATTTCGACTGGTTTCTTCACCCAATCGGAAAACTTCTTTTTACAGCTAGCGAATTATGAAGGACTTGATCATAAACCTTAACTCTTGCCTTTCCCATGTATATAATTTTTACCGGACAGGCTTTATTATAAGCAGCCCTTCGGACTTATTCCCGTATCTCAGAAAGTAAATTTGATACTTTTCCCGCTTAAAATTTTAATGCTCATTGCAAACCGTTTTCGAGCAGTCTTCGAGGTTGCCTTATATCTCTGCGCCAACTTGTTCTGTTGAAAAAACTCCTCATCTTCTGAAGTTGCATTAACTCCGAACCTCTTCGGTTTTCGACACTTAATAACTGGGCACTTGCTTTGATCTCGTCAATCCAGCTATAAAAAGGGGGGAACGTGTGTTTGCAGATTCTATCCTCGCGCTCTTAGTCCTCCATCTTCCTGTTTCTTGTCTTCGTTTTCTTCATGGCGAGGCAGCGGCGTCGTCGT
This sequence comes from Otatea glauca, assembly GCA_036346275.1. Lineage (NCBI taxonomy): Eukaryota > Viridiplantae > Streptophyta > Magnoliopsida > Poales > Poaceae > Otatea > Otatea glauca. The sequence continues at coordinate 27,645,651 of CM070726.1, read as the reverse complement.
CGCGTGGCGTCTCAAGACCCCTGGCTTGCCGAGCTATGGCCGGAGTTCTCCCGCGGCGTGGCGAAACTGATCGAGCATGATGCGGTCGCCCGTGACCGTGCCTCCATCGACGTCCTCCTCGAGGGCTTCCCTGCTCTTTATAGGGCGAGAGAGGCGCTCGTTGAGGCCCTCGGCCGTGTGCGGCGTGGGGAGGTCTAGGATTCCTGCCAATGTAAAATAACATTTTCCTAGGCATAATGCCTGGGAAATTTATATATAAAAAAGTACCTTTTTATCGACAAAACTCTTTTCGGTCGTGGATTGGAGCCGTTCTAGGGCATCCTGGGTTTCATGCATTGCCTGAACTTGATGACGCGTCTATCTGCCGTGAGACGTAGTTTAGGGTCAACACAAAGCTCATCGTACTTCGCGCGATCCCAGGTTTTAAGGCCGGATAATATCCAACCTTTGACGTTCGCTAGATGTAGCATAGTGCCAATTCGGGGTGCATCGTGGCCCTTGGCCAAGCAATCCGTATCCGACTGCTGCAAAGCACAAATCTTAGCTCAACTTGCGTCATGTCGAGGTTCTTCCTGGCTCATGGCCAAATGATACCCATGTCCTAAGAACGCGGCCCGGCTCTCTTGAAGTGTATCATGGTTTCATGCGGCTCTTGGCCGAGTGATACCCTTTCCCGACTGATGTCAGACACAGCTTAGGCTCTATTGGAGCGTATCATGGTTTCATGCTGCTCTTGGCCGAGTGATACCCTTTTTCGGCTGATGTCAGATTCGGCTTAGGCTCTCTTGGAACGTATCACGTTTAGACGACTCTTGGCCGAGTGATACCCTTTCCCGACTGATGTCAGATTCGGCTTAGGCTCTCTTGGAACGTATCACATTTTCATTCGAAGGGTGTCCGTACTCATTTTAAAACGACGCACAGCATTTTTGACCCTCGTGGGGCACTCCCTTGGATTTGTGCGCGTTTAGGCTCAACTCGTGGCACATGATTCCGTCATGCGGTAACCACTTAACGGCCCAACGTGGGGCGTATTGTAAGAAGATATGCTGTCATCCAGATTGGAGATTATCTGCGCCCTGCTCAAAGCGGATTGTGGAGTAAATACCCACTTTGCAGAGCGACGTGCTCCAATCTTACTCGATCAAGACCTGTCTAACTTCGTAAGTTAAACCAACAAGCCTGCAAATCATTTATGGTGAATACGAAAGAACGCGCCGCTTCGCAATGTCTCTCCGCCGTTTCGATAAAGCCCCAATTTTCCCCTCTTTAAGGGTTTAGGTCATATCTCATCCGACGGTTCTCTCACTCATAGCGCATTTGCCCTTTCTTCTCCCTTGTATTTTCGGCTTTTCTTTCCAAGATGTCTTCCTCTTCCTCGCCGCCTTCGCCGCAAGATTGGACAAATTCGACGACGACGGAGGAGAAACTGCTGTTCATGGTGGAGGATGGGATCTTTCCAGACCTAACATTGATCTCCGCCCGCCCCGCCGCCAGTGAATCCGTCCCCACTTCTCGCTCAGAAGAAATTGTGGTATTCGAATCCTTCTTCCATCGCGGTTTGGGCCTTCCCATCAGCACCTTTCTTCGTAGCCTTCTTTTCTTCTACGAAATCGAGTTGGTGAACTTGAATCCCAACTCCATTTTGCAAATCTCCCTTTTTGTCCATATTTGTGAAGCCTTCCTGGGCATTAGCCCCCATTTCGACCTTTTTCGCCATTTTTACCTCTTGAAGCCTTATCCCTCCAAAAGCGACCCCAAGGTTGTTGGTGGTGCCGGGTTCCAGTTGCGGGAGGGGTTGAAGAAGAGTTATTTCGCCATCCCCTTCAAAACCTTCAATAAGGGCTGGCATCGCGAGTGGTTCTACTGTGCCAACCTCGACGCGGCCCTACCTCCCTTCGCCGGGCGCCAGCCCAAGGCTTCTCTTCCTTGGATGTCCACTCCCAACTCCGCCGACATGGACCAGGTGAACGATCTCCTAGAGCTGATCGGGAAGTTGAAGGAGGACGGTCTCACCGGGTGGGTCTGGCTCTCCATTTCGTTGCTCATCGGACCCAGCCGTTGAAGGAAAGGGTTCATCTGGGGTTCGCCTATGAAGGCAAGGATGACCCGACGTGTGAGCGGCCGGATGAACTGTCGAAGGAGGGAATCTATGCTAGGGTTGCCGAATTCTTCATTCCGAGCGTCGAGGTTTCCTCTGTCAAGTGTCCAAGATCTTTCACCGCTCTGCGGCCTCCTCCCGAGGTGAGCGTGTTTGTCCGAGTGATTCTGTTTTTCTTATCCTCTGAATATCTTCTAACTCCAAAACTTATTTCCAGGATCGCATCGCGTTCTTCAGTGTTGCTCCTCTTCCGGAGATGCCTACTCGCATAGGTTGTTCCCCGAAGTGACGAGCGAGATCCCCTGCGGGTGACCCTGCCGCAAAGAAGGGGAAAAAGATAATATCTGGGGACCCAGTGTCGCCCCGACGCCCGGCGGGCGGTCCTAAAATTCGGGATCTACCGGCACAAGCCCCAGCGCCTTCGGCTTCCCCTCTCTGTGAACCCGTGGTGGGGCCGCGTCCTAAGCAAAAGGACTCGGGCTCCCGGGAGGTGCCTCGGGCGCCAACTGGTGGCACCCCGAGTGGTCCTTCCGGCAGCGGTCCGACTGCTCGAAGGAGGCCGCCGATGAGGATGAAGAAATCTGGCAGGTTTGTTCCCTCGTCAACTCTTTATTTGGATCTTCTTGCCGGCTTGCTGACAATTTCCGTTCGCAGGGACCCTTCGCTTGAAGTTCCTATCGGGACTCCGTCCATGGCCCCTGCGGAGGCTGAGCTCTCGGAAGCTCACGAACTGGTAGTGGGGGCCGCTTTCGAGGATACTGAGGTACCCCCCGGCCTTCCATCACCATCTCCGACTCCTCCTTCAGTGCCGGACCCCGCCGCTCCGGGATCGGCCACCAACCCGTTCCCCGAGGTCGAAGAGATCAGCCGAGTCCTCCAGCCCCTGCTCGCCCTCGGCTCATAACGGAGACCGCATGGATTGATGAGGATGAAGGCTTGAAACTCTTGGATGACCCGGAGGAGGAGGAGAAGGAAAGGAACGAGTAAGCATTCTTCCTCAGTCTCTATTTTCCTGGCTCCGTAGCTTGTGGCGTGATTATCTTTTCTCGTGACGATTGCAGAAAATAGGGGAGCGTTTTGAGCAAAAATCCGAGTACTTCCAAAAAATGCTCCCCAAAATCTGGACGCGCCAGGAGTACTTGGCTGACTTGGGACGTATCAAGGCTGAGTATGCGGCCGAATTGCGATCCCTTCGGTCCGAGGTCCAGGCATCGCGGGCGGAGCAGGGCGTCTTGTGCCAGGAGAAGCTGGATGCAGTCGGCTCCCTCCGAGGTAACTACTTGATGGGCTATGCCGTGTTTTTGTTTCTTGGCAACCCTTTTCATAATCTCTCTATCCCCGAGTGGATCTTGAGGCCATCAAAGAAGGCTACGCCTGCAATGTAGATGAAGACCGGGCTGCCGAACTCTGGGAAGAAGTCAGGGACACCACACTATCCATTGTAGAGACTCTAGATCTGTAAACTGAACATGTAAAAGTGTTCCCTGCCCCTGTGTTATTTGAACATAAGATGCATATAAATTGGCAACTTATAATTTCGTTTTAACTGGAAACCTTATCCGACTGACTCAGCCCCCAGGTTCTGGGACATGGTCTGGGACGCATGTCTCTGAGCCTCATCATAGGAGCGAAGCACTCCTGTCTATATTCGTAACGGAATTTTATATAAGAGCAATCGTCAATTTGGACTTTCATTCATAGAAGAACAAAATGAAATATAGAATCTAAGCGAAAAAACGACGTAGTTGTTCTATATTCCACGTATTGCTGATTGCCGTGCCGTCTTCGCGCTTGAGTCTGTAAGCTCCGGGGCGAACCACTTCGTCAACGATGAAAGGGCCCTCCCAGCTTGGGGAGAGTTTATGTTCACTATTTTGATTTCTTCTCAGGACCATATCTCCTTTAGAGAACGCGCGGCTCCTTACGTTGCGACCATGATAGCGGCGTAGGCCCTGCAGGTATTTTGTCGACCGTATTGTCGCGACGTCCCTGGCTTCTTCTAGTCGATCAAGATCCTCTAGCCGGCTATCCTCCGAGGCGCTTTCTTCATAGCTCCGGACCCGCGGAGATCCGAATTCTAATTCGGTAGGTAGGACCTCCTCGGAACCGTACACCAGGAAGAAAGGTGACTGCCCGGTTGCCCTGCTGGGAGTATTTCGCAGCCCCCAAAGCACCGAAGGCAATTCCTTGACCCATCGAGTGGCATACGGTTGGAGCCGGTCGAAGATCCTCGCCTTCATGCCTTGTAACACCATGCCATTGGCTCGTTCGACCTGCCCATTACTTCGGGGGTGTGCGACTGACGCAAAACAAATCTTTATGTCGAGTTCCTCGCACCAATCTTGAAATATTCTGCCTCTGAACTGAGTGCCATTATCTGTGATGATTCGGTTGGGTACGCCGAATCTAACCACGATCTCGTGAAAGAACTCTTTGGCTTTTGCCGCCGTGATGGAAGCGACTGGCTTGGCTTCAATCCATTTGGTGAACTTGTCGACTACTACGAAGAGATGCGTATATCCTCCCTGAGCCTTCTTCAAAGGTCCCACCATGTCGAGCCAACAGACCGCAAACGACCACATGATCGGGATGGTTTGTAACTCCTGAGCTGGCTTGTTCATCTGTCGTGCAAAAAACTTACAGCCTTCGCATGTTCGGACGACGTCTTCCGCGTCTGTGACGGCAGTCGGCCAGAAAAATCCTTGGCGATACGCTTTACCGACCAGGGTTGATGATGCCGCGTGATTCCCGCATATTCCCGAATGGATTTCTTTGAGCAGATTCTTCCCTTCTTGTTCTGATATGCACCGTCGCAGCACGCCAGAGGAGCTCTTTCGGTAGAGCTCTTTTCTGATGACTGCATAACACTTGCTTCTGCGCATTATCCTCTAGGCCTTCACACGGTCTTCGGGTAATCTGTCCACTATTAGGTAATCCAAGTATGAAGCTTTCCAATCTGGGGAAACGATCATGACCTCTTCTTCTTTGCGTTTCTCTGCCGCAGCATCCGCTTTTGGCCGAGAGCTGATTGTGGGTTTATGGATTTCTTCTACGAATATTCCCACGGGCACCTTGGACCGGCAGGATCCCATCTTTGCTAGCTCGTCGGCTGCTTCGTTGTCTCGCCGTAGCACATGCTCGAGCTCCAGGCCATCAAAGTTGCCTTCTAGCTTGCGTACTTCTTGGCAATAGGCCGCCATGTTGTCTTCGATGCACGACCATTCCTTTGGCACTTGATTGACCACGAGCATTGAGTTTTCGCGGACCGCCAATCGTCGGATACCGAGGGATATGGCGATACAGAGTCCATGAATGAGTGCCTCGTATTCGGCGGCGTTGTTGGATGCGGGAAAAAATATTTGGAGGACATACCTTAGTCTTTCCCCGCTTGGCGATATGAACACTATTCCAGCCCCCGCGCCGCTGAGCATGAGGGAACCATCGAAGTACATCGTCCAATACTCGAGTTCCTTGGTAATCGCTGGGTTCTGGAGTTCTGTCCACTCGGCCGTGAAGTCGGCGAGTGCTTGGGACTTGATGGAAGTGCGGGGCTTGAATAGGATGTCGAAGGCACCGAGCTCGACTACCCATTTGGCAATTCTCCATGTTGCCTCTTGGTTATGTAATATATCTCCAATTGGGAAGGAGGTGACCACCGAAATTGCATGCTCTTGGAAATAATGCTTGAGCTTGCGAGACGTTAGGAGTACGGCATATAATAATTTCTGCACTTATGGATATCGTACCTTGGATTCACTCAGGACCTCGCTAACAAAGTAGACTGGGTGCTGAATCTTGTGTACGTGAGCTAGATCCTCCCTTTCTACGACGATTGCGACACTGAATACATGAGTCATCGCCGCGATATAAAGCAGTAGAGGCTCTTCTGGCATAGGTGAGACCAATACCGGAGGTGTTGTCAAAAAGATCTTCAGATTTTCAAACGCTTGCTGTGCCTCCGTCGTCCACTAGAACTTGTTCAGCTTCTTAAGGAGTTTGAAGAAAGGCATACCTCGCATACCCAGCCGGGAGATGAATCTGCTTAGCGCGGCCATGCATCCAGTGAGCTTTTGGACGTCCTTTTGGCAAGTCGGCGGTTCCATGCTTGATATGGCCCTGACTTTCTCCGGGTTGGCTTCGATGCCTCTCTGAGATACGATAAAACCGAGCAGTTTTCCCGAAGATACCCCGAAAACACATTTCTCGGGATTTAACTTCATGCTGAAGGCCCTCAAACTCTCGAATGTCTCGGTTAGGTCGGTGATAAGATCCTTCCTTTCCCGAGTTTTCACCACGACATCGTCTACATACGCCTCCACGTTGCGCCCGAGTTGTGCGTGGAAACACCGCTGTATCGCACGCTGGTAGGTTGCGCCAGCATTTTTTTAGCCCGAACGCCATCGTGGTGTAGCAGTAAGCTCCGAAAGGCGTGATGAACGAGGTCTTGATATGATCTTCCGCCTTCAGGCGAATCTGATGGTAGCCTGAATATGCATCGAGGAAGCTCAAAATATCACAACCGGCGATCGAATCAACCACCTGGTCGATTTGGGGCAGCCCAAAGGGATCCTTTGGCCATGCCTTGTTGAGATCAGTATAATCAACGCACATGCGCCAAGTTTTATTTTTCTTTTGCACTAATACAGGATTTGCTAACCAATCAGGGTGATACACCTCTTTGATAAAACCTACAGCTAAGAGCTTGGTGATCTCCTGTTTGATGGCATTCTGGCGATCTGGAGCGAACCGCCAAATCCTTTTCTTGACTGGTTTTACCTTCTCATCGACGTGGAGCGAATGCTCGATCACCTCCCTTGGTACACCTGGCATATCAGATGGTTTCCAGGCAAAAATATCCTTGTTGGCTTGGAGGAAGGTGACGAGCGCGCTTTCCTATTTGTCCTCGAGCCCTGTCCTGATCAAAGTCATTTTAGACGTGTCGGACGGGTCAAGAATGATTCTTTTGGTTCCTTCGCTAGGCTTGATTCCTGAGGTGGCCTGCTTCTTTACCGGGATAACTCCTTCGTCTTGCAAGGTGGCAGCCTCGGTCTGGATATTCTTAGCCTCGGCACTGGCTTCCTGCAACTCGGCGAGCTCGTGATTCTCTCGGTCGCATTGCAAGGATTGCTTGATGTCGCTACAAACCGTGATGATGCCTCTAGGGCCCGGCATCTTCATCATTAGGTAAGTGTAATGCGGTACAGCCATGAATCTGGCCAGGCTAGGTCTTCCCAAAATAGCGTGATATGCTGTATCGAAATTGGCTACCTCAAAATTGATATATTCAGTCTGAAAATTTTCTTTGGTGCCGAAAGTGACGGGCAAAGAGATCTGCCCGAGTGGTAACGAGGACGCCCCGGGGATCACTTCATGAAACGGTTGAGCACTCGGCCTTAGCTCAGAGCGGGGAATGCTCATGTCGTCAAAAGTTCTGGCGAATAGGACATTGAGCCCGCTTCCACCATCGATCAGAACCCTCTTGAGCTTCACGCTGCGAACAACAGGGTCAAGTACTAACGGAAACTTACCCGGATGTGGGACCCGGTTGGGATGATCCATTCGATCGAAGGTGATCAGGACTTCGGACCACTTCAGATACTAGGGGGTCGCAGGTTCCACTGCATTGATCTCCCGTGTGGTGAGTTTTTGCTTTCGCTTGGACTCGTATCCTGTTGCACCCCCGTAGATGTAGTTCAGCTCCTGCTCGGGCTCCTGGAAATCTTCTTCGTCCGGGAGATCCTTCTTCTTTGCCGGAGCAGCTTCGCCCTTGGCTGGGGCCGGTTGCCGTTGACTTTCGCGCGCAAAACGCTTCAAAGTGAAGCAGTCCTTGGCGGCGTGCTTTCCCTTGGGGTGGAAAGGACAGATCGCTTCCATGACGGTGCTGTAGTCGGGTGCCTCCCTCCGAGCGGCTCGAGGCCGGTTGTGCTCGGCTACCGCGACCAGCTCCTCGCCCTTGCGCTTTCTGTCCTTGTGTTTAGAGGACTCGGGCTTATCGCCCTTGCTCTTCTGCGGGGGACGATCTTCTTGTCTCTCGGCCAGAGCATCTGAGGTCGTGGCGTAGCGGTTGGCCAACGCAAACATTTCTTTCACGAAGGTCGGGGGCTTCCTGGACATTTTCTTAATTAGATCAGGATCACTTACCCCTTTCTGGAAGGCCGCCACCATCACCACCTCGGACACGTCCCAAACGGTGTTCTTCTTTTGCATGAAGCGCCGGATGAAGTCTCTCAACGTTTCGTCCTTCTTTCGATGCAGCAGATACAGGTCCTATGGAGTGCTAGGTCTCTCATAGGTTCCCTGGAAGTTGGCGATGAATTGCTCACATAGGTCACTCCAGGAGTCTACCAAGTTGGCGGGGAGGCCCGTGAGCCATGCCTGTGTCGAAGGGTTGAGATTGACTGGCAAATAGTTCGCCATGACGGTCTGGTTTCCTCCGGCGGCCTTAACTGCCAGGGGGTAAACCTGCAGTCAAGCTTCCGGGTCTCGCTCCCCGTCGAATTTTACGATGCCTTTGGGGTTGAATCCCTCGGGCCATACCACTCGGCGCAGCCGGGGAGTGAACGCCCGGATTCCGTCGATAGATCTTTCATCTTGCTGAGGGGGACTCCGACGTGGCGATCCTCTAGCTCGACGATGGCCATTACATGTCGGGGTGAGGTACGACGCAGCGAGTCAATGACTCGGTGTTCGTCGTCACTCCCGCCCCGGCGATGGTGGTTTTTGCGATTGTCGCGATTGTCATACCTTTGGTCGTTTCGTCATCCGTAGCCGGCGCCGTAACGCTCGTAGTCGTCGCGACGTCCACGTCTTTCCTCCTCGTCACGCTCTTGCCGCCTGGCCATGATGTCCTGGCGAAGATCGTGGCTGAAAATCCAGCGAGCATCCCCGGTTGGTGGCGTGTGGCGCCGACTGCCGACGCTTCGACTGGGTGCAGTCCGACTGCTAGCGACACGAGTGGCCGCATGGGAGCGCGAGTGCGCTTCATCTGCTGGTTTCTCCCGATTTTGCTGGATCGCTGCCGCCGTCACCATGGCCTTGATGTGAGCCACAATCGGGGCTGCCGGACTGTCCGATGCAATCATCGGGTCCAGTGTGTCAAGGAGTGTCTTGGAAGCGACGACGTTTTGCAACGGCGTGCGAAAAACAGACTGGTCTCCTAACTTAGATTGCAAGATGTCTTCACGGACATTGCGACCAAGAGATCGGAGAGACCGCGTTTGTACCTCCTTACCCTTACGCCGACGATCTTCTTCCGCGGCGTCCCAGTCATCTTGAAGGACCATGTGGAGGTCCATCCATGTTTGTGATGAGTATTTGACTTTATTTGAGCAAGGTGTGCTCAAGTTTGAGTTTGATTTGGATTGATTTTCAAAATGAAGCAATTTGAGTTGTACCGGCCGTATGGACACGGTAGTGGTGAGTTGCATGGTTTATTGCACATCTTTGTGGGCATTGCTATGTGAGGAGTTTCCTTGTTTTTGATGGTTGCAGGACGACGGTGCTAGGTCATGGTGAGGCGAAGGATGACCGGGACTAGGCGAGGAGCGTCGGAGGTCCAGACGGTTGGGAGATCGCCGGAAGATGATCGGAGACGGAGTCCGGGCAAGTCAAGAAGACAAGGAAAGGAGATGATGCTAGCTAGATGCCGCGTGGATCAATGAGGACCGTCGGATTGAGGTCTAGTTGATAGGTTAGCGGGTCTAGGTAGTATGCTTTGAAAACCGTGCAAGAAAACCCGGTATGTGTGTGGGTTTTGGGTTAGCCCTTGCATGGCTGTGTGTGTGGGTTAATCCTAGCCCTTAGATGAGTGCTCTAGGGTTGAGGGACTCATCCAAGGGTGGTAGGTGGCCCAAGAGTAGTATAAATAGGGGTGGAGGGTAGCCTCCTTCCCTTGAAGGTGTTGAGGTTTTGATGCTCATTTGAGCTTTGCCCACATGAATGTGAGGCTTTGTAACCTCCTTCCAGAAATGAAAGTTTTATTCATCCACCTCTGAATTTATTTTGCGCATTTACATTATGTCTTTACTTTACGCAATTTAAATTCAGCATTTACTTTCCCGCAATTTACTTTCAAGTAATTTGGATTTGCCTCCCCTCCTTTTAAATGCTGCTATTCTTGGATGTTTTGAGTGTGTTCATATGGTTTTACATCTCTTTTGCACTCTTGGATTGAGTAGAGAACATCTTTTCTTTCAAGTTCCAACTTTGTTCTGAACTTGTTCTTCGCTCAGCAGTCAGTGTTTGATTTTTGTAAAAATATAGATAAATCATTTTTGAGTGATTCTTATTGGAGGAGGTGAGGGACTCTGATATCCGCCTGCAGAAAAATTTTGGAGTTCACTTGTTGTACCGTTTGGGCGCCATGAGGTGAAAACCGAGCCCCAAATGTTCTGCTCGAAGTTCTTGACCAGACTGTGTTCTTCAATTTTTCGTGTTTTTTCTGTAAGGCTTTTTGAGGAGAAATTTGGTGGAGTTTTTCAAGACTCTGATGCTCACAGGGAGAAAAAGTCTCAAAATTTTGTGAGCTACAGAAACCCACCAACCTCCTGTACAAATTGAGGACAATGTTCTGGGAATTCTGCTTTTGCTTTTCTGAAAGTGACTTTTGTGATTTGAATTGATGTCCTTTCTAAAAGCAAGAGTTTGAATTGATTCCTCTTTATCTTGGAAACTAGACAACCAGGATTGTGACTCAAAAATTCCCACATATTTTATGGTACTTATCCATGCAAGCTTGGGGTACACATAGTTGTCTAGTTTTTCGGGTTTTCACAATTCCTTTTGAGCGATCTTGTCGAGGTTTTTGTTGGAGTATTTTGGGGGAATTTTTATTTGCGACCATTCACCCCCCTCTGTTCGCCATTTCGGTCCTTCAATTGGTATTAGAGCCGGTTCTGCTCTTTCTAGATCTTGACCGGTCTCAAGAGCCATGGCGACGGACAAATATTCCACCAAGCCTCCCATCTTTAATGGAGTTGATTTTTCTTTTTGGAAATCCCGGATGGAGTCATACATCACTCGCCTGGGCTACGATATGGCGTAAGGTGAAACTCCGTATGAGGTTCCTGCCGATGAAAATGTCACGCCATCAATATGGTTGACGTTGAGGCGAATGCTAAGGCAAGGAACATTCTCATACTGTGGTCTTAGCCGCGATGAGTATGATAGGATTTCTCACATTCGCTCCGCTCACGAGATTTGGGTAACCTCGATGCTTACCATGAGGGCTCTACTCAAATCAAACCGTGAGGCAGACGGTTCAAGCGCGAGTACAACAAGTTTGATCAACGCTACGGTGAGAGTCTCGACGAGTGTTTTGGTCGGTTTACAAAGATTTTGAGCGACCTCCGAGCGCTTGGTTGCATATACCCGACTCGGACAATGCTCGGCATTTCTTGACCGCACTCGACCTTCGGGTTTGGGAGATGAAGGTGACCACTATCAAGGACACCACCGACTTATCGACTCGACTCTTGACGGGCTTTATTCCGCCTCAAGACTCATGAGATCGATGTCGTCTCTCGGAAGACGAAATCTCGATCGATGGCTTTGGTCACCGATCCCATTGGATCTTCTTCTTCCGATCCTTCTATTGGTTTCTCTCTTTCCGCCTTTGCGAGCTAAGCGATGACCAATCGGAAAAATTTCGAAAATGAGCTTGCTCTTCTCGCCGCAAGTTTTCTCATGCATACAAGAGGGTGAGAGAGAGGAAGAGAGGTGGCATGATCACCGCTTGAGTGTGGTGGCCCCAACCACATTCGGCGAACTGTCCCAAGCCGGAGAAGGGCAAGAATGACGTTGGCGGTTCGGGCAAGAACGACTACACCGACAAGAACCGCAACAAGAAGCCTCCAGTTCATGAACCGCAAGACGAGAAGAAGTACCGCAACTTCTCCAAGAACAAGAAGCTCTTCCACCGCGTCCTTGCCGCGCTTGATGACATCAACCTCTCCGACACGGAGACATGGAGCGACGAGGCGAGGATGATCCGCAAGAGAAGAAAGGCGGCGACGACTTCTCCGCATGTGCTTCATGGCCGACACCAACGACATCGCGACTCAGAGCTCTACAATGACTCGGACGAGGTACCCTCCTATGACCAGCTCAACGAAGCTTTACGCAAATTAGGAAAATTTCATGCTAGAGCTAGAGCTAGGTGTACGGAGCTTGAGAAGGAAGTAGGTACCTTGACTCGGAGTTAGCTTCACTTAGATCTTCTCCTCCCGAGTCACCGATGATTGCTCTTTGTGTGATGCTATTCTTGTGGAGTTGGAGAACCTAAGGACCATACATGATAGTGTGCTTGTTGAACTTGATGGTCTTAGGTTGAAGAATGCTATCACTAGTTCATTGATGCTATTCTGTTGAGGCTAGTTTTCTTCATGCTCACTCCACTCCATCATGCTCTAATTGCCCTAAATTGCTTGCCAAAATTGATGCCATGAGCGAACACCTTAGGAAGCTTTACGCTAGAAACAATGAACTTGAATCACATGCTTCTAAGGACCCAAATACTCATGTGAGGGTCAGAAGCAATTAAAACTTGACAATGAAACCACGAATGTCAAGTGTGCTAAACTTGCTAAGGACTTACTAGATAAGTCACAAAAATATTGCTTATGATGTCTTCGAGATTGTGGGGACTTGGATAAAATCCATGTCGAGCTTAGGAAGAAATTAGAAGACCAAGCCCATAGAATTAGAGATGCTCCTTGCGTTTCTTGTAAGGCCCTCAAGATTGAGGCAGCCGTCTTTGAGGAGAAAATGCACGTCTTGAGAGAGCTCATCTTTCTGGTTCTTCTTCCTCTCCTTCCCCTGTTCTTCTTGTGCTTCTTTCTTTCGAGATTGCCGATCTTATGAGCACTCTCGAGAAGTTTGTTGGAGGCAAGAAGAAGCTCAATCTTATTCTAGACCAATCCAAGATTAGTAGATTCAATCAAGGTCTAGGATTTGATCCCTTGAGCACGCCGGCGCATCCTCCCACCATAGTCTTGCGGCTCCAAGAGTGGTGAGATTGTGGTAGCTCCTGAGTGAGTACCACCGTGTTTAGGTCTCTTTGGGTTGTCCATAGGACTTCCGACCGTAAGGGTGTTACTCCTATTGCTTCGCCTCTAGCAAGGCGAAGTACACATGCACCTTCCAGAAGAAGGATGGTCACCTAGTAGATTTACGCTTGCGCGCCAAGATCACTCGGTGTGGCGTGTTGTCGCTCTTAGGGGTATTCGTGGTCATCCCTGCACTTTGAGTGCTCCTAAGACACACACTGCTTCTAGACAGGTTAGAGAGTCGCCTATTTTTGGGCAGCGTCCAGGACTTGGTTTTCATGCTAGTTCTTCGAGTTTTAGTCCTAGAGCTGTTCGTAGTCAGTCTTTCCGCCGTCCTCTTGATATTCCTCGTTTTTCCCATCGAGGTAGATATCAGCGGCGTGAGGTGTTTTCCGGTAGGAGATCCAGCAGCCTTCTTCGGGATGGTCCGCTTTTGCACCACGGCGTGCCAACCCAGCTTTGACTCCTAGATTATCTACCGAGTTGCTCTGATCGTGTGAGAGTTGAGCGTCAGAGAGACACTCGAGTCCGGTCTTCTTCTGTGGCTGGTACTCTGAGGTGTCGTATGGTTCAGTATTGGGTTCCTAAGTCTTCACTCTATCCCAGTATTGAGTCATCTTTCTCTCTTGTGTCTTGATCGGAGTTAAATCGGATGGGAAGGGCGATGTTTGGATTGTTGACTCGGTTGTTCTCGTCATATGACCGAGATTCTCGTTGGTTCTCTTCCTAGTCCGAGCCCCGGTGATGAGTTAATCACTTTTGGGGATGCATCTTCGGTAGAGTCATTGCTAAAGGTACCATCTGCATTAACCAAAATTTCATTCTTAAAGATGTTGCCTTAGTAAGTAAGTCGCAATACAATCTCGCTCTCTGTTTCTCGACTTATCGATGACTCTTTCGAGGTAAGCTTCAAGAGTAATGCCCGTAGAATCCTTGATTCATCGGAGGGTTAGTTTATGGATTTCTAGATTTGGGAGAGTCTTTCGTGCTGATTTTTCCGCTTCTTCCGAGACTCTCTTCGATGTTTGATTGCTTCGAGTCCCGTGATCTCTCCTTCGGCATAGAAGACTTGGTCACATTGGTTTTGATCATTTGACCCAAGTTAGCGGCCACGATCTCATTCGGGGTTTGCCCAAACTCAAGATGGTCAAAGACTTAGTTTGCTCTCCTTGCCGATATGGCAAGATGGTTACTGCTTCTCATCCTCCGATCACCGTAGTGATGATGATGCACCAGACAGCTTTTACATATGGACACCGTTGGTCCAGCTTAGAGTCAACGATCGGCAGGAGGGAAGTGGTATGTTCTTGTCATCGTTGATGATTTTTCTAGATTCTCTTGGGTATTCTTCATGGCCTCGAAGGATGAGACTTTTTCTCACTTCAGGGGTTTGATCAGTAGGTTGTCTATTGAGCTCTCGGTGCATTACGAGCTATCTGCAGTGATAATGGCACGGAGTTCAAGAATTCCTACTTTGAGAGTTTTTGTGTGGAGTCCGGTTTAGAGCATCGCTTCTTCTCCCTCGCCCCTCGTGAGAATGGCGAGTGGAAAGGAAGAACAGGACCACGGTTGAGATGGCGGGACGATGCTAGACGAGTCTGATACTCTAGGAAGTTTTGGGTGAGGCTATAGCTACCGCTTGCCATGTTTCTAATCGCGTGTTTTGAGAGCACATTTGCATCGCACTTCTTATGAGTTGAGGTATGGGCGAAAGCCCGGTGTGTCTCATTTTCGCGTTTTGGTTGCAAGTGTTTTATCTTAAAGTCCGTAACCTAGATAAGTTTGAGTCTCGCTCTTGATGGTATCTTTCTAGGTTACTCGACTTCTTCTCGTAGCTATAGAGTCCGGAGTGTTGATGCGCATAGGATCATAGAGACTGTGATGTGACCTTCGATGAGGCTAGCCCAGAGCTAGACCTCGATGTTTGAGCTCTTCTTATCCCTCCGAGACCATCTTTGTAGAAGATGAGGATGATGGAGATGATGGTGTTCCACCGATCCAGTTCCCTCTATACCCGAGGTGCCTCCTGTTTCCATTTCTCGCACCTCGGGAGACCACCCTTGCCTTCCGACTCTCCTTCAAATGAGTGGCTCTGCTCCTACCTCTTACATGCATGAGGTAGAGGCCACTCGCTTACGTCCTCCCGTCATATCCAGAAGCTCATCCACCGATCGATCATTGGTGATCTGCTTGAGCGCGTCACTCGCTCAAAATCAGTTTGTCCGCCTGCCTCCACTCGCCTTCGTTGCCTCCTTTGAGCCGAAAGATGTTTCTCATGCATTATTCGATGAATCGTGGATTAATGCTATGCATGAGGAACTTGAGAACTTTGAGAGGAACAAGGTATGGCAGCTTGTCGAGCCCCATCCGGTCATAATGTCATTGGGACCAAGTGGGTGTTCAAAACAAGCAGAGTGAGGATGGGGTTGTCATTCGCGACAAGGCTAGGCTAGTTGCACAGGGTTTTTCTCAGGTTGAGGGTCTTGACTTTGAGGAGACCTTTGCCCCCGTAGCTAGACTAGAGGCTATTAGGATCCTGCTTGCATTCTCTGCATCCCAGGGCTTCAAGCTCTATCAAATGGATGTCAAGAGTGCATTCCTCAATGGCTATATTGAGGAAGAGGTTTATGTCAAACAACCTCCAGGATTCGAGAACCCTAAGTTTCCGAGTCATGTATACAAGCTCTCCAAAGCTTTGTATGGACTCAAGCAGCCCCCGAGCATGGTATGAGAGGCTCAAGTCTTATCTTCTCACCATGACTTCAAAATGGGCATAGTAGACAAAACTCGCTTCATCGACACCATGAGTCTCATTTTCTTCTTGTCCGTTTATGTGGACGATATAATTTTGGTGGCTCATCTCATTCGCTTGTGTCTCGGTTTTACGAGGTGATGAGCACAGAGTTTGAGATGAGTATGATGGGCGAGTTGAGCTACTTTCTTGGCTTCCAAATCAAGCAGACTCGGGAGGGTACTTTCTTGCATCAAGGCAAATATACCCGTGACCTCCTGAGGCGTTTCGACATGTCTGATGGGAAGCCGATGATGACTCCTATGGCCACCACTGCTGTCCTCGAGCCCGATGAGGATGGTGAGCCTGCTGATCAAAAGGAGTTTCGGAGCATGATCGGCTCCTCTTGTATCTCACCGCTTGAGGCCGACATACATTTTGCTGTGTGTCGTGCGCTCGATTTCAAGCTTCTCCTCGCGCCTCTCACGCGCCAGCGATCAAGCGCATCTTCAGTACCTTCGTGCTACCACCGATTATGGTATTTGGTACTCTTCGCCTTCTTGTCTATCTCTTAGAGCCTTTTCGATGCCGACTTTGTCGGGTCAGGATAGATAGGAAGAGCACTTCCGCACTTGCCAATTCATTAGCACTTCTCTTGTTTCTTGGTCATCTAGGAAGCAGTCTGGGGTTGCACAGTCCACCGCTGAGGCCGAGTATGTTGCTGCAGCCAGTTGCTGTAGCCAGGTGCTCTGGATGAGATCGACCTTACGGGACTATGGGTTAGAGATAGAGAGTGTGCCACTTTTCTGTGACAACACTTCAGCTATTTGCATTGCTAAAAACCCAGTGCAACATTCCCGGACCAAGCACATTGATATTAGATATCACTTCCTTAGAGACCATGTGGAGAAGGGAGATATCGCTCTTGATTCGAGAGAGTGACCTTCAGTTAGCCGATATTTTCACCAAGCCTTTGGATAGCTCCAGATTTGTTGCCTTGAGGAGTGAGCTTGGAGTCGTGAGCCCTTACGGCCTTTCGTGAGGGGAGCTGGTTTGTATATTATGTATTATATGTTTTCTTCCACTTTTCTTTTCTTTGTGTTTCTTCCGGGTGACTTTGGGCTTGTTTTCTTGAGTTGAGTTCACTCACTTAGACTTCGGCATGCCTTGCATTGACCTCTTATCTTGTGCTTTAGGTTGCTATCATGCGTGATTAGTCGTCTCTCTTCTCTCTAGGTTGAGTTCCTCACAGCCTTATAAGTCTAGCGGTATTGGGCCTCCTGGTAGACAGTGGTCTGTGTGCACTCCTTAGTTGGGATCTAGAGTCGCCTTCCTATGTCACCATTGGGAAGATAAGAGCGAGTCCGAGCCGTAGTGAGTCTCTTCTATCTTTTCTATGCTCTATAGCCATCCAGTTTTGCGCTTCTCGACTTCTTCTCCTCATTCTGCTTTTTCTGGTTATTATTGAGTTCATTCGGGTTTTCTTTATGCCTAATCTTGATAATAACTCAACTTTAACCAGATTTGAGCTTAAAATTGATTCATCTGTTGAGGGGGAGTTTGGGATCTGTTCATGCATTGCATTTAGACTGCATTTTCTGTTTTATGAGCTTTGTCTATTATGCAATTGATTTCTTCTTCATGCTATACACCATGCTACATCATTTGAAGAAAATCACTAGCTTAGGTATGTCCAAGTTCATTTAACTTGCTAAGCTTAAAAATGAAATAAGCCTTAAATGAAAAACTTGATGAAACTTGTTGCTTTTACTTGCTAGGTTTCTTCTCTAGAGGTTTGTGCCATAACTTGAGAAATTTAGGAGTTCTCTAGAGTCCCTATAGCAACTTGGGTGAAACTAGTTTGATCCATGCAGAGTCCTTCAATTGCTCATGAATCGTTGTGCTAAAAATGAAAATTAAACAAAATTGACTCTTCTTGTGCACATACGACTCAACACCTTGTATTCACAAGACCGCTTCCCATTGCACTTGGGATGAACTTGGAATACATCGTGTTTGACCTAGACCATCCTCTTAAGAGCTCATCTTGAGATGGTCGATACGGCTTGAGTCAATTGGTTGTCAAAAGAAAATGCAAATAAATTAAAAACAAAGACATATGTGGGTAAAGAATGCAAATAATGTCAAACATTTGCACCCGCTATGTCTTGTATGATGATAAATCAAAATTTGCATTAAGTGATAAATGAGCCCAAGGACCTTGTATGCTCTTCTAGATTCCCCAACGTGTTGAGTAGGTTGAACTCTAGGTTTTCCTTTTGATCCTTAGAGTGGCTATTCTTCTATTTTTGAAACTAAAGCTAAGTGTTGCACTTGTCAATTCTTGCTAAAATGAAATATTCAAAACTAAGCTCGTATTTGCACTTGGACATGTCTTAGTTTAGTCATCTTCAAATTGACAAGCTTGGTGTAATATCCTTCCATTTTGATCAATTGGATAATCCTCAAAGCTCTTTCGATTGCATTTCATGCATAAATAAAAAAAAATTGATGCCTATATTGCCAAAAGGGGGAGATAACGTAGAAAAGGCATCACTAAAAAGATAAAAATGTGAATGCTTATTTGGTTATTATGATCTTTGTAAAACTATGCTACTACTTACATTGGATCATAATCTCATAATCACATTTGACATGTTTAGTTGGATTTTAGAGTTTTTGTTGAAAACTTGCTCTTTGTTAAATTTAACTCTAAAATCTAAATTCCTCTTCGTCAACTTGGTCATGGTTTAATTTAATTTCTATCTTTGGACCAAGTTTGACTTTGCAACTAAAAATTGCTTTCTTCTTCATTTTCTTCAAACTCAAATTTATGCCTTTTGCGTGGTTTGTCAATATACTCATCAAGGGGGAGATTGAAGGACCATGTGGAGGTCCATCCATGTTTGTGATGAGTATTTGACTTTATTTGAGCAAGGTGTGCTCAAGTTTGAGTTTGATTTGGATTGATTTTCAAAATGAAGCAATTTGAGTTGTACCGCCGTATGGACACGGTAGTGGTGAGTTGCATGGTTTATTGCACATCTTTGTGGGCATTGCTATGTGAGGAGTTTCCTTGTTTTTGATGGTTGCAGGACGACGGTGCTAGGTCATGGTGAGGCGAAGGATGACCGGGACTAGGCGAGGCGTCGGAGGTCCAGACGGTTGGGAGATCGCGGAAGATGATCGGAGACGGAGTCCGGCAAGTCAAGAAGACAAGGAAAGGAGATGATGCTAGCTAGATGCGCGTGGATCAATGAGGACCGTCGGATTGAGGTCTAGTTGATAGGTTAGCGGGTCTAGGTAGTATGCTTTGAAAACCGTGCAAGAAAACCCGGTATGTGTGTGGGTTTTGGGTTAGCCCTTGCATGGCTGTGTGTGTGGGTTAATCCTAGCCCTTAGATGAGTACTCTAGGGTTGAGGACTCATCCAAGGGTGGTAGGTGGCCCAAGAGTAGTATAAATAGGGGTGGAGGGTAGCCTCCTTCCCTTGAAGGTGTTGAGGTTTTGATGCTCATTTGAGCTTTGCCCACATGAATGTGAGGCTTTGTAACCTCCCCTTCCAGAAATGAAAGTTTTATTCATCCACCTCTGAATTTATTTTGCGCATTTACATTATGTCTTTACTTTACGCAATTTAAATTCAGCATTTACTTTCTCGCAATTACATTCCCGCAATTTACTTTCAAGTAATTTGGATTTCCTCCCCTCCTTCTAAATGCTGCTGTTCTTGGATGTTTTGAGTGTGTTCATATGGTTTTACATCTCTTTTGCACTCTTGGATTGAGTAGAGAACATCTTTTCTTTCAAGTTCCAACTTTGTTCTGAACTTGTTCTTCGCTCAGCAGTCAGTGTTTGATTTTTGTAAAAATATAAAAAAATCATTTTTGAGTGATTCTGATTGGAGGAGGTGAGGGACTCTGATATCCGCTTGCAGAAAAATTTTGGAGTTCACTTGTTGTACCGTTTGGGCGCCATGAGGTGAAAACCGAGCCCCAAACGTTCTGCTCGAAGTTCTTGACCAGACTGTGTTCTTCAATTTTTCGTGTTTTTTCTGTAAGGCTTTTTGAGGAGAAATTTGGTGGAGTTCTTCAAGACTCTGATGCTCACAGGGAGAAAAAGTCTCAAAATTTTGTGAGCTACAGAACCCACCAACCTCCTGTGCAAATTGAGGACAAGTTCTGGGAATTCTGCTTTTGCTTTTCTGAAAGTGACTTTTGTGATTTGAATTGATGTCCTTTCTAAAAGCAAGAGTTTGAATTGATTCCTCTTTATCTTGGACACTAGACAACCAGGATTGTGACTCAAAAATCCCCACATATTTTATGGTACTTATCCATGCAAGCTTGGGGTACACATAGTTGTCTAGTTTTTCGGGTTTTCACAATTCCTTTTGAGCGATCTTGTCGAGGTTTTTGTTGGAGTATTTTGGGGGAATTTTTATTTGCGACCATTCACCCCCCCTCTGTTCGCCATTTCGGTCCTTCACATCTTGATGGAGATCGGTCTTCTATCCTTCGATTGAGATGACGCCGCGAAAATCGCAGCCCCTCCTCTTAATGCCGACTGATTTTCCAGATTAGTCAGAATGGCATACCTGAGATGGTTCGTCGTGTTCTTTGCTAGATTGAACCTGGCTTTGAAACAGGCAGACAAGCTCTCCGTGCGTGTCGGCGACGAAATCCAGGCTTCCGAAGTAGAAAGTCTGGCTGGAGACGAAGGTGGCGATGAATCCGCCGGTCGATGCCATTGAGTCTGTAAAGATTTGATTGAAGCGCTCACCCTACCTGGCGCGCCAACTGTCGACTTTTGTAGTCGGCAATGAAATTATGGGATAGGCGCTCGATCTCAAACTCAAAGGTCACACAAGACAGGGAATTATACAGGTTCAGGCCCTCAGTGATGGAGGTAATACCCTAATCCTATGTGCTAGGATTATTTGGATCTCTTAGATCTAAAGTTGCTCAAAGCGCTATGTGCTCTGGGCTTGGATAGTTGGATGATCTTTTTTATGTCGCCGCCTGCCCTACCTCTTATATAGTGGGAGGTAGGTCGGCTTACAGAGTCCCAATCGGTTATGAAATTCCGATTGGTTACAAGATTCTAGTCGGTTACAGGATAGAGTTTACATCTTTATCTATCTTACTAAACATAAGTTCAAATTCCTTTAGGGTATATCCCTTTAGGACCCCCTGGTTCCTATATTCCACAGTTACGCTCTAGAAACTACAGCTTTCACACTAAACAAGGTACCATCTAAATCTGTAGATAAGACACCATATGAAATGTGGACTGGAAAGAGTTCTAGTTTGTCTTTTCTAAAAATTTTTGGTTGTGATGCTTATGTTAAACATTAGACGTCCGACAAACTCACACGCAAATCCGATAAATGTTTTTTCGTCGGATATCCTAGGGAGTCGTTAGGATATTACTTCTACAACCGAGAAGAGGGAAAGTGTTTGTCGCTCGGAATGGTGTCTTTCTAGAGAAAGAGTTTCTCTCTCGAAAGGCAAGTGGAATAATAGTGCAACTCGAAGAAGTTCGAGTTACTCCACTCGGGGAGGACTTGGTCGAACACACCCCTGTTAGGGAAAATCTGGTTGAGGAACCCGTGATTGAGAAAACTCTAGTTGGAGGGACCCCGATCGAGGAGGCACTAATGCCACATAAGTCGGACAGGCTGCGCAAAGTATCTGCTCGGTATGCGCGTGGTTTATTGTTGTTGGATAGCGATGATAGGCCCAGACTCTGAAAAATAGCTTGGAGCCAAGAGATTCAAGAAAGAATCCATGGGAGACAATCAGGTTTGGAACCTGGTCGATCCGCCTGATGATGTAAAAATCATTGAATGCAAATTGGTCTATTATAAGAAGATGGTTGATATGGATGGAAATGTTCACATCTATAAAGCTAGACTTGTCAAGGAGTTGATTACGATGAAACTTTCTCGCTGGTAGCGATGCTTAAATCTGTACTGATCATTCTAGCTATTGCTACATATTTTGATTATGAAATATGGCAAATGGATGTCAAAACGTCTTTCTTTAATGGAAACCTAAGTGAGGATGTGTACATGGCACAACCTGAGAGTTTTTGTCGATCCAAAGAATGTTAGTAAAATATGCGAACTTCAAAAATCCATTTATGGGTTGAAGCAAGCATCTCAGAGTTGGAATATTCGTTTTGATGAGGTAGTCAAAGGGTTTGCTTCACCAAGAACGTAGAAGAACTTTGTGTTTACAAGAAGGTTAGTGGGAGCACACATGTAATTCTAATCTTGTATGTGGATGACATATTATTGATTCGGAATGACATTCCGATGCTGGAATTTGTCAAGACCTCACTGAAAAATAGGTTTTCTATGGATATAGGAGAAGCAGCATATATTTTGGGCATAAAGATCTATAGAGATAGAGAGAAAAGGCTAATTGGATTATGCCAAAGTACTTACATCGACAAGTTATTGAATCAGTTCAACATGCAGGATGCCAAGAAGGGGTTCTTGCCTATGTCGCATGGAATAAGTCTTAGCAAGACACAATGTCCTTCGACTATTGATGAGCGAGACCGTATGAGTAAGATTCCATACGATTCAGCTATTGGGTCTATCATGTACGCTATATTATGTACTCGACCAGATGTATCATATGCTCTAAGTGTTACGAGCAGATACCAGTCTGATCTAGGCGAAGATTACTAGACAGCGGTTAAAAACATTCTTGAGTACTTGAGAAGGACTAAGGATGTGTTCCTAGTTTATGGAGGTGACGAAGAGCTCATATTAAACGGTTACACTGATGCAAGCTTCCAAACCAACAAGGATGATTGTTATTCACAATCTGGATTTGTATTCATTTTAAATGGAGGGGCAGTGAGTTGGAAAAGTTCCAAACAAGACTCGGTTGCTGATTGACGGAGGCCAAGTGCATTGCGGCTTCTGAAGTTGCAAAAGAATGTGTTTGGATAAAGAAATTCATTTCTGAATTGGGTGTGATTTTGAGTGCTTCTGGCCCAATGGATCTCTATTGTGATAATAGTAGTGCCATTGCGCAAGCTAAGGAACTAAGACAACATCAAAAGTCCAAACATAAACTCAGGCACTATCATATTATTCGCGAGTTTGTGAATAGAGGAGATGTAAATATATGCAAGGTGCACACAGATTTGAACGTGGCAGATCCATTGACAAAACCCCTCTCGCAGCCAAAGCATGAGGCACACACAAGAGCTATGGGTATTAGATACCTGAATGACTGACTCTAATGCAAGTGGGAGACGGTTGGAAATATGCCCATGACGCAATCATATAGATGATTATATTTTCATAAATATTCATAAACTATGATATTGTTTTTCGAATAACATCATGGATATTAATTAACAAGTACGTGACTTGTTTGTGAAACCCTATTTTCATCTTTATGATGTTTATTCTAAAAGGGGTCCTTAGTCGATAATCATATGAGGACACATATGAGTAGACTAGCATATATACTGGTCGATTGCCACATTTTACAGGTCATAGATATGAAGATATCAAACCAATAATATGGACACATGTTAGAGAACATGGTGTTCGACATCGACCCACTATGAGACACTGCGAGAACGTTGTATTCATTCATGTCATCAGTTGGTCTTATATACGATGTGTATGCTATATCCTTCGACTTGAGATTGCCGTATGTTCTCAAGATGCGTAATGGCTTACTTAGGGATCGTCAAACGCTACTCCGTAACTGGGTAGTTATAAAGATGGCTTTTGGGTTTGTCATGAAACATGCTGTGAGGCATGCTCGATCAAGATAGGATTAGCCCCTCCATACAATAGGAGAGATATCTCTGGGTCTCTCGACTTGTTGGGTTCCAGAAAATGCTTGGCCATGCTACTCAAGTTAAAGAGTCGAGTCATCGAGTTGAAGAGTTAACACGATGTATTCAGGGAATCCGAGTCACGGCATCGAGAAAGATTGGTCGTGCCATCCAAACAAGAATGACAACAACTCGCCTTGGGTTTGACCGATATCGTGAGGCAAAAGGAAATGCATATAGGACATTGTTGAGGTTCGTCCAATCTTTACATGTACTCGAGAGTCGGTAAGTCCTGCTAGGGACCGCTATCAACTATTGGTCGAACGCTTGATGATCGAGTAGGGGTACCCGATGGTCGAGCAGGAGTACTCAATGATTGATAGGGTACTCCAGCCATGTCCGAGTGCATGTGAACCTATAGGGTCGCACGCTTAACGGGCTGTAACCAATTCGGATAGGGATCCGTGTTGTAATAGGCTTAGAGTTCCTAATGTGCTTCAAGGGTGGAAACCCGTTATGGGACATCTATATAAAGGGAGGATGTGGTGGCTTTGGTATAGAGAGAAATACACGAAGAGACACAATAGGAATTCAGAATTCTTCAAACCCTAGCCGCCACCCCTCCTTCACCCAGAACCACGCAGTCAGTGCTAGCACTTCGGCGCGTGGTGTTCCTACCCCGTACGTGTGGATACCTTAGAGTCGTTACTGCAAAGCTTCAACGCTAGGACGATCCGCAACCTACGACAGTCACAAGGAGCTGTTGGGGAGACGTGAGGCTAGTACGACTACATCTGCACCACTGTACGTCTAGTGGTAATTCTGTGATCTATAACTTGTAGTGGTTCATTGGTTACGCAGTAGAAAATTTTGATTTCTCGCTAGAGTAGCCTACCTGTACCCCAACACATTGTACAACTACTTTTACATCGCAGGCTTTGGCGATGATGACGCCAACTTCTAATGATCGTACCACAGTAAGTTACCTGTGGATGAGTTGAGACATAGTAGCTGGATTTTGTTGCCTCTAGATATTTATAGTTCCAGTAGATGATGTCCATAACAATTTGAGAAGTGCGAAAGAAACACATAAAGAAAGGGAAAAGATAGAAGTACTATTAGAAAATCTTCAAAGCAGGTTGGCCTTGGTGCCACACAAATTCTTTACTAAGATGGCTCGATCCTCTACGAATGTTTATTCCATTGGCACCCAAGAGCCTGACGATGCACCACCGGATGATGTACAACCTCGCTTGGCACTCTCTCAGAGCTCTTCCTATCCTTCTCCCGTTCTTGATGCACCTCTCCTCCCTAACCCCATGTATGTACAGTGGTGGAGCTAGGATTTGGGTAAACCTCAGGCCAAAAATAAGCGACTATTATTAATGTCAATGACTACGGATATTGAGGTATAAGAAAAGGACAACACAAATACGTGATTAAAAATAAATTTGAATTCCAAGCTTAACATTTCAACAAAATAGATAAAATATATCAAAGCAATATAGCGTAGTAGAGTGGTACAAAAGTTAATACCTAATTAATGAAGGTTTTGTGCATCTGAGATTATCATATCTTCATGAACAATAGAACAAGAACTTGAACCTGGAAAAGATGAAATTGCACATGCGAATTAGGCACACAAAACTAAGAAGGTAACTATTAAGGAAAATTGCATAAGAAGAATGTAACATGCCACTAGCATGAAGACCATGAGGTAGTTGTTGCTTACGAGACCTCATACTTTGAAAATATTGTAATATCTTGCTTCAATGCTTGCAAATACATCTCACTCAATGTATTATACCATACTATCATTTATATATTCATCACTTACCTTATTACGCAACTTAGTCTTGACAATGTTCATAGCAGAGAAAGCTCTCTCTATTGTTGCAGTTGCAACCAGAAAAATTAAGGCCAATTCAATGAGGCGATATACTAATGGAAAAACTGTGTATCTATCAGCTTGAACCATCTTCATAGCAAGATTACCAAGGTCATTACAACTTGAAAAATCTAGATCAGTCTCACATCATCAATGAATGACTCAAGTTCGTCCTTAAGTACTATATAGTCAATTTGGGAGAAGTCGACGGTTGTAGCGACCCTCATTGTTACATAAAATGCAAAAATGGAAATCTCATGTGCATACAGTACTAGTCCCATGATCAGTGGCTTGTACGTAAACTTACAACAATTGGAATCACAACCATACATCATTTTATTAAAGCGGAAGCTATTTGTGCAATATATTCTTACAACTTAGAGTATATATATGTAGCATAGTAGAAGCAAAGCCTTATAGTGTACTCATTCAACCCGCAGGCAACTGACGAGGCATAATCCCTAGAAAGATCGCTTCATTGAAATTCCCGCATCCTGCGATGAAAAGAATTCTTCGGAGTGTCGTAGTCTTATCCAGCTAAAACAACAAAATAAGCAAGATTGAGTACTTTCGTACTCCGCAAGACTTAAGGTGGTATTTGCAAATGCATAAATGCAGGTCATGTCAAAGGAGGTTTCTACGGTTAATTTGCATAAAGCAAGATTGAATTTGTAAATCAAGTTGTAATTTGCAACGAAATTTGTAAGAGCAAGTTTGACTGATAAGAAGTAAGTAAAGCATAAGTAATACTCATAGTCTTTCGCAAGCAACGAATAATCCAATAATCCAATCCTGCCATAACCAATCCTTGCCAACACATAACCATTCATCCAATAATCCAAATCATGAAGTCCAACAATGTCAGTCCTTTGACATAAAGTGACAGTTGCTAAACAAGTTTCAAACCAAAACCCATTTTTAGAAAATACCAAAATCTAACATTGGAATGACTTCACCAAGTGCCCATGACCGCGGGCACGTCTAATCAATTAGATTTACACTCTACAGAGGTGTACAGCTTTACCCACACGGAATGATCAACTCTTTGTGCAAGCTATTAGCACACTTCCTTTGGTGTGCCTCAGAGTGATCATATATAACCGTTACATTACCTTGATATAACTTTGCACCAGCCTGAGACGTTAAGCCCTCGCTATGAAAGCAGAAACACACACACAAGACATGGATCCATTCACACCGTACCCATACAACGTTTCTGCTCATAGCAAGGCGTACACCGTTACATTGGCAAGTAGAAACCCCTACAAGCAGATCAAGAAAGGAATGCCTGTGCTATCTCCCACCTTCCATAAATGCAAAGCCATATCTAAATAAATTAATAGGTTAAGGCTACACCATCCCACCACTTGTAGTTGCACGGAATTCTTGGATCAATAGTGTCCCATTGTTCGGTCCTTAATCCAACATGGGCAATACTTCTCCCTACACTACGTACAAGTCCAACCCTTGCACAACCGGCTATTGCCAACAATTGTCCGCATCTAAACCATAGTTTTATTTTGAGTTTTTAGTCAAAATACCCACAACCGACATCATGTCATAACCAACATTTTCAATTTCTCAAGAAACAATTTTGATTTGATTATATTCAATGTTGATTCTAAAGCATGGCTAAGCATGGATAATATGTAATCGCTTATACCTATGTTGACATTATGTATTGTCTAGCCCTTTTCTATAGTTATCAAGGTTCACATGTCCATACTTATCAAGGAAGTTTCATGAGATAATATGTATATCTACCAGTACCACAAAATAGCGAATTTACAGAAAATAAACGCATGCATGAAACAGTTTGATAAATAAAATGAAAATTAAATACTGGGATCAATATGATCAAAGGGGGTGTTTGCCTTGCTTATTTGTCGTTTATGACGAAGTCACGGTTGCAGCTGACGTAGTCGACGACGGGGTTATTGACGTCAAGTTCTACATGTCGTTCAACAGAAATATAGCAAATAACCAACTTTAATAAGGGCAAAAAGAGGACAGACAGCAAATAAAATAAAGACTTGCTATATAAAATAGATGTGTTTTAGGTTTGGATTTAATGATTTAACGTTCCTGTGTTTTAGTCAATTATGTGCGTATACACATTCATATTGTTAATAAACAGTTTGAGCAATGCACGATTTCTTTTATAGATTATTTATTCTTATCTTACGAACTCAAGAAGCTAAAATTATGTATTTTTATATTTAAAATATGGAATTCAAGATGCAAAAATTATTTGGATTAACAGAATTATGACATTAGTCATTATGTTGAATTCTATGCATGAATAGTGCTTAGCATTTTTGTATAAAGAGTGATTTATATTAGTTAGGTTTATAGGATTAGGCTACTGGTTGCAATTACATGGTTACATGATGATTCCCACAACACAAACACTTTAACTAAAGGTTTCATATACTCAATTATTCATATTAAGCTTTTGACGACCGTAACACTTAAGGGTATTGAACTAACAGGATTCAGATGCAAACCAAGTTGAAATAAGAATATTTTTCTAGATTATGGTAGAACATATCCCAAAGAATATTACTGGTCTGCTCTTCCCAAAATTCTTATTTAGACGAGATATTTTGCAAGCTGTTGAAAATGCTTAAGCATTTCTAAAGTCTAGAAATCGTAATACTTAAGGTTATTTCGCTAGCAATATTTATATGCAAACCATGATATAATGAACTTATTTCTTCAGAATATGGTATTATGTACTTTGGAGAGTATTTCTAAACTAATTTTATAAATTTTAGCATCAAGACAAGTTATTTTATTTGCTGCTGAAATAGTATAAATGGTCATGAAGTTGACGTTATAAGAAATCGGATTTCGTTTTTAGTTTGCGACTACACTATACATGATTATTTATTCATTTTTTAGCATTAGTAGGGTATGATCCTAGAAGTATTTTAAAACTGGTTTTGCATTATTTTGATTTTGGCCGCGATATATAGTTTATAAGCATATGAAGATTAAAGTATTTTACGGTCCTTATTCCAAATGAGGTTTTTGCCTACTAACATGATCTTATCTTTAAAATTATGCTGAGATTAGCCCTATCTAATTTTATACTTAATTTGTGAGGTGATATACATATTTTAAAATCTTAAATATATATGTACATAGATTCTTTTGCAAGGACAAAGCATATATTCTTTATTCAGATTACATTTATACACATGTAACATTTTATTGCTTTATTTAAAAACATTATAACAGCCATAAATTTAGTTTCTTGACTTATTCTAAAATATATGCATGCATAAGTATATGTACTACCATCAGTTATTATAAGTACATACATATACATCTTTGCACTTGGATCATATTCTCTTCATAAAATAATTCAAGTCATGTTCGTTATTTATTCATTTTGACATATTCTGGAGTCTTACTGACATATTAATATATAAACATCAATTTTGCTCATTTAGATTTCTTTTGCATAAATTATATCCTTTTGAATATTTAACCTTTAATAGAAAGTAATTCAAACGTAGATGAAATTTAAATATTTTTGTATATTTGGGTTTTTGAAAGCATAAGGATTGCATTATAATTGGTTTCATTTAATTCTAAGTTTGTTTTCAACATTTTTGTCTATAGCATATATTTAGCCTTTTTAAAATTTGAATTTAAAATTCATCCAGTGCTCTTTTTCAAAATATTTTTGCACATTCTGGAAGAAAATGATTTTAGATGAAGAATTTTTGTTTACTGGAATTGGAGTTAAAACACAAAAGTTATTAACATATGAATATTGGTCTGTTGGAGTTTAAATGGAAAAATGAAATTACGCTTTATAGTTGGGAAGGCGTCTTCAGTGCTTGAACTAATTTTACCTAAGTCACTATCGACTGGGACCCAAGAGGCAGTGGGAGAAAAACAGAGGAAGTGCTAGGGCATGGCGTCGGCGGCGAGGTGAGCTAAAGCAAGGTCACGGCGAAGTGGTGAGTGGCCTCGGCTGTGACTGAAGATGGTCAGAACAAGGTGGCCACCGAGGATGTACGGCAATGGCGGTGATGTTTAGCTGGAGGTGGTGAAAATGGGCTTGTCCCTGGATAAAACAGGTTGGGTGAGCATGAGTGTCACTAGGGAGTTCCATTTTGGTGGTTCACGGCAACGGTTATTGGGTGGAGTGTCTCGCCACCGGTGGCCGATCACGAGGAAGATGACCCAAGTGGTGACGGCGTTTTGTGCCTTAACGGCTATAGCCAAGGAATGAGGAGTGATTAGGAGAATGCAAGGATGCTCTATGCCAAACGAATTTGGAAGTGGTTCTCCAGTTTAGCTGATTTGATTTCGGCTGTGAGTTTTGAAGTTCTTGATCATGGTGGCAAAGAATTAGGATCCTTCAGCTGAGATAAAGAGTGGGATGAGGGGAAGTGAGGCGCGGTCCTAGAGCAACCTCGGTGTGCCTTTAATAGCCAACGATGGGGTGTAGCAAAGCTTGATCGAGGTGGGAATGCAGCGATGGTTTTGCGGTGATCTTTCTATTCTTTAGTGCCAGTGATGATTGCAGCATAGGATTGGCAGGTAAGGTGGTTACTTAGGTCTGCAGAGAAGTGCTTAGGCTAGACGAGATGTCGCAGTGCTATTGCTTGCCATGTCAGAGGCTATTAACTGCAATCTTCTGTCATGGCAAGAATTTCATGCTGCTTGGCTTGATGTAGCAAGGATCGGCATAGAGAATTCCTACCATGGAAATTGATTCGAGCCTCTCTGGTTGCTGTGGCAAGAGATGGGCAAGTGGAGGGCGTTGTGGCTGATGATCGCTAGAGCATCATTTCAGAGATGCATCATCATGGTAGATCCTAGGCAATGAATGTAACACCCCAGCACCTCCAGTGCCCCGAGTGTCACCGAAACAAGAATAAATCACTACACACGGTAGATCCATTGGACACAGGTGTCCTCAAACATACTACAATATAAAACAACTCTAATAAATTTTCGAAATCCAACTAAAGAATTTCGGCAGCACCTCCCCTAAAATAGTGGGCATCCACTCAACACACAAGTTGGATAAAAAACATACCAACACAAGCATAACAACTAATATCAACATTTAGCAAATAATAAGCTTAACTACACGATGAAGCTTACAATAACCAAAACCACAAATACAATATCACAAAGATCCCACACTAAACACCAATGTGAAACTTTATTCCAAACTATTATTTGATCATGGCATGAGAGTGAGTGTGGGTGATGCTATTTCCCATCCCGGCCTGGAGTCTTCAGAGTTCCTAAAACCACACAAACAGCAAGCGTGAGTCCAAGACTCAACAAGTACATCGAAGAACATAAACATAGCTAAATAGCATAGCTTGAGACGAATAATTTAACTATATAACTTACTTAAATTCAGCAAGTAGGCAAAGCGGTAATATCCTAATCATTTCCCAATTTCAACCCATTTATCAACTGTGATTGACTTCACAACTCAATATCACAACCTTCTTCACATTATTCCTCAAACAATATTAACAATGCAATGTAATGTTGTATGCTTTTATGCTCATGCACCTTTTCATCATTTATACCGGTATACTGAGTGCACGCCCGTCAGCCTACACCCTCTCATCCCCTTCCATCCTGTGGAGGTAGGACTTTTGTGCTCACTACGTGTGAGCACAAAGGCCCACATCGACATGGGTCGCCTCTTCCATCATGAATTCACATATGCAATT
This sequence comes from Otatea glauca, assembly GCA_036346275.1. Taxonomy (NCBI): domain Eukaryota; kingdom Viridiplantae; phylum Streptophyta; class Magnoliopsida; order Poales; family Poaceae; genus Otatea; species Otatea glauca. The sequence continues at coordinate 27,614,355 of CM070726.1, read as the reverse complement.
GACATTGTTTATAAGCATAAAACATGAACATGAATATAAACATGCACGTCATCATATACTTACATTCATCACCTTATCATTTGCACCATCATAAACATAATCACCTGTAACAATCCATAATGCAATGCAACAATTGCAATTAAATACTCACTTTTCATTTGCTATCCTTCATCCATCCTCATCATCACAAGTTTGGAATACATTATCTACCTGCATAATTCACGAAAACCACCCACGACAAATCAAGGACTTCTGGGTGTACTCAAGTCAAACCGGAACTTTCGACCTCCATACCGGAACATCCGATCCTACCAGTCGGAACTCCCGACCCAAACGGTCGGAACTTCCGATTCTTCCAGAGAGGGACCACTTTGGGACTAATTGCTACCTACAACTTCCATCATAGGCATTAAGATAGCAATTACACCCCTTTTTTATTCTAAAAACTGCACTAAACTTCTCATATACATAATCCCTAGAAACATACTTGTTCATCTAATCTACACACCAAAACACTCAAATCAATCGCAAACATCACCCGATGTACTTGCCTTTAACCGCGAGGAGTGGAGTAGCATGAGGATGAAGCCACTCTCGAAGATACACCACCTGAAATTAACATTTGCAAACTCAAAGACTATATAGTTCATAATAATATACAACACTTCTACCCCCAACCCCCAAAACAGCCCCAAAACCCAACAAATGGAATTCTGGACAGCAAGCGCGCAAATGAGCATATCTTCCAAATGGCTAAATCAAACTTTGAGTTCTTGTACTCTAAATGATCACAAGAGGATAACCTACAGTTACCCTATACCATTCATTCAGGAGCTGACTCTAAAACCCTCAAATTTCACTCTGAATCTCAGTCCAAATTTCTGAACTTTCAGCAGATTCTAATTTCAGGACAGCGAGCTTCCAAATAGCATAACTTTTGATTCATGAATCCAAATCAAGCAAACAAGGATATTTTCGTAATCTAAAGGAAATTTCCTAACTTTCTCTAGGCAAAAATAAATTCTCAATCGACCTACATCTAGTCTTAAACAGCAGTTCAAACTTTCAGCTACAAACACACGCAGATTCAGGACAGCCAACACTAAAACGATCATAACTTTTAAACCGCTAAACCAAAATTAGTGTTCTTGAGCTCTAATGAAACTTAAGATGAAGCTCTACAACTTTTGCAACAACCAACCCCTTTGGAACTGCACAAAATGACCCCAATTCTCGATTTGAACCTCGAATCAGCAAAATGCTCAATGTCTGAATTTTCAGCAAAGAGGCTCTTATGGACAGCGCATTCTACAGGGCATAACTAATGTTATACAACTCCAAATCATGCAAATGAAGACATTTTAAGTATCTACAGTAAATTTCCCATCTTTTCGAAGTATTGAAAAATTCCATGTCGGCCTCTAACTTGGCTTAATCAACAGGTTACTATAACCGCTTCGACTGTCAGTAGATCTAGTGCAGTCTGCGGTAAAACGAGCATAACTTTCAAAATGCTGAACCAAATTGAGAGTTCTTGGTCTCTATTGAATCGAAAGAAAGATATCTAAAACTTTCTCTTCAGTCGAACCCTCAGGAAACGCATCTAAAATCTGCAAAATCGAACCCTAACAGAGAGACAAAATCTTCCCGAAAACAGAACTGTCCCTCTCGACTCAAATCGTCAACTAATCCTACCTCAAACTCAAGACCCCTAGCAAAGGAACTCCACCACCCAACAAGCAGGACCAAAACCCTAGGATTTACCTCAAGATCTTATCTCCATTTCAGTTTGGGTGGAAACCAAGAGGGAGGAGGAGGAGGAGCTCGGGCTGGGGGAAGCACCAAGGGGAGGTGAGGCGCCCATGGAGGAGAGCTCCAAGGGGCCGGAGGAAGCCATGAGGGGAGGAGGAGGAGCCAGGAAATGGAGGAGAAATAGAGTGGGGTGGGGGAGGAGAGAAGAAATCGGGTGAGGGAGGGAGGAGCCAGGAAAAACTCCCACATAGAAAAAAGAATTGACTCTGCAGATCATAGGAAAGTCACCAAATACACGAATGGATAATTCCAAGACTTGGAGAAGAATCTGACACATTACAATGAATTAGTGGGAATTCATTTGTTGCGGTAGAAAGGATGAACCGGCTAAGGATGAGCAGGCCAGAGACAAGGTAGTGGTTGGCATGTGGGACTAGCTGAGAGGAGACTGGTCACTGCCATGTGGGACCTCCAACTATTCTATTGATTTGAATCACAACTGCCTTATCTTCTTGCAGTTCAAGCATTGATGATGAGCTGAATTGGTTCATTGAATCAGTTTACTATCTATTCGGAAATTTAATGAGGATTTTACTGTGTGTACTCTAGATAAGGAAGATTATCTTGAAAAATTATCAGCTTAAGATAATGTTTGTAGAATTTATAAAAATTCTAACAATGCACTGTGCACAGATTTCAGTTTTTATTTTTAAAATTTTCTGGGAGTATATATCTCATCCATAATTTCTGAAACTTTTTATAACAGTTCCTTATAGATATATTAGTCTCCTGTAAAATTTTCAGATCCATATATTTCATATTTAATTTATTACAATTCTGAAATTTGTATTTATAGATTTTTAGCTTTTATGTTTTTGAATTTTTAAAATTACCAAATACATTTATTATTTCTTTATATTTTTACTGTGGTATAAATATTCTTCCAGAATATAATATTAAATTTTCATCTTGAGATAAGGTAGGATTATTTTTATTTAAATCTGACACATTTACTGTTGATAGTAAAGACTCATTTATTTATCTTTCTTTTCACTCTTAATTACCTTGATGTGAATTATAAATTAAAAATCAGGCTTCTAGAGGTCTCTAAATATTTTCCAGGGATTTTCCTTATTTTATTATTTTACACTTCTTTTCTTATTACTTATCCCATACTTAAAGGATTATTAAAAGGGTTTCTTCATTAGAGTAATACTCAAGAAAATCTAAGAAAATTCAATTAAAATCCATGAAATTCAGAAAAAGCATCAATGACTATAAATAAGTGTTAATATTTAATTTTACATTATATGTTGAGTTTTGCATTGAGGAGAAAATGAAATCAATACAATAAAAGATTTTCTTAAGAACCAAAATTGAAGAAGAATTTGAGATGGGATGAAATTTCAAGGTGATTGTATATTTCCAATTTATTTTTATAATTTCTTTGATTTGAAGTTTTATTTTGCAGCTCATCCTTTTATTAAGGTTGGATTTCAAGATATTGAAATAGAACATAATATTTTTTAATTCATTCTCTTAAATTGTAATGACCCCCATTTTCACATAAATGCAAAAATGGAAATCGCATGTGCATACAGTACTAGTCCCATGATCAGTGGCTAGCACGCACATTTACAACAATTGATATCACATCCATACTCTTTATTACAAATGACATTGGTTATTTATACAATAAAATATTACAATACTGAGAAATGCAGTGAAAATGATCAAAATTCTTGTAGTGTGCCCATCCAACCCTCACGCAATTGACAAGGCATAATCCCTAGAAAAGCTCATCGTTAATATCACGAATCCTACGACAAATATGTTTCATCGGGCTAATCGATTCTTCACCTAAAAACAACAATTAAGCAAGTGTGAGTACTTTCGTACTCCGCAAGACTTTTGCAAAACCTATAATATATGCAGGCCATTTCAAAGGAAAGGCTACTACAGTTAATTTGCATAAAGCCAATTTGAAATGTAAATACTGAATAGTAGATTGCAACCAGAATTTAAGTTAAAAGCAGATTTAATAAATAAAATAACATTATGTAAGTGCGAAGAAGTAAATTCACGAACCTGGGTATCATGACCATATCCACGAATCATTTACACTGACATACAGTAGAAATTAACGACACACGGTAGAAACCAGATTTTATGAAAATAGAAACAGCTAACTATGTGATGGCTTTACCAAGTTCCCATAACTGCGAGTACGGCTAATCGATTAGTTTTACACTCTGCAGAGGTGTACAACTTTACCCACAAGACATGACTGACTCTTTGTGCAGATCATTAGCACACTTCCTTTGGTGTGCCACAGAGAGTCATGACATAACCGTTACATTACTTAATCCTAACTTTGCACCAGCCTAGTGATGAACCCATACTATAGTAGCAGAAGATGTGTGACTAGTTCAATTAGTGGTGACACACACTAAATTGTCCCACTTCTCCCTAAGACGGCAGAAGATAGGTGACTAGTACGACAAATGATGACACACATCAAATTGTCCCACTTCTCTCCATAGCATGGCGTACACACCGCTTCGGCCTACCAATGTGTAAAGCTAGTTTTAAGCAACTTAATAGGTTAAGACTGTCCCATACCAATACTTGTGGTTGTACGAGTTTCTTAGCCTGAAAACAACCCATAGTTCGGTCCTTAATTTGACACGGGCAATAGTCTCCCCCTACACTACGTACAAGTCCCTTGTACATGCGGTTATTGCCAATAATTGCCCGCATCTAAACCATAGTCTTCATTTTTAACCAAAATACCAATCATAAAGAAAGGTCATACCCATTAAATGTCATATCCAACATTTTTAATCATGTCAAGGTTTGTGTTTCTTTAAGCATGGCTAAGCATGACACTAAGTGTGAGTAACTCAAATTGACATTAAGTACTATCTATGTTATTCTAGGGTTATCAAGGTTCACAAATCCCTACTTATCAAGGAAGTTCTATAAAACTACAGGTACAACTAACAATACCCATAATATAGTAGACTTTAATAAAAGTAACGTATGCAGTAAAACATTTAATGAAAACATTTATAAAACTGGGATCAATATGATCAAAGGGGGTGCTTGCCTTGCTTAGTTGCTGTTTACGACGAAGTCGTTGTCGTAGCTGACGTTGATGATAGAATCAATGGCTCGAGTTCTACGCGTCGTTCAATGAAAATATAACAAGTAACAAAGTTCAATAAGGGCAAAAAGAAGTTAGATGAAAAATCAAATAAAATCAACTATAGGAAACAGATGTGACTTAGGGTTTGTGTTGAATGATTACATGGTCTCGCATTTTGATTGACTGACTATATATATACAATCATATCGCTAACGGCTTTTAGGTTGAGCAATGCATGGTTTCTTTTATAGACTATCTACTCTTGATTTTCGAATTCTAGATGCTAAAAATATTTGGATTAATAGAATTAACACATTAGATCATTAAGTTGCATGCTAGGAATGATTAGTACTTAATCCTTAATTGATTTTGCATGAAAAGTAATTTTGAATATATATATTAGATCTGTTAAGTTAGGTTACTGGTTATATATATTTGGGGTTTTTAAGAAGGATTTGATGATACAAATATCTTAACTACCGATTTCTTCAATACTAGTAAGTTTGCTTATTCATATTATGAAGTCTAGATATCATAACACTTAAGGTTATTTTGCTATCGAGATTTATATACAAAGCATGATAAAATGGGATTATTTCTTCAGAATATGGTAGCCTATACTTCGGGGAATGATCCTAAGCTAATTTTATACTCTTTAGGATTTGGATGAGATATTATATTCATTGCTAAAATAGCTTATGTGGTATTAAGGTTTCCAATACTTAAGGGTATTGGACTAGCAGGATTCAGATGCAAAGCAAGTTGTAATAAGAATATTTTTCTAGATTATGGTAATTCATATCCTAAATATTATTTCTAAACTGATCTCCATAAAATTTGCATTAAGACGAGATATTCTACGGGCTGTTGAAAATGCTTAAGTAGTTTTATAATCTACACGATAAAGGTTCAGTTTTATTTCTTAGCTTGCGACTGCACTTTAAAAGATTATTCATCCATTTTTCTGGCATTAGCATGGGACATCATTAAGAGTGTTTTAAAATTGGTTTCATAGTATTTTGCTTTTATCCGAGATGTGTTTCAGATCCTTATTCTAACATTGCATTAATATGAAATATTTTTGTATATTTCGGATCCTTATAACATGAGGAGTGATACAAAACTAATTTTACCAGGATTTGAGTTCAATTGATCCATATTTTAACTATTTAAAATTTCAGATTCAAAACACTAAAATTAATTGGATTAATATTGAACTATTTAATTACTACATGTAATAACTCAAACATTTCCTATGGTGAACCCTATTTTTTTTTCATAATTAGGTTCCTGAGAGTCTAAGGATTCTAGCAAAAAAAATTTCATTCAAATTGGAGGTTATTTGTAGAAATTTTACATATGGCATATTTTTTATCCCTTTCTTTAAATTGAATTTAAAATTTAAACATAATTGATTTTAAAAATATTTTTGTATATTATGAATCTAAATGATTTATCATGAATATATAAATTTATTTCATTCGATTTGGCTTGATAGTTCAAAAGTTATAAGTATTTGAATGCATTGCAGTTTGGAAAATACAGAAAATTGGAGAATTACCATAAAGGGAAAGTACGCTTTCGCGTTCAAAGCATGCTTTCCTTCTCTGGACTTGGCTAGGCTGAGGCAACGACAGGATGGGCCCAGCTTGGCATTGAGAGGCTGCGCAGGTAAGCGGCTGGCGACTGGGGTCGCGAGGTCAGCGACTGGTGCGGACTCTGGGGTTGACATATGGGGCCCGCTTGGCGGTGAGGGAGTTGTGCGCAAGAGATCAACGCACGGAGTTCACTCGGTAGAGGCACAATGCACGCGGGGGCCTGATAGCCATGGCCCGCTTGGTAGTGACCCGGAGTAGGGGAGACGGCGCCGAGGCTCGTCGCCGGCGAGGGAAGGCTGGAGGCGAGGAATCGGTTCCGCCTTGAGCATCAGCAGGCTCATGCGCACACGGTGGTGGTACTGCTTCGGTTGGAGATGGTCGAAGTTGGCGCACCACCGTGAGGGGCGGCGGCGGCCATGGCCAGCGAGCACATCTCGGTTTTTGAGGTGTTTTAGTGGAAAACAAGGTTCGGATGAGCATTAGTGAACTCAGGGATATCCATTCTAGAGTTTAGCTAGAAAGAAAAGGTATCGGGGAGGCTTCTCACCATGCACGAGTAGCGGCGGTGGAAGACGAGGGTCGCGGCGACTCGACGAGAAAGATGAGCTTCAATTGAGGTCGGAGATGTATATTAGACTCTACTAGGATGCTTCAAGCCAAATGACTCAAATAAAGGTCCATCAGTTTGGCTTAATTGGAAGTTTCCCCTTTTTCTGGACTCCACGGTAATGACGACGAAATTGAGGAAGATGAGTGTACAAAGGCGATGCTTGAGGTTGAGAAGCACTAGACGATGGCTCTGGCTAGCAAGGAGTGACCGGTTGATCTTTATAGAAGGTAAGGGCGGTTTAAGCACAGGTTTTGAACGCGGCAAGAAACGGCGGCGAGTTGGCGCGAGATTGCTCGAGGCAGTGCACCGGCTCGATGATCGAGGTTGCTGCAGCATGGTAGGGTAGTGTTCAGGCGACCTCGGGCTGTGCGAATTGCGGTGAGATGGCGACAAAAGGGAGAGGCGGTGGAGCTTGCTATGTCTGCGCGAGAGAGAGAGAGAGAGAGAGAAGGCTGGAGAAGATTGAGCTGACAAGTAGGGCACGGCTGGCAGCGATTGAGGGAAAAGATGGTTCAGAACTGGCTTGTGGGGCCGAGTTAAGAAATGGGCCCACATGTCATTGAAAGCAAAAGGGCAATACTGCCGAAAACTCTGGACAGCACGTGACCATTCATTGGATTGGGTTATGAAACCGACTCATTATTTTATGATTATTTTTGTAGAGGTCGGCAAGGGAGAGATAAGGGTCTGGAACTAATGTTAGATAAAAATAATGGGTAAAAGTATTTCTAAATATCTGACAATGCTTAGTTATTGATTTCTGCGGATTCTAGTTTTCATTTAATTGAAGATTAAAATTAGTTTATTATTTTATGAAACTTTTTGAGAAGATCTGGACTGGTATTATTTATTTTTTGTAAATTTTTCATATGTTTATATTTTATATTTTAATTTTAATAATTCTGATATTACTATTTTTAGAATTATTTTCTCTCTGTTTTTGAATTATTAAAATTACAAAATGTAATATTTAATTTCTTATATTTTTACCAGAGGTGGACAGGGCGTGAAGTCGGCATGGTAAAAATTTTAACTCAGGTTAAGGTCGGGTAACTTCTGAAGAAATCTTATAGTTCTAGATTTAAAATATCTCTTCATGATTACCTATGCCTTTTAATATATTTTATTGATCCAGATTAGTGCAAGTTGCATAATCATGATCCTGGATGGATCTGGGACTTATTTGAGATTTTTACAAATTTTTATTGATTTTGGATTTTTATCTTTTTACTTTTATCATTTACCATATAGCTCATTTAGATTTCTTTTAAAGCAGAAACTCAAGGAAAATCAATAATTCAGAAAACTCAGGAAATTAAAATTTGAATTAAATATCTCAAATTCATTTTTATAGTTTGTTTGTTTTAGAAGAAATAGTTTAATAAAGGAAATATTTCTTTTCTTAAGATTAGAATGCAAGATAAGAAGAAAAGATATTGTTTAAAATCAAAATCTTGATTCCAATAAATATTTTTATTCAATTCTATTTTTAAATTTCAAAATTTTCATTTTTCATATTTTTGAATTTTATGTGATGTTACATAAATTTAATTAAAAAATTTATTCAAATCTATTTTATAAATTTTATATTTTTATTTTTCTTATTTTGAAATTTTTGGGATGTTACAACGGCATACATCTTAGCAAGTTCAATTAGTTTGTCTTCATCAAAGTTGGCAAAAGAGTTTTTTGGGCCAAGACAAGCAATACATCTCAAAAACTAAGTAGATCTTTCAACAAAGAAATTGTTTAACTCAATAATAATTTGATCATGCACCGCATTAAATATTTCATTATTGAAATGATGGTAGTAAGTTACCAATTGGTCGCTAGAACCCCTCGAGCGGCCCCTGATTGTTATTGTATCCGACATATTTGGTACAATGATGTTATGTTGGAGATAAAAGGTCATTACCTCCTGAAAAAGCTCATCCCAACTATGCTGCCTTATGTCATTAATTTTATGCATTGTAGCCCCAACTAATCCTATGGCATGAATAATATTTTGATCTTTCTTTTGCAAGCACAGTGACAGATCATTTGCTTTGCCCAATATTATGATCATAAGATGCAATATAAGTACAAATTCAAAGCTTTTCATTTGTCGCAACAAGCCTGAAGCTATGGTTTTCTGCGTTGTATTGGTGGCATCATCACATACATTCTCTAATACCTCAAGGACCGCATCCCCATCATGAGAAGACGACACAAGGTTTTGTGATGAACACCCCACCGAGTATCTCTAGGTCTTGCAAGGTTAGTTTCTTGGTTTTTTCCCCCTCCTGTAAAAAGTTCACCATTCTCCAATCTAATCACAAGATTATCTTGGTGTTATTAGGCAAATTGATCGTGTCACTTACAAGAAGCATTAACAGTGTTGACAATCAAAGTGGTGTAGCTAAAGAAATCCAAGATAGAAGAACAACACTTGGCAACGGAAACAGCCACTAATTGCAGCTGATGAGCAAAGCAATATATATAAAATGCATATGGAATTTCATCCAATACCCGTCTTTGTAGCCCATAGAATTCTTCTCACATGTTTGATGCTTCATCATATCCTTTCCCTCGCAATCTATGGATAGATAAACCATGATGAACAAACATATTAACTGAAGCTACCTTCAACAAAGATGATGTTGTGTCATTAATGTGCTAAATCCCAATAAATCTCTCAATTAGTTGTCCTTGTTTGTTGACATACCTACATGGGGAAGGAAACATAGTTAATATGAGGGCAAGAAACATAGATAAAAAGCTATGAAACAATTCCAAATAGCACATACTAACCTCAAAATCATAGCCATTTGTTCCTTGATAGATGCATCTTGAGACTCATCAACAAAGATGGCAAATTGTCTATCCCCAATATCATCTATAATGGCTTTAGTGGTCTCTTCTGCACAAGCTTTGCACAACTGCTTTTGTATTATTTGAGAAGTCATTAAATGGTTCCGAGGAGCACTATATAATAGTTTTGCAACATTTTTATCCTTCTATTTATACCATTGCAACATATCTAAAAAGTTTCCTCTATTGTTTGATCTAGAAGACTCGTCATTCCCACGAAAAGCAAGAGCTTGCAATAGAAGAAATACAATACCTTAAATAATAGTAATACGACCCAAATATTCATCCTCCTTCTTGCTTGTATTAGCCCACACATGTGTGACACTCTGCCTTTGATTTTTAAAATTCTCATAATATTTTCTAGCTTTATTACAAGCACTATCGATTTCACCAACATGTTCATTAAACGATTAAATTGCATTCTTCCAATAACTAAACTCAACTTTGTATATGAATTAGTTCCAAAGTTTATAGGTTCCATTACTTAAATAAAAAAACAATAAAAGCAACAGACATCATCTTTAACAACACTATACTCCAACCAATCATGCCTTTTGAACCACTCTTCTCGAAAGCTTCTTACAATTTCCTGTAGATTTCCATGGAAACTTATGACCTATTGGTTGGCATGGTCCTTGTAGCAAATACTCCCTTCTAGCAGCATCCCTAATGTCCACTTCAAATTCCTCAATTGGTTTTGAAGCCCAGGATCAGCAACAATGTCTTCCAAATTAAGCACAACGTGATGATATTTTTGTTGGGTATTACTAGCTCCAGTTCCTACTGTTTCCAGAGGGGATTGGTTACACTGTGACTATGATGAAAAATAAGATGACAATGTCTTTGACCTCTTCATCATGTATTTCTATTACATCAAATTGTGTCCAATCAATTAAACATGAAATGTATAAGTTGTTCAAATCAATATGTTTGAATCTAGGTCTAGCAATTAAAGATAACTACAAACGAAACCAAACATTTACACAGCTAATGGCTAATTCAATTAACAAACCATAACCAATTATTGTTCTTATCATGCTTGGATAATAGCTAATGGCTAATGCAATTGACAAACCATAAGTATAACCAATTATTAGTAGCTCCATTTACAGAGCCATTCACTGCCATTTGACCATTATTAACCATTAAGTCATTAACCAATCAATCATCCTATGAAATTCATCACCTCCACTGTCAGTTCTTTAATTCTTCAAATCAACATTCAATTGATATTCCATACTCCACATTCCACAAAGAAAAAAGAAAGGGATAACATTCATCACCTCCACTGTCGTCTGTCCACTTGGTGTAGCTCCAGCTAGAGGCCTCCTTGCATGAGGGTTGCGGCAGCCGGCGAGCTGTCCTTGCAGTAGGGTAGAGCCAAGCGCTAGAGCATGCATGGACAGTGGTCCAGCGTCTAGACCGCTAGGGCTCCATGGCTCTAGACTTCTCCAACGACCAGCGGTCCAAACTCCAGCAGATGAGGCCGAGGGCAAGGGTGGTTTCCGATGGGAGGGGGCATTTGCCGGGGAGTGAGAGTGGCGGGCGTGTGTGGTGTGACGTGGTGACAGCATGAGGAAGAGCTTGGGCTCAGGCATGTGTGTGCGACTACGAGGCTAGGGCGTCCTCCTGCCTCCTAGCTGGACCATAAGCCTGCGGTGCCGCTGTTGGGCCGGACTGGGTGTAACTTGGTTGTGCAGCTGCTAGGCTAGACTGGGGTGTGTTACTACCAAGCCTTAGGACCTATTCGGTCAGGCTTCATTGCTCCTCTATTACTTGGGCTAGGCCGTGGGCTGTTGCCCCACAGGCCTGAGGCCCAGCTTTGCCCTTCTGTATGTATATGTATGAGCCACAAGACTATCTGTAATTCAATGCCTGAAAATCATGGTCCACAGTGGCTGGGTGCTAAATCCTCTGATTTTGACATGTAACATTATCTATGTAGGAGATGGATGGATGGGGAGCCTAATATACAGATGCTAGTATGCAACGATGCATGCATACCTAAATGAGCTTGCTCACATGCATGCGTGTATGCAACCACAGGCTCATGAGCACTACGACTGAGACAGAGGTCTAGTTCTTGATATGGATTTATTGCTTGCTCGCCATCAAGGCGCAATATTATCTCGAGAGGAGCGAGCTTGGAAAGGATGTCGATTAATGTATCATTGCTGAAACTCTGAAGATTCACTCTTGGTACCAAATGTACGAACCATCGCATACGGGCATGATTCTATTTGGCCGTGCATGTTCATCAATCACAGAGATTTTTGTGCATTTTTACTGGACAAGAACGACGCCTGCTCTTGTATAGCTACTAGAAATGCCCCGTTGCTGCTTGGTTTGGCACTTTGGATGTTTAAGATTTCTCTTTTGGACAAACAATTGTTGTTGAGCACAGTGCAGCCTCTATCTATGTTTAGTGTTTCAGCTGCCTCTTGTCGGTGATTGTGCAGGAAAGGAGATGAATGATTATGGCGCATTGATTTGGTGCTTGACGAGGTCTTCTTGTATCCCAGGCTGGGAGATCGAGGCGACAATGTACGGATATAGGCAGATAGTGCTCCTCATTATGACGATGGCCTTGCCACCGGCTGTGTTGGACAACAAGTTGAGCACCGCGATGGCAATGACTTCGCAACTCGAAAAGGAGCAATGGTGCCCTCAGGTTGGTGTGGCAAAAGGTATGCATGTCTCTCCTAGAGGCGCGGAGAGGCCAACACTTGGAGCATGGAGAACACTGAATCGCATGCACCACACACTGCACAAACATATCTCTCTCCCTCCTTCGCACATAAGAGCACTACTACTAGCGTGTTTAGTGTCGTTTTTGTGATGTACATGTTTTTTGGGAGACTTCGGTGGGAGTGGGAACGGTATTTCAGCTTGTGCGGAGGAGAGAATGAGTGAATCATCCAACACCTACCCCAATGGAGGACAGAAACAAAATTCCAAAGCTTCCTGAGTTTTATTACTATATTTTCTCAACCTCGAAAAATTGTTACTCCCTCTGTTTATCAGTAAAGCCGATTTCGAAATTGCAAAGTTTTTAATATGTAAAGTTTGGATATTAACTTCTACAATAATATATAAGAGGAACATATATAGATCTATAATTCTACGGAAGTACCTTCCATTATAATCATATGGCTATTATTTTCACATGTCAAGATTGGGAAAAAAATACACCTATGTATAAATAGGTATGTTCTATGTTCGAGAAATGGACATTGTTCAATTTTTCCTGATAACTTGAGATGTAGAAAACATACTCAACGAAGCAAGATGCATCCACTACAGCAAAAAGGGGGGTGCAGGTTACAATGTAAGGGGTTCAAGCCCAATCAAACACAATGCATTGCAAGGATTTCAAAAGCACACAATACTTTAGGACAAGCATAAAACAAGTTTTATAGCAATTCAACTGGATCAAACACAACTATTAAGATACATGAAGACCATATATGGTCACATCTAAGTTATAAAATTAAATAGACAGCTAGATTGACAATCCCATTCTATGACTTCTATTACATCTTGTTTATTGCCTCTTCGTCTTCTTCATCACATATGGCGCACAATGCGAGGCACATCAGCAACCTTGATAGGCTTTATGATGTAGTCCTTTGCTCCGCCATCCAAGCACCTGCATCAAACACATACAGTAGTAGATGAATACTGAAATAGTCATATTTTGTATTTTGTTTAGGTGTCATTTAGAAAATCAATAGCTAGGGAAATCGGTAGGTATGATCATGTGTACTTTTGTATCCTTTCAGGGATGTTGTCAGAGGATGCAATCACCACAGGGAGGTGCTCCAGTTGGGGTGATTTCTAGATGCCAATCAGTAAAATTTGGATTATTAGATAATGAGGTTTTATATAGTCAGAGAAACTTGAGTGAAATATATGATATCAACGCAATGTACTGCTATGATGAAGATGAAATGCATCTTTTTCATGAGATTATTCTACCTTCACTTCCATAAGCAAATCATACCCATTCATCTCTGGCATAGAGTAGTCACTGACAATCATGTTCACATCATGTTCCTATTTCCAAAAACGATAAATACAAATGCATGTATGTTCATCATTTAAACAATCAATAGCCACTTATAGATGTAAGTGCATTCAAGTAAAATAAAACTGATATAAACTATATAAAGCTCCTAATTTACCGTCTCCAAGAACTTCAATGCTTCTTGAACTCCTTCTACTGCAGTGACTACATAATGGAAACACTTGGGTCAACAACTTCAGAAAAGAAACAAGGTTAGAAGACTTGCAAAGTATCAATAACCATATGTCCTGCTATCATGCAAAAACACTTTATTTCATTTTGTTTGTTTCACCAATAGTTTCTATAGTTTAATTCAAGTTCAAATTTGCCTCAAATCACAAACAAATCTAGATGAATCCTGATATGCTTTGTTACAACATTTAGTACATAATTCTCTACTCATAAAATTATGTAAGAATAGAGTGCCCATTATATGCGTCCTAATATAACTATTATAGTATCATGTATTGGCATAAAATTAGCATGATGTGAAAACTATATATAATGAAATACTTAATTGGTACATGAGAAAAGGAATTTTATAAGCCATCATACCTCGAATGTTGGAGTGTTTTAAGACCATAGAAACAATAAGACGATCAAGAGGGGAATCATCAACTACGAGAACATGAGGAGAAGGACCTATCGTGACCTTCTCCTCACTCATCCCTCTTGGATCGTTTCCAAACATAGGGGTCGACATTGCAAACGTTTGATAGATCTAGTAGTTCACAAAGTTGTTGATGCAAACGAAACTACAATGCACATATTTATACTGTAAAATGCATTAATTGTGATGATATGCCAAAGATATGAAATCAATGAATAGGCGAGAAATCTGGTTTGTCATATATGACCCGATCAAACGTTGGCATATCTTCCATAAATTCGACATCGTATATGCTAGATACAAATTACATATTTGACCTATCGTAACGTTATCGTCACTAGTCCCTCTGGGATCATTTCCATACTTAGGGGTTGACATTGCGAACCTTTGTAGAGCTAGTAGTTCACAAAGTTGTTGATGGAGACGAAGTTACAATACACATATTTATGCTATAAAATTCATTAATAGTGATGGTATGCCTAAGATACAAATCAATGAACATACAAGAAATCTGGTTGTCATATCTCACGTGATCAAATGCCGGCATAGCTTGCATAAATTCGACGTCATACATGCTAGATACAAATTTACAGATTTGCCTTATTTTCTTGATTTGGTTAAATACATAATATATATGAAAATTAATATTTGATTAATTTTGTATTCTGAGTGCATCTACAATAAATTGTGGCAATCTTTCATTAATACACAAAAACCATTTATTGGCATGATTTGATCACAATGCCTGAGGAACAATTGAATACAACAAGCGAGGCATGCTGGAGGGCTAGTGATCCAGTTGGAGCTTTATTGGACTCAAGGGAAGTTGGCCTAGTATGCATGATAATTACATGATAGTGGATGGGTTGCCAACCGAAACGAATGCCTTGGGCCTATTGTTTGAAGGGGGCACAAAAGACTCAGTGATTCTAGCCCCGATTGAAGCTTGAATGTTTGTATAATAGGTCCTTTGTCTGAGTACATGAAATGGTTTGAACTGCCTAATTTTCTATCAAAAATTGTCCCGTGAAACAACAAACACAATAGACTTAAGTTGTTAAAGGTTGTAGGAATGGCTCCTTGTTAATAACAACAAATACAATAGGCTTAATTCCAGAGTTACCGGTGTTCATGTTCGTAGTGAAAATTAGAATAAAATGTGGTGAATCACGAACTCAAATTCTATATTGTGACTCGGGCAAACTATGTTTCTATTAACTATGGTTAATTAATCAAGTCATTGGTGGCTATATACCAGTGTGACCACTCACTCGCTTGGAGGCTGGACAATGGCACAAATTTGATAGCCTATCAACTAGAATGCCTAGCAAAACATGTGATGCTATAGCCAAATTGGCCTAGTCTCCTTGTCAAGCTGGTAGTGTCAATTAGGGTTCTAAAAACCGTCTGTTACTGACTGATAACTGGCCCAATACGAAGGTATTTGAAAATACACTAAAAACTATAAACACCCTTGCAATTTTTTCATGTAGTTCACATTGGAGTATCTTATAATTAGTATATGACTATACCCAAAGTGATAGATGAGTATTTCAAGTTTGTTTAGGTGATATATCAGATGTGTGAGTAACTACACTCGGGAGCAGAAGGTATTATATATACGGAAGAAGGTATTTTTCTATATGTATGCACTACTACAAAATGGTACAATACTATCACTTCATCTGGATCGGTTACTAACTTGAAAAATCGATTGTGATAAATGATTTCAGAGAGGATATTAATAATAATCACAATTGGTTCTCAAGTTAGAACCCATTGTGATGTAGCATTGGGCACATCACAATCGATTCCCACCTAAGAACCGATTGTGATGTGCATGGGCACATCACAATTGGTTCTAATATGAGAACCTATTCTGATGTGCCTCGTTAGGTTATTTATACCCTTGGGATGAACTCTACTCTGTTATTGTTCCAGAGGCAATAAAACCGTCGTTGCCCCAAAATACACCGCATACTCTGATTGGAAGCAATACATAGATGAGAAATTATGAAATCCTCGAGGTTGGGTGTTAAGAGGGTAAAGTTGAAACCCTAGCTTAAGGAGATTTTCACTTAATTTTTCCACATTTGTGGTTTCCTTCATAAGGTGAGCATTCCTTCAAACTCCTTCAATTTTACACTAGGTAATTCGATATGTTGCAAAGAGAGTTTAGGTTGCACTAGAATTGTGTGCATCTTATTATATTTCATACCCTTTATTTGACAAACACACATCCATTTATCTTTGTAGTACTCTCGTGTTAATCTAGAATTATTGTTGCTGTAATATGATAAATGTTAGAGTTTAGGTTGCGTAACCTATGTCTCTCGTTCGAGGGTGATTGTTTATAAATATGCTGACATGCGAGGTCTCAAATTGTCCACATTTTTTAGACGTTCGAGGATATATGGTTTGGGCAAGTTTCTAAGCGGTTGTACAACTCTAGAGAAAGTTTCGGTAGCATCTCCCTGGTGTTCTTCGAATACACACCCCTCTTGACTTGTTGTTGAGACGTGTATTTGGAGAACAGCGGGGAGATGCTGTCAAAATTTTCTCTAGAGTTGTACAATAGCTTAGGAATTGCCTGAACCACATATCCTTAAATGGGATTAGGACCTAACCTAAAAAGAGATTAGGAGTTATGGTTGGTATGTACTTAGTTGTCAATAGATAGACGTTTCTTCAAGATCATTCAATTCCTCAATTTTCTTAATGCTTCCATCTTTATTTTCATTCATTGAAGTCAAAAAGATTTCAGGCTTACTCCATTAGATAATTCGATATCATTGTTGATGTTTTGAATGTCTATCTCCTATGTAGGGAACTGAAAGCTCTTAAGTAGGTGTCGGGACCAGGATTTGCAAATTCGAAACCCTCTGTGTATACTGCACTAGTCCAGGATCACGCTAGTGCACAAAGTGAAAACATAGATGAAATATCATTCCATACAACGAATTAACTAAGAAGAAGCAAATTATTATTGAATAAAGCAAACGACCTTATGGTCAATGTTTACACCAATATGCCTTAAGGGCTTTAAGAAACAAATAATTATTGCAGCGGAAAAGGTAACTTGAGCCATTCGACATGCCACAGGCAATCGTCTGGGGAACGCCTTCCTAATCCACGTAGTCTTCATAGAATTCCTCCTCATGATACTCATTATCTCCTTCAGCAACTGATCAACAAGGGCATAAAGCCGTGAGTACAAAAAGTACTCAGCAAGCCGCAGGGAATTGATGCAATATATTTATGCACGGCTTGACAAGGATGGCTATATAGTTCATTTGGAGAAAGCAATACTTGAATTGAAATACAATAAATAGATTGAAAGCATATTTATGAAAAGATATATAAATAACTGGTAAATCAATGATAGACAACAAAACAACAGTGAACTCCCCGTTCACATCCCAACAATTCCATATTTTATGAAACACTCTATACCCCATGTGAAATTCACGGGCTTGTCCATGACCGCGGACGCGGCTATTCGAATAGTTTTACACTCTGCAGAGGTTGTACAACATTACCCACAAGACATGAAAATCTCTTTGTGCAAACGTTACTAACACACTTCCTTTGGTGTGTCGCAGAGATATCATGACAAAGCCTTTACAATGCACTGTCTAAACTCGGTACTGCCCGCTAAGGTTTCGCCCATTAGGGCCCCCTCTTGCGCCTTGCGAATCTACCCGTCCATCCCGGAACCCACACCACCAACTGGAAGTACTCAAGACTAGATATGGCAAATTAATCAGCTAGGTCTGTCCCATACCAGACTTGTGGTAGTACGGTTAGGCCCAGTTCAATGGCGCGGAAGATTAATTCCTTCAGTTGTCTCAGGCAAGACATCCACATCCCAATGTGCTAGAAATCACCCCCTTTACTGCACGATCACTTGCCCGAGGGAAAACAATTCATTCAACCAAGACCAATGGCAAACCCCGCCATGGTAGAACAAATTTTACAACAGTGGCTAACGGCCATGATTCAATATCTCATTAAGTCAAGATTAACATTATTCAAGATGTGACATGAATACCAACGTATACCTAAGCATGTCTAAGCATAGCCACGTAACCCACTGTTGGTATAATGATTATGTCCAACTAGTAATGTCCCAACCTTTGTCTAACAATGGATACATGGCATACAATTAATCAAGGTGGCATAGTTTCAACTAGGTATACATCTACTCCCATTAAATAAGCATTGATACATAAAATAGCATGCAATTGTATAAAAGTAAATTACTTTTGCAAACATAGGATCAATATGATCAAAGGATTCCGACTTGCCTTGCTGATCTAATGCTGAGTCTTGGTCATCAAAGTCTTCGTTCGCGCCCTCGGAATTAGCGTCTACCGGAAAAGAAGCAATGAAACCAAATAAATACAAAACAGAGACTCAAACAAGCTCAAAACTGAAAATAAATAGCTCTGGAAGCTAGATCTTGATTTTAGAAAAATTTTGAAACTTGAATCGCCTCAATCGGAGTTCGTATGAGGGAGAACTAGCTTCTGGAAAATTAAATTCAAAGAAAATACAGAAAATCAGAAAAACAAAATTTCTGGATTTATTTTTATACGGAAAAAGGATTTACTGCGCAATCGCTGACGTCAACCGGCTCTCGTTCGACTCGGTTCACGGCGCGGGCTCGGTTCACCGTGCACCCGGTGCACGGCTGACGTCGGCGTTTGCGTCGGCGACACGCGGCAGCAGGGCTGACGGTGGTGGCTGACGCGGACAGACACGCGGCGCTGACGTGGTTGTCCACGCATCGCGCATCTGACGGCGACACAGGATCGAGCGGCGGGGACGCAAGGCTCGGGCAGCGGAGACGTGGCTGGATCCGTGATGTCCATGGCAGATCGGGCGGCCACAGTTCGGCGAAGGAGGACGGCGGCGAGCGACGGCACAAGACTCACCGGACTCGGGGAAGAAGGCGCAGCGTACGGCGAAGACGCGACGGATCGGAGCGGCTCGATGCGGATCGGGAAGAGCACGACGCGGATAAGGCGAAGAGACCCACAACAGCGGCGGAGACGCACCGGCGGCGAAGGAAAAGGCGGCGGAAGCTTCGGCAAGGGCGGCGAACTCCGACAAGGGTGCACACGTCAACGGTGGATGCTCGGACGAGGGGCGAAGGGGCAAATGAAGCGGCACGGAGGGGCAATCCTCGGGAGGGCTGCGGCGCTTTAAATAGGGGTCTCGGAGGCCGTGTCCGACCCGGACTCTAAGAACAGCGGCGGCTAGGGTTCGGCTGGCGGCGGCGCAAACACGGGCGACGCGGAGCGATCCGGACCGAACGCGTGGCGCGTGGACGGACGACGGCAATGGTGGTGGCGGCGCAGCCGAGCGGCGACGCGCCGAGGCGCGCGAGGGAGGCGGGCCGCGGAGCGAGTGGAGCGGGCCGAAGCGTGGGAAATGGGCCGAGGCAAGGCGAGCCGGAGAAATGGGCTGGCGGAGATTCGGCCCGAGAGGCTTTTCAGAAAATAAAAACCTTTTCCAATTAAGAAAAAATCCAAAAAAATCAATTAAATGCAAATAAATTCAAATAAATAGCAAATGAATTCAGAAAAATCCCCAAAAATACAGAAAAATTAAATCCTTTCATTAATGGAAAATTCAAATTAAGCTGTAATTAATTCAAGAAAAATGCACATGGTTTACTTTTGAATTCAAATATTCCAAAACTCAAATTTTGGGATGTTACAAATCTCCCCCCTTAAATGGAATCTCGACCCCGAGATTCAGGCTGGCTAGGGAATAGGTGGGGAAACTCGGACTTCGGATCCTCTTCGCGCTCCCAAGTTGCTTCCTCTTCTGAATGATTGCTCCACTGGACCTTGCAAAAACGGATGATCTTGCTCCTCGTGATACGCTCTACTATATCCAAAATTTTCACTGGTTGCTCCTTGTAGGTAAGATCCTCCTGCAAATCAATGGCTTCCAATGGCATCTGTTCTTCTGGCACACGCAGGCATTTCTTCAACTGCGATACATGGAACACATCATGAATTTCGGCAAAAGACTGAGGCAATTCTAACTTGTAGGCCACCTCGCCTCTTCGTTCCAAGATTTTGAATGGTCCCACATATCTAGGGGCAAGCTTTCCTTTTACTTGAAATCTCTTAACTCCTTTGAGAGGGGTGACTCTGAGATAAACATAATCATCGGGCTCGAAACTCAAATCTCTGCGACGATTATCTGCATAACTCTTCTGTCTGCTTTGAGCGATCTTTAAACGGTCTCGAATTAATTGGACTTGCTCTTCGGCTTCTTGCAGTATGGCAGGACCAAACAATTGTCTTTCTCCAAATTCCTTCCAATTGAGAGGGGTTCTGCATTTTCTTCCATATAAGGCTTCGAAAGGCGACATCTGCAAACTGGCCTAATAACTATTGTTGTAGGAAAACTCTGTATAGGGCAAACACTTGTCCCACTTGGCACCATAAGTTAAGGCATAAGCTCTTAACATATCCTCAAGAATCTGATTCACACGCTCAGTCTGTCCATCGGTTTGAGGGTGATAGGTAGTACTGAATCTGAGATGAGTTCCCATAGCTTCATGCAGACTCTGCCAAAAACGAGAGGTAAACTGGGTTCCTCTATCAGACACTATCTTCTTAGGCACTCCGTGAAGACTGACGATCCTTGACATATATAATTCTGCTAATTTATCTCCTGTATAGGTAGTCTTAACTGGAATGAAGTGAGCTACCTTAGTCAATCGATCCACTATTACCCAGATCGAGTCATAAACTGCTTGGGTCTTAGGAAATCCGGTGATGAAATCCATACCAATTTCTTCCCACTTCCACTCTGGAATCTTCAATGGCTGCAGCAATCCGGCTGGCCTCTGATGCTCTGCCTTGACCTTCTGGCAGACATCACAAAGTGCAACATACTCTGCAATCTCACGCTTCATACTGGGCCACCAATACCTTTCCTCGAGGTCTTGGTACATCTTGGTACTTCCAGGATGAATGGAGTATAAAGTCTCATGCGTGTAAGGACCCGAATCCACTGATTCGAACCCACTGTGTTTACTGCACTATTCCCAGGATCAACGCTAGTGCACACAGCTTAACATTGGTACATATCACATCATACACAACGATAATAGAATAATAGTTCATTTATTGATATAGCTAAATGTATGATCTTATGACCAACTTACATTATTAAGCCACGCAGGGCAAGACTGAGAATATAAGCTAATAATTAAGCGTGGAAAGTAGAAGCGTAGGTAGCTCATCACCACCACAGGCAACCGACAAGGCTCGGACCCTAATGACTCGTGTCTTCTTGGACTTCATCTTCCAACACAGTGTAGATTCTTCAACTGTTGATTATTGTTGTTTGGCAAGGGTGAGTACTTAAAGCACTCAACAAGTTGTGCACAGAATGCAATTCCATGTATCTATATGCAAGGCTTATTCCAATGGATAGGCTATCATGGCTATTTTGCAATAAGCAGCATTTATGAACGAATACAGTATATAGATTGTAAAGGATGTAAAACAAATAACGATAATAAATAAATTCAGTATTTCTCAAGTAAACCAAGTTTCCAATCCTAAGTTAAATTCCATCTTCCACATGGCATTCCGCCATCCCAACCAAGTTGTCCAATTAATTAAGCTAACCCTTAACCTGTAATTCCGAGCATTGCTCAATACCGCGAGCACGGCTATCCGAATAGTTTCACACTCTGCAGAGGTTATGCACTTTACCCACGATGATACAACCAAACACCACCAAGGCGAGTGATTATAACAAAGCCTTTACAATGCTCTATCTTAACCCGATACTACCCGCTAAGGTTTCAACACTCAAGGCGGTCTCAGAAACTACATCCGGGGCCCCCTCTTGCGCCATGTGAATTACACCGACCCGGAACTCACACCGACCACGATAGTATCAAAATTAAGACTTTGCAAATTACTCATTAGGTGGCCCATACGGACATGTGGTTGCATGATTGACTCGAGTCAAAGGCTTGCAAGGTTAAGTCCTTAGTGTGATCAAGGCAAGACTTCCACATACCATCGCCCATCGGGCCCACCTTGGCCTCCTCGCCCTTGCCACTTGCCCCAATCTAAGTTATCATCACCCGCTTGATTACCAAGCACCACGTGCCATCAACAATTCAACATCGTTGCGACATGACTCGCCACAACAACTCAATCTCGTCGTGTGATCCCACATGACACACAAGTTCATAACATTGTTCCATATTCCGTTAATCAAGATTAATTAACAATGATTCTGACACATGTGATGACGTGGCATGGCTAAGCAACTAATACGGTCTAACCTCCAATGTTGATCATAATTATTAATCAACTATATTAAACCAATCTAGGGTGACAATGGTTCATGGCATATAATGACAAGGTAGGGTATAGATCAATCTGGTATTTTAGCTAAACCCAATCTAATTTGAAACAATTGTATATTTGAAATATATGCAATATTGTAAAACAAACATAGCAATTTTATAAACATGGGTTCAACATGATCAAAGCACAACTTGCCTTGGAATAGGTCCTGATCTTGATCTGAAGCTTGCTCTTGGGTTGCTTGATCTTCCTCGAGCGTCGCACAATTCAACGTCTACGCGTCATCAAAGAGAAAAGCAAATAAATGCCAAAACAGAGAGCAATTGAACTCCAAAAATCAATTAAAATTCACCATTAAATAGATCTCAATTTTACAAATTTTTATAAACTGGAATCACTCAATTCCGAGTTACGATGCAAAAGATATAGCCTTTTGAAGTTTGAAATAAATACTGAAATCAGAAAATCAGAAAATACGAATTAACAGATTTATTTTTATACTGAAAAATCGATTTATGACGTCAGCGTGACCTCATGATGACGTCATCATCACGGAATTTCCAATCGGAATATTTTCCAATTGAAAAATGTAATTATGACGCAAGCATGGCGTCAAGATCGGTCTCGGCCAATCCCACGCCGACACGTGTCCTCGGCGCATGGATGAGTCTCTGAACTCGTCTTGGGCTTACGGTGACTCGGCTCACGGCGCCTCGGCACCAGCGCCGACGCGTGGCCGTCTGCGATTGGCTCAACCAGCGGTTCGATCGATCCGACGAAACCCGATCGGACGGTCATCAATCGCGAGCGGCGTGGCAACGCATCGACCATCAATCTAGATCCGACGGCTTCCGAGCTCTGGTCCAGCGATGGCGGCGCGACGGTGAGTCTTACCGGACTTGAAGACGAAGACCAAGGCGGCGGCGTTTGGCGCGTCTCCGGCGAGTGAGTAGAGTAGTCGGCGCGGCGCCGGTGAGTCCAGATCTCGAGTCCACACGCGAAAACCGACGAACCGGCGGCGTGCTTGAGCAAAAACTCGGCGGCGCAGACTTCAACTCCGGCGAGCTTGCGGCGACGTTCTCGGGTTGCTCTCGCGAAACTTTCCACCCAAAAGATGCGGCGGCTTGCGAACCTCGGGCGCTACCCCTCCTTTATAGCCTCGGCGTCCGCGCTCCCACACGGCGAAGAGTCCGCGGCGTCACGGCGATGAACTCCGAGTCGGATCGGAGACGACAAGCGGCGTTGCGACGCGTGTCGGATCCGACGGCTAAAGCGCGCACACACACGCGGCCCTCTGCGGGCCATTGGATCGCGATGAGCGGTCGCCGATCTAGGGTTTCTCGCGACGGCCATGGCGGCCGGTGGGCCGCACCGACGCGGGTTCTATAGCGCACGATGTTGGGCTCGGCCCAACACTGCTCAAAAGATTTTTTAACATTTTCCAATTAAACTAATTCCAAAAATTCCTTTAATTTGTTTTAGGCAATAAAATAATCAGGAAAATTCAAGAAAAATCTCAAAAATACTTTGAGACATTCGGACTTAAATAAAATATTTTGACAAAACTTTATTTTGACTTTGCACAGATTTAAATACTTTTGAATAAAAGCAATAAACCCAAAATAACATTTAATTCAAATAAATCGAGAAAAATCCAAATAAATTCGAGAAAATCACAAATGCACTTTTAAACAACAAAAACTTAATTAAGCCAAATTTTGGGATGTTACAAACCTCCCCCTTAATGAATCTCGGCAGAGATTGGGGCTAACTAGAGAATAGGTTCGGAATTCGACTTCAATTCTTCTTCTCGCTCCCAAGTGGCTTCACTTTGAATGATTGCTCCATTGAACTCTGCAAAGCGAATAGACTTGTTTACGGTCTTGCGCTCCACAACATCAAAATTACATTGGTTGCTCTTTATAAGTCAAATCTTCTTGCGACTCTATTGCCTCCAACGGGCTTGCTCATGGCACTCTGAGACACTTCTTAAGCTGCGATACATGGAATACATCATGCACTCCTGCCAATGGTGAGGCAACTCTAATCGATAAGCTACCTCTCTCGACGGCTCGGAATCTTGAGCGGACCGACATATCTTGGTGCAAGCTTCCTTTAACGTGAAATCTCTTAACGCCCTTAAGAGGGTAACCACGAGGTACACATGATCTTACGGTTCAAAACTCAAATCTCGACGGCGATTATCGGCGTAGCTTTTCTGTCTTGGTGTGCTATCTTTAATCTCTCTCGATCATTGCTACTTGACTTTCTCGCCTCTTCGAGGATATCGGCCCAAACACCAAGCGTTCTCTGTCTCGTTCCAATTCAATGGAGTACGACAAGCACGTCCATACAATGCCTCGAGCGGTGACATTTGTAGGCTAGCTTGATAACTATTATTATAATCGAACTCGCATATGGCAAACATTTATCCCATGTCGTAGCGTAAGCTAAGGCACAAGCTCTCAACATATCCTCTAAGATCGATTTACTCTTTCGATCGACCATCCATCTGCGGTGATATCTTTGTCTTGAAATTGAGACGGTTCCCATTGCTTCATGCAACTTATTCCAAAACCTTGAGGTAAATTGGGTACCTCATCGACACAATCTTCTTTGGCACTCCATGCAAACATACAATCCTGGACATGTACAGTTACGCCAAGCGATCTCGGAGTAAGTGGTCTTTCTTGAGATGAAATGGCGACCTTGGTTAGGCGATCCACGATAACCCAAATGGAATCGTAACCTTTACGAGTCTTAGGTAAACCGGTGATAAAATCCATCCCGATTTCCTCCCACTTCCATTCCGAATTTTCAGCGGTTGCAACAAACCAAATGGGTCTTTGGTGCATAGCCTTTACTCTCGACACACGTCGCATAATGCAACATGCTCACCACTTCACGCTTCATTTTGGCCACGAATCTCTCCTTCAAATCTGGTACATTTTAGCACTTCTGGATGAATTGAGTACTTTGAATCATGCGCTTCCTCAAGAATCAATTGTTTTAATTCCTTTTATCCGCACACAAATTCGGCCTTTGAAGAACATAGTTCCTTGTTCGTCCAGAGTGAAATCTATGGCTAGGCCTTCTTCCTTTTAGCCTTGATTTTTGAAATTTTATCGTCATCTTGTTGACCTTCTCTAATCGATCCTCTAATGTTGGTTTTACTTCTAGCGCAGCTATCATTCCTTGAACGACCTCCAATCTTAACCTCTGAAATTCCTTGCATAATTCGGTTGATCCTCCATTGACAATGCATTTGCGCTATGGCTTTTTCGACTCGGGCATCCGCCACCACATTGGCTTTTCGGGATGATAATGGATTCCCACATTATAATCCTTAATTAGCTCAAGCCATCTTCGCTTGTCTCATATTCAGTCGATTGAGTGAATATGTATTTGAGACTCTTATGGTCCGTGATATATCTCACATCTATTTCCTATGAGATAATGGCGCCATATCTTTAAAGCATGCACTACGACTAAACTCCAAATCATGCGTTGGGTAATTCACTTCATGCGGTCTCAATTGTCTCGACGCATAAGCAACGACTTTGCCTTCTTGCATTAACACGCATCCCAAGCCCCGCTTGAAGCATCGCGATAAATGTCAAATCCATTACGCACATCCGCAACACTAATACGAGGTCATTGTTAAACGCTTCTTTAATTCCATGAAACTTTTCTCGCACTCCGCGTCCATGCAAACTTCTTCTCTTTCTTTAACAAGCTGCGTAAGGGGTTTAGCAATTGTCGAGAATCCTTCTATGAACCGACGGTAATATCCGCCATTCCCGAAAACTACGAATCGAGTAATGGACTTGGTGGCTCCCAATGCAACACGTGTCCACTTTCTGGGATCAATCTGCGACTCCTTTGGTAGTCATTACATGACCGAGAAATTCAACTTTCTCCTTCCAAAATTCACACTTGCTAAACTTAGCATATAATTGATGCTCTCACTGTCTAAAACCATTCTCGGATGTTACGCATGCTCTTCCTCTGTCTTGAGTAAACCAAGATATCGTCTATGAAGACTACAACAAACTTGTCCAAGTAATCCATGAAGACTTTATTCATCATGTTCATGAAATATCTTTGGGGCATTAGTCAATCCGAATGACATGACTGTGAACTCGTAATGTCCATATCGCGTAAAAACGCAGTCTTAGGTACATCCTCTGCTCGGATCTTCAATCGATGGTATCACGAGCGAAGATCTATCTTGGAGAAAACTCCGGCTCCTCTTAAGCGATCAAATAAGTCGTCGATCACGGGCAGCGGATACTTATTCTTGATCGTTACTTCATTAAGTGCGGTAGTCGATGCACATTCTAAGACTTCCATCCTTCTTGCGAACAAACAAAACCGGGCTCCCCACGGCGATGAACTTGGTCTAATGAAACCTTTCTCTTGCGGTTCCTCAATCGCTTCTTCATTTCTACTAACTCGTCGGTAGGCATCCGATATGGTCTCTTTGATATCGGTCTTTGTACAAGTGCTAACTTCGATGACAAACTCGATATCACGATCGGTGGCAATCTGGCAAATCTTCCGAAATACCTCCGGGTATTTTCGCTCTTCGCACATCTTCCATGCTTGATGGCTTTCACTGCTGACCGTTAGCGCCGTCGAATCGCGGTCGCTTGAAACTCCACTTTCTTGCCACTAGGGCCTTCCAAGGTCACGATCCTTGGCCACAATCTAAAATAACCTTATGCTTGGACAGCCAATCCATTCCAAGGATGACGTCTAGGATTGCGCATCTATCAAGATAAGATTCGCGAGAAATTCTATCCCATCCATAAACAACTTAGCTCCCAAACACCCAAGGCTAGATCTAAGCTCGGATCACGGGCTTGGACTAAGAGCACACACTTAAGATTCACCACTTTAAATCCATTCTTGGTTGCAAAACTTTGAGAAACAAGCGAATCGAAGCTCCGAATCAAACAAAGCAGAAGCAGTCTTGAGTTGACCAGAACTTACCCAAGACGACGTCGTAGCTTCCTCGAGCTCCATCGTGGTGATGTGGTTGATTCTTCCACGCCGTTTGATCTGCGGCGTTGCTCGGCTTGGCTTGGTGCACGATTTCCTCGATGTTGGTGCTTTAGCGGGTGTTGTTCCCAGTTGAAACGAATGGTGTGATGCCTCCTTCGTGGACACCTATTTGAAAAGTGCCTGGCTCATTGCAAGTATAGCATCTCTTCACTGCAGATCACTGATTTCCCCACAGTGCATTGTTGCCTTGCGCTGGGTGCAAAATTCGATTGGCGAGGCGAGTGTAGGGGTTGATGTCTTGTTCCCGGTGGTGGTTGAAATCTAGCAAATTCTTTGGGTGACATCCTCAAGCGTAGATGGTTTGGGCGTCCACCGATTGTTCATCAAGCGCTTACGGTTTCACCTAGCTCTTTGCGCTTGTCCTCTAGGATTAAAGCCTTATTTACCAGCTCCAAAATCCGGAAAATTGTGGGTAATCAGTCCCACTGCGATCCTCGAATGATCCCTTCATGAAACGAGGCGCCTAGCTTTATCCGTCGCTCGTCCTCGGGGCATAACGAGCTAATCGAGTGAATTTATTCGGTATTCGCCACTTTGGTTGGCCTCCTTGCTTCAAAGCTCAACTCCTCCTTCTTAAGATCCATCATTCCCTCCGGGACATGATCTTGCGAAAGCATTAGTGAACTCCTCCCGTGTTATCTCTTGCGGGGCTCCATGAGCGGCACGATAATTCTCCCACCATTCTGCGGCGGTTCCTTCAAGTTGATGAGAGCGTAGAGCACCTTCTCATTGCCCTCACACTTTGTGATGTGCGGCTTCTTCTCAATGGTCCTAAGCCAATCATCGGCTTCCAAAGGGTTCACGTTTCGAGAAAGTTGGTGGCCTAGTCCTCATAAAATCCGATAGCTTGGACATAGGTCGAGGTCCACCATGATTGTTACGAGTTGCGGGATTGTTGTGGTTTCTTCTTTGCATTGGTCATCTCTTGCATCTGCTTGCATCATTATCTGCATCGATTGAGTCTGTCTTTGCAAGGAATGCTCCCAGTTCTGCATGTCCATGGCGGTGGTTGAGGGCTGCCTCCATCATTGGGATTGTCATTCGACGCAGATCCACTTCTGAAGCACCGTTGTTTCCTCAGTATTCACCATCGATGATTGCCTCTTAGGTTAGGAAAGGTAGATGTAGCATAGATGAGAAGTAAGAATTTCTAAAGCGGGAGATAGGTTATACCCAAACTGAACAATTCTTTATTTAACTTGGTATGGCTGCTTATTTAAGCCTACAAGCTCGCAACACATCTGCACACTCAAAGAATACAAAGAAGCAAACTAAACACGCAACCTTAACGTCCACTAGAAAGGTAAAGACTAACAAAGACGCGACTCACACTCGAGTCTCAACACGCTCAAGGTGACACTCACTCATCCGACCACCACAGGTGAGATTGATCCGCGCATACACCGGCGGGTGGGGCATCGGAGCAAACCTATCCCGATGACCTATTCTGGGTCCTCTGCAACAACGGGTCCACTCCCCTCGGCTCCCACTCTCGCTCCTCTGGATCCTCCTCGGACTCCTCGGTGGCTCTGAACTCTCCGAGTCACGCGCTCCACTCGTCCTCAAGCGCCTCCGGGGCCTCTCCCAGCTCGGTGATCATCCCGATGGTCAAAGCACGGTCACCTCGAGCTCTGCTCGCTACTCGAGTGCCTCGTACACGTCTCCGGCTCTGGGTAGTCTCTCATATGATCCTCCGGGCAAGGCGAACTCGCAAGGTGCGTCGGCAGTAGCACACTCGCTCCCTCGATCCGTCGTCTTGGCATGCTTGAGCGTCTGGTGAAGTCGGAACACCGAGTCGTGAAGCTCGTCGGTAGTCGCGGCGGACACGGCGAAGAGCAAGTCGGCGACCTCTGAATTGCAACCTCGTGCGAGAATCTTCGCGGAGATGTTGATTGGCCGCTAGCTTCCTCGTTCTCCGGCGTAGATGATCAACTTGCAAATAAATCCTCGGTGTACACCATTCACTGACCAGCTGCCTCCTCGGTAAAGTGGACGATAGAAACCTCCAAGCGTCTGAAGTACTCTCCACAGCTCCATGGCGTAGCCGCCAGCTGTCTCCTCAAAGGTCGGAACGATCGGCATCTGCTCCACAAGAACTTGGAATAAGTTCTCCACCCGAAACGGCAAGTAAAACGGGTAAATTTAGCAAAGGCGAGAAGTAGAGAATGAGATGAGTCGAGAGGGTTTTATTAGTCAAGCTTAGATTTTCTTTTTAGAAAATAATTTTGGACACACTCAAGACACCTCCAAACTATCTAGGGCCAAGACCTACGGTCGGTATGCTCGATACCACCTCTGTAAGGACCGAATCCACGATTCAACCCACCGTGTTCTTGCACTATTCCGGGATCAACGCTAGTGCACACAGCTTAACATTGGTACATATCACATCATACACAACGATAATAGAATAATAGTTCATTTATTGATATAGCTAAATGTATGATCTTATGACCAACTTACATTATTAAGCCACGCAGGGCAAGACTGAGAATATAAGCTAATAATTAAGCAGCGGAAAGTAGAAGCGTAGGTAGCTCATCACCACCACAGGCAACCGACAAGGCTCGGACCCTAATGACTCGTGTCTTCTTGGACTTCATCTTCCAACACAGGTGTAGATTCTTCAACTGTTGATTATTGTTGTTTGGCAAGGGTGAGTACTTAAAGCACTCAACAAGTTGTGCACATAATGCAATTCCATGTATCTATATGCAAGGCTTATTCCAATGGATAGGCTATCATGGCTATTTTGCAATAAGCAGCATTTATGAACGAATACAGTATATAGATTGTAAAGGATGTAAAACAAATAACGATAATAAATAAATTCAGTATTTCTCAAGTAAACCAAGTTTCCAATCCTAAGTTAAATTCCATCTTCCACATGGCATTCCGCCATCCCAACCAAGTTGTCCAATTAATTAAGCTAACCCTTAACTGTAATTCCCGAGCATTGCTCAATACATGAGCACGGCTATCCGAATAGTTTCACACTCTGCAGAGGTTATGCACTTTACCCACGATGATACAACCAAACACCACCAAGGCGAGTGATTATAACAAAGCCTTTACAATGCTCTATCTTAACCCGATACTACCGCTAAGGTTTCAACATCAAGCGAATGCATAAACTCACATCCGGGGCCCCCTCTTGCGCCATGTGAATTACACCCTGACCCGGGAACTCACACCGACCACGATAGTATCAAAATTAAGACTTTGCAAATTACTCAGCTAGGCTGGCCCATACGAGACATGTGGTTGCATGATTGACTCAGGTCAAAGGCTTGCAAGGTTAAGTCCTTAGTGTGATCAAGGCAAGACTTCCACATACCATCTGCCCATCGGGCCCACCTTGGCCTCCTCGCCCCTTGCCACTTGCCCCAATCTAAGTTATCATCACCCAATTGATTACCAAGCACCACGTGCCATCAACAATTCAACATCGTTGCGTGACATGACTCGCCACAACAACTCAATCTCATCGTGTGATCCCACATGACACACAAGTTCATAACATTGTTCCATATTCCGTTAATCAAGATTAATTAACAATGATTCTGACACATGTGATGACGTGGCATGGCTAAGCAACTAATACGGTCTAACCTCCAATGTTGATCATAATTATTAATCAACTATATTAAACCAATCTAGGGTGACAATGGTTCATGGCATATAATGACAAGGTAGGGTATAGATCAATCTGGTATTTTAGCTAAACCCAATCTAATTTGAAACAATTGTATATTTGAAATATATGCAATATTGTAAAACAAACATAGCAATTTTATAAACATGGGTTCAACATGATCAAAGCACAACTTGCCTTGGAATAGGTCCTGATCTTGATCTGAAGCTTGCTCTTGGGTTGCTTGATCTTCCTCGAAGCGTCGCACAATTCAACGCGTCTACGCGTGCATCAAAGATAAAAGCAAATAAATGCCAAAACAGAGAGCAATTGAACTCCAAAATCAATTAAAATTCACCATTAAATAGATCTCAATTTTACAAATTTTTATAAACTGGAATCACTCAATTCCGAGTTACGATGCAAAAGATATAGCCTTTTGAAGTTTGAAATAAATCTTGAAATCGAAAATCGAAAATACGAATTAACAGATTTATTTTTATACTGAAAAATCGATTTATGACATCAGCGTGACCTCATGATGACGTCATCATCACGGAATTTCAATCGAATATTTTCCAATTGAAAAATGTAATTATGACGCAAGCATGGCGTCGACCTTCGGTCTCGGCCAATCCCACGCCGACACGTGTCCTCGGCGCATGGGTGAGTCTCGAACTCGTCTTGGCTTACGGTGAGACTCGGCTCACGGCGCCTCGGCACCAGCGCCGACACGTGGCCGTCTGCGATTAGCTCAACCCAGCGGTTCGATCGATCCGACGAAACCCGATCGGACGGTCATCAATCGCGGCGGCGTGGCAACGCATCGACCATCAATCTAGATCCGACGGCTTCCGAGCTCTGGTCCAGCGATGGCGGCGCGACGGTGAGTCTTACGGACTTGAAGACGAAGACCAAAGCGGCGGCGTTTGGCGCGTCTCCGGCGAGTGAGTAGAGTAGTCGGCGCGCGCGCCGGTGAGTCGGATCTCGAGTCCACACGACGAAAACCGACGAACCGCGGCGTGCTTGAGCAAAAACTTCGGCGGCTGCGGACTTCAACTCCGCGAGCTTGCGGCGGCGTTCTCTGGTTGCTCTCGCGAAACTTTCCACCCAAAAGATGCGGCGGCTTGCGAACCTCGGCGCTACCCCTCCTTTTATAGCCTCGGCGTCCGCGCTCCACACGCGGCGAAAGAGTCCGGCGGCGTCACGGCGATGAACTCCGAGTCGGATCGGAGGCGACAAGCGGCGTTGCGGCGCGTGTCGGATCCGACGGCTAAAGCGCGCACACACGCGCCCTCTGCGGACCGCCGATCGCGATGAGCGGTCGCCGATCTAGGGTTTCCTCGCGACGGCCAGCGGTGGTGGGCCGCACCGACGCGGGTTTACTGACGCATGATGTTGGGCTCGGCCCAACACTGCTCAAAAGATTTTTAACAGTTTTCCAATTAAACTAATTCCAAAAATTCCTTTAATTTGTTTTAGGCAATAAAATAATCAGGAAAATTCAAGAAAAATCTCAAAAATACTTTGAGACATTCTGGACTTAAATAAAATATTTTTGACAAAACTTTATTTTGACTTTGCACAGATTTAAATACTTTTGAATAAAAAGCAATAAACCCAAAATAACATTTAATTCAAATAAATCCAGAAAAATCCAAATAAATTCCAGAAAATCACAAATGCACTTTTAAACAACAAAAACTTAATTAAGCCAAATTTTGGGATGTTACAATGCGCTTCTTTGATAATCAACTCCTTAAGCTCTTTCTGACCTGGTACGCAAATACGCTTCTCATACCAAATAGTACCTTGTTCATCTTCAGAGAATCCTGGGGCTTTTCCTTTCTTCATATTGCTCTTGATCTCCTTGATATCGGCATCATCTACCTGTGCTTCTTGAATCTGATCTTCCAATGTAGGGCGTACTTCCAAAGTAGCTAAATATCCTTCCTGAACCAATTCCAAACTAAGCTTCTGAAATTCCTTATGAAGGGCTGGTTGACTTTCCTTAATCATCAGAGTATTGAATTAGCTCTTTCTGCTCAAAGCATCAGCTACGACATTGGCTTTGCCTGGATGATAATGAATCCCAATGTCATAGTCCTTGATCAATTCCAACCATCTTCTTTGTCTCATATTGAGGTCAGCTTGGGTAAAGATATACTTCAAACTTTTGTGATCAGTATAAACCTCACAACGCTTACCAATGAGATAATGACGCCAAATCTTCAAAGCATGCACTACGGCTGCTAATTCCAAATCATGGGGAGGATAGTTGACTTCATGTGGCCTTAGTTGTCGCGAAGCATACGCTACAACCTTCTTATCTTGCATTAACACACAACCGAGTCCTTGTCGGGATGCATCACAAAATATCTCAAAATCCTTCCTACTATCTGGCAGGATAAGCACTGGGCAGTTGTTAAACACTTCTTTAGCTCTTGGAAACTCTGCTCACACTCTGGCGTCCAAACAAATTTCTTCTCCTTCTTTAAGCGTTGAGTGAGCGGTCTAGCTTTTCTAGAAAACCCTTCTATGAAACGGCGATAATATCCCGCCATTCCAAGAAAACTTCGGATTTGGGGTACCGTCTTGGGTGACTCCCAACTTAGCACATCTCGTACCTTACCAGGGTCAACAGCGACTCATTCTCCTGATATGACATGTCCTAGGAAAGCAACTTCTTTCATCCAGAACTCACATTTACTGAACTTTGCATAAATCTGATTCTCTCTTAGCTTCGTTAACACTTGGCGCAAGTGATCCTCATGTTCTTCCTCACTTTTGGAGTAGATCAAAATGTCATCAATGAAAACAACAACAAATTTATCCAAATATTCCATGAATACCTTATTCATCAAGGTCATGAAGTAGGCAGGGGCATTGGTCAATCCAAAAGACATCACCGTATACTCATACTGTCCATACCAAGTAACAAAAGCTGTTTTGGGTATATCCTCTTGACGAATCTTCAACTGGTGGTAACCTGATCTTAAGTCAATCTTCGAGAACACTCCGGCTCCTTGAAGTTGGTCAAACAAACCATCTATTCTTGGAAGAGGGTACTTATTCTTGATGGTGACCTCATTGAGTGAGCGATAATCTACACACATTCTCTGAGTTCCATCTTTCTTTTCTACTAGAAGAATTGGCGCTCCCCATGGCGAAGAACTTGGTCGAACAAAACCTTGATCTTGCAGCTCTTTAATCTGTCTCTTTACTTCGGCTAACTCATTAGCAGGCATCCTATAAGGTCTCTTAGAAATGGGTGGGGTTCCAGGAACTAGTTCTATCAAGAACTCTATATCTCGATCTAGTGGCATCCCAGGCAACTCATCCGGAAACACATCAGGAAATTCGCTGGCGACTGGCACATCTTCCAAACTTATTCCTTTGGCACTACAAACTTTAATCCCTTCAGACTGATCTGCAGCGGCTTGAACTTTTAACTTGGTTCCATCCGGACTGGTTAAGGTGATCTCTTTATTCCCACAATCCAAAACTGCTTGGTTCTTGGAGAGCCAATCCATTCCTAGGATCACATCTAGGGACTTGTGTCTAGGACAATAAGGTTGGCTAGAAATTCTACCCCTCTAATTAATATCTTAACTTCGGGGCAGCCTTGGTTCGTACTCAAATCAGAACCGGGTGATTGCACTAATAAAATTGTCTTAAGAGGCATTGTCTTTAATTGATGATTTGCAGCAAAACTCCGAGAAACAAACGAATGCGTAGCTCCAGAATCAAACAAAACCATGGCAGATACTGAGTTGACTAGGAGCTTACCTAGAATGATGTCTGGTGCAGACTGGGCGTCCTCGGTGGTGACGTGATGATTCACACGGCCTCATCCAGCAGGCGACGGAGTCCTGATGGCTTGGTTAGGAGTCTGGGGCGCTCCACGTCCTGCTCCTGGTGCGGGGGTCTTGGCTGGCGTAGATCCCAAATTGAAACGGACTGGCGTCAAAGCTTGCTTCCTGGGGCAATTATGGGTATAGTGACCGAGTTCATGACAGTTGAAACATGTGACTCCTGCAGCTGGATTACTATTCCTCTGAGGTAGATTGTTGTTGGTGTTGAGGTTGCGATTGCCTGAAGGAGCTGGGCGAGGTGATGGTGCAGGTGTTCTGAATGCATTCGGAGGAGTGAAGCGAGCAGGCTGTTGAGCATTGCTTCTGACTCTTTGCTGCTGACTCTGATGGGCTCCATGCTATATCATCTTTCTCTTACGAGATTCTTCCAATTCACGATGAGATTCCTCAATAAGCATAGCTTTTTCTACAAGGTGCTAAAAATCTGCATAATCATTGCCAATGACTTGCACCTTTAGTCCTGGATTGAGTCCACGCTTGAACTTCTTCTAGCGAGCATCATCTGTAGCTACATCCTCTGGAGCGTAGCGAGCAAGTTGAGTGAACTTATTGAGGTATTCACTCACTGACATCCCTTCCTGCTTAAGCTCCCGGAACTCATTCTTCTTCATCTCCACTTTACCATCTGGAATATGGGAGTGGCGGCGATGGAAAACTACGCCCAAGTGATAGTCTGAGGGTCATCATGGGCAGCACTGTAGTTCTCCCACCATTCAGCGGCGGTGCCCTCCAGCTGATGAGCGGCATAGAGAACCTTCTCACGATCTGTGCATGGGCAATTTCAAGCTTCTTCTCAATGGAGCGGATCCAATCATCTGCGTCCAATGGTTCTGAAGAGTTGGAGAATGTTGGCGGACGAGTCCTCATAAATTCTGCTAGCTTGGACTGGAGACGAGCTTGAGGAGGTGCAGTAGCGGCTTGGTTCTGCTGGTTCAATAGATTAGCTAGGGCAACTGCAGTATGGTTCTGTTGATTCATCGTGTTGTTCATATTTTGCATCATTGTATTCATTAGCTGAGTCTGAGCTGCCAGAAAATGTCCCATGTTCTGATCTGTCACTCCAGGTGGTGGCGGTGGATTGGGATTGGAGTTGGTGTTGGCACTGGCACTGGCATCCACAGGCGAACTGCGACCGGCTCCAGAACGAGTGTCAACCATCTGAGATGCAGCACAAGGGTTTGATAGGTAAGAGGGAAAAGCAGTAGACAAGTGGTAAGATCATCTAGGGGAGAAGGTAATACCCACGGACAAAAGGACACAGCCGAAAAGGCTACAAATTAAAGAGGTAAATAAAGCTTTTTCAATCCCAAGAATGGTTGTAACACCGTGCTTGGGGCAAGTGTACAACATACCAGACACTCTAGCAAAGAAAATCTTAGTATACGCGGACTAAACGTAACTAAACTGAAAAGGGGGAAAACATGCTCAAACATCGTTGAGCACCAAAAACCTATCTTATATGGTAGTCTTCTCGGCAAACTCTGGACGGCTAGATCATCAACTTCCTTGATTTGATTCCTTGCAGAAGACTCGAGGCTTCGAGAAATTTCTTCAGATAAGTTCAATTTAAATTTCAAATCAAGGTTTCAGCAAAGGAGAGGAATAAGAACCTAAGAATAAGACGAGAGGAGACGAAAACTATTGAGTACCAATTTGTTGGTTTGATTCAGAAAATAATTTTGAAGACCATGCTAACTTGGATAGCGACCTACAGTCGATATGGCTCTGATACCATCTCTGTCGGGACCCGGATTTGCAAATCTGAAACCCTCTGTGTATATTGCACTAGTCCAGGATCATGCTAGTGCATAGAGTGGAAACATAGATGAAAGATCATTCCATACAACGAATTAACTAAGAAGAAGCAAATTATTATTGAATAAAGCAAACGACCTTATGGTCAATGTTTACACCAATATGCCTTAAGGGCTTTAAGAAACAAATAATTATTGCAGCGGAAAAGATAACTTGAGCCATTCGACATGCCACAGGCAATCGTTTGGGCAACGCCTTCCTAATCCACGTAGTCTTCATAGAATTCCTCTTCATGATACTCATTATCTCATTCAGCAACCGATCAACAAGGGCATAAAGCCGTGAGTACAAAAAGTACTCAGCAAGCCGCACGGAATTGATGCAATATATTTATGCACGGCTTGACAAGGATGGCTATATAGTTCATTTACAGAAAGAAATACTTGAATTGAAATACAATAAATAGATTGAAAGCATATTTATGAAAAGATAAATAAATAACTGGTAGATCAATGATAAACAACAAAACAACAGTGAACTCCCCGTTCACATCCCAACAATTCCACATTTTATGAAACACTCTGTACCCCGTGTGAAACTCCCGGGCTTGTCCATGATCGCGGACGCGGCTATTCGAATAGTTTTACACTCTCCAGAGGTGGTACAACTTTACCCACAAGACATGAAAATCACTTTATGCAAACGTTACTAACACACTTCCTTTGGTGTGTCGCAGAGATATCATGACAAAGCCTTTACAATGCACTGTCTAAACTCGATACTGCCCGCTAAGGTTTCGCCCATTAGGTCCCCCTCTTGTGCCTTGCGAATCTACCCGTCCATCCCGGAACCCACACCACCAACTGGCAGTACTCAAGACTAGACATGGCAAATTAATCAGCTAGGTCTGTCCCATACCAGACTTGTGGTAGTACGGGTAGGCCCAGTTCAATGGCGCACAAGATTAAGTTCTTAAGTTGTCTCAGGCAAGACATCCACATCCCAATGTGCTAGAAAGCACCCCCTTTACTGCACGATCACTTGCCCGAGGGAAAACAATTTGTTCAACCAAGACCAATG
Source organism: Otatea glauca (assembly GCA_036346275.1). Lineage (NCBI taxonomy): Eukaryota > Viridiplantae > Streptophyta > Magnoliopsida > Poales > Poaceae > Otatea > Otatea glauca. The sequence goes on along the minus strand of CM070726.1, from coordinate 27,575,953 downwards.
GCAAACCCCGCCATGGTACAACAAATTTTACAATAGTGGCTAACGGCCACGATTCAATATCTCATTAAGTCAAGATTAACATTATTCAAGATGTGACATGAATACCAACGTATACCTAAGCATGTCTAAGCATAGCCACGTAACCCACTGTTGGTATAATGATTATGTCCATGTAGTAATGTCCCAACCTAGGTCTAACAATGGATACATGGCATACAATTAATCAAGGTGGCATAGTGCCAACTAGGTATACATCTACTCCCATTAAATAAGCATTGATACATAAAATAGCATGCAATTGTATAAAAGTAAATTACTTTTGCAAACATAGGATCAATATGATCAAAGGATTACGACTTGCCTTGCTGATCTAATGCTGAGTCTTGGTCTTCAAAGTCTTCGTTCACGCCCCCGGAAATAGCGTCTACCAGAAAAGAAGCAACAAAACCAAAAAAATACAAAAAGAAACTCAAACAAGGTCAAAACTGAAAATAAATGGCTCTGGAAGATAGATCTTGATTTTATAAAAATTTAGAAACTTGAATCGCCTCAATCGGAGTTCGTATGAGGGAGAACGAGCTTCTCGAAAATTAAATTCAGAGAAAATACAGAAAATCAGAATTTCTGGATTTATTTTTATACGGAAAAAGGATTTATAGCGCAATCACTGACGTCAGCCGGCTCTCGGTGGACTCGGTCCACGGCGTGGGCTCGGTTCACCGTGCACCCGGTGCACGGCTGACATCGGCGTTTGCGTCGGCGACACGCGGCGGCAGGGCTGATGGTGGCGGCTGACACGGACGGACACGTGGCGCTGACGTGGTTGTCCACGCGTCGCGCATCTGACGGTGGCACAGGATCGAGCGGTTGGGACGCAAGGCTCGGGCAGCGGAGACGTGGCCGGATCCGAGACGTCCATGGCAGATCGGGCGGCCACAGTTCGGCGAAGGAGGACAGCGGCGAGCGGCGGCGCAAGACTCACCGGACTCGGGGAAGAAGACGCGGAGCACGGCGAAGACGCGACGGATCGGACTCGGCTCGGTGCGGATCGGGAAGAGCACAACGCGGGTAAGGCGAAGAGACCCACAATGGCAGCGGAGACGCGCCGGCGGCGAAGGAAAAGGCGGCGGAAGCCTCGGCAAGGGCGGCGGACTCTGGCGAGGGCGCACACGTCAACGGCGGCGCTCGAGCGGCGGCGAAGGGCAAGCGGCGGCACGGAGGCGATCCTCGAGAAAGTGCGGCGCTTTAAATAGGGGTCTCGAGGCCGTGTCCGACCGGACTCAAAACGGTGGTGGCTAGGGTTGGTGGCGGCGGCGCAAACGCGAAGCGACGCGGGCGATCTGGGCCGGACGCGTGGTGCGTGTCGAGCGGTCGGCGTGGCTGGTGGCGAGGCGGCCGAGCGCGAGCGATCTTGCCGAGGCGCGGCGAGAGGGCGGCGCAGCGAGCGAGCGGAGCGGGCCGAACGGAGGGAAATGGGCTGAGGCAAGGCGGGCCGGAGAAACGGGCCGACGGAGATTCGGCCCGAGAGGCTTTTCAGAAAATAAAAACCTTTTCCAATTAAGAAAAAAATCCAAAAAATCAATTAAATGCAAATAAATAGCAAATAAATTCAGTAAAATCCCCAAAAATACAGAAAAATTCCTTTCATTAATGGAAAATTCAAATTAAGCTGGAATTAATTAAAGAAAAATGCAAATGGTTTACTTTTGATTTCAAACATTCCAAAACTCAAATTTTGGGATGTTACAGTAGGAAGAAGGTATTGGGAGTAAAATTATATATATTGGAACCCATTCTCTATATTGCAAAGGTAATTAAATAATGCCTCAATATTTAAAATAGCTAGTTGTCGCTCCAGTTTTTTCATAATTTATTGTGTGTAGTTTAATTGAAGAAGGACCGTGAAGAATAGATGTATAAGAAAAGATATGTGAGTGCTGAATTTCAGAGGGGTGTTAAGGAGTTCAAAAAATTACAAAAGAAGACATGGTGAAGAGGGGTGTAAACTTCATATATTGTCCTTGGTTTGATTGCATCAATCTCAGGAGATTTAACAACTCAGCTCAAATTGAAGACCATTTGATTTGGCATGGCTTCGTGAGGAATTACACATGTTGGATCCATCACGGGGAGACAAGTAATACCCGTCTAGTATGCAACGAAGACATACTGGAACCCGATCATGAGTTGTAGCATGATATGTTTGAGGAGGATAATTTAGAGCAAATGTTGCGGGATATGGAGGAAAATTACATGGAAAGAGAGTTTGAAAATTTTAAAAGGTTGATAGAAGACGATGCCAAACCGTTGTTCTCGGGTTGCAAAGTGAAATACACCAAGTTGGGTTCATTCCTTGCATTGTTTGAACTGAAGCAAAATACCGTTGGACAGATACAAGTTTGAATGCACTTTTAGTTCTTCTATCGGATGTACTTCCGGAGGGAAACGAGTTACAAACAAGCATTTATTAAGCGAAGAAGCTACTATGTCCCATGGAAATGGAAATAGAAATGATACATGTATGTCTAAATGATTGCATCTCATACCATAACGCACATAAGGAATTACACGTTTGTCTAGTTCGTGGTGTACCCTGGTACAAACAAAAGGAGAAACGTAATGACAAGAAGCGTAAGAGCTAGGGTGATGATGGTGAAGAGTTTATTAAAGGGAAACCGACCAAGGTATCGTAGTACTTGCCCATCATTCCCTATTTAAAGTTATTGTTTGCAAATCCCAAAGAGACAAAATTTTTGTGTTGGCATTATGAATCTCGAAAGGTAGATGGCAAGCTGAGACAACCCGTTGATTCGGCTCCATGGAGAAGCATTGATTGGAAATATGAGGAATTTGGTGCCGAGATGAGGAACTAAATGGAATGAATCAATTGGTAATATGAGCAGTCATCGCAACACTTGACTAATTCTATTATATATTTACAATCTCCCTCTTTAGTTGTGGATGAAGTGGACGTATATCATGATGTTGTTGCTAATCTCGGAACCCAAACAATCGAAAAATGATATTGATATGTACCTAGTACTAGTGATTGAAGATTTGTTCAAATTTTGGAACGAGGGGGTCGCAGTGTGGGATGCATACAAAAAAGAGAACTTCACCCTACGGGCTATGATATTTTGCACCATAAATGATTTCTCGGCTCTTGGTAATTTGGCGGGCTACAGTACGAAGGGAGCCAAAGCATGTCCTATTTGTGAAGAGGAGATTGAGAGCTTGTGGCTGCCGAATTCTAAGAAAATTATATACATGGGTCACTGTAGGTTTCTACATCGAAGTCATTGATACTGTAAGATGAATGACAAATTTGATGGAAAGAGAGAAGTTCATTCAGCCCCACAACCTGTGAGTGGAAGGAAAGTATTTTTACACGTGGAAGATATCGATGTTAAGTATGGAAAGAGCCGTAAATCTGTTTGTCCCAAGACCATTTGGAAGATGTTGATATTTTGGGAATTACCATACTGGAAGGAGTTAGATGTCCTGCATTGTATTGATGTCATGCACGTTGAGAAGAATATTTGCAACAATTTGTTTGGCATCCTACTGAACATACTTGGGAAGACAAAGGATGGTGTGAATGCTCGCCATGATATAGCTTATGTGGGAATTAGGCCCAAGCTTGCAAATGATAGAGGAGGATGAAAAAGGTCCGTACATCCCCGCTGCATGTTACACCTTGTCCAAAAAGGAGAAAGAAGACTTCTGCAAGTGTCTCTAATGTATTAAAGTTCCATTGGGCTACTCCTCAAATATTAAGAAGCTTGTGTCCATGGATGATTTGAAGTTGTTTGGTATGAAGTCCCACACCGTCATGTCTTGATGACCCAAATGCACTCTTTGCAATCATAAAAATTTTGCCAGAGGATATCCGGCTGGCAATCATGAAGCTATGTTATTTCTTCAATGCTTTCTTACAAGGTTATTGATTCCGATGTACTAGACAACTTACAGGGTGAGGTGGTGCAGAGTCTATGTCAGCTTGAGATGCATTTCTCTCGTTTTTCTTCGACGTCATGGTCCACCTTGTTGTTCACTATGTTAGAGAGATTAAGATAGGTGGACATGCATTCCTTTGTTACATGTATCTGTTCGAGAGGTACATGGGTATATTAAAGTCATACGTGAGGAATCAGTTGAAACTCGAGAGTAGTATTGTTGAAGGTTATAGGATTGAAGAGGTTATTGAGTTCTGCGTAGACTATTTAGGTAAAAGACAAGTAATCGGTGTTCCTGTATCTCGTTATAAGGGTAGACTTGCTGGCAAAGGAACCATTGGGTTGAAAATAACAAGTCCACAGTTTGATATGTATTACAAAGCGCATTTGGCAGTCTTGCAACACAGCGTAGAATTTCATCCATACATCGAGCAGCACAAGTTGATATTACAGGAAGAGAATCCACATATGGATGAGCTTTCCATCACGCGAGAACACAACTATCGATTCCTAAGGTTCAAAGAAAAGGCAAAGGTCTCTGTCAATGAGGATGTCAAATATTTGGATGACGGACCAAGATTTAATGTACAAACATAGCAGGGGTACGATATTAATGGCTACACCTTTTACACTGAAAGTCAATATGTAAAGAGTACTATTCAAAATAGTGGTATGAGCATAGATATTTTGTCCGATGATCACTCGAAAGGAGGATCCTCAACCGCAATGAACTCCTATGGGATGATCGAAGAAATTTGGAAGCTCAATTACGAAACATACCAAGTTCCATTGTTCCAATGTAAGTGGGTGAGACTTCCACTTAGAGCGAAGGTCAACAAGAGAGGTTTTACTCTTGTGGATCTCATAGACTCACCTACAAAGATGAACCGTTCATCCTTGTGAAGCAAGCAAATCAAGTCTTCTATGTGCGTGATCTGGCCAATCCGGGATTGCACATCGTCCTTCATGGCGAGAGGCGGATTGTTGGAGATGAAAATGTCATAGATGAAGTAGAGAATAACCAATTCGATGAAATACCTCTATTTGCAGATGGGGCATGTCTTAGCGGTGAGGACGACATGTATGAAACAAATTACATGCGTGTAGATTATCAAGAAGGGTTGTATTATAAATAAAGGGACTACGCATAGAGGCCCATATTTGTGAAAACCTTTGTAAAAGTTGTCAAACATGTATTTCAAATGTTTGATATTTCTTTAGTTTAATGTTTTTTAAATGACCAACTATTCAAAAGTTGTAGCAATTTGAAATTTGCCAAAATCTTTCATTTCACAAAAAATGACCTATTCTTGCATATTGTGGTTTTTGCAATTTCAGTTGTATTTCTTTGTATATCTTGGTTTGAACTAGTATTCCTAACTCATACAAGCCATGAAAGTTCAAATCTATATGAAATCCAAGTTGAATTTCATTTTGAGGTTTTGATGAAAATTCAATCACCCTTTATGCCTATAAAACGCATTTTACCATAACTTTTGAAAGAAAAATCTTTTTAAGGAAATTTTTTATGGGAAAGCTTCTAACTAGTTCAAAGTTCATTTCTTGTAATTTCAAATAATTTGGACTTTATTTGTAAAAGTTTTGACTTTTCTACTCTTTAAGCAAAAATATTGCATACAAAGTGAAATTTGGCATATCTTTTGAATGGGTGCTCTTTTTTGAAAATTCTTTTGGGAAAAGATTTTTAATATCCCAAAGTATGTTTTTTCAAAATTTAAAATCATTTCAACTATATTTGAAAAGGTTATGGCCTTTTCTCTCTTTGATGAAATGTTGAAAATTCGGACTTTTGCATATTTAAATGAAGGAGCTCATCACAATCCAACTAAGAACCGATTATGATGAAGTAAGTCAGTCACCATTTATATTCATTGCCATTCACTGCCTTCTTTCTCTAGCTCCACGCCCTCAGCGCCCCCTGCTAACCCTGCCCACCGACACCCCCCGCACACCCCGCGCCCTAGCACGCCCCCTATCCATCGTTGCCCCTGCCCTAGCTCGCTCCCCGCCCACCGTCACCCCCAGCCCTAGCTTGCCCCCTCGTGCTCTTGTCGTCCCCAACGCCCCCTGCCCACCATGCCCCTGTCGCCCTTGGCACCCCTGCCCTAGCTCGCCCCCTTCATGAGCTTGCCCCCACACCCCCTGCAAACCACAGCTCCGTCGCCCCTACCCTAGCTCACCCCCTTGCTTGAGCTCGCCCCCCACACCCCCGTCACCCCAACACCCCCTGCCCTCCATCCTACCCACCCTGCCCACCTGTGAGTTCAATAATTCTTTTGGTTCTCTTATTGGCCTATTTAATTATGTTGAGTTACTAGAATAGTAGATAACGGTCTCTCATAAGTTGACATGCTAGAGGCGTGAAGGAATTTGCATTCTGTTTGAGATTAGCGAAGCGTCGTGGTATATAGCCAGTGTTCATGTTACATCTAGCTAATCTTGGTATACTCTTGCACAACACATTGTTGTGCCTTTGATTGTTGTGTGGAGTATTATGTGTGGTACTGTGGTTGTATTATTTGCGTGGCCATATATGTGTTATTTTATAGTTTCATTTGATTAATGTGAGTTGACAGAGAAGCTTAAAATTAAAACTAATGCTACTGGCATTGGTATAGTGGGCATGTTGTTGGAGAGGAAATGATTTGCATAGTACCAATGGTAGTCTAGTCCAGATGTTTGTTCAAGTAACCAAAAGGGTGGTTTTACAAAAATGCCATAGTGTTGGCCCCTGTTAAGTGGTTTTGATTCTCAACAGTTCAATATCAAATGAAACCCGCCAAATCTATTAAGTAGATAGGTTGTGTTTGGATGTGGATACTCTTGATGCCTTCAATAGGTCAAGATATATTTAAGATATTGCACTAGTTTGACATGATTAATGCCATGTTGTATATGTATCTAGATACTCCTGATGTATTCAATAGGTCATGAGATGTTAATCCTAGCAAATTCAACAACAATTAAAGGAATTGCATAGGAGGCCTGTGTAATTTGAATTGGATGTTATTGAACAACTAGAAATTGTTCAACATATGAATTGCTTGCTAGTAGGCTTTGTTTTGTTACTTATGAAGGTATATGCTTTTTTCATTATGTATTGTTTAACATAATAATTACAGAAGTAATCCTGGACTTGAACTTGTTGTTGACTTCCTGTTAATGCTAGAGAGTATTGTTTCACTATCATTTATCTTGTTTTGTTAATGTCCTTAAAATTGTTTTTTACTTTACATGTCATTATTATTGTTGTAATATGAGGAATGTTAGAGTTTAGGTTGCGTAACTGTCGGACCCGAATATGTAAATCTAGACCCTCTGTATATATCGTACTAGTCCAGGATCACGCTAATGCACACAGGCTCAACATCGATGAATATCACAATCATACACGGCAGAACATAATAAAAGGCATCATATATTAAATAAAACTACTTGAATGACCTTACGGTCAACTTACATAACTACGTCTCGCAAGGCTGAAAAACACATTTCATCTATAGAGGAATGAAAATATAGATAACCCCTCAGTATACCATAGGCAACTGACAAGGTTCGCACCCTAAACATTCGTCTCCTCCTAGTACTTCTCCAGAATTGGTGTAGACTCCTCAACTGGTGATTTGTTATTGTAAGGGTGAGTACTTAAAGCACTCAACAAGTTGTGCACAGAATGCAGTTCTATATAACTATATGCAAGGCTTATTCCAAAGAAATGGCTATCATGGCTATTTTGCAGTAATGTAGCATTTATGAACAAGTTCAATAAGTAGATTGTAATGATAGTGAAACAAATAACAGTAATCTTCCGATAGGTAGTAATAAATCGATTGATGGAGAACTCGACGTTGATGATCTGGCTTCCATCAGAATTGATTCAATCCCTGCAATCGCTACACTACGGCTCCGTTGGTTATCAACCACGCACACATTATTGACCTCGCCAAGGAGGCTAATCCCTGCATGCAAATCGAGAGCACAAGCAAGAACATAGAAGATGCAATCTGAAATTATAAATTATATTAAGCACACGATTTGGGGTTTCACAAACCGATGTACGGCGAAAAACTAACAAAGTGTCTAGTTGTAATTTAAGCAAAACCCAAGTGTCAAAGGCGGTGACTTCAGTATATAATAGGGAGGGATGTGAGAAGGTTGACCTAGGGTTTGTGCGGCCACGGGGCACACACAACCTGGGCATGGGCCCCCACATGCTTATAAAGCCTGGAATAGACCAAAATAGTAATACAACACAATGTTTCATTGATTCTAGCTGATCCGCAATTAATCTGGGGCTAGACTAGATCCATTAGAAAGATCTCGTCGTTATCTTTCTAACGAGCACAACAACTCCTTCATTGGACTCTGTATGAGGGAGATATACCGGTTTTAATGTAGTGTTGTTTGCTGACTCCGAACCCAACGTAAAGACCGAATTGTGAACGACTTGGAGTCCGACTTGATTTGGCGTAGCAAGGGTGGACTCCTACATCGAATGTGGTTGCGTGGAGGTGATGGCGCCCTTCGAAAAGTGCACCAACTTGGAGTAGAAGTGGCCGGTTCGACTTGGCATCAATCTAAATTGTACCAACAAACTGAGTGCTTGTTGCTATCCTGGTGGTGGTTTATCCATGTTCCTAAGTAGTAAAACATCACAAATATTTAGTAGCATCCTATCCTCAATATCATTATTATGAATAATAAGAAACGAACTCACCTCATGATTTAATTTACGTGCATGAGCTCTTGTCATTGGATCATGATTTATGCGCGTATCCAAAGGAGTGATGTCCTCATAACCCCTTGCCACTTGCCCCAATCTAAATGATTACCACCTGTAACACCCAAAATTTTCCTAATCTAAATTTTAGGGTATTTTCTGATTTTTGAGAAATTTTGGGAATTTATTAAAATTTAATTGGATTTTTTTATATTTGACCTTTCTTGAATACAATTAAATTTACGCAAAAGTTTATGCAAAGTTTTATTGGAAATATTTTATTTGAGTTCCAAATGGTGTAAAGTATTTTCTGGAATTTTTCTGGATTTTTCCCAGTATTTGTGCTATTTATTTGGCTTATTCCATTTACCTGATTTATTTTAATTCGAAAATGTTTTATAAAGCGGATGAATAGGGATGGGCCGGCCCAGCACTATGCTCAGCCCGACCCAGCCGCGCCAAAACCCTAGTCGCTGCACGCTCGAGCCGTTTGATCGGAATTCCGCGGCTGCCGTTGCGCCACGTCGCCGAACGCGTGCGCCGTCGGATCGTCGCTGCGTGAACGTCCAGGATTGCGCCACGTCGGTCATCTTCGCGAGATCACCGGAGCTAATGCCGCCGATCGTTTTCGCTCGTTTCGCCGCCTGTAGCGCGCACGCCAAGGCCCTTTAAGCTGCGTTGGTGAGCGCATTCTGCAGAGGACTCAACGCCGCATCTTTTGACTCTTTATGCGCACGTCGAGACACCCTCTAGCGCCCGCTTTTGCTCATCGTAGTTACGTCTCTGCGCTGCTGTCGTTTTGCTTCGCCCCGTCGCCGTCCGTCTCCTTCCGCCGTGCTCCGACCGTGTACCGGGTTCACCGAAGAAAGTCGTGTCGATCCGGGTACTTCTTCGCGTCGGAGAGCCGCTACAACGCCGTCGCCGAGGTCGTCTTCCTCAACTCCGGCAACTTCTTCGTCCGTTCCGCCGCCGACCCCGCCGAACTCCCTCAGCCATCCGATCATCATCTAACCGCTGCGGTGAGTCCACGCCACCCCACCACTATTTGTGTAAGAATGATTCATGACCGTTAGATCTAGATTAAACGGTAGAGATTGGGTTTAGCTTCTGTAACGCGTTTAGATCTGAGCCGTTGGATCGGTAATGGACGCGTAGGATTGAGCCACGTTGCGCCATGCACAGTAAACAACTCGGAATACCGAGACCGTTGGATTGAATCTCGATGGCGAGAAATAGATCTAGGATCGCCCCGAATGCATGCGTTCATTTTTGAGCGTCGCGGTGAGATGCGCGAACCCTCGCCGAATCAGGATCGGACGCGTGCGCACGTTGACTTGGAACCGGACCAAATCCTGACCGCCGATTTTGAACGAGCCGTCGCGATGTCGACGCGTGTCGTTGCATAAAACCGAGGCGTCGCAGTGGCGGCGCGGTGCTGGCCGTTGGATTCGGGCGCACCGTCAGATGCGTGCCGCGTGGTGCGCGGAAATCGAGGCGTCGTTGAGCCGAACGTGCGCGTGGGATCTGGCCGTTGAATCCTTTGACGGCCACGATTTCGCCGTGTGGTTAAGATCTGGCCGTCGGGCGAGCGATGGCCGAGATAGTGACACGTGTTCGTGCACGAATCTCGAAGCGATCGGTGGCGTCGATCTTGGCGTCATCAGTGGGGGCAGTGCAGCGTTACGTGGACCAAGTCCACGGTGGACAAGAGCCGAACCGTGGACCCAGTCTACAGACCCGAGTGACGTGGCTGCCCCAGGAGCTGCCATGTGCCATGCTGACGTCATCATGATGCGATGCTGATGTCATAAATGCAATTTTTCAGTATAAAAAAATTCGGAAAAATCGGATTTTCTAATTTCTGTATTTTCAGATTTTATTCAAACTTCAAATGGCTATAACTTTTGCATTTTAACTCAGATTTGGGTGATTCAAATTTCTAAAAATTCATAAAATTGTGATCTCTTTAATGGTGAATTTTATTTGAATTTTTTAGGTCATTTAGTCCTCTGTGTTAGTTATTTATTGTATGTATTATGCATGCAGCGTGAGACGCAAATTTGCCGGAAGATTTCGAGGAAGAGTTCGTCGCTCAAGACCAAGCTTCGGAACACGACTAGCAACTCTTTGAAGGCAAGTGATGCTTTAATCATTTTGATCCCAGATTTTAAAATGTAATTTATGCTTTGAAATTATGCATGCTTATTTATTAAAAATGAATTTAAATTAATTTGGGATAATGTAGTTAATCAACCCATTTTGTTATGCCACCTTGAAATTATTAATTGTAAGCCCTAAATCATTGTCACCCTAAGTTTGATTGTATTAATTGGATGTTAATATTGTGCCAACACGGGAGGCTATACCGTGAGTAGATGCTTAGCCTTGCAACGAATCATGAGTGGTATTTCGGGAAAATGCTACAATACTGATTAAAGAAATATTGAATGTATTTTGAAAGTGGTGTGATGATGCCACATGATGAGATTGAGTCTGAGACACATGTGGTTCCGTCTTGATGTTGAGTTATTCTTGGCATGTGTTGCACAAAAATCAACTGAGTGGGAAATGATTTAGACTGGGGCAAGTGGCAAGAGGCTGTGTGCCAGGTGGGCCTGTGTGGCGGTGGGTTATGAGTGTTGTGAGTCTGTTTGCCACAATGGGTTGTGTGCCACTGTTGAGTGCTGGAAGTCTTGCCTTGGTCAGTTAAGGACTTCACCTTGCAAGCCTTTGATCTGAGTCACCCGTACAACCACATGTCTGGTATGGGACAGACCTAGTTGATTAGGGTTCTGCTATCTTTCCTCTGATACCTCGGGGTGGCAGTGCACGGGGGTGTATCTGCACGGGGGAGCGTACCTATGCTACGGCTTGGTGCCCATCCAATGGTGATTGACCTGTCCTATACTTCGGCTCTGTGTGAGGGAAGTGATAGTGAGGGTAATGCCGGAGAGGTTCTTTGGTTAAGGTAGAGGTTCCTGAAAAGCTTTGTTGCGGACAATCACCTGTGTGGTGAGCGGCTTGATCTTGTGGGTAAAGTGTACAACCTCTGCAGTGTCAAAACTATTCGAATAGCCGTGCTCGCGATAATGAGAATTGCTCGGGGATTACAGTTAAGGGTTAGATCTTCAAAAACAAAATGTGTAAAGGGTGGCTGTGTGCCAGTGTTAAAATGAACTGTTAAGGCTGTGTGCCGAGAATTTTCGAAGAAAAACCATTTGAAGAAATTAGTATTATTTATAACTATTTCACTGCTTTAAACTAAATAAATTACTGGTTTAAAAATGTTGTTTGATGCAAAAGAACCAATTAAGCCAATTCTTTGGAATAAGCCTTGTATATAGTAATAGCGCTGCATTCTGTGCATTACTTCTTGAGTGCCCTGTGTACTCACCCCTCCTTGCTTATCAACCCCAACATCAGTGGAGGAGTCTACACCAGCGTGGGAGGAGGAGTACAATGAGGATCCGGACAATTAGGGGGCAAGCCCAGTCGGTTGCCTGTGGCAAGATGAAGGCTTCCACGATATTTATTTATGTTCCGCTGCTATTTCATTTACTCTGAATAATGTAAGCCCTGCATGGCTGATTCTATGTAAGGAGACCATAAGGTCGTACAACTCAGTTTATATAAATGTTTGCACTATTTATTCGTATATCGTTGTGAATGTTTGTGATGTGCGACCCTGTAAGACTGTGTGTGCTAGCGTGATCCTGGACTAGCACAGAATACACAGAGGGTCCGAATTGGCAGATTCGAGTCTCGACAGAGGTGGTATCAGAGCCAGGTTGACTGTAGGTTTTGACCCTAAACTAGATTAGTTGTACCTAGGAGGATAAAAGTATTTTCTAAGACTTAACCAACTTGAGCAAGAATATCAATGAAATCTCGACTTATCTTTTCTCCCTTGCTTCATACCTATGCTGAATTCTTATTATTATTTTCTGTTTAATTTAAACAAGGTCTGTTTTGGCAGATGAGGATGATCCACACCTATGGAGAGCACATTGGAGGATACGCCGCGGAGTTATGGCATATGATGGAACTGCTTGGAGGATTTGACAGACCGCTTTATCGGGGGACAACGGTGGTGCGGGTAGGACTTGATATCGCCTGGGATGTCAAGATCACAGTATATGCTCGAGAGAGGACGAGGGCGAGCCGTCCTATTTACATCACTGTCAGGAGGTCTTCTTTTGAGGCGGGATCCGAGAGGCGGCGTGCAGCGTCGGCGGTTGCGTACCTACTCCACGAGTTGGAGGCATCGTCTTCGTCACCATCCGCGTCGAGGCGGTCGATACAACAGATGGAGCTCTTGGAGGAGAATCACGATCACTCACTTGGCGAGTATGTCATCGCCCGAGGACGCCTTGGGCGAGGCAGTCCGGGTCAGAGAGGACCAGCGGCGAAGTCACAGGCGAGACTCAAGCTGCGGGAGGCTTAGCTCACTCTATCACGAAAATCCGGGAGTTGGAGATGGCATTTGTATGGACTGAGCACGAGCGATCTTGGGCCGCACGATCGGATCCGGAGGAGCAGGCGGGAGGCACGGTCACGAGAGCCGCCATCACGAGAGCGAGCACCACAGGACGGTAGTCGATGGGGTCTTTTGCACCAGCTGCAGTAGGTCATCAGGATCAGTTCGCCCCGATGCCAAAGCATCCACCGGTGTATGCACCGGGGGAGCCGCAGCCGGGTTGGCTCGATGAGTGATCGAGTCTAGTCAAGGGTAGTGTCGAGACTCGAGTGTTGAGTCGCGTCTTTTGTTTCAGAGTCACCATTAGGTGTGAGTCGTTGTGGAGTGTTATGTTTGTTTACTTGTTTTTGGTTGTGAGTGTCTCGTATGTGTTGCATTGCCCCTAGGCACTTGTGAGCAACCATACTACCTTATGTTATATCAATAAACTTGCTAAATAATTTAAGTTACACCTGTTTCCCCCACATAAGTTCTTTACTTGTCTATGCTTTCTTCTTTTCTTAACCATGGAAGTTTGCAACAGATGGTGAGGACTCGCGGAAATATTGGAGCTAGCGGAAGTGGAGTGAACCAGGCGGACAACCAGAATGAAGAACCAATCCCTCAACCGCTGCAAGTCTATATGCAGAATCTGGGAGCCTTTCTGGCTGCCCAAACTCAACCCATGAACACGATGGTACAGACCATGCAACAAATATCCAATCAAGCTGCTGCGAATGTTCAACCTGGGAGTAACCATGGACCACACCCCTACTCAAGGTTGTCAGAGTTTATGCGAACTCGTCCACCCACGTTCTCAGGCAATGCCAATCCATTGGAGGTGGATGATTGGCTGAGAACTATTGAGAGGAAGTTACACATATCTCAATGTGTGGGACATGAGAGGGTGCTCTATGCCTCTCATCAGCTAGAGGGAACCGCCGCAGAATGGTGGGAGAATTTCTGTGCTGCACATGAGAATCCCCAAGAAATCACTTGGGAGGAATTCGTTGGTGCTTTCCGTCAATACCATGTACCCGAGGGTATCATGGATCTTAAGAAAGAGGAATTTCGGAGCCTCAAGCAGGGGGGCCAATCAGTGGCCGATTACTTGAATAAGTTTACCCAGCTGGCACGCTACGCACCAGAAGACGTAGCTACAGATAAGGCCAGGCAATCCCGCTTCATGAAGGGATTGAATGCAGGGTTACAAGTGGGACTGATCACCCACACATTCCCTGACTTCCAAGAGCTAGTTAACAAGGCTCTTATCTTGGAGGACAAGCGCCAAGAGTTGGATGACAATCGGAAGCGCAGAATGGCACAACAAGGAGGTCGTCAGGGCCAGCAGAGGCAGAGGACGACACCCCAACAGTTCATTCGGTTTCACCCGAGGCGTGTGAGGCACCACCGCCAAGCAAATCGTCTGTAGGTCAAAATGCGGACTCGGCCCGAACTATAGTACGGTGGAGGAACCTCGCGAGTAGCGAGGAAGGCGTTGTTATCACTGCAACGAGTTGGGGCACTTCGCCAACAACTGCCCAAAGAAGGGAGGTGTCACCCCGGTCCGATTTAACCTGGGGAATACACCCACAAGAGCTCCGGCACCAACTGTGAACCGCGGAGCATCGGCGTCAACAACTCCATCCCAAGGAACTGCACGAGGCCGAGTCAACCACATTACAGCGAATGAAGTTCAGAAAGCCTCAGACGTTGTACTGGGTAAGTTCCTAGTAAACTCAGTACCAGCTACTGTTTTATTTGACTCCAGAACATTACATTCATTTGTTTCTCAAGATTTTGCTGTTCGCAATAATTTGGATATTGTGGAACTTAAGCGTGTGCTTGTAGTCCAATCCCCTAGATCAGAACTCCGATCTAATATAGGATGTTCTGGGGTAAGGCTAATAATTAATGGAATAGAGTTCCTAGCGAACTTAATTATATTCAATACCCAAACCCTAGATGTTATTCTGGGAATGGATTGGTTAACCAAACACAAGGCAGTGCTGGACTGCGAAAAAAGTGTTATATCAATCGAGAGCCCAGAAGGGGGAAGGGTTGAATTTGAAGCAAAAATAGTACGAGATGGACAATTAATGGTCAACAGCATGAAGACCGCCAGCTTGGAGGAAGTTTCCATAGTCAATGAATATCCGGATGTTTTCCTAAGATTTACCCGAATGCCGCGAGATAGAGATATCGAGTTCGTGATAGAGCTTGTTCGAGGACAGCTCCAATAGCTAAGAGACCTTACAGGATGTCCACGGAGGAATTAGTAAAAATGAAGAAGCAAATTGAAGAGCTGCTGGAAAGAGGATTTATAAGACCTAGTTCATCGCCATGGGGAGCACCTGTCTTGTTCGTCAAGAAGAAGGACGGGAGTTTTAGGATGTATATAGACTATCGTGCACTCAATGATGTGACGATAAAGAATAAGTATCCGCTACCCGAATCGGCGATCTTTTGATCGATTGAGGGAGCGAGTCTTCTCAAGATTGATCTTGATCGAGGATACCATCAATTGAAGATCCGATCGTAAGATATTCCGAAGATTGCATTCTCGTCAAGATACGGACATTACGAGTTTACAGTGATGTCTTTTGGATTGACAAATGCACCAGCATATTTCATGAACTTAATGAATAAGGTTTTCATGGAATACTTAGATAAGTTCGTCGTCGTGTTTATTGATGATATCCTTATTTATTCCAAGACGAAGGAAGAGCACGCCGAACATTTAAGGCTAGTCCTTGAGAAATTGAGGGAACAACAGTTGTTTGCAAAGTTTAGTAAATGTGATTTTTTGAAGGATAAGGTGGAATTTCTTGGACACAAAATGACTGCGGAAGGAGTTGCGGTAGATCCAAAGAAATGGAGACAGTTTTGCATTGGGAGCAACCGAAGACGGTAACCCAAATCCGTAGTTTCCTTGGAATGGCGGGATATTACCATCGTTTCATCGAAGGATTCTCCACGATTGCGAGACCTCTTACTCAATTGTTGAAAAAGGAAAAGAAATTCTTATGGACACCTGAGTGTGAGAAGAGTTTTCAGGAGTTGAAGAACAGATTAACATCAGCACCTATATTAGTTTTACCCGATGTTCATCAAGGCTTCGACATCTATTGTGATGCATCGCGTCAGGGATTGGGATGCGTGTTGATGCAAAATAGGAAGGTAATTGCCTATGCATCGGGGCAGTTGAGGCCGCATGAGGAGAACTACCCGACTCATGATTTGGAATTAGCTGCCGTAGTGCATACCCTAAAAATATGGCGTCACTATCTCATCAGAAACAGATGTGAAGTGTATACTGATCATAAAAGTCTTAAGTATATCTTTACGCAAGCTGACCTGAATATGAGGCAAAGAAGATGGCTTGAGTTAATTAAAGATTATAATGTTGGAATTCACTACCATCCCGGTAAAGCCAACGTGGTGGCAGATGCCTTGAGCAGGAAGAATCACAGTGTAAACATGCTGTTGGAAGCAAGTCAGGCAGAATTGTGTACGGATTACCAGAAATTAGAACTAGAAATGGTACCAGAAGGATTCTTAGCAACCTTGGAAGTAAAACCTACCCTGGAAGATCAGATCAGGGAAGGGCAGAAAGATGACGACAAAATCAAAAGAATTAAGGACAAGATGGATGAAGGCAAGGCAAAGGATTTCAAACTGGATGAGCAAGGTACTATGTGGTTTAAAGGGCGCATTTGTGTGCCGAACAAAAAGGATTTGAAGCAGTTAATCTTGGAGGAGGCCCATGACTCCAAGTACTCAATTCATCCAGGAAGTGCGAAAATGTATCAAGATTTAAAGGAAAGATTTTGGTGGCCAAGCATGAAACGGGAAGTCGCCGAATACATTGCATTATGTGACATATGCCAAAGAGTCAAAGCTATGCACCAGAGACCAGCAGGACTATTACAACATCTAAAGATACATGAATGGAAATGGGAAGAAATTGGTATGGATTTCATAACCGGATTGCCCAGAACTCAAGGTGGATATGATTCCATATGGGTCATAGTGGATCGCTTAACTAATGTTGCACATTTTATACCGGTAAAGACCACTTATTCCGGAGACCGGTTAGCAGAACTTTACATGGCAAGAATTGTCTGTTTGCACGGAGTACCTAAGAAGATAGTGTCGGACAGAGGTACTCAATTTACCTCCAGATTTTGGGGTAAGCTACATGAAGCAATGGGGACTCGTTTGAACTTGATCTGATACCATCCATGACATGATGGTCAAGCCGAGAGGTTAACGGATCTTGGAAGATATGTTGAGAGCTCGTGCCTTAGCATATTCTACTTCATGGGACAAGTGTTTGCCTTATCTTGAATTCAGCTATAATACGATTATCGAGCAAGTTCTACGATGTCTCCATTTGAAGCTCTGTATGGTCGATCTGTCGAACACCATTGAATTGGAATGAGGCAATTGAGCGACATGTTTTGGACGGACATTCTTGAAAGCGGAAGAACGGTCGCTGATCGGGAAAGATCGAAGAATGCTCAATCAAGGCAGAAGAGTTATGCCGACAACCGTCACAGGGAATTGAGCTTTGAACCCGAAGATTTTGTGTATCTCAGAGTCACACCTCTCAAGGGAGTCAGAAGATTCCACACAAAAGGGAAGCTCGCACCCAAATGTCGGACCATTCAAGATCTTGAGCCGTAGAGGAGAAGTTGCGTATCAATTGGAGTTGCCACAGTCCTTGGCGGGAGTGCATGACGTATTCCATGTGTCTCAATTGAAGAAGTGTCTCCGAGTACCGGAGGAGCAAACACCTTTGGAGGCAATCGAGCTGCAAGAAGATCTGACTTATAAAGGGTATCCAGTGAAGATCCTAGATAAAATGGACAGGGAAACAAGGAACAAGTTAACACATTTCTGCAGAGTTCAGTGGAGCAACCATTCGGAAAGTGAAGCAACGTGGGAACGCGAAGAGGACCTAAAGAAGGAGTTTCCTGACATGTTTCTTTAGTCAGCCCTGAATCTCGAGGATGAGATTCTGTTAAGGGGGGAGGTTTGTAACACCCTAAATTTTCCTAATCTAAATTTTAGAGTATTTTCTTATTTTGGAGAAATTTTCGAAATTTATTAAAATTTAATTGGATTTATTTATATTTGACCTTTCTTGAATACAATTAAATTTATGCAAAAGTTTATGCAAAGTTTTATTGGAAATATTTTATTTGAGTTCCAAATGGTGTAAAGTATTTTTTGGAATTGTTCTGGATTTTTCCAAGTATTTGTGCTATTTATTTGGCACTTTCCATTTACCTGATTTATTTTAATTCGAAAATGTTTTATAAAGCGGATGAATAGGGATGGGCCAGCCCAGCACTGTGCTCAGACCGACCCAACCGCGGCGAAACCCTAGTCGCCGTCCGATCGGAATTCCGCGGCTGCCGTTGCGCCACGTCGCGAACGCGTGCGCCGTCGGATCGTCGCTGCGCGGACGTCCAGGATTGCGCCACGTCGGTCATCTTCGCGAGATCAACGGAGCTAATGCCGCCGACCGTTTTCGCTCGTTTCGTCGCCTGTAGCGCGCACGTCGAGGCCCTTTAAACTGCGTTGGTGAGCGCATTCTACAGAGGACACAACGCCGCATCTTTTGACTCTTTACACGCACGTCGAGACGCCCTTTAGCGCCCGCTTTTGCTCACCGTAGTTACGTCTCTGCGCCACTGTCGTTTTGCTTTGCCCCGTCGCAGTCCGTCGCCTTCCGCCGTGCTTCGACCGTGTACCGGGTTCACTGAAGAAAGCCGCGTCGATCCGGGTACTTCTTCACGTTGGAGAGCCGCTACAACGCCGTCGCCGAGGTCGTCTTCCTCAGCTCCGGCAACTTCTTCGTCCGATCCGCCGCCGACCCCGCCGAACTCCCTCAGCCATCCTATCATCAGCTAACCGCTGCGGTGAGTCCACGCCACCCCACCACTATTTGTGTTAGAATGATTCATGACCGTTAGATCTAGATTAAACGGTAGAGATTGGGTTTAGCTTCTGTAACGCGTTTCGATCTAAGCCATTGGATCGGTAATGGACGCATAGGATTGAGCCACGTTGCGCCATGCACAGTAAAAACTTCAACAACGAGACCGTTGGATTGAATCTCAGTGGCGAGGATTAGATCTAGGACTGCCCCACGAATCTGTGCCGTTCATTTTTGAACGTGCGGCTGAGATTGCGCCGAACCCTCGCCGAATCAGGATCGGACGCGTGCTCACGTTGACTGGGAACCGGACCAAATCCTGACCGCCGATTTTGAACGAGCCGTCGCGATGTCGACGCGTGTCATTGCATAAAACCAAGGCGTCGCGATTGCGTAGCGGTCTTGCCGCCGTGGATTGGGCGCACCGTCAGATGCGTGCCGCGTGGTGCGCGGAAATCGAGGCGCCGCTGAGACGAACGTGCACGTGGGATCTGGCCGTTGAATCCTTTGACGGCCACAATTTCGTCCTGTGGCTAAGATCTGGCCATCGGCCGAGCGATGGCCGAGATAGTGACATGTGTTCGTGCACGAATCTCGAGATACGATCGGTGGCGTCGATCTTGGCGTCATCGGTGAGGGCAGTGCAGCGTTACGTGGACCAAGTCCACAGTGGACAAGAGCCGAACCGTGGACCCAGTCTATAGACCCGAGTGACGTGGCTGCACAAGGAGCTGCCACGTGTCATGCTGACGTCATCGATGACCTCATAAATATTTTTATATATAAAAATATTTTGGCCGAAATTCTTTTCTGTGCTGACGTCATCATGATGCGATGCTGACATCATAAATGCGATTTTTCAGTATAAAAAAATTCGGAAAAATCGGATTTTCTAATTTCTGTATTTTCAGATTTTATTCAAACTTCAAATGGTTATAACTTTTGCATTTTAACTCGGATTTGGGTGATTCAAATTTCTAAAAATTCATAAAATTGTGATCTCTTTAATGGTGAATTTTATTTGAATTTTTGAGGTAATTTAGTCCTCTGTATTAGTTATTTATTGTATGTATTGTCTGTACACGTAGACGCAAATTTGCCGGAAGATTTCGAGGAAGAGTTCGTCGCTCAAGACCAAGCTTCGGAACACGACCAGCAACTCTTTGAAGGCAAGTGATGCTTTGATCATTTTGATCCCAGTTTTTAAAATGTAATTTATGCTTTGAAATTATGCATGCTTATTTATTAAAAATGAATTTAAATTAATTTGGGATAATGTAGTTAGTCAACCCATTTTGTTATGCCACCTTGAAATTATTAATTGTATGCCCTAAATCATTGTCACCCTATGTTTGATTGTATTAATTGGATGTTAATATTGTGCCAACACGGGAGGCTAGACCGTGAGTAGATGCTTAGCCTTGCAACGAATCATGAGTGGTCTTTCGGGAAAATGCTACAATACTGATTAAAGAAATATTGAATGTAATTTGAAAGTGGTGTGATGATGCCACATGATGAGATTGAGGTACAGAGACCTGTGTGGTTCCGTACTAGTGTTGAGTTATTGCTGGCATGTGTTGCACAAAAATCAACTGAGTGGGAAATGATTTAGACTGGGGCAAGTGGCAAGAGGCTATGTGCCAGGTGGGCCTGTGTGGCGGTGGGTTATGAGTGTTGTGAGTCTGTGTGCCACAATGGGCTGTGTGCAACTGTTGAGTGCTGGAAGTCTTGCCTTGGTCAGTTAAGGACTTCACCTTGCAAGCCTTTGATCTGAGTCACCCGTACAACCACATGTCTGGTATGGGACAGACCTAGTTGATTAGGGTTCTGATATCTTTCCTCTGATACCTCGGGGTGGCAGTGCACGGGGGTGTATCTGCACGGGGGAGCGTACCTGTGCTACGGCTTGGTGCCCATCCAATGGTGATTGACCTGTCCTATACTTCGGCTCAGTGTGAGGGAAGTGATAGTGAGGTATCTGGAGAGGTTCTTTGGTTAAGGTAGAGGTTCCTGAAAAGCTTTGTTGCGGACAATCACCTGTGTGGTGAGCGGCTATATCTTGTGGGTAATGTGTACAACCTCTGCAGAGTGTCAAAACTATTCGAATAGCCGTGCTCGCGATAATGAGCATTGCTCCGGGATTACAGTTAAGGGTTAGATATTCAAAAACAAAATGTGGAAAGGGTGGCTGTGTGCCAGTGTTAAAATGAACTGTTAAGGCTGTGTGCCGAAAATTTTCGAAGAAAAACCATTTGAAGAAATTAGTATTATTTATAACTATTTCACTTCTTTAAACTAAATAAATTATTGGTTTAAAAATGTTGTTTGATGCAAAAGAGCCAATTAAGCCAATTCTTTGGAATAAGCCTTGCATATAGTAATAGCGCTGCATTCTGTGCATTACTTCTTGAGTGCCTTGTGTACTCACCCCTCCTTGCTTATCAACCCCAACATCAGTGGAGGAGTCTACACCAGCGTGGGAGGAGGAGTACAATGAGGATCCGGACAATTAGGGGGCAAGCCCAGTCGATTGCCTGTGGCAAGATGAAGGCTTCCACGACATTTATTTATGTTCCGCTGCTATTTCATTTACTCTGAATAATGTAAGCCCTGCGTGGCTGATTCTATGTAAGGAGACCATAAGGTCGTACAACTCAGTTTATATAAATGTTTGCACTATTTATTTGTATATCGTTGTGAATGTCTGTGATGTGCGACCCTGTAAGACTGTGTGTGCTAGCGTGATCCTAGACTAGCACAGAATACACGGAGGGTCCGAATTGGCAGATTCAGGTCCCGACACCACCCAAGTTGATTACTGATTGCACCACATGCCATCAACAATTCAACATAGTTGTGTGACATCCCTCACCACAACACATTCTCATCGTGTGATAACACCTTACACACAGGTTCATAATCATGTTCCATATTCCATTAGTCAAGATTAGACATTGATGATTCAAGAACATGTGATGATGTGGCATGGCTAAGCATACTAATATGATCTAACCAACCCATGTTGATTCTAGTATTAACCAACTAGTAAAGACCAATCTAGGGTGAAAAATAAATCATGGAGTACAAATGACAAGATAGAGAATAAAATAGATTAAATAGATCCCAAATTATTTAAAAGCATTTATACGCATAAAATATCATGCATAAGATTGAAACGAAATAGCAATTTTATAAAATGGCTTCAACATGATCAAAGCACACTTGCCTTAGAATAGCCCTTATCCTTGCTCTGGACCTAGCTCTTGAGTTTACGATTCCTCTTCGAATGCTCTGAGCAACTCGACGTTTACGTGAAACGAGAGAGAAAACCAAATAAATAGTAAAATAGAGAGCAAAAAAACTCTAAAAATTAAATAAAATTTACTATTAAATATATCTCAATTTTTAAAAAATTTAGGAACTTGAATCACCTCAATCGGAGGTAGTATGAGGGAGAACGGGTTCACGAAATATGTGAATAAAAGAGAATATCAGAAAATATTAAATAATTAATTATCGGAATTAAATCTATATTGAAAATCCGATTTTTATTGCACAAGCGTGACGTCAGCTTCACCGGTGCTGACACGTTGCTTTTGGTCAATGGATCAGGTCCACAGGTCCGCACTGGTTCATGGTCAACACGTGTTAACATTTGATTGGTCACAGTGCAGGCACGATCTCAACCTTTCATCCAAGATCTGACGGCCCACATCCACCACTAATCCCTCAAACATGTGGCCTGATGAGGAATCATCCACGCAGAGCACATCGGGAAGGACCCCAGTGAATCGAACGATCAAGAGCTCGGTTGAACGCCGGCGATAGAATACACGGCGGCGCAACATCGGACTTGGGGACGACGCAACCGCGACGGTGACTCAAGGGCTTACCCACAATGATATCTGGCTTATCCGATAGCTCTCGATCTCGCTAACCCTTCGGTACCCTCAAAGCTGCCGATGACTCGACGACAGCGACACAACGAGAGCAAAACCGCCGCAACGACATCTTGAACCACGACGAGCAAGAACTTACCGACGGCTACACCTCAACGGTGATAACTGGGCCAAAATACACGGTGACTAACGGAGAACCTCGTACGGGGGTTAAGCCAGCTTATAAAGCCTCGAAAGGTGGGCTCTACACGAGCTCAACTCAGAGACGGTGACAAAGTCCAGATTCCAGACGGCGGCGACAGATTTGAGAAGAAGCAATCCTTCCCGTCCCACGCGTCATAGATCAGGCGGCTCCCCAACGATCCAAATGTGGCGCGATCCTAGCTCTCCATACATATCATCCGATGACCACGCATGCTTAGGGTTACAAACAAACACAACTAATCCCACCCGTCCGATCAGGATCCAATGGCTAGGCATATTAGGGTTTTCGATCTGAGCTCTAGCTGATCTCGGCCGCATGACTAAGATCTGACGGTGAAAATCCATCAATGCGGAAGAGCAGCCCGAATAGAAGAATGGGTTGGGCTTTTTAAGGTTCTGGCCAATAACTATTAAAACAATTACTCAGGGTTTTCAAATAAACAAAAATCCAAAAATTAAATTAATTTTTTTAAGGCAACTAATATATCAAGAAAGATCTAAGAAAATCCTAAAAAATAATTTAAGACATTTAGAGCTCAAATAAAATATTTTTGAAAAAACTTTATTTTGAACTTATCATTAATAAAATAGTTTCTCAAAAAAGGCTTTAATACTTAATATTTAGTAAATGCAAATAAAATCCAAAAAAATCTAATAAATTCAGAAAAACCATAAAATGCATAAATAACACAATAAATTAATAAAAAATTAAAATTGGGATGTTAAAAACATCCCCCTTAACAGAATCTCGATCTTGAGATTTAGGGCTACTACAAAATAGGTTAGGGAATTCTGACTTCAGATCCTTTTCACGCTCCCAAGTAGCCTCACTTTCTGAATGATTGCTCCACTGCACTCTACAAAAATGAATAGACTTATTCCTGGTCTTGCGCTCCATCACATCCAAAATCTTGATTGGCTGCTCCTTGTAGGTCAAATCCTCTTGCAGTTCAATTGCTTCTAATGATACTCTAAGGCACTTCTTAAACTATGACACATGAAACACATCATGCACTCCCGCCGATGACTGTGGTAACTCTAACAGATAAGCAACCTCTCCTTGTCGGCTCAAGATCTTGAACAGACCAACATATCTTGACGCTAGCTTCCCTTTAGTGTGAAACCTTTTGATACCTTTAAGAGGGGTAACTCTAAGATACACATAATCATCTGACTCAAAGCTCGATTCACGATGACAATTATCAGCATAGCTTTTCTGTCTAACTGTGCTATTTTCAACCTCTCTTTAATCATAGCAATTTGCTCTTCGACTTCTTTGAGAATATTAGGCCCAAACACCAAACACTCTCCTATCTCATTCCAATTAAATGGAGTACGATAGGCACGACCATACAAAGCCTCAAATGGTGATATTTGCAAACCAGCCTGATAACTGTTATTATAGCTAAACTCTGCATATGGCAAACACTTATCCTACGATGTAGCATAAGCTAATGCACAAGCTCTTAACATACCCTCAAGAATCTGATTAACTCTCTCATTCTGACCATCTGTCTGTGGATGATACAGTGTACTGAAATTAAAATGAATTTCCATTGCTTCATGTAGCTTACCCAAACCCTTGAGGTAAATTGGGTACCTCTATCTGACATAATCTTCTTAGGTACGTGCAAACACACAATTCTTGACATATACAGCTCTGCCAAGCGATCTCCTGAGTAGGTAGTCTTCACTGGTATGAAGCGATCAACTTTGGTCAGACGATCAACGATGACCCATATAGAATCATATCATTTATGGTTTTAGGCAAATTCTGAGCGCTATGGATTTTATTACCAATTTGTCTCTTACTTCTACTCAGAAATCTGCAACAGCTATAGCGAACCAACAGGTCTCTGATGCATTGCCTTCACTCTTTGACACACATCATATAAAGCAACATATTCAGCAACTTCACGCCTGTTCTGAGGCCACCAAAACCTTTCCTCATGATCTTGATACATTTTAGCACCTTCTGGATGAATTGAATAATTGGAATCATGAGCTTCCTCTAGAATCAACCGTTTGAGCTCATTCTTGTTCGGTACACAAATTCATCCTTAAACCACATAGTTCCCTGATCATCCAAAGTTTACTCCTTGGCTAAGCCTTCATCTTCCTTAGACTTGATTCTGTTGATATATTCATCATCTTTCTAACCATCTCTGATCTAATCCTCTAGAGTAGGCTTCACTCCCAAATAGCTAAAAATCCTTGTGGAGCAACTTCTAGTTTTAACTTCTGAAATTCTCTGCATAACTCTGACTAATCAATCTGCACTAGCACATTAGCACTATGGCTCTTATGGCTCAAGGCATCAGCTACCACATTAGCCTTACGAGGATGATAATGGATTCCAACATTATAATCCTTAATCAACTCCAGCCATTTCCTTTGTCTCTTTCTGAGATCAAACTGAGTAATATATACTTTAGACTCTTATGATCTGCATATATCTAACATCTATTTTTAATGAGATAATGACGCTATTTTTTCAAAGCATGC
Organism: Otatea glauca; assembly: GCA_036346275.1. Taxonomy (NCBI): domain Eukaryota; kingdom Viridiplantae; phylum Streptophyta; class Magnoliopsida; order Poales; family Poaceae; genus Otatea; species Otatea glauca. Next base: position 27,550,242 of record CM070726.1, on the reverse strand, counting down.
ACTACGGCAGCTAACTCCAAATCATGTGTAGGATAATTCTCCTTATGTGGTATCAATTGCTTCGACGCATATGCAACAACCTTGCCATTCTGCATCAATACGCATCCAAGACCTTGTCTAGAAGCATCACGATATATATCAAAACTGTTCAACACATCTGGCAATACTAACACAGGTGCTATCGTCAGATGCTTCTTCAATTCCAAAAAACTCTTTTCGCACTCTAGCGTCCATGCAAACTTCTTTTCCATTTTCAAAAACTGTGTAAGCGGTCTAGCAATCGTCGAAAATCCTTTTATGAATCGATGGTAATATCCCACCATTCCGAGAAAACAATGAATCTGAGTAATAGACTCCGGTTGCTCCCAATGTAAACTGCTTCCACTTTGCCTGCATCAAAGCAACTCCTTTAGCAATTATTGCATGGCCAAGAAATTAAACTTTCTCCTTCTAAAAGTCACACTTGCTAAATTTGGCATACAATTGTTGCTCTCGCAGCCTCTCCAAAACCAATCTCAAATGTTCTACATGCTTTTCTCTTGTCTTGGAGTAAACAAGAATATCGTCTATCAATACCATGACAAAGTTGTCCTATTATATGAAAACCTTAGTCATCATGTTTGTAAGGACCCGAATCCACTGATTCGAACCCACTGTGTTTACTGCACTAGTCCCAGGATCAACGCTAGTGCACACAGCTTAACATTGGTACATATCACATCATACACAACGATAATAGAATAATAGTTCATTTATTTGATATAGCTAAATGTATGATCTTATGACCAACTTACATTATTAAGCCACGCAGGGCAAGACTGAGAATATAACTAATGATTAAGCAGCGGAAAATAGAAACGTAGATAGCTCATCAGTTCACCACAGGCAATCGACAAGGCTCGGACCCTAATGACTCGTGTCTTCCTGGACTTCCTCTTCCAACACAGGTGTAGATTCTTCAACTGTTGATTATTGTTGTTTGGCAAGGGTGAGTACTTAAAGCACTCAACAAGTTGTGCATAGAATGCAATTCTATGTATCTATATGTAAGGCTTATTCCAATGGATAGGCTATCATGGCTATTTTGCAATAAGCGAGCATTTATGAACAAATACAATAAATAGATTGTAAAGAATGTAAAACAAATAGCAATAATAAATAACTTCAGTATTTCTCAAGTAAACCAAGTTTCCAATCCTAAGTCAAATTTCATCTTCCATATGGCATTCCGCCATCCCAACCATGTTGTCCAATTAATTAAGCTAACCCTTAACTGTAATTCCCGAGCATTACTCAATACCGTGAGCACGGCTATCCGAATAGTTTCACACTCTGCAGAGGTTATGCACTTTACCCACGTGATACAACCAAACACCACCAAGGCGAGTGATTATAACAAAGCCTTTACAATGCTCTGTCATAACCCGATACTACCCGCTAAGGATTCAACACTGGTGGGACTGGTTACCACATCCAGGGCCCCCCTCTTGCGCCATGTGAATTACACCATAACTCGGGAACTCACACCGACCACGATAGTACCAAAATTAAGACATTGCAAATTACTCAGCTAGGCTGGCCCATACCAGACATGTGGTTGCATGATAGACTCAGGTCAAAGGCTTGCAAGGTTAAGTCCTTAGTGTGATCAAGGCAAGACATCCACATACCCTCTGCCCATCGGGCCCACCTTGGCCTCCTCGCCCCTTGCCACTTGCCTCAATCTAAGTTATTATCACCCAGTTGATTACCAAGCACCACGTGCCATCAACAATTCAACATCGTTGCGTGACATGACTCGCCACAACAACTCAATCTCATCGTGTGATCCCACATGACACACAAGTTCATAATATTGTTCCATATTCCATTAATCAAGATTAATTATCAATGATTCTGACACATGTGATGACGTGGCAAGGCTAAGCAACTAATGCGGTCTAAACCTCCAATGTTGATTATAATTATTAACCAACTATAATTAACCAATCTAGGGTGACAATGGATCATGGCATACAATGACAAGGTAGGGTATAGATCAATCTGGTATATTAGCTAAGCCCAATCTAACTTGAAACAATTGTATATTTGAAACATATGCAATAGGGTAAAACAAATATAGCAATTTTATAAACATGGGTTCAACATGATCAAAGCACAACTTGCCTTGGAATAGGTCCCGATCAGTTCGGAACTTGCTCTTGATTTGTTGGGTCTTCCTCGGAAGCGTCACACAATTCAACGTCTACGCGGTACCAAGAAGAAAAGCAAATAAATACCAAAACAGAGAGCAAATGAACTCCAAAAATCAATTAAAATTCACCATTAAATAGATCTCAATTTTACAAATTTTTAGAAACTGGAATCACTCAAATCCAAGAAAAATCTCAAAAATACTTTGAGACATTCTGGACTCAAATAAAATATTTTTGGTAAAACTTCATTTTAACTTTGCATAAATTTAAATAGATTTGAACAAAAGGCAATAACTTGATTTAAAATTAATTCCAATAAATCCAGAAAAATCCAAATAATTTCCAGAAAATCATAAATGCACATTTAAGCAATAAAAACATAATTAGGCCAAATTTTGGGATGTTACAATGTTCATGAAATATGCAGGAGTATTGGTCAATCCAAATGACATGATCGTAACTCGTAATGTCCATATCACTTAGATAACACATTCTTAGGAACATCCTCCGAATGGATCTTCAATTGATGATATCCTGATCAAAGATCTATCTTGGAGAAAACTCTAGCTCCTCTTAACTAATTAAACAAGTTATCGATCCTGGGCAACACATACATATTCTTGATCGTCACTTTATAAAGGCACAATAATCAATACACATCCTTAGACTTCTTTCTTTCTAACGAACAAAACAGGCGCTCCCCACGAAAATGAACTATGTCTAATGAAACATTTCTCAAGCAACTCCTCGATCTGTTTCTTATGTCTAATGAAACATTTCTCAAGCAAGTCCTCGATCTGTTTCTTCATCTCAACTAACTCATCCGAAGGCGTCCAATATGGTCTCTTCACAATTGGTGCTATACCAGGCACTAACTCGATCACAAACTTGATCTCTTGATGTAACAACACACCAAGTAGATTATCAGGAAACACATCTGGATACTCTCTAACAACTAACACATCCTTCAAGCTGACAACTTCCATACTGTTTACCATTAGTTGACCATCACGAACTGCGATCGCTTGAAGTTCCACTTTCTTGCCACTAGGGCTTTTCAAAGACACAACTCTTCGGCCACAATCCAAAATAGCCTTATGCTTGGACAACCAATTTATTCCAAGAATATCATCTAAGATCTGAGTATCTGATATAATAAAGTTCGCCCGGAACTTTTCTCTGATCATAAGCATCTGAACTTCCAAACATCCTCAGTTAGATTGAGCAATAATTGAGTACTTTTTGACAATGGCAAATCTTCTGGGCTAACAAACTTTGCGCTAAACACCACTGCCCGGACCATCATTGCACACGCATCACTTCCCGATGATCCATCAACACGGGTGAATACTCAGGAAAACATCTCACCATTCATTTACCATCAATGCTTTTATTCCAACACTTCACATACCAATATATTACCATCTTTACTTTATCACTTTAAACAAGGAATCTTTACAGGGAATTCATCACTAATCACTTTCCTTTACAAATAGAGTTATGATGCTTGCGTAAGGTAAAATTATTGATCTACCTTGATTAGCGTTTGCGCTAAAGTCTTGACTGGGACAGAGTTGAGATTGAAATGAACCGGCGTGGTCACTTTCTTCTGAGGGCAAATGTTGGCTAAATTCTTGGGCTTATGGTAGCTATAATAGAGTTTAGGGCAAACTCTCTTCCTTGAACATTTGTTGACTAGGGTAGTATCTTCACTCAGACGCCTTTTCTTCAACTGATTCTCTGAGCAAGCTGCTCTTGCAACTTCACGAGTCACTCTTGCGTTATGCACTTGATTAAGGTGACTTTTGAAATAGTTGTGGCTATAGGAAATACTCATTCTCTTTGTGGGCATTGTTTAACAAAATGGCCTCCCTCATGATAGTAATAGCACAAACGTTTGCATCGCTGTGGCTTATCGGTTGCCATTATATGCTCAATATTGTTCTTCTTGTGAATCTCAATTTGACGTTTCTTGGAGCACTTCCTAGCCCAATGACCTCTTTTATCACACAAGAAACAAGTTGTCGGTCATAACAGCTTAACACTTACCTGAAGTGGCTTGACAGGATTGCATCACTGTTTCTTTGACTCTTCAAGCGATATGGCACTTACAACTGATGTTTCACATCCTTTTGACAATTCTTGAGCCACTGTGCCTCGCAAACTCTCTTGCTGATGCTGGGTCACAACGGTAACTATCGGATCCAAGGAACATTGAATAGGGCAATGATCTTGACTTTCACAAAGGCGACATGTAATGTTGCTTATAGGATACTTTTCAAGAGAATGGCTTCTTTCACAGCTAGAGCAATTGATCACATGCTCATCAATGGTATGTCCTATTTCTTCATAGCGAAAGTACACTCGATATTCTAACTTGTTTGGTTGGCAACACTTCAAAGAACAACGTCTAGATACTAAATAAGGGACAGGGATAACATTCTGGTTTGAATCCACCACGATCACATCATCCTTTGGTGGAGCAAAGAGAAAATAAAAAGCAGCAACAAAATCATTCTAAGAGATATTCTGCGGGGCTTCATGAATAGCACAATATTTCTTCCACCATTCAGCAGCAATTCCTTCCAACAGATAAGAAGCATACTTGGCCTTATCACCATTTCTACAATGAGCAGTGAGTAACTTCCTCTCAATGGTCTTAAGCCAATCATCCGCTTCCGAAGGTGAAACATTTCCAGTCGGCGAACGAGTCCTTATGAATTTTGATAACCTTGAGTAAGAACAGGAATCATAGATAACAACCCAAAACATTTTTTTGGTATTAGTTTGATTGTTCATATTCTACATTTGCTTCGTCATTCCATGCATCAACTGAGTATGAACAGCCAAGAACGCTCCAAAACTCTGCATGATCGTCTGCGATGATGGTTGAAAAACTGATCCATCATTGGGGTTCACTGGGTTGATTACCACTTTCGCTGATTTTGTTGTTTCCACAAGTCTAAATCATCTGCTTGATTGCTTCACAGGGTTAGGGGAGAGGGAAATAGCAAGGTAAGAAGCAGGGATCCTAATGCAGGGGAGATAGGTTTCACCCAACAACTTAAGCAAACAATATTAATAACTTGGTATGATTGCTTACAAAAGTCTAAGAGCTATGCAACACATACTGCACACTCAGCAATCAAGGAAGAACCAATTCAACCTAAACACACAAAGCTACCTCCAACATGGGCGACACTCCTATCTTAGCAGACGCGACTCCCACATATGAGTCTCAACTGGCTACTCGAAGCACTAGATCTTCTAGCATATGGAACACTTCCTTGATCCACTCTTCCTTAAGCTCGACGATTCATTTCTTTATGATCTTTAGGGTTGACAGTAGACACTCAGTGCTTACTTCTAAGGTGTGGTATATCGTTTTCTATTCAGGATAGCTTAGGGAATATTTCAACTCAATCCAGCAAGGAAAAAAGAAATTTCAGCAGGGGAAAAGAATAGAAGGATGAGGTAAGTCAAAAATGTATTATTCTATTCAGTTAAATCTTTCATTTAGAAAATAATTTTGAATGACCTTAAGAGACGACCAGACTATCTAGGACCAAGACCTACAGTCAGTATAGCTTTGATACCACCTCTGTTGGGACCTGAATATGCAAATCTGGATCCTCTGTGTCTATCGCACTAGTCCAGGATCACGCTAGTGCACACAGGCTCAACATCGATGAATGTCACAATCATACATGGTGGAACATAATAAAAGGCATCATATATTAAATAAAACTAATTGAATGACCTTACAATCAACTTACATGACCACACCTCGTAAGACTAAAAAAATCAATTTAATCTACAGCGGAATGAAAACGTAGATAACCCCTCAATATACCATAGGTAGGTGACAAGATTTGCACCCTAAACTTTCGTCTCCTCCTAGTACTTCTCCTCTAGGATTGGTGTAGACTCCTCAACTAGTGATTTTTTGTTGGCAAGGGTGAGTACTTAAAGCACTCAACAAGTTGTGCACAGAATGCAGTTCTATATAACTATTATATGCAAGGCTTATTTCAAAGAAATGGCTATCATGACTATTTTATAGTAAAGCAGCATTTATGAACAAGTTCAATAAGTAGATTGTAACAACAATAAAATAAATAATAGTAAATAATAGTTTCAACATTTCGCAAGTAAATAAAGTTATCCTAAGTTAGATTCCAAACCATCCAATGGCAACCTGCCATCCATCCCAAGTTTTCATTTTATAAAATCTAACCCTTGACTGTAATTCTCGAGCTATGCTCAATACAGCGAGCACGGCTATCCGAATAGATTTACACTCTACAGAGGTTATGCACTTTACCCACACGACATGATCATCTCTTGTTACCATACAATTAACACACTTCCTTTAGTGTGTCAGTGAAGAGATCATGACAAAACCTTTACAAAGCTTTGCTTTAACCCAGTATTACCCGCTGAGGTTTCAACACTGAAGGTTTAAAACGCCACAATAGAGCCCCATCTTGTTCCATGTGAGTTGATTCATGAACCCGGAACTCACACCGCCATTGGTAGTACCAAAGCTAAAACATTTCTAATTAATCAGCTAGGCTGCCCCATTCTAGACATGTGGTTGCAAGGCTGACTCAGGTCAAAGGCTTGCAAGGTTAAGTCCTTAGAGTGACTAGGGCAAGACTTTCACATACCCTCCGCCTTATTGGCCCACCATGGCGCACTGCCCCTTGCCACTTGCCCCAATCTAAATGATTACCAACACAGTTGATTACCAATTGTAGCACATGCCATCAACAATTCAACATTGTTGTGTGACATCCCTCGCCACAACAACTCAATCTAATTGTGTGACAACACCTGACACACAAGTTCACAATCATATTCCATATTCCATTAGTCAAGATTAGACATTGATGATTCAAGAACATGTGATAACGTGGCATGGCTAAGCATACTAATACGATCTAACCAACCCATGTTGATGCTAGTATTAACCAACTAGTAAAGACCAATCTAGGGTGACAAATAAATCATGATGTACAAATGACAAGGTAGGGAATAATTTAAATTCGTAGATTAACTAGATCCCAAATTATTTAAAAGCATTTATACACATAAAACATCATGCATAAGATTGAAACGAAATAGCAATTTTATAAAGATGAGTTCAACATGATCAAAGCACAACTTGCCATAGAATAGCCCTTATTCTTGCTCTAGACCATGGTCTTGAGTTGAAGATTTCTCCTCGGCACTCCGAACAACTCGACAACAACGCGAAATGAGAGAGAAAACAAAATAAACACTAAAACAGATAGCAAGTAAACTCTAATAATCAAATAAAATTCACCATTAAATATATCACAATTTTACAAATTTTTATAAACTTGAATCACCTCAATTAGAGCTCATATGAGGGAGAATGGGCTCACGAAAGATTTGAATAATAGAGAAAATCACAAAATATTAAATAATTAATTATCAGAATTATATTAAATAATTAATTATCAAAATTAAATCTATACTCAAAATCCATTTTTTTATTGCGCAAGCATGACATCAGCTTCGCCGGTGCTGACATTTAGAGCTCAAATAAAATATTTTTCACAAAACTTTATTTTGAGTCTCTCATTAATAAAATAGTTTCTCACAAAAGGCTTTAATACTTAACATTTAGTAAATGAAAATAAAATCCAAAAAATCTAATAAATTTAGAAAAAACATAAAATGCATAAATAACACAATAAATTAATAAAAAACTGAAGGACCATGTGGAGGTCCATCCATGTTTGTGATGAGTATTTGACTTTATTTGAGCAAGGTGTGCTCAGGTTTGAGTTTGATTTGAATTGGAATTCAAAAGGAAGCAATTTGAGTTGTGTTAGCTTCTTGAGGTACTACCGGCCTGTGGCTGGCGGTAGAACCGACTGATGATTGAGACATAATTAATTGTGAGCATTTATGATGATTGAACATTGCTATGTTAGGTATTTCCTTATTTTTGATCGTTGCAGGACGACGGTGCTAGGTCATGGTGAGGCGAAGGATGGCCGGGACTAAGAGAGGAGCGTCGGAGGTCCAGACGGTTGGGAATCGCCGGAAGATGATTAGAGACGGAGTTAGTGCAAGCCGTGAAGACAAGGAATGGATGAGATGCTAGCTTGACGCTGCGTGGATCAATGAGGACCATTGGATCTTGGTCTAGTTGATAATTTAGCGGGTCTAGTTAGTGTGCTTTGAGAACCGTGCGAGAAAACCCATTATGTGTTGTGGGTTTTGGGTGAACCCTTGCATGATTGGTTGAGTGGGTTAATCCTAGCGCTTGATGGATTCTCTAGGGTTTAGAGGCTCATCCAAGGGTGGTAGGTGGCCCAAGAATTGTATAAATATGGGTGGAGGGGTAGCCTTCCTCCTTGAAGGTTTTGAGGTTTTTGATGCTCCTTTGAGCCTTGTGTTAGTGTTATGCCCTTGAGGAAATCATTTAGATGATTGTAACATAACTATGTTTATGAATAATAATATGATTATTGGTCCAATTAATGTATATCATTGGATTGATTAACAAGTATGTGACTTGCTTATGAAGCTCTTTACTTATTGATGTAATTCGATAAATATCTCTAATCGGAAATCATCGTATAGGACAACAATGAATAGATCAGCACATGTAGTGATCGATGATCATGCTTAATAGATCATGGGATATGGAGATATCATCTATACATTGTGGACGCATGTTAAAGAACATGAGTTAGATAGACCCGCAATGGGACACTGCGAGAATGTTTCATTCTTATGTGTCATCAGTGTATCTCATACATAGTAGATGTATGATCCTTAGACCTGAGATTGTCATATTCCCTACATGTGTAATAGTTTTCCTTGGGGCTATCAAACACTACTTCCTAACCGAATAGTTATAAAGGTAGCTTTCATGTTTATTATGAAACGTGTAGAGAGAAGTGAGCAGTCAAGATGGAATTTGCCACTCCAATGAAACGGAGACATATGACAAGGCCACTCGTGTGATATGATTAAGGAAGTGCATGGCCATACCGTGATTGAGGAGTCAATCACAACTTATTAATATATCACGGATACGAGAGATGGATTGAATTATCAAAGGATGACATGCTTCTCGCCTTGAGTTCAATCTTCATATACTTGGCAAAGGGATTATTACATGAGTACTTTTGATAGGTTCTGTCCAATTTGATCATAGTATGTTTGGAAGTTGGCAAACTTTGCAAGGAGCCGCTACCAACTATTGGATTGAAAAGGAGTTTTCCGAATCCATGTCCAAACGTCACGTGAACTGCAGGTCACACACTTAATGGGCTGGGGCGCATTAATTTGGATTGGATCCGTAATTAATGGACCTCGTGGGCTTAGCACGCGGATGGGCCTGGTTTAGGTTTCATCTCGTGGCTATATAAGGAGGGAGGAGGGTGAGTGCGTGTGCTTTTCATGGTTTAGAAGTGATTCACCGAAACCCTAGCTTCCTCCTCTCGCGCCCTGCCGAGCGACCAGTGCTTGCACATCGGCGCACGGCGTTCCATCCTGGGCGTGTGGGCTGCTGCGGTGTGGCTGCTGCGCGGCTGCGGCGTGGGAGGGCGTTCCACGGCGAGGCAGGGCGATCCACTCCATCGGCGCAACGATCGCGGCGAGGATGATCCACTACATCGATGTGGGAAGGATTTATATCTGCTGCGCGTCTAGTGGTAATCTTATCGTGATCCCCTTCTTGCGAGTAGCTTTACGTTCTGTGGTAGATTTTTTTTGTGCTAGTGTAGCATATCGCGTTCCTTTTCAATGGTATCAGAGCCATCTCGTATAGATTTGTGATCTGGATGTTGCACATATGATGTGTGAGGTTAGTAGATTGGATCTATTATATGTTCAGCCGGTTCATGTGATGAATTGGTGACGGCGACCATCGATGAGATCGATCGGTTTAGGGTTTGAGGAAAGTGCAAACCGACTCAATCTTGATTTGGGTGAGTCCGTTCATGGTACGACGTTACCCTTACCGGTCGGGTTACCGCCATCAGGGTTTCTGAAAGTATCCATATGGGACCAAGTCAATCAGATTAAGTTGGATTGGGTCAATCTAGTTGATCCATGGAAAGCGCAAACCGATTCAATATTGATTTGGGTGAGTCCGTTCATGGTACGACGTTACCCTTACCGGTCGGGTTACCGCCATCAGGGTTTCTGAAACGTATACATATGGGACCACCGCCGAGGCTACGCCTTGGACCTGCAAGAAGCGCCCCTTGGACCTGCCGGTAGCGCCCCTCGGACCCCGGAGTCGTAGGGTTGCTTTTGTTTAACTCATTTTTGCAGGGAATTATGTGAAATAGTATGGCCTATGTGTATGTGAAGCATGTAATTTCTACATGGCCTGCGTGCCGTGTCAAGCCATAAGGCTATTTAAATTGTATAACGACCTGCGTGTCGACTTGTGATGCTTCAAACCCTCATGTAAATTTCATTACCAAAAGTTATAAGGTGTTGCATCCATAATTTTGAAGACGATGGTATCAAGCAAGGTGGCTAGGTGAACAAATCAAGCAAGGTGGCAAGGTGAACAAACAAGCATGATGATGGAGATCTTAATGCTAAGGGCCATGCTATTTCACAGCTTATTTTGATTTTCTGTGGATGTGTGTTTAATCCTTGCTATTTTCTTTATGCTCATTTCATGTGATGCCATGTTCTTAGTAGATTTTGTTCATCCCTGTAGTTCAAATTTTAAATCAAAATGTCCATCCAATTGTTGCACCTATCAAGAATTTAGATCGTTATTGATATGACTGCCAAAGTAGTATATAAATGGCTATCTTAATATATGATAGGGATGTGTTGGACACATCACGCATAACAATGGTAGATTTAATCAAGCTATCAAAACGGTTTTGGGCTTGAGGACATAAGTGGTTGGGATTTGATTTCAGTAATGAAGGAACCTATACAAGACAATTGGTGTCTAGGAAAACACACATGAGGCGAGTTTCTTAATTGGCACCCGAATACGGAAGTGCTCCCTCCTCATGTGAGCCCTTGGGGCGAGTTGACTGGCCATGAGTCAAGTTGACGGAGGCATTCATTACTTGTTTTCATACTCAACAAACAAGAGTTACATAAGATGTAATTAGCAAAGGTGTTGCTTACCTATGTCATTAAATTTCTAGCAGTGATGCCAAAGCTCACTAGTGTTTGATGAATATGGATCTTGAATACTCACTATGTGTCTATAAAAGGGACATAAAATAGGAGTGTCTTTTATTAAAATGTTTAATAATTTTTTTTTCATAAACATAGTGCTTAGAATCTTTGCATGTTTTTGTTGTAGTTCAATGGCACCTTCTCCTACTCCTGCTACACCTGGTTTTGCTTTGAGATCGGTTTTGGAAAGGGAAAAACTTAATTGAACTAATTTTGTTGATTGGTATCGCAACCTGAGAATTGTTCTCAAGCATGAAAAAAAGGACTATGTTCTAGAGAATCCAATTCCTGATGAACCAGCCGAAAATGCTCCTCGCAATTTGAAGGTTGAATATGAAAAGTATGTTAATGCTTCAGAGAGTCACTTTGTCTCATGCTAGTCACCATGGACTCTGAGCTCCAAAAGCAATATGAGGACCAGGATGTTTACAATATGATTGTGGGCTTGAAGGGCATGTTTGGGAATCAAGCAAGAGATGAGAGGTATGGTATCTCAAAGCTTTTATTTGCTTGTAAGCTGGCTGAAGGCAATCCGGTCAGCCCTCATGTGATCAAGATGATTGGTTACATTGGGAGATTGGAAAAACTTGAGTTTCCCCTTAGCCTCGGTTTGGCCACAGATGTTATTCTCTAGTCTCTGCCTCAGAGCTTTGAGCCATTCATTATGAATTTTCATATGAATAGCATGGAGAAGAGCCTAACCGAGCTACATGGGATGCTCAAGGCTGCCGAGGAAAGCATTAAGAAAAAACCCAATCATGTGATGATGGTTCAGAAAACAACTGCTTTCAAAAGAGGAAGGCTAAGGTGGGGCACGGAAAGAGCAAGGGCAAGGGCAAGAGCAAGGCTCAAGATGAGATCGCAAGCCTCAAAAATAAGCTTCAGAAGCTTAAAGTTGGCCCTCAACCTGATACCCAATGCTTCTATTGCAAGAAATCAGGACATTGGAAACGAACTGCGAAAAGTACCTGGCAGATAAGAAGAATGGAAATGTGGTTTCCACTTCAGGTATTAATGTTATAGAAATTAATCTTGCTACTTCTTCACTCAGCTCATGGGTATATGATACCGGTTCGGTTGCTCACATTTGCAATTCGATCAGGGTGATAAAGAGTAGAGACTTGGCGAAAGGAGAAGTGGATCTTGGCGTGGGAATAAAGCAAGAGTTCTGGTCTTGCCATTGGCACATACCCATTGCATTTGCCTTGAGTTAGTTTTAGAACTCAATAATTGTTATTTTGTTCCATCTTTGAGTAGAAACATTATTTCATCTTCTTGTTTGGAACATGAAGGTTATGATTTCGAATAAAGAACTTTGTTTGTTCAATATTTATGAATGATATTTATTATGGTCGTTGCCCCATGGTGGATGGGTTGTACATCCTTGAACTCGAAGAGAAACACATCTATAACATTAATGTAAAAGGCATCGGCCTAATGATTTGAACCCTACCTTTTATGGCATTGTCGCTTAGGTCATATAAATGAGAAGCGCATGAAGAAGCTCCATGGTGATGGACTTCTAACCTCATTTGATTTTGAATCATTTGAAACATGTGAATCTTGTTTACTTGGCAAGATGACAAAAGCCCCTTTCACAGGTTTTTGTGAGAGAACGAGTGAGTTATTGGCCCTAGTACATACAGATGTATGTGGACCAATGAGCTCGACTGCTAGGGGTGGGTTTCATTACTTTGTAACTTTTACCGATGACTTTAGTAGATATGGATATATCTATTTAATGAGGCATAAATCTGAAACTTTTGAGAGGTTCAAAGAGTTTCAAAATGAAGTACAAAATCAACTTGGCAAATCAATAAAACACTTACGATCAGATCGTGGTGGCGAATACTTGAGCCAAGAGTTTGGTGATCATCTAAAGCAATGTGGAATCGTTCCGCAACTTACTCCGCTAGGAACGCCTCAATGGAATGGCGTGTCCGAACGACAAAACCGAACTTTATTAGATATGGTTCGGTCAATGATGAGCCAAACAGATCTGCCATTATCCTTCTGGGGTTTCGCTCTAGAGACAGCTGCGTTCACTTTGAATAGGGTCCCATCAAAATCCGTTGAGAAGACGCCATATGAGATATGGACTGGGAGAAGTCCCATGTTGTCATTTCTCAAGATATGGGGATGTGAGGCTTATGTAAAACGTTTACAATCAGATAAACTCGCACCTAAATCAGAAAAATGCTTTTTGTGGGGTATCCTAAAGAAATAAAAGGATATTACTTTTACAAAAGAAACGAGAAGAAAGTTTTTGTTGCTCGAAATGGTGTCTTTTTGGAGAAAGAGTTTCTTTCAAAAGAATTCAGTAGGAGTGATGTTTATCTTGATGAAGTTCGAGAATCACTTGAATATGTTCAAGCTACCACTGAACCTTCACAAGATATACAAAGTGTTGTACAACCTGTGGAAGAGACTCCAGCCCCACGTATGTCGGGGAGGCCGCGTCATGTACCTATAAGATATGGGAATGACATATTATTGTTGGAAAATGATGAGCCCACGACTTATGAAGAAGCAATGATGGACCCAAACTCCGAAAAATGGCTTGAAGCCATGAGATCCGAAATTCAATCCATGCATGACAATCAAGTTTGGAACTTGGTCGATTCTCCTGATGGTGTAAAAACCATTGAATGCAAATGGATTTTCAAGAAGAAGATAGACGTAAATGGAAATGTTCAGATCTATAAGGCACGGTTGGTGGCAAAGGGTTTCAAACAAGTTCAAGGAGTTGACTATGATGAAACCTTCTCACCGGTAGCCATGCTCAAGTCTGTCAGGATCATTTTAGCTATTCTTTGCATATTTTGATTATGAAATATGGCGGATGGATGTCAAAACAGCCTTCCTTAATGGGAATCTATCTGAGGATGTATACTGATACAACCTTGAAGGTTTTGTTGATCCTAAATATGCTAAAAGGGTATGCAAGCTTCAAAGATCCATTTATGGGTTAAAGCAAGCATCTCGGAGTTGGAACATTCGTTTTGATGAAGTGGTCAAAGGTTTTGACTTTATCAAAAATGATGAAGAGCCTTGTGTTTACAAGAAGGCTAGTGGGAGCGCACTTGTATTTTTGATTTTGTATGTGGATGATATATTATTGATCGGGAATGACATTCCTATGCTTGAAGATGTTAAGACTTCATTGAAAAGGAGTTTCTCAATGAAGGACTTGGGAGAAGCATGCTATATCTTGGGCATAAAAATCTATAGAGATAGATCAAAAAGGTTAATTGGATTAAGTCAGGAAACATACATTGACAAGATATTGAAAAGCTTCAATATGCATGAATCCAAGAGAGGTTTCATGCCAATGTCACATGGCATCAGTCTCTGCAAGAATCAGTGTCCTTCGACATCTGATGAGCGAGACAGGATGAGCAAGATTCCATATGCTTCAGCTATTGGGTCTATTATGTATGCCATGATATGTACACGCCCAGATGTCTCATATGCTCTAAGTGTCACGAGCAGATACCAAGCGGATCCTGGTGATGGTCATTGGATAGCCGTAAATAATATCCTGAAGTACTTGAGAAGAACTAAGGGTATGTTCCTTGTTTTTGGAGGTGAGGAAGATCTGGTTGCAAAGGGTTACACCGACGCAAGCTTCCAAACAGACAAAGATGATTTTCGATCGCAATCCGGGTTTGTGTTTACACTAAATAGAGGAACAGTAAGCTGGAAGAGTTCCAAGCA
This sequence comes from Otatea glauca, assembly GCA_036346275.1. Taxonomy (NCBI): domain Eukaryota; kingdom Viridiplantae; phylum Streptophyta; class Magnoliopsida; order Poales; family Poaceae; genus Otatea; species Otatea glauca. The sequence continues at coordinate 27,535,123 of CM070726.1, read as the reverse complement.
AAACACGGTGGCCGACTCTACGATGATAGAGTACATTGCGGCGGAGGCAAAAAGAAGCTGTGTGGATTAAGAAGTTTATCACAGAGCTTAGTGTGGTCGCTAGTGCCTCTAGTCCAATGGATATCTATTGTGATAATAGTGGTGCCATTGCACAAGCAAAAGAGCCTAGATCACATCAGAAATCTAAACACATACTACGGCGCTTTCACCTTATTCGCGAGATTGTGGATAGAGGTGACGTGAGAATATGCAAAGTACATACGGAAGCCAATGTGGCCGATCCGTTAACAAAGCCACTGCCACAGCCTAAGCATGAGGCACACACGAGGTCTATTGGTATTAGATACTTAATTGATTGACTCAAGTGCAAGTGTGGAGGACCATGTGGAGGTCCATCCATGTTAGTGATGAGTATTTGACTTTATTTGAGCAAGGTGTGCTCAAGTTTGAGTTTGATTTTGATCGATTTTCAAAATGAAGCAATTTTAGTTGTCTCTGCCAGGAGTGGCAGTACCGGTCGTACGGACGCGGTAGTGATGAGTTGGATGGTTTATTGCACATCTTTGTGGGCATTGCTATGTGAGGAGTTTCCTTGTCTTTGATGGTTGCAGGGCGACGGTGCTAGGTCATGGTGAGGCGAAGGATGACTAGGACTAGGCGAGGAGCGTCGGAGGTCCAGACGGTTGGGAGATTGCCTGAAGATGATCGGAGACGGAGTCTGGGCAAGTCAAGAAGACAAGGAAAGCAGTTGATGCTAGCTAGATGCCGCGTGGATCAATGAGGGTCGTCGGATTGAGGTCTAGTTGATAGGTAAGCGGGTCTAGGTAGTATGCTTTGAAAACCGTGCAAGAAAACCCGGTATGTGTGTGGGTTTTGGGTTAGCCCTTGCATGGCTGTGTGTGTGGGTTAATCCTAGCCCTTAGATGAGTGCTCTAGGGTTGAGGACTCATCCAAGGGTGGTAGGTGGCCCAAGAGTAGTATAAATAGGGGTGGAGGGTAGCCTCCTTCCCTTGAAGGTGTTGAGGTTTTGATGCTCATTTGAGCTTTGCCCATATGAATGTGAGGCTTTGTAACCTCCTTCCAGAAATGAAAGTTTTATCCATCCACCTCTGAATTTATTTTGCGCATTTACATTATGTCTTTACTTTACGCAGTTTAAATTCAGCATTTACTTTCCCGCAATTACATTCCCGCAATTTACTTTCAAGTAATTTGGATTTGCCTCCCCTCCTTCTAAATGCTGCTGATCTTGGATGTTTTGAGTGTGTTCATATGGTTTTACATCTCTTTTGCACTCTTGGATTGAGTAGGGAACATCTTTTCTTTCAAGTTCCAACTTTGTTAAGAACTTGTTCTTCGCGCAGCATTCAGTGTTTGATTTTTTTAAAAATATATAAAAATCCTTTTTGAGTTATTCTTGTTGGTGGAGGTGCGGGACGCTGATATACACCTGCATAAAAATTTTGGAGTTCACTTGTTGCACCGTTTGGGCGCCATGACGTAAAAACCGAGCCCCAAACTTTCTGCTCGAAGTTCTTGAGCATACTGTGTTCTTAGATTTTTCCTGTTTTTTCTGTATGGATTTATGAGAATAAATTTGGTGGAGTTCTTCATGACTCTGATGCTCATAGGGAGAAAAATTCTCAGAATTTTGTGAGCTTCAGAAACCCACCAACCTCCTGTGCAAATTGATGACAAGTTCTGGAAATTCTGCTTTTGCTTTTCTGAAAGTGACTTTTGTGATTTGAATTGATGTCCTTTCTAAAAGCAAGAGTTTGAATTGATTCCTCTTTATCTTGGATACTAGACAACCAGGATTGTGACTCAAAAATCCCCACATATTTTATGGTACTTGTCCATGCAAACTTGGGGTACACATCGTTGTCTAGTTTTTTGGGTTTTTCACAATTTCCTTTGAGCGATCTTGTCGAGGTTTTTGTTGGAGTATTTTGGGGGAATTTTTATTTGCGACCATTCACCCCCCCCCCCTCTGTTCGCCATCTCGGTCCTTCAATTGGTATCAGAGCCGGTTCTGCTCTTTCTAGATCTTGACCGGTCTCAAGAGCCATGGCGACGGACAAATATTCCACCAAGCCTCCCATCTTTAATGGAGTTGATTTTCCTTTATGGAAGTCCCGGATGGAGTCATACATCATCGCCTGTGGCTACGATATGGCGTAAGGTGAAACTCCCGTATGAGGTTCCTGGCGATGAAAATGTCACGGCCATCAATATGGTTGGCGTTGAGGCGAATGCTAAGGCAAGGAACATTCTCATACAGGGTCTTAGCTGTGGTGAGTATGATAGGATTTCTCACCTTCACTCCGCTCACGAGATTTGGGTAACCTCGATGCTTACCATGAGGGCTCTACTCAAATCAAGGCGTGAGGCAGACCAGTTCAAGCGAGTACAACAAATTTGATCAACGCTACCGTGAGAGTCTCGACGAGTGTTTTGGTCGGTTTACAAAGATTTTGAGCGACCTCCGGCGATTGGTTGCATATACCGACTCGGACAATGCTCGGCATTTCTTGATCGCACTCGACCTTCGGGTTTGGGAGATGAAGGTGACCACCATCAAGGACACCACCGACTTATCGACTCGACTCTTGGCGGGCTTTATTCCGCCTCAAGACTCATGAGATCGATGTCGTCTCTCGGAAGACGAAATCTCAGTCGATGGATTTGGTCACCGATCCCATTGGATCTTCTTCTTCTGATCCTTCTATTGGTTTCTCTCTTTCCGCCCTTTGCGAGCTAAGCGATGACCAACTGGAAAAATTTCCAGAAAACGAGCTTGCTCTTCTCGCTCGCAAGTTTTCTCATGCATACAAGAGGGTGAGAGAGAGGAAGAGAGGTGGTATGATCACCTGCTTCGAGTGTGGTGGCCCCAACCACATTCGGGCGAACTGTCCCAAGCTGGAGAAGAGCAAGAACGACGTTGACGGTTCGGGCAAGAACGACTACACCGACAAGAACCGCAACAAGAAGCCTCCAGTTCGTGAATCGGCGCAAGAGAAGAAGTACCGCAACTTCTCCAAGAACAAGAAGCTCTTCCACCGCGTCCTCGCCGCGCTTGACGACATCAACCTCTCCGACACGGAGACATAGAGCGAGGAGGGCGAGGATGATCCGTAAGAGAAGAAGGGCGGCGATGACTTCTCCGGCATGTGCTTCATGGCCGACACCAACGACATCGGCGACTCAGCTCTCTCAATGACTCGGATGAGGTACCCTCCTATGACCACTCAACGAAGCTTTACGAAATTAGGAAAATTTCATGCTAGAGCTAGAGCTAGGTGTACAGAGCTTTAGAAGGAAGTAGGTACCTTGACTCGGAGTTAGCTTCACTTAGATCTTCTCCTCCCGAGTCACCGATGATTGCTCTTTGTGTGATGCTATTCTTGTGGAGTTGGAGAACCTAAGGACCATACATGATAGTGTGCTTGTTGAACTTGATGGTCTTAGGTTGAAGAATGCTAGCACTAGTTCTATTGATGCTATTCTGTTGAGGCTAGTTTTCTTCATGCTCACTCCACTCCATCATGTGCTAATTGCCCTAAATTGCTTGCGAAATTGATGCCATGGCGAACACCTTAGAAAGCTTTACGCTAGAAATGATGAACTTAAATTGCATGCTTCTAAGGACCCAATCGGCTCATGTGAGGGTCAGAAGCAACTAAAACTTGACAATGATGCTTTGAATGTCAAGTGTGATCAACTTGCTAAGGATTTACTAGTTAAGTCACAAACTGGTTGCTTGCTGTGTGTTGGGGTTAAGGATGATGTGGATCAAATCCATGTCGAGCTTAAGAAGAAGTTAAAAGACCAAACCCTTAGGATTAGAGATGCTCCTTGCGTTTCTTGTGAGGCCCTCAAGATTGAGACAGCCGTGCTAAGGGAACAAAAAGCATGTGCTGAGAGATCTTTTCTTTCTGGTTCTTCTTCTTCCTCTCCTTCCCCCTGTTCTTCTTGTGCTTCTTTCTTCCGAGATTGCCAGTATCTTATGAGCACTCTCGAGAAGTTTGTTGGAGGCAAGAAGAAGCTCAATCTTATTCTAGACCAATCCAAGATTAGTAGATTCAATCAAGGTCTAGGATTTGATCCTTGGAGCACGCCGGCGCGTCCTCCCACCATTGTGCGCGGCTCCAAGAGTGGTGAGATTGTGGTAGCTCCCAGAGTGAGCACCACCAAGTTTAGGTCTGCTGGGGTTGTCCATAGGACTTCTGACCAGAAGGGTGTTACTCCTATTGCTTCTGCCTCTAGCAAGGCGAAGTACACATGCACCTTCTGTAAGAAGGATGGTCACCTAGTAGATTTCTGCTTCAGGCGCGCCAAGATCACTCGGCGTGAGCGTGTTGCTGCTCTTAGGGGTATTCAGGGTCATCCCCAGACTTTGAGTGCTCCTAAGACACACACTGCTTCTAGACAGGTTAGAGAGTCGCCTGTGTTTGGGCAGCGTCCAGGACTCGGTTTTCATGCTAGTTCTTTGAGTTTTAGCCCTAGAGCTGTTCGTAGTCAGTCTTTCCGTCGTCTTCTTGATATTCCTCGTTTTTCCCATCGAGGTAGATATCAGCGGCGTGAGGTGTTTTCCGGTAGGAGATCCAGGCAGCCTTACTGGGATGGTTCGGCTTTTGCACCACGGCGTGCCAACCCAATTTTGACTCCTAGATTATCTACCAGAGTTGCTCCTGATCGTGTGAGAGTTGAGCGTCAGAGAGACACTTGAGTCTAGTCTTCTTCTGTGGCTGGTACTCTGAGGTGTCGTATGGTTCAGTATTGGGTTCCTAAGTCTTCACTCTATCCCAGTACTGAATCATCTTTCTCTCTTGTGTCTTGATCGGGTTAAATCGGATGGGAAGGGCGATGTTTGGATTGTTGACTCGGTTGTTCTCGTCATATGATCGGAGATTCTCGTTGGTTCTCTTCCCTAGTCCGAGCCCCCGGTGATGAGTTAATCACTTTTGGGGATGCATCTTCAGGTAGAGTCATTGCTAAAGGTACTATCTGCATTAACAAAAATTTCATTCTTAAAGATGTTGCCTTAGTAAGTAAGTCGCAATACAATCTGCTCTCTGTTTCTCGACTTATCGATGACTCTTTCGAGGTAAGTTTCAAGAGTAATGCCCGTAGAATCCTTGATTCATCGGAGGGTTAGTTCTTGGATTTCTAGATTTGGGAGAGTCTTTCGTGCTGATTTTCCTGCTTCTTCCGGAGACTCTCTTCGATGTTTGATTGCTTCGAGTCCGTGATCTCTCCTTCGGCATAGGAGACTTGGTCACATTGGTTTTGATCATTTGACCCGAGTTAGCGCCACGATCTCATTCGGGTTTGCCCAAACTCAAGATGGTCAAAGACTTAGTTTGCTCTCCTTGCCGACATGGCAAGATGGTTCTCGCTTCTCATCCTCCAATCCACCGTAGTGATGACTGATGCACCAGACAGCTTTTACATATGGACACTTTGTTGGTCCAAATAGAGTGCAATCGGCAGGAGGGAAGTGGTATGTTCTTGTCATCGTTGATGATTTTCTAGATACTCTTGGGTATTCTTCAAGGCCTCGAAGGATGAGACCTTTTCTCACTTGGGGTTTGATCGAGAGGTTGTCTATTGAGCTCCCGTGCATTACGAGCTATCTGCAGTGATAATGGCACGGAGTTCAAGAATCCCTACTTTGAGAGTTTTTGTGTGGAGTCCGGTTTAGAGCATCGCTCTCTTCTCCCTCGCCCCTCGTGAGAATGGCGTAGTGGAAAGGAAGAACAGGACCACTGGTTGAGATGGCGGGACGATGCTAGACGCAGTCTGATATTCCTAGGAAGTTTTGGGCTGAGGCTATAGCTACTGCTTGCCATGTTTCTAATTGCGTGTTTTTGAGAGCACATTTGCATCGCACTTCTTATGAGTGGAGGTATGGGCGAAAGCCCAGTGTGTCTCATTTTCGCGTTTTCGGTTACAAGTGTTTTATCTTGAAGTCCGTAACCTAGATAAGTTTGAGTCTCGCTCTTGATGGTATCTTTCTAGGTTACTCGACTTCTTCTCGTAGCTATAAGTGCAGAGCGTTGATGCGCATAGGATCATAGAGACTGTGATGTGACCTTTGATGAGGCTAGCCCAGAGCTAGACCCGATGTTTGAGCTCTTCTTATCCCTCCGAGACCATCTTTGTAGATGATGAGGATGATGGAGATGATGGTGTTCCACGGATCCAGCCCTCTACACCGAGGTGCCTCCTGTTTCCATTTCGCACCTCGGGAGACCACCCTTGCCTTCGACTCTCCTTCAAAAGTGGCTCTGCTCCTACCTCTTACGTGCATGAGGTAGAGGCCACTACCTCTCGGTCCTCCCGTCATATCGAGCTCATCCACCGATCGGATCATTGGTGATCTGTTTGAGCGGTCACTCGCTCAAAATCGTTTGTCCGATTCTGCCTCCACTCGCCTTTGTTGCCTCCTTTGGCCGAAGGATGTTTCTCATGCATTATCCGATGAATCGTGGATTAATGCTATGCATGAGAACTTGAGAACTTTGAGAGGAACAAGGTATGGCGACTTGTCGAGCCCCTATCCGGTCATAATGTCATTGGGACCAAGTGGGTGTTCAAAAACAAGCAGTGAGGATGGGGTTGTCATTCACAACAAGGCTAGGCTAGTTGCACAGGGCTTTTCTTAGGTTGAGGTCTTGACTTTGAGGAGACCTTTGCCCTCGTAGCTAGACTAGAGGCTATTAGGATCCCGCTTGCATTCTCTGCATCCCGGGGTTTCAAGCTCTATCAAATGGATGTCAAGAGTGCATTCCTCAATGGCTATATTGAGGAAGAGGTTTATGTCAAACAACCTCCGAGTTCGAGAACCCCAAGTTTCGAGTCATGTATACAAGCTCTCCAAAGCTTTGTATGGACTCAAGCGAGCCTCGAGCATGGTATGAGAGGCTCAAGTCTTATCTTCTCACCATGACTTCAAAATGGGTATAGTAGACAAAACTCATTCATCGACACCATGAGTCTCATTTTTTCTAGTCGGTTTATGTGGGCGATATCATTTTGGTGGCTCGTCACATTCGCTTGTGTCTCGGTTTTACGAGGTGATGAGCACAGAGTTTGAGATGAGTATGATGGGCGAGTTGAGCTACTTTCTTGGCTTCCAAATCAAGCGGACTCGGGAGGTACTTTCTTGCATCAAGGCAAATATACCCGTGACCTCTGAGGCGCTCGACATGTCGATGGGAAGCCGGTGATGACTCCTATGGCCACCACTACGTCCTCAAGCCCGATGAGGATGGTGAGCTCTCTGATCAAAAGGAGTTTGAGCATGATCGGCTCCTCTTGTACCTCACCGCTTGAGGCCGGACATACATTTTGTTGTGTGTCCGTGCGCTCGATTTCAAGCTTCTCCTCGCGCCTCTCACGCCAAAGGTCAAGCGCATCTTGAGTACCTTCGTGCTACCACCGATTATGGTATTTGGTACTCTTCGTCTTCTTGTCTATCTCTTAGAGCCTTTTCCGATGCCGACTTTGTTGGTCAGTAGGATAGATAGGAAGAGCACTTCGGCACTTGCCAATTCATTGGCACTTCTCTTGTTTCTTGGTCATCTAGGAAGCGATGCAGGGTTGCACATCCACCGAGGCCGAGTATGTTCTTTGCAGCCGATTCTTTGTAGCAGTGCTCTGGATGAGATCGATCTTACGTGACTATGGGTTAGAGATAGAGAGTGTGCCACTTTTACGTGACAACACTTCAGCTATTTGCATTGCTAAAAACCCGATGCAACATTCCGGACCAAGCACATTGATATTAGATATCACTTCCTTAGAGACCATGTGGAGAAGGGAGATATCGCGCTTGATTCGTGAGAGTGACCTTGATTAGCGATATCTTCACCAAGCCTTTGGATAGCTCGGATTTGTTGCCTTGAGGAGTGAGCTTAGAGTCGTGAGCCCTTACGGCCTTTCGTGAGGGGAGCCGGTTTGTATATTATGTATTATATGTTTTCTTCCACTTTTCTTTTCTTTGTGTTTCTTCCGGGTGACTTTGGGCTTGTTTTCTTGAGTTGAGTTCACTCACTTAGACTTCTGCATGCCTTCCATGGACCTCTTATCTTGTGCTTTAGGTTGCTATCATGCGTGATTAGTCGTTCTCTCTTCTCTCTAGGTTGAGTTCCCTCACGCCTTATAAGTCTAGCGGTATTGGGCCTCCTGGTAGACAGAGTGCATGTGCACTCCTTAGTTGGGATCTAGAGTGAGCTTCCCTATGCGATCCTTTGGGAAGATAAGAGCGAGTCTAAGCCGTAGTGAGTCTCTTCTATCTTATCTATGCTCAATAGCCATCTAGTTTTGCGCTTCTCGGCTTCTTCTCCTCATTCTGCTTTTTCGGTTGTTATTGAGTTCATTCGGGTTTTCTTTATGCCTAATCTTGATAATAACTCAACTTTAACCAGATTTGAGCTTAAAATTGATTCATTTGTTGAGGGGGAGTTTGGGAATCTGTTCATGCATTGCATTTAGACTACATTTTCTGTTTTATGAGCTTTGTCTATTATGCAATTGATTTCTTCTTCATGCTATACACCATGCTACATCATTTGAAGAAAATCACTAGCTTAGGTATGTCCAAGTTCATTTAACTTGCTAAGCTTAAAAATGAAATAAGCCTTAAATGAAAAACTTGATGAAACTTGTTGCTTTTACTTGCTAGGTTTCTTCTCTAGAGGTTTGTGCCATAATTTGAGAAATTTAGGAGTTCTCTAGAGTCCCTATAGCAACTTGGGTGAAACAAGTTTGATCCATGCTAGAGTCCTTCAATTGCTCATGAATCATTGTGCAAAAAAAATGAAAATTAAACAAAATTGACTCTTCTTGTGCACATATGACTCAACACCTTGCATTCACAAGACCGCTTCTCATTGCACTTGGGATGAACTTGGAATACATCGTGTTTGACCTAGATCATCCTCTTAAGAGTTCATCTTGAGATGGTCGCATACGGCTTGAGTCAATTGGTTGTCAAAAGAAAATGCAAATAAATTAAAAACAAAGACATATGTGGGTAAAGAATGCAAATAATGTCAAACATTTGCACCCCGCTATGTCTTGTATGATGATAAATCAAAATTTGCATTAAGTGATAAATGAGCCCGAAGGACCTTGTATGCTCTTCTAGATTCCCCAAAGTGTTGAGAAGGTTGAACTCTAGGTTTTCCTTTTGATCCTTAGAGTGGCTATTCTTCTATTTTTGAAACTAAAGCTAAGTGTTGCACTTGTCTAATCTTGCTAAAAATGAAATATTCAAAACTAAGCTCGTATTTGCACTTGGACATGTCTTAGTTTAGTCATCTTCAAATTGACAAGCTTGGTGTAATATCCTTCCATTTTGATCAATTGGATAATCTTCAAAGCTCTTTCGATTGCATTTCATGCATACATAAAAAAAATTGATGCCTATATTGCCAAAAGGGGGAGAAAACGTAAAAAAGGCATCACTAAAATGATAAAAATGTGAATGCTTATTTGGTTATTATGATCTTTGTAAAACTATGCTACTACTTCTGTTGGATCATAATCTCATAATCACATTTGACATGTTTAGTTGGATTTTAGAGTTTTTGTTGAAAACTTGCTCTTTCTTAAATTTAACTCTAAAATCTGAATTCCTCTTCGTGTTCTAATTTCTATCTTTGGACCAAGTTTGACTTTGCAACTAAAAATTGCTTTCTTCTTCATTTTCTTCAAACTCAAATTTATGCCTTTTGTGTGGTTTGTCAATATACTCATCAAGGGGGAGATTGAAGGACCATGTGGAGGTCCATCCATATTTGTGATGAGTATTTGACTTTATTTGAGCAAGGTGTGCTCAAGTTTGAGTTTGATTTTGATTGATTTTCAAAATGAAGCAATTTGAGTTGTCTCTGCCAGAGTGGCGATGCGGTCGTATGGACGCTGTAGTGATGAGTTGGATGGTTTATTGCACATCTTTGTGGGCATTGCTATGTGAGGAGTTTCCTTGTCTTTGATGGTTGCAGGGCGACGGTGCTAGGTCATGGTGAGGCGAAGGATGACCGGGACTAGGCGAGGAGCGTCGGAGGTCCAGACGGTTGGGAGATCGTCGGAAGATGATCGGAGACAGAGTCCGGGCAAGTCAAGAAGACAAGGAAAGGATTTGATGCTAGCTAGATGCCGCGTGGATCAATGAGAGCCGTCGGATTGAGGTCTAGTTGATAGGTTAGCGGGTCTAGGTAGTATGCTTTGAAAATCGTGCAAGAAAACCCGGTATGTGCGTGGGTTTTGGGTTAGCCCTTGCATGGCTGTGTGTGTGGGTTAATCCTAACCCTTAGATGAGTGCTCTAGGGTTGAGGGACTCATCCAAGGGTGGTAGGTGGCCCAAGAGTAGTATAAATAGGGGTGGAGGGGTAGCCTCCTTCCCTTGAAGGTGTTGAGGTTTTTGATGCTCATTTGAGCTTTGCCACATGAATGTGAGGCTTTGTAACCTCCCCTTCCAGAAATGAATGTTTTATCCATCCACCTCTGAATTTATTTTGCGCATTTACATTATGTCTTTACTTTACGCAGTTTAAATTCAGCATTTACTTTCCCGCAATTACATTCCCGCAATTTACTTTCAAGTAATTTGGATTTGCCTCCCCTCCTTCTAAATGCTGCTGATCTTGGATGTTTTGAGTGTGTTCATATGGTTTTACATCTCTTTTGCACTCTTGGATTCAGTAGAGAACATCTTTTCTTTCAAGTTCCAACTTTGTTCAGAACTTGTTCTTCGCGCAGCAGTCAGTGTTTGATTTTTGTAAACATATAGAAAAATACTTTTTGAGTGATTCTTGTTGGAGGAGGTGAGGGACTCTGATATACACCTGCAGAAAAATTTTGGAGTTCACTTGTTGCACCGTTTGGGCGCCATGACGTGAAAACCGAGCCCCAAACTCTCTGCTCGAAGTTCTTGAGCATACTGTGTTCTTAGATTTTTCTTGTTTTTTATGTAATGCTTTTTGAGAAGAAATTTGGTGGACTTCTTCACGACTCTGATGCTCATAGGGAGAAAACTTCTTAGAATTTTTTGAGCTGCAGAAACCCACCAACCTCCAGTGCAAATTGAGGACAAGTTCTGGAAATTCTGCTTTTGCTTTTCTGAAAGTGACTTTTGTGATTTGAATTGATGTCCTTTCTAAAAGCAAGAGTTTGAATTGATTCCTCTTTATCTTGGACACTAGACAACCAGGATTGTGACTCAAAAATCCCCACATATTTTGTGGTACTTATCCATGCAAGCTTGGGGTACACATAGTTGTCTAGTTTTTCGGGTTTTTCACAATTTCCTTTGAGCGATCTTGTCGAGGTTTTTGTTGGAGTATTTTGGGGGAATTTTTATTTGCGATCATTCACCCCCCCTCTGTTCGCCATCTCGGTCCTTCAAAGTGGGAGACTGTTAGTGTTATGCCCTTGAGGAAATCATTTAGATGATTGTAACATAACTATGTTTATGAATAATAATATGATTATTGGTCCAATGAATGTATATCATTGTATTGATTAACAAGTATGTGACTTGCTTATGAAGCTCTTTACTTATTGATGTAATTCGATAAATATCTCTGATCGAATATCATCGTATAGGACAACGATGAATAGATCAGCACATGTAGTGATAGATGATCATGCTTCATAGATCATGGGATATGGAGATATCATCTATACATTGTGGACGCATGTTGAAGAACATGAGTTAGATAGACCCGCAATGGGACACTGCGAGAATGTTTCATTCTTATGTGTCATCAGTGTATCTCATACATAGTAGATGTATGATCCTTAGACCTGAGATTGTCATATTCCCTACATGTGTAATAGTTTTCCTTGGGGCTATCTAACACTACTTCAAACCGGATAGTTATAAGGTAGCTTCCATGTTTACTATGAAACGTGCAGAGGGAAGTGAGCAGTCAAGATGGAATTTGCCACTCCAATGAAATAGAGATATATGACAAGGCCACTCGTGTGATATGATTAAGGAAGTGCATGGCCATGCCGTGATTGAGGAGTCAATCACAACTTAATAATATATCACGGATACGAGAGATGGATTGAATCATCAAAGGATGACATGCTTCTCGCCTTGAGTTCAATCTTCATATACTTGGCAAAGGGATTATTACATGAGTACTTTTGATAGGTTATGTCCGATTTGATCATAGTATGTTTGGGAGTTGGCAAGCTTTGCAAGGAGCCGCTACCAACTATTGGATTGAAAAGAAGTTTTCCGAATCCATGTCCAAACGTACGTGAACCTGCAAGGTCACACACTTAATGGGCTGGGATGCATTAATTTGGATTGGATCCGTAATTAATGGACCTTGTGGGCTTAGCACGCGGATGGGCCCTGAATTAGGGTTTCATCTCGTGGCTATATAAGGAGGGGAGGAGGGTGAGTGCATGGTGTGCTTTTCACGGTTTAGAAGTGATTCACCCGAAACCCTAGCTTCCTCCTCTCGCTGCCCCTGCCGAGCGACCAGGTGCTTGCACACTGACGCACGACGTTCCATCCCTGGACGTGTGGACTGCTGCGGTGACGCTGCTGCGACTGCGGCGTGGGAGGACGATCCACGGCGATGCAAGGACAATCCACTCCATCGACGCAACGACTGCGGTGAGGACGATCCACTACATCGACGTGCGAAGGATTCCGCAACTGCGCGTCTAGTGGTAATCTTATCTCTGATCTCCTTCTTGCGAGTAGCTTTTTGGTTACGCGGTAGATTTTTTTTTGGTGCTAGTGTAGCATATCGCGTTCCTCTTCACCTTGCCCATATGAATGTGAGGCTTTATAACCTCTCCTTCCAGAAAATACAAAAATTTTCTTTACCTTATTGTGAATTTAAATTGCGCATTTACATTATGTCTTTACTTTACACAATTCAAATTCAGCATTTACTTTCCGCATTTACATTCTCGCAATTTACTTTCTCGCAATTTGGATTTGCCTCCCCTCCTTCTAAATGATGTTCTTCTAGGATGTCTTGAGGGTGTTCATATGGTTTTACATCTTTCTTGCACCCTAGGATAGACTAGAGATCAAGTTTTTATCGAATTGCAAATCTATCCAGAACTTGTTCTTCGCGCAGCAGTCAGTCTTTGATTTTTATATACGGATTCTTCTTGGATACGGTGCGCGACTCATATATCCATCTCTGGAAAAAAAATTTGAGTCCACTGGTTGTACCGTTTGAGCGCTATGAAGTGAAAACCGAGCCTCAAACATTCTGATCGAAGTTCTTGACTATCTGTAATGCTTGATTTTTCATGTTTATTCTACAAAGATTTTTGAGGTGATTTTTGGTGGACTGTTTCAAAACGCAACTACTCATAGGGAGAACAATTACCAAAAATTTTAGAGCAATAGAAACTCACCAACCACCTGCTATAAATGAGGACAATTCTTGGAAAATCTGCTTTTACTTTCCTAGAAAGAGACTTTGGTGTTTTAGCTTTATCTCTTTTAGAAAAGTGGTCATTGAATTGGTTCCTCTTTGTTTGGACAATTGACAATTAGGATTGTGATTAAAAAATCCCTCACATGATTAATGGTTCTCATCCATGCAAGCTAGGGGTACACATAGTTGTCTAATTGTTCGGGTTTTGGAGGGTGTGCGAATCTGAGAAACACTAGTTTGAAGGAAAATCTTTGAGTGTTTCAGATTTTTATTGCGAGATTGTTTGGAGTATTTTGAGTGGGGGAAAATTTAATTTGGGATCATTCACCCTCCTCTAATCGCCATTTCGATCCTTCAATTGGTATCAGAGCCGGTTTTGCTCTTTCATAGATCTTGACCGGTCTCAAGAGCCATAGCGATGGACAAGTATTCCACCAAGCCTCCTATTTTTGCTGGAGTTGATTTTCAATTTTGGAAATCGCGGATGGAGTCATACATCACTGCCCAGGGCTTCCTGATATGGCAAAAGGTAAAACTCCCGTATGAGGTTCCTGCTGATGAAAACGTCACGGCCGGAAATATGGCTGACGTTGCAGCGAACGCTAAGGCAAGGAACATTCTCATACAGGGTCTTAGCCGCAGTGAGTATGATAGGATTTCTCACCTCCATTCCGCTCACGAGATTTAGGTGACCCTCGATGCTTACCATGAGGGCACTACTCAAATCAAGACCGTGAGGCAGGTCCAATTCAAGCGTGACTTCAACAAGTTTGAACAAAATGCTGGTGAGAGACTTGACGAGTGCTTTGGTTGGTTTACGAAGATTTTGAGCGACCTTTGAGCAGTCGGTTGCACATACCCTGACTCGAATAATGCTCGACATTTCTTGACCGCACTCCATCTTTGAGTTTGATAAATGAAAGTGACCACCATCAAGGACACTACTGACTTGTCGACCTTGACTCTTAATGGGCTTTACTCTCATCTGAAGACTCATGAGATCGACGTCGTCTCTCGCAAGACGAAATCACAGTTGATGGCCTTGGTCACTGATCCCACTGGATCTTCCCTTAATCTTTCTGCTGGTTTATCTCTTTCCTCCCTTTGCGAGCAAAGCGATGACCAACTGGAAAAATTTTCAGAAAATGAGCTTGCTCATCTTGCTCGCAAATTTTCACATGCATAGAAGAGGGTGAGAGAGAGGAAGAGAGGTGGCATGATCACATGCTTCGAGTGTGGTGGCCCCAACCACATTCGGGCTAATTGCCCTAAACTGGAGAAGACAAAGAACGACACCGGCGGTTCGGCAAAGAAAGACTACATCGACAAGAACCGCAACAAGAAGCCTCAAGTTTGCGAGTCGGCGCGTGCGAAGAAGTACCGCAACTTCTCCAAGAACAAGAAGCTCTTCCACCGTGTCCTCGCCGCGCTTGACGACATCACCCTCTCCGACACGGAGACATGGAGCGATGAGGGCCAGGATGAACCGCAAGAGAAGAAAGGCGACGACGACTTCTCCGGCATGTGCTTCATGGCCGACGCCAATGGCATCAGCGACTCCAAGCTCTATAGCGACTCGGAAGAGGTTCATCGGATGGGGAAGTGAGATGTTTGGATTGTCGACTCCGGTTGTTCTCGTCATATGACCGGAGATTCTCGTTGGTTCTCTTCTCTAGTTCGAGCCCCCAGTGATGAGTTGATCACTTTCGGGGATGCTTCTTTAGGTAGAGTCATTACTAAAGCTTATTGATGACTCTTTCGAGATGAGTTTCAAGGGTAGCGCCTGTAGAATCCTTGATTCTTCAGGAATATTAGTTTGCGGGATTTTTAGATATGGGAGAGTCTTTCGTGCTGATTTTTCTGCTTCTTCTGGAGACTCTCTTCATTGTTTGATTGCTTCAGAGTCCCGTGATCTCTCCTTCTGGCATAGGAGACTTGGTCACATTGGTTTTGATCATTTGATCCGAGTCAGCAGCCATGATCTCATTCGTGGTTTGCCCAAACTCAAATTGGTCAAAGACTTAGTTTGCTCTCCTTGCCGATATGGCAAGATAGTTGCTGCTTCTCATCCCCCAGTCACTGTTGTGATGACTAATGCACCAGGACAGCTTTTACATATGGACACTACTGGTCTAGCTAGAGTGCAGTCAGTGGGTGGAAAGTGGTATGTTCTTGTCATTTTTTATGATTTTTTGAGTTACTCTTGGGTGTTTTTCATGTCCTCGAAGGATGAGACTTTTACCTATTTTAGGGGTTTGGTTCATAGGTTGTCTTTTGAGCTCCGTGGTGCCCTACGAGCTATACGCAGTGACAATGGCACGGAGTTTAAGAACTCCTATTTTGAGGGTTTCTGTGTGGAGTCTAGTTTAGAGCATCAGTTCTCCTATCCCTACGTCCCTCATCAAAATGGCGTAGTGGAAAGGAAGAACAGGACCTGGTAGAGATGGCCAGGACGATGCTAGATGAGTACATTACTCTTAGGAAGTTTTGGGCTGAGGCTATAGCTACTGCTTGCCATGTATCTAATCGTGTATTCTTGAGAGCACATTTGCACCACACTTCTTACGAGTTAAGGTATGGGCAAAAGCCCAGTGTTTTTCATTTTCGTGTGTTTGGTTGCAAGTGTTTTATTTTGAAGTCTGGTAACCTTGATAAGTTTGAGTCTCGTTCTTCTGATGGTATCTTTCTAGGTTATTCGACTTCTTCTCGTAGCTATAGGGTCTAGAGTTGCGATGCGCATAGGACCATAGAGACCTGTGAAGTGACCTTTGATGAGGCTAGCCCAGGAGCTAGACCTGACATTTTAGGCTCTTCTTCTTCCTCCAAGAGCATCTTTGTAGAGGATGAGGATGATGGAGATGATGGTGTTCCACCTGATCCAGTCCCCTCTACACGTGAGGTGCCTCCTGTTTCCATTTCTGCACCTCAGGAAGGCCAGCCTTTGCCTTCTAACTCTCATGCAGCAAGTGGCTCTGCTCCTACCTTATCTATGCATGAGGTAGAGGCCACTTCTATTTCTGGACCTCCTCGTCATATTCAGCGTTCTCACCCACCTGATCAGATCATCGGCGATCTGTTTGAGCGAGTCACTCGCTCAAAATCAAGTTTGTCCTGTTTCTACCTTCACTCTGCCTTTGTTACCTCGTTTGAGTCGAAGGATGTGACTCATGCATTATCTGACGAGTCTTGGACTAATGCTATGCATGAGGAACTTGAAAACTTCGAGAGGAACAAAGTCTTGTAGCTTGTAGAACGTCCATCTGGTCAAAATGTCATTGGGACCAAGTGGGTGTTTAAAAACAAGCAGAGTGAGGATGGGGTTGTCATTCGCAACAAGGCTAGGCTAGTTGCACAGGGCTTTTCTCAGGTTGAGGGTTTTGACTTTGAGGAGACCTTTGCCCCTGTAGCTAGACTAGAGGCTATTAGGATCCTACTTGTATTCTCTGCATCCCGGGGCTTCAAGCTCTATCAAATGGATGTCAAGAGTGCATTCCTCAATGGCTATATTGAGGCAGAGGTTTATGTCAAACAACCTCTAGGATTTGAGAACCCCAAGTTTTCGAGTCATGTATACAAGCTTTCCAAAGCTCTGTATGGACTCAAGCAGGTCCCCAGAGCATGGTATGAGAGGCTCAAGTCTTATCTTCTCACCCATGACTTCAATATGGGCATAGTAGACAAGACTCTGTTCATCAAACACCATAAGTCGCATTTTCTTCTCATCCAGATCTATGTGGATGATGTTATTTTTGGTGGCTCATCTCATTCGCTTGTGTCTCAGTTTTCTGAGGTGATGAGCACAGGGTTTGAGATGAGTATGATGGGTGAGTAGAGCTACTTTCTTGGTTTCCAAATCAAGCGGACTTAGGAGGGTACTTTCTTGTATCAAGGCAAGTATACTCGTGACCTCCTGAGGCACTTCGATATGTCTGATAGGAAGCTGGTGATGACTCCTATGGCCACCACTGCTGTTCTCGAGCCCGATTAGGATGGTGAGCCTGCTGATCAAAAGGAGTTTCGGAGCATGATCGACTCTCTCTTGTACCTCACTGCTTCGAGGCTGGACATACATTTCGTTGTGTGTCTGTGCGCTCGATTTCAGGATTCTCCTCGCGCCCCTCACCGCTAGGCGGTCAAGCACATCTTCAGGTACCTTTGTGCTACCACTGATTATGGTATTTGGTACTCTTCCTCTTCTTGTCTGTCCCTGAGAGCCTTTTCGATGCCGACTTTGCTGGCTATAGAATAGATAGGAAGGGCACTTCTGACACTTGCCAATTCCTTGGCATTTCTCTTGTTTCTTGGTCGTCTAGGAAGTAGTCCGGAGTTGCACAGTCCACCGCTGAGGCCGAGTATGTTACTGGAGCCAAGTGCTCTGGATGAGATCGACCTTGCGGGACTTTGGGTTAGATATAGAGAGTGTGCTACTTTTCTGTGACAACACTTCTGCTATTTGCATTGCTAAGAACCCAGTGCAGCATTCCTAGACCAAGTATATTGATATTAGATATCACTTCCTTAGAGACCATGTGGAGAAGGGTAATATCGCGCTTCAGTTCATAGAGAGTGACCTTCAGTTAGCCGATATCTTCACTAAGCCTTTGGATAGCTCTAGATTTGTTGCTTTGAGGAGTGAGCTTGGAGTCGTGAGCCCTTACAGCCTTTCATGAGGGGGGGCTGGTTTGTATATTATGTATTATACGTTTTCTTCCAGCTTTTCTTTTCTTTGTGTTTCTTTTGGGTGACTTTGGGTTTGTTTTCTTGAGTTCAGTTCACTGACTTAGACTTCTGGCATGCCTTACATGGACCTCTTATCTTGTGCTTTAGGTTGCTATCATGCGTGATTAGTGTTCTCTCTTCTCTCTAGGTTGAGTTCCCTCACAGTATTATAAGTCTAGCAGGTGTTAGGCCCCCTGGGTAGATAGGGTCTGTGTGCACTCCTTAAGTGGGATCTAGAGTCTGCTTCCCTATATCAGTCATTGGAAAAGATGAGAGCGAATCTGAGCCGTAGTGAGTCTCGTCTATCTTTTCTATGCTCAATAGCCATCCAGTTTGCAGTTTCTCGCTCTCTCTCCTCATTCTGTCTTTCTGGTTTTGATTGAGTTCATTTGGACCTTTCTTGAGCTTAATTCTGCTAATAATTCAACTTGAACCAGATTTGTGCTTAAAATTGACTCATTTGTTGAGGGGGAGTTTGGGAATCTGTTCATGCATTGCATATAAACTGTATTTTTTGTTTAATGAGCTTTGTCTATTATGCAATTGATTTCTTCTTCATGCTATACACCATGTACATCATATGGAGAAAATCACTGGCTTAGATATGTCCAAGATCATTTAACTTGCTAAGCTTAAAAATGAAAATAAAGCTTTAAATGAAAAACTTGATGAAACATGTTGCTTTTACTTGCTAGGTTTCTTCTCTAGAGGTTTGTTCCGTAATTTGAGAAATTTTGGAGTTCTCTAGAGTCCCTATAGCAATTTGGGTGAAACTAGTTTGTTTCATACTTGAGTCCTTCATTTGCTCATGAATCATTATGCTAAAACTCAAAATTTAAGCACAAATGACTCTATGTGTGCGCATTCGACTTAACACCTTGCATTCACAAGATAGCTTCCCATTGCACGTGGGATGAACTTGGAATGCATAGTGTATGACCTAGACCATCCTCTTAAGAGTTTATCTTGAGATGATCACATATGGCTTGAGTCAATTGCTTGAAAAAAAATACGAATAAAATAACATAAGTGGGTAAAGCATGCAAATAATGTCAAACATTTGTACCCCGCCATGTCTTTTAAAGACTCTTAAGCAAAATTTGCATTAAGTGATAAATGAGCCCGAAGGACCTTGTATGCACTTCTAGATTCCGCAAAGTGTTGAGTAGGTTGAACTCTAGGTTTTCCTTTTGATCCTTAGAGTGTCTATTCTTCTATTTTTGAAACTAAAGCTGAGTGTTGCACTTGTCAAATCTTGCTAAAAAATGAAATATTCAAAACTAAGCTTGTTATACCATTTGAGCACTATTCTTCTTAGAGAAGGTGCGCGACTCATATATCCATTTCTAGAAAAAAAAATTTGAGTCTACTGGTTGTACCGTTTGAGCGCTATGAAGTGAAAACGGAGCCTCAAACATTCTGATCAAAGTTCCTGACTGTTTGTAATGCTTGATTTTTCATGTTTATTCTACAAAGCTTTTTGAGGTGATTTTTGGTGGACTGTTTCACGACTCAACTGCTCACAGGGAGAACAATTCCCAAAAATTTTAGAGCAATAGAAACTCACCAACCACCTGCTCCAAGTGAGGACAATTCGTGGAAAATCTGCTTTTACTTTTCTGGAAAGAGACTTTGGTGTTCTAGCTTTATCTCTTTTAGAAAAGTAGCTTTGAATTGATTCATCTTTGTTTGGACACTTGACAACCAGGATTGTGGTTAAAAAATCTCTCATATGATTCATGGTTCTCATCCATGCAAGCTAGGGGTACACATAGTTGTCTAATTGTTCGGGTTTTGGAGGATATGCGAATCTGAGAAACACTAGTTTGAAGGAAAATCTTTGGGTGTTTCAGATTTTTATTGCGAGATTATTTAGAGTATTTTGAGTGAGGGAAATTTAATTTGGGATAGTTCACCCCCCCCCCCTCTGATCGCCATTTCGATCCTTCAAAAGCTAAAATTGGGATGTTACAGTAACCTACGTCTCGCGTTCAAGCTTGCTTATTTATAAATATGCTAAAATGGTATATTTATAAGCAAGTAGTCTCAAATTGTTCACTTTTTGGACAATTTGAGGACATATGGTTTGAGCAAGTACCTAAGCTGTTATACAACTCTAGAGAAAGTTTTGGCAGCATCTCCTTGGTGTTCTCCGGATACACACCCTCTTGACTTATTGTCAAGACGTGTATTTGGAGAACAGCGGGGAGATGCTGCCAAATTTCTCTAGAGTTGTACAATAGCTTAGGAATTTGCCCGAACCACATATCCTCGAATGGGATTAGGACCTAACCTAATTAGAGATTTGGAGTCATCGTTGGTATATACTTAGTTGGTCAACATATAAATGTTTCTTTAATATCATCTATTAATCTGTTAATTTACTACAATATGCTAGAAAAATTACATGCTATTCATTATCCATTAATCTGTTACTTTACATGATTCATTGTGAAGTCCACATAATAGCTATGAATTGCTTTCTCTCATGTGAAATATATGATCATGTCAGATATATATATTCGAAATGTCCTAAAGAGAGAGCACTGGCTCATCGCCAAACAGAATAGAAGGTGATGCTTAGGGACCGAGTCAAGTGAGAAAGGCCCGAGGATCAAATAAAGGGGCCGTAGGGAGAATGCCACAGGTTCTCCACTTTAATAGCACTCGGTTTGCACGAGTCCTCCGATGTACAAGGGGCGCTACCGATCTTTTCTCGATCAATTGGTGAGGGAGAGAGTGCCGATCACGGTTAAGGATTTGAGGAAGGAAGTTAGCACTGAGTATAAGAATCAGCTATGGGATGAAGTTGAGGTGAAATGGATTTGTCGGGACCCGAATATGCAAATCCGGACCCTCTGTGTATATTGCACTAGTGCATGATCACACCAGTGCACACAGGCTCAACATAGATGAATATCACAATCATACACAGCGGAATTATAATAAAAGACTTCATATATTAAATAATACTTATTGAATGACCTTATGGTCAACTTACATGACTATGCCTCGTAAGGCTAAACAACAAATTAAACTGCAGCGGAATGAAAACGTAGATAACCCCTCATTGTACCATAGGCAACTGACAAGGCCTGCCCCTAAATATTCGTCTCTTCCTGGTACTTCTCCTCCAGCATTGATGCAGACTCCTCAACTGGTGATGTTTTTGTGGGCAAGGGTGAGTACTTAAAGCACTCAACAAGTTGTGCACGGAATGCAATTCTATGTAACTATATGCAAGGCTTATTCCAAAGGAAAAGGCTATTCTGGCTATTTTGCAATAAGCAACATTTATGAACAAATACAATAAATAGATTGTAAGGACTGTAAAACAAATAACAGTAATAGATAGATTCAGTATTTCTCAAGTAAACCAAGTTTTCAATCCTAAGTCAAGTTTCAACCTTCCATATGGCAATCCTGCCATCCCAACCAAGTTTTCCATTTAATTAAACTAACCCTTAACTATAATTCCCGAGCATTGCTCAATACCGCGAGCACGGTTATTCGAATAAATTTACACTCTGCAGAGGTTATGCACTTTACCCACACGACATGATATTCTCCTTGTGCCTGGCCATTAGCACACTTCCTTTGGTGTGCTGGTAGAGAAATCATGACAAAGCCTTTACAATGCTCTGGCTTAACCTAGTACTACCCGCTAAGGTTTCAACACTCGTGGGTCTGAAAACCACAACCAGGGACCCCCTCTTGCGCCATATGAGTTGCTCCATAACTCGGGAACTCACACCGCCATTCATAGTACCAAGCTAAGACATCACAAATTAATCAGCTATGCTGTCCCATACCAGATATGTGGTTGGATGATTGACTCAGGTCAAAGGCTTGCATGCGGTTAAGTCCTTCGGATGATCGAAGCAAGACTTCCACATACCCTCTGCCCATCGGGCCAACCTTGGCATACTTGCCCCTTATCACTAGCCCCAATCTAAGTGATTACCACCCCAGTTGATTACCAAGCACCATGTGCCATCAACAATTCAACATCGTTACATGACATGACTCGCCACTACAACTTAATCTCATTGTGTGATCTCATATGATACACAAGTTCATATCATTGTTCCATATTCCATTAGTCAAGATTAATCATTGATGACTCAGGTACATGTGATGACGTGGCATGGCTAAGCAACCATGACGTTCTAACCTTCCCATATTGATTTTAGTATTAACCAACTATAGTGAACCAATCTAGGGTGACAATAGATTATGGCATACAAATGACAAGGTAGAGTATAGATCAAATTGGTATAATAGCTAAGTCCCAATTTAATTGAAAACAGTTGTATACGTGAATGCAATAAGGTAAAAATAATATAGCGATTTTGTAAACATGGGTTCAACATGATCAAAGCACAACTTGCCTAAGAAAAGCTCTTATTCTTGCTCTGTACTTTGGTCTTGGGTTGACGAATCTTCCTCAGATGCGTTACACAATTCGACGTCTACGCGAAACGAGAGAGAATACCAAATAAATACCAAAATAGAGAGCAAACAATCTATAAAAATCAAATAAAACAAACCATTAGATAGATCTCAATTTTTAAAAAAATTAAAAATTTGAATCACCTCAATCGGAGCTCGTATGAGGAAGAACGGGCTCGTAGAAGATTCAAAAATCATAAAAACCTGAAAATTGGAAAATACCAAATAAATATCCGAATCATTTTTATAAAGGAAATTCGTATTTATGATGTAAGGGTGACCTCACGATGACGTTAGCATTGCAGAATTTTCGATCGGATTATTTTCCAACGGAAAAACACAATTATGACGTCAGCATGACGTTAGCGAGTCTTTCGGACCAATCACGGAGCGACACGCATCCATGATCTATAGACTTGGCCCACGACGCTGGCCGGTCCACCGTGCACCCGGTGCACGGTGCTTCGGCCCCTACGCCCGACAAGCGTCAGCCATAAATTGGGTGCTAACAGCGGCGGGATCCAACGCGATGATCTAAGATCTAACGGTCCAATCTTACCAATGTAGCCCACCGTAGATGCGACCACGTGGCTCGATCTCACACGTCCGAGGCAGATTCGACGGATCACGCTATATGATGAGGTTTACTGTTACCGAGCTTACGTGGCGCTATCAGGACCGATCGATGAAGAACCGACGGTCAGCAAAACTCCAACCAGCGATGGTGGCACGGTGTCGACGTTCTCACGGACGGGAATACGATGATGAGCCTAACGGCGTTCTAGTGACATTCCGACAACGAGACTCCACAGATTCGATGCATCTTGAAGCGGGGATTCCAGATCTGTCCTCAACGGCGAAACGACGAAGGCACAACAAGGAAGAACGGCGAGCTCCCGAGCGGTGAAAACAACGACTTCAGCGATGATTCTTGGATTGATGGATGCGGCAGAACACGGCGATTCTCGGGTTTGGGTCCTCGCTTTAAATAGCGCCGCCAAACGTGCTTTTCGCGAACACCTAGGTCGACACGGCAGCGGAGTCGTATCCAAAACGGAGACGGCGGAAACGCGACGTGGCAAAATCCAAGCCGGACACGTGCTACCAAACGAACAGTCCTCACAATCCGCCGTTGTGGTGCAATCCCTTCCGTTCACCCGTACTTGAATCAAAGGCCGATAACCCTAGGGTTTCTACTCCATCTCGATCGTCCGATCTAAAACCAACGACACTGATTTGACTTCTAGAAATCGAATTGGGCCACACAAAGTAAATGGGCCGAGCCTAGTACTGTTCATATCGTTTTCCCTGGTCTTATCAATTAAAATAATTCTAGCAATTCAATTAAATGGTTTTAGGCAATAAAAATATCAGGAAAAATTCGAGAAAAATCTCAAAAATACTTTGAGACATTTTGAACTTAGATAAAATATTTTTGGCAAAACTTTATATTAATTTTGTATATATTTAATTAGTTTCCTCAAAAGGCCAAAATACATATTTCAAAATAAATTCAAATAAATTCCAGAAAAATCCAATAAATTCCAGAAAATCACAAAATGCACAAAAATCAATAAAACAATATTTAGGACAAATTTTGGGATGTTACAGGATTGTACAAGAGTAAGATGAAAGCAATGTGAGGCGGTACGCCTTAAAGAGAATGTGTGTGTCTTTGAGGCATTTCAGGATTATCATGCATGGTCAATACGTGCTGAAAGGCCGTACTACCTTCAAGAGGTATCTGTTTGTGACTCCTAATATTTGAGAGGAGTTCACAAGGATGAAGAGTACACCTGAGGTGGAGGAGCTGAAAGAGAATTACATCGCTATCCAGAGGCAGAACACACACGAGGAGTGGGCGCAACTAACTAAGGAGTGCGTGAACTCCGAGATGACGATGACTTACTCCCATATATGTGAGAAGCGGGCACACGACTGGGTATTAGCGAGGACGAAGTAAACCTCCAAGATTAAAAGGGGTACGTACATGGAAAGCCCCTTGTGCCTAGCAATGAATTGAATGTTATAGGCCTGTGCACTCGCTTGCTCCATGGATGGTACATTGATAAGGCAAATGAGGGTGAGCGTCATATCGTTTTCAATATGAGGTATTGAGGGGGACATTTCCACCGCGAGGAGCATGGGATAATCCCAATCAGTTTTGAGGATTTGTTTCGTTTGTACAACCTGAAAGTGATCGATATTTCTACTGTACGTTCCTGGACGTTGTGAGCATCGCACCATACAGTATGAGACTATGACTGTTATAGGATTTTGTATTATATTTTTTAACATTCAACACAAGTTGTAGGATAATGTGGCAGTGAGCCGTGACTAGTCAACACCAAGTTGGGTTCGACGACCCCGAGATTGTGTCTGTGACCATGGCTAGGCTTCAAATAGAGTTCCTTGCCAACTACATCAAGCGGGCTTATAGGCTGAGTCAAAAAGGATTTCATTCTATTCCTGTACCACAAGAAGTACTACTTTACCATTCAATTACTTGTACGCACTTAAAATGTATATGGACTTATTTTCTTACACTGCATATGATTTAAAAAGCCACCATTGGGTTCTACTCGTGCTCACTCCAAGTAAAAACAAGGTCTACACTTTCAACTCGCTCGAGAAGAGACCGATGGTCTATGCGATCGATCCTGTTTTGTAGAAGTACATTCTTCTAACCTAACACTTTGCAGAAGTAAGCATAGGATTAATTGTTTTCTTACATCTATTCTTCATCTCTTAATTTGATTTTCTTTATTCACAGTGTCTTCAATAGGAGAGCAATGACCTATGTGGCTTCTACGTCATGCATCACATGCTGGTCATGGTCGGCGACTGACACATTTTCCCTAAGGTATATGTACATACCTAATACACGCAGCCTTTTACATACAAATTTTAAAACTTAAATTAGTGTACCCATTTCTATTTCGCAGAAGATCGATATCCCCCTAAAGAGCTTACAAAACAAAGATCTCAACAAATTACGAGACCACATATTTCAGTGGTACCACTACTACAGAAAGGCTTAGATTAGACACCTCAAAACAGACGGTTAGAAAAAAACATCTGTGATAAAGAACATTACTGACGGTTCTATAGAGAAACCGTCAATGAGATAATCACAGATAGTACTCTTCATGAACCGTCAGTGATATACATCAATATCACAGACGGTTTTAGTTAAAAACTATCTATGATAATATCACAAACGGTTTTAAATACGAACTGTTTGTGATAAATTCACATCACATATGGTTCTAACTATAAACCATCTATGACATGACCTCAGACCACTATATAAACATACCGAGAGAGGTTCATAGCGCAAACCCATGCGTTTAGTCTCCCGCAAACCCTAGCCCCTCAGCGATCCTCCTCCTGGACGACCTCCTCCCTAGCGAAGTCCTCCCCAGCATCCTCCTCCCCGACTACCTCCTCCTCGATCAGCATCCTCCTCCCTGGCTCTCCGACCTCCTCGATCGGCATCCTCCTCCCTGGCATCCATGAGGGCAACGATGGCCATCGCGCGAGCACGAGTCCGTGAGGGCGACGACGACCATCTTAGCTGCGAGCACCTTCTCCATCGACTACCTGCTCCTCCTTGTCGGCTACCTCCTCCTCCCTGTCAGTGAGTTGTGTATGAACCGATGCTTGACTAGGGTATGTATCCTATAACTCATGAGAGTACAAGGAGGCTGTGGATAGCATTTTGAGTTTATGAATGATGATTGGCTGATAATCCTCATTTTGAGTTTGTGAATGATTGTCAATGATGATTGGCTGATGAATGACTAGGGTACATATCCTATATATGCTTTCTAGATTTCCAAATGATGTTCGAAACTCTGAATGGTTGTGGCAGAGCATGTAATGAATAGTTCGTCATAGGTTTGAATAACATATGGACGTATTAGGTCGTAATTGTTTCTGTTGATGTGATATGTTTATTTCTATCGATCTACTCAACACTAAGTAGTATTGATTCTATTGTTTACAGTGTGTATCTAAATTCACTGCTTCTGTGGAACATTTTTGTTGTGGGCTATATTGTTCTATTGGGTGTATCTAAATTCACTTGTATCTCCATGCACATGAATGGAAAAGAAGCTAGATTTAAGGCCAGAGCTTTGCTCAAGCTACAGAATCCTTCCATAAGACATGTATGTAGTAGACTTAGCTGCTCTACTGCTCTACTCACTAATGGACTTGTATGACAAGTGAATCGAAGCCTGGTCATTAATTAATTGGTCTAAAGAAGCAGTGAATTTTTAATGTGGGCTTCATCAAAGTTGAAATTGCTATATTGTTCCATTGGGTGTATCTAAATTCACTACTTCTGTGGAACATTTGTGTTTAAGGAAATGTGTGTGGGGGTAATTCACTAATTCGTTGCTTCCAAGACCTGCAGCTGTGTTGTGTTGAGTTGCTGCACTAATAATCTTGCTGGCTTCACATGGTTAGAGGTTACGCCACTTATACTGATTAGAGGTTAGAGATTACAAAATTCTAGTTTCTGATGAATTAGTCTGGTTAGAGGTTAGATAGGGAGTAAGAATACTTTTGACTAATATAGTTAATATCATGGCTAAGTTTCTCATGTCATCTTACTGAGATTTATAATATTTTATCCTTCTTGTCCTTTCTTGCACGTGCTTAGTAAAAGAAATATCAACATTAATTGCAAATTCGGTATTGCATTGATTTCATTGAAGCTGAACACCTAATTCATTATAAGATATTGTTAAAAGGCTGCTTTTTCCATGTAATAAAAATAAATCGATGACATGGAAAAGCCTTTAGAAGCTAAACAAAAAATTGAGGTGGAGATCGAACAATTCAAGGGGAAATCTGATATAACAGAAAAGATTTATGAGATAAATCAAGAATTGAAAGACATAGATGATCACTTGCAAGATATCGAATCTCTTAACACGGCACTCAACAGTAAAGACCGCAGGGCGAATACAGAGCTGTAAGAAGCCAAATCTGAGCTTATAGAGGTAATATAAATGTTTCTAGTACTGAATTCGATGTGGTTACTGCCCTTTTCACAACAACATTATCTTTTTTAATTTGTAGGGATTAAGAGATATGACTGAAGATCAATCGGTTATTGGTGTCAAACAAATCGGCACTGTATTAGAGTTATGGAACTTCAGACAGAACCGAGAAGCCTCTATTACTGAAGCAATGGCACATATATGGAAGACATGAAAAACCCTAAAGTTTTCTTGTCTTGAACTATGAAATAATGTGGTTTCTCGATGTACACTTGTTGATATTTGTGGTATATATCATATTTTGTTAATGTATTATCACCTGAACTATGAAATATTTTGTTATCATATTTGTAGTAAGGTCTTCTTGTTTTGAACTATGAAATAATGTTTTTTCTCTACCTCTCTTGGCAAAACTTCCATGATTTGTATATGTTGTTCAAAATTTTCTTCTCTTTAGATATTTTTGCAATGACATTTACAAGACACAACTAGTTATAGATTTTGCAATTGAATATCAAAACATCCTAGATGCATTGAGGCAACAGCTTGTCTGATGAGGAGGGTCTTAACAAAAGAGCTATGCTGACAATCGACGCCGTGAATTAAGCTTCGAGGTTGATGATCTTGTTTATCTTAAGGTCTCAGCGCTGCGTGGTACTCGCTGATTCCGAGTCCGCGGGAAGCTAGCGCCCCGGTTCATTGGCCCATATCGGATCATTGCAAAAAGAGGCGAAGTAGCTTATCAACTCGAACTTCTACCTGAACTCTCCGATGTTCATGACGTGTTTCACATCTCTCAACTAAAGAAATGTCTCCGAGCTCCCACCGAATTCACTCCATTGGATGACATCGACCTGCAACCTAATCTTTCGTATCGTGAACGTCCGATTCGCATTCTTGACGAAGCTGAGTGTCATATTCGAAACCGTCTGGTTAGAATGCTCAAAATTCAGTGGAGTAACCACACCGTGGAAGAAGCCACCTGGGAACGTGAGGATCGCCTTAGAGCTGAGTTTCCATCTTTCTTTAGCGAGTCCAGCTAATCTCGAGGACGAGATTAATATAAGGGAGGGTAGGTTTGTAACATCCCAAAATTCAAGAAAATGAATAAAGTGGCATTTCATGAATCATGTTGCATATTTGAATTTTCATTTGAATTTATCCTTGGATTTATTAATTTGATTCAAGATTTGACATTTGGAGTTTAATTACTTTTAAATACCTAAAACAAACACATCAAAGAAACTTATGAAAATTTCATACAACGTGCTATAGAAAATAATTTTTTAAAATACTAGAACCCAAATGATGAATAAATATAATTGTTCCAGAATTTTTGCACACCATTTAAATAGCTCAAAAATTCAAAAATTGTATGAAAATCAGTCAATTTGGAGAATTACTGTTCTTAAACTATAAGAGATAATCAAGTGAAACTAAAGAAAATTGAAACTAGACTCTTTGCTCTACCAACACAAAAAGTTTCAAAATTTTTGAATCAACTTAGCACTCTCGAACAGCTTGCCCAACTACTATACCCGAATTGGAGCATTAATTTTTGCAACTGCCAAAAACCACCAATGCAATCGATGAATGCAGCTCCTCAGTCTCTGGCAGTGGGCCCCAAGCCACCCTGGACACATCGGCCAGCCTCTCCTCCCTCTCCCTCTTCCTTCTCTCTCCCTCCTCTCTCTCTTCCACGGCGAGGCTTGCGCAGAAAAACTCCTCCACGCGACCGCAGGCACTGGACCTCGCCTCCTCCGCCTCCACGCCCATACCGCAGCCCAACTACCTCCCCTGTGCTGCCATAAAGCCGCCTGAGCCTTCCTCCTCTCCTTTTGCTCGCCCTCGCCCGGTCTTCTTCACTTTCGGCTGAGAGCGAGCCACTCCTCCGCATCGGCAAGTCGCCGGTGAGCTCGGCTGCAAACCCTCCTGCTGCTGCATCCTCTCGGTTCACTAACTCCTCTCCTCCATCTAGTCTGCAACCAAGCCGTGCCCCAGTGTTTCATCCGATCGCTGCTGCGCAAGACTCCAACCAGCCGAGCTACTGCTGCGCTGCTGCTCCAGTCGCCGTCGCCAGCTCCGGCGACCTCCACCGCCGCCAAGGACCGCCACAGCCAAGCCCACCTCCCTGCTGTCCACTTCCCCCCAAGCATACCTCTGCTGAACCGAGCTCGCCATTGCTGCCAGAGAAGAGCTTCGAGTTCTAGGGTTAGAAGAGAAGAGGTATAGCTCAAATATTTGTCCACTCCCTTTATTCACAAGCAACATCGTAGCTTAGTGGTTCTCGTGCTCTGAGTTCAGCCGAGTGACCTCAGTTCAAGTCCCCCTCAAACCATTTTTTTTGCCCTTTTTCATTCAACTGATCATATCTTTTGCTTTTTTGCCCTTTTTCATTCAACTGATCATATCTTTTGCTAGCGTTGTCCAAATGAAGTGAAATCAGTTTCTAAATTTAATTTTTGAAATAGATAATTAGAATATGCAATAAAAACAGATATGTTGCTTGCAGGAAAATATTTTTATTAGAGTTTGAATATTAGGCTCTAAATAGGTGTTATGAAGGAGGTATATTTTCTCTTGGTCCATAAATCAAGAAATAAATATCATAAGTTACTGCAACCCTATGCACTCCATTTATGTAAAAACATTTAGATTTGAATGTATTTTGAATGAAAGATTGTTAGTTTAAATCCTTACTAGCATGCAAGTTTCAAATAGCTAAAACATTGATCAAATGAGCTCAAAATTTGATGAAACCAGTTTAGATACATTCCTGGGATTGCATAGGTTATAAATGGTCAGAAAAATTTAGACTTTGCTTTAGTTTAATCTATTTGCTAGTTGCTCAAACCTTCAATCGGCAAAATGATCAAATGTTCATAACTCTCGCAAATGAACCTCAAATTCGACGAAATCAAATGCAATAACCTTAAAATAACATATACTAGCTTGCTGTTCAGAAATAACATCATTTTGAATAATTTTGAGTTCGGCCATATTAAGCCCTAATGATCATATAAGATTTTCGGCAACCCATAAAATATCTTGTATAAATGGAAAATAATGAGATAATAGCTCAGTAGCATCCTATAATGTTTATGCTACCATAATATGGAAAAATATTTCACTTGTAGCCTGTGTAGCATATAAAACTTGTCCCCGCAAACACCTTAAATGACCACAAATTAAACCAAAACTATAATGCTTAAGCCTTTTCAGCAATCCGTAAAGTATCTCGTCCAAATGCAAATTTGAAGGAAAATAAATCAGAATCAGAGTTTAGTATATATACTACCATATTCTGCCAAAATATCTTAATTATAACTTGCTTTGCATCTGAATCCTACTTAAGCAAAACCCTTCAAAAACTACAAACTGCACTAAGACTATAGCACTTAAGCACTTTCAGTAGCTTGAAAAAGAACTCGGCTAAACCTAAATTCTGGGGGAATTGACCCAGAATCGTAAACCAGTATGCGAACAACCAAAATATGGAAAAACATTTTAATTTCAACTTGCTTATCATATAAAACTTGCTAGAGCAAAAACCCTAAATGATAACGTTGTTAAAGTCACTAGTATGGATGAATGAAATCGGAAGACTTAAACCAAATTATCGGCAATGCAAGAAATCATCGCATAACCAAGTAATATCAGCAAATAACCTAAAATTTCAGATCCAACACATAGAAATCATTCCCATGCATGAACACTTGAAGCTAAATACTAATCAAGCAAAACTTTTTTAACTAATGTTACTTTTATTAATCCAAATAATTTTAGCATCTATAATTCGAAGTTATATATGCAAAGATACATAATTTTAGCCTCTTTAATTCGTAAATAGCCTTAGCTATGATTGTAACTTTAGCTTCTTATAATAGAGGATGAAAGTAACTCATTCAAGAAAAGGCCTCACATAATCAAAATGCTAATGAAATCATTATGGAAGTGATAAATCAAGAACTCACAATCACCATGTTCTTCTTGGTAAGTCTTTATTTGGTATTTACATCTGATTTCTTTTTGCTCCATTTGATATGGTGTTATTTGCTTTTGTCTCGGTTTTTATTATTCAACGCATAGACGACGATAATTCGGATTCGGTCTTTAACGACGTCGACTACGATCTGGATTATATTCCCGAAGAAGAGAAACTAGGCAAGCACCCCCCTTTGATCATTTTGATCCCATATTTGCAAAGTTATGTTGTTTTATCAAACTATATGCATGTGTGTATGTTTTAAAATTGCTATGTCGTGGGTGATGGTAGCTAATCCCAATTGTATGCATTACCTTTACCTTATCATTTGAACGTTTGCCATTGTAACCTAGTATTGGATTAGACAATACTTACTGTCACTTGGGTAAAACCTGCAAACTTACCATATGTATTGCTTAGACATGCTCATTAGAACAACTTTCAAAATGATGGGTTACATTTCAACTACTTTGAGCAAACTTTGTTTAAATGGATGGAACCACGATATGGTTTCCACTTAATTTGATAAAAATCCAACTCAAACTTATGATTTAGACATGGGCGAGTTATTACTTAACTTGAGGCGTGAAAAGGACCTCACGCGTAGTTAGGGGGAGATTCTCGCCCGGGTCAGTTAAGGACCGAACTTGATGCTATCACCTAAGTGTTTTGGTGCAACCACACATGCTAGTATGGGATAGCCTAAACTCACTAGATTAGTTGAAGTTTAACCTTGCATTTTGGTAGGCCGAAGTAGTATGGACGATCCGACGGACTGGTATCGTTCTAGGTGCTCCCTTCACCGAGGTGTTGGGGCCCAAGCATTCTAATACAACGGTGCATGCCTTGCCATGGGGAGAGTTCGAAATGGGGCACCATCGGTTCAGGATCTCCGGAACTATGGCAAGGGTTTAACATCACCGTCGCTGGTGCAAGGCTAAGCTTTAACTAGTTGAATGGTTTCGTCACAGTCTAGCAAAACGGGTACAGGAAGTACCGCGTGACATGGTTGACATGATTGAATGTGTCATGTGGGTAAAGTGTACACTCTCTGCAGAGATTAAAACCTAATTATTTAGCCGTGCTCGCGGTCACGAGCAACTTGGGAAAGTAATGTCAAGTATAGTCTTTGTTTTTGCCAAAACGTTTGGAAACGGTGTTGAGTTGGTATGGAAAACTTCGGGAGACAAGGATGGCTGTTTTTATTCACTATTCGCAGCCAAGGAGGGCTTTAGAATGATGGATATGAATTGTACTTACTGTTATTAGCTTCTTATTAAATGCTCTTTACAATTCCGTTACCGTTTTATGCAACATTCACTTGCTAAACAAAATCTGCTTTATGCTGAAATGAGACTAGTGTAGAAACTTGTAATCCTTATTCTAGTTTGCATTTACAATATTTCCATACACTAAAGTCTTGCGAGTACATACGTGTACTCACGGTTGCTTAATCAATATAATATAGAAGATGAAATGGAAGAATGCCCCGACGACGCTTATTATACTCCGGGGACCGACGATCATGTTGACGGATGAACTTCGGTTTTTTCCCAAGTCGGTTGCCTTTGGGTAGGGATGGGCATACCACTGTCCCGCTTTTGCTAAACTCGTTATTTCCGCTGCATTTTACTTTTGAACTTGTAATATTTGACCGGTCGACCACTACTTGTAATATTAAGTAGTTGTAATAGATCTAGCTTATGTTTATGCTATGCCAACTGCTTAGATTTGTGTGTATGTGTTGTGATACATCTCTAATACGGGATATGTGGGTGCTAGGCGTTGATCTTAGGAACTAGCACTAGACACATATCTGGGTACCTGGAATTGTTTTCAACAATCTAATGCATAAACTCGAGCGGTCATCGTTCTTTGGCTATTGCTCACGCTCCCCTAAGTGAGTGTGAGCGATACCAAGGTTCTGAGATGAACGGCGAGTGCTATGCTTGGATGAATTGTTTCCAATACCGGTATGGTTGTTCGGAATGGAATCGAAACTCCCTTGGTTACGTAAGTATGTACGGTGCAACTAGGTGGCTCATATATGCTTGGGTGAGTGCCATCTGTTAATACTCCGTGCACGGGACTTTTGGGTGACAGTGATCATACACTTAAGTGGAGTATGGGTGTCACCTCTGAGTTCAACGCACGAGCGAGGATCGATTCGTATTTCCGGGTGCCCACACTTTCTTATACTAATAGTAATGGTTTCCAAGGCAAAATCCAATTCAATGAACAGTTCGTCCTGAAAGTTGTTATGCTCTGATTTATTTTTCATTTCATCCTTATCCCAAATGAAAATACCATATGCAGCCTATTTCACTCTGATCTTGTATAGGAACATGATCAGAATGACAATAGGTTGCATATGGTATTCTCCCGGAGAAAGGCGATCATTTCCGGTTTACAATTATTGGGTTAGGTCTTAATTTGCACCTTGCTATATTTACAGTTTGCAGTTCCCCCGGTTAGTTCAATTTAGTCGAAGTCCCCGTTTTGTAATGCGGGAATTTTTTTCCTGAGTTCATTTGTGCAAGTTTATACTTTAGATCTTATCTCCTTACAAATTTGAGTGTCTTAAAAACCACTTCCCCTCTCCCATCCTCTGCTGTAGATCTCGAATTCCTCTGCTGTAGTTATCCCATCCACCACCGGAGAAAGGCAGCTGGACACCATCCTCTATCCTTTTTAGCCTTTTACTACTTTAGGCTTCATACCGTTTTAGTTTTTTTTTTCCGAGTAGATGCTAATAGTAGTAGTAACAGATTTGGGCTTATCCCAACTTGCTTTATTTTCTACTAGCATCTTGGACGCGGCGTGCCACGTCGCGGGCGCCGCCTTACACACAAGAAAGTTGAGTTTTTTTTTCGGGAAAAAGGCTTAAACTTAATGGTAAAAAAAAGCGGGAAGAAATATATGTTTTTTTTCGGGAAGAAGGATCCGTACAGTTTTTTTTCCTGACTGAAAAGGACCTGGACGTAATTTTGATTCTGTGGAAAAGGACCCGAGCGCAAGCATTAAAAACGCATAAAGGATTTAAGTGTGATATATATTTTTTTTTGGGGAAAAAAGGACCTATTCGTAACGTAAAAGGACCTAGACGTAATTTTGATTCTGTGGAAAAGGACCCGAGCGCAAGCCTTAAAAACGCATAAAGGGCCAAATCGTAATATATATTCTTTTTCGGGAAGAAGGACCTGTTTGTATTTTTTTTACGGACAAGGACCCGTTTGTAATTTTTTTTGTAAAACAAAGACTTATCCGTAAATAAAAAAGGACCTATCCGTAAATATTTTTCGGCTCGGCTCGCGGCTCGAGCTGAGCCGCGAGCCGAGCCGGCTCCGGCGACACGTGGATGGCCTCCCCATCCAGGGATTCTTCCAAGTATAGTAGGGTTATTATTAGCTTGCTTACCCACGGTTGAAACTCGGATCTTCACCCTCTCTTTCCTCTGGATTTCACACCTGCTCCCCTAAATCCCATATGACTCCACATCTTCCACGGCTGAAGATCGAAATTCAATCATCCTCCTCGGTGAGAAGGGCTTTGGATCAACGGATCTACTGCCAACATGCAGTTCCGGCTCGGAAAACGTTACCGTTTTGGGAAAATTACTGGGGGTCATCGGTAAGGCCGGCAGCCGGACTTACTGGCTCGGATATTGCCCCCTTTTTAAACTTTAAATTCGAATTGTGTTGAAAATTTTGATTTTTTATGGAAAAGCTATGACAACTGTAGAGATGAACAGGATGCTGAAAAATCTGAGAAAATAGATATAAAATTGTGGAGCTGATGGATTTTTCACTTGTTTCAGACGATCAAGATGCGAGAGCAAAGGAGGCTAGCTTCTTTCTATAGGAGGACCGCGCTCCAGTGAGCACTGCGCATCTGCAGTAGAGTTCTTACCTTTCTAGCCATCGGGGCTACTCCAACCATCATTTGACTCGTTTGTTCTTGGTGGACTACTGTGTAATTCTGATTTTTTTTTAGGTCTTATTTGCAACTTGTGGGATGATTGTACCCACCTTTCGTACCACAAAGATCATTCTAATTGAGAAATACCAACGAATGTCACTGATATATGGTTCCAAGGCACACTTGTTTGCCATGTGATGGTATTTTCTAATATATGCATCTTTTGTGATAGTGCCGAGCTAATTTTCTCTAATGTTTGTCTAGATGAATACAGGACCTGGTCCCTCTAGGGCCCATATGCTTTCAAAATGTGTATCAAACGAGTAAGACCGGGCTCGGTTATGCTCTAGCAGGCAGTAGGACTCAAAAGTAAAATTTTCGTAATATAGGCCACTCACAAAGAATCAATCATAAGGTACGCTGAGCCTAGTAGGGAATTTCCAACAATCGAGCCTCGAATTTCAAGCCCGCCTGGGCCTATACTTCGGTTGGGCTGTGATCAATTTGCAAGCAACAACGGCCTTTTTTATAAGCTTCTTGCAGATTGTTGATTCCGTTGTTACAACTTGGTTTACTAGTGGGAGTCATCATTGCTGGTCAAGTTGTGCGATATTAGAAACTACCATGGGGCCTAGAATAAGCAAACGGAGAATAATCAAACGGAGCAACAAGGAGCTGCTTCAAGGTGGTGTATATTGGTGCAACTTGGCTGATCCTGTTGCCGGACTGTTCCCTAGCTTGTATGTGCTGTAAAACGATGATGATTGTCGTAGATCAATTCTAATATCGATTAAGAATAGACGAAGAACAATTACAATAGATAAACACATGATATAGGGAGATCAATTCCTTTCTATGAATCAAACTTTGGATCCAACTAAATGAATCAAATTCAATTCTATGAAACCAAACAGGAAGTAAAAATGTTGGTGCAAGTAGGAAGGTCTAGTGAACAACCTAACGGTGGAGTTGTGGGAGTAAGACTCGATCTTCTACGGTTCAAATCAATGTGTCCATCATTAAGCACATGAGTGTGCTTTAGTGTGAACTATGTGAGGTTGTAGATTTATTCCGAATCTCTATATTTCTAGGCATACACTAAGTGGGAGCACTGCGTGTGTTTGTGTGTGATGTGTGTGCACATGTCAGAGAGGAAGTTCTAGATAGTAGTCTGATCTAGAAAATAAAACGGATGGTATGCTGCAGGTTGGATCAACGTTTCTAATTAAGGGCTCATCCTCTGTTTTTTCCCCTCGGCAAACACACTATGTCGGCACACAGTACGCGGAGCTCCACTAGCCATTTAGCACCTAGAGCAACGCTCCTGCGCAAAGGCTCCTCCATACGACACGTGTCGCACTAAGAGAGGAAGAACACCCACACCAGTGTAGTTCTGGGTGCAAGGACTTTTTGCTTTTTTTTTTTTTTTTGACAAACTATCAAACAAGTGTGAACGAAATTTTTTGTTTTTTTAATTAAATCTGAAAGTTTTTTAATTTAAATTTTTCAGAGTCGAAACATTTTTATTTGAATTTTTTCGAGATGAAACTTTCTAATTTGAAGATTTGAAACTTTTCCAAGTTGAAACTTTTTAGATTTAAAATTTTTTGATTTAAAAGTTTCCGAGTCGAAACTTTTTAATTTGAAACTTTTCGAGTTGAAACTTCCTATTTAAAATTTTTAAAGTTTAAATATTCTAATTTTAAATTTTTGAAGATAGATGGAAAAGATGACACATGGCATCTTATGAAGATGACCTTAAATTTATTAGTTTGAGGTTAACATTAAAATAGTCGTACCCTCCTCTTCGAATGATATACACTGCACAAACTGCTGGTTTGAGCCTGACTACTAGTTGGGAGTTGACTGTAGAAGGGAGAAATCCACGTTCTAAAAGGAAACTGACTTATCTTGATAGACGAAACACCACAATCACTCACTCTACTACATCAACAATGCCATTATAACTTTCTAAAACGAGGACATCATTATTCTAAGGCTGAACTATGATCTTCTTTGATTTCGTGAATATTTTCCTTTTTTTCTGTTCATTCAAATGATTGTCGTATTGCAGAACAAAGCAAACATAACTCATGCCTCATTGGGGATTTTGTCATGTGACCCATGGCACTGTAGGCAACAACAGCCTTTGACACTTAGCGGTGCATCCCACACGCCGGTAAACCACACATGTAATAATTTTGCTCGTGTTTTCTTAACCGTTTCATGTAAAAGGTCTAATATAAACGCTAAAACATATTTAAAAAGATAACCAATTTGGTACTCAAAATTTTCTTTTAGGTTCACTTTTGTTCCTCAACTATGAAAATAGCCAAGTATACTCTCAAACTTTTCTTTTCAGGCTAAAGGACCTCGGTCCACAGCCAGATGGTGTGCCACGTGTATAGGCTGAGTGTGATCCTAATGCATAGGGGTGAGTCATCCATCCCCCTCTAATTCCTACCCTTTCCCATCCACTTCTTTCACTACTGTGCATGGATTTTCTTCTCCATGATCCCCTCTAATTCATATTTTTAAGTCATTACGGGGCATGGATTCAGAAGCAGATAAAAGTCCATCTAATTTAGATTTATGTCACTACAAGTACAAGGTATGGATTGCAAAATATAGGCATGCAAAGTCTCGCTACAAACCATGCCTAGTAGAGATATGGATATATATGACCCGTGCCCATCATCTAGACTTGGACCAAACCATCTCGGAGAACTTAAATGCATAGAGGCATTTTCGTCTTTACATTCACCTGCATGGACTAGGAGCCCATTCAGCATGTCCATCTGGTTTGAGGTCTTCTTTAGCACGAAAAAAATTTGAGGACCTGTTGTTTTTAAAATTAATGGACGAAAGTGTGTATCGGGGAAAATTGGCTATTCTCCCAATAGTAAGGGATGTATGTTGTACGTACATTTATATCTTTAACTAGAAATGTGGGACTATTTGTTTGAGGATTTGACTGCAATGAAACTATTATCGTTAATTAATCATTGATGAAAACTTTAGAAATATAAGCAGTGTATATGATTAACTTTTGTGAACTTCTGAATTAATTAATCGGCTCATATAACTGAATAGAAAACTTTTCCTCATATATGGAAATAGCTTATGTTCCGTGTGCAACTAATGCAACTCTCGTATTTTTCGCAACCGTACTGTGCATGTGCTCACTTCTACTAATGTTGTGCTAACTTTGCACGATAGTACTTCTTGCGCATATATTGTTACGCTTTCCCAGGGAAAAAAATCGCCCGAAGAAAAAAAGTATGAATCCATGCTTTGTTAGGCCGCGGCAACTTTGCAACGCAACCAATTCAAAACCTCCATAGGCCTATGGAATTGACACGTATCATGTGAACGGCGTTTTTTTATATGCATCAAAAGACGACATGAGAATGATTTGTTGCAAAAGAAATGCTTATTTCATTTCAAGGGCAAATTGACACTGAAGTTTGGCTAGATGCAGTCCCCTGTCGATGGCGATTAATTTGACCATTATCTTCTTGACTGCTCAGGCACACTCTGAAGGAACCCTTAGCTTGCGATGCTGGAGAATGATATTGCTTGTTTTGCCATCAATGTTCCATGGCCATATCTCTACTCTGAAAAAATATGTCCATGCATGGCCATACTGTTTAGCTGTCACTTATTTATTCAGAAAAATAAAATTTAAGAGTTAAAGGAAAATTGTCTAAGTTTGCAATAATTCTTGTGGAGCCGGTAAAGTGATAAGGCAATCAAAGGACTAGCTGTTCAGCCACAAGAATATGTTTATCTTGTCCAAGATTGTCAAGAACTTACTTATAGTTTCCCAAGATTGCCCACATACAATGTATTTGGGGACACTGTGTTTAAAATCTGGTTCATCTATTGTTCAGTGCCATCATTGCTATGACTTGATCTTGATATATAGCTTCATCTGGACTTATGGTTTGTTATTATTTTCCAAACATTTAAGGGAATAGGCCCACGGAAATATTTCTCCCTGATTATTAACAAGCAAGGAACCTTGCAGCTTACTTGAGTCGTTAGTAATGCTTTTGCCAGACTTTAAACAACTGGGAAATATCCAAAAACACCCCCTAAGTTAGCTGTTTTTCTCAATTTACTCCTCATATGTCACTTTTGTTTACTTTGCCCCTCGTAAGTAAAGTTGCTGTAAAAATAACACCCCCCCCCCCCAAGCCACATGCTAGCATTTTGTCGCAGTTTTCATTATCGCTGGCACTTATTTCAGTGATGTCAATGCTTGTTTTAATGATTTCAATACTTATTTCAATGATTTTAGTGGTTTTGGTGCTTGTGATATATGATTTCATTGGTAATATTTCAACATTGAAATTGTTTATTACAAATACCAAAATCACTCGAATCATTGTAACAAGTTTTAAGTTTTAAAATCACTCAAATCATTGTAATAAGTACTCAAGTCGTTGAAACAAGTACAAAAGATAACAGAAACTACAAGAAATAGCGTTAACACGTGTATGGGGGTACATTTATACGATAACATAACTTATTGGGGCAAAGTAAACAAAAATGAGATATAAGAGACAAATTGAAAAAGCAAGTGAATTATAGGGGTATTTATGGATTTTTTTCCCTAAAGAATTGGGTAGGCTAAACAGCAAGAAGTGATGAAGAGGAGAGAACAGCAGACACTGCACCCAGTTTCTACTTTATTGTTACAGAAGCGACGAGGGGCCATGCTAAGAATAGATCTTATAATGCTCAAAGGTTTTCACGAGATGCAAAATTAGCATATCAGAACTGTAGATTGAAATTCAAATTTGTGGATTTATTTATCTTTCTAAGAGTAAATTGATTAAAATAGACTGTAACAATGTTTAAAATTTAAAATAATCTCTAGGCTTGCTTTGAGAGAGGTACATCTGGCACAACAAGATTTTTTTTTACCAAATGACAGTTTCTGTTTCTTTTATGTAAACTGTCGAATTGCTTGAAATCTGTTACTTTTTTAGAGAGGTACATAAATTGATGTTACTTTTTGAAAATGGAATTGCTAGAAAACTGTCGAATGATTTTTTTGGGATATGAATCGAATTTCTAACCTTTCGATTTGCATCACGATTCGTGTGCCCGCCCACCTCCATTTCCATCGAGGATCCAGCGAGCTTCTTTACTGTGACCCCCTTTCCCCCTTAATCCCTCCATCATCAAATTAAGCACATGTAGGCATAACAGGCATAATATAATAGGAGCATTATCATTAAGCATAAGCATGAGCATGTATTGATCAATTGCATAAGCATAGCGTTCATACATGGAATGTAGCATTGAAGTGAAGACAGTAAAATGGTAAAGTAGTGAGTGGAGTAAATGAGTAACGGTAAAATGGTAAAAAGGGTAAACAACAGTGCAGTCAAAGCCAAAGCAGAAGGTTCATTGCCCTTCTCTCATGCACCATACCCGAGAAGAGCAACCAGCCATTGATGTAATGCATCTCAACACATTTGTAGGCAAGGCAGTGCAAATGCCTCAGCCTTTCCATCCGGCCAAGAGAGCAAAAGAGAGCAGGCAAAAGTGCATCCCCCATCGCCTTAAGCTGGCACCAGAGACCAAGATTCATCTTGCTTATCCTCCCAGCCGAAAGCAGCCATAGCCATTCCACACTCCATAGCCAAGCCAAACCAGAGGAGGAGTAAGAAGAGCAAGCTCCAGCCGAAGCAAGGGAGCAAAGAGTTCCAGTCAGCCAAGGAAGAAGAGGAAAACTAGGAAGCAAGGAGAAGAAGGCTACATCTAGCAGGAGATCGACTTCCTCTACATCCTCTACCTCAACCCGGTTCATCCAATTCATCAACCGAAAACTGAACTAGTTAGGACCTCAAGTAAGCCATCTTTTGACAGTAGAGTAAAGTAGCAGTAGGTTGGGATGGAAAAGAGTGGTCTCAGTAGAGTGAACCCTGGTAGCTCGTGAGCAAGTATCCTAGCCAAGCCAGTGTCATCATCCTCACCCCCAACCTAGAGTTCAACTCTAAAAATCATCATTGACCTTTACCTTGTATTTAATCTCACATCAAGAAGCCAGTAGATCAAAGCCAAGAAAGCACAAAATCAAAGCAAAGCAAAAACTCCTTGTTCTGTGAGCTAGGATTAGCTCACAAGTCACATGGGACTCGGCTAGGAGGAGGCCGGCATTAGAGAAATAGAGGTAGGGAGAGGGAGAATAGATAAGTAGAACCGACCATGGAGGCAGCCTAGCCAAGATTCGCCCAGGAGGTAGCTGCAGTCGGTTGACAGTAGGGGGAGCTCAGCTCCAGTCGGCAGGAGAGGAGGAGAGCAAATGAGTAAGGAGGAAAGGAGGAGGAGAAGTAGTAGCCTGCGGTAAAACCAAGAGGAAGGAGGGAGTAGATTCATTAAGTCCATTCGGCAAAATGGCTTAAGGCCAAAATGGCTTCGGCCAGCTAATAGCAGGGGCTGGTCGAAAGGGGCATGAAGCCAAGAGGCTCGGCCGAATGAGGAGAGCAGCAGAGAGATAGAGGAAGAGAAGGCAGAGAGTAAAGAAAAAGAAAAGGCAGTGAGGAGAAAAAGAAAATGAGAAGACAAAAGAAGAGAAAAGAAAAGAGAAAATGGAAAAGTAGGAAAATGGAGGAGTTACCTGCATGCATACCATTAATAGCATCTGTAGTTGCACTAGATGCATAAAAGAATATAAAGTAGCAATGTAGTGCATGGCATATAAAAATGAATGTCAATTTCATTAAATGATAAAACTGCTTAATTAGAAATGTTGGGCATTGCAACTCATATTTAACAAAATGCTATAGATTAATCTAGTATGATTTTCAGAACCAGAACAGAACCCCTCAGTCAGTCCAAGCCCGTTTTCGAGCGAGGCCGAACGTTTCGAGTATATTCTAGGCAAGCAACCTTTGATCATGTTTATTAAATATTTTACTGCTTTTATGAATTATTTATCTCATCACTGCATTGAAAATTAT
The DNA here is from genome assembly GCA_036346275.1 of Otatea glauca. NCBI lineage: Eukaryota > Viridiplantae > Streptophyta > Magnoliopsida > Poales > Poaceae > Otatea > Otatea glauca. Next base: position 27,492,630 of record CM070726.1, on the reverse strand, counting down.
ATTTTCAAATTGAAAATATGAAATTGGAAGTGTTGGGTTAAATGGTTGGATAAATTGAAAGGTGAATGGTTAAATGGGGCAGTTGAAATTGTTGATGGGTTAGTATGTGTAGCTAATGTGTTGACGTGTGTTAGGTGGGTGGGTAGAGGACACCGATGAGAAGGGTGTCATCGGTGGGGTCTTCTACGTAGGTTATCATATAAGTTACAACCAACTAATATTGGGCAATGAGCCGTAAAATTAGTACCAACCATGGTGTGTGAAATCGGTCAGAAAAGGTTGTCCTATGAAGGTATTAGAATCTCCACAATGGATAAGAAAAATAGAGTCATGCTGGGAAATGCCGGTATAATTCAGGGGGATTGTGAATTGAATGTGTTGGGGCGGTATATTTGAAGCCAGGTGGGTGCCGTTGGATTAAGCCAGGGTACATCTGTATCTGGAGTGTGGGATAGCCTGGGGAGGTGTACCCCAAACTCAGTGCAGGGTGAAGAACTAATATCGAATTAGTAATAAACGTTCTAGGGCATCTCTTGTGGGTGTCACTGTGGGTAAAGTGGTACAAAACCTGCAAAGGGTAAATCTTGAATTCAAGCCAGTCTCTTGGATTGGAGACTACAGAAGGCTTAGGCTATCTCATATACAATATTAGTAGTGTCTTTCACAAATTTAAAATTTGCAACCTTTAAAACTAAAATCTATTTCTTACAAAGGTATTTTGGATGGAAAGGGCCATTAGGTGAAGTTGGATAGGATTTGGGTTAATTGGAAAATTCATCTAATGCATTCATTATTAATTGCTTGCTGAGTAATTAGTACTCACGCTTGCTTAAATCCCCTTGCTTAGAAGGTGAGTCTTATGGACAACGACAACCCTCCGATGCCTGGGTGGAGGACTGTGTGCAGGAGCAGGACCTTCGGAAGGACGACTACTACTACTACTATCAGGAGGAGTAGTAGTACTAGTAGGCCATATTCCCACGCTAACCGACCGTCCAAAGTTAGAAGGTTATTATATGTATTAAAATAAAATTAAATAAGAATAAAATAAAAAAATTACAATAAGCACCATCTTCCCACTTTTGCGAGAAGCAATAACTCACTACTACAGAAAACATCATCTCAGACAGTTTTATGAACCATCACTAACAATGTGTCAGTGATGTAAGGGTACATCATACACGGTTTTCGAACCGTCTGTGAAAATTCTCATCACAGGCGGTTCTACATTATAACCGTCTGTGATGAGTACTCATCATAGACGGTGTTCAAGTAGAACCGCCTGTGATACAGAAACATCACAGATGGTTTATAAATAGAACCGTCTGTGATACAACATCACAGACGGTTTATGAATAGAACCATTTGTGATCCTCTAGCAGAACTTCCATCATTAGTATCTGTTGTTCGAAATGTTCTTCTGCTTAGGTATTTCTGCAACGAAATTTACAAGGCACAACCAAGTTATAGATTTAGTAATTGAATATCTAAACTTCCTAGATGCATCGAGGCAACGACATGCGATCGGGATCGTCTTAAAATATGAAGTTTTGTAGCACTTTCATCTCTTTCTTATTATAATATTGAAAGTGCTATAAAACTTCATATTTTAAGACGATCCCGATCGCATGTCGCTGCCTCGATGCATCTAGGAAGTTTAGATATTCAATTACTAAATCTATAACTTGGTTATGCCTTGTAAATTTCACAAGTGTAAATACCCAAGGTAAGAACATTTCAACAATGTATACTAATGATGGAAGTTCTACTTTGGGTGTAGGGAAAAACAAAGGATCATAGACAGTAGCGTGCTGAAGAATTGGATTAGGTAAGAAAGATAGTTTTGGATTAGGCAAGAATTGGAGTAGGTAAGAAAGAAGTGCAACAGTAGCCATGTGAAGAGGAGAAGAGAAGTTACAAGAAATTAATTTGGTGATCGACAATAATTATATTCTTGAACTAGTTTGATTTCACGTCATTATTATTTTTCGAGCAGGGACAATTGGCTAATGCAATAATCTTTCTCACAACCCATATGTCAAAGGTTTTAATCCAAAACTTAACATGTGGTTGCCTCTGTGATTACATGGTTGCCTCTGTGATTACTTCACACAATATGTGTTAGTGTTATGCCCTTGAGGCAATCATTTAGATGATTGTAACATGACTATGTTTATGAATAATAATATGATTATTGGTCCAATGAATGTATATCATTGTATTGATCAACAAGTATATGACTTGATTATGAAGCTCTTTACTTAATGATGTAATTCGATAAATATCTCTGATCGGATATCATCGTATAGGACTACGATGAATAGATCAGCACATGTAGTGATCGATGATCATGCTTCATAGATCATGGGATATGGAGGTATCATCTCTACATTGTGGACCATGTTGAAGAACATGGGTTAGATAGACCCGCTATGGGACACTGCGAGAATGTTTCATTCTTATGTGTCATCAGTGTATCTCATACCTAGAAGATGTATGATCCTTAGACCTGAGATTGTCATATTCCCTACATGTGTAATAGTTTTCCTTGGGGCTATCAAACACTACTTCCTAACCGGATAGTTATAAAGGTAGCTTTCATGTTTACTATGAAACGTGCGAGAGGAAGTGAGCGATCAAGATGGAATTTGCCACTCCAATGAAACGGAGATATATGACAAGGCCACTCGTGTGATATGATTAAGAAAGTGCATGGCCATGCCGTGATTGAGGAGTCAATCACAACTTATTAATATATCACGGATACGAGAGATGGATTGAATCATCAAAGGATGACATGCTTCTCGCCTTGAGATCAATCTTCATATACTTGGCAAAGGGATTATTACATGAGTTCTTTTGATAGGTTCATTCGATTTGATCACAAGTATGTTTGGGAGTTGGCATACTTTGCAAGAAGCGCTACCAACTATTGGATTGAAAAGGAGTTTTCGAATCCATGTCCAAACGTATGTGAACTGCGCAGGTCACACACTTAATGGGTGGGACGCATTAATTTGGATTGGATCCGTAATTAATGAACCTCGTGGGCTTAGCATCTTTGGTGGGCCTGGTTTAGGTTTCATCTCGTGGCTATATAAGGAGGGGAGGAGGAGGCGCAGTGTGTGCTTTCCACGGTTTAGGTTTGATTCACTTGAAACCCTAGCCTCCTCCTCTCGCTGCCCTCGCCGAGCGACTAGGTGCTTGCACACGACGCACGGCGTTCCATCTCTGGGCGTGTGGACTCTGCGGTGGCGCTGCTGCGATCGCGGCGTGGGAGGACGATCCACGGCGGGCGAGGACGATCCACTACATCGACGCAACGATCGCGGCGAGGGCGAACCACTACATCGGCGCGAAGGATTCCGCAATCGCGCGTCTAGTGGTAATCTTATCTATGATCCCTTCTTGCGAGTAGCTTTCTGGTTGCGCGGTAGTTTTTTTTTGTGCTAGCGTAGCATACCGCGTTACCCATCAGTGGTATCAGAGCCATCTCGTATAGTTTTGTGATCTGGATGTTGCACATATGATGTGTGAGGTTAGTAGATTGGATCTATTACATGTTCAGCCAGTTCATGTGATGAATTGGTGACGGCGCCATCGATGAGATCGATCGATTTAGGGTTTGAGGAAAGTGCAAACCGACTCAATCTTGATTTGGGTGAGTCCGTTCATGGTACGACGTTACCCTTACCGGTCGGGTTACCGCCATCAGGGTTTCTGAAACGTATCCATATGGGACCAAGCCAATCGGTCGAGTTGGATTGGGTCAATCTGTTGATCCATGGTAAGCGCAAACAGATTCAATATTGATTTGGGTGAGTCCGTTCATGGTGCGACGTTGCCCTTACGGTCGGGTTACCGCATCGGGGTTTCAAACGTATCCATATGGGACCAAGCCAATTATATTAGATCGGATTGGGTCAATCTGGTTGATCCGTGGAAATTTTGAGGGTGTTTTCCCATGGCGGAAGACATGCCTCTAAAAAATTTCAAGGGCCTCTAAATATGGGACGCGCGCCGAGGGCTCGCCCTTGGACCCAGGCCGAGCGCCCCCTCGGACCCGCCGTGACCGGCCGGCCAGGACCGCCGTGGGCGCCGCCTATGACCCTTGAGCGCGCCTCGGACCCGGAGTCGTAGGGTTGCTTTTGTTTAACTCGTTTTGCAGGAATTATGTGAAATAGTATGGCCTATGTGTATGTGATGCATGTAATTTCCACATGGCTCACGTGCGTGTTAAGCCATAAGGCTATTTAAATTGTATAACGACCTGCGTGTCGACTTGTGATGCTTCAAACCCTCATGTAAAATTCATTATCAAAAGTTGTAAGGAGTTGCATCCATAATGATGAAGAAGGTGGCTAGGTGAACAACCAAGCATGATGATGGAGATCTTAATGCTAAGGGCCATGCTATTTCACAGCTTATTTTGATTTTCTGTGGATGTGTGTTTTATCCTTGCTATTTTCTTTATGCTCATTGCATGTGATGCTATGTTCATAGTAATCTTTGTTCATCCTTATAGTTAAAAATCTTAAATCAAATTGTCCATCCAATTGTTGCACCTATCAAGAATTTAGATCGTTATTGATATGACTGCCAAAGTAGTATATCAATGGCTATCTCAATAGATGATAGGGATGTGTTGGACACATCACGCATAACAATGGCGATTTAAACGAGCTATCAAAACGGTTTTGGGCTTGAGGACATAAGTGGTTGGGATTTGATTTGATAATGAAGAAACCTATACAAGACAATTGGTGTCTAGGAAAACACACATGAGGCAGGTTTTTAATTGGCACCGAATACGGAAGTGCTCCCTCCTCATGTGAGCCCTTGGGGCAGTTGACTTGGCCATGAGTCAAGTTGATGGAGGCATTCATTACTTGTTTTCATACTCAACAAATAAGAGTTACATATGATGTAATTAGCAAAGGTGTTGCTTACCTATGTCATTAAATTTCTAGCATGATGCCAAAGCTCACTAGTGTTTAATGAATATGGATCTTGAATACTCACTATGTGTCTATAAAAGGACATAAAATAGGAGTGTCTTTAATTAAAAGTTTAATAAAAGTTTTACATAAACATAGTGCTTAGAATCTTTGCATATTTTTGTTGTAGTTCAATGGCACCTTCTCCTACTCCTGCTACACTGGTTTTGCTTTGAGATCGGTTTTGGAAAGGGAAAACTGAATGGAACTAATTTTGTTGATTGGTATCGCAACCTGAGAATTGTTCTCAAGCATGAAAAGAAGGACTATGTTCTAGAGAATCCAATTCTGATGAACCAGCGAAAATCTTGCTGCAATTTGAGGGTTGAATATGAAAAGCATGTTAATGCTTCACAGAGGTCACTGTCTCATGCTAGTCACAATGGACTCGAGCTCCAAAAGCAATATGAGGACCAGGATGCTTACAATATGATTGTGGGCTTGAAGGGCATGTTTGGGAATCAAGCAAGAGCTGAGAGGTATGGTATCTCAAAGCTTTTATTTGCTTGTAAAATTGGTGAAGGCGGTCGGTCGATCCTCATGTGATCAAGATGATTGGTTACATTGGGAGATTGGAAAAACTTGAGTTTCCCTTAGCCTCGGTTTGGCCACGATGTTATTCTCCGGTCTACGCCTCGAGCTTTGAGCCATTCATTATGAATTTTCATATGAATAGCATGGAGAAGAGCCTAACCGAGCTACATGGGATGCTCAAGGCTGCGGAGAAAGCATTAAGAAAAACCCAATCATGTGATGATGGTTCACAAAACAACCGCTTTCAAAAGAGAAAGGCTAAGGTGGGAGGCGGGAAAGAGCAAGGGCAAGGGCAAGGGCAAGGCTCAAGATGAGATCGCGAGCCTCAAAACTAAGCTTGAAGCTTAAAGTTGGCCCTCAACACGATACCCAATGCTTCTATTGCAAGAAATCGGGGCATTGGAAGCAGGCTATGAAAAGTACAGCGGATAAGAAGAATGGAAATGTGGTTTCCACTTGAGTATTAATGTTATAGAAATTAATCTTGCTACTTCTTCACTCAGCTCATGGGTATATGATACCGGTTCGGTTGCTCACATTTGCAATTCGTTGCGGTGATAAAGAGTAGAGACTTGGCAAAGGAGAAGTGGATCTTGGCGTGGGGAATAAAGCAAGAGTTCTTTGGTCTTGCCGTTGGCACATACCCATTGCATTTGCCTTGAGATTAGTTTTAGAACTCAATAATTGTTATTTTGTTTCATCTTTGAGTAGAAACATTATTTCATCTTCTTGTTTGGAACATGAAGGTTATGATTTCGAATAAAGAACCTTGTTTGTTCAATATTTTTGAATGATATGTATTATGGTCGTTGCCCCATGGTGGATGGGTTGTACGTCCTTGAACTCGAAGAAAAACATCTATAATATTAATGTAAAAGGCACCGCCTAATGATTTGAACCCTACCTTTTGTGGCATTGTCGCTAGGTCATATAAATGAGAAGCGCATGAAGAAGCTCCATGGTGATGGACTTCTAACCTCATTTGATTTTGAATCATTTGAAACATGTGAATCTTGTTTACTTGGCAAGATGACAAAAGCCCCTTTCACGTGTTTTAGCGAGAGAGCAAGTGAATTATTGGCCCTAGTACATACGGATGTATGTGGACCAATGAGCTCATTGCTAGGGGTGGGTTTGATGCTTTGTAACTTTTACCGATGACTTGGTAGATATGGATATATCTATTTAATGAGGCATAAATCTGAAACTTTTGAAAGGTTCAAAGAGTTTGAGCGAAGTACAAAATCAACTTGGCAAAACAATAAAACACTTACGATCCGATCGTGGTGGCGAATACTTGAGCCAAGAGTTTGGTGATCATTTAAAGCAATGTGGAATCGTTCGCAACTTACTCCGCCAGAACGCCTCAATGGAATGGTGTGTCCGAACAGCGTAATCGGACTTTATTAGATATGGTTCGGTCAATGATCACCAAACAGATCGCCATTATCCTTTTGGGGTTTCGCTCTAGAGGCAATGCGTTCACTTTGAATAGGGTCCCATCAAAATCCGTTGAGAAGACGCCATATGAGATATGGACCGAGAAGACCCATGTTGTCATTTCTCAAGATATGGGGATGTGAGGCTTATGTAAAACGTTTACAATCGGATAAACTCGCACCTAAATCGGAAAAATGCTTTTTGTGGGGTATCCTAAAGAAACAAAAGGATATTACTTTTACAAAGAAACGAGAACAAAGTTTTTGTTGCTCGAAATGGTGTCTTTTGGAGAAAGAGTTTCTTTCAAAAGAAATCAGTAGGAGTGATGTGTATCTTGATGAAGTTCGAGAATCACATGAATATGTTCAAGCTACCTCTGAACCTTCACAAGATGTACAAAGTGTTGTACAACTGTGGAAGAGACTCCATTACGTAGGTCGGGAGGCCACGTCATGTACCTATTAGATATGGGAATGACATATTATTGTTGGACAATGATGAGCCCACGACTTATGAAGAAGCAATGATGGACCCAAACTCGAAAAATGGCTTGAAGCCATGAGATCCGAAATTCAATCCATGCATGACAATCAAGTTTGGAACTTGGTCGATTCACTGATGGTGTAAAACCATTGAGTGCAAATGGATTTTCAAGAAAAGATAGACGTAGATGGAAATGTTCAGATCTATAAGGCACGGTTGGTGGCAAAGGGTTTCAAACAAGTTCAAGGAGTTGACTATGATGAAACTTTCTCACGGTAGCCATGCTCAAGTCTGTCCGGATCATTTTAGCTATTCTTGCATATTTTGATTATGAAATATGGCGGATGGATGTCAAAACAGCCTTCCTTAATGAGAATCTTTACGAGGATGTATACATGATACAACTGAAGGCTTTGTTGATCCTAAATATGCTAAAAGGGTATGCAAGCTTCAAAGATCCATTTATGGGTTAAAGCAAGCATCTAGGAGTTGGAACATTCGTTTTGATGAAGTAGTCAAAGGTTTTGACTTTATCAAAAATGAAGAAGAGCCTTGTGTTTACAAGAAGGCTAGTGGGAGCGCACTTATATTTACGATTTTGTATGTGGATGACATATTATTAATCGGAATGACATTCCTATGCTTGAAGATGTTAAGACTTCATTGAAAGGAGTTTCTCAATGAAGGACTTGGGAGAAGCATGCTATATCTTGGGCATAAAAATCTATAGAGATAGATCAAAAGGTTAATTGGATTAAGTCGAGAAGCGTACATTGACAAGATATTGAAAAGGTTCAATATGCATGAATCCAAGAGAGGTTTCATGCCAATGTCACATGGCATCAGTCTCTGCAAGAATCAGTGTCCTTCGACATCTGATGAGCGAGACAGGATGAGCAAGATTCCATATGCTTCAGCTATTGGGTCTATTATGTATGCCATGATCTATACACGCCCAGATGTCTCATATGCTCTAAGTGTCATGAGCAGATACCAAGCGGATCCTGGTGATGGTCATTGGATAGCCGTAAAAAATATCCTGAAGTACTTGAGAAGAACTAAGGGTATGTTCCTTGTTTTTGGAGGTGAGGAAGATCTGGTTGCAAAAGGGTTACACCGATGCAAGCTTCCAAACTGACAAAGATGATTTTCGATCGCAATCCGGTGTGTGTTTACACTTAATGGAGGAGCGATGGTGGAAGAGTTCCAAGCAAAACACGGTGGCCGACTCTCTGATGAGCGGAGTACATTGCGGCCGGAGGCGCAAAAGAGGCTGTGTGGATTAAGAAGTTTATCACGAGCTTGGTGTGGTCGCTAGTGTCTCTAGTCCAATGGACATCTATTGTGATAATAGTGGTGCCATTGCACAAGCAAAGAGCCTAGATCACATCAAAGTCTAAACACATACTCCGTCGCTTTCACCTTATTCGCGAGATTGTGGATAGAGGTGACGTCAAAATATGCAAAGTACATACGGAAGCCAATGTGGCGATCCGTTGACAAAGCCACCGCCACGACCTAAGCATGAGGCGCACACAAGGTCTATTGGTATTAGATACTTAATTGATTGACTCAAGTGCAAGTGGGAGATTGTTAGTGTTATGCCCTTGAGGCAATCATTTAGATGATTGTAACATGACTATGTTTATGAATAATAATATGATTATTGGTCCAATGAATGTATATCATTGTATTGATCAACAAGTATGTGACTTGATTATGAAGCTCTTTACTTAATGATGTAATTCGATAAATATCTACGATCGGATATCATCGTATAGGACTACGATGAATAGATCGGCACATGTAGTGATCGATGATCATGCTTCATAGATCATGGGATATGGAGGTATCATCTCTACATTGTGGACCATGTTGAAGAACATGGGTTAGATAGACCCGCTATGGGACAACTGCGAGAATGTTTCATTCTTATGTGTCATCGATGTATCTCATACCTAGAAGATGTATGATCCTTAGACTGAGATTGTCATATTCCCTACATGTGTAATAGTTTTCCTTGGGGCTATCAAACACTACTTCCTAACCGGATAGTTATAAAGGTAGCTTTCATGTTTACTATGAAGCGTGCGAGAGGAAGTGAGCGATCAAGATGGAATTTGCCACTCCAATGAAACGGAGATATATGACAAGGCCACTCGTGTGATATGATTAAGAAAGTGCATGGCCATGCCGTGATTGAGAGTCAATCACAACTTATTAATATATCACGGATACGAGAGATGGATTGAATCATCAAAGGATGACATGCTTCTCGCCTTGAGATCAATCTTCATATACTTGGCAAAGGGATTATTACATGAGTTCTTTTGATAGGTTCATTCGATTTGATCACAGTATGTTTGGGAGTTGGCATACTTTGCAAGAAGCCGCTACCAACTATTGGATTGAAAAGGAGTTTTCGAATCCATGTCCAAGCGTATGTGAACCTGCAGGTCACACACTTAATGGGTGGGACGCATTAATTTGGATTGGATCCGTAATTAATGAACCTCGTGGGCTTAGCATCTTTGGTGGGCCCTGGTTTAGGGTTTCATCTCGTGGCTATATAAGGAGGGAGGAGGAGGCGCGGTGTGTGCTTTCCACGGTTTAGGTTTGATTCACTTGAAACCCTAGCCTCCTCCTCTCGCTGCCTCTGCCGAGCGACTAGGTGCTTGCACACCGCGCCTGCAGCGTTCCATCTCGGGCGTGTGGACTCTCGCGGTGGCGCTGCTGCGGCTGCGGCGTGGGAGGGCGATCCACGGCGGCGAGGACGATCCACTACATCGGCGCAACGATCGCGGCGAGGACGAACCACTACATCGACGCGAAGGATTCCGCAACTGCGCGTCTAGTGGTAATCTTATCTATGATCCCCTTCTTGCGAGTAGCTTTCTGGTTGCGCGGTAGTTTTTTTTTGTGCTAGCGTAGCATACCGCGTTTCCCATCAATATGTACTTCACATGATCACATATTCACATCAACAACACATGGTCACATAATCATTATAGCTTAATGCATGTTACGAACAATTATTTGATACTTGTCAATTAGTTTCAATTTCGATTCTACCAGGTTTACACAAAGCTATGCTTTAGCAAGCTCCTCTTTCTTGATCAATCATCAAACACAACGACAAATATACCTACTGGTTCCATGGCTCTATTTTCAAGTACATGAGTATATATAATCCATGTGAAATTGACAAGACAAATGCAAAGGTGTATGTTCTAAGAGATATTTGTCTTCAGGAATCATGTATAAAAATATTTATCTTCATGAATCATGTATGTTCTAAGATATACTTTGCTCACCCTTCGAATGATACATGGTATCAATCCTTGCAGCATGCATTTTTCTCCAGAATTCAAAGCAGTATTTCCAGATTATTTTGCTTTTACAATTTTATTTCATACTTTTGTATATAATATTTGTGGCATACACAAAAATATTCAGCATTCTCTTTGTTTTGCACCTTGTGAATCAGTGGGTTTTAATAACCTTAAACTAGTGGAGAATAGTGATCCACACAATACAAATACCAAATACAACCATGCAAGAACCGTATATCTTAGAACATACATCAATATTAAACACTCAACATATATCATCAAAGAATAATCTGGTAGCAACCCACCCATTCGTTGGAGTTGGACAGGACGACGTCCATGTGACGGCCGATGAAGGAGACGATGAGGCCGAGGACGGTGCCGAAGGGGTACTCACGGTGAGCCTCGCGAGGAGGGCGACGAAGGGGTCACGGTCGAAGCCGCCAACGGCTTCCTTGAGTGGCGGCACCGGAGATGCCATCTGAGACGTGCCCTCGAGCGGCGGGGAGGAGGCCGAAGCGCTAGGGAGGAGGTCGAGAATCGCTAGGGTTTGCGGGAGACGAAACACATAAGTCTGCACTACGAACCTCAATCGATATGTTTATATAGTGGTCCGAGGTAATATCACAGACGGTTCGTAGTTAGAACCGTCTGTGATATGACCTTATCACAGACGGCTCGTATTCAAAACCGTCTGAGATCATATCACAGACGGTTTTTAAATAAAATCGTCAGTGATATGGATGTATATCACTGACGGTTCATGAAGAGTACCGTCTGTAATTATATCACTGACGGTTTCACTATAGAACCGTCAGTGATGTTCTTTAGCACAGACGGTTTTTTCAAACCGTCTGTATTGGGGCGTCTACTATAAGCCTTTCTGTAGTAGTGACTACATCTTTATTTCTTAATCTGTGATTGTACTTTGTGAATGACTATTGAAAACGGGCAGGGATTGAATGTAGTTTGAGAATCGACAGTCGATATCTTCCAAAAACCGTGTGCTACAATAGATGCTACATCAAAATTTTGCTACAGTACCCGTAGGAAATCTCGCTCGCCGGTTTTCCATAAGGTGATTGAATGGGGACTGCATATAATCCCTGTCCATTGAAAACATACAATCACTGTAACATGGAGGTTGTACCGTATAAGATACGGAAAGTATCCTCTAAAACTAAGTTTATATTTGAACGCTTTCCAACAAAAACCATTGCAATCCAAAGCAAACTGGTTTGGACGGTGAAGTATGGGATAAAGATTAGAGTTAATTTATACAGTGAACCCAGAATCAATTGATACATGAAAGGGCTCGCTGGCTTACCATAGAATACAACAGTTGATTCACTATATATAATCCTACGAGGTTAATTAGTCAAATCAATTGACACATGGAAGAGCACCGACTCAACCAAAACAGTAAAAAGTTTCAGGACTCAGAGCTCTACTTGACGCATCATCACGTACAGTAACCTTCCCAGAAGTTTCATCCATTCTTAGCACTATTTCTGAGATCTTGTCAGGATCAGAGACCTTTTCTTGGAGGGACTAAACTGTTGGGACATGGGAGAAATGTGGTATATATTAGCAGTTTTTTACTTTAATTCTAAACTTTATCAATAACTAGAGAATAACAATGCCATAATAAATATAAGAAATGTGGTATATATTAGCACTAAGACAGCTCAAGATAATGAACTATTTAAGCATGGCAATGACAATGAACAGTGGCAATCAACTAGCAACAAAAGCTCAGGCTATTTAAAGTTTGCTCTGAGATGTTGGGCTACCTGAATTAATAGATCTCCTCGCCACTAAGGACGGGATCATAGACTCATTTATGGCAATCTTTCTATTCAGTCTTACGGAAGCATATTTCAAACATGTCAAATAAATGTAAAACAACACCAATTAATTATAATTTCATTTCATAGATACATGTAAGAGTTTACTTGATCAGACTAGACAAATTTGAAGTAGCAACAGATTTGAATAGATAGACAAAACAGTAGACAGATCATATATATATATATATATATATATATATATATATTCAGAACTTAGTGAACATAACAAGGAAACAATTGAATTGAGAACAAATAACTATACAAGAATTAGATTTAAGTAGATTGACTATATTATCACAAATTGTCTCACTTAGCCCTATCTTTACAGAGAAACAGCCACTCCAATCATGCAAGGTCCCAAAGACAATCAAAGTCTAGCCCCTTTGCAGAAAGTACAGAAAATGACATAGATATGAAATTACCCACAGAGCATTGACTTGGAGTCGGTGTAACCGGCTAGACTCATCAAAGACGATGTCTGAGAAAACAATATCGCTACTATAATGTCACAGACTCAACAGTGAATGCTTCGGAGATACAAAGCTGCAAACCGCCGATTGAGACAATTCACCAAGTAGTCTCGAAGCTGCAACAGAAGTTGCACGGAACAACAAAACAAGTTTTCTGGCTAAGAAGAAGACCTCGTCGAACAAGAACAACAAGTCTCGAAGGACTTGCTTCACAAAAGGCACCACACAACCGAGTGCCAATCCATCACAGAGCCGAGCCAATCGACCAAGCAAGCAAGATCAGTACAATGACTCGGTAACAGAGGGATCCTAGCGCACCTCGCCATCCACAAAGCGCCTCAAGTCACTGGCCAAATCAACCCTACTTCAATCACCTCGGGTTACACACAAAAGTGGCATCCACGAGATGAATGAGTATGGATCGAGGCCAAAGAACAGAAGAAGACATCGGGTAGCCAATGATATGGGATTTAAAGGAGCACGGGAGGAGGAGGAGATGGAGCAACGGCAACCGGGAGTGCCACCAACCGACGCGGCATTATGCGGTCACCGTTGCCTCCATCGTCTCCCCCTTGATGCCGTCTGTGGATAGGGCACCGAATCGGGGTGCTTTAGCCTCGGTCGCTTGGGCTAGCTCGGTCAGTTGGGCTTTGCCGGCCCAGTTAGTCCAGTAAGCCCATTTTTTTTTTTCTGAAATTTGAGGAAAACCCAATTTCCTAACAATAGAATACAACAGTTGATTCCTAGTCCTACGAGGTTAATTAGTAAAATCAATTGACACATGGAAGATCACTGAATCAACCAAAACAGTAAAAAGTTTCAGGAACTCAGAGCTCTACTTGACGCATCATCACAGCAACCTTCCCGGAAGTTTCATCCATTCTTAGCAACATTGCTGAGATCTTATCAAGATCAGAGACCTTTTTCTTGGAGGGACTAAACAACCTGCATGCATGCATGCATCTACCCTATTTCTGTTGCATGCATGGATGGCCAACTGTCCACTCTATCTTGTCCTGCATGCATGCTTTACCACTGTAACGATCTCTGAAATGGTGAAAGCCATCTGCCGATTATAAAATATTTGCCATCTCCTAAGCAACTAGCCAATAGAATAAGAGCATGATAAGCTGTGGTGTCAGGGGGTGCCTCCTACTCCATATGCAAGCTCTTGCATGTGGGGGTACGATAGTCTTGTGATATGATATCTTGTATCTCTCTCTCTCTCTCTAATCTATCTCTATATAAAGATCCACATATCTTTCTTTCTCGCAGTTAGGGCTAGGCCTTCACAGGTTACACCAAACTTTGCATCAAAAGAACCCCCCACATAGCTAGCTTGGCCTCCACATCCTTGCAAAAAGCTTTTTTAGTATCAACTGTCGAGCCATGAAGGTTGGGAGCCAGGTGAAGCAGATTGGGAGGATGAACAAAGCTCTCAAGGAGAAGAAAGCCAAGCTCTACATCATCCGCTGCTGCATCGTCATGTTGCTTCGTTGGAGTGATTGATCGATCAGCTGTCATGTTGATCTATCTTTGTTTCGATCGATCGGTCCCTTCTGCTTTGGATCTTTTTTGGCCCTGCCAATTCGGTTGGGCTTCAGATTCCACCGGCATAGCTGCTATGTACATGGATGCACGTGTTCGTTCATGTACTGCTCCTATGCTTGCATTTTAGGAGGGATCGATTGATTGATCTTTTCGTTTCCATTTCTTTTTTTACCTTGCCCCTTTGTTAGAGGCAACGGTGTGAGAAGGTACTCAACTCCAATGTTGATGTTCCCATTCTCTTCAACAAATGGAGAAGGTCGATACAAATACCGCTGCATTTCATTGCTGGGACTGGCCACTTGGCCAGAAGTGACGACGCCGATCATCTCATGATTCTGATGAAGATAAGGACAATAAGAAGAATACATGACGTTGATCTCATGCATGACTCCGATGAGCTGTTGCTGTTTTTCTAAGTGTGTTTGCATGCACGGACAGTTTAAACTTTGTTTGGACTTTCTCGTAGTCCTTTCTTGTTGCCCTGTAGTGCTTTAATCTTCAGTTCTATCTGTTGTACTGAAGTGATCATGAATGTCAAATCACAGTTTGATAATAAAATGTTATGGGTCTGGGGCTTTGCTCTCAGTCTAAGACGATGGATATGTATAAAATTAAGGTGTTTCTTAGCTATAATTTTTTTTGGCATTTTTATTGTAGCTCTAATGTGCAAGTTTTCCGTTGGAGATTAACAAGCCGGTGTAGCGAGTACAACAGGTAGTCCCCAACTTCCTGTATTTTCTGGTCAACTAGGGTCAGAATTCGGCTCATAGGCACTAAATTTTTTTTGCTGATTTTTTGAGAATGTGAGTCTCTGGGTGGTTCTACCGGGTTTGAAGCACAGATCAAACAAGCGTGAAAAATCTCTCTTTATGAAAAATTAACCTGGTTCATACTATATATTCTTCCATAAAAACTTAAATTGCGTAATCGCATTATGACTGGCTACATTGTTAAACTGTAAAACTTTCAGCCATGTTTAGAACATAAAGTTTATAGTCTTTTGAATCCTACAAAATTCCTGCGCGCGCTCCAAATAAACCCTCGTTGTCTGGTAATTTTGCGCCTTCTGACATTGCAAAGTTGAGACTAATTTTCGCAGTCCTAGACTAGCGCACTATTGTCCCTTGGGTGCCGAACACTTCCCCTGCAGACCAATGTGCTCGCTAGTAATCTAGATGTGATGAGAAGCCTTACACGATTCCCCACTTTGGCCTCACCAAAAGTAACCTACACGGTTGCGTCCACGCGCTCACCGAAAATTAAAATATGTATACACATACTGCTCATTCAGTGAAACAACGTATTTCTATATTTCAGAGCTCTTAAAGCTTCAAATTAAATTTCTAAATATACATAGGACTACGTATAATATAGTGCATGAGTGTTGTATGCGATATATGTGGGTTGTGTATATCCTTATAATAATCTTAAAAAAAGTAACTTACGCGTTCTTAAAAAGAAAGCAACCTACGCAGATCCAAGTAGAAGCTCATACGTGTCCCTCTGACTTAAAGTTGTACAGAAACCGAGTACATTCGTCCAACAATTTTAAGAATAACCAGTTAAATGCCCTTGCTTTGATACAGATAAAACTAATATTAACAAGAATTTTAATCTATTGTCTCTGGGTTTAGTTTGCGTTATGTTCTCAGCTTCACCGCGGTGCCTAGTTGAGCTCCATCCTAGCCTACATCATACCTATATTATCAAGCTTAATTTACACTACATCCTTAGCTTTGTCACCAATATTAGTATCATAACTCTACCAAACACCGTGGAGGGAGGAAAGAGAAGCCGCACACTATGAAAAGAGGGGAGGGATGTTGCTGAGGTAAGCATTACATTTTTTAGTAATTAATTTGTTTGTTACGGAGATTTTTTTTAAATGGACGGAAATTTTTTTTTTGTTATAAATTGTTTAGGGTGAAGGAGGGATTTTATAAGAGTAGGTAGAGGTTGAAAAGGTAAAGAACGCATCATTCATCATCACTAAGTTCTTTTAAAAGACTAAAGAAATTGCACGAGTTACATTGACCTGTACTAGCTTGTTCGTGTTTGTGAAACCATATGAATGATCCCCTTGTAATTTGATCTCGGACACACCATGTTTGTCTATAGTTGTTACTCAGTCGTACCTTTTTTTATGTGCAGCAACCTTTGGGTTAGATCAGAGCTTTGTAAGATACGACACGAGCGTGTATAGTCTTAAGAATAAAGAAGTTGAATCTCGTAAAGAGAACCAAAATAACGACATTGAAGCAACCATGATGAAAGAGAAAGATTTGGCAAAACCAACTGCAAATTCTTTAAACACAATCTCAAAAGAGTAAAAGGGATTGTTGCACTCTCACGACCTCTCGAACCTTTTAGAATCCTTGGATTCTTACCCTATATAAGAATCTAATGCTAAAAAATAACCTAATCTCTAATTCTCTCGTGCACCTCTTACTTCAGATGAGTTGGTTTGTAGTTTCTTGGTTGTTTGGATTCTCTGAAACCACTTTCTAGGTTTATATAGCCTCCCTAGTTCTCCTTCAAAGCAAACAAGAATCCTATTTCTATTAGGATTCATTTAGCACACCTTCCTAAATCCTAAAAATCTAGATATGAGTCACCATATTTAACAATAGTATTTGTCAGATTTTACAAATGTTAACCGGCAAAACTGAAGAACAGAAACAAAGAAAATGCTCTACATCACTATGGTTGAAACTCTATGCCATTAATTTGCAGTTTTACACTCCACAAGATCTTATATAAAGTTATAAACCATGCAGTGGCGAAGCCACCACAGCGCGGGTGCTTGCCTGGGCTCGTCAGCGAACCACCATTGATAAATTCAATATAGTCTTGTTGTCATCAGAATTGAAGAATAAGCCGTTTCTCATATCATAGTTAGGCTTATCTAGGCACCAAATTTTTTGTGGCTCTGCCACGAAACCATGCTCTGCGTGGAAACATTGCTTTCATACCATTTGTAGCATGCGTATATTTTGAGAGTTATGTGGAAGCTTTTTGTCAAAATTGCACGGTTCAAGTTAAATATAGCACTAGAGAGCGTTGCTCCACTCAGTCTCTAACGTAAAATTTTAAATATCTTTTCATTATTAGCAGAAAATTAAATAAATAAACCTTCCCTATTTTGAAAGTACTTTGCAACACAAATCTAATATCAATATTTTCATATAATCAATTTATATATTTTACCTATATTAATGATTAAAATTGCAAAAGCAGACGGCCAGAATACTTACGAAAGAACTTGTCTTATTTCCTTCTTTTGTGTTCATGCACAACCAAAGGGGCAGTGGCAGACCTAGATTAAAATTTAGAATATACTAATAGAACAATATCAATATAAACTAAACGAATGAAACATAAACCGAATCAACTGAAAGTAAAAGATACTATGAGCACTCACCCACTGTTTAGCCGGAGATAGGGGATGCGCCGGCCTCCTTGTTGGGTCCGCAAGAGGCATGTACATAGCACGAGAAAATAAACCCTTTCCACACCGATGATTACCTGCGAGGCACGTGTGCACTCTCCCTTGTGCGCCGGCGCACGCGCCCATGGCGCCGCGTGTACGCCCGTGATGTTTTGTCCGCTTGATTTTACTTCTGCTCCGTGTTTGTTCCCGTTGGCAAGCGCAGAGCCCTCGAGATCCTCTGAAATGGCGCCGTTCCAGGAGACAAGGTTCGTGCATTCTGGTGATCAAGCGCGTACTTCCTTTCTTTTCTCTGCTTCTTTGACTACTGCAGACGGTTCAACACAGCGTATCACGAGATGTTCTGGGTTTCGCTGAAGAATAGACACAGCACTCGGGAGCGGTGGAAGCAGCACCAGTTCTTCCGGGCTCTGATTGCCTCCCTTCGATCGATGGACTGTTCTTCCAATTAATTAGCAAGCAAACCAAATAAAATTTCAGCAACCAACAATCATTTCTTGGATCAAACTTTTCCAGATAAACAGCACACATCAATATCACCTCTTTCTGAAACCACTCCCCGACACAAGAAACACGCAGATTCTGCTCTCTAATATGTGCTCAATATATGTGTCTCTGCAGTCTCAGGACCAATTTTCAGTTTGATTACCTAGTATTACACGGACCGTATCTTTCTCTTATATACCATCTTCCCTTGACTTTGACTTGTAATTGGTTTGGGTTTTGGTAAGCTTCACCTCTTCCATTTCTGAAAACAGTTCTGTCGGGCATGATTTCAGTGCTGTAGCAACTGAAGATAGAAGCAAACATGCCCGACGCCATCCTTCTGAGCTCTCCATTTTGGAATTGCCGTCTTGCCTGTCTTCCCTGCTGCTTTCACTCCAAAAAAAATCATCTTTTTTGGAGCTAAGTATTGTTTTCTTTCATTTCCATAACACCCCGTTTTGCTCCCAGGTATTGGCCCTAGAATTGTGGAATTGAAATTCAATTTAAGGATGTAGCTGTTTGGCAATCACCTAGAATTGAGTCGATGGTTCCAAAGTTAATTCCAAGAGTCATGATAGGGCTAGAAGCAATTCTTATCTTACACCAGTCATTTATCTGGAATTCACTATACAAAATTAAGTAAAAGTTCGGTATTTAGAACTTCAACCTGGCGTTCACACTATAAAATTTTCACGAAATCAACTGAAATTTATTAGAGATGATTCAGTATGTAGAGAAGCTATTTTATGCAGATTAGGGGGGCCAGGTGCACAGGTGGCCCCACAGCCTGGTAGACAATGATTTCATAAAATTCGGTATTTAGAATTTCAACCTCGTGTTCACACTATAAATTTTTCATGAAATTGTCTGAAATTTATTGGAGATGATTTAGTGTGTAGAGAAACTACTTTGTGCATATTGATGGACCTAGGTGCACAGGTGAGCCCCAAAATCTTGTAGAATTCCAAATGACATCCAAAACATAAAAGTTGGATTTTAAATTGGCTTAAATCAAATTTATATTCAACTAGAATTTGATTTGGAATCCAATTGAATGAATTAAATTCAATTCTAGGCAACCAAGTGGGGTATGAATTAGATAGGTGCTTCCCAGATCGTGTGGGAGATAACCAGTACACTTTTTGGTAGGTAGTTGATTTGCATCCATGCATGCGAGTTATCTTATCTAGCAAAAATAGAGAAATTTGACGAAACTGATTCCAGTGATTGCTAGCTGTTGGAACATACAAGCGAAAATGCATAAGCAAGAGCTCAATGACAAATGCCTGTAACTGTGAATTTTGCAATGACATTATTATCTTACGAAAAGAAAAGCATAAAACTAAATACCTGCTTCATCACCATTGACGATTGTCCAAAATTTACAACTGATTCTCCAGTAGGCTTGCAAGCAGACTATGGACATTGAGCTT
Organism: Otatea glauca; assembly: GCA_036346275.1. Lineage (NCBI taxonomy): Eukaryota > Viridiplantae > Streptophyta > Magnoliopsida > Poales > Poaceae > Otatea > Otatea glauca. Next base: position 27,472,609 of record CM070726.1, on the reverse strand, counting down.
TGGACAAACATGTATCTTCAGTTCTTTCAGGCGCACAAGGCCACAGAGTCCATCTCAGTGCTGCAGGTTCAGACAACTCAATCGGACCATTGAAAGTGTACAAAGATTTTGGAGCTAGAGAGGGATCCTTGTCAAAGTTCCAGGGCCTCTTTCGAAAGCACGAATGAAAAAACACAGAAATCTGACACGAATGCAAGAGCAAAATTGTGGATTAGAAAAACACAAGACAAATGTAGGAATGGTCATTTGGATAGGACGTAGAAAAAACATAGAAAACTGCCTTTATCCTACTCGAGTTTGTTTTAAAAAATAAGTTAGGGTAGATTTTTTCCCCCCATAAAATCCATTTGGAATTATAGGAAAGCTATGGCAATCCTATGAAATTTTATGGGCTCATTCCTCGCATTCCAGATGGTAGGACAGAATCAAAATCTATAGGAATTGCATTCCTCCAAAAATCCTGCGAAATTCTTTAATCCAAATTGGTCCTTAGATATAATGAATATCCAAAGAAAACATTCAAGATTTTCATGAACTCATCAAACTTTTGGGTTTGGGTTTGAATTATAAGATTAAATCACACTACAAGCATGCACAACACAGAAGTGTTCTGCTGACTTTGCTTTGGGTTTTTATCTTGTGTCTTCTTTAGATGATCTTGTTTGCATGGGTTTATTTGAAATTTTCAATAGTATTTTCTGAATTGTTCCAAGATTCCTGGTTACCACATTTCTCGAAGGGTCCAAGATTCTTTTGGCACTGAGTATTGAGTTACATGCACCACCAGCCAGTTCACTCAAAAGTTTAAACTGACATGGAATAGAAGTGTGCTGCAATTATTATTTTTAATTGTACCAACCGGGTCTTGAACTCGAGACCTCTTGGCTCTGATACCATATTAAGTTGCATGCACCAACCAGTTTACCTAAAAACTTAAGCTGATGAGGAAAGGAGGGCAATTCACTTATACTTTAACATATCACATACCCTGATCGGGGTGTCCAAACTTCACGATGTAAGATCCTGATACACTGCACAATCACATGAACAGATGATGCCAACCACTGTTGATACAGTAATCTATGACAAATGTATTCGCAAAACCACACGCTTAAAAACACACGTGCTTTGATACCAAGGTGATATATGATCCCTGATCTTCTCAAAATAGGATTGAAGATAATTCGTGACTTGACGATCTGTCACCCAAAGATACCGCGCAAGCCACAAACTCGTCAGCGTTGTTAACTCTCGCGCATCGCCAGGTCTGCCTGCGCATCATTCACTCCAATGGCTATAACATTTTGGTTGAAAGCTCCAAATCAAGCATCGTTTGATTAGTTGAAAAGTAGACTCACTACTACAGAACAGCACATCACTGCCGGTTCCAAAACCCCATCACTGCCGGTCATTGGCGCCGGCAGTGATTGGTCGGCAGTGATACTCGAGGATTATCACCGCCGCTCGGGAACCGGCGGTGATAAGATTATCACTGCCGGTTCTACCTACAACGGCGGTGATCTTGAACTATCACCGCCGGATCAAACCAAAATCCGGCGGTGATAAGGATTATCACCGTCGGTTCTATCTACAGTGATGATAATTATCACTGCCGGTTATATATAAAACCGGCAGTGATATTGTACTAGCACTGCCGGGTTGTACCATAATCCGACAATGATAGACACATATCACTGCCGGTTTTCTCCAAGAACCGGCAGTGACAAGCTTGCATATTTTTGTACAATATATATATATTTTTATATAATTGTTTACGATGTCCATATGTAGTATATAAAGCATCGTTCAAATCATAATTCAAATATATGCATGTATCGACTAAGCATCGTTAAAATCATAATTCAAATATGTTAAATTACGCATCACATAATTTGTTTTTACAATGATTTATTTACAAATGTAGCTCGACTACATGTCATCCCATTCGCTTTGATTTTACAAAGAGTCGAAGTAGACATGTCACGCGTCTAGGCCGTAGGAATGAGGGCGATGAGGCTACTCGTGGAACTCGCCGTTTGGATTGATGATCTCATCATGAATGAATCCGGCGATCTGTTCTTGAATTGCTATAATTTCTGTCAGCAATAACTTATCGGTTCTCAGTTTGGAGCGCTGTTTTTGAACAAAAAAGGAAGTTACTTAATGGTGATATTTGTTAAATAAAAAAGGGCATCAAAGTGTAATTACGTACCATGGCTTCGTTATAGCCGACACTCTCCGTGACAATTGAATGCATATTTGTACATACATAGAATGCACATAAATTGTTTCTGGTTCTGCTTCATGCATGGAAAGTCATTTATTATTTCAAAATTTTTCTGTATGGACGATACGAACACTTTTCTTGCGATCGCAATAAAGCCCTGTGAATGATTTTGAATAGTAATTAAACTTAAATGCAATAGAATGGAATTTTGCTAGAGTAATAACGCAATGATCGAGTTTACTGCTCAAAGATGTCCCAAAGGTCTTGGTACAGATTAGTTTGTTTTCTCCTGAGTCCAAGACAAAAATCCTCGCAAGCATCTAATCGGATGACGAGGAGGACCCAGTGAAACTGCACATATATGTCAACGTAGTCAATTACTCCCACATCGTACGTGTTACGCAAAAATAGTAAAGCGATATTAGAAGTCGGAGATACGTGCTTGAAGTTATAGGGTAAAAATGCGGAGGTTTTGTATTGCGACTTCAAAAAGTATTAAATAAATAGTCTTCAACGAATCGTGGATTGTCGTTCACAAGTTTCGCGTTGACGAGCCGGATCTAGGAATGCTAGATTATCATTGTTATTTCTTCTACATATCTGCACCTCCATTCTACATAAGAAAGAAGTTAGAGATGCAATTAAGCGATGTAAATGCTCAACGATATACTGGACGGACTTACAAAGTCCATAGTCTAAGTATGTTCACGTCCGGGGCATCTTGTTTGGTACAACATATACAGACTCAGTGAAAAGAACCCAGCGGATGTTATCCCCATTGTGAAAATCTTGCTCTGTATCCGATCGAACGCCTCCATACCATCGTTGGATCGCTGCATGTACCAGCGATGGGCGCGCGATTGAGTTGTAAGATTGTCGAAATGAGCTGGTTCAACCAGCGGTTTTCCCATAACGAACTTCCACGAGACCTTGCGCGAGCATCTAGTTGAACATCATCGCTTGAGCATCCCGCTTTAACGATGTCGGCACTAGCGCTTGCAAGTATTGCTTTCTGGATATGCGCTCGTAGTCCGATATTTTGCAAGGTTCAGAAGCCTGCCCCGTCTTTTGCACTTTTGCCATACTCAAGAAAAACTTTTGTGCGTCAGCATCAACTTTAGTCTTCTTACTTGATGGCACCTTTTTAAAGTGAGATGCTACGCAGGCGCTTACATGCTTTTTCCACTCTTCCTCGACCATGTCGGTGATAGTTTCTTTTGTGGTTGTCACAGGTTCACAGATGGTTAAGATTTCTTGAGGATCGGTGCCGATTGCCGAGATGTTCCGTTGTTCGATTCTTTACGATTTTGGCGGAGGAGTCGGGCTTTTTCTGGTTGGTGCCGACGGAGGAGTTGGACTTTTCCTGGTTGGCGGCGAGAAGGGCGGGAGGTCTCTGTGTGGAGAGTGCGGCTGATCATCATCGTCGTCGCCCTCATCGTCCGAGCCAAACTTAATCAAGCTCTTGCGCCACGCGAGGAAGCCATTCACTTTTTCTCCTAGCTTTTTGTTCCCTTCCTCGCCAGGGATCTCTACCTCCATTTTTCGATATTGGCGGATGACACTGTCCACTTCGACCCTGGCGAATCCTGCGATGTCGGGCGACGATTGCAAAGTCCGTGACTCTGGCATGGCCAAACCCCGCCTCGACCACCTTTATGGTAATGCCATGTGCGGCCAAATGTAGCTTGCACGGTCGGTTCTTTGGTGTCATCCACGAAAACGCATCCATGCTCTTCGGGAATCCTGTGGGCGCATACCGCTCTTACGAGCACCGGACCGATGAGCTCGTGGCTTTCACCGGGTGGCGATCGTGGTGAGAGCTTTACATGCGGCTTGCTCCACAGCCTTATCTAGTTCCGATCTTTGTTCCTCTAGCGCTCTCGCGACAGAGATCTTTTATCTAACGTTCCATCGATCTTCTCTTAATCTCTTTGAACGTTTGTACATCCATGCGTCTGCGGGGAAGGCTTCTTTCCACGTGACCAAACCAACCCCTGCAGTGCGACTGGATGCTCCTTGTTACCTGGGCTATGGTTAGCTCGTCATTCTTCCTTCGTGGCGCGAAAGATCCTTGGGAAGATGCGTGTGAGCATCTGTGATTCTGCGCAGACTTCACGCTCTCTATCGTTTACGAAGCTTAAGCCGCCATCGCCGGAGATAGAAGCACCTCCCAAGCAACGATTGCTTCGATCGTTCGTTTAAGGCGGCCGTTGCAAGAATTATACCCTTGCGGGTTATTTCTTCTTCGGACCGATCCCATGCTGGTATTTTCTTCACGTACCCTCCAGTTCCTAGTTTGTGAGGGTGAATATTCTTATCCGCGTTTGCTTTGTTCCTTTGACTTACTATGTGAGCTTCTTCAGACCTCTTGTACGCCACAAATTCATCCCAGAACTCCCTTAACTTTGGGTACGTGTCAAAATTCGGCGTTTCATTCTTTTTCACATAATTCTTGTTTAGTGTTGTCTTCCAATTCTTCCACGCAGTGCACATGATGCAGAGTGCTCATTTCTTTGCACAAAGGAGCCTTATCACGGGAACTCGGGATAGATGTACTGCCTGCTCCCTTTCCGTGGATAATTTTAAGATCCCTTACAGCTGCAAATATCTCTCTCCCAATGTGATTCTTCGGAGCTAAAGCGGTCTCCTTTGTCCCATCAAAAGCTTTCTTATTATTGCGGTATGGGTGATCCTTGCGGAGGAACCTACGATGCCGCATGTAAGACATTTTTCGACAGTTCTTCAGCCACCGACTAGCTGTACCATCTAAGCATTGGACGCATCCATTGAAGCCTTTTGTCGTCTGGCCCGACAAGTTACCAAGGGCAGGGTAATCATTGATGGTTACGAACAACAATGCGCGTAGGATAAAGTTCTCTCTTTTATACTCATCCCATACCCGTACTCCATCGTTCCACAAGATTAGAAGATCTTCAACCAATGGTTTGAGGTACACATCGATATCGTTGCCAGGTTGCCTAGGCCCTTGGATCAGTAGTGGCATCATAATGTACTTCCGCTTCATACAAAGCCAAGGAGGAAGGTTGTAGATACATAGAGTTACCGGCCAAGTGCTATGACGATCGCTCATGTTACCAAATGATTCATCCCATCCGTACTCAACCCGAACCTTATATTCCTTACATCATATGCAAAGTGCTTCTTATATTTTCTGTCGATGTTCCTCCATTGCACAGAGTCAGCAGGGTGTCTGAGCATTCCATCGTTCTTACGCTCTTCGGCGTGCCATCGTAGCAATTGGGCATGCCTTTTGTTCGCAAACAATCGATTCAGACGGGGAATTATAGGAAAATACCACACCACCTTACCGGGAGATCTCATCTTCTTACGCTTCACCCCGACATCTTCATTATCGATGTCATCATCGTTGCCCTTATACCACTTTGCTTTGCAAACAGCACAGCCATCCAAGTCCGCAAACTCATTGCGATACAACATGCAATCGTTTGGACATGCGTGTATCCTTTGTACTTCCAATCCCAGCAGGCGGACAACTGCTTGGCCCGATGCGTACTTGTAGGCAACACGTTACCCTCTCGGAAGCAAATCCCCAAGAGACATAAGAGCTCGGTGAAGCTCTCATCGGACCAACTATTGCTTGCCTTCAAGCTGCGAGAGTGTAAGCACGGTCCGCAATTTTTGTGCTCCTCCTTGCGGCTGGGTACAATGGTGTCGTGAGTCTGTACCATATGTTGGAACTTTTGAAACTCTCTTTCACTCGTGAAGTCTCCCTCCCATCACGCAATATTTGATCCAGATCGTCGTCGTGGTACGCCGACAAATGTATCTTCAAGCTGCCGTCATACCGTTGTCTCCGTCATCTTCAATAATGTGTTGCCCTTCATGTACAATGTCATCTTCGCCGTGCTTGGTCCAACAGGTATAGCCAGCCTTGAAACCTCTTCGAAGCAAGTGTGCACGTATCGACTCTATGGTAGAAAACGACTTCGATTTTTGCGGTCAACGCATGGACAACACATGTAGTCCGCCGATTCTTCGACTTGTGCGCGCAGCCACGTTTAGAAAATAACTCACACCATTAAAAACTCGCCCAATGGTCCGTGTCATACATCCACCTTCGGTCCATCTACAATTAATTAAATCAAACATTACATACGCATATAATTGCAAATAACAAATAATCGTAAACGATTAGATTTAAAAACATATGTAGCAATTTTGACTATATTAAAATACATCAACCTTTTTCCGTTATGTAAATATCCATATAGCAATTTTTTAGTATTGTAAAAAATGAAAATAATTGTAAATAGTTAGGATATATTTAGACTATATCAAAATATATCAATCTTTTTTTCATTGTGTCAATATCCATCTTGCAATTCCTTATTATTTACAAATTTGGAAAAAAATTGTAAGTACTTAGGATATACTTTGAGTACATTAAAATATATCAACATTTTTTTATTAGGTAGATATCTATCTAACAAGTTTTTATTATTTCAACATTTGAAAATACACCTTTTTTTCATTATGTAAAAATCCACGTGGCAATTTTTTATTATTTACAAAAATAGAGATCAAATTACTAACCTCGAAAAGAAGTACAATACAAATTTTAACAAATTTTTCGGCAACAGATCGTTGCAATCTACAAATCGAGCAAAGACAGAGCGCCTCTCTGTCTTTGCTCGATCGGTCGAGAGGCAGGGGTCTCAGTTATATAAAGACTTATCACTGCGGTTCTGCGCGAGAACCGGCAAGTGATAAGCTTTGAATCTTGCGAAAAACATATTGCGCGGGAAGATAATATAACTGCCGGTTCTCGCTTTAATCCGGCAGTGAAAATGCAAGTATCACTGCCGGTTTAAGAACGACCCGGCAGAGATATATCTCTGCCGGTTGTTGTCTCAAACCGGCAGTGATATCTTGCTTTTTACTGTCGGTTGGTTGCATGAACCGGCAGTGATAAGTTCTCCCCCAACTTAACTTTCGAACCGGCAGAGATACGTTATCATATGCTGGCAAGGATTAGCTGTTCTGTAGTAGTGATGGCTCATCCTCGCCGTTGGGCACCGCAGGTCCACGTCGTCCTCGTCCCTACTACCAGTGGTCACCATCACTAAAGTCGACTTGTCTGAGGGCGAGGTACTGCACCTCACTACCGGCACATTAGGGTCATGTGTATGAGGTGATGCTCCTCACCATTGGGTCATCGATCGCCTCAACGCTGTGCACCAGCACAGTACCACACCTTCATCGTCCTATATATCTCCCTTCAGATGCCGGTATTGTACACTTGTATAGTGTGCTCACCGTTGTGTGCAATGTATGTGGTATTTTTTTAGTGATTTTTTTTACGCGGAAGTGCAAGTATTTGTCTGTACAGTAATGTATACGACATCTTTGAACAATTTTTTTATAATAAATACCAAGTATTCGGCTGTACATTGTATGGGTGTATACAGTTTATTGTATCCAACACATGGCATCATTGATATTTTAAAATTGGGGAGAAGTATCTCAAAATTCAAATTGGGTAGAAGTACAGGCATGTCAGACTAGTGGGGCCGGCCTCCTGCATTAAAACAACAAATACATGATTAACACTATAAGATCATGTGGAGGTCTACGGAGGTGTGATGAATATTTGATATTTGTTAGATTTATGTCAATTTAGGTGAGTTTGTTTTCGGCTTAGAAAACTAAATCTGCAATTTTAGTGTTGATTACATGTTGCATATTACGTTGACCAATGCTATGTGTGTTTTGTTTGTCTGAGATGGTTGTAGGACTTCGGAGTTAGGTCATGATGAGGCGGAGGAGACCAGGACTAGGCTAGAAGAGCTGAGGTCCAGATAGTCAAGGTGACGCTGGAAGATGATTAAGGACAGAGAGTTGCTGCAAGCTAGGATGATAAGTGGATGGGCAAGCTAGGATGATAAGTGGATAGATGAGATGCTAACTTAAGTCATACTCAAGCGAAGAAAGATCGTTGGATCAAGGGTCCACAGATGGAGTAGTGGTTAAGTTAGTGTTAAATAGTTAAAACCCGTTATGTTGTTAGATTACGGGTTAATCTATGTATGAGTTAGGGAGTGAATCTCAACCCTTAATGTAGTTTCTTGAGGGCAAAGAAAGTCATCTAAGGGTGGAGATTTCTTCTACCATGTATGAGTGAGGGAGTGAATATCAACCTTTGATGAGGTTTCTTGAGAGCTAATAATCTAAGGATAGAGGTTGCTCCTAGTGTGCTATAAATAAAGGAGTGGAGAGATGTCTCCATATCAAGTCTTAGAGAAAGGTTGTTTTGTTTCTTTATATTCCTTAAGCTTTGCACACCTTGAAGTAAGGCTTTGTAATCATCCCTCTCTAAGCAATGCAATGTTCAAGTTCATGTATGTCTTGAAATTTATTTTATTTCTTATATTTTTGTTTCGTTCTTTCATACAACTTGAGCTTTACTTTTCCTCCTTCCACTTGTTGTGTTTCTATTGAATCTAGGATGTGCAAGAGGTTGAGGAATTCATTTATAACATGTTCGAACCAAACAAGATCCATTAGAACTTATTCTTGCTCAAATTATGGTTGCAACATCGAGTTTTTGAGGTCAAATCGCTATTTTTGGTACAGCTTAAACCTATTGCATGAAAGGTTGAGATCTTAGGCTTATTATTACAATTCCTTTTGAAATCATAGTTCTAAGGTCATTTCTTAGTCGTGGTTCAAGTTTCATCAAGTTTGGATGGATAGAACTTGAGTTATTGAAGTTTCCTCGTGGTCAAGTTTTATGAAATTCTGGGTTTTTTGTGCAGCGTGTATGATAAGCTAGATAGGTCTCTTATTTAGAATTGTTTTGAAAATTACTTTAAGAATCATGACCCACAAGACCTTATCTTGCTATGTTTCAAGTTTCATCAATTTTGGATGAGTAGTTCTAGAGTTATTGATGTTTCTTGTCGCTCAAGTTTATGAAATTTCTGTTTTTTGTGCACTAAGGATGTTGAACTAGATAGGTCTTTCATTTCGGCTTTATTTTAAAATTATTTTTGGATTTATGACCCAGAGGATTTTATCTTGCTATGATTCAAGTTTCATCAATTTTGAATGAGTAGATATAAAGTTTTTCACATTTTTTATGGCTAAATTTGATATTTCTGCTCATCTGAGTTACTAAAATTCTTGCTCCATTCACCGTGTTTTTTGTATTCTTGAACATAGTGATTGCTTCGTAGCACTAGCGTTTTTGACAAGATTCTTGAGAGAAAATTTTTATTTAACCTTATAATACAGATATTAAACTTGGAAGGATTACGGACCTCTCAGCGTGGCCACGTCGATTTCGGGCTGACGTGGCCGCGTGCCGTCGCGCCGCATCGCCCACATGGTTAATCCCGTGCTCAACCTCAAGTAGAAGATCATGCCGCTTAAACGCAAACGGCAGCGCGGCGCAGCGGTGGTACCTCTCGCGCGCGGGTGAGCGACCCGCGTTCGAGTCCGCTCGCCCACTCTTGTGTCGCCTCGCTCGAATTTTTCTACGTGCGACAAGTGGCGCCAGACGTGGGCGACGCTTCGCGCGGGCGTGTGGCCTAACGCGCGCGCGACACGTGGCAACAAGTTTTTTTCGAAGAAGCCCCAAAAAATTCGTAATTACGCGAAAAGGCCTAAAAAGTTTGTTTTTTTGCGAAATGACCTTCCGATTTTTTTTAGAGGCTTTTTTTTGCAGAAAAGGCCTCAAAAGTTTCGTATTTTGTACCGTTCTTTCTGTATATGCTCCCAGACTTTTGTAGAATTTTTTAGTCTTTTTTTTTTCAAAAAAAGCATTAAAAGTTTTGTATTTTTGTACAGTTTTTCCCATATATGCTCCTAGACTTTTGTAGTTTATTTGTTTTTTTTAGCGGTCAATGTAGTTTTTTTTATAGGATACCTTCAAAAATGCTTAGGTATTTCTTATGCGATTCTTTTCTTCGATCAGAAAATCCTCTTTACGCGGCAACGCTCATCTACGCGGTGCGGCGTGCACGGACCTAATATTTGGTTCTATTAAAGAGAGCACGGACCTAATGCAGAATAAATGGTCTGGATATTGGTTACGAACGGATCTAGTTGCACATTTTCATTTGGGAAAATTGCTCTCGTAGCATTTCGATCCATTGAACCAGTTTGCAAACATAACACTATTTTTTTCGTGCTCTCTTTAATAGAACCAAATAGCTTCTTATCCTTGCTTCTTCAAGCACTCCGTCAATTTTGCCTCTCCTTCATAACCAACTGGTTTTGTTGCCTCCGGAAGTATTCCATGTCGCCGGTAAACGAGCTTGCCGCGAAGCCGTCACAACAAAGTCTCTCTCCTCCAGTACCTCCGCCTCCACATGAGCCGCTTCCATCTCCTTTCCATTTTATCTCCTAGGGAGGCACCAGCACCATAGAGAGTGCCAGATCTACGGTGAGGAGGCGCCGTGCGGGGTTGATGGGGCGGCCATGGGGGATAGGCGGAGCCGTGAAGGAGGCGGCCGGCAGTGAGTGGCACAAAGGTGGAGGCAGGCAGTGAGTGACTTGGAGGCCACGGAAATAGTGTAACATACAAAAAAATTGAAATTTGCATAAAAAGTTTTCGCCAAATTTTTTTACAATGCTCTTAATTTACGGATTATTATTACAACAAATTGCTGACAGGATACCGATTGGATGTAGACCGTTGGATTGAAAAGATCAATGGCTAGAAATCGCTCTAGATGGCAGGATATCGGATAAATAGTGGCCATTAGATTAAGATGATCAGAGGGCTAGGAATTCTTGGTGTGCACCTTGTTAGATATATTTGGCATGTATATATTTAGCATATACCTAAATGTAGAAGGTTGAGATTAGGCTGTCTCAAGAAAGGAATGTATCTCTGCTTTCCATGTAATGCTGGGCTGCGTTTTGTCAGCCACATAAACAAAGGTACGCGGCCTCGAGAGAGGTAAGAACGCTTCATCCTTTTCCACATGGTATCAGAGCCTTCTCCTCACAAATACATCTGATAAAACCATGAGTGCATCATCATCTTCAGCTCCGGCCGGTGGGTCGCCGTTTGGTGTGCCGGTGACAGAGAAGCTAGGCAAGAACAATTATCTACTCTGGAAGACCCAAGTGCTTCCGGCCATAAGGGGTGCTCAGATGGTTGGGTATCTTGATGGCACCACTGCAGCCCCGCAAAAGGAGATTGCCGTGAAGATCGGTGAAGAAATCGTCAAGGAACCGAACCCAGCCTATGCTCGGTGGATGGCCGAAGACCAACAAGTCCTGGGATATTTGATGACGTCTCTCACGCGTGATATCCTAACACAGGTGGTGTCTGTTGAAACATCGGCAATCGTGGAAGACTCTCGAAGATATCTTCTCCTCGAAGACTCGAGCACGATCCATCAACACTAGGATTGCGCTGTCGACTACAAAGAAAGGTAATATGTCTGTTAATGAATATATTACCAAAATGAAAGCTTTAGGTGATGAGATGTCAAGTGGAGGAAAACCGCTTGATGAAGAAGACATCGTGGCATATATGATCGCTGGGCTCGATCTTGAATTTGAGCCGTGGTATCGACTCTTCATTGCCTGGCCGAACCGGTTACCGTGGCAGAGTTCTACGGGCAACTTCTGGGGTTCGAAGGGAGACATGATCTCCGGCAAGGCACCTACCAAGTCTCAGCAAACTCAGCTTCTTTTGGCTGAGGCGAGATTCTTTGTGATCGCGGCGCAGCCGTGGCTATCCTGGTGGTGGTTATTCAGGTCGTGGCCGCAGTGGTGGTGGTCAAGCACCGCCGGGAGGACGAGGCGGTGAGCGGCCAACGTGCCGGCTCTGCGGCAAGGTGGGACACACAGTCGGTGTCTGCTGGCATCGTTTTGATCCCGACTTTGTTCCACAAGAGAAAGCAGGCAACTTTGCCTCACAAGAGAAGGCAGCAAACTCGGCGATTCAGGCATCGATCCCACGGATTGATACCAATTGGTATGTTGACACAAAGCAACGGATCATGTTCTTGTGAACTTGACAAGCTAAGCGTCGGGAGAAATATCATGGCGGAGATCAAATCCAAATGCCAATGGCTCGGTATGCGCATTAGTTATACTGGGTCACACTCAGATTCATACTCCCCATCACAAGTTTCATCTTAAAAATATCCTCTATTCTCCGATGCAAGAAAAGTCTAATTTGATCATCGTTTCTCTGTGATAATCATGCATTTTTTGAGATTCATCCAAAATTCTTTTTGGTTAAGGATCTAATCACACGGCGAGTTTTGCTTCGAGGCAGGCGTGAGCATGGCCTCTACATTCTACCGGTCTCATCCACTTCTAGCACAAAGAAGCAGGCTTTCAGTACTACAAAACCTTCCTTGGCTAGGTGGCATGATAGGCTAGGTCATCCATCTCCTGCTATTGTTCGGCAGGTTATCTCAAGAAATAAACTTTTGTATTCCGATGAGTCCAATAATGAGTCGGTGTGTGATGCCTGTCAACAGGCAAAGAGTCATCAACTCCCTTATCCTATGTCATCAAGTGTTTCTGCTACTCCTTTGGAACTTGTTTTTTCTGATGTGTGGGGTCCTGCTCCTGATTCTGTGGGCAGAAAAAAATATTATGTGAGTTTCATTGATGATTATAGCAAGTTCACTTGGATATATTTGATTAAACATAAGTCTGATGTCTTGCAAAAATTTCAAGAGTTCCAAGCTCTCGTAGAACGACTCCTAAATCGAAAAATTATTGCCATACAAAGTGATTGGGGAGGCGAGTATGAAAGACTAAATTCCTACTTTTCGAAAATAGGCATTACACACCATGTCTCATGTCCTCATGCTCACCAACAAAATGGTTCTGCTGAACGGAAACATCGCCACATTGTGGAAGTTGGTTTGTCTCTTCTTGCTCGTGCCGCCATGCCACTCAAATTCTGGGATGAGGCTTTTGTCACAGCTACTCATCTGATTAATCGCACTCCTACCAAACTCCTTCAATTTTCTACACCTTTCGAAAGGCTGTTTAACACCCCACCAAGCTATTCCATGCTCCGTGTTTTCGGGTGTGCGTGTTGGCCTAATTTACGCCCATACAATTCTAGAAAACTAGAATTTCGGTCGCAACAATGTGTCTTTCTTGGCTACAGCTCACTGCACAAAGGATATAAGTGCTTGCATGTCTCCACGGGTCGAGTCTATATCTCCCGAGATGTCATTTTTGATGAAAACATTTTCCCTTCACTAAACTTCATGCCAATGCTGGTGCTCTTCTTCGCTCAGAAATTCTCCTTTTTCCACATCTACTACCCAGTTCTGATCTAGGGGGTGTAACATCAAGTGATCAGTTAACTAATGTGCATACTAACCCCTCTAATGGTTCTGATGAAAATGTGGTTGCTTTTGATGAGAATTTTGAGCAGCACTCTTCTGAAATCATGGCTCTTGCTGACGCCGGACACGAGGAGAATATTTCTGCAACGCTAGAAGAACCGGACGCCGAATCACCATCGCGATCGTCAACACAGGTACCTGACTCCCCTGGCGCAAGCGAAACGACATCCTCAACAAATCAAGGCGATACTGCAAGTACAGAGGGACCAATGCAACAAAATATTGCCGACGCTGAAGTAGCTGGATCCTCTGGGACTTCTGGAATGCTTCGGCCGCACACTCGGCTGCAAAGCGGAATCACCAAGCCCAAAGTCTATCTTGATGGCCGTCGGGTATAATTTTACATTCGCTTCGGAGAGCAGAAAAATATTGATGAGGCTCTAGCGGATGAGGAGTGGAAGGAAGCCATGGACTGTGAGTACTCTGCATTGATCAAAAACAAAACTTGGCATCTTGTACCAGCTAGAGAAGGTAGAAATATAATTGACTGCAAATGGGTTTACAAGATCAAAAGAAAGGCTGATGGATCTCTAGACAGGTACAAGGCTCGTCTAGTCGCAAAAGGGTTCAAGCAAAGGTATGGAATTGACTACGAGGACACGTTTAGTCCCGTAGTTAAAGCTGCAACTATTCGTGTGGTCTTGTCTATTGCAGTTAGCAGAGGATGGTGCCTCGGGCAATTAGATGTACGAATCGTTTCTTCATGGTGTTCTTGAGGAGGAAGTCTATATGAAGCAACCCCTGTGATATGAAGACAAATTGATGCCACATCATGTACTCAAGTTAGACAAAGCTCTTTATGGTCTGAAACAAGCGCCAAGGGCATGGTTTGCAAGGTTAAGTCACAAATTACAGCAACTTGGTTTCATTTCCTCTAAAGCAGATACCTCACTATTCTTTTATAATAAGGAATCAGTTACAATATTTTTGTTAGTGTATGTGGATGATATTATAGTGGCTAGTTCCTCACAAAGTGCAGTAACGGCTTTACTTAAAGATCTTGCAACAGAGTTTGCCTTAAAAGATCTTGGTGATTTGCACTACTTTCTTGGAATTGAGGTATCAAAGACAAAAGATGGCATCCTGTTGTCCCAAAACAAATACACATCAGACTTGCTCAAGAAGGTAAACATGTCATATTGTAAACCAGTAGTGACTCCACTATGTACTTCAGAAAAATTGTCATTACAACAAGGAGAAGTCCTTGGACCAGAAGACTCAACACGGTATAGAAGTGTGGTAGGAGCACTTCAGTATCTAACTCTTACCAGGCCAGACATTTCCTTTCCAGTAAACAAAGTTTGTCAATTTCTTCAGTCCCCAAGAACAGATCACTGGACAGCAGTCAAAAGAATTCTTAGATACCTGCAACATACTCTTGGTACTGGGCTGAAAATTAAGAAAGAATCTTCGACACTTGTTAGTGCTTTTTCTGATGCTGACTGGGCAGGAAGTGTTGATGATCGTCGCTCGACAAGCGGGTTTGCTATTTTCCTTGGATGTAATCTAGTATCATGGAGTGCACGAAAGCAAGCTACTGTATCTCGATCAAGCACAGAAGCTGAGTACAAGTCAATAGCCAATGCTACAGCAGAAATAATTTGGATTCAAACTCTGCTACAAGAAATGAAGATTCCCAGTCCACCAGCAGCTCAAATTTGGTGTGATAACATTGGGGCAACCTATCTATCTGCAAATCCAGTGTTTCATGCAAGAACAAAGCACATAGAGGTTGACTATCGGTTTGTGCGAGCAGTGGCACAACGACTTCTAGAAGTAAGATTCATCTCAACCAATGATCAAGTTGCTGATGGTTTCACAAAGGCTTTGTGTAATCGCAAACTAGAAATATTCAAGAGCAATCTTAACTTATGTAAGTTATGATTGAGGGGGGATGTTAGATATATTTGGCATGTATATATTTAGCATATACCTAAATGTAGAAGGTTGAGATTAGGTTGTCTCAAGAAAGGAATGTATCTCTGCTTTCCATGTAATGCTAGGCTGCGTTTTGTCAGCCATATAAACAAAGGTACGCGGCCTCGAGAGAGGTAAGAACGCTTCATCCTTTTCCACACACCTAGATAGCTGCATGTAGCAAAGAATGCAACTAGTGCTTTTTTACAATGAAGAGTCTGGCATTTGGCCACTACAACGTACCACCATGTTGCATTTGCCTTCTTTGGTGCTGATTGATCCAACAATGATATCAATATCCTTACTCACTACTACAGAACTGGACATCACAACCGGCCTATTAGAAGCGGTTTGGTGCGAACCCGTTGTGATGTTCGCACCATAAGCGGTTCGTTGGCAACGGTCCGGAGAGGGCTTCCAGAAGCGGTTTGAGACACGAACCGCTTTTGAAGGTTGCGTTCTAGAAGCGGTTCTTTTCTCAAACCGCTTCTGATTTTCAGAAGCGGTTTTAGGGAAGAACCGATTCTAGAACGAAACATTTCAGAAGCGGTTTGAGACACGAACCGCTTCTGAATGTGAGTTCTATAAGCGGTTCTTTTCTCAAACCGCTTACGAAAATCGAAGCGGTTTGAGAAAAGAACCGCTTCTAGAACGCAACCTTCAGAAGCGGTTCGTGTCTCAAACCGCTTCTGGAAGCTCTCCCGCGCAGCGCATTTAAACCCTTCTTCCTCCATGAGCCAGCAGAGGCACGATCGAACAGAGAAGGCCGACCAAGCGCTGTTCTTGGGGATGTGCTATCCAAATTTTTAATTGGAGGTGATTAGCTCCAAATTAAGTGTTTCAAAGTTAGTAACATCATGTGAACATCCTTCTCACCTAGATATTGCTATTTTTTCAATGGATGTGGAGAAATCTTGAACTTTTTAAGCATGATCGAAAATTTGTTTTCTGTGCCTTGTTTTTATTGTTGTATGAAGATGTAGGGTGGAGATCTAGTTCAAAATATGACGTTACAGGGTAAAGGTGATTGGAAGCTTTAGATCTAGGTGGTTGTTAGCTTTAGAATCTTAAATATCACAATATTGGGAGAGATCTAGGTACAACATTGCAAGGAAGTAATTATTGGTGTATGAAATAAAATAGAAAAACATGTAGAAGGATAAAAAATAATTACAAAGGTAGGAAGGGATACAAAATAATTAGAAAGGTAGTTCTTTAATTAGATGACGGTGTAGGTGGAGCTTTTTTTTGTTGGGTTTAAATGTTACGAAATTTAAGTTAGGTTATAATTTTTCTAACGGAATTTGTTATAATTTTTAATGAAATTACAACTTGGTATAGATGAATCGGCAATGGATGTACAATGCGGACCGTCGCTCGAGAGAGTTCATTGATGGCGTGCAGGCTTTTCTCGATGCGGCCGTTGCATTCTTGCCTCGAGCGACTTCATATGTTGTCCGTGTGTAGATTGCAAGAGCGAGAAGGAGCACTCCAGCGATGGCAAGTTATGAACCACTTGATCATGAGAGGTTTCATGCCAAACTATACTGTTGGACCAATCATGGCGAAGTTGAGGTGATTAGCCAAGAAGGCGATGAAGAAGGCGAGGAAGAGGAAGATGGATTCAACGAGATCCGGACGACACGCAATCTTGTCCGTGGAAGAAACACTTGGTGACTTTGGTGATGATGAGCTAGACCGGATCTTTGCGTGACGGAGGGAGACTACACAGATGAAAGACAGTTCGAGAAGTTCCAACGCATGTTAGAGGACCACGTAACTCCTTTGTACCCAAACGTAGGCGGGGCCACAAAAGCTGCGTACCACACTGGAACTCATGCAATGGAAGGCTAGAAATGGTGTGTCGGATAAGGGATTCGATGAGGTGTTGTCACTCGTAAAGAAGTTGCTTCGTAAGATAACACTCTGCCGAATCTACATATGAAGCCAAGCAAGTCGTCCATCCTTTGGGATTGGAAATACGAAAGATACACGCATGTCCTAATGATTGTATCTGTATCGTAATGAGTATGCCGATTTGAATGTTTGTCCAAAGCAGCGAGAGAATCACGGTATAAGGTGAAGCGTGGCGATCCAGTGAAATAGATGGGGAGCGTAAGAAGAAGAGACCTCCACTAAAGTGTTGTGGTATTTCCCGTGATCCCCGATTGAAGCGTATGTTTGCTAACAAAGCGCATGCCCGGATGATGCGTTGGCACAAAGAAGAGCGTAAGGATGACGAGATGCTTAGACACCTGCAGATGACTCACAATGGAGGAAAGTCAACCGGACGTGCGGACTTCGCAGATGAGGTGAGAAACATAAGGTTTGGGTTGAGTACCGATGGGATGAATCCTTTCGAGAATTGAGCAGCACCATAGCACAGCCCGTTACACTATGTATCTATAACATTCCTCCATGGTGTGCATGAAGCGAAAGTACATCATGATGTCGTTGTTGATCCAAGGCCCCAAGCAACCCGAAAATGACATCGATGTCTACCTGAAACCATTGGTTGAAGATCTTGTGACGTTGTGGGACGATGGTGCAAGGGTATGGGATGAGTACAAAGGGAGTATTTCACCCTCGTGCATTGTTATTTGTAACAATCAACGATAGCCTCGCTCGGTAACTGTCGGCCTAACTATCAAAGGATATAGAGCCTGCATCCAGTGCTTAGATGAAACGGACGGCACGTACCTGAAAAACTCTCGGAAGGTTGTGTACATGGGTCACCGTAGGTTTATTCTTACGAGTCACCCGTTGCGGAAGGAAGGCAGGAAATTTAACGGGCAACCAGACCTTCGTGCAAGTCCTCAGCATCGTAGTGGGCCACATGTGTTTGCTATGGTAAAAGATTTGAAAGTAGTATTTGGAAAGGGTCCTGGAAGCAAACATGTGCAGAATGAGGATGGTCATGCACCCATGTGGAAGAAGAAGTCAATATTTTGGGACTTGCCTTATTGGGAAGTTATGGAGGTTAAATCACTCACTTGACTTCATGCACATCACGAAGAATGTCCGCTTGAACTCTGCTAGGCTACATAGATATGTACGGAAAATCGAAAGATACACTGCAAGCTCGGAAGGACCTTAAACTCTTGGAACTGAGGAACGACCTACATCCCGAAAAGAGAGAGAAAGGACAACATTACCTACATCCTGCGAGCTACACTCTAAGCAAAGAAGAGAAAAAAGCGTGATAGAGTTCTGAGCAGTGTGAAGGTCCCTTCGGATACTCCTCGAATGTAAAGAGACTCGTAAACACGAAAGAGAATAAAATCGTACACATGAAATCCCATGACTGCCTTGTGTTAATGACACGTTGCTCCCGATGGTGTGAGAGGCATCTTGCCCGAGTGGGTACGAGGGACAATCACAAAGCTATGTTCTTTTTTCAACGCGATTTCACAGAAGGTCATCGACCCAGATAAACTAAGTAAGCTGCAGGATGACGTGGTACAAAGTTTGGTTAGCCTTGAGATGATCTTTCCTCTTGCATTCTTTGATATTATGGTTCATCTCACTGTTCACCTTGTCAAAGAGATAGGTATCCTTGGACCCGTGTATCTACACAACATGTTCCCTTTCGAGAGGTACATGAGTGTGCTAAAGAAGTATGTTCGTAACCATTCTCGTCCGGAAGGATGCATTGCCGAGGGTTATGGGACAGAGGAGGTGATTGAGTTTTGTGTGGATTACATTAATGATCTAAACCCGATCGGCGTCCCTATATCACGCCATGAGGGGAGGCTACGGGGAAAAGGGACACTAGGAAGGAAAGCAATTGCATGCAATGATCTTCTTACATTTAAGCAAGCACATTTCACGGTTTTGAAACAATCAACTATAGTGGCCCCGTATGTCCTTGAGTACAAGAGTATTCTACGTCGCGATTTCCCGGGGAGGTCTGAGGATTGGATAACACTGAAGCACATGGATTCTTTCGGCGCTTGGTTACAAAAGTACATCCTTTTGAAAGGGTCAGACAATGAACAGTTGCAACGCTTGGCTCGGGGACCATCTAGTGAAATCGTGACATTCAAGGGGTACGAGATAAATGGTTACACATTTTACACCAGATCGCAGGATAACAAGAGCACCAACCAAAATAGCGGTGTCCGTATAGACGCCGAAGACAACAAAGGCAAGGTGGATACATATTATGGTTTCATAGAAGATATATGGGAGCTTGACTATGGACCTTTGAAGGTCCCTCTATTTAAGTGCCAATGGGTCAAACTGACTTCAAGCGGCGTGAAGGTAGACAAATACGGTATGACAATCGTGGACCTCACGCAAGTCGGCTATAGGCGCGAACCGTTCGTCCTCGCGAACGATGTGAGACAGGTCTTCTACATAATGGACATGTCAAGCAAACCTAAGAAGCATAAGGACAAGCAGAAAGATTGTAGTACTAAGCCAAAGCGACATGTGGTTCTACAAGGCAAACAAAGGATTGTTGGAGTTGAGGACGTCACAGACGAGGAAGAGTATAATCATTCGACGAGATCCCTCCTTTCATTTGTGGATGTCGACATAAGCCTCCTCAATGACACAGACGTGGATACTCCTTTCATACGTCGCGATCATAATGAAGGAACACTTGTAAAGACAAAGTGCGTTACTACTTAAGATGTACCCCTTTGTATGAACTATGTATATGTAAGTCTTTACAATTATGAAGTGCTTATTTGGAATGAATGTAAAGTGCCAAAATTCGGAATGGAACTAAAGTGCTCAAAGCATTTTGTAAAAATTATGGAATGAAAGTAAAGTTCTAAAAGCTTTTAAAAATTAAGAAATGGCCGAAGTGCTAAAAGCATTTTTAAAAATTCGAATGAAACCAAGTGCTAAAAGCTTTTTCAAAAATATAGAATGAAACTAAATTGCTAAAAGCATTTTTAAAAATTATGAAATGAAATCAAGTGCTAAAAGCATTTTTAAAATTATGAAATGGAACTGAAGTGCAAAAAGCTTTTTCAAAAAATTATGGAATGAAACTAAATTGCTAAAAGCATTTTTTAAAAATTATGAAATGAAACTGAAGTGCTAAAAGTTTTTTCAAAAAATATAGAATGAAACTAAATTGCTAAAAGCATTTTTTTAAAATTCTGAAATGAAACTGAAGTGCTAAAAGCATTTTTTAAAAATTATGAAATGAAACTGTAGTGCTAAAAGCACATTTTAAAAATTACAAAATTAAACTGAAGCGGTTTGAGAAAAGAACCGTTTCTAGAGCGCAACATTCAGAAACGGTTAGTAATAAGAACCGCTTCTAAAACGCAACATTCAGAAGCGGTTTTAGAAAAGAACCGCTTCTAGAGCGGAAGATTCAGAAACGGTTAGTAACACCAACCGCTTGTAGAAGTCATCCCTCTACAAGCACGTTGATCTAAATCCGCTTGTAGAGATATTCTACAAGCGGTTGGTTCTACGAACCGCTTGTAGAAGTCTTCCCTCTACAAGCGGTTGGTTCTAAAACCGCTTGTAGAGATTTGCTACAAGCGGTTGGTTATTAGAACCGCTTGTAGAAGTGCTCCCTGTATAAATTTGGAACGCCCCGCCCTCTTCTCACACCCGAAATTTTGTAAGTCCCGCTCGAGACCCCCCCCCCCCCGCCGCGCGCCGCTGCAACTCCTGTCTCTCTCCGGCCGCCGCCGCCGTCGCCTCCGTCCAGACCCCGCGCCGTCGTCCTCGTCGACGCCGTCGGCCTCCTCCACCACCTCGCCGACACCTACTCGCCACCTCGCCGACGCCAGTCCACCCCGCGTGCGCTAGCTGCCCTCGTCGTCGCCGTCACTCCACCCCGCCCGCCGGCGCCTTCTCTGCCACCCCGCCGACGCCTACTCCGCCACCAAAGCGCCGCCACACCGCTGTCCACCCAGGAGGACCGAGGTATATGTGTGCACGCGTCGTCCTCCCTCTCTAGTTCGGCTGCCCACCACATGTTCGGTGAAATGCCCACAAGTGTTGTGCTGTGCTTGTTACTTCTCATCCACTGACATGAAGAAGATGAGATTCCTATAGCAGACGCCTAGTTGTTGGAATTTTTGTTATGTGGTAGTAACATCTGTGAATATTTTCTTCTAATTATTGAGTTGCAAAGGAGATATTTCGTTACACTGTTGAAAAATACTACTGCAGTTTTAAAGGGAAGGAAGAGTAAGAGTCCATTTCGACTTCCTTGTTGCGCCGTACTGCACCGTGAAATTCTATGTTTGTTACACGAATTTTTACTAGTTCTAATAAGACCTCGTTGTTATGGCTCCCAAAAAATATTATTCCAACCATCTTTTGTACCGGAAAGCCATCTTAATGTCAAGCGGAGGGCATCTACAACGCAGCAATATATGTTCAAGATCATAAACTAGCATGTAGGGTTCTACCAGATGGATCTAATCACCACGATCAAAACGACTAACTAATACGACCTACTGATCTAATAGATCGGGAGAAAGAATATTGCATGAACTAGACAATTGCAAGAAATAAAAGAAGATATTAGAAGTAGATGCTCTGTAACCATTAATTTAGTAGAAAGGCACATGATCCTAGCGTTGCCCCCGATTATAGTTTTATACAACACAAGGATCAAACACGGTCAATGTTGCACATTTACTTTTGACATATAGTCCCTGTGTTCAAGTTTGGTGTATTTCTTGTTCTTGTGTCCACGAGTTCGTGTTTGATCCTTAGGCTAGTTCCAACACGCCGTAGTACTTAATGCTTGGTGTAGAAATTTATGTAATAATATGCTTGTGTTGTAATCAGTAATATGGTTGTTTCAAAGTAATATGATATTTATGTCAACATTTTTTCGGAATTAGGATAGATGGCGCAACCAGGACGTGGTGACCCTACTTTCGATGAGGGAGAACAGTTCCTGTTGGACTCCATCGCGCTGGGTACCATCGAAGGTGATGCTAACGCTGCTGCCGCTGGGGCTAATGGTGGTTCCGGTGAGGCCGTTGAGGCTGCAGCTGATGAAGCCATTGACGCGGGAGCCGCTGAGTCCGATAACACTGGTTCCGGCCAGGATGAGGTACAGCCAGAAGAATATAATCCCCGTAGACATGTTAATTAATCGCAATTCATTAATATAATACACTCTAACATGTTTGTACATATGTTTATGTATTTCAAGCCCCGTGCATCGAGCAACCAATCCAAGCATCGGGGACCTAACAAGAAGCCGTCCACGAAGCACGTGTTTATCGACGTTAACAACGAAGGGATGCCGGTTGCCCCTCTTTTAGCAGTTGGGCCATACAACAACGCTTGCGGTTACCACGTGAGGGATCACGTCCCAATTAGCATCAGAAAATGGGCCGAAGTTCCTCAAGCTACCAAGGACACGCTCGGCAAGATATTAAGGAAAATTTCACATTTCCTCAAGGGTCCAAGACAAGGACAAGAAATTTACTTTGAAGAAGATGGCAACAATGTTTCAGGCTTGAAGGCGCCTCTCGGCCGCAAGTACGTGCGAGAAGGGAGAAAGACCCGACTTCAACCAATTTCCTAAGTTGGCGGATCACCGAAGCATTCGAGGAGTTCAAGCCGTCACCAAGGCGGGCCGCGAGTCGGAAGAACAAGGCCAATTCACGGATGAAGAAATACCACCACCATCTTGGCACCGTGGTTACATCAAGGCTGTACCAAAATGGGAGAAGTCGGAAGAAGAATTAATGGCGAAGGGCGCCACACCGCTACCGCTCAGTGGGAACAGCTACTGCGCATTGGTTCATGGGTCATGGGGAGCCTTTCGGATGACGGCGGTTTGGTGATGGCACCAAGAGTACAAGAGGTGGCCAAAGGATTGTACAAGCTGTGGAGCGCCTCGAGCGGTACATTGGTGCGACAGGAGAATGACGAGCTAACACATGCCCTTGAAAACCCCGAGCACCGGTGACGGACACGAGGTATGGGCAAGTCGACGCCAGTGGAAGTATGGTTTCGCTAAGGATGCACATACGTACAGGAGCCGGCATAGAAGCAAATCAAGAGAATCACGTAAAGTGTACCAATTGGAACAAGAGCTCAGAGCAACCCAGGCTAGCATCGGCGACATAGTTGCGCAACAAGTACAAATTGCCCTCAGCAAGCTTCAAGGACTAGATCCGAGCACAGCCCCTCCGTGCGGCGAAGTAGCTGCGCGTCCACCGGGGCCCCTGAAGCGGACACCTTGCTATACCGTTATCCTGTGGATGACATAAGGGTTCGCCGCCAGTGTGAGCTACACGTTGATGCGTGTAACCTCTGCATCAAGGTGGCTTACGGCATGGTATATCTGGTGGAGCTGGCCAGATGTTCCACCGCAACGAGATACCCCCGGGTTACTCAAAGGTCGCTGTGGAGGAGGTGCTGAGCGGATTTGAAGAACTTCACCTCGATATTGCTGGAGGCGACGACGTGACCAAGCTTGGACATGCCCTCCACAATATCATCCTTTGGCGCAAACGGCACATCATATTTCCAGCTGCTATGGACGCGTCATCTCCACCATGGCAACCCACGCCTCCTCCAACGTCACCGCCACGCAATGCCTCGCCAGTAAAACAGAGCAGAAGCCCTACTCCACCACCAGCAGCTCCTGTGTCTCCACCCGCTCCACGCAGAAGCCCTACTCCACCACCAGCATCTCAAACAAAAAAGAACCCCCCAGGAAAACCTTGCCTCCACCATCTCCTCCGAGGAAGAAGCTCGATAATGAATTAAGGCTCCCCACCGCTCCCAAGAAAGCGGAGTCCACCGATCGACCAAGGTAAAGGAACCTCCAAAGAGGGCATATGATATGAATAAGGAGGAGAGTGACGCATCACTAAAGCGTATGGCTGCACACTTTGCAAAAAGAAGGTAGAGCCAAAGGTACCAACCGATCCAAAAGCGGCGAACACTTCGCGACATGCCGTGCAAAGTCATTGCTGCCGTGCCGTCCAACTATGAACGGACAATAATTAAGGCTACGTAAGAATAAACGTGGTCGGCGGCGGCAAAGAAGAAGAAGAGAGACCAAGATCGGGAGAACCTCGAGAGGTTTATGAAGGAGGCAGACTCGGTTCCACACCGCAGACTCTTGGATTAAGAGATGATATCCCAATGGCAACAAAGGTCGATGGCAATTTCGGTTGGGCGGAGCCGATTGACCCAAATGAGATAAAGGATCGCCAACCAAGATGCGGCAATTTCACGAATGGTACATGATGAGTCCGCTCAAGGAAGAACGATGTTCCTCCGTATCAAAGAAGATGATTTTTATCGCGGGACAGCACCATATGGCTCGAATTTGACGACTTATACAATATTTACCATGCCGACTCCATCAACGTGTCTCTCATGAGCTGCTGGTGCTGTAAGTGTCAAGCTCATACCTTTACTGTGCTTCCTCGTACAATAAAATTGCAACTATTAAACTTATACCTTTCTATGTAGAATGGAGATACAACGATGTAGAAAAGAGAATATCTTCAACGTGGGCTTCATCGACCCGTAGATTGTTAACGAGTTCGTCTTTGGATACAACCAAAAGGATGTTGAAGATTACATTCTCGATGCATTCTTGGGACAACACTACAAACCGTACATATTTCGCCCTTCAACTTCGAGTGCGTATATATACAACCTCTCGTTCTTATATTTTTCAAGGCATTTATAATACTACTAGCTAGTTACATATATGTTGCAATACATGAATAGGTTTCATCGGATCCTTCTTGTCATCAAGCTTGATAGCAGCGGATCATTGTTCAAGACTCAAAAGGACTCGGTGAAAAATATCAATTTATCATTGACACCTGAACAGTATATAGCACATATATATACGATAGTTTTCCTTATTATATATATTGAAATACCTTGCTAATTCCAACTCTGATAATTACCATTCATACTAACGCATCACACAGGACATTCACACGGTTTCGAAAGAAGCAACAAGAAGATTTCGAGAACGAATTTGATGTACAATTAAGCACTCGAGTACGTATTAAAGAATATTAATATGCCGTAACAGTTTTACATCCCAATAATCGTGTTCTTTTCAAATTTCATCGCAGGTTCTACAACAGACGGGTGGAAACAACCTATGTGACTATTATGTGTGCCACTATATGCAAAGTATTACCCACGGTGATGTGCCGACAACCAACGCCGAGGTAGTGTGCACATGTCAATTTCTTAGTACTTACACTTTAATAATTACATGTCCAGAGATTTATTTACCTCCTGCTTTGTTAGCCCAACATCGATGTGCAAGACGTGATCCCGCCGCAGACTGGTTGCGAAGAATCCAAGAACAACTCATCGGCTTTATTGTCGACGAGATTGTATCCACCAAAGGCGAGTTCCACGCAAATGGTTGAAGAGATTGTCCTGAAATAAGGACAGGTGAACTGATATCAACGTCGACCAAGGGCACAAAGAGCAACGCACGCAAGAAATAAGCTCAAGATTCGCCCTTTTATTCTTTGAAACTTGTAAAAGTGGCTTATTATTTCATGTGTTCATCAACTTGTTCATTTTTTAGTCTGTAATTATCTGAATGAATACTCATGACTAATATATGTATATATATTTAAGTGTGTCAAAAAACTCATGAAGTTCTATTTATTTTAATTGTCAAAATCTATATCAAAAACCCCTCTGAAAACATATTCTATATTGAATATAATCAAAACGCTTCTGTTGTCGGACTCTCCACAAGCGCTTGGTAACTCCAACCGCTTGTGGAGAGAGCCTCTTCACAAGCGGTTCGTAACACCAACCGCTTTTGGAGAGAACCTGTCCACAAGCGGTTGGTAACACCAACCGCTTGTGGAAATATCGAACCACAAGCGGTTCGGGGAACCGCTTGTGATACCCGACGAGGTATCACTCCCGGTTGCTTACAAGCGGTTTCGAACCGCTTGTGCATGCCCGATCCGCATAGTGACTCGTCATTGTTCATCAAAGAGTTGAGAGAGCAAGCTCCTCATGTGCAGTATATTGTCAACGGAAGGCTATACAACAGTGGTAATTACTACCTTACATACCTAGAATAGGTTGTATTCGTTAAGACAATACCCCTCCTGAAGACAAGGATAAGTTGTTTGCACAACGTCAGAAAGGAGCCAGGAAGGACATTGAAAAGGGTGTTTGGTGTCTTCCAAACTCATTTTTTTTTATCTTACGTTGACAGCGTGTTTGTATGAATGAGGATATCTCGAGAAAATCATGCTAGTTTGTATTATTCTCCACAACATAATAGTTGAAGATAAGAGATATGGTTGCCATTCCTCTTGATTTGAATGAGACTCCAAGCACATCGACTATTCTACCACCGGAAATCTCTCATGATATCTCTACATTTACCAACCTACTATAGAGAAATTCTAATATTCGGACTCGCCCAACTCATACCAACTTAAAAGAGACTTGGTTGAGCATATTTGGCAAAAGTTTAGGCACCTCTAAAATAATTAGGCTTACTTCGAGTAATGTTATTTTGTAACTTATTTATTCAATTATTATACCATTTTCACTGTGCTCTTAATGTAATCTATTTCATTCCATACGAACATGAAAGTTAATTGATCAATTTCGATACAAGCATGTGTTGTGTGTACTAGTAGCAGTTTCTATTGCGTGCACGTGAGCAATGTGTATTTGTACGCCCAGCTAGCCACACATGAATGTGTACGTGATTTAGTAACTGGTTACATTGACCTTTTCTTAGTAGTCCACATGCATGCAACAATAAATTATCTTATAGGATCATGTAGATACAACTTATACATACTATATACTCCCTCCGTCCAAGTTTATAATGCTTATTTTTTTGAATGATCTTATCCATAAATATATGGTATATTTCATATTTCAATGTCAAATTAATGTGATGTTCCCTCTATACCCCCAATAAATCTCAATCTTTACTTTTATTCTCCACATGCATGCATTGAGTATAGTGTTTAGTGATAATAATTAGAGATAATCTAATCATTTTTAATATCTTCTTGGTATATGTGCCAAAAAAAATAGGCTTTATAAACTTGAACAGAGAGAGTATTAGAGTTGTTATATCTAAACACCCATTTAATAGATCCCCTCACCTTCTAGAAACAGTTTTAGAAATAATGCATTGGAATCACATTGGAATTGGGCCTTTAGGGCACTCCCAATGCTCATAAGTCAACAGTTTCTTTAATATGCTACGTCGGATTAATGTTCACGTGGAGAGAAGATTAAAGAAGGGAGAGATAAAAGCTATTTCTTGCATGAGAAACAGCTTGGACACACAAACAAAAATGAGATACAACAAAAACATGCATTGGGAAGAGGAGGGTTGTATCTATGTCTTGCATGATATTTATTTGATGTTCTCTATGTATTTGTGCTAAGATACAAAGGGTTGGAGGGGTAGTATCTAGTACTATTTATTGATAATGTGGATGTTATTAAATATGATTATAGAAACCATGTATTGAGAGTGCCCTTATACACCATTTCGTACTTATATTAATCTTCATGTACATGATAAATCCTATCTTTCCTATCAGAAAATACTCCTTAAATACGGTTTTAGAGGGCTTGGCATGTATGGCCAGGCATGACAGTTAGGGCCTGGGGCTACGGCTGGGTTAAAAAGCTACTTATGGCTTGCTAGGCTGTAAAGCAGCATAGCTGATGGTTGTGGCTTTTATTTATATGCTATTTGGCAAACTGGTTGCTGCAACTGTAGCTTTGGGGGGGGGGCAACCGAGTGGGCAGGAAGCAACCGAGCGAAGCACAGCGGCGGCCGAGAGGGGAGTGTAAGTTCAAGCTCTATTGGTTTTGGTGATTGGTTTTAGATTAATACTTAATCATTGTTTAATGACAAATCTAATCATTATGAAACTAACATGGTTATTGAGCTCTATTCTTATTAGTCTCAAATTTGGATGGAAAATGGAAAACCCAAGGTATGCACTCGTATTCACTCTATTATCTGAATGCATATGAAGGACCATGTGGAGGTCCATCCATGTTTGTGATGAGTATTTGACTTTATTTGAGTAAGGTGTGCTCAAGTTTGAGTTTGATTTGGATTGATTTTCAAAATGAAGCAATTTGAGTTGTTTCGCCAGAGTGGCGATCTGGTCGTATGGACGCGTAGTGATGAGTTGCATGGTTTATTGCACATCTTTGTGGGCATTGCTATGTGAGGAGTTTCCTTGTCTTTGATGGTTGCAGGATGACGGTGCTAGGTCATGGTGAGGCGAAGGATGACCGGGACTAGGCGAGGAGCATCGGAGGTCCAGACGGTTGGGAGATCGCCGGAAGATGATCGGAGACGGAGTCCGAGCAAGTCAAGAAGACAAGGAAAGGAGATGATGCTAGCTAGATGCCGCGTGGATCAATGAGGACCGTCGGATTGAGGTCTAGTTGATAGGTTAGCAGGTCTAGGTAGTATGCTTTGAAAACCGTGTAAGAAAACCCGGTATGTGTGTGGGTTTTGGGTTAGCCCTTGCATGGCTGTGTGTGTGGGTTAATCCTAGCCCTTAGATGAGTGCTCTAGGGTTGAGGGACTCATCCAAGGGTGGTAGGTGGCCCAAGAGTAGTATAAATAGGGGTGGAGGGGTAGCCTCCTTCCCTTGAAGGTGTTGAGGTTTTTGATGCTCATTTGAGCTTTGCCCACATGAATGTGAGGCTTTGTAACCTTCCCTTCCAGAAATGAAAGTTTTATTCATCCACCTCTGAATTTATTTTGCGCATTTACATTATGTCTTTACTTTACGCAATTTAAATTCAGCATTTACTTTCCCGCAATTACATTCCCGCAATTTACTTTCAAGTAATTTGGATTTGCCTCCCCTCCTTCTAAATGCTGCTGTTCTTGGATGTTTTGAGTGTGTTCATATGGTTTTACATCTCTTTTGCACTCTTGGATTGAGTAGAGAACATCTTTTCTTTCAAGTTCCAACTTTGTTCTGAACTTGTTCTTCGCGCAGCAGTCAGTTTTTGATTTTTGTAAAAATATAGAAAAATCATTTTTGAATGATTCTTGTTGGAGGAGGTGCGGGACTCTGATATCCGCTTGCAGAAACATTTTGGAGTTCACTTGTTGTACCGTTTGGGCGCCATGAGGTGAAAACCGAGCCCCAAACGTTCTGCTCGAAGTTCTTGACTAGACTGTGTTCTTCGATTTTTCGTGTTTTTTCTGTAAGGCTTTTTGAGGAGAAATTTGGTGGAGTTCTTCATGACTCTAATTCTCACAGGGAGAAAAAGTCTCAAAATTTTTTGAGCTACAGAAACCCACCAACCTCCTGTGCAAATTGAGGACAAGTTCTGGAAATCCTGCTTTTGCTTTTCTGAAAGTGACTTTTGTGATTTGAATTGATGTCCTTTCTAAAAGCAAGAGTTTGAATTGATTCCTCTTTATTTTGGACACTAGACAACCAGGATTGTGACTCAAAAATCCTCACATATTTTATGGTACTTATCCATGCAAGCTTGGGGTACACATAGTTGTCTAATTTTTCGGGTTTTTCACAATTCCTTTTGAGCGATCTTGTCAAGGTTTTTGTTGGAGTATTTTGGGGGAATTTTTATTTGCGACCATTCACCCCCCCTCTGTTCGCCATCTCGGTCCTTCAGCGTACTTAGGATTCGAGTTAAAATATGAACTCTTCCATTGCTTATATATTAAAGATGTGCATTATGTTTTAAATCCCATATATTACATGGATACACACATCTAGGGGGAGTTCATAATTTAACTTAAGGTTTCAATAGTGTTGATCCATGTCTTATTGCCAAATAAAATAAAGTATTAAGACTTTGAAACAAAGCCTTGATTATAGATTAACTTGCATAGTTGTAGTATACTCATGGTAATGTAAGATATACTCCAATGCAATCAAATTTAATATGTGCATATTCTTTCCAAGCAAATTATAGATATGCACATCTCTATGTGGAGTTTTTTATATGTTTGATGGTCTAAAATGTATTGATCCCTTTCCACCACTCCGATATATTGGATCATTACTCACCATTAAATTGAGTATATGAAACTTGTGTAGTTATATATACTCATATCAATTTAAATGAAATTTAAATTGAGTTTGGTTGTCTTTCAATCAATCGAAGAACGCTTCATCATGTATTGATGGTGTTTCTTTGTTGATTAAGGACAAACGAATAGTTCTTGAGTATAATGATGCATTAGTTGCATCAAAATACTCAAGACACAATTAATTATTAAAATTGATTTGGTTTGTGCTCAATCGATCTTGGGGGCATTCATTATATGTTAATGGAGTGTAATTGATGATTGAGGCAACCGTGTTTGTTGGACTAACAATCTTCCATGAGTTGTGAAGTAGGTTGAGTACAAAATAATAAAGAATCAGGAACGAGAAGTCATCATGTATTGATGAGCTTCAAGAGGCGATCCCAAAGAGAAAAGAAGAGCTAGAGAAGATTCATCATGTGTTGATGAACAATAAGAAGGAGACTTGATCCTGGAGAGAAGATGCTTGAAAATCATAAAAGTTCCAAGTGGATCGCTAAAGGCAAAGGTATAACTAGATAGGCAAAGGATATGTTTCTAGTCTTTCACCGGTCTTGGTGTTTAGATGAGAGACCGGGCTTCTAGTTAGGTGTCGTACTATTAAGAGGGGTTGAGTCTTTTAGCTTGAGCTTCATCATGTGTTGATGAACTCAATCTGGTTCACTCTAGCTCACTCTCTTATTTGGATTTTTGCATAGAGCTAACCATTTGGCATGTGTTGTGAATGGGTGAAGCTCGTGTATTGGTTTGTGCATGTTGCTTTGATTTGCATGTGTTGCAAATAGAGAAGCTCATGTTTGCTTCTTATTTGAATTTTTAATTTGTTTTGGTATTGCTTGGAGCTAAGTTTTGTATGTGTTGCAAAAGGAGAGAGCTCAAGCAATTTGGTTTAAAATGGTTGCATGGGGCTAGAAATTTGCATATGATGCAAATAGAGAGCTCATGCACTTGAGTTTGATTTGTGGTTTGCTTCGAGCTAGATATTTGCATGTGTTGCAAATAGAGAGCTCGTTCATCGGAGTATTAGCTTGTGACTTGATCATGTGTTGATTATCACAAGGCTAAGAAAGGATTATGCTTTGTGTTTGCAAAATGAGTTTTTGCAGAATATGATTTTATTGATTCTTATCTTCGAGCATGAGATAAGCATTTACAAATATATATTGCAAAGTGTTGGGATCATGTGTTGACCATCTCATGGCTCAAGATTTGATTTTAATCGAATGAATTTGTTATTTGCAAATAGGCTAGAGGTTATGGGTTTCGATCATAAAGCATGTGTTGGCATTTCCAAATA
The DNA here is from genome assembly GCA_036346275.1 of Otatea glauca. NCBI lineage: Eukaryota > Viridiplantae > Streptophyta > Magnoliopsida > Poales > Poaceae > Otatea > Otatea glauca. The sequence goes on along the minus strand of CM070726.1, from coordinate 27,440,759 downwards.
TATTTTGCAAAGTGTCGGGATCATGTTTTGATCCTTACATAGCTATAGGATTGATCTCATAGGTTCTTGGTTTATTTGTAAATGTGTTTTGCAAATAAGTTGTGCTTAATACGATTCTTTGGAGCATGTGAATAGGGTTTGCAAATGTGTTTTACAAATTGACTTGATCATTTGATCATCACATGGGTCAAAGAATCAATCTTTGATAATTTGGAGAAAAGTTTTTGTGAAAAATTGGTTTTCTCCCTGTGGCTGGCACTACCGCCCATGCTAGGGCGGTACTGCCGCTTGGTCGGCAGTACCAACCCTAGGGCCTGTAGTTATATAATAGAGAGGTGTGTTTTGGGTATTGCCTAGTCGGCGGTACCAGCCCATGTGGGCGGTACTACCGCTCGGCCAGCGATCGGCCTCTGATATGCTTGATCGCCGACCACTGTAATGTGACTAGTTTTTAGCCGTTGGCATGTAGGCCGGCACTACCGGCCCCAGTTGGGCGGTAGTGCCGGGCTTGCCGAGTTTTCCCATTTTGCACCGCAACGGCTAGATTTCGTGTGAGAGGGCTATAAAAGGACCCCATAGGGGCAAGGGCAATGGTTGGCTTAGTTGCTGATTCATTTGGGTGTTTGTGGAAGTGAAGTGCATGTGTTACCTTCTCCCAATTATCTCTTGAGCTAAGAGTGAGCTCTAATTGCATGTGTTGCAATTAGAAAGTGGATTGAGAGCCTCTTATGCATGTGTTTCACTTGAGGGGATCCTTGTGCATGTGTTGCATTTGGTGATCACCATTGTACATGTGTTGTACTTGATGGAGTTCAAGCTAGGTGCTTGACTTGTTACTCTTGGTGTTTGCCGACACCTAGACAGCGTGTGGAGGCGTCGTGCACGGTGACCTTCTCAAGGAGATTGTGAGAAGGCCTGGCAAAGTTGTGAAGGTCGGAGCTCGCCTACCCGAAGGGGAAAGAGCTACCACTAGTGTAATCGAGGCGGGTGCTCAATTTGTAGAGTCGGTCCAAACTGGTTTGGGTTTGCCTCAATGTGGATTAGGGGATACGGTTTTAGAGTGCTTGGCGTGTATGGCCAGGAATGATAGTTAGGGTCTAGGGTTGCGGCTGGGCTGAAAAGCTATTTTTGTTTTGCTAGGCTGTAAAGCAGCTGTAGCTGATGGTTGTGGCTTTTCTTGATATGCCATTTGGCAAACTGGCTGATGCAACTGTAGCTTTTGGGGGGCAACCGAGTGGGGAGGTAGCAACCGAGCGAAGCACAGCGGCGGCCAAGAGAGGAGGTGACGCGAAGGCGGCAAGGAGGGAGGCAGAGTGAGTCGGGAGGCGAAGCGAGCGTGGTGGGAGGCTGTCAAGCGAAGCCGCAGCTGAAAAGTTCCTTCCCAGCGACTGCAGCTTTAAGAGGTGCTTTTGCAGTGACTTGGCTTCCCAACTGCTTTGCAGTCATACTGTTTAGGGAGGCTTTTGGCCCAAAGATGAAGCACAGCCCCCCCAAACAGCCTCTTAAATAGCAACTTTGCATGGAACAATTTGCTAGTTAATACTTGAAAGACCATGTGGAGGTCTATCCTTGTGTGTGATGAGTAATTGATGAGTTTTGAGCTTGTGTTGTTTTAAATTGATTTGGATTTGAAGCAATTTGAGTGTTGGTCGGGTCGTCCGACCTGAGTGGTCGGGGCTGTGGTTGAGTCGGAGACCAGTCGTCTGACCCCGAGTGGTCAGATCTTTGGTTGGTCGGAGACCAGTCGTCCGACTCCGAGTGGTTGAGTCGGAGACCAGTCGTCCGACTCCGAGTGGTTGGTCGGAGACCAGTCGTCCGACCCCGAGTGGTCTGGGCTTTGGCGGGTCGGAGACCAGTGATCAGACCTCGAGTGGTCGGGATGGAGACCAGTGGTCAGACCACGTGTGGTCGGGGTTTTGCTGGTCAGCGTAGTGTATATCTGTCTGTTGAGATGGATATGTGTTGTTGGGCATTGCTATGTGATGTGGTTTCCTTGTCTATGATGGTTGCAGGACTTTGGAGCTAGGTCATGGTGAGGCGAAGGGGATCAGGACTAGGCTGGGAGAGCTGAGGTCCAGATGATCAAGGTGTCGACAAAGATGACTAAGGCCAGGGAGTAGCTGCAAGCCGAGAAGACAAAGGAATGGATGAGATGCTAACTTGGAGCTGCTCTGATCAAGGAGGACCGTTGGATCGCGGTTAGGAAGATAGAGTAGCGGGTCAAGTTAGTGTGAGTTGAAAAGCGTGCTAAACCCGTTGTGTTGTTGGGTTTCGGGTCAGCCCATGCATAGCTGTGTGAGTGGGTAAAATCTCAGCCCTTGATGGAGTGCTCTAGGGTTTAGAGACTCATCCAAGGGTGGTAGGTGGTCCAAGCCTGCTACAAATAGACAGGGAGAGGGGTGTCTCCTTGAGATAGGGTGAGCAGGTGAAGAAAGTGTACGTGAGTAGTTGAGAGTTGTTGAGAGTGACAGTGTAAGGATCAAATCCTGGCTCTTGGATGTTGGCTTAGGATTGAAGCAGAACATCCAAAGGTGGAATTGATCCTGTGTCACTATAAATAGAGGGTAGGGCAGCCTCCCTCTTTGAAGGTTCCGAGGTTTTCTTTGCTCATTTGAGTTTTGCCCACTTTGTTGTGAGGCTTTGTAAACCTCCTTCCGAAATGATATGTTCTTCATTTATATTCTTGTTTCATTTCCTTATGTATTTACATTACGCACTTAAATTCATTATCTAAATTCGCATTTACTTACTTGCAATTTACTTTACGTAATTTGGATTTGCCTCATCTCCTTCTACATGCTATTGAGTCTTTGTTGAAATTCATGATTGATGAACTCTTCTCTGGACTTGGTGCTTTCAATCATCTAGGCAATCCTTGCATTCTTGTTGCAAGTTAGTAAATCTGTGTGTTCTTAAAGTGCGTAAACGTGTGACTTGCAGTTCTTTAGTCTTGATTGGCTTCTGGTTCTTGTTGCCAAGGATGAAAGATTGCTGGATGAATCTTCTATAGATCATATCCCAATCATCTAGGCAATCTACAACCTCTTCTATTCAGTTTGCAAGAAACCAATTTACGTGCCTAGTTTTCAGATAGTGTTTCTATTTGTTTGAAGGGTTGTTTCTTTGTGTACTTACTTGCTATGATTTGTGGAGAGTCATCCAAGGATTTCTGATCATCAACTCCCACCAGTAAGTTAGGGGTGAAGTCTGTGTTCGTGACTCTGTTTTTGGTGTTGCATTTGTTAAACTGAAAAGGACGGAACCTTGGTATTAATTCCTTCGATTGTTGATTGAAATAGGTTCCTGACATCCTTTGGGAGGTGCACACCAATTTTCACTGTTTTTGGATCGGCCGATCAAAAGTTACATCGATTTCTGTTTTTGAGATCGTGCTTATTTTTCTATTCACCTGAGTACTGTTCATCCGAACACTTGGTCGAGGAGTCTTGTTCATCCGACCGAGGCTTTGGTCGAAGTACTGCTTCACCCAAACACTATTCATTCCGAGTACTGTTCATCCGACCTCTGTAGGTCGGGGGTACTGTTCATCCGACCAGAGATACCCGACTAGTGCAGTTTCTTTCTGGTCTTTTGGTGGTTTGAATTCTAGGGGGAGAGTTTATTCGAAAATTTTATTTGGCTCCTATTCACCCCCCTCTAGTCGCCTTTTTCGATCCTTCAATACTTCTTCCGCTCAAGTTTATAGGGTGTATTTTCTCTTGTTACACAGACCAATGACTTATTGAAAATAATTAGACTATCCTAATTATTATCTCTAAGCACTATATTCAATGCATACATGTAGATAATATCAAGTAAATCTGGATATTTATTAGGGGTATCAAAAGACTATGAGAGTAATTTTTGTATTGAACATTAAATACACCATATCTTTATGGACACAACCATTCAAAAAATACACCATATGAACTTAGATGGAGGGAATATAAAACTATAGTAAATTTCACAAAACTACATCATTTTTGCATATCTATCATATTAAGGAACTTCTGATTTAAAAATCAATTTCACATGATTACAGATTTAGATGTAAAGTTTAGCGCAAAACCATAGATTTAAGAACTCATGTACCATGCAACGTGTCTTGGCCGATTGGGCCCACTTGATAGTGTCTCGTTCTTCCGCTCGTCCAAGCTTTGTACATGTGTGGACACCACATGAGTGTGGAAACATGTTGACATACAGATTACACACGCACCATCTTTTCAGAGTGTGAAACCCTAACCGTATGGTAATGAGATCGGAGGCGAAGGCAGCTCTCGGGCAGCACGGGTGTCTGCTTAGGCTCTCCGGCGACATGTAGTGAGCCCTCCGGTCGCCGCCGTGCCACCAAGCTTTGAACTACGTTTGTGCAGAATTTTTGTGTAAATAATGATATACATTGCTGACGAGTAGGTAAGTATGTATATATTTGATTTGAGAATTTTAAAATTGAGACTTTACTTCTTTAACCATTAAAAGTTTTTCTTTAGAGCAAAAACACAAAATAAATAAGTAATGCCAGAAATTACAAAAAGTAAATCATATATATGTTGTTTTTTTAATCAATTTTTTTAATTTATCCATTTTGTGATTTTTTATTCTCTTTATTTGGAAAAGAGAAGCTCAATAAAGTAATTGAGTTTTTTTCCTTAAGTCAAAATTCAGAAAAGGTGAAAATTAAGTCACATTTCAAACTTAAATTTTTATTTTAGTAATTTTAAAATTTTAAATTCTTATTTTATTTGTTTTGAATTTTTCGGGATGTTACAGACTATCCTCCTTAACAAAAACCTCGTCCTTGACATTTGCAGGGTCTAGGGGGTGATATGAGGTTCCAAAGGTGGCTAAAAAAAGTTTTTCATTTTAGAGAGCTGATTTTGTGTTGATTGGCAAGTCTTTTTGGATACAAGGGAGTGAAATGTTTCAGAATCAAAATAGAATTAGGATAGGGACTGAACATGTAGGAAAGTATATGGATGTGTCACGTGCCTTCTCAATGCTCGTGAATAGATCCACGTATGGTTGATGCGAGTGACGTTGGTTAACGGGTTTGAAATAACATAATGCTATTAACAAATGAATAGGTGGTGATTGAGATTGAGGATAAGGTGAACTAAATTCTTCTTAGGACAAGCGTTTGCGTAATGCCCAAGCTTATGACAGGTATAGCAGGTGACATTGGCTGCCTGGGCAATGGAGACTCTGACTTCTAACATTTTATACCTGTCTAACTTTTTTTTCTAACTTTTTATGGGTGACTTCTGTCTCCTTGAGGTGACAAAAGTCACCCATAAAAATAAAGGTGACATTGGCTGCCTGGGCAATGGAGACAGGATATGGACTTATTTTTCTAACTTTTTATGGGTGACTTCTGTCTCCTTGAGGTCGTTGATATAGAAGTCAAAGTCTCCATTGCTCAGGCAGATAAGAGGGATGATAGCAGTATTTTATGGACAACTTCAAAAACCTATAACGATATCGTACTATGGCAGAAAATTACTTTAAGGAAAGAGGAACTTAATAAAGATTGAAATGAAAGTAGGGATAAGATTAGGAACTTAAGAATGAGGAAAGGATAGCAATAATTATATTTGGCAAATGTAGTAATTTTTTTTAAGTTTTGAAATTGGCCCATCCCTAATGATCATTCTATCTAGGGTTTATCCTGCAGTCAGTATGGCTTTGATACCAACTGTAGCGACTCTCCTTTTCAGTACAGAATAACAAGAAGGATGATCTATGTGCATATATTACTAGTTCCACGATCAGTGGCTAGTACGCACATTTACAACAATTGGAATCATAACCATACACAGTATTATTAAAACGGAAGCTATTGATACAGTGTTATCTTACAGTTCAGAGTATATAGTAGCAGAAGATGCAAAAATCTTGTAGTGTGCCCATCCAACCCTCAGGCAACTGACAAGGCATAAACCCTAGAAAAACTTGCTAAGATAATTCCCGCATCCTGCATCAAAGTACATATCGTCTGGAGGTTCACTATCCTCACCTAAAACCAACAAATAAGTAAGGGTGAGTACTTTCATACTCAGCAAGACTTATAGTGGTATTTGCAAATGCAGTAATGCAGGTCATGTCAAAGGAGGTTTCTACGGTTAATTTGCATAAAGCGAGATTGAACTTTTATAAAACAAGTAGTAGTTTGCAAACGGAATTTGTAAAAGCAAATTTGACTGATATGAAAGTAATGAGTATGTAGCGCATAGTAACAACTCATAGTCCTCCATGACGTCAGCATCGAGACGTACAATTCCTGCCAAGATATGGTACAACACCATTCTTTGCCAACACAAGGCATATCAGATGAAACCAAGCCTTTTTGAAAATAATAAAACATCTAACTATGTGATGACTTTACCAAGTGCATATGACCGCGGGCGCGGCTTTTCGAAAAGATTAACCCTCTGTAGAGGTGTACGCTTTACCCATAAAAAATGATCAGCTATTTGTGCAAGCTATTAGCACACTTCCTTTGGTGTGCCGCAGAGTGATCATAACATAACCGTTACATTACCTAGCCCTAGCTTTCCACCAGCCTAGTGACGACAAGCCCATACTATGGCAGAAGAACTCAGAGCATAAATATGATGGAACTCCCCATAGTATGGAGTACACCGTTATATCGGCAAATGTTTGTTCCATTATCACCTCGGTGTGGACGTCCCTTCGAGCAATCCATAAGGGGATAGCCCGTACTACTCCAGCCTTCCAAGGTGCAAAGCTAGTTCTAAGTAACTTAGTAGGTTAAGGCTGTCCCATACCAGCACATGTGGTTGTACGGATTTCTTGGCTTGAAAACAACCCATAGTTCGGTCCTTAATCTGACACGGGCGATAATCTCCCCCTACACTACGTGCAAGTCCATGCACCTCTGGCTATTGCCAGTAATCGCCCGCGTCTAAACCATAATTTTGTTTTGAGTTTTTATACCAAAATACCAGTAACCATCATCATGTCTCAAAATACCAAAGTTTGATCTGATCAGTTTATCCAATTTGTTCAACCCAGATCTAAAGCATGGCTAATCATGATTATTATTCATCGCTTATACCCAAGTTGACATTATATATTGTATAACCTTAATTTTAGGGTTATCAAGGTTCACATGTCAATACTTATTAAGGAAGTTCTATGAGATAACATGTATATCTACCAGTACCACAATATAGTGAATTTACAGAAAATACACGTAAGCAAAAATTGATTTGATAAAACAATGAAAATTAAACACTGGAATCAATATGATCAAAGGGGTGCTTGCCTTGCTTGTTGATTTCAGTCATGAAGTCAGAGTCGACAGTTGCAGACTCTGGAATGGAACGTCGGAGTCTACACGTAGTTTATTGAAAATATAGCAAATAACAACTTTTAATAAGGGAAAAAGAAATCAGATGGAAAATCAAATAGAAATCTACTTCACATAACAGGTGTGATTTCGGTTTAGAATTTCTTGATTGCATGTGTTTTGTTTCGAATTCAAGATGCAAAAATTATTTGGATTTATAATATTAAGACCGAATTCTCCCTTATGGTAAGTTTTGTGCATCCGATGTTTTATCTCTAAATTTTTTTCTGTATTTTAAAATTTGAATTAATTTAGAGAAAATAAAATGTTTTTCTTCTTCTTTTTTTGTCCATTTTATTTTATTTTATTTTTCTGATGTTTTATTTAAATACTGTCGTTTTATGTATAAATTGCGTTGAATTTATTTTTCTGTGGTTAGTTATTCAATTTTATGTGTTTTGGAAATTTTCAGTTTTCCCTTTCTTTTCTTTCTGTCTTTCCTTATTTCTTTTCCTCTTCTCTATTTTCCTATGCACCTTATCCTTTCGGCCAGAAGCTCCCTGGCTTCTTCTAGCTTCTTCTCTTCCTCTCCCCTCACTTTTCCCCATTTGCTCTCATCTTATGCTCTTTGTTGTCGAAAGTTCATGCTCTTCCCCACACCCGGCTAATCCACCGCCGGCCTGCTCCTCTCCCTGCACCGGACGCTGCCGCCTGCACCTCCTCCTCGCGCCGCCCGGATCCACCGGTCTCCTGTTCTTCCCCAGTGCCGACGCCCTCGGGCTCTTCTCCTCCTCCAAGCCGACCACCATCTCCCTCAGATCCGGCAACCTCCACCGGGCGCCACCTTCTTCAGCCACCAGACCTGAGCACCGACCCCTAGATCCGTAGCCCCAAGCTAAGTGAACGCCTCCCTTTCTTCTCTTTCTCTCTCTCTCTCCCCTCCTTACTCATCGTTTTTTTTTTCCTACCCTAGCACCGTCGCTATAGGGTTCGCCCGAGCACCCCTAGACACAGCGGGTCTGGGGTTCCTGGGGACGCCACCCTAAGGACGCTGTCGGTCTTGACCTCTGGCCCACTCCGCGCCTTTGCCGGCTTCGGGAGTCGACCGACTACTTCTACGACTACCTCCACCGCGAGCTCTTACCTCTTCACTGAGGAAATCCCGCGAGCTAAGTGAATGCCCTTCTCACCCTTCCAAATTTTCTTTTTAGCTATCATGCTTATCTGTTATTTTGGTTCCCATTGTGATGGAGTCTACAGAGTAGAAATTTCATTATGTGTATGTGCATCTTTCAGTGATTAAATGGTATAAGATCTAGGAATTTCATTTCTGTGCATGCACTATATCTTGAATAATCGTGGTTATGTCATAAAGATTTGTCTCTGATATGCAAGTGTGCTTTGTTAGTGAGATGACTACATGGTATAAGGCCTAGAGGATTGATCTGTATGCACTGAGATTATGTTGTACATATATCGATTCTTTGTGATCTAAAGATTGTGAGTAATGCAAGCATTCTGGTGTTCTGGAGTATGCTGCATTTTTCTGATAGAAAGGTGAAATGCTTTAGGGTTTATCTGTGTATAAAGATCCTGGGGTGGATGTATTGATGTCCTCAATTCTTAGGACAGAGAATAGCACATGGCCTTAAGTTCTGTACATACATAAAGAATCCCTTACAAATCTGGGGAGATATATATCTAAGTATGATGAGATTTTGTTGTTAATGGATGAGATTGAAATTGAGATACTTGATCAAAAATTTGCTTCCTCTCTGAGTTTCAATTTCTGATAATTAATTTGTATGGTTGTTTTGTGTATCCTTCTGTGATGAAATTGTATATGGTTTGTGCATTGAGATTGTGATAAGCATTCATAATTTGTTTGATTGTGAAGTCTCGGTTAATAAACAGAAGTTGTATGCGTGGATTTCTTACTGATGCATTACCAACTATATATGTATATCAGTATTAGATTCTTGAAGATTTTATGTGTTATTGTTTATGAGATACATATGTGTGTTATTTGTGTATGAGCTCCTGTAATATCATTCTTACCCTGGTAATGGCTGTGAATCTTATGTTGTGACTTGATCCTTATTACTTTTTGTATGGCTCAATTCAAACGAGTGAGTTAAGAATTATTTACTGCCATTTGATGATGAACAGACTATTGTGTATTAGCTCAATTTGTTAATGCCATGTTTATGCATAAGATCCCAGATTGAGAAAGTTGTTAGTGTGTCATCTTATTATTAAGGCTTAATGTTGTGCACCTCTGTTTGCTTCCATTTAGAACATCTGTGTGGTGTGCAAAGATGTGATCTTGTTATACCATAGTATGCATGGGTCTAAGAGTGATACAATCATGTTTAGATAGAGAGTGGTCTGAAGTGATTTATGCCAATCTTTTAGGTGTTCTTGTAACATCCCAAAAATTTGAGTTTTGGAATGTTTGAAGTTGAAAATGAACCATTCGCATTGTTCTTGAATTAATACAGCTTAAGGTGAATTTTCTATTAATAAAAAGATTTAATTTAGCTAAACTATTTATCAAACAAAGGATTTCCAGTTTTAGTTGGTTTTATTGTACTCCAAGGATTTTTTCTGTATTTTTGGAGATTTTTTCTGAATTTATTCGCTATTTATTTGAATTTATTTACTTTTATTTGAATTTCTAGAAATTTCTTAATTCGGAAAATGATTTTAATTCAAAAATCTTCTTCCAGGCCGAATCTCCGTCGACCCGTCTCTACTCCGCTTTCAGCCCTGTTCCTATTCCTTTTCTTGGAACGGTCTGGCCCAGCAAACCGCTCCTGCGCTTTGCCCGCCAACCCAAAGACTCAATGGCCGCTCGCGACGCCGCGCCATTTAAACCCTAGGCTGCTTTGCCGCGTGCGATCTCTATCCAATGCGCCTTGTGGAGCCGCGTTGCCATTCGGTGTGATCTGTCAGATTCGCGCCACGCGTGCGGTTTGGATGCGGCCACGTTGCCCCGCGCCGTCGTCCCGAACCCTAACCCTAGCCGTCGCTGGAGTCCGTGCGCCGTACGTCGCCATCTCGGTTTACGCGCTTCGCATGCCTCCCCAGGGCTATTTAAAGCCCCGAGGATCCCGTCCGAGGTTCCCCTCGCCCCGCCGTTCTTTTTGCCCTAGCTCGCGTAGCCCGAGTCGCTGCCATCGCTGAGATCGACCTCGTCGGAGTTCGCCACTGCAAGCGAGCCCTTCAACCGCGTGGATCTCCGTCGCCGGTGCCTCTCCGCCGCTTCTGTTTGTGCCTTCGGGTTCGCGTCGTCATCCTCTCTCAGATTCACGAGCAAACGCGCCTGATCCGTCGATGTAGTGCTAAAGCCGCATCATCTTCTTCGTCTCCGATGGGATAGCGCCGCCACCCTTGCCGTCGTTCTTCGCCGCAAGCCGTGGCTGTCCGATCGCCCTCGAGCGCTCTAGATCTTGCCACGCCTCTGTCGCTCGCGCCCTTGCTTCTCCACCGTCCGATCTGGCGCAGTCGTCGGATAAGCGACGCGTGGTCATTCACGTGTTCGCCTGCGTCAGCGCCACGTCAGCCGCACCGCCCCGTCAGCAGATGACGTCAGCGGTGACGTTAGCCCTAGCGCTAGTGCGGTGAACCAAGTCCACCGTGGACCGGTGTAAGCCCGTGGACTTGGTCCATAGTCCAGGGGTCCTGCGCGTCAGCCTTGTGTCAGCAGTGACGCAATAAACCCGATTTTTCTTTAGAAAAATAATTCGTTTAATTTGGTATTTTCCAATTTTTAGGTTTTATGATTTTTGAGACTTCCGAGAGCCCGTTCTCCTTCATACAAGCTCCGATTAAGGTGATTCAAATTTCTAAAAATTTATAAAATTGAGCTCTAGTTAATGGTGAATTTTAATTGATTTTTGGAGTTTATTTGCTCTCTATTTTGGTATTTATTTGCTTTTCTCCTTCGGTACGTGTAGACGTTGAATTGTGCGACGTTTCGGAGGAAGATCCGTCAACTCAAGATCAAGTTTCAGAACCTATTCCAAGGCAAGTTGTGCTTTGATCATGTTGAACCCATGTTTATAAAATTGCTATGCTGGTTTACTCTATTGCATGATATTTCAAGTATACAATTGTTTAAAATTAAATTGGGACTTAACTATTATACCAATTTGATCAATATACCCTACCTTGTCATTTGTATGCCATAATCTATGGTCACCCTAGGTTGGAATACTATAGTTGGTTAGTAATGATAATCAACATATATAGGCTGGTTAGACCGTCGTAGATTGCTTAGCCGTGCCACGTCATCATATGTACAAGAATCATCAATGATTAATCTTGACTAATGGAATATAGAACAATGATGTGAACTTGTGTGTCATGTAAAGTCACACAAAGAGATTGAGTTGTAGTGACGAGTCATGTCACGCAACGATGTTGATTTGTTGATGGCACGTGGTGCTTGGTAATCAACTTGGGTGATAATCACTTAGATTGGGGTAAGGGGCGAGTATGCCAAGGTGGGCCCGATGGGCAGAGGGTATGTGGATGTCTTGCTCTGATCACTCTAAGGACTTAACCTTGCAAGCCTTTGACCTGAGTCAATCATGCAACCACATGTCTGGAATGGGACAGCCTAGCTGATTAATTTGTGAAGCTTTAGCTTGGTACTATCATTGGCGGTGTGAGTTTCCGAGTTATGGTGTAATTCACATGGCGCAAGAGGGGGGCCCTGGATGTGGTAACCAGTCCCACCAGTGTTGAAACCTTAGCGGGTAGTACGAGGTTAAGGTAGAGCATCGTAAATGCTTTGTCATGATCTCTCCGCCGACACACCAAAGGAAGTGTGTTAATTGCATGGCAACAAGAGACGATCATGTCGTGTGGGTAAAGTGCGTAACCTCTGCAGAGTGTAAAACTATTCGAATAGCCGTGCTCGCGGTACTGAGTAATGCTCGGGAATTACAGTTAAGGGTTAGTTTAATTAAATTGAAAACTTGGTTGGGATGGCGGGATTGCCATATGGAAGGTTGGGACTTGACTTAGGATTGGGAACTTGGTTTACTTGAGAATGCTTAATCTATCTATTCCTATGATTTGTTTTACAGTCTTTACAATCTATTTATTGTATTGTTCATAAATGCTGCTTATTGCAAAATAGCCATAATAGCCTACCTTTGGAATAAGCCTTGCATATAGTTACATATAATTGCATTCTGTGCACAACTTGTTGAGTGCTTTATGTACTCACCCTTGTCGCCAACAAATCACCAGTTGAGGAGTCTACATCCATGCTGAAGAAGGAGTACTAGGAGGAGACGAATGTTTAGGGTGCAAGCCTTGTCAGTTGCCTGTGGTCTACTGAGCGGTTGTCTACGTTTTCATTCCGCTGCAGTTTAATATGTTATTCAGCCTTGCGAGGCTTAGTCATGTAAGTTGACTATAAGGTCATTCAACTAGTAGTATATAATATATGATGTCTTTCATAATGTGTCCGCTGTGTATGATTGTGAGATTCACCGATGTTGAGCCTGTGTGCACTAGCGTGATCCTGGACTAGTGCAGTATACACAGAGGGTCCGAGTTTGCATATTAGGGTCCCGACAGTTCTTCACCCTCTGATCTGAGTATTGCATCCATGTGCTTAGCTTTAACCATGAACCTAAGTTTCAGATTGTTGATTAGTACCATTCGAACTTATTAAGTATGTATTTCTGATTTCTGTCACTGATTGAAACAACAATGACACTGAGTGTATTCACGTTTTAAGATCAATCTTTATACTCTTAACAGATCCTCTAGTCTCTTTGTGTTTTTATGCTTTTAATGAATAGGATTGACTTTCATTTACTGCTAGAGAGAGGTAAAGTAATGAAACTAAAGATTGGTACCTTTTTGCTACAGAGGAGGCTGAGGAAAGAGTTGGCAACAGAGGAAAAGGGACATGGTTGTTTCTTTCTCCTCCTTGGCCGGTTCTCTTTTCTCCCAGCAGCAAAGGATAGAGAGGAGGGCAGCTGGAGTGAGGTAGGTGGGGGTACTGAACTAGAGTGTGTATGCCAGTTTATTCATTCTTTTTATACTGCACTCAACCGACTTTGCTGGCTATGGAACCAGGTCGAGGAAGCACCCATGGGTTAGCTGGCATGGTAGGTGAGGGCATGCAAGCCCTTCTCTCTACCACTTGGTTGCGCACCATGGGCAAGGGAATGGGCAGAGATATAGGCAGTGAGAGGGAGCTGATGGCTGCTGCTTGGGGCTACGAAAGTGGAATTGGGCCCATTTGTGCGTCTCAGACTAAATGAAATCTAGGAGGAGTTTTGAGAGTTAGTCTCCTGTAAATTTTGATATATTTAAATATATATATTGGACTGGTTTTGTAATGATCATACTCTATGGACTTTTGAAATTTGGCATGAGATTCTATTATGTGAATATGTGTGTTGATTTGGGTAACTGTGTGAATGTGCTGTAAGAAATGTGGATTAAAGCTTGGATAGATTTCTTGAGACCATAAACCCTCATGTATATTCTGACATATGATATTTGTACTAAATTCTCTTTGATTTAATCAGTTGTATGACTTGAGTGTATTTAACTGAATGCGATTCCTATTTGATTGATGATAGTTATACTCAACTTGGATGTTAATTGTGCGAAAAGTGAAATCTGTTTTGATTGAACTACATTTGTGCAGAATTTTTGTGTAAATAACGATATACATTGTTGACGAGTAGGTATGTATGTATATATTTGATTTGACAATTTTAAAATTGAGACTATACTTCTTTAACCATTAAAAGTTTTTCTTTAGAGCAAAAACACAAAATAAATAAGTAATGCCAGAAATTACAAAAGTAAGTCATATATATGTTGTTGTTTTTTTAATTAAATTTTTTTATTCATTTTGTGATTTTTTTTAATTCTCTTTATTTGGAAAAGAGAAGCTCAATAAAGAAATTGAGTTTTTTTTCCTTAAGTCAAAATTTAGAAAAGGCAAAAATTAAGTCACATTTCAAACTTAAATTTTTATTTTAGTAATTTTAAAATTTTAAATTCTTATTTTATTTGTTTTTGAATTTTAAAACAAGAGCATCTCAAGCTCAAATTTAGTCAAATACTCATCACAAATCAGGGTAAACCTCCACATGGTCCTTCAATCTCCCCCATGATGAGTATATTGACAAACACAATAAAAGGCATATGTTTTGAGTTTGAAGAGGATGAAGAAGAAAGCAATTTTTAATTGCAAAGTCAAACTTGGTCCAAAGATAAGAATTGAGAACATGACCAAGTTGACAACAGGGATTTTGGAGCTAAAATTAAAACTTCTTGAGTTTAATTTAAGAAAGAGCAAGTTTTCAACAAAACTCTAAAATCCAACCATTCATGTCAAATGTGATTATGAGATTATGATCCAAAGGAAGTAGCAAAGTTTTACAAAGATCATAATAACCAAATAAGCATTCACATTTTTATCTTTTTAATGATGCATTTTCTACGTTTTCTCCCCCTTTTGACAATATAGGCATAAAAAAATTTATGTATGTATGAAATGCAATCTAAAGAGCTTTGAAGATTATCCAATTGATCATAAGAGAAAGATATTACACCAAGCTCATCAATTTGAGATTATGACTAAACTAAGACATGTCCAAGATCAATACATTTTGTGAAAAAACTTAGTTTTCAATATTTCATTCTAGCAAGAATTGGCAAGTGCAAAACTTAGCAAAGTTTCAAAGCTAGAAGCAAAACCACTCAAGAATCAAATGGAAAACCTAGAGTTCAACCTACTCAACACTTTGGGAAATCTTGTAGTGCATATAAGGTCCTTTGATCTCATTTTTCATGAAATGCAAATTTTTCTTCAATTAAAGACATAGCAGGGTGCAAATGTTTGATATTATTTGCATTCTTTACCCACTTTTTTTTTATTTTCATTTCTTTCTAAAGATTGACTCAAGCCACTTTCGATCATCTCAAGAGTAACTCTTAAGAGAATAATCTTGGTCATACACAATATATTCCAAGTTCATCCCAAGTGCAATTGGAAGCAGTCTCGTTAATATAAAGTGTTGAGATCAATTTTGCTCAAAAGAGTCAAATTTTTCTTGATTTCAATTTAGCACATATGAGCATTTTTGAAGGACTCAAATATGGATCAAGCAAGTTTTACCCAAGTTGCTATAGGGACTCTAGAGAACTCCAAAATATCACTAATTATGGTAAATACCCCTAGAGAAGAAACTTAGCAAGAGAAAGCAACATGTTTCATCAAGTTTTCATTTAAAGCTTTCAAATTTTCAGATTTTAATAAGCTTAGCATGATAAATGAACTTGGACATATCTAAGCTAGTGATTTTCTTCAAAGGATATAGCATGATGTATTTCATGAAGATTGAGTCAATTGCATAATAGACAAAGCTCATAAAACAGAAAATGCAGTCTAAATGCAATGCATGAACAGATTCCCAAACTCCCCCTCAACAAGTGAATCAATTTTAAGCTCAAATCTGGTTCAAGTTGAGTTATTATCAAGATTAGGCATAAAGAAAAACCCAAATGAACTCAATAACAACTAGAAAAACAGAATGAGGAGAAGAAGTCGAGAAACTGCAAACTGGATGGCTATAGAGCATAGGTAGGATAGAAGATACTCAATACGGCTCAGACTCGCTCTTATCTTCCCCAGTGACTAATATAGGGAAGCTGACTCTAGATCCCAACTAAGGAGTGCACACAGACCCTGTCTACCCAGGAGGCCCAACACCTGCTAGACTTATAAGACTGTGAGGGAAATCAACCTAGAGAGAAGAGAGAACGGCTAATCACGCATGATAGCAACCAAAAGCACAAGATAAGAGGTCCATGCAAGGCATGCCAGAAGTCTGAGTGAACTCAACTCAAGAAAAATAAGCCCAAAGTCACCTAGAAGAAAACACAAAGAGAAAAGAAAAGCTGGAAAGGAACATATTTTACATAATATACACACCAGCTCCCCCTCATGAAAGGTCGTAAGGGCTCACGACTTCAAGCTCACTCCTCAAGGCAACAAATCTGGAGCTATCCAAAGGCTTGGTGAAGATATCGGCTAACTGGAGGTCACTCTCTACAAACTGAAGCGCGATATCCCCCTTCTCCACATGGTCTTTAAGGAAGTGATATCTAATATCAATGTGCTTGGTCCGGGAATATTACACTGGGTATTTAGCAATGCAAATAGCAGAAGTGTTGTCACAGAAAAGTGGCACACTCTCTATCTCTAACCCAAAGTCCCGCAAGGTCGATCTCATCTAGAGAACCTGGCTACGGCAACTGGCTGCAACAACATACTCGGCCTCGGTGGTGGATTGTGCAACTCCGGACTGTTTCCTAGATGACTAAGAAACAAGAGAAGTGCTAATGAATTGGCAAGTGCCAGAAGTGCTCTTCCTATCTATCCTACAGTCAGCAAAGTCGGCATCGGAAAAGGCTCTAAGAGATAGACAAGAAGAGGAAGAGTACCAAATACCATAATCAGTGGTAGCACAAAGGTACCTGAAGATGCGCTTGACCGCCTGGCGGTGAGAGGCGAGAGGAGAAGCCTAAAATCGAGCGCACAGATACACAGCAAAATGTATGTCCGGCCTCGAAGCAGTGAGATACAAGAGGGAGCCGATCATGCTCCGAAATTCTTTTTGATCAGCAGGCTCACCATCCTCATCCGGCTCGAGGACAGTAGTGGTGGCCATAGAAGTCATCACTGGCTTTCCGTCAGACATATCAAAATGCCTCAAGAGGTCATGGGTGTACTTGACTTGATGCAAGAAAGTACCCTCCCGACTCTGCTTGATTTGGAAGCCAAGAAAGTAGCTCAACTCATCCATCATAGTCATCTCAAACTCTGTGATCATCACCTCAGAAAACTGAGACACAAGCGAATGAGATGAGCCACCAAAATTGATATCGTCCACATAAATCTGGACGAGAAGAAAATGCGACTCATGATGTCTGATAAACAGAGTTTTGTCTACTACGCCCATCTTGAAGTCATGGCTGAGAAGATAAGAATTGAACCTCTCATACCACGCTCTGGGGGACTACTTGAGTCCATACAGAGCTTTGAAAATCTTATATACATGACTCGGAAACTTGGGGTTCTCAAATCCTGGAGGTTGTTTGACATAAACCTCTTCCTCAATATAGCAATTGAGGAATACACCCTTGACATCAATTTGATAGAGCTTGAAGCCCTGGGATGCAGAGAATGCAAGCTGAATTCTAATAGCCTCTAGTCTAGCTACAGGGGCAAAGGTCTCCTCAAAGTCAAGACTCTCAACTTGAGAAAAGCCCTGTGCAACTAGCCTAACCTTGTTGCGAATGACAACCCCATCCTCACTCTGCTTGTTTTTGAACACCCACTAGGTCCCAATGACAATATGACCAGATGGGTGTTCTACAAGCTGCCAGACTTTGTTCCTCTCGAAGTTTTCAAATTCCTCATGCATAGCATTAGTCCAAGACTCGTCAGATAATGCATGAGTCACATCCTTCGGCTCAAACGAGGCAATAAAGGCAGAGTGAAGGCAGAAACTAAACAAACCTGATTTTGAGCGAGTGACCTGCTCAAACAGATCGCCGATGATCTGATCAGGTGGATGAGAACGCTGAATATGACGGGGAGGTCCAGAAGTAGAAATGGCCTCAACCTCATGCAGAGAAGAGGTAGGAGCAGAGCCACTACCTGCAGGAGAGTCAGAAGGCAAGGGCTGGCCTTCCTGAGGTGCAGAAATGGAAACAGGTGGCACCTCTGGTGTAGAGGGAACTGGATCAGGTGGAACACTATCATCTCCATCATCCTCATCCTCTACAAAAATTGTCTCGGAGGAAGAAGAAGAGCCTGAAATGTCAGATCTAGCTCCTGGGCTAGCCTAATCAAAGGTCACCTCACAGGTCTTTATGATCCTATGCGCATCGCAACTCCAGACCCTATAGCTACGAGAAGAAGTCGAATAACCCAGAAAGATACCATCAGAAGAACGAGACTCAAACTTATCTAGGTTACCAGACTTCAAAATAAAACACTTGCAACCAAACACACGAAAATGAGAAACATTAGGCTTTCGCCCATACCTCAACTCATAAGAAGTGCGGTGCAAATGTGCTCTCAAGAATACAGGATTAGAAACATGGCAAGCAGTAGCTATAGCCTCAGCCCAAAACTTCATAGGAGTACTATACTCGTCTAGCATCGTCCTGGCCATCTCTACCAGGGTTCTGTTCTTCCTTTCCACTACGCCATTTTGCTGAGGGACATAGGGAGAGGAGAATTGAAGTTCTTGAACTCCGTACCATTATAACTGCGTATAGCTCGTAGGACACCAGGGAGCTCAAAAGACAACCTATGAACCAAACACCTAAAATGGGTAAAAGTCTCATCCATCGAGGACATGAAAAACACCCAAGAGTACCTCGAAAAATCATCAACAATGACAAGAACATACCACTTCTCACTCACTGACTGCACTCTAGCTGGACCAATAGTGTCCATATGTAAAGGCTGTCTTGGTGCATCAGTCATCACAACAGTGACTGGGGGATGAGAAGCAGCAACCATCTTGCCATGTCAGCAAGGAGAGAAAACTAAGTCTTTGACCAATTTGAGTTTGGGCAAACCACGAATGAGATCATGGCTTCTGACTCGGGTCAAATGATCAAAACCAATGTGACCAAGTCTCCTATGCTAGAAGGAGAGATCACGAGACTCTGAAGTAATCAAACAATGAAGAGAGTCTCTAGAAGAAACCAGCATGAAAGACTCTCCCATATCTAAAAATCCCGCAAACTAACCTTCCTGAAGAATCGAGGATTCTACAGGCGCTACTCTTGAAACTCACCTCGAAAGAGTCATCAATAAGCTGAGAAACAGAAAGCAAATTGTATTGCAGCTTACTCACTAAGGCAACATCTTTAAGAATGAAATTGTCATTAATGCAGATGGTACCTTTAGCAATGACTCTACCTGAAGAACCATCCCCGAAAGTGATCAACTCATCACCGGGGGCTCGGACTAGGGAAGAGAACCATCGAGAATCTCTAGTCATATGACGAGAACAACCGGAGTCGACAATCCAAACATCTCTCTTCCCCATCCGACGAACCTGATCAAGACACAAGAGAGAAAGATGACTCAGTACTGGGATAGAGTGAAGACTTGGGGACCCAATACTGAACCACTCGACGCCTCAGAGTACCAACCACTGAAGAAGACTGAACTTGAGTATCTCTCTGACATTTAACACTAACAAGATCAGTAGCA
Source organism: Otatea glauca (assembly GCA_036346275.1). Taxonomy (NCBI): domain Eukaryota; kingdom Viridiplantae; phylum Streptophyta; class Magnoliopsida; order Poales; family Poaceae; genus Otatea; species Otatea glauca. The sequence continues at coordinate 27,421,161 of CM070726.1, read as the reverse complement.
ACTCTAGTAGATGATCTAGGAGCTGGAACTGGGTTGGCCCACCGTGATGCAAAGGCTAGACCATCCCAGTAAGGTTGCCTAAATCTCCTACAAGAAAACACCTCACACCGCTGATATCTACCTCGATGGGAAAAATGAGGAATATCAAGAGGACGGCGGAAAGACTGACTACAAATAGCTCCAGGACTAAAACTCGAAGAAACAGCATGAAAACCGAGTCCTGGACGCTGCCCAAAAACAGGAGACTCTCTAACCTGTCTAGAAGCAGTGTGTGCCTTAGGAGCACTCAGAGTCTGGGAATGACCCTGAATTCCCCTAAGAGCAGCAACACGCTCACGTCGAGTGTTCTTGGTGCGCCTGAAGCAAAAATCTATTAGGTGACCATCCTTCTTACAGAATGTGCATGTGTACTTCGTCTTGCTAGAGGCAGAAACAACAGGAGTAACACCCTTCTGGTCAGAAGTCCTATGGATAACCCCAGCAGACCTAAACACAGTGGTACTCACTCTGGGAGCTACAACAATCTCACCACTCTTGGAGTCGCGCACAATGGTGGGAGGATGCGCTCGAGCGTGCTCAAAGGGATCAAATCCTAGACCCTGATTAAATCTACTAATCTTGGATTGGTCTAGAATAAGATTGAGCTTCTTCTTGCCTCCAACAAACTTCTCAAGAGTGCTCATGAGATACTGGCAATCTCGAAAGAAATAGGCACAAGAAGAACAAGGGGAAGAAGAGGAAGAAGAACCAGAAAGATGAGCTCTCTCAGCACGTGTATTTTTCTCCCTCAGCAAGGCTGCCTCAATCTTGAGGGCCTCACAAGAAATGCAAGACGCATTTCTCATCCTATGGGCTTGGTCTTCTAACTTCTTCCTAAGTTCGACTTGGATTTTATCCAAGTCCCCCTCAATCACATTACATCGCAAGCAACTTTCTTGTGACTTAGCTAGTAAGTCCTTAGCAAGATTAGCACACTTGACATTTAGAGATTAATTATCAAGTTTTAGTTGCCTACAGCCTTCACATGAGCTGACTTGGTCCTTAGAAGCATGTATTTCAAGTTCATCGTTTCTAGAAGAAAGCTTCCTAAGGTGATCGCTCATGGCATCAATTTCAGCAAGCAATTTAGGGCAATTAGAGCATGATGGAGTAGAGTGAGCATGAAGAAAACTAGCATCTAGTGGAGTAGCATCAATAGAATCATCTTTAGCATTCTTCAACCTAGGACTATCTAATTCAAACAACACACTATCATGCATAGTCCTTAGGTTCTCCAACTCTACAAGAAGAGCATCACACAAAGAACAGTCATCAATGACTCGAGAGGGAGAAGATCTAAGAGAAGCTAACTCCCGAGTCAAGGTACCTACTTCCTTCTGTAACTCCATACACCTAGCTCTAGCTCTAGCATAAAATTTTCCTAGTTTGCAGAAAGCTTCATTGAGCTGGTCATAGGAGGGTACCTCTTCCGAGTCGCTATAGAGCTCGGAGTTGCTGATGAAGCACATGAAGCACATGCCAGAGAAATCATCGTCGCTCTTCTTCTCTTGCGGTTCATCCTCGCCCTTGTCGCTCCATGTCTCCGTGTTGGAGAGGTTGATATCGTCAAGCGCAGCGAGGACGCGGTGGAAGAGCTTCTTGTTTTTAGAGAAGTTGCGGTAGTTCTTCTCACGCGTCGGCTCACGAATTGGAGGCTTCTTGTTGCGGTTCTTATCGATGTAGTCGTTCTTTGCTGAACCGTCGGCATCATTCTTAGCCTTCTCCAGTTTGGGGCAATTAGCCCGAATGTGGTTGGGGACACCACACTCGAAGCATGTGATCATGCCACCTCTCTTTCTCTCTCTCACCCTCTTGTATGCATGAGAAAACTTGCGAGCAAGAAGAGCAAGCTCATTTTTTCGGAATTTTTCCAGTTGATCATCGCTTAGCTCGCAAAGGACGGAAAAAGAGAAACCAACAGAAGAATCAGAAGAGGAAGATCCAATGGGATCGGTGACCAAGGCTATCGACTGAGATTTCGTCTTTCGTGAGACGACATCGATCTCATGAGTCTTGAGACGGGAATAAAGCCCGTCAAGACTCAGAGTCGATAAGTCGGTGGTGTCCTTAGTGGTGGTCACCTTCATCTCCCAAACACGCAAATCGAGTGCGGTCAAGAAATATCGAGCATTATCTGAGTCAGGGTATATGCAACCAACTGCCCGAAGATCACTGAAAATCTTGATAAAACGACCGAAATACTCATCAAGACTCTCACCAGCGTGTTGTTCAAACTTGTTGTACTCACACTTGTACTGATCCTACCTCACGGTCTTGATTTCAGTAGTGCCCTCATGGTAAGCATTGAGTGTCTTCCAAATCTCGTGAGCGGAACGGAGGTGGGAAATAACTCAACTTTAACCAGATTTGAGCTTAAAATTGATTCATTTGTTGAGGGGAGTTTGAGAATCTGTTCGTGCATTGCATATAGACTGCATTTCCTGTTTAATGAGCTTTGTCTATTATACAATTGATATCTTCTTCATGCTATACACCATACTGCATCATATGGAGGAAATCACTAGCTCAGATATGTCCAAGTTCATTTAACTTGCTAAGCTTTAAAATAAAAAAAAGCCTTAAATGAAAAACTTGATGAAACTTGTTGCTTTTAGTTGCTAGTTTTCTTCTCTAGAGGTTTGTGCCATAATTTGAGAAATTTTGGAGTTCTCTAGAGTCCCTATAGCAACTTGGGTGAAACTAGTTTGATCCATGCTAGAGTCCTTCAATTGCTCATGAATCATTGTGCTAAAAATGAAAATTAAACAAAATTGACTCTTCTTGTGCACATACGACTCAACACCTTGCATTCACAAGACCGCTTCCCATTGCACTTGGGATGAACTTGGAATACATCGTGTTTGACCTAGACCATCCTCTTAAGAGTTCATCTTGAGATGGTCGCATATGGCTTGAGTCAATTAGTTGTCAAAAGAAAATGCAAATAAATTAAAAACAAAGACATATGTGGGTAAAGAATGCAAATAATGTCAAACATTTGCACCCCTCTATGTCTTGTATGATGATAAATCAAAATTTGCATTAAGTGATAAATGAGCCCGAAGGACCATGTATGCTCTTCTAGATTCCCCAAAGTGTTGAGTAGGTTGAACTCTAGGTTTTCCTTTTGATCCTTGTAGTGGCTATTCTTCTATTTTTGAAACTAAAGCTAAGTGTTGCACTTGTCAAATCTTGCTAAAAATGAAATATTCAAAACTAAGCTCGTATTTGCACTTGGACATGTCTTAGTTTAGTCATCTTCTGAAATTGACAAGCTTGGTGTAATATCCTTCCATTTTGATCAATTGGATAATCTTCAAAGCTCTTTCGATTGCATTTCATGCATACATAAAAAAATTGATGCCTATATTGCCAAAAGGGGGAGAAAACGTAGAAAAGGCATCACTAAAAAGATAAAAATGTGAATGCTTATTTGGTTATTATGATCTTTGTAAAACTATGCTACTACTTCTGTTGGATCATAATCTCATAATCACATTTGACATGTTTAGTTGGATTTTAGAGTTTTTGTTGAAAACTTGTTGTTTCTTAAATTTAACTCTAAAATCTAAATTCCTCTTCGTCAACTTGGTCATGGTTCTAATTTCTATCTTTGGACCAAGTTTGACTTTACAACTAAAAATTGCTTTCTTCTTCATTTTCTTCAAACTCAAATTTATGCCTTTTTGTGTGGTTTGTCAATATACTCATCAAGGGGGAGATTGAAGGACCATGTGGAGGTCCATCCATGTTTGTGATGAGTATTTGACTTTATTTGAGCAAGGTGTGCTCAAGTTTGAGTTTGATTTGGATTGATTTTCAAAATGAAGCATTTTGAGTTGTCTCTACCAGGAGTGGCAGTACCGGTCGTATGGACGCGGTAGTGATGAGTTGGATGGTTTATTGCATATCATTGTGGGCATTGCTTTGTGATGTTTTTCCTTATCTTTGATGGTTGCAGGGCGACGATGCTAGGTCATGGTGAGGCGGAGGATGACCGGGACTAGGCGAGGAGCGTCGGAGGTCCAGACGGTTGGGAGATCGCTGGAAGATGATCGGAGACGGAGTTCGGGCAAGTCAAGAAGACAAGGAAAGGAAATGATGCTAGCTAGATGCCGCGTGGATCAATGAGGGCCGTCGGTTTGAGGTCTAGTTGATAGGTTAGCGGGTCTAGGTAGTATGCTTTGAAAACGGTGCAAAAAACCCGGTATGTGTGTGGGTTTTGGGTTATCCCTTGCATGGCTGTGTGTGTGGGTTAATCCTAGCCCTTAGATGAGTGCTCTAGGGTTGAGGGACTCATCCAAGGGTGGTAGGTGGCCCAAGAGTAGTATAAATAGGGGTGGAGGGGTAGCCTCCTCCCCTTGAAGGTTTTGAGTTTGCGAATGCTCCTTTGAGCTTTGCCCACATGAAAGTGAGGCTTTGTAACATCTCCTTCCAGAAATGAAAGTTTTATCCATCCACCTCTGAATTTATTTTGCGCATTTACATTATGTCTTTACTTTACGCAATTTAAATTCAGCATTTACTTTCCCGCAATTACTTTCTCGCAATTTACTTTCATGTAATTTGGATTTGCCTCCCCTCCTAAATGCTGCTGATCTTGGATGTTTTGAGTGTGTTCATATGGTTTTACATCTCTTTTGCACTCTTGGATTGAGTAGAGAACATCTTTTCTTTCAAGTTCCAACTTTGTTCAGAACTTGTTCTTCGCGCAACAGTCAGTGTTTGATTTCTATAAACATCTAAAAAAATCTTTTTCAAGTGATTCTTGTTGGAGGAGGTGCAGGACTCTGACATCCACTTGCAGAAAAATTTTGGAGTTCACTTGTTGCACCGTTTGGGTGCCATGAGGTGAAAACCGAGCCCTAAACTTTCTGCTCGAAGTTCTTGACCAGACTGTGTTCTTAGATTTTTCCTGTTTTTTCTGTAAGGCTTTTTGAGGAGAAATTTGGTGGAGTTCTTCATGACTCTGATTCTCATAGGGAGAAAAAGTCTCAAAATTTTGTGAGCTGCAGAAACCCACCAACCTCCTGTGCACATTGAGGACAAGTTCTGGAAATCCTGCTTTTGCTTTTCTGAAAGTGACTTTTGTGATTTGAATTGATGTCCTTTCTAAAAGCAAGAGTTTGAATTGATTCCTCTTTATCTTGGACACTAGACAACCAGTATTGTGACTCAAAAATCCCCACATATTTTATGGTACTTATCCATGCAAGCTTGGGGTACACATAGTTGTCTAGTTTTTCAGGTTTTTCACGATTTCTTTTGAGCGATCTTGTCGAGGTTTTTGTTGAAGTATTTTGGGGGAAATTTTATTTGCGACCATTCACCCCCCTCTGTTCGCCATATCGGTCCTTCAGTATGACTCCATCCGCGATTTTTAGAAAGGAAAATCAACACCAGAAAAAATAGTAGGCTTGGTGGAATACTTGTCCATCGCTATGGCTCTCGAGATCGGTCAAGATCTATGAAAGAGCAAAATCGGCTCTGATACCAATTAAAAGACTGAGATGGCGATCAGAGGGGGGTGAATGATCCCAAATTAAAATATGTTCTCTAAGGATGATCACAAATGCAGATTTTCACCCAAAGAAAGCAAGCCAAAACCCTTAGATATCAAATAGAGGCGAAAGAGTCAATTTTCACAAAAATTAGCCTGAGGCCGGTGCTACTGCACTCTGGGGCCGGTACTACAGGATTACTGTAGCTACAATAAAATCAGGCATATGACCAGCGTTTTCAGCACGGATTCAAAAGGAAAATTGATGAATCTTTTGATCCATTGATCCAAACTCAATGAAACTTGGTAGATAAGGTCCTCGGGATGTCAGGAACTTATTCCAACCTTCAATCCAAGGGATTGACGTCAAAGTTCTGACCTTTTTGCCTGGGAAGGAAGAACACACCAAGTTTCGACAAAAATCGAAAGAACTTCGATCAAGGTTTGCTCGTGGGGTTTTGATGATCAAAGTGATCTTGAATGACTTCCCACATGTCCCAGAAAGCAAGGGAACACAAAGAAACTCAAGGATAAGCAATCTACAAGATCAAGCATTCAACAACGCAAAAGATTAACTTCTTGCAACAAGAACACATTGATAGCCTAGATGATTGAAACATGATTTCAAGAAAGAATCAATCATAAACCTCAGCGAAAGATTCGTAAGCAATTAGAAGGAGGGAGGCAAATCCAAATTGCGTAAATGTAAATTGCAAGAAAGTAAATGCGGAATTTAAATTGCGTAATTTAAATGCGTAATGTAAATGCGTAAAGGAAATAAAACATGAACATAAATGAAGAACATCTCATTTCTGGAAGGAGAGGTTACAAAACCTCATATTCATGTGGGCAAAGCTCAAAGGAGCATCAAAAACCTCAAAACCTTCAAGGAGGAAGGCTACCCCTCCACTCCTATTTATACAACTCTTGGGCCACCTACCACCCTTGAATGAGCCTCTAAACCCTAGAGCATCTATCAAGGGTTAGGATTTACCCACTCAACCAGTTATGCAAAGGCTAACCCAAAATCCACAACACATAATGGGTTTTCTTGCCCGGTTCTCAAAGCACACTAACTAGACCCGCTAACCTATCAACTAGACCAAGACCCAATGGTCCTCATTGATCCACACAGCGTCTAGTTAGCATCTCATCCGTTCCTTATCTTCACGGCTTGCCACGACTCCGTCTCCGATCATCTTCCGACGATCCCTGACCGTCTGGACCTCCGACACTCCTCACCTAGCCCCGGTCATCATTCGCCTCACCATGATCTAGCATCATCGACCTGCAACCATCAAAAATAAGGAAACTCCTCACATAGCAATGCCCACAAAGATGTGCAATAAATTCATCAAAGTCCACTCATTAAAATTTATTTTTACTCGTTCTGGCCGGTGGTAGCACTGGCCATGGTGGACCGGTGCTACCGCTCTCAGGCCGGTAGCACCGCACAACGCAAAACCAGAAAACACCCCTCTCTGGAATTTTCACACCGCTCCTCGGACCAGTGTTACCGTTCGCCCGGTAGCACCGCGCTATCATGGCCGGTAGCACCGGGAAAACAGAGAATACCTCAAATTGCTTCCATTTGAAAATCAATTTCAAATCAAACTCAAACAAGAGCATCTTAGGCTCAAATTTAGTCAAATACTCATCACAAATCAGGGTAAACCTCCACATGGTCCTTCAAAAAAACTTATTGCAGTTATCATTTTACTTATGTGATGTGTATATAGATTTGTTTAAGTTTGATCAAGCTTCCAAAATTTCTTGGCTCCACTATTGAATGAAATGTATGCGAAACTATTGGGTGGGCCACAGCAAGCAATGGGATGTATGTCAGGTTGTCAGGTCGACTTGCCCAGTCGGAGTTATAAATCTGCAGCTTAGTGGAACAAAGGAGCTCTGAATCTGTAGTTTCTTGAAACATGTTTCTTAATCCGTAGTCCCTTGATAATTATCACAATATATTTGTAGGTACGTGAATATAAATTAGAACATGTCAATTGCTAAAATTTTTTTACAGTAGTTCTCTCAAATACAAGTGGCTAGAAGCGCGCCCTCATGAATCTCTCAACAAAAACCAACCATGAGACAAGTAACACATAAACATTACCACTAAAATAGCAAGCTCTACAGACCTTATAGTTTTAGAAAACTACTCGGCTTCTTGCATAGACTACGCTCAAAGTAGTCTTAGATAACACAAAATTTCACCCTTGGTGACAGTTTTGGACAATATATTCCCTTTGGTCACAAATAGTTGTCGTTTTAGATATAAGTATAGTCAAATTTTTGAAATTTTGATTGTCAATATCTTTTTAAATATTTATATTAGATACATGAAAATCATATATGTAGATTTACCACAAAATGTACTTTCATAATATTATAATTTTATTGTGGTTTATAAATATATTGTACTAGAAAGTAATGGTCAAAGCAGTATTTAGAAGATCGTGTCGATGTCTAAAACAACAACTATTTGGTGACCGGAGAGAGTGATACCGAGCCCAAAAATATGGTGCCTTCTAGTACAATATATTTATAAATAGTCACTCGAAGAATTTTATGAGCTCAAAAATCCTCATGGACTATTTGAGTTATCTCCACAGTTAACACCTCCAGCGCAAGGGAATTTTCTACAACATGTAGAACAAATTCAAGTTGGCCTTTTGCCGCTTTATATCCTATGATATACATGTTCTTCAGATACTTATATTCGCATGTGAAGTTGATGCCTTGCAGGGCCCTTCTCTGAAAGCCAAGGATTTAAATCACGGTTTTCATTGCATCGCAGCAAGATTCTAAAAAAAGTTATAACAGCTATCGTTAGTATCACGGAAGCCATCCTTTATCATGTTTTTTTTATAAATTTTGTTTTAAAAAAAATATGTATATAATATAAGTCACATCCAAACAAATCATAAAAATATGGTACTTGAGAAGGTACTAATTTTTTATCATTAGAAGATGAGTTAAATATGGAATCAACAAACATGATAATACATATCATCATAAATGATAACTATATTATAATGTTGTTAACGACAAATACTTAATCACTAAGAAATATGAATATTTGATTATTGAAAAGGGGTGAGATGAGATATTTTATAAGATTTTCTCATAGTTGAGACTTATAAAAGATACATTTGGGCAATCTAATAATTTTGGATTTCAAGATGGGCCAAATGTTTTGGCCTGTAGGTACCTACGTAAGATAGTAGAATTATTGCTAACTACAAGCTATAGCAGCTATAATGCTTGTAGTTAATATAGCGAAACATTAACCCGTAGCTTCGCGTTTCGGATCGAAAAAAAGCTATGACTACTTATTTAGAACACTGCTGAATAAAGCCATAAATCATAACAACCACCAAACTGCATGGTTAAAATAAACAGTATGGTCAGCAGTGTTGCAAACCGTGGCTCATTGGTTTATATGACAATATATATATACATACTCGATGGCAACAACCAGCGGAATCATCATCACCTTCGTCTCCGGCCAGGCTTTCCGCTTTGGAAGCCTGGATTTCGTCGCAGATGCGCGCGGAGAACTTGTCTGCCTAGACCTAAACCGGATCCAATCTGGTAAAGGTCAGGCCAATACATCTCAGGTATGTCTTTTTGACTCGGCCAGCAAACCAGTCGGCGTCGCGAGGAATCGCTGCGATTTTCGTGGCATCTTCGCGATAGAAGAACAGAAAACCGATCTCCAATGCCAGCAAGAGATTCAAGAAGATACGAAGGAAGATCGTCTTCTTCGTAAGGGTAAGGAGGCACAGACGCGATCACTTCGATCTCGCGGTCGCCATGTCCGTGAAGACATCCAACAATCCAGATTGGGAGACCAACCTGTCTTCCATATGCCACAGCAGAACGTCGTCGCCTCCAAGACGCTCCTCGACATGCTGGACCCGATGATTGCATCTGATAGCCCGGCGGCCCCGATCATAGCCCAGATCAAGGCCATGGTGACGACGGCGGCCATCCAGCAGAATCAGGAAAAGCCAGTAGGAGAAGCGCACTCGCGCTCCCACGCGGCTACCCACGTCGCTAACAGTCGGACAGCCACCAGTCGGAGTATTGGCAGTCGGCGCCTCATACAACCAGACGAAGACATTCGCCAGATCTCAACCACAACCTCCGCCAAGACATCACCGCCAAACGGCAAGAGCGGGACGAAGAAGATCGACGCTGGCGCCACGACGACTACGAACACATCGGTATCGGCCACGGTCCACGAAGCGATCAAAGGTACAACGACCGCAACGACTATAGAGATCATCATCGTCGGGGTCGGAACGACAACGACGATCGTCGAGTCATGGACTCGCCGTGCCGAACGTCACCCCGACGCGTTGATGATGATCGCCGAGCCAGAGGCTCGCCACGCCGGACTCCCCCTCGTCATGACGACATATCCATCGACGAAATCCGAGCGTTCACCTCTCGGTTACGCCGAGTGGTATGGCCCGAAGGTTTCAACCCCAAGGGCATCGTAAAGTTTGACGGGGAGCGAGATCCGGAAGCTTGGCTGCAGGTCTACGCCCTAGAGGTTAAAGCAGTTGGGAGCAACCAAAACGTAATGGCGAATTATCTGCCAGTCAATCTCACCCCCTCGACTCAAGCATGGCTCACAGGACTTCCTGCAAACTCGGTAGACTCATGGAGCGATCTTTGCGATCAGTTTATCGTGAACTTCCAGGGGACCTACAAGAGGCTCGGCACCCCGTGGGACCTATATCAGCTTCACCAGAAGAAGGACGAGACGCTAAGAGATTTCATCCGACGTTTCATGCAGAAGAAGAACACTATCAGGGACGTATCTGATGCAGTGGTGGTGGCTGCCTTTCAGAAAGGGGTAAGTGATCCTGATCTAATCAAGAAAATATCCAGGAAACCACCGGCCTCTGTAAAGGAGATGTTTGCATTGGCTGACCGCTATGCCAAGGCCTCCGACGCCCTGGCCGAGCGCCAAGAAGATCGCCCGCAACAGAAGAACAAAGGCGACAGAGCCGAGTCCTCCAAGCACAAAGACAAAAAGCGAAAAGGCGAGTAGCTAGTTGCGGTAGCAGAACGCAACCAGCCCCGAGTCGCACGAAGGGAGGCACCCGACTACAATACCGTCATGGCAGCGATCTGTCCTTTCCACCCTAAAGGTAAACACGCCGCTAAAGACTGCTTTACTCTGAAGCGTTTTGCGCGCGAAAGCAACAAGCAGCCGGCTCCAGCGAGGGAGGGGGCGGCCAAGAAGAAGGACATTCCTGGCGAGGATGACTACCAAGAGCCCGAGCACGAGCTGAACTACATATACAAGGGCTCCACCGGATACGAGTCCAAGCGGAAGCAAAAGCTTACCGCCCGGGAGATCAATGCGGTGGAACCGGCAATCCCCCAATATCTAAAGTGGTCTAAAGTCCCAATCACCTTCGATCGCTCGGATCACCCCAACCAAGTTCTACATCCGGGTAAGTACCCTCTAGTGCTCGACCCTGTCATTCGCAGTGTAAAGCTCAAGAAGGTCTTGATTGATGGAGGGAGTGGGCTCAACGTCTTGTTCGCCAAAACCCTCGACGACATGAACATCCCCCGCTCCGAGCTAAGGCCGAGCTCGCAGCCGTTCCACGGGGTGATCCCTAGGGCGTCTTCGTTTCCTCTCGGGAAGATTTCTTTGCTTGTCACCTTCGGTACCAAAAGCAACTATCGGACCGAGTATGTAAATTTCAAGCTAGCGGATTTCGAGACAACGTATCACACTATCTTAGAAGACCTGGTCTGGCTCGATTCATGGCCGTCCCGCACTACACCTATTTGATGATGAAGATGCCGGGACCCGAAGGCGTCATCACGATTCGCAGCGACATCAAGCGATCTTTGGAATACGACCGAGAGAATTGTGAACTTGCCGAGCTGTAGGAGGCAACCGCTGAGGGGAAGAATATCCAGGCAGAGGCTGCCACATTGCAGGAAGAAGACAACGTCCCATCCAAGAAGCAGGCCACGTCAGGGATAAAGCCTAGCGAAGGAACCAAGAGAATTATCCTCGACCCATCCGACTCGTCCAAGACGACTTTGATCGGGATAGTGCTCGGGGATAAATAGGAAGACGTGCTCGTCACCTTCCTCTGGGCTAACAAGGACATCTTTACCTGAAAACCATCCGACATGTTGGGTGTTCCTAAGGAGGTGATCGAGCATTCTCTACACGTCGACGAAAAGGCAAAGCCGATCAGCGAGACTCGTGGTTCGCTCGGATCGTCAAACGCCATCAAGCAGGAGATCACCAAGCTATTAGCTGCGGGTTTTATCAAAGAAGTGTATCATCCCGATTGGTTGGCAAACCCTGTACTAGTTCAAAAGAAGAATAAAACTTGGCATATGTGCGTTGATTATACTGATCTCAACAAGGCATGTCCGAAGGATCCCTTCGGGCTACCTCAAATTGATCAGGTGGTTGACTCGACCACTAGGTGCGAAATCCTGAGTTTTCTCGATGCCTACTCAGGGTATCACCAGATTCGCCTAAAGGCGGAAGATCACATCAAGACTTTATTCATCACGCCCTCTGGGGCCTTTTGCTATACCACGATGTCGTTCGGTTTAAAAAATACTGGTGCAACTTATCAGCGCGCAATACAGCGGTGCTTTCATACCCAACTCGGATGCAATGTGGAGGCATATGTGGATGATGTCGTGGTAAAGACTCGGGAGAGGAAGAACCTTATCGCCGACCTAACCGAGACGTTCGAAAGTCTAAGGGCCTTCAGCATGAAGCTTAATCTCGAGAAGTGTGTTTTCGGAGTATCTTCGGGAAAACTGCTCGGGTTTATCGTCTCCCAACGAGGCATCGAAGCCAATCCAGAGAAGATCAAGGCCATATCGGATATGGAACCGCCAACTTGCCAAAAGGACATCCAGAAGCTTACAGGATGCATGGCCGCACTCAGCAGGTTTATTTCCCGAGTGGGTATGCGAGGTATGCCATTTTTTAAACTCCTCAAGAAGCAGGACAAGTTCCAATGGACGCCTGAGGCACAACAAGCATTTGAAGATTTAAAGACCTTCTTAACGACGCCCCCGGTCTTGGTTTCTTCGATGCCAGAAGAACCTCTGTTACTGTACATCGCGGCGACGACTCACGTAGTCAGCGCTGCGATCGTCGTAGAAAGGGAGGAGCCGGGTCACGTGCAGAAGATCCAACATCCGGTCTACTTCGTCAGCAAGGTCCTGAGTGAATCTAAGGTGCGATATCCACAAGTGCAAAAATTATTATACGCCGTACTTCTTACTTCTCGCAAACTCAAGCACTACTTCCAAGAGCATACTGTTTCGGTGGTCACCTCCTTCCCAATAGGAGACATACTTCACAACCAGGAGAGAGTGATACCGAGCCCAAAAATATGGTGCCTTATAGTTTTAGAAAACTACTCGGCTTCTTGCATAGACTACGCTCAAAGTAGTCTTAGATAACACAAAATTTCACCCTTGGTGACAGTTTTGGACAATATATTCCCTTTGGTCACAAATAGTTGTCGTTTTAGATATAAGTATAGTCAAATTTTTGAAATTTTGATTGTCAATATCTTTTTAAATATTTATATTAGATACATGAAAATCATATATGTAGATTTACCACAAAATGTACTTTCATAATATTATAATTTTATTGTGGTTTATAAATATATTGTACTAGAAAGTAATGGTCAAAGCAGTATTTAGAAGATCGTGTCGATGTCTAAAACAACAACTATTTGGTGACCGGAGAGAGTGATACCGAGCCCAAAAATATGGTGCCTTCTAGTACAATATATTTATAAATAGTCACTCGAAGAATTTTATGAGCTCAAAAATCCTCATGGACTATTTGAGTTATCTCCACAGTTAACACCTCCAGCGCAAGGGAATTTTCTACAACATGTAGAACAAATTCAAGTTGGCCTTTTGCCGCTTTATATCCTATGATATACATGTTCTTCAGATACTTATATTCGCATGTGAAGTTGATGCCTTGCAGGGCCCTTCTCTGAAAGCCAAGGATTTAAATCACGGTTTTCATTGCATCGCAGCAAGATTCTAAAAAAAGTTATAACAGCTATCGTTAGTATCACGGAAGCCATCCTTTATCATGTTTTTTTTATAAATTTTGTTTTAAAAAAAATATGTATATAATATAAGTCACATCCAAACAAATCATAAAAATATGGTACTTGAGAAGGTACTAATTTTTTATCATTAGAAGATGAGTTAAATATGGAATCAACAAACATGATAATACATATCATCATAAATGATAACTATATTATAATGTTGTTAACGACAAATACTTAATCACTAAGAAATATGAATATTTGATTATTGAAAAGGGGTGAGATGAGATATTTTATAAGATTTTCTCATAGTTGAGACTTATAAAAGATACATTTGGGCAATCTAATAATTTTGGATTTCAAGGAGGCTACAGGGAGAATTGCAAAGTGGGTAGTCGAGCTTGGAGCCTTTGATATCCTATTCAAGCGCTCGCCGACTTCAATGCCGAGTGGACAGAACTTCAAAGCCCGGCGGTCGTCAAGGAACTCGAGTATTGGACGATGTACTTCGATGGTTCCCTCATGCTCAACGGCGCGGGGGCTGGTATAGTGCTCATATCGTCAAGTGGAGAGCGGTTGAGGTACGTTCTGCAAATACTTTTTTCCGCGTCAAACAATGCCGTCGAGTACGAGGCACTCATCCATGGGCTCCGCATCGCCATATCACTCGATATCCAACACCTGATGGTTCGTGGAGATTCAATGCTCGTGGTCAATCAGGTGCAAAAAGAATGATCCTGCATCGAAGACAACATGGTCGCCTACTGCCAGGAGGTACGCAAGCTAGAAGGCAATTTTGATGGCTTGGAGCTTGTTCATGTGCTCCGTCGGGATAATGAAGTGGCTGATGAGCTAGCAAAGATGGGATCCTGCCGGACAACGGTGCCCGTGGGAGTATTCGTCGAAGAAATTCATAAGCCCACGATTAGCATTCGGTCAAAACCGGACATCCCAGTGGAGAAGAACATAGAGGCTGAAGTCCTAGTCATCACCCCTAATTGGACAGCTCCGTATCTGGACTACCTGACGAAGGACGAGCTACCCAAAGACCGCGTGCAGGTCGAACGAATAATGCGCCGAAGCAAGAGCTATGTCGTGATCAGGGAAGAACTCTATCGCAAGAGCTCCTCTGGTGTACTACGACGGTGCATATCAGAAAAAGAAGGAAGAGATATTCTCAAGGAAATCCGCTCGGGAGTCTGTAGTAATCACGCGGCGTCAACAACCCTGGTTGGTAAGGCTTATCGTCAAGGATTTTTCTGGCCGACTGCTGTCACTGATGCAGAGGACATCGTCCGGACATGCGAAGGATGTCAGTTCTTCGCGCGACAGATGAACAAACCGGCACAGGAATTATAGACCATCCCGATCACCTGGCAATTTGCGGTCTGAGGGCACGACATGGTGGGACCTTTGAAGAAGGCTCAAGGTGGTTATACTCATCTCTTCGTGGCTGTTGATAAATTCACCAAATGGGTGGAGGCCAAGCCAGTCACCACAATCACAGCATTAAAGGCCAAAGAATTCTTCAATGAGATCTTGGTTATGTTCGGTGTACCAAACCGAATAATCACGGATAACGGCACCCAATTCAGAGGCAGCATATTTCAAGACTGGTGCGGCGAACTCGGCATAAAAATTTGCTTCGCATCGGTAGCACACCCCCGAAGTAATGGACAGGTCGAGTGAGCCAACGGCATGGTGTTACAAGACCTAAAGGCAAGGATTCTTGATCGTCTCAAACCATATGCCACTCGGTGGGTCAAAGAATTGCATTCGGTGCTCTGGGGGCTGCGAACCACTCCCAGCAGAGCATCCGGGTAGTCACCTTTTTTCCTGGTGTATGGCTCAGAGGCGGTCCTCCCCACCGAGTTAGAATTCGGATCCCCGCGGGTTCGGAGCTATGAAAAAGTCGCCTCGGAAGAAAGCCGGCTAGAAGACCTCAACTGACTGGAAGAAGCCAGGGACGTCGCAACAATTAAGTCGGCAAAGTATCTTCAGGGCTAACGTCGCTATCACGGTCGCAATGTAAGGAGCCGTGCATTCTCTAAAGGAGATCTGGTCCTTAGAAAGAATCAGAAATGCGAGCATAAGCTATCCCCAAGCTGGGAAGGCCATTATATCATCGATGAGGTGGTACACCCTGGAGCTTATAAGCTCAAGCGTGAAGACGGCACGACTGTCAAAAACACCTGGAACATAGAACAGCTACGTCGTTTTTTTACTTGAACTTTGTAATTCAATTGTTTCTTTATGAATAAATGTTTGCTCTTAAAGTTATTTTCGTATAATCTTCTCGAGATTTATGCGTCTGAGTGCTTTGCTCCTACGATTTTAAGACTCTGAGACATGTGTCATGAGCCATGCCCAACAGCCTGGGGGCTGAACTAGTCAGACATGATACGACAAAAACCACTCGGATGGACTCATCAAGCATAATTGCATATTTAAAGAGAAAATGCAAGAACAAAGAAACACTTTTATATATTTGATTCATAGGTCCAAAGTTTCCGCTACAGCTGAAGAAGCATCCCTGACTTCATCCCAGAGTTCGGCGGCCCGGTCTTCATCCACGTTGCAGGCATAGCCGTCCTTGATAGCTTTAAGATCCACTCGGGGATAAAGCGATTTGGTGATAGCCAGAGCCTGGCTAGCGCCATTGGTCGCCGTCTCCTTCAAAAGTATCTTGAGCTCCTTGGGGGCTTCCTCCAGTTGGGAGATGACTTGGTCTCTGCTGAGAGGCCTCTCGTCTCCGGGATGAAGCAACCTCAGCAGCGGCTCAGAGGCCTCGCGAAGCTTGGAGCAAGACATTTCAAGGGATTCAACCCTCTCGTTGTAAGCGACGTATTGCGCCTGTGTCTTAAACTTATAGTCTGCAAGCAAAACTGATTATCAAGAAATACCAAGAAGACAACGAAGATAAAGGAGGGCCAGGCTGCTGAGCGTACCTTCTAACTCCTTCTCCGACTTCAATTTGGAGGCTTCCGAGACCTTGAGTTGCTCTTGAAGCTTTGCAACAGTGGAATCCCGGGCTGACATGAAGACAAAGAAATCAAAAGACCGGACGATCGAACAACAGCATGGGGTGGTCCAGGAAATATTTACCTCGAAGGGAGCCAACGACATCTAGCTTCTCCTGCCGAAGAGTTTCCTTCTCTTCCCGCAGGGCGTGGACCTCCGACCGGAGACTTTGCAGCTCGGTTGCATGCTTAGCCCAGATCTGCTCCAACTCGGCCAGATATTCCTGGTGCGTCCTGACCTCCGGGAGCATCTTCTGGAGGTATTCGGAATTCTTTTCAGAACGTTCTCCCAATTTCTACAACCATCGCAGGGGAAGGTGACGACATGCTAACTAGCACAAGCAGAGAGGCGATAAGAATGGTGAAAAGTATTACCCGGGCCAGGCGAGCGCAGGCAGTCACATGACTGTAAAAGTCATTCCTCTCCTTCTCCTCCTCTGAGTCGTCAAGAGACCTCAAACCGTCCTCCTCGTCAACCCACGCGGTCTGCATTATGAGCCGAGGGCAAGCAGGAGTCGGCGGGTCTCAGGAGATCTCTTCGACCTCGGGGGATGGGCGGGAGACAGGCTCTGGAGCAGCAGGACCCGACGCCGAAGCATGAGGTGTCGGCGAAGGTGGCTGGGGCTCGGGGGCGGTCCTGTGTCCACGGGTGAGGCCTCCTCAACCAAGACATGAACGCCCTGGGGCTCATTTTCTTTAGTGGCCCCGGACGGCGTCTCGATAGGAACATCGTACGAAGGATTCCTACAAGAAGAACAGTCAGTAAAAGAGCCGACAAAACGCACCAAATAAGAGTCGATGGGGGCATCGAACCTGTCGGACTTCTTCATTCTCATTGCGGGCTTCTTTCGAGTGGTAGAGCCACTCCCGGAGGGACCACTCGGGGCGCTACAAACTGGAACCCTGGGCTCTTCCCGACTGATCGAGTCTCTCGGAATCGAACTCGACTGTACCACGGGCTCGTGGGGAGGGGGAGCCGAAGGCGCTGGGGCTCGTGCTGGTGGTTCCTGAATCTTGGGACCACCAGTCGGGCGCCGGGGCTTCGCGGGGTCCTTGGTCATCGCTTTCTTCCCCTTCTTGGCGGTGGGGTCTCCGGCCGGGGAGCACGCAAGTCGTTTGAAGGGAGCGCTCTTATGAACGGGCATCTCCGGGAGAGGTGCATCACTGAAAAAAGCTTGGCAATCCTGGAAAGGAGTGTTACAACTGTTAAAAGACATTCAGAGACCAATATCAAAATCTATCAGCTAAACTTTCTCACCTCAGGAGGAGGATTTGATGCAGTGAAGGACCTCGGGCATTTGATGTTTGACATCTCCACGCTCGGGATAAAAACTTCGCCCACCCAGGCATATACCTGCTCCTTCAATAATGTTTCAGGCAGTTCCCGGGTCGGATCATCCTTTCCTTCAAATGCGTATCCCAAATGGACTCGCTCCTTCAGAGGCTGTATCTGACGGGCAACAAAATGAAGGGCCAGACCAACTCCCGTGAGGCCATCTTCTTTTAGCTTCTCAATCAACGCTAGAAGATCATGCACCTGGTCCATGTCGGCAGCATTGGGGGTAGATACCCAAGAAAGGGACACCTTGGGCCGGCGCCCGACAAAGGAGGGAAGAGCAGGATTAGGGTTGGCACAATAGAACCATTCTTGGTGCCAGCCTTTATTGGAGGTTTTGAAGGGAATGGCGAAGTAATTTTTCTTTAACCCCTCCCGCAACTGAAATCCGGCTCCCCCAATTACCTTGGGGTCGTTCTTTGAGGGATAAGGCTTCAAAAGGTAGAAATGGCGAAAGAGATCGAAATGGGGGCGGATGCCCAAGAAAGCCTCATAGAGGTGAACAAAGAGAGAGATTTGCAGAATGGAATTGGGATTCAAGTTCACCAAATCGATGCTGTAGAAGAAGAGAAGACCGCGAAGAAAGGCGCAGGCAGGAAGGCCCAGCCTGCGTTGGAAGAAGGATTCAAAGACCACAATCTCTTCGGAACGGGGGGTTGGGATGGATTCACCTGCGGCCGGTCGTGCGGAGATCAAGGTCAGGGCTGGAAGAACCCCGTCATCCACCATGGATTGCAACCGCTCCTCTGTCGTGATCGAGGTGGTCCAATCTTGAGGCAAAGGCTGTGGGGAGGCATTCTTGGAAGATTGAGAAGACATTTTTGGAGGAAAGATCAACGGCGGCGCAAGGATGCGAGCGCAACAGCAGTTAACCCTAGCGGCGGAGAAGGCGGAGAGACAAAGGGAGCAAAAGAGGCAGGCGTATGCGATGGGGAAAATGAACCATCGGCTAAGTCTTTAAAGGGGGGAAATTAGGTTTTCGCCGAATCGGCGGGAAAAAGATTGACCCTGCTCTATGCTTCGTAATGATTTGCTAGCCTGGCGTCCTGACGTACAGAGGCAGTCATGATTTGACCAAATCATATTTGGGACACGTTGCTCCCCACGATGGGATGTTTAACCACTTATCGAACTAAGCGAGACGTGGGTGTCCTCCGGTTTGGATTAAAAATATCTTCTTGTGATATACCCCATGTTGGGTCGCTAGGTGGTTACCGCATGACGGAATCATATATCACGAGTTGAGCCTGATAAGGCACGGTTCCAATGGTATGTCCCAAGATGGGTCGATAAGCTGTGCATCGTAATAAACGAGTACGGATACCATTCGGATAAACCTTGATATGTCCCAAGTCGAACCAGAGCTGTATCCTACACCAGTCGGATACAAGTATCACTCGGCCATGAGCTGAGAAAATCTCGATACCCTCCAAGTTGAGCCTAAGCTATATCCTACAGCAGTCGGATATGGGTATCACTCGGCCACGAGCCAAGAAAATTTTGATATGTCCCATAACGGACCATAGCTGTATCCTACACCAGTCGGATATGGGTATCACTCGGCCAAGAGCCACGTAATCGTGATGCGCTCCAAGTTGAGCCTAAGCTATATCCTACAGCAGTCGGATATGGGTATCACTCGGCCATGAGCCAAGGAAATCCTGATACGCTCCAAGCCGAGCCTAAGCTATACCCTACAGCAGTCGGATATGGGTATCACTCGGCCAAGAGCCGCGCAAATCCTAATATGTCCCAAGTCGGACCTAAGATGTATCGTATGACGGTTGGATGCGAATATCACTCGACCAAGGAACCATGCAAGCTTCGATATGCCCCAAGCTGGGTTCAAGCTACGTCTAAACGACAATCATGAAAAAATGCTTGGAAAAGGTACTTCTTTATTATATATAAATTCCCCAGGCATTATGCCTAGGAAAATATTATATTTACAGATATTTTACACCTCCCCGCGGCGAACACGTCCGAGCGCTTCCATGAGAACCTCCTCGACCTCATGAAGGGTGGGGAAGATCTCGAGGAAGACGTTGACGGCGGTACGATCGAGGGCGGCGGCGGTATCCTCCACCAATTCAGCCACGGCAATCTCGAAGAGCGCCCATAATTCAGCAAGCGTAGGATTCTGGTTGGCCATGCAATCCCTCGTAAAAAAGATGAAGTTTAGAGTAAGAAAATGGAGAACTAAGCGTGAGAGGATAAATTCTGAAAGCTCTGGTTCGCCTTTTATAGCTGATACGGTAAGGATGAAATAAATGCATCAGAAGCCGAGGAGACTTGGAGTTAATATGGATTCAGAAGCCAAAGAGGTCTTCGGAAATTGGGTTGACACAGAAAATCAAAACAACCTCGAAGACTGTCCGGTATTGATCCACGAAGAGAGAAGATATTAAGGTTTCGCTTCGAGCGGGAAGAAGTATCTAATCCTCATATGAGATATGGGTCATAGCCGCGAAGCTACCCGCAACAAACTTGTCAGACGGAAGATTGTAATCAGTCGGAGCAAGAAATCAAAGGTTATATTCGAGTCCTTCATAATCCCCTTGCTATAAGGATAAGCTTTCAAATCAAATGAAGAAACCAGTCGGAAGTTTACATTGGAAGCTGAGAACAATGATTCAAAGTTGAGACCCAGATAGAGACATAGCAATCGGATCATGAATCACTCGGGGGCTACTGTGGAATATATGGAACCAGGTATCTTCATGACCGGCCCAGCATTGTCTGAGGAGAAGACAGACCGAAGTAGAAGGCCCAGAGGATGAGCTTCGCGCCAAGCCTTGCTGCCATGCGCAAGGGGGTACATCCCATAGACAGTTGAATGTATATTTAGATATAAAAGATACGATTGTAATCCGAGTTGTTAACAGGGTAGATAAAGATGCAAACTCTGTCCTGTAACCGATTAGAATTATATAACGGATCGGAATCTCTTAACCGATCGGGACTCTGTAAACCGCCTCACTCCCATTATATAAGGGAGAGGGCGGGCAACAACAGGGAGAGAGCAGCATATAGCGCATCGCATATCGCATCATAGAGCTCACGAGCAATCTTAGATCCAAGAGATCCACATAATCCCAGCACACACGACTAGGATATTACCTCCTCCGTCGAGGGCCTGAACCTGTCTAAACCTTTGTCTTGTGTGACCTTCGAGTTTGAGATCTAGCGCCTGCCCCATAAATTTATTACCGACTACAAAAGTCGATATATATATATATATATATATATATATATATATATATACACACACATGCGCTATTCTTTGGCGGCGTGTAGAATAGCCTATTCTACTCCCCAGCCATTTAATCCAGTCCGACTGAGCCAATCTGCGCAACAAAACGGTCCGTGGCAACCAACAAGCAAATGACTAATAAATGCTACTTCTAGTTTGTATATGAATCTTTCTTTCTTTGATTTAGCCATAACTTTCAAAAGAGATTGAATTTTGATTTCAAATTTTACATGATTGTAGAATCTCACCTCCCCTACGTATGGTATTTTTTTTGAGAATTTTTCAAAACTTATACATATGATTTTTCGTAGATTTTATATCATATATCTGCCGTGTACAACATGTAGTAACAGATTGAGTAGTAGGCAGTAAAATGCAGCTTTCTTGATAGTAAACTGTAGTATATGCTGTTGTTTAGTGTTTTTTTATTTTCATATCTCTCAAATCCCATTGAGTTTGGTTTTGAAATTTTCCAGGGTTGTAGAATATTACCTTCCATACGTGCGGTAATTTTTTGATAATTTTTCACGGTAAAGTGTTATTTTTTATATAGTAAAAGATAATATACGCTGATGTTTGGCACTCTGTTATTTTCATATCTCTCAAACCCTATTGAGTTTGGTCTTCAAATTTTGTAGGATTGTAGAAGCTAAACTACTCTACGTGTGGTAATGTTTTGAGAATTTTCCAAATATTTTACTGCGGGTCCGACAAACAAAACTAAATTTTTATTTATGAAAATCAACGGTACACATTTTCAAAAATTCAAAACAATTACTATAGATATGGTAGGTGAGGTTATACAACCATGAAAAATTTGAAATTCAAAATCAATACCAGCTGAAAGATATGAAAAAGACAAATTCGGTTGACTAGTGATTTTTCACTGTCTAGTGCTTTGTCAATTTCATATATTTTAAATGCGATTTAGTTTGGTCTTCAAATTTTGTAGAGTTATAGAAGCTCACGTATCCTACGTAACGTAATTTTTTTGAGATTTTTTAAAAATTTATACATATGATTTTCGTAGACTTTATACCATTTGGCTGCTGTGTATAGCATGTAGTAATAGATTGAGTAGGAGGCAGTAAAATGCAGCTTTCTTGATAGTAAACCGTAGTATATGCTGCTGTTCGGTATTTTGTTATTTTCATATCTTTGAAATTTCATTGAGTTTGGTTTTGAAATTTTTTAGGGTTGTAGAATATTATCTTCCCTACGTGTGGTAATTTTTTGAGAATTTTTCACAGTAAATTGTTATTTTTTTGATAGTAAAAGATAGTATACGCTGCAGTTTAGCACTTTGTTATTTTCCTATCTCTCAAATCCTATTGATTTTGGTCTTTAAATTTTGCAGGATTGTAGAAGCTCAACTCCTCTTCGTGTGATAATTTTTGGAGAATTTTCCAAATATTTTAGTACGCGTCCGACAAACAGAACTAAATTTTTATTTATGAATATCAACGGTACACATTTTCAAAAATTCTGAAAAAATTACTATAGATATGGTAGGTGAGATTATACAACCTTGAAAATTCTGAAATTCAAAATCAATACCAGCTGAAAGATATGAAAAAGACAAATTCGGTTGATTGGTGATTTTTCACTCTCTAGTGCATTGTCAATTTCATATCTTTTAAATGCGATTTAGTTTGGTCTTCAAATTTTGTGGAGTTGTAGAAGCTCACATATCCTACATATGGTAATTTTTTTGAGATTTTTTAAAAATTTATACATATAATTTTCGTAGACTTTATACCATTTGACTGCTGTGTACGGCATGTAGTAATAGATTGAGTATGAGGCAGTAAAATACAGCTTTCTTGATAGTAAAATGTAGTATTTGCTGCTGTTCGGTATTTTGTTACTTTCATATCTCTGAAATCCCATTGATTTTGGTTTTGAAATTTTTCAGGATTGTATAATATTACCTCCCCTACGTGTGGTAATTTTTTGAGAATTTTTCACATTAAAGTGTTATTTTTTTATAGTAAAAGATAGTATACGCTGCTGTTTGGCACTTTGTTATTTTCTTATCTCTCAAATCCAATTGATTTTGGTCTTTAAATTTTGTAGGATTGTAGAAGCTCAACTCTCCTACGTGTGGTAATTTTTTGAGAAATTTTCAAACATTTTACTAGAGATGTAGCAAATAGTTTTTTATTCTTATTCATGAAACCATAAGTACACGTTTTCAAAAAATCTCAAAAAATTACTTTAGATAGGGGAGGAGAGATTATACAACACTGTAAAATATTAAGACCAAAATCAATATCAGCTGAAAGATATGAAAAAAACAAAGAAGAGACAGATTAATGTACAAACTATAATACACATTAACTAGCTGGGTTGACCAACGTATGACCTAGTAACTGATTCGGTAGTAATTAAATATGTTGTTCTATAGTAAAATATATTTGTGATTTACTACCGAATTAGATTCAGTGTACTTTGCATGCGTTTCGACAGTAAATTCATCATTTGTTATGTAGTAAACTATTTCATGATTTACTAGTAGGCTGCATTTACTAGTGTTATTTGTAATACATTAACTCACTACGTTTTGGCCAGCGCGTAGAATTTATTTCCCCGGCCAGAGCTCAGAATAACGGTCTGTTCTTCTCTAGAGTACCTGATTTATTGAATCTGACATTAACGGTTAAGATAGAAGAGGATTTAATTCGATAGTCCCACCCCTTCCTCTCGTCTTTTCACGTGCTCACGCAATCCGAACCGCTCCAGTCATAATATCTTTCATCTTAAACCATTTTGATCCCGCAACACCTCTTCCTCACTCGATCCGGCGCGCTCAACTCTCCCTCTCAAATCTCTTCAAAGAAACAAACATTTCCTACTATTAAAATATAACTAAATTTAGTGCTCTTTGCAAATAATTTTTTTATCGAAAATTGAGTTTTTGTTGCAACATACGAACACATGACTAGTGTATATATATATATGTGTATATATATATGTGTATATATATATATATATATGCACACGCGCCGGGCCGGCGAGCCGCCTAGCCCGCCTCACACAGCCGCCTCCTGCGCCAGCACGCGTCGAGCCGCCTCGCACGGCCGCTTCGCAGAGCTGCCGCGCCACCTTGCCCCCACGACCCCGCCGCCTCCCGCGCTGCCTCGGTCGTCTTGGCTCACCTGGCCTCGGTCGCATGCAGCGTCGCCTCGCCTGGCCTCCCGCAGCCGTCGCGTCGCCTAGCCACCCATGGAGGCCGAGAAGAGGAAGGCCGAGGCGCGCGTCATCATGAGGCTCGCGCTGCGCCGCACAGCCAGAGCGGGAGGACATGCACGTGCCACTCCGTTAGGCTACCGCCGGAGAAAAGCCAAGATTCGAGAATGAGGCTAGCCGGACTCCCCGAGAGAAAAAAGAAAGGGAGGGGGGAGAGAGAGGAGAGGGGGGCAGCAGGATCGAGGCGCCGCACGGGACTGCGTGACTGCACGAGATGCAATGCAATCGCTTGGGTCGTCATAATTAAGCAGGAGGCGATCGAGTTAGTATTACCCAGCTTGTAATCATCGACAGCAACTGATTGATTAATATTTAATAATAAGTCGCCAACGCGCATGCACTGCAGTCTAGTCAGCTTTAATTTAAAAAAAAAAGGCATGTTTGGGAGCTACGGTTGGACTAAAAAGCTGTTTTTGGTTCGCTGGACTGTAAAGCAGCTATAGCTGGTGGCTGTGGCTTTTCTTGTTATGCCGTTTGGCAAACTGGCTGCTGCAGCTGTAGCTTTTAGGGAACAAACTAACGTGGAGGCAGTAACCTAGCGAAGCACAACGGCGAACGAGTGGAGAGGTGACGTGGAGGTGGCGAGGCAGGGTGGCGGAGGTCGGGAGGCGGAGTGAGCGAGATAGGAGGTGGTCAAGCGAAGCCACAGTTGAAAAGCACCTCCTCAGCGGCTGCAGCTTTTAGAGATGCTTCTGCTGTAATTTAACTTCACAGCTGCTTTGCAGCTATACTGTTTAGAGAAGTTTTTGGATCAAAGTTAAAACACAGCTGAAACTCGAACGCGGGCACTTGCTCGCTCGCGCCAATCCAGCAAAGCCACGACCGCAGTCAGCTTTAATTTGGCAACAATGCTTTTCCTTTTGCCTAGAGGTCCCTAGGCTTGTGACGTGCCGCACGACACAATTCACCTCCTGGCTAGGTGAAATGTATGGACCTTCATTGCTGCAAGCTTAACCTTTTTTATTGTCACGGGTCTAGAAAAGAAAGCCAGGCGTAGAATATGAGAAAAAGAGAGATTAACCACTGTCTCGATATATCTTTTTGTAGAGATCAAACTTGACATGAATAAAAAAAATTAACTCAACTTGCTCTTATGGTGGAAGAATAACTAATGTATTTATCCCGTAATATCCCATTTCGTATGGGACGTACTTACGGTTCTCGTGTTTACTGTCTCGTCGAAATCCACTTTTAGTTTGGTGGAGAGGATACTTGTGCCGAGGAGGTCGTCTCTCAGACCTGAGATGGTTGAGGCAATACATGCCTCAAAGACTGGGAATGTACAGATGACAGGACACAACATCAGACCGAGGATCCGGAGATCACGGATGCGGTAGCCAACTTTGACAATCTCAGCCTCGGGTAGTCTATGTATATATACGTAATTACTTTACTCTTTTCCTTATCAGGGGTACCTCACACTGGGATGTAAGGTTTTAACGAGACAGTAACTGTAAATATTCAAGATTTAATAAAATTTACTTGTTTTTCCCCTAATATTTGTGTCCATTGCTAGCAATATTAATATTTGTGTGCATTGCCTTCGTGTGGTTGGAAATAAGTGCCATGTGCCCATTGTCTCTAGCATTGTGGCACGCTGGCCAAGAAGCATGCATGCATGTGCTTGTAAATTTGCACACTACTACAGAAAGACTTATATTAGACGCCTCATCACAGACGGTTCCTCAAAACCGTCTGTGATGATAAACATCACTGACAGTTTTATATTGAAACCGTCAGTGACATTATCCTGCATTTGTACTCTACAAAAACCGTCGGTGATATACATCATTGTCCTGAGCGGTTTTAGTTAAAAAATGCTCGAAGATATCACGCACGGTTGTTTTATAAAACCGTCTGTAATATCACTTATTTTCCCAGACGGTTTTGTAATAAAACCGTCTGTCATATATCACAGATAGTTTTATTATAAAACCGTCTGGAATGCTATGTTTATCATTGACAGTTTTTTTATAAAACCGTCTGTGATTTCTCTCAGCAATATAAAATACAGAGGCCTGAGCCACTTGGTGCATTTTAGGGTTTCGGGATCTATTTTTATTTGGCTACGGCTGTGAGGCGATTTGGTAAAAGAAGACCGTTGATTTTGAAGGGTGATTGAGGATCCATTTGATTTTGGTGATCTAAGGTTAGTAATGGTGTCTAATTGCAGTATGTTCAAGATCTAGCTTGGTAAGGATAGAATTTGATGATTTTTTAGATTTAGCTTGTAGATTCATGTGTTCTTTCTATGTAAGGGTAGTAATGGGTTTTAATTGCATTATATTCATGATCTAGCTTGGTAAGGAGATAATTTAAAGAGAGATTAATTGTATATAGATGTAGCTTGTACATCCTTGTACTGTTCTTTTCTATATTTAAGCAGGTTAATTAGTATATAATTTCTTAGATTCTAATTAATTGCTTTATATTCAAGATATTACTTAGAAGGGAAATTTGAAGATTGTTTAGATCTAGCAAGCTTGTAGGTCCATGCATGTGCAAGTTCTTTGTGATCAAATGTTAGGAATTGGTTAAATCTAACTGCATTATTATATATATATATAAGATTTAGGTAGCTAGTTTGGTAAAGAGAGAATTAATTTAAAGATTGTTTTTAATTATATATGTAGCTTGTAGATGCATTTGTTTGTTTTATTCGAAGGTAGTAATTGGTTATAATTTAGCAATGTGTGCATAAAGACACCTAGTGTACTTTAATATTTAACACTAAATGCTATGTGCTTGGCGTAGATGGACCGAAGATGGATGTACACTAAGAACCATGTGAGTGCCGAGTACATTAATGGCGTCTTCGCTTTTAGAAGAGCTGCAGAAGAGGATATGTTTAATAAGGGGGTGCAGTTTATGTTTTGTCCGTGCATTGACTGTGAGAATCTGAAGATGTTTCGAAACTTTTCGCAGATCGAAGCACACTTGATTATGAGGGGTTTCAAAAGGGGTATACATGTTGGACCAGTCACGGTGAAGAGTAGGAGATATATGAAGCAGGTAGTATTAACATGGTCGACGAAGTCAATGATATGTCGGATGATCATATCGATTGTAGTTCCGATGAGGATAGGTTGCAGGAAGATAATCTGAATCAGATGCTGCGCGATGTAGAAGGGAACCGTGATGATAGAGAATATGGTAAATTCCGGGGCTTGTGGAGGACTCAGAGAAACCTTTGTTCCCAGGCTGCAAGTCGAAATACACAAGGTTGTCATTCGTGCTTGAACTGTTGAAATTGAAAGCAAGCAACAGTTGATCCAACAAGAGTTTCACAGCGCTGTTACGTTTATTGGCGGACATGCTTCCCGAGGGAAACGAGTTGCCGACAACTACGTACAAAGCTAAGAAGGTTTTTTGTCCCTTGGGAATGGATGTAGAAAGAATATATGCATATCCGAACGACTGTATCCTATACCACCAAGAGTACGCGAACTTGCACATATGTCCTGTGTGCAACGCATCCCAGTACAAGCGTAAGAGTCATTCGGATGATGACAGCGAGGGCATCCAGTTGATGAAAGGACCTCCTGCTAAGGTGGCATGGTATCTGCCTATAATTCCTCGTTTGAAACGTTTGTTTGCGAATCCAAATGAGGCAAAACTGTTGCGTTGGTACTCGGAGGAGCGTAAGAACGATGGAATGCTAAGGCACCCTGCTGATTCCATCCAATGGAGAAACATCGATAGGAGGTTTCAAGAATTCGGTGAGGATCGAGGAATATAAAGTTTGGATTGAGTATGATGGAATGAATCCTTTCGGTAACATGAGCAAACAGCATAGCACTTGGCCCGTGAATCTCAGATCTACAACCTTCCTCCTTGGTTGTGTATGAAGCGGAAGTACATTTTGTTGTCTCAGATTTATCCAAGGACCGAAACAACACAGGAACGATATTGATGTGTACCTAGCACCATTGGTGGAAGATCCGAAAACACTATAGGTTCCCGGTGCATGTATGGGATGCGTATAAACGAGAGAACTTCACTTTGCACCGCTTTTGTTCGCACCATAAATGATTACCCCGCCCTTGGTAACCTATCAGGCCAGAGTACAAAAGGAACCAAAGCCTGCACTCACTGCTTAGCCAATACCGAGAGTGTGTGGCTGAATCACTCGTGCAAAATTGTTTACATGCATCACCGTAGGTTCCTTCGGAGGAATCACCCGTACTGCAAAATGAAAAAAACAATTCGATGGAACGAACGAAGACGGTTCAGCTCCAAAGCCTTTGAGTGGGATAGATGTCCATGATATGGTTAAGAACTTGG
Source organism: Otatea glauca (assembly GCA_036346275.1). Classification (NCBI taxonomy): domain Eukaryota; kingdom Viridiplantae; phylum Streptophyta; class Magnoliopsida; order Poales; family Poaceae; genus Otatea; species Otatea glauca. Next base: position 27,392,381 of record CM070726.1, on the reverse strand, counting down.
ATGTTGCGTTTGGAAAGGGGCGTAAATCGAGGTCCCGTGAGAAGAGCACGTAGAAGAAGAGATCAATATTTTGGGACCTACCTTATTGGGAGCACCTAGAAGTTCGGCACTGCATCGATGTGATGCACGTGGAGAAGAATGTCTGTGATAGCTTGATTGGTCTCTTATTGAATATTAAAGGCAAATCAAAGGACAGTATGAATGCACGCCTTGATTTGGTCGATATGAGCATAAGACCTGAGTTAGCACCGAAAGAGAACGATACAGGCCGAACATACTGCGAACCTGCTTATTACACTTTGTCTAAGGCCGAGAGAACTGAACTGTGCCAGTGCTTGTATGGTGTGAAAGTTCCGTCCGGTTACTCCTCTAACATGAAGTGACTTGTTTCGATGCAAGATTTGAAATTAGTTGGCATGAAGTCTCGTGATTGTCATGTGCTGATGACACAAATGCTCCCTGTGGCAATTAAAAGTATTTTGCCAGTCAAGGTCCGGGAGACAATCACGAGGTTGTGTTATTTCTTTAACACAATTGCTCAGAAGGTCATCGATCCTGAAGCACTAGATGCACTGCAGGCTGAGGTGGTGATGACTCTATGTAATCTTGAGATGTATTTCCCTCCGTCGTTTTTCGATATCATGGTCCATCTCGTTGTTCACCTTGAGATAGAGATAAAGATATGCGGGCCCGTGTTCCTACGTAACATGTACCCATTCGAGAGGTATATGGGAATTCTCAAGTCCAACGTACGAAATCGATCTCAGCCGGAGGGTAGCATTGTCGAAGGTTATGCAACCGAAGAAGTCGTAGAGTTCTGCGTCGATTACATGGCTCAGGTCGAACTAATAGGTGTGCCTCGATCTCGCCATGAGGGGAGACTCCAGGGCATCGGGACCATTGAAAGGAAAGCAATCATGCCTGATCCGACTTCCTATGCTCAAGCTCATTTCATGGTTTTGCAACATATGGCTGTAGTGTCCCCGTACATCGATGAGCATAAGCACTGGCTACGGCAAGAGAATCTGATGCGGCAAGAGTCTTGGATCACGAGACAACATAACCTTCAGTTTAACAGATGGCTGAAGGAGCGACCCATCACTGGGACCTCGTCAGGTGATACGCTCACATGGTTGGCTAAAGGGCCAACATTTACAGTTGTAACATGGAAATGATACGACTTAAATGGGTATACATTTTACACGAGATATCAGGATATGAAGAGCACAAACTGTATCAGCGGTGTGCGCGCCGTGCGTTCAACATCATTGGTCAACGAGGAGCTCCTACTATGGGTTAATAGAGGAGATTTGGGAGCTCGACTATGTACTATTCAAGATCCCCTTATTTCGGTGTCGTTGGGTCCACCTCCAGCACGTGAAGGTTGACAAGTACGGTGTCACTACTGTCGACCTCGCACGCGTCAGATACCAAGATGAGTCATTCATACTCGCTAACCAAGCTGTTCAAGTATTCTATGTAATCGACCCGTCCAATAAGAAGAGACATGTAGTTCTTCATGGAAAAATGAGGATTGTCGGAGTAGAGAATGTAGTAGATGAGGAAGAATACAATCAATTCGAAGAGTTGCTTCCTATTGGAAAGAGCATCACAGTTCAGGAAAAACAACCCGAAGAAGCTAGCTACACACGCGTCGATCATCATGAAGGGCTAATTTTTATACAAAAGAATAAGCAAGTGGAGTTATGAATTTAAGTATACTCTAGAAGATAATAGAGTTGTTTGTAATGAGATGCTCGAAATTAAAAAGAACTTTGTGTATATATGCATCTGATTTATTTAATATAGTTTCCTTTCCTTTACTGATATTGTTTCATCTACAATTCCATATACATTATACATTATGTCAAGAAGGCCATACTCTGGATTTACCTTAGCAATGAAGTCTGTGTCAATCTTCATCACAGACGGTTCTATAATAGAACCGTCTGGTATATTTTGTATCACAAACGGTTCTAATACATAACCGTCTGTGATAAAAAATATCGCAGCCGGTTATAATTTAGAACCGTCTGTGATAAAATAATATCACAGACGGTTCTATTTACAAACCGTCTGTGATGTTTTTATAACAGACGGTTATAAACTAGAACCGTCTGTGATATGGGAGACCTATAAAAAGGCCACTCTTGCAGATCATTCATTCTCTACTCACGCGCTCAAAACCCTAGCTTCGTCTTCGCCCCCTCGTCGACGCCTCCCCATCGCCGACGCCACCCCCTCGCCGACGCCTCCCCATTGCCAACGCCGCCCCCTCGTCGACCCCTCCCCATCGCCGACGCCGCCCCCTCTTGGACCCACCTCGTCCGCGTCACGCCGCCGGCCGCCTCATCCCCGTTGCGGAGCCGAGGTATGGCTCCCCTCTCTTCCCTCTCTCCCGAAACCCCGGCCCTCTCTTCATCTATATTGGACTGATTCGTTTGGTTAGATCTCTTGCTGAAAAAACACATTGAACCCATTCCCTCTCTCCCGAAACCCCAGCCCTGTCTTCAGAGTATTGTGTATCATGTATGAGCTGCCTGGATGTTGTGATTGGATTGTGTTAGCAAATGTGCTCACACCTTGATACGCTAGTTTGAGCGTTCTGTTTTATCAAAATTAGTGGCGATAGTAACATGGGTGGATGCACTTGCATGCTACAACTACAAGTTTGCAAAGCTTTTAAATCATGTGTAATTTGCCCAAGATCGATAGGCCTTAAAATGGTATAGAACCATCTCTAATTTAGGTTGTCGCATATTACAAATTTCAATGCTATCATGAAAAATGATATTGATTTTTAGCTCAAGTATTCATTGGTCTTTGATTTGTATGGTGGATAAGTCATGCCACTTAGTTTTGTATGTTGTCACTTGTAAGTAGTATTAATTCTCATGAATTGTTTTGTATGTTGTCACTTGTAAGCAGTATTAATTCTCTTCACTTACCTTCTCTTAAATTTGCTTCTCTGAACTACCTTTGTACCCATTAAATAAAAGCAGTCATCAATTGGTAGCCTTCCATGTTTGTTTACTTTTCTTTCCTGTTGAGCCACGACAACCAGCCTAGATTGCAAGATGGTGTCCCCTCATTCGCCGTCTGAAGGATGTGATGAGTCATCGAAAAGAAAACCTCCTCGAGGTCCAAGAGGAGCAAATAAAAGGCCCATGGAACGATATACCATCACGGTAGTTGATCGAAAGGATGGGGCCCCCACTGAACCAAGAAAGGCGGTGAATGCATTTAGGACATTGTGTGGGATAGTCGCATGGGAACGGGTCCTGTCGGGACCGGATTTCCAAATCCGAACCCTCTGTGTATAACCTGTGCTAGTCCAGGAAAAGCTAGCACACACAGTGAAAACAGTGATGCCAACACATCCATATCACGAAGCAAGTAATATTAATTAAGCAAAAGAATATTAGCCTTATGGCCAATTATTACAAATAAGAAGCATCATAGCTAGAGTTCAATAAGAAACAGCGGAAACGAATTAACAAAAGCAAAGTAAGTAAGCCCATCCATTTGCCCAACAGTAATCGATCGGGTTCGCGTCCTAGCATTCCGGATCGCCTTCATCATAACCACAAGCGTAGAAATCGTAGTCAGCTTCAGCTTCTGCACACTCTTCTGTGGAAAGTTGAGGATGTTGCAAGGGTGAGCACAAAATGTACTCCGCAAGTCTTGGAAACATGATGCATGATAACTATATGCAAGGCTAAACAATTGAAGGCATAATATGGCTCTTTTAGCATAAAGCAAAGTTTATCTCAAATACCAATAGTAATTTCATAAAGCATCATTTGAACAAAATGTAAAAGCATAGTAATTGAATTTGATATAACAATTAAAGCAGGTTCCATCTACCTGACTGGCTCCATCCGCCAAACCATAACCCGAGAGTTCCATCTGCTCTCGGATTCCCAAACCATCATTTTCCTTTAAAACAAAACCATAAAATCTACAATGTGCAAGCGTACCTCGCCTGCCCTTGACCGTGGGCACGGCTACTTAAGTAGTTTTAACTCTGCAGAGTGTGTACACTTTACCCACAAGACATGATCGACTCTTGTTGCCATGCACTTAACACACTTCCTTTGGTGTGTCGGCAGAGAGATCATGACAAGGCCTTTACAATGCACAACCCCACTATTAACCTCGCCCGCTAAGGTTTCACCGCTGTTAGGGTTCTAGGCGCCCGATCTGAAGCCCCTCTTGCGCTGCCAACATCCGCACTCACCAACTGGCGAAGCTAATAATGAGACGCACAAATTATTTAGCCATGTCGTACCCATATAGACTTGTGGTTGTACGGTAGGGGCTCGTTCCATGGTAACACACGCTTGGTCCTTAATTGACTAGGGCGGAACATTCACATACCAAGGTCTCGTGCTTTCGCACCCGCCAAACATCCATCCGCCCGGTCTAAACCATTTCCACTTTATTTCATTTAAATCACAGCAGCAACACCAATTGCCGCAATCTCACAAATAAGTTTAAACAACATTTGAAATGATTCCCCTCGCACAATACCAAACGCTTAAGTTGGACTAAGCAATTCTACCGTTCCATGCTAATCTCTGGATATCTCCAAATAAAATAGCTAGTATATATCATCTAGGGTGTCAAAGGTTCGACATGATCAATACCAATGAGGGTATAACAAACCGGAATTTAACTATACTCTAAAACTATGTTTAAAGTACATTGCATAAAGTAAGCATGCATAATTTAAAACAACATAACATTTTCATGAACTTTGGGATCAACATGTTCAAGGAAGACTTGCCTTCACGCCTCTTCTGGTTCTACCTCGATTGTTGATTCGATCGATCTTGATGCGTCTGCCTACACGCCAAACGAGGCAAATAAATAAAACAATTTCAAATAAAATTCAAAAATTGAAAATAATGGTACTGGAAGATAGATCTTGAATTTAGATGAATTTAGAAATTTGAATCACTGGAATCGGAGCTCGAACGAAGGAGAACGGGCTCCTGAAAGATTCCCGATCGTAAAAATCGAAAAACAGAGGTCGACACGTGGCAGACGTGATTGGCTGAAATTTTGGATTTTCCGGAAAATCGAAAAAGAAAAGGAAATGCCGCGACACGTGGGACCCACGCGTCGAGAACACGGCTCACGGTGGATCGCGTCCCACCGAGGAGGAGATGCTTGCCGACGTGGCGAACCCGTTGACGTGGTGGCCACGCGGCGACTAAAGTCGACGTGGCGCCCACGCCACGCCACGAGGCGGCCGACGCGGCCGCACGGAGCGAGGCAGCGCCGACGCGGCCGGAGGCGGATCGACGCGACCGATCTGGCCGCCCACGCGGCGCGCGACGGCGGCGAGGCGGATCGGACGGCCGCGCGACGCAGACGGCCGGCGCGTAGCGGCAAGGCGGCTGGCTTTGCGGCGGCACGACACGCCGAGGCGGGAAGACGACGCGAATCTGCGGAAGAGAGCTGGTCGGCTCGGGTTTTGGGGAAAAAGGAAGAGGCGGCGCGGAGTCCGTGGGACCAAAACCAACGCGAGAGCTCACCGGCGAGGAAGAAAAGCGCGAAGAAGCGCGGACGGCGGCGAACTGGCGAGCGAGATCTCCGCGACGGAGGCGACTCGGGCGGCGGGCTTGAGGCGGCGGGTGCGGCGCGAGGAGGCGAACCTCGGTGGGTCGTGGCGGCTTAAATAGCCTCGGGGCGCGCAAAACTCGGAAACCGAGATGGCGGCGACGCGGATTGACGCGTTAGGGTTTCCGTGGCGGGCGCAGCGACGCGGCGATCGCAGCCACGCGCGGCGCGCGCGATCGGCGGCCGTGTGAGCGGCCGGGCATGTCGCGCATAAAGCGAGCGAGCCGAGGCGAAGGTGGGCGGACCGAGCGGCGGAAGGAAGCGGACATGGAGATTCGCCCAAAAGGAATTTGCGAAAATAAAACATTTTCCGAATTAAGAAATTCGAACTTCAAATAAAAGCAAATAAATTCAAATAAATATCAAATAAATTCAGAAAAATCTCCAAAATACGAAAAATTCCTTGCAGCAGAATGAACCGAGCAAAAACTGAAAATCTAATGTTTGATGGATAGATTTGCCTAATTAAATCCTTTTGTAAATAGAAAATGCATATTAAGTGAAATTAATTCAAAGAAATTGCAAATGGTGAATTTTGAAATTCAAACATTCTAAAATCCAATTTTGGAATGTTACAAACCTTCCTCCTTAAAAGAAATCTCAACCCGAGATTTGGACAGACTAGGGAAAGAGGTTGGGGTACTCTTCTCTAAGATCTTTTTCTCGCTCCCAAGTTGCTTCCTTTTCAGAATGGTTGCTCCACTGGACTTTGCAAAACTTGATTGTCCTGTTTCTTGTTCTGCGCTCTGCCTCATCCAAAATTCTGATCGGATACTCTGGGTAGGTAAGATCATCCTGTAGCTCAACATTCTCAATCTGCATTTGCTCTTCTGGAACTCTGAGACACTTCTTTAGCTGTGACACATGGAACACATTGTGCACATTTGATAACTGCGGTGGCAGCTCCAACTGATAAGCCACTTGGCCACTTCTGGCTAGGATTGGGAACGGTCCAATGAATCTTGGTGCTAACTTTCCACGAACTTGAAATCGACGCAATCCTCGAAAGGTGAGACTTTCAAGTACACATAGTCACCAGAGCAAAGGTTAACTCTCTCCGACGATTATCGGCGTAGCTCTTACGCCTAGATCACTGTTCTCAATCTTTCTTGAATCATTTTTACTTGTTCTTGACCTTTTGCAACATATCGTGACCAAAGACTTGGCGATCTCTGTTTCATTCCAACAGAGGTGTTCGCACTTCCTTCCATACAAGGCTTCAAATGGCGACATCTGCAAACTTGCTTGATAACTATTGTTATATGAGAATTCGCATAAGGTAAACTTTGATCCCAACTTGCGCATTGGACAAGGCACAAGACCTTAACATATCTTCAAGGATTTGGTTTACTCGCTCGGTTGTCCATCCGTCGAGGATGATAAGTCATCTTTGAAATTCAGTTGGTACCCAACGCTTCTTGCAACTTTTGCCGAATCTTGAAGTAAATTGAGTGCCTCGATCGATACAATTCTCTTTGGCACACCATGCAAACACACGATTCTTGACATATACAACTCGCAAGTTGATCTCCCAGTAAGTTGTTCTCACAGAATGAAATGAGCAACTTTTGTCAATCGATCCACTACAACCCATATTGAATCATAACCTGACCTGGTTCTCGGAAGTCCCGTAATGAAATCCATTCCAATTTCTTCCCACTTCCATTCAGGCACTTTTAACGGCTGTAGCAATCCTGCAGGTCTTTGATGTTCAGCTTTAACTCGCTGGCATACATCACACATAGCTATATACTCTGCGATTTCCTTTCTCATCCTTGGCCACCAATATATACCACGAAGGTCTTGATACATCTTAGTATTACCTGGATGAATTGAGTACGCTGACTCATGCGCCTCTTTTAATATCAACTGCTTGATCTCTTTTTGATTCGGCACATAAATACTTTTTCCAAGCCAAATAGTTCCTTCTTCATCCTCGAAAAATCCTGGGGCTTTACCTTCCTTGATTCTATCCTTGATCTTAGCAGCTTCTTTATCTGACTTTTGCATCTTTTTGATCTGATCCGTCAAGGTTGGTTGAATTTCTAATGCAGCGACGAAACCCTCATCCACTAATTCCAAATTCAAACGCTGAAACTCCTCGTGAAGAGCAGGTTGACCTTCTTGAATCATCATATTATTGCAATAGCTCTTCCGGCTTAAGGCATCGGCAACTACATTAGCCTTGCCAGGATGATAATGTATTCCCACATCATAATCCTTAATTAACTCCAACCATCTTCTTTGCCTTAGGTTGAGGTCTGCTTGAGTGAAGATATACTTCAAACTCTTATGATCTGTAAAAATCTCACAACGATTCCCGATGAGATAATGCCTCCACAACTTTAGTGCATGCACAATCTGCAGCCATTTCAAGTCATGGGTTGGATAGTTTTCCTCATGTGGTCGCAATTGCCGTGAGGCATATGCAACTACTTTGCCTTCTTGCATCAAAACACATCCAAGACCTGTCTTGAAGCATCACGAAAATCTCAAAGTTCTTACGAATATCCAGAAATGAGCACTTTGGCCGAGGTCACTTTTCTTTAATTCTTGGAAACTTTGCTCACAAGCTTCAAACCATTCAAACTTCTTTTCCTTCTTTAGCAACTGGGTAAGCGGTATTGCGATCCTTGAAAATCCTTCTATGAATCTTCGGTAGTAACCCGCTAAACCAAGAAAACTTCTAATATCAGGCACTGACTTGGGTTGCCTCCAATCAAGTACACCTTTCACTTTTTCAGGGTCTACTGAGACACCTCCAGCAGAAATTATATGACCTAAGAAAGCAACTTCTTTCAACCAAAACTCACACTTGCTGAACTTAGCATACAGCTGATGATCTCTGAGCTTTTCTAACACCATCCTCAAATGACCTTCATGTTCTACTTCATCTTTAGAATAGATCAGGATATCATCTATGAATACCACCACAAACTTGTCTAGGTATTCCATAAACACTTTATTCATCAAGTTCATAAAATAAGCTGGTGCATTGGTCAGACCAAATGACATAACTGTGAACTCATATAATCCATATCGGGTAGCAAAAGCTGTCTTCGGAATATCTTGTGACCTTATTTTCAACTGATGGTATCCAGATCGAAGATCGATCTTGGAGAAAATACATGCTCCTTTCAACTGATCAAACAAGTCATCAATCCTGGGCAACGGGTACTTGTTCTTGATTGTGACTTCATTCAGGGCTCTATAATCCACGCACAAGCGCAAACTATTATCCTTCTTCTTTACAAAAAGAACTGGCGCTCCCCAAGGTGACGAACTTGGACGAACGTATCCTTTTTCTTGCAATTCCTCAATCTGTTTCTTCATCTCGGCGAGTTCATTGGCTGGCATGCGGTAGGGTCTCTTGGAAATTGGAGCCGTACCAGGGACTAACTCTATGACGAACTCTACCTCTCGATCAGGCGGCATACCTGGCAAATCTTCAGGAAATACATCTGGATATTCTTGCACCACAGGCACACTTTCCAAAGTCGATTCCTTCAAACTGTTCAAAGCGCACTTCTTACTTGCGGACTCATCAGGCATATACTCCACTCGAATGCCTTCTGAATTGGTAAGGGTGATGGCTCTACTGGCACAATCTATTTGACCTTTATATTTGGTTAACCAATCCATCCCTAGGATGACATCTATTCCTTTTGAATCCAAGATGATAAGATTCGCTAGGAATTCTACCCCATTGATTTTTATGGTTGCACTTGGGCATACTGAACTAGTTCTCAATTCTTTTCCAGGAGATTGAACTATCATAGGGCTCTTAAGGGTAAAGGTTTCCCAACCAAATTGTTCAACAAAACTCTTCGATATAAAAGAATGCGATGCTCCAGAATCAAATAATGCTGAGGCAGGTATTGAGTTAATAAGGAACTTACCCAAAACCACATCTGATGCCTCCTGAGCTTCTTCGGCGGTCACATGGTTGACACGTCCTCTTCCAGAAGGTTGCGGAGCTCTGGGCGTCTGGGGCGTTCCACGACCTTGTCCTTGCGTAGGAGCTCTGGCAGAATTGGATCCCAAGTTGAACGGCACTGGGGTCACTTGCTGACGCTTCTGAGGACAATTGCTAGCATAATGTCCCATCTGGTGACAGTGGAAACACTGAATCCCTGCAGCATTTGAATTCCCTTTCTGCTGTTGACCACTGGCGTTGTTCTGCTGTCCTTGAGCGATTGGGCGCGGTCCGGAATTAGGAGTACGGGGTGCTCCTTGAACAGGTGTTCTGTTGGCTTGCTGAGGCTGAAAGCGCTGACGAGAACCACTCGCTCCATGCTGAGCCTGAAATGCCATTCTTCTCTTGCGGGACTCTCGCTGTTGGCGTTGAGCATCCTCTTGCACTAGTGCCTTGTTCACCATATGCTGAAAATTCGGAAAATCCAAAGCAACTAGCTGCACCTTGATGTCAGGGTCAAGTCCCTCCATGAACCTCCAGATCTTGGCACTTTCGGTTGCCACATCTTACGTGCATACCTCGACAATTGGGTAAACGGTTAAGATACTCGAAACACTCTGGTTTCCACGATGCGGCTTGTGAAATTCTCTTTTCTTCATTTCAATTATGCCCGCAGCACATGAGCGACGGAAGGCTTGGAGAATTCCTCCCAAGTTATAGCTTGAGCATTCGATGGGCAAGATGAAATTATCCCACCAAGTAGTCTACTCCTTTTAATTGATGACTCGCATAGAGAACCTTTTCACGGTCATCACACCGCACTAATCGGAGCTTTTTCTACATCTCTCAACCACCATCCGCCTCCAAGGGTTCACTGCTCCGTGAAGGTAGGCGGTCTAGTTCTCATAAACTCTCAAGCTTTGATTGGGGTGGCATCACCGTCTTTGCGGTGGTCTTTGGCTGCGGATTGTTTACTATATTACGAGCAAGGGCTTGCAACAAGCTGAAGCTGCATTGCCATCATCTGCTGGATATCTCGCAATCGGGGTTGGGTCGCGGCGGTGGTGGCACTTGCTGATCTTGAACATCCTGCTGCTCTTGTGGCTCTGCCTGACCACGACCACGACCTCCAGCACGACCTCCTCTACGACCAGCTCCACGACCTCTTCCTTGACCTTCCATCTGAAGCAACGGCCAGGGACAGGTTAGCAATAGATGAGAGGGAAAGAGCAAAAGATGAGAAGACTAGAGAGGTAGCCATTCCAAGACCAAACAAGCTATAAAACTCCAAAAGAAAGGTGGCTGCAACACACTGCTAGCGCAAGTGTACAACACACCCAACAAACAAGCAACAAAAATTCTAATGTACTCGGACTATACGTTGCTAAATTAAAAAGGGTGACATACTCCAACACTATTGGGCACTATTACTTATCCTATATGGGAGTCTCCTTGGATACACTCTTTGACGGCTTGATCATCTTCTTCCTTGATCTGGATTTTTGCAGAAGGCTCGAGGCTTTGAGAAGTTTCAAGGGATAAGATCAAATTAAAATTTTAAAATAATATTTCAGCAAAGAAAAGGAGTAAGAACCTAAGAATAAGATGAGATGAGATAATCTATTTCACAGCAATTCGTTGGTTTGATTTAGAAAATAATTTTGAAGTTCTTGCTAAGAAGACCAGACTAACTAGGGATGCGACCTACAGTCGATATGGCTCTGATACCACCTCTGTCGGGACCGGATTTCCAAATCCAACCCTCATGTATAACTTTGTGCTAGTCCAGAAAAGCTAGCACACACAAGGAAAACAAAGGATGCCAACACATCCATATCACGAAGCAAGTAATATTAATTAAGCAAAAGAATATTAGCCTTATGGCCAATTATTACAAATAAGAAGCATCATAGCTAGAGTTCAATAAGAAACAGCGGAAACGAATTAACAAAAGCAAAGTAAGTAAGCCCATCCATTTGCCCAACAGGCAATCGACTGGGGTTCGCGTCCTAGCATTCCGGATCGCCTTCATCATAACCACAAGCGTAGAAATCGTAGTCAGCTTCAGCTTCTGCACACTCTTCTGTGGAAAGTTGAGGATGTTGCAAGGGTGAGCACAAAATGTACTCCGCAAGTCTTGGAAACATGATGCATGATAACTATATGCAAGGCTAAACAATTGAAGGCATAATATGGCTCTTTTAGCATAAAGCAAAGTTTATCTGTAAATACCAATAGTAATTTCATAAAGCATCATTTGAACAAAATGTAAAAGCATAGTAATTGAATTTGATATAACAATTAAAGCAGGTTCCATCTACCTGACTGGCTCCATCCGCCAAACCATAACCCGAGAGTTCCATCTGCTCTCGGATTCCCAAACCATCATTTTCCTTTAAAACAAAACCATAAAATCTACAATGTGCAAGCGTACCTGCTTTGCCCTTGACCGTGGGCACGGCTACTTAAGTAGTTTTAACTCTGCGAGTGTGTACACTTTACCCACAAGACATGATCGACTCTTGTTGCCATGCACTTAACACACTTCCTTTGGTGTGTCGGCGGAGAGATCATGACAAGGCCTTTACAATGCACAACCCCACTATTAACCTCGCGCTAAGGTTTCACATTGTTAGGGTTCTAGCCGCCCGATCTGAAGCCCCTCTTGCGCTTTGCCAACATCCGCACTCACCAACTGGCGAAGCTAATAATGAGACGCACAAATTATTTAGCCATGTCGTACCCATATAGACTTGTGGTTGTACGGTAGTGCTCGGTCCATGGTAACACACGCTTCGGTCCTTAATTGACTAGGGCGGAACATTCACATACCAAGGTCTCGTGCTTTCTGCACCCGCCAAACATCCATCCGCCCCGGTCTAAACCATTTCCACTTTATTTCATTTAAATCACAGCAGCAACACCAATTGCCGCAATCTCACAAATAAGTTTAAACAACATTTGAAATGATTCCCCTATTGGCACAATACAAAACGCTTAAAATTTGGACTAAGCAATTCTACCGTTCCATGCTAATCTACTGGATATCTCCAAATAAAATAGTTAGTATATATCATCTAGGGTGTCAAAGGTTTGACATGATCAATACCAATGAGGGTATAACAAACTGGAATTTAACTATACTCTAAAACTATGTTTAAAGTACATTGCATAAAGTAAGCATGCATAATTTAAAACAACATAACATTTTCATGAACTTTGGGATCAACATGTTCAAGGAAGACTTGCCTTCGCTGCCTCTTGCTGGTTCTACCTCTGATTGTTGATTCGACTGATCTTCGACTGCGTCGTCTACACGCGAAACGAGGCAAATAAATAAAACAATTTCAAATAAAATTCAAAAATTGAAAATAATGGTACTGGAAGATAGATCTTGAATTTAGATGAATTTAGAAATTTGAATCACTGGAATCGGAGCTCGAACGAAGGAGAACGGGCTCTGAAAGATTCGGATCGTAAAAATCGAAAAAAGCAGAGAGGTGACACGTGGCAAGACGTGATTGGCTGAAATTTTGGATTTTCCGAAAATCGAAAAAAAAAAGGAAATGCGGCGACACGTGGGACCCACGCGTCGAGACACGGCCACGGTGGATGCGTCCACCGAGGAGAATGCGCCGACGTGGCGAACCCGTTGGCGTGGTGGCCACGCGGCGACTAGGGCTAATGTGGCGCCACGCGGCCGCCACGAGGCGCCGACGCGCTACCGCACGGAGCCGGCGCGCAGCGACGCTGCCGGAGGCGGATCGACGCGACCGATCTGGGCCGCCCACGCGGCGCGCACGGCGGCGGCAGGCGGATCGGACGGCTGCGACAGCAAGACGGCCGTATGGCTGGCGCGGCTTTCAGCGGCACGACGACACCGGAGGCGGGAAGACGACGCGAATCTGGCGGAAGAGAGCTGGTCGGCTCGGGTTTTGGGGAAAAGGAAGAGGCGGCGCGGGAGTCCGCGGGACCAAAACCAACGGCGAGGCTCACCGCGAGGAAGAAAAGCGCGAAGAAGCGCTCGGACGGCGGCGAACTCGGCGGCGAGATCTCCGCGACGGAGGCGACTTCGGCGGCGGGGCTTGAGGCGGCGGTGCGCGCGCGAGGAGGCGAACCTCGGTCGGTGCGTGGCGGCTTAAATAGCCTCGGGGCGCGCAAAACTCGAAACCGAGATGGCGGCGACGCGGATTGACGCGTTAGGGTTTCCGTGGCGGCGGCGCAGCGACGCGGCGCGATCGCAGCCTACACGCGTGGCGCGCATCGGCGGCCGTGGCGAGCGAGCTGGGCCGGGCTGCGCAAGGCGCGAGCGAGCCGAGGCGAAAGGTCAGGCGACCGAAGCGGCGGAAAGGAAAGCAGACATGGAGATTCGCCCAAAAGGAATTTGCGAAAATAAAACATTTTCGAATTAAGAAATTCGAACTTCAAATAAAAGCAAATAAATTCAAATAAATATCAAATAAATTCAGAAAAATCTCCAAAAATACAGAAAAATTCCTTGCAGCGTAATGAACCGAGCAAAAACTGAAAATCTAATGTTTGATGGATAGATTTGCCTAATTAAATCCTTTTGTAAATAGAAAATGCATATTAAGCTGAAATTAATTCAAAGAAATTGCAAATGGTGAATTTTGAAATTCAAACATTCTAAAATCCAATTTTTGGAATGTTACAGGTCCCCATCACCTGTCCATCCTGGAAGTCGCTGACTGATGAGAGCCGCAACGAATTGGTGACAGAAATTATGTCTTCATTTGATATCCCAAAAGACTTTGTGAGCTTAGTGCAACGGTATGCACTGCTAGTGGCGGGAAAGGCGTGGAAGAATTTCAAGAGCACGCTTGTCAAGGAATATGTCAATAAGGACAGGACTCCCTTCTCTAAGTACAGGTTCATTACTGAGGACGTATGGAAAAAATTTTGTTGAGGCGAAGACGACGGATGAATTCGTGCGTCAAAGTGAAGCCCACAAGGCCCTGCAAGCAAGGAGCACCTACCCCCACAGACTTGGCACCGCTGGGTACGCGGGGAAGAGGGACCAATGGGAGAGGGAGGACGAGGAGGCCTGTGTGCCATTTGCATGTATCGTTGACCGACACACCAGAGACTAGCTGAGAGCAAGGTCAAAGCCACGTCTTCCGGCACCATCTCCTTTACAAACCCCGCGGACGAGGAAGTCCGCCAACGACTAGTAAGATATCGGACTTCCAATTTTGTATGTAATTAGTCCGTAATTTCGTAAGTGAATTAACTTTTCGGGATCTTGCAGGTAGCGTTGAGTACACAATCTTCCGAGGGAACTTTTTTGCCAGACAGGGAGAAAGATGTACTCTCCACAGCCATGGGAAACAAGGAACACCCTGGTCGCATGCGAGGCATTAGGGCTTTTGTTCCCTGGAAGTCAGGATTTCCAGGCGACTCAGACAAATACCGGAGTAGGAAGAGAACCAAAGCAGAGCGAGAGGAACGACTGGTATAAAGGATTGAGAAAAGACTAAGAGAAGAATTCAACAATAAGATAAAAAGCCTCGAGGAAAGGCTCAATAATCAGCCTGCGCAAGTCCCAGATGTATGTGGGCAAATCAGCCCCACTACCAAAAAGAGCAGCTGTGCGTCCGCCACTCCCACAGATGAACATGGGAAATCTCCTGTCTGTGAAATCAAGGTACTTATATATATGTTATGAATGCTCCATACAAATAGCTGTTGGACGCAGTAGATAATGTGTATCGTTATGTAGGTGGCCACGCGGTGCACTCTCCAAGTGAGACTTGTCCATGGTGCCATTCTTATTCCGGCTACTTCGGGGGACGCATATCCGTTTATTGAAGGGGCACTAGTGCACGGCACCCTTGTGGCACCGGGATTCACGAAGGTTAGTGTGGATGGTGTAATCGATAATTTCAAGACCGTCCCACTACCGATGCCCCCAAACGACGAGATTGTGACACTGGGGGACACCATTCACACTTTTATCCAGTGGCCCAAAGGGCATCTCCTCGGCGCCCGTCCTCCATCACGAGCTTCCCAATTTGCTCGAGTCATATCTTTTCGGCAGGCACCAAATCGGCTCTCGTGCCCCCTGCATTAAAGGACATTCAGTGGGATGGTGCCCACTCGTCTTCCATGCAGACTCCTTATGGCAGAAAAAAAATCAAGGGCAAAGCGAAGCAGATCACGAAGAAATTAGAATATTCAATTGCCCCGCTGGCCCGAGTATACTAGCTAGGAGAGCCTTTTGTAACAGGAGAGCGCATGAAGAACCTTTCTATTGCTTGCGTTAGATTGCATAATTGGTGCATGGAACAAGCTAAAAAGCCAGTGCAAGACCGCATAACGAGTATCTCGGTCAGTTTCAAGTATGAGCATCTATTCAACGAGTCATCGGGGGGATTCTTCACAGCCGACTTCAAGGACCTTTTTGACGTCTTCAACCTCGACGCCCTCGACGCCGCGCTCTTGAGATGCTGGACATTGTAAGTGTGTGCATTCACAGTCTACATTCGTGTAATATCGATAAAAGTCGTATATATATATGACTCAATGCTTTCGTATATTTAGATACATGAGCAGAAGCGAGATGCGAGCGAACAACCGGTGGGTTTCCTGGACCCACACATAGTCTCCAAGCAAACAATGGACAGAGATTACGGATTTGTCGATAAATACGTCGGAGAGGCCTTGGCGGCTCAAAAAGATAAAGAGTTCATACTTTTACCCCACAACCCAGGGTAAGTGCTAGTTTGATTTGCACTATGCTCGCAACTCTGTTCTGTTAATTGACCATGCCGACATACCTATGTAGGTTTCACTGGGTTCTCATTGTAATTCATCCATCGACGAATCGGGTTATTTACCTTGATTCCTTACAGAGTGGCAGCCACGACTTACAACCTATCGTAAGATTAATCACCAGGTAATTAATCACGTTTCCTCCAAAGATAGCATGGTCATGTCGGTTGTTCAAACGTGTATGTTTCTCCTGGAATAGCTGAGGCTAACCTCTTGCAATCACGTAGCGCGTTCAAAGTGTACAAAGCTTATGGAGGGCCTTCTGGCAAGGACAGGCGGCGAATCACGATTTTAAGTTTTCGTATCCATTGTACACAATAATCCTATGTAAACTATGTAATAATGATTCGGAACTAACCAAATCTATATTTGCGGTGCCACCACAGAAAGGAAACAACCGTTGTGGATTTTACGTTTGCCACAACATGGAACTCCTTGTCACTAAGAAAACGCCCAATCGGGTAACAACTGCGTTGGAAGAGGCTGATCTGGAGCGAATTCGAGGACAGCTTTGTGCCTTCTTGCTCAGTCAAGTTTTAAACAAAAAAGGCGAGTTCCACGCTGCCGTATAACTTGAGGAGTCGTATTTTTTCTGAATTACCATTTGGGTTAATTGTAAAACTTTTGTTGTGGATTTGTAAATTGTAGTTGTGTATTCTATTAATTGGTTAATGCTATTGAGTAATATTTGGTTAATATATCTGAGTTCATTTCTGAAAGAGATGTGCCGTGCAATATTAATCTATATGTAATATGCTTCATACCGTGATGTAATCGATCGAGTTGATTGATGAATTGGATGTAATGCACTGTAATCAAATGGTTGTAATGTTTTTGTAACATGAGTTTAGTTATTCATGTCTGCTTTTTCGGAGGCGTGGCTAGCATTTCTGAGGCTAGCCAATAAATAGAAAAATGGTTATCTGTTGAAGTCTTATCACGCACGGTTTTAATTAAAACCGATGCGTGATATAAAATGTAACGAGCGGTTTAAAACTAAAACCGTCTGTGATGTAATGATGTAACAAACGGTTTCAAACAAAAATCGTCTGTGATATCATCACATCACAGACGATTTTTAAATAAAACCGTCTGTGATGTGATAATATCACAGACGGTTTTAGTTTAAAACCGTATGTGATATATTCTATCACAGACGGTTTCTAAACCGTCTGTGATAAGCCGTAACATCACTGACACATGTTTACAGACGGTTCGGGAAACCATCTGTGATGACGGTTCCGAACCGTCTGTGATAAGCTTTCCTGTAGTAGTGGCAGCAAGCCAACACGCTAACCTCTTGATGGTTAATTTCCTTGTACCTTTTGTTTCATATAATTTTTGCTGTCTGTTCATGAGTGTGTTCTCACAAATTTTTGGGTTGTCCGTCTTTATAATGGATCTAAAATCATATTCAAATGGGAGCTACTCAACTACAAGGTCTCTGTTCGTGCAAAATTACAACTGGAATGTATTCATCACACATTCACACGCACACAATTTTTTTTAAAAAAGGTAGTACCTAATAGAGAAATATTAATCTACGAGGCATGCATGTTAATTTTAGGAGTTTTTTTACTGTCCTTATGAATGTATCTCAATGTAAATTTTTGGCACACAGTAAAAAGTCTACTACTAGTAGTAACATCTTTCTTTTTTGCGACAGTACTACTAGTAGTTTATAAGGCGTATTTTTTGTACAACTCCGTGCATCTTCGGGTCCTTTCCTCTCGTCGCAATAGAGTAAATGGGCTGGGCCTGGGCCAGCACGGCACGAAGCACAAATAGGCCGTGCTTGGGCTCACCGAAGGCAAGCCGGGCCAACACGGCATGGCAGGCACGACGGGCCGTCGTGGCCCGGCACGGTTCCAGCCCAATGCACGATGAGCCCATGCTAGGCCGGCCCGGCCCGGCACGACGCCCACCTCTAATTAGGCCCTAGCACCTCAACTTGGGCGGACTTGTGGAGGTCCTCAACTAGTAGCGTGTAACTCACTTTCCTACGGTAACTGTTGGAAATAATCTTGTTATAATCGTTGTTTCTATGTTCTTTGGAAATAAATATGCATAATTAGAAAGAATCAATGCATGATTAGGAAGGATCAATGCATGATCAGGAAGTAATGCATGATTAGGAAATAATGCATAAGTAGGAAGGATTAGTGGCATGATTTTCGGTCCAGGTTTTTGCTAGATCAGTATGCATAAGCTATATTTAAGTAGCACTTAATGTGAATAAAGTTTTGAGTTTTGGTGTGAGTTCATACTCCTATACGTGTAAGTTTTGGTCTGAGTCCATGCTCCTGTACGTGTGAGTTTTAGTATGAATCCATACTTATGTACATGTGCATACATGTGTTTGTGAGGAACACAAGTGAGGGTGTGATTCCTTACACTACTACAGAAACCGTGATCACTGCCGGTTCCAAACTGGCATCACTGCCGAATATTGGAACCGGCATTGATAGTTCAACTGTCATTGCCGGTTCGGATGCGAACCGGCAGTGATAGTCTGCCCACTGCAAATCCAAAAATTACTCGGTAAAATAAAAAAATTACCCTGTATTTACTACGTCGCGCGTCGCAAGTTACAAGTCACGTGATTTTCACGCGAAATATACTCGCGCAGTTGCTAGGATTCAAACCTATGACCTGCATCAACGCGCCAACTCCCCTTACCATCTTACCACCCATACACTTCTCAACTACTATAAGATATATTTTCCTTTTATCCCTTCGTATCCGAATGTTTCAACGATTATTTGGACATCTAAATGAATTCAAATAAAAAAGTTGTAAACTACAAAGATCTTATCGAGAGCTACAATTTTCATATAAATCTTGTCTCCATCCGACTCCGTATGAAAAAGTTATGATTTTTCAAACATATTATCACTGCCAGTTTGGATTCCGAACCGGCAGTGATACTATTATCACTGTCTGTTCGTAAGAAGAACCGGTAGTGATACTTCCTTAATTATCACTGTCGGTTCTTCTTACGAACCGGCAGTGATAATAGCTTATCACTGCCGGTTTGTTTTAGAATCGGCAGTGATAAGTTACTATCAATACCGGTTTTTCTTTAGTCGAGCATTTGTGCCGGTCTGGCTTATGAACCAGCAGTGATAGTGTTATCACTGCTGGTTCTAGCCGAACCAGCAATGATAGGCCGGCAAGAAAGGCGTGTTTTGTAGTAGTGTTAGTGAGTACATGTGCTTGTGAGGAACACTAGTGAGGGTGTGATTCCCTAGTAAGAAAGAGAGGAAATCAGTGATTGATTTCCAACATTTGGTATCAGAGAGCGGTTCGATCATGAGATTTTGAAGGTGATGCCGCCTGATAGCGACTTAGCAACATGGAGGCTCCATAAAAAATGGTGGCCGCCTGATGCTACGTCGGGGAGTCACGACACCGGCGACATGGTAACATTGAGGCTAGCAGCGAGAGGCTATTGTGATGGTGCACTTGTGTTGAAGGCCACGAACCACGGTGTGAGGCCATGTCCATGGAGGTAGCGGTGTGACCCACTGTGATGGAGAGTTGGTGTGACGCCAACGATGGCGACAGTGTGATGCCGTTGTGAGGGAGAGTCAGTGTGATGCCGATGGCGACAGTGGTGTGATGCCGCTGCAAGAAGTCGGTGTGACACCGACAGAGATGGTAGTGCCATACCGCTATGAGAAGAAGTTGGTGTTAGACCGATAACAACAGTGGTGTGAGGCCGCTACGGCAATGATGGCGGTGAGAGGCCACTAGCAACAAGGCGATAACGATGTGAGGCTGCTAGAAGATGATTCGACGTGAGGCTGATGGCGAAGACGACGAACCTACACTTCTGTGAGCAAGAGATGTCAAAACGAAGCAAAAAGATTAAGGGGTGATTGTTGGAAATAATCTTGTTATAATTGTTGTTTCCATCTATACCCCTTTATAATGCACCTAAGCATTCTTTTCTACGTCCACCCCAAATAATGTACCCCACTAGAGATGGCCCAACCTTCATGCACTCAGCGAAACGTCCCGAGAAACTTGCCTCCATCAAAATTAACCTCTCAGATCTTTCCTCAGCTTTACTCACCCACATCCGATGGCCATTGTTTAATGTGTCTAACTCATCCCTGTGGCCCACAACAGATCTCCCCCCACCTCCAGCATCATCTCAAGGAAAAGGAAACAAATATCCTGGAATTAAGGAAAAGGAAACAAACGTTCTAGAAAAGAAAAAGACCATATATTACGTGCTGGGAAAAAGAAACCGGAAGACAGGGCACTATACTATGTTCTTTAGGAAATAAATATACATGATTAGGAAGGATCAATGCACGATTAGGAAGTAATGCATGTTTAGGAAGTAATGCATGATTAGGAAAGATCAATGCATGATCAAGAAGTAATGCATGATTAGGAAATAATGCAATAATTAGGAAGGATTAGTGGCGTGATTTTTGGTCTAGGCTTTTGTCGGATCAGTATGCATGAGCTATATTTAAGTAGCACTTGATGTAAATAAAGTATTTTTTGGTGTGAGTCTATACTTGTGTACACGTGAGTTTTGGTGTGAGTCTATGCTCGTGTACGTGTTAGTTTTGGTGTGAATAGTGCATACATGTGTTTGTAAGGAACATAAGTGAGGGTGTGATTCCCTAGTGAGAAAGAAATGAATGAGCCAGGATCATCACGACTATATAAGGCCTAAGGGAGAGACCCTTGAGAAACGATTAAGAAGCAATTAGTCATCAATCAAGAAGCTTTTTTGCCTTGAGAGCCTAAGAGCCGACGTGCCACATGTCGTCAACCTCTAGTCTTAGCCTAGTTTAGAGCATCCCATCTTGTAATCAGGGCTATACAATTCCTCTTTGTATTTCATATACGGTATACCGAAATCTCTCATACAGGACGTAGGGTATTACTTCGCTTGGGGCCCGAATCTATCTACATCTGGTGTCATTGATTTCGTGCTTGACTCTGCTCACTCAAAGGTACCCGAAGTATAAATCTTATTGTCGATTCCTAACCTTCGACAAGAGTCGAGAGGGGCGACGGCGAGTTGGGTACAGTGCTCTGGGCGGATGCCGCAAGGAACTGATCTCGGTGTTAATCCTCAACTGTCGTTATGACGTAGGAAAGTAAGTTTTTACCATCTGTGTAAGATACCACGATATTTTTGAATTATTATATCTCTTAATATCTTCACCTTTTAAAATTTTATTTGTACCTTTTAATACTAGCTAACTTAATATATATTTTGATACCTCGAAGAAGGATGAGAAAAAATCTTATAGGAAAATTTCTTTGGTTTGTTTGGATGGATGGATAGGAAATTTCGGTGTCCATACTTAACGTAACAATATATTGCATCAAGGCCTGTGTGTTATAACACAAATAAAAACATATATAAACCGCACGTCACATAAAGGGCATTGGAAAAAAAAATGCACATCACAACACGTAAGAATATTATCACCATTGTAAATAAGAAAAGTGAAGAGCCAGACACCAATTTTCTGCCCTCCATGGCCACCCATCTCCCTACCCTCACCTACCCAAAACAACCACCACCTCACACAAAGCCAATACACAACTTGCTACTTTGCCAATTTGCCACCCCCTCCACCACCATCAACAGCAAAGCCAGAACACCATTGCCTGCCCCCACAAACCCTTACAAAACAAAGCAAAAGACAAACAGTTTGACACAATGACCCTACAACATTTGCCATGCACAATATAGTGATGCCTTGTTTCTTTTGGCCGCCGCCTCCGATCTAGAAGCTGTAGCACTGGTACAGCAATTCTATGGGCTGCTGCATCATTTGCATCCCTGATGTCCATGCAATTTCACTGAGAACATCATAACTAGGAGTTGATGCAGTCATCAAAGTGGATGGATAAGTAGTTGTTGTAGCATTAGCGAAATTGTTTGCATGCATGTTGCAGATGATCTCATGCAGTACACACAGCCTGCTCTCCAGCTCCATCAGCTGGGTGCGCATCACCGAGTTCTGAGCTTCTGCTGCTGCATAGCTTTGGGCAGTAATGTTCAGTGCCGCGATGAGTTGCTTGTTCTCCCTCCTCAACTGGTTCACCTGTTTTGTATATGAACATAGCATTCTTTTTTAACAAGAATATTTGGATTTAGTGAAGGAAGCTGTGTGATTGACAGAGCAATTGTTCGGCTTGTGTACTTTGTATAATTTCAATGGACTGATTGGCAATGTTCGTTTACATATGAATTCAAGCTACGTTCTGAGATATTGTGTTACTCATCAGTAATATTAATCCCAAGAACCAGCCAGCTGCCGGAGGATGGTTTTTGGTTTTTCGGATAACTTGGAGAAAATTGGATGAACTCGCTCCTATTTGAAGCTTTGACTGTGCTATTTTCGTACATCGATCACAGGCAACTAGTTCGCTATCACCTTTCTCATTGGGAGTGATGGTGACATTTCAATATTGTTGAAAGTATTATGTAAGAAGCAATTAGTTGGGGCCCCTTAAGAAAAGGGCACCGTGCATTATTGGAGCTTGCTTGAGCAGGTCCTGCAGCTCAAGTGTCCTTTTTCATCTGATTTTGCATTTTTGTGTCAAATTCACCTGCACATGAGTGCAAGCTTCAATAGATAGTAAAGCCAGCAATTAAAAAGACTACAAAATATACCCACTAACAAGGCTTAAATTTCCAGTTATATATAAGCATAATCGACACGAACCTGTGAGGTAAGGTCATCGAGGTGCTTCTGCTTCCGCAACCTTGAGATCTTTGCCGACCTTCGGTTCGACTCCATCCTTCTCTTCCGCTTCAGATCCATCCGGGCCTGGAGCTCCATGTCACCCTCTGACCCAGAACTCCGGGTCCCATTTGGTGGGGTCCCACCTGACAGGGTCATGCTCAAGAAATTCTTCGAGTACCCTTAGTGCTTCACCCAGAAAAATACCTTCACACTGTTGTCACCCCCAGTTATGTCTAGACGCTATAGTTTCCAATAACAAGTATACGAAGGATATGGTGATATGTTTGTGGTATTGGACGGATCTACAAGAAGAGATGAACTACTGGAAATAGCTTGGACTAGCTAGAATCTTACTGAGAAGACATAGAACCAGTAGAGGAAGACAACGGAGAAGGAGAGAACAAGATGGGAGCCTAGCCGGAGCGTCGAGCTGACCATAAATCCAGAGAGGAGGACCTCGGAGAGGACTGGTGACATCTACCAAGTCACGGCCTCCCCCTACTAGTCTATCATCGATCAATTGCCACAAATGTTATGTTCCTTAACCCTACAAACAAGGTTGATGTTCTATATATGCACGTAGAATATATGTATGCTGAAGAAACAGTAGTAACTATATGTGATCTAAACTTGATGGCAGGTAAAAATTTCTGCAGAGTCTGTCTCCCCAGGAAACCTTGGTTCTCAATGGGAAAATTCTGCAGAGTTTCTGCCTTGGTGCATTGAGGATCACCAGATGAGAAGAGCAAGACGATCGAGGAAGGTGAAGGGCGTGGACAGCAAGAGATGCTTGGAAGAAAGAGAGCATGCAAAAGGGGCTGTGCTGCAGGAGCAATGAAACCTTAGTGAGGAAGGAGAGGAGGGGAAAAGGGAATTGAGGCTTGGAAGAGGGGCTCATTTATAGGTGAAAATGTGGTGAGCTTTCGTGACAAAAAAAAAAGGAGAAATAGTATTTTGCTGTAATGAAGAGTGGTGGTGACTGCTGACTGGTGAGACAGCGAGCAAAAACATGGGGAAGAAAAGCAGAGGTTGATGGTGGGCAGTTGCTTGTGGGATTAGAATCTTCTGTGGCATCTAGGGATAATTGCAAAAGGTTAACCAATCAATGTTTCATTGAGGATGTACGAGGGGCAACCTAGAGCAGCGTGAGCATGATCTTTCATGTTAAGTATAGCTCATGAGTAATAACACAATTCTTCCATATACAAATTAATTAATCTCATGTAAGCACAGCTTGCACCTGTCTTCTGTAGTGCCATTTTTCAGTCGTTTGTTTCCAGCTGCTAGTGTGTAATAGGGAAGAACATTCACCGTAGGTGTTTTACTGAGGGTAGATCAATTTTTTTGTTGGGAAGTTGTGAAGATATTTGTAGATTGTGGGGACGATAATGTGGTCTAATCTCTAAAGCATACCACATGCCGTCCACTGATTTAACTACTGATAACGCTGCGAGGCTGCCCGGTCACAGTGTGTTTGTCTGCTACCATTTCCACTTGTCACCTTTTTACATTCAGAATACGCTTGCCATGAACATGGATTAAGAAAAGTTACAACATAACTAAAAACCTGCTAAAACATATTTTTATATATATAGTGTAATTACTTGGGACATCATAATCCAAGACGGGTATTTCCCTAATGTATTACATGTGATTTTTTTGAAATTTTTACAATGTATTCCAAAACGGGTCAATTTTTAGTTTCTATTTCTTTAAAAGAAATGTTGGCAATTTGCAGATCTTCATGCATCAAAAAGTAAAGACCTGAATTACGTAGACTGAAAAAACAATGGTTCTATCATGGGTGAATATGATATGATATAGAAAAAAATTACACGGTGAATCAACAAGTTAAATGTTCCTTTTTGTTCTCCAAAAAAATTTATTTCAGTTCCAAGAAATAATGCAAAATTATGTTAAAAATGGTAAAAACAAGACTCTAAAATCAGGATGAATTATTCGTGACTTAACATATACATCAACATAAAACAGAACTATAACTATGATCTGTCTACATAAACTCCACTCCTCAATGGAAAGAATAGTTTTTCTGAACACTATATTTCTACCTGTTTGTATTTCAGTTATCTCTAAAAAAAAGTCAACCAAATATTTTGGAGGAAATTTTTTCCCATGTAGAACAATTTAAATAGGAGTATGTTAACTTTTAGGAAATGTGGAGTGGTGACTATATTTCATATCTATTTTAAAAAAAAGCCACCTACAGACGCTTTACGCCCAATCATTCCGGATAACGCTTGCATCCTCTGTCTTACCGCGGTATTTCATATCTATTTTTTAAACTAAATTTAGCTATAGTTATTTAGGTGAAGTACTCAAAAAAGATGGAAAACGAGTTTGAAAAGATTTGTGGAGTGTGCACACTACTTCTCTGCTTTAAATAATAGTGCACTTAGCACAATGACTAGGAAAGGTGATAATATGGACACAAGATGAAGCCGCAAGACCACAAAAAATTTGGGGAATACTTTCTTCTGAAATGATAATAAAAAATGATGATTGTTTTGTAGAAGTTTTGGTGAAGATTTTTTCCAGAGCTGAGTGCTATCTACATGCGAATTGCAAGTGCAAGCATCGCAATCTTCTCAAGGCGGGTTGTTGGCTACCTTCTGATCATTGTCCAAAGGGAAATAAAACATATAAGCGAGTATTACTCATAATTTCCTTGTTTAGGTGCAAGCAATAGATCTTTGAATCCCCATGATTGGTTAGGTAACAATCATGACTGGTAGGTGCATATGTGACACTAGTTTCATTTTGTCGTTGGCTCACTAAATTATGGTCTACCACCTTGCTTAGATCATGTCATCTATTACTGAAGACAATTATAATTTGTGAAGGCAGTAGGACCACTGGCTAATCCTCCCTGTATATCAGATTTGATCATGACTTGTATAGTTCATAAATTGGCTAGTCTTCTCTAGAAGGATCAAATGCTCTCCCAATATGTGAATTGCCCATTAGATAACCAAAGGTCAGGGTAGGAGATTTTCAGTTCACTTTTATTGGCTTATAGTTTAGAACACCACTCCCCCAATGTGTCGAAACGATGTGGTTTTTGATAGAATTTTTTTTAATCCGTTGCAAGTTATCTATATTTGCATCAACTGGTTGGTCCGTACTGCAACGTCAAGAGGCAAGAGATGTGGTGATAGCGGCATGCAGATCTCTGGAGGTCGTGGTCAGAGATCTCTTCATCAGATATGGGTGGAGATTTAGTAACGGGCTATGTGCGGATTGAGACTTTCTGTTCCAGAGTTTTACAGTTTGTTACAACTTTCTTTCAGTACATGGATGTATCTTTTTTATAGTAGTTTGGCTGTAACCTTGTAATAAATGGTTAGATGTGTGCATCTCCCGATGTAGAGGTTGGGAGATATACTCTTCTATTATCAAAAAATTTAACCTATAGCACAATTTTGTGGTTGTTGTTATTAATTTTTCTTTTTACTAGCCAAGCAAAAGTAGCCATTACATAACTCAATAGATGAGACAAAAAAAAATAACAGGGCTAAAAAGGTTTGGCTAGCTAAATTAGGTCAGGGAAACTTCAAATCACTTTGGATGGCTGAAAACGCAAGCTAGCATTGCATCTAGACTATCCACTGAAAACGCAAGCTAGCATTGCATCTAGACTATCTTCCTGTTCCAGACGTCAGAATATGGAGCAGCTTATTTTTTCAGAACCTGTGGCGTATTTTTCATGTGTCAATAAACTGCCCATGGATGAAGTACTGCTTAAATACAGCATAGGATCAGGGTTCAAAAATAGATGAAAATCACTCAAAATCGCTATTTTTTGACCCTATCGAGCCGGTTCGAGATTTAAAACTTGTTGGTAAACCGGTACAATTCAAATTCAAATTCAAATTCAAATAATTTAGGAAATTTAGAAAAAATTATCAAAAGGTGTTAAATTTTTTAAAAAACTTTTGTGTGAGGTCCTGAGGCAATGTTAATGATGCTGTAAAATTTTTAGATGATTATCAGACATATGTATTTTTAAAAAAAATTGACAGTGCTACTGTCTTTGTATATGTTCTTCTGTTTTTGATTTTCTAGGGGCACTAAATGAAATTTAATATTTCTGAAATTTTTTGTGTGAGATCCTTCCTCTAATGATGCTATAAAATTTTAAGATGATGATCAAACCTGTGTATGTTTTTAAAATTCTAATAGTGCTACTATCTTTGTATATGCTCTTCTATTTTTTATTTTCTAGGGGCAATAAATGAGTCTGATATTTCTAGAAATTTTAATAAATGATCCTCAGGTACTCTTTATGATACCATTAAAATTTCAGAGCATGATAATGCCTATAAAGTTTTATAAAAAATCTGACAGTGTAACTTTTCATTAATTGCTGTTTTCGATTTTCCAGAAGTACAAATGAATTCAAAAATTATTGAAATTTCTCTGAGGTATTTTATAGATTAATTGGGATGTATTCAATTTTTTTTCAATTTTTCTTAAGTGTGCCGAAAATCAAATAGAACCAGTCAAAAATCGGTGAGGAGAGGACGTCGCTTAGTTTGCCGATTTTTGATGAAAAATCGGTGAAAATTGCTCGTAAATTAGTAAAATCAGTCGATTTTTATTTTTATTTTATTTTGCTAATTTTTGACCGCCGATTTCAAAAAATGTGACTTCAAAACCATTCGATTTCGACCGATTTTCCACTAGTTTTTGCTGATTTTCGACGGGTGGAAAATCGGTCGAAAATCGAAATTCAATATTGTGAACACTGCGTATTGATTTCCTTGATGTTCTAGTTCAATTGTACCAGAAAAACAGATACGTAAAAGTTTGTTTGGCCTAGTTTCAATTTATAAATTTGTATGCTAAACTAGAACTGTACTACGTGAACCGAGGCTTTGAAAATACTCTCCCTCATTTCATTGGTACTCGGTCTAGTGTTTAATCTTATATATAGGTCAACTCTGATAAACTTATGAAACGCTAAAATCTGGAACAATTTGGACAAGCAATTCTGTGAAATCCACAACAAATGCCAAAATAGATTGTGGGTTTCTACTAAGCTTTCAACTCAATATTGGAGCAAATGTGTCTCTGTTCAAAGCTTAGGCAAGTCTTGCTCCATTCAAAATACGACAAAATAAAAGGTTTGATTGCAACGAACAGAGTAGAGCACCAAGAAAGAAGAGGTACTGCTGACGGAGAGAAAAAGGCAGATCAGAATTCTTTCAGTGCAAAAATGTCAACACATTCATGCACCAAGGAAAATTCTGCATCCATTATCATCAGTACAGCCAGATGCAGTGACTTCTTGTCAATAAAAGATCAATACGAGGCTTCATTCTGAGTTACAGAAAATAGGTGTCGACAGATTCATAGGTCCATCAATTTAGGCTACTGCATAACTTCAGGAGGGCAAGAGTGGTTCTGCGCACCGGAGTTGTCTCTTTTTTTTATATAATTCTTCTCTATAGGAAGCTTCCGTTAAACTTTTGCCAGAAACTCGGTGCTCACAGCAGCACCTACGAACCTCAGCACGGTGTTCTCCCAAAGGAGAAATGAAATCATCTTAGAAAGAAAACCATCGTCTGATTTCGTATCAAGAGAGACGAAATGGGACCCAAGTGACTCGAAAACGTGAGGAATCCTCAAAGCATGGTCTCAAACTATCAACGGATGGATGGCCTGTTTGTTTCTCTCGTAAAGGTAGACAGAGAAAAGCAAGTGCACCGAATCGCCCGTGGTTTTTGCCACAGGGAATTCTTCTTACGTACGCTAAATTTGATATAAATAGATAGTTCTTTTCGATCTAATTAGCTAGTATTTATTAATATATTTTTTTCTCTAGTAGTAGAATATTAGAGATACTCTTATACAAGTAGTTTATACCTTTATTTGTTAAAGATATTTCTACTATTCTACTATCAGATAAAGTATTCTAATATAATCAATTATATCAAAAAGAACAAATGATGCATATCAAATTTAGTATACCGTAAAAAAAGCCGACAGAACTTGAGCACATGTACATACTAGTGCTGGCGTACACAGCCTTTTGCGTTCTGCATTCCTGGAGATGCACAGCCGCAGCTGACACCTAGTCTGTTCCACAGTCGAATTTCTGACGTCTCGCACAATAACGAGCGGTCTTAACTGCTGAGGCATCGTATAGTCCTGATCTACACCCAATGTTTAGCAAAGTAGTATATGTAATAAGTTTAACAAGAGTTGTTTGTGGTGGCTTATTACAATTGCAGCTGTAGGAATGTAAAGTAGGAATTTGAAAACTTCAACTCTTGTGCTCACTAACCTAGTAGCATTGGCTCGTAAATGTCAACCTCTTGTGCATGCTTCTTAATTTGAAAATCATAGGTAAAACTGATAGTATTCGTGATTTTTTATCAGCATCGTCATACGAACTTGGATCCTCTACCATAAGTTTAATTAACTGCATTAGCCACGCAGCTCATGCAAATACATTGACCATCGAACAAGAAGTTTAATGGTTTAGACAAAGACGAAGAGAGGTCTCAGGGCACTCAAAAAACTTTTTTCGAGATCTTTATGCCTTCCGAAAGGAACTGCATTATTCATGCTTTTTTTATGTTTCTCTCAATTTTATATTTCAGGTAACTAAGCAAAAACAATGCTCTAACATATTTGTTATTATATTATGACAACAAATGTCTAGTATGATCACTTTACTGTATAGACGTCACATATTTTTTTTTTCTGAATTATATATGTTATTATATATATACATCACATATAAAGCACTTTAATATATTATATGTTTTTTCTGCACACATATATTTCTGACATTTTCATACCCTTTTCCCCATAATCCAACAGCTGATAAATCCAACTAAATTTTGATCTGGAAAAACAATTCTCTGACAGACTAATGATAGAGCTATACTAATTAGATAGGGCCTCTGTTTTACTTGTTACCTAAGAATAGTTGCTTCTTCCTTTGAATCTTTAGAGGAGGAAGGCAAGCAGATGCAAAAGCACATAACCAAGGGCAAGTCCTTCCCGATCCAGCGTTACTCCCATGAAAGCATAAAAACTAGGTCAAAACAAGCAAGGGATGCACATTACACGACTCGTGCTGCTGATTTGCTAGATCTATCACAAATCTTTCTGCATTTTTTTTTCAAAGCGCAAAGCAGAGAGAGGAACTATAGCAAAGGACAGCACAGCAACTGAATAGGCCTAGGGTTAATATATCCAACATGCATGAGAATATGAGAGAGTAATACTTCCTAGTTAAGTAAGGAATCCTGTTGGTCGAACATGCTATATCCGGCGCCAACAAAGCCACAAGCAGGGAAAAGGAGACGACATTGTTGTAGAGCACGATCTGTGCAAACCTTTTTTGGTTAAATATGCGAATAGGCATTGTTCTTTTCAAGAGAATGTATAAAGTCAGACTAATTAATTTAGCAGACAGCTATTTTTCTGAATTGAACGATTAATCACCAACACTTATAGACTGATTAATTTAACAGACAGCTATTTTTCTGAATTGAACGAGTAATCACCAACACTTATATACATAGGAAAATGAGGACGGGGAACTCTGAAACAAACCAGATGAGTATGTGTCTAACATTGACAAATCAGTCAAGCCCTAGTGATGCTGTTTTTTACCATTTAACCTCGCGCGGTCGATAAGCGATGTCTCAAACATCCTTTCATGCATAGATTATATAGAAATATCTGGAATATAAGGGGTAAAGGAATGAGCACAAATGTGCTTCTCTTTAATGAGCTATTGATCAATAAAGCATGCCTTCTGTATAGTCAAATCCATATTGCAATCAACTTTAAGTCCATCGTTCACAACTAATAACATTGAGTTGAAAATATAGAAAATATTTTTTGTCGGACTCAACACATTTTTTAAATAATATGTATAATAAATTGGTACTAATGTGCACTTCTATGCCACCCTTTTTTCCCTTTTTTTTTGCGAGTGACCTTTTATTTTTCTTTCTTTTCCATTTGTAAGTTGCCAGTAACATACCTGCAACACTTCAAATATGTGTGGCTAAATATTGGGAAACTCCATTAGCTAGATGCCATTTTCTTCTTGTTCCATTTGAAGAGATCTCTTTGGGGACTCGTAGCTCTCTTCAAGGAAGACAAGCTCGACAAGTGTCCCATAAAGATCGTCCTACCTTTGTCACAGGTCACAGCGGAATTTTTTTAAAATAATACATTTTCAAAATAATTTTATAAAAATAATACTAAAAAATTACAAAAATCGACAAAAGATCTATCTCTAAATAAATTAACGACATGCCTTCTTTTACCAATTCAATTGGCGACAAAGTTACAGAAGCCTCAACCTTGTCGACCAAACAAATACACGACAAAATAATCTACTCCCTCCGTTGATAAATATAAGGCGTATTTTGACTTTGCACAAGGATTAAGGTTATGGTGAAATTGAGAAAGGCATGAGAGGAAATGACTTACATATCCCTCTTAATTTTCTTGGAAGACGAGAGATAATGAATAAATGCATATTGTTGAGAGAGAATAAATAGGGGTATAAGTGGAAAAGCTCATTAAATCTACATGCACACCTTATATTTTTCAACAAGACCATTCAAACTATAGGCCTTATATTTATCAACGGAGGGAGTATCAACCAATTCAAAATGACGATAGAGCTTCTGTCCCTAATTGAAATGGCGATAGTAGTATATTTTTGTAAAAACAATTTCGGGGTATTGTTTTTGTAAAATTATTTTAAAATGTATTATTTAGAAAAATTCGGTGAAGCATGCGTTTTACAATTATTGGAGAACAGGGGAGAGCATGATTTGTGTGGTCCCATTTTCAACGAGGGAAGTCCATATATTAATTCAGTCACTCTCCATGAGCTTTTCTAGTGATGGAAGATCTTTACTTCTGGTGCTCATTTTGGAGCGCAATAAATGGTTAATTACGTGAGTGATGACCGAATTGGTGGAACGCACTTGTGAACCAGCTGAGCTTATCCTCTTTTCCATCTTCCAACCCCATAAAAATTTTATATACTTCTAAGCTTGCTCAGCTAATATTCCTGAGAATAAGCTGGTAAGTTGCTGGACAAGTATCAATGGCCCTTGTAAACTAAGGCCTCGTTTGGAACGCGTGAACAGAATGTTATACCGTTTAGAACCTTACAGAAGCTAAAAACGCATAATAGCTTTAAAGGTATCATTTAGATGTTAACCAAGAAAGGCACCAGAATATAAGAGACAAAAGGAAAGACATAAAGTAAGACATGATCGATGTCGATTTTCTACTATATATAACTCAAATCGAGGAAATTTTGGAATACAGTACAAGAATCGGTCCGTAATTAGAAATCGGTACAACATGTTCGCGTATTTACGAAAAACACAGTCTTACCCAAAAGTTGAAAATTCGTTTAATCTTACCCGAAATTTCAAATTCCGGCTAACTTGTAAATGAAAAATCAAATTTCGGGTATGGGGCCCACCCCATACCCTAAATCTGAAATTTCGGGTATGGGGTCCATACCCGAAATTTCGGGTAGGGTCCATACCCGAAATTTCAGATTTCGGGTATGACGTGGCACACTCGCCAGCACGGTAGAAAACTAGAAAAATAAAACGAGGACCCAAACGATGTCGACAAATTTTGAATTTTTTTTTAAAGGTTCCTGACAAATCAATGATACTCCCATAAAAACTTCAGATTATTGTAAGATGTGAGGAATTTTTAAAAATTCAAACATTATGACTATCCTGATAAAACGCTGACCGACAAGTTTGAACCGAAAGAAAAATGAAGCAAACCACGTTAGAAAATTTTCAAATTTGTTTTACATGGTTATTATGAATCACTAATGTTCCCAAAAAAATTTCATTTGATGATCAAGCATTACGAATTTTTAAAAATTCAGACAGTGCTACTATCCGATATGGCTTTTATCAGGACAGTAGCACTGTCTGAATTTTCACAAATTTATAAAGCTTGATCATCATATGAAAACTTTATGAGAACATTATTGATGCATCATAACCATGGAAAAAAAATCCAAAATTTTCTGGCGTGGTTTGTTTCATTTTTCATTCAGTTCAAACCTGTCGGTCAGTGTTTTATCAGGATAGTTGTAATGTTTGAATTTTTAAAAATTCCTCAAATCTTATAATATTCTAAAATTTTGATGGTAATATAATTTATTTGTCAGAAACCTCCACAAAAAATTTTAAAATTTTTCAACGTCGTTTGGGTCCTAGTTTTATTTTTTAATTAATCTGTGAATTTCGTTCGCAGGAATTGGAATTTTTTTAAAAAAATTCCAGCGAATTGAGTTCGCAGGAATTGCGGATTAAAAAAAATAAAAAAATTCCAGCTGAACCCGTTCACTGGAAAAGAAATAAAAAGATCCCGCGAAGACCGTCAGCTAGAATTTACTGTTCACAGGCAAAATTATAATTAGTATGACGATACTAATTGATTAGCAAAATCGTAATTCAAAATTTTAAAGATATTTAAAACACTTCTTTTGGAGGAAGTGGCTGGGCAACTGTCATCGAACTTAGGTACTGATAAATGTGTCCACTAAAAGTCCGGGCAATCAATAATTTGAAATTATTTAAAGAATTGATTTTTTTAGAAATTGCAAAACGATGGTGGGAGAGGGAGATCAGAGAGAGTGCGATTCTGAGATCAGGGAGAGTGTGATTTTTGTAGCCTTTTGGGCAGCCTGTAAAATGTCATGTTTAAATATAATTTTTAGGAAGAATGGACCAGATTCGCTTGTTCTTTGATATATGCACTACCATATTTTGGAAAAATATGTAATTTACACCTTGTTTTGCATCTAATTTCCACTAGTGCAATAACACTAAGTATTATAGTCGACAACAACTCATGTCATGTTTTTTAGCCTTTTCAGCGGCCCGTAAAATATCATGTCTAAATGGAATTTTTATGAACAATGGACCACATTTGATATTTCATATATGCACTATCATATTCTGGAAAAATATTTAATTTACACCTTGCTTTGCATCTAATTTCCACTAGTGCAATAACCCTAAGTATTATAGTCGACAAGAACTCATGTTATGAATAGTTCCCAGGAAGCACTTAAATTATTTGTTGAACATATATAAGGGCACATACACCGAAAGTTCAGATGATGAAATAAGCAATAGATTAGATTATATTACAAAGGCATTACAATAGTGACGAAATTGCTTGATGAACTAACTAATGAAAGCATTGTTTATCATGGTGGAACAAGTGATCATTCTGCCTATCTGGGTAGAGCGGGAATGATATCCGACATTTTCTGCATATTACATCACCCGTATAAATTTCGCGATTTGTTCTCGGACACAACTCAATCCCTACTATGAAAGAACTCCATGGGGATCCGCAGTGCTCCCAGCTGTCGCCGATTGGGTGGCCTATGCCGTACGTCTCGGGTGTATAAGACATAATTTTTTGGTCTTTTTATGTGGATTTCTGCCCTCCCATATGGGCATGTCATCCCGATTCCCAGCGTCCCCTATGTTAATACCACCCGGGTTCCCGGATGGTCTACGTAACGCGTCAAGGATTTGTTGCGTGGTGCGGACCTCGACCGGCTGCTTCCCCTTGTCCCTTCCTCTTCGAGAGGAGGTACCCTCTTGCACTTCTGGTGCGCTGGCTGTTAGCGGAGACTTGCCAAGACGCCTGCTCTGTTTCGGCTCGCACTTCACTGTATGGTGCAGGAGGTGTGTGTTGGGCTTATCCTTGTACAACCGGAAGCGTGCCCTGTAGTCAATGCAGTATGCCCGCTATGGTCGTTGAATAATACCGTAGGCGTACTCGTGGTTTGGCTTTTCTGGGCGATAGTAGCACCACGGAGAGGGTTGCTCCCCCAGTTATCCCATGCTGGAAGTTTGAGATGCGGGTGGTACGTCTCCGGGTCCACCCAGTTGAAGTAGCCGGACCATTCATCCTCGGCCAAGGGGCACCGGTAGAATCTCCGGTCCGCTAGATCATCGTCGCAAGTATCAACCACTGCCTGCAGGCCGTGTTCGCAGAAGTCGGGGCTTGCGGGTGGCCCTTGAGGAGGTTTGTCCTTTGACTTGAGCAATTTCGCAAGTTTCTTTTTGAACTCCTGTATGCGATGAACTGGTTTAGAATTACTACTATGTGAGTGAAACATGAGTATATCTCATGAGACTCACCGATTGGTTGGCCCCTTGCCCACTGGCCCCGAACTCTGGTCGATCTAGAACGGGGACATATCTTGGCGACCTCTCCCACCGGGTGAAGTTCTCGGGCGAAGCGGGGTAGGCGTCATGGCAGTTGTAGATAAATTCGTTGTCACGTCGTTCTGGCCCGTCGATCCATTGGAAGAAGCAACACCGGTCGTTGTGCTGAAAAAAGGAAGAACAGTGAATGAAATGGTATTGTAACCTTGTATTGTATGGACACCATTAGGTTTACCCGGTAGGGGTGGGCACAACAGTAGTGAGCGCGGGCAGCCGTCTCTCTGTGGGTAGATTGCATCATCTTCGCTAGAAGGTTGCAGTCGCATTTGGGTCGGGGCAACTCCGACAGAACTGGGGCGTCGACACTACTGGCATCCGGGTATTCGGGGCGGGATAAGTCCTGCTTGCCGAAGAGGCGACGATAGAATGACATTGTGCCCTAATTTGTGTAGATTCAACCGACGTTTTATGGCTGGTTTGGCGGTGTTCGATGTCTACCCCTCGGCCGATTTTATAGTGGTGGTGAGAGGTTACTCCACACAACTGCAGCACTTGTCGATTTTGACGGCCTGGCATCCTCTGTGAAAAGCTTCACGACGTGTCACCCATCATCAAAGCTGCACGACCTGTCACCTTCTGAGAAAAGCTGCACGACTTCTCACCCTCTGAGAAAAGTTGCACGACGTGTCACCCTCTGTCAAAGGCTGCACAACGTGTCACCCTCTGTCGAAAGCTGTACGACGTGTCACCCTCTGTCAAAAGCTTCACGACCTGTCACCCTCTGTCAAAAGCCGCACGAGCTGTCACCCTTTGTCAAAAGCTGCATGACCTGTTACCCTCTGTCAAAAGCCGCACGACCTGTCACCCTCTGTCAAAAGCTGCTTGACCTGTTACCCTCTGTTGCCTTGAGATGGGTAGTGCTGTCTCGCTTGGTGGTGTACAGAGTGTTGTCGAATCAGCTTGAGAAAGCTGATAGCAGCGTGCTGTCACATCGCGTTGCGAAGGCTGGGGTGTGCGTCGTCCAATCGTCCACTTTGAGAAAGCGTGCAGACGGACAACACATGGGTGATTTGACATGACTATGAGCTACAATTAAAAATTTCGACAAATTTAAGAGAGGTGGCATCATCAGACATTCTGAAGATGACAACACATGAGTGATTTGACAAGACTAGTATATACAATAAATTAGAAAAGACAACTTCAGAGAAAGCTGGCATCGATTTATTTCAAATTTGGCAACACAAGGGTGATTAAACATGATACATTGGGTGGCAGAGAACATTTCGCACATAATCATAGCCAAATGACTACATACTGGGTGGATTGGGGCACCTCCTATGGTCGTGTCCAGGTTGTTTACATAATTTGCATTTTCGCAAACCGTCCACCGCATCAGCCACGTCCATGTCACCTTGCAATCTGGTGCCCCTTGGCCTCCCATGTTGTTTGCGTCTAGTCGCGGGATATGGTTTCCACGTTGGGCCTTCCATAATCTTGTAGTTCGCTCCGATTGTGAACGAACTCATCTTCGGACGCCATGTGTTCTTCAAAGCATGCGTGGTGTAGTAAGGCAAGATGTACTGTGATGCATCGTTCCTACCCATGTCGCGACATGCGGCGAGCACATGGGAGCACGAAATGTGTTGAAGCTTCGGCTTGTTGCACGTGCACATCACTTGCTCGCCCCCTAGCTGACACTGTTGCACGGTGTCCCCCGCGAGATACCCGGATGCATGTCTGCGCTTGCACATAACCTCAAATTTATTCGTCCCCAGGTCATAAATCCTTGTACGGTGGAAGTGCGCCTTCTTCCTTCTCTCCGCGAGCATCTTCTCCACTCTGGGTGCGTACGCGGTAACGCACGCCTCGGCCGTGTTACCGCGATCTCGGAAGTAATCAGCCGCTCGGTAGAATGTGAGCTCAATGATTGAACATAACGGAAGAGTACGCACACCCTTCAGGACGTTGTTAAACGCCTCCGCTATGTTCGTTGTCATCATGTTGTACCTATGATGGTGTATGTCAGCTTGTATGCAAATAAATACAAGGAGGTGAAATGATTTGCGTTAAGTTATGGTTCGTCCATACCTCGCTCCGTTCGTGTCGTGGAGTAGCGCCCACCGCTCCGCTGGCTTCCCCGCGATCCACTGGCTGAAGGTGGGTCGAGTCCGAGAAACCATGCTCTGGCCTCCCAACATTTGCGAACGGAGTTGCAGCTCCTGGGATTGGTCGTCCTCCATCATCTTTCGTGTGGTCTCATGCAGCTGTGTCCATATCGCGTTGAACTTGTGTGCTTGGTTCTGTAGGCACATAGCTTTGAATCTCTTAACCAGGGCCTTGTTCTTGTACCTTGTGTACAGGTTCGCACCAAGGTGGCGCATGCACCATCTTCTCTCGACATCGGGCCAGCTAGTCTCGGAGGACGTGTTGTCGTGCATGACATCCAACGCGTGGAGGAGGCCTTTGTTCCTGTCCGAGACAACACATACGCGCTCCCGGCTACCGACGACCCGGCTCTTGAGTAGAGTCAGGAACCACAACCAGCTGTCATTGTTCTCGCTCTCGACGAGAGCGAACGCCACCAGGAGGATTTGGTTATTTGCATCAGCAGCGAGTGCAGTCAGCAGCCCTCTCCGCCAGAGGTGAGGAAGGGTTTCATGCGCTGCATGTTCCCCTTTCTCCTAGGGGCCAACCTCTTGGTCGGAGGTCACCAGCTCACCTCAACCCCCCCGCAATCACTTTGTTGCCATCTTCCACCTTCATCTTCATGCGACCTTGGTCCTGCTGGCGATTTGTCTTGAGGGGACTTGCGTCTGCGAGCGATTTTGCTGACACGATTGTATAAGCAAGCTTACTGTGTTGAAGAAATAGATACGCATGGCATGAAGTGCAAACCTTGATGTTTGAGGTTCTTTTGTTGATCTTAAATGTAGAAATTCTACTTATGAATGTCAGGTATGAAACCTATATGACAACTAATCAGCACTTAGGTTTGTTAATTACATACTTGTAATACTTGTAAATGGACAAGGATCCGGAGAAGCTCAGTAAAGGTTTGGCTTGGACAGTGGAACAAATAGAGTGGATCTCATCTGACCTTAACAAAATTGCCCAAAATAATTTTAGTCCTGACACATGTCCATGTGGCAATGCACACAATGGT
This sequence comes from Otatea glauca, assembly GCA_036346275.1. NCBI lineage: Eukaryota > Viridiplantae > Streptophyta > Magnoliopsida > Poales > Poaceae > Otatea > Otatea glauca. Next base: position 27,353,915 of record CM070726.1, on the reverse strand, counting down.
TTAGTGATTGATATCGAAGCTATAGCTCACAGCTTTGAGCAAGTTGCCATACAGTCACGTGAATCGATGCAAAGAGATGAAGTAGAGCCGGAAAAGGATGCAGAGCCTGAAGGGGATGTAGACCCTGATCTGTGTCTTCCTTACGACTACCAAAGCGATGACGAGGGTAAACGTGATGATTGGCAGTATTGTGAAGATGAGGGTATCGACATTGATAGTGATGGCTCGGGAGTGTTCTAGTCCTGTTTTAATGTTAAGCCTTGTTAAGTTACTGTAATGCTGATGGATATTGCTAAGACTTGTTAAGATATTATAATGTTGATGGATGTTGCTAAGACTTGTCAAGATATTGAATGTTGATGGATGTTGCTAAGACTTGTTCAGATATTGTAATGTTCATGGTTCGGCCAAATGAATGCATGAATTACCTTATGACTAAAGGGTTTTATATTGTCAAACTAGGTTACTGGTTACATAGACAGGGTTTTGAAGAAGATAAATATTTTAAATATAGATTTCTTAATTGTTTTCGAGTTCGTCTATGAATATTATAACTTACGGAAAGCTTATTACTTAAGGTTGTTCAGCTATTAGGATTTATATGAAAAACATAACGTTATTTCTTTTGAATATGGTAGTCTATACTTTGGTTAGCATTTCTAAACTAACTTCATGAATTTTAGTGCTTGCCTGAGGTATTGTATTCATTGCTGAGAAGGCTTATATAGCATTAAAGTATGTTGTACAAAATCGGCAAACACATGAGTGTATGAATTACCTCATCACCTAAGGGTTTTATACTAATAGGATTTTGATGAACGGCAAGTTGCAAATAAAATATTTTTCTAGAATGCAGTATTACATATCCTAAATATCATTTGTAAGCTATTTTGCATTAGGTTTGCATTTCGACGAGTTATTCTACAGGCTGCCGAAAATGCTTCAATGTTTCTAATATTCAGAAAGCTTAACGCTTAGGGTTATTTTGCGAGCTAGTTTTATACTTTGGGGAGTACTTCTAAACTGGTTTCATAACATTTAGTATTTAGACGAGTTATTATATCTGTCGTTGAAAAGGCTTAAATGATCATACGGGGAATGTTACAATAGAATCTTTTCGCATATTATGGTAGTACATATGTCGAAGGATGTTTCGGGGCTATTACTCTATAATTTGTATCTAAACATGTTATTTCACTGAGTGTCCGGTGTGGATAAAATATTAACTCCTAACAATTTGATGAAGATAATATCCATTAATAACAGAGTGATCGTCAAAATGGTGATGTTTTTCAAGTGCTTGATGGTTTGATGTTCAAATATGGTTTTAGTACAAATTGACCCGGATGTAAGTTATTTTTTGCATAAAAGTCCAGGGTATCAGTAGGACTTGTTAAATTTTATGTATTACTGATGTACCTTGTTAAGACTTGTTGCAATATTCTATTGTTGATGGATGCTGTTTGATAACTTGAACACAGTTGAGAGAAAACTAGCCGGCAACATTGTATTTCAAATTTGATCATACAATAGTTATTTGACATGATAGCTAGGTTAAAGTCATCAATACAGTACACACAGCTGTAAAAAAAATCGTCAGTGCCTCCCTCCATGCCGTCCACCCTGCCTTCTGGTGAAGTCCTCTAGGGTGTCGTCTCTGGGGCATGTGTCTGCCTTTGTCCCGCGGCCTGTGATGGCCCATGCCTCCCCGTGCCTGCCGGTACGTCGAAATGCTCGTCTTGGGGAAGGAAGCCCGGCTGGAATGTGTATTGCCCTCCGCTCGCGTGGATCCAGTTGTACCACACACTTGCATCCTCCGTCCCTAGGGGAGCCGTATGCAGTACGCCGACGGCTGCCTGTGAGGTCCCCGCCTCGTAGGGAGGAGGTCCATGCTGCTGCACACCAAGTAGCCCAGCAGTGAAGGTAGGGGTGGACATGAAGTCGAACTAGAAATCTTCGGCCTCGCTCCAGTGCTGTGTGTGACTGACATCTGTCCCGAAGGAGTATGATACATGGGGCACCTCCGGTAATGCGGAAGGACCGGGTCCTTCGCCATGTTGTGCAAAGGCCTCAGCTGGTACCTCAACGGGGGGGACAGAATGACATCGCGATGAATGGCTCCATGCGTGGGATGTGGATGCACGACGTTCGGCGTCGTGCACATCGCCCTGCCGAGGGACGGCCGGTGCAGACCGCTGGCTGCGCGAGCTACGAAGGTGGTCCATGAGAGCATCTTCGTAGCTGCGGGCGGAAGGACGTGAAGATTCTCCAAGACGACGAATCGCCGAGAGGAATCGGGACCCCCTAGACGCGAGGTACCGTCTCATCTGATTTGCTGGTGACGAGGAGCTAGAGGTGCTTGCAGTTTGGGCCGCAAGTTGATCCGCTTGGGTATATAGCTCCGATCCCTCCTGTGTCTGCATGGCAGTACGGGGGTATTACAACTTGGGTAAAGAAATTTACAGAAGACATTAGTACAATATTGGGAGTACCAAAATATGGACTTGTCGAGATCGGTCCTCGGGGTAGGTCATGGCTCGTTCGTCGACCTCCTCGCTCAGTAAGGTGGGACACGTGCGGGCACGGTACCATGTAAGGTAGTTGTTATATTCCTCAGGGTCATATGGCCCAGAGTGATGGACAACCTATTCAAACGCTGCCTCCATCCATCGCGTAATGTGCGGAGCGTGGACGACGGTCCAGTTCACTGCGGCCGCACTGCCCTTCGCGCTTCTCCTACAATTGCAAGGACGTAAGATTTTGAAACTTGCATATAGGGGGCAAATATTGAAAATAATTAAATGCATACTCGTGAGAGCTCTCGCGCCCCGCGTGCCGAACAGGACTAGTGCCGCCACCCAAACTGCCTCTGGATTCCTTCGGGCGAGTATACCTCGACCACGTTCATGTACAACAGGAAGCACGTAGTCATCCACAGGCCGTGGTCGACCATGCAACAAGAAGACATACGACCGTCAGTCGCGAGCTCTTCGGCTCGTTGCACGGTCCATGGATCCCAGGTGACATGTTCTACGGTCAGCAAGTCCAAGTCGGCAACAACACGCGTGTAGCTCGCGTGGTCACCCGTCGGCGACCATCGCAGCCGGGCGTGCATCCAATGGTGCCCCATTGTGGGGCGAGTGGCATCGGGCATGTCGTCGTCTACGACAACAGGGTAGTACCTCGTACGTACCTCTGACCGAGAGATCGGAAGGTACTCCCAAATCCACATCTGAAGGAGTTGCAGGCATCCAGTGATACTGCCCCTGTAAGTCTGCCGATGGCATGCATCGCACAAACCATGGTAGGTGTCTGCTAGGACCGCAAATCCCCAGTTGTAGGCTGGGATGTCATCAAGGTTGGCGCCCAACTGACGAGTGATCCACACGATGTGCGGGAAGATGAGGTCTCCGGCGGTCGTCGTGAACATAAACACCACCCAACAAGTAGTACAGGTACACTTCGTAGTGGCGCCCCACGGTAGCTTCGTCGGCATCAGGTGGGCATGGATTCCTGCAGTCCTTGTAGCCAAGTCATGCAGACGTCATTTTCCTTCCGTTCGTATGGGACACCGAACCTGCATTAACTCCGGATTAAGAGAGTCCATAGTATCGTGCACATTACAAACATGAAATAATGTTGTGTCATGCAATACCTCTCCGCGATGTAGTGCTGCCAGCGCAGTCTGCTGGGGCGAGGAAGAACCAACGGCTGTCCCCTGATGGGCAAGCCGGTTAGCATGGCCACGTGCTTCAAAGTGATGAACATCTCACCGAACAGTAGGTGAAAGGTGTGCGTCTCCGGCCGCCATTGGTCCACGAGACCGGTGAGAAGTGCACGATCGATGGCAAGCATGGGTGTGGTCAAGCCTCCTCCGAGCTGAGCCCCGTCCATGAGGAGCGCAAACGGTAGTAGACCGGCACGAGCTAGTGGAATGTGGAATCGATAGTCCAGCTTTTTAATCTTGTGCAACGACTGGCAGAAGAGAGGGGGCAACTGAAATGTTAACGACAAAGTGGTTATGCGTCTTCAAAATAAGTGATGGTGGGTAATATAGTAATTAATCTGTCGGACCGTAGTTCCTGCAGAAATTGTCCTCGCACGATGTGGGGCATCGACTGACTCACGGAGAAGCTCTGGAACTACAATGGCCGCCATCACGTCCTGCTCAAACGAAACGGCTCAGAACACACAAGTATATTTGGACAAGTATATTTAGACAAACTTGAAAATTTTAACAAACTAAACACCGACGAACTAATCACGTTGTCTTCGCACTCTCCTCACGCTGTGCAGGTTCATGACACATCAGTGATGTTCCCATATAAATTTCAGATTATTTGTGGACGCTATGCCCAGCACGTGCATTGTTCATTGTTCATTATAAAAGTAGCCTTACGATTGAATAATCCTAATGTAATATCTAACCACATTTTCAGTTAGTTCCTACTAAAAAATGAGGATCACTAAATGGGATAGACATGTCCAATAATATTGAAGGACCGAGATGGCGAACAGAGGGGGGTGAATGGTCGCAAATAAAATTTCCCCCAAAATACTCCAACAAAAACCTCGACAAGATCGCTCAAAGGAAATCGTGAAAAACCTGAAAAACTATACAACTATGTGTACCCCAAGCTTGCATGGATAAGTACCATAAAATATGTGGGGATTTTTGAGTCACAATACTGGTTGTCTAGTGTCCAAGATAAAGAGGAATCAATTCAAACTCTTGCTTTTAGAAAGGACATCAATTCAAATCACAAAAGTAACTTCCAGAAAAGCAAAAGCAGAATTTCCAGAACTTGTCCTCAATTTGCACAGGAGGTTGGTGGGTTTCTGCAGCTCACAAATTTTGAGACTTTTTCTCCCTATGAGCATCAGTGTCGTGAAGAACTCCACCAAATTTATCCTCAAAAAGCCTTACAGAAAAAACAGGAAAAATCTAAGAACACAGTCTGGTCAAGAACTTCGAGCAGAAAGTTTGGGGCTCGGTTTTCACCTCATGGCGCCCAAACGGTGCAACAAATGAACTCCAAAATTTTTCTGCAAGTGGATATCAGAGTCCCGCACCTCCTCCAACAAGAATAACTTGAAAAAAAGTTTTCTAGATTTTTATAGACATCAAACACTGACTGCTGCGCGAAGAACAAGTTCTGAACAAAGTTGGAACTTGAAAGAAAAGATGTTCTCTACTCAATCCAAGAGTGCAAAAGAGATGTAAAACCATATGAACACACTCAAAACATCCAAGATCAGCAGCATTTAGAAGGAGGGGAGGCAAATCCAAATTACATGAAAGTAAATTATAGAAAGTAATTATGGAAAGTAAATGCTGAATTTAAATTGCGTAAAGTAAAGACATAATGTAAATACACAAAATAAATTCAGAGGTGGATGGATAAAACTTTCATTTCTGGAAGGAGAGGTTACAAAGCCTCAGTTTCATGTGGGCAAAGCTCAAAGGAGCATTCACAAACCTCAAAACCTTCAAGGGAAGGAGGCTACCCTTCCACCCCTATTTATACTACTCTTGGGCCACCTACCACCCTTGGATGAGTCCCTCAACCCTAGAGCACTCATCTAAGGGCTAGGATTAACCCACACACACAGCCATGCAAGGGCTAACCCAAAACCCACAAACATACCGGGTTTTCTTGCACGGTTTTCAAAGCATACTACCTAGACCCGCTAACCTATCAATTAGACCTCAATCCGACGGCCCTCATTGATCCACGCGGCATCTAGCTAGCATCATCTCCTTTCCTTGTCTTCTTGACTTGCCCGGACTCCGTCTTCGATCATCTTCCGGCGATCTCCCAACCGTCTGGACCTCCAACGCTCCTCGCCTAGTCCCGATCATCCTCCGCCTCACCATGACCTAGTACCGTCGCCCTGCAACCATCAAAGATAAGGAAAAACCTTTCATAGCAATGCCCACAATGATATGCAATAAACCCATCCAACTCATCACTACCGCGCCCATATGGCCGGTACTGCCACTCCTAGCAGAGACAACTCAAATTGCTTCATTTTGAAAATCAATCCAAATCAAACTCAAACTTGAGCACACCTTGCTCAAATAAAGTTTTACAAAGATCATAATAACCAAATAAGCATTCACATTTTTATCTTTTTAGTGATGCCTTTTCTACGTTTTCTCCCCCTTTTGGCAATATAGGCATCAATTTTTTTTATGTATGCATGAAATGCAATCGAAAGAGCTTTGAAGATTATCCAATTGATCAAAATGGAAGGATATTACACCAAGCTTGTCAATTTCAGAAGATGACTAAACTAAGACATGTCCAAGTACAAATACGAGCTTAGTTTTGAATATTTCATTTTTAGCAAGATTTGACAAGTGCAACACTTAGCTTTAGTTTCAAAAATAGAAGAATAGCCACTCTAAGGATCAAAAAGAAAACCTAGAGTTCAACCTACTCAACACTTTGGGGAATCTAGAAGAGCATACATGGTCCTTCGGGCTCTTTTATCACTTAATGCAAATTTTGATTTATCATCATACAAGACATAGAGGGGTGCAAATGTTTGACATTATTTGCATTCTTTACCCACATATGTCTTTGTTTTTAATTTATTTGCATTTTCTTTTGACAACCAATTGACTCAAGCCATATGCGACCATCTCAAGATGATCTCTTAAGAGGATGGTCTAGGTCAAACACAATGTATTCCAAGTTCATCCCAAGTGCAATGGGAAGCGGTCTTGTGAATGCAAGGTGTTGAGTCGTATGTGCACAAGAAGAGTCAATTTTGTTTAATTTTCATTTTTAGCACAATGATTCATGAGCAATTGAAGGACTCTAGCATGGATCAAACTAGTTTCACCCAAGTTGCTATAGGGACTCTAGAGAACTCCAAAATTTCTCAAATTATGGCACAAACCTCTAGAGAAGAAACCTAGCAAGTAAAAGCAACAAGTTTCATCAAGTTTTTCATTTAAGACTTTTTCATTTTAAAGCTTAGCAAGTTAAATGAACTTGGACATATCTCGAGCTAGTGATTTCTCCATATGATGCAAAGATGGTGTATAGCATGAAGAAGAAATCAATTGCATAATAGACAAAGCTCATTAAACAGAAATACAAATATATGCAATGCACGAACAGATTCCCAAACTCCCCCTCAACAAATGAATCAATTTTAAACTCAAATCTGGTTAAAGTTGAGTTATTATCAAGATTAGGCACAAAGAAAAATCGAATGAACTCAATAATAACCAAAAAAACAGAATGAGGAGAAGAAGTCGAGAAACTGCAAAACTGGATGGCTATAAAGCATAGAAAAGATATAAGAGACTCACTACGGCTTAGACTCGCTCTTATCTTCCCAGTGACTGACATAGGGAAGCTGACTCTAGATCCCAACTAAGGAGTGCACACAGACCCTGTCTACCTAGGAGGCCCAATACCTGCTAGACTTATAAGACTGTGAGGGAACTCAAACTAGAGAGATGAGAGAACAAGTAATCACGCATGATAGCAACCTAAAGCACAAGATAAGAGGTCCATGGAAGGCATGCCAGAAGTCTAAGTAAGTGAACTCAACTCAAGAAAACAAGCCCAAAGTCACCCAAAAGAAATACAAAAAAAAGAAAAGCGGGAAGAAAAACATATAATACATAATATACAAACCAGCTCCCCCTCACGAAAGGCCGTAAGGGCTCACGACTCCAAGCTCACTCCTCAAGGCAACAAATCTGGAGCTATCCAAAGGCTTGGTGAAGATATCGGCTAATTGAAGGTCACTCACGAATCGAAGCGCGATCTCCCTTCTCCACATGGTCTCTAAGGAAGTGATATCTAATATCAATGTGTTTGGTCCGGAATGTTGCACTGGGTTTTTAGCAATGCAAATAGTGAAGTGTTGTCACGTAAAAGTGGCACACTCTCTATCTCTAACCCATAGTCCCGTAAGGTCGATCTCATCCAGAGCACTGCTACAAAGAATCGGTCAGCAAAGAATATACTCGGCCTCGCGGTGGACTGCATAACCCTACACCGCTTCCTAGATGACCAAGAAACAAGAGAAGTGCCAATGAATTGGCAAGTGCCGGCGTTTTTCCTATCTATCCTACACCAAAGAAAGTCGGCATCGGAAAAGACTCTAAGAGATAGACAAGAAGACGAAGAGTACCAAATACCATAATCAGTGGTAGAACGAAGATACCTGAGGATGCGCTTGACCGCCTAGCGGTGAGAGGCGCGAGGAGAAGCTTGAAATCGAGAGCACAGACACACAGCGAAATGTATGTCCGGCCTCGAAGCAGAGTGAGGTACAAGAGGGAGCCGATCATGCTCCGAAACTCCTTTCGATCAGCAGGCTCACCATCCTCATCGGGCTCGAGGACAGCAGTGGTGGCCATAGGAGTCATCACCGGCTTCCCATCGACATATCAAACGCCTCAGAGGTCACTGTATACTTGCCTTGATGCAAGAAAGTACCTTCCCGAGTCCGCTTGATTTGAAGCCAAGAAAGTAGCTCAACTCGCCCATCATACACAACTCAAACTCAGGCTCATCACCTCGTAAAACCGAGACACAAGCGAATGAGATGAGCCACCAAAATGATATCGCCCACATAACCGACAAGAAGAAAATGAGACTCATGGTGTCCGATGAATGTAGTTTTGTCTACTATGTCCATTTTGAAGTCATGGTGAGAAGATAAGACTTGAGCCTCTCATACCATGCTCGGGGCCTACTTGAGTCCATACAAAGCTTTGGAGAGCTTGTATACATGACTCGAAACTTGGGGTTCTCGAACTCGGAGGTTGTTTGACATAAACCTCTTCCTCAATATAGCCATTGAGGAATGCACTCTTGACATCCATTTGATAGAGCTTGAAGCCCTGGGATGCAGAGAATACAAGCAGGATCCTAATAGCCTCTAGTCTAGCTACAGGGCAAAGGTCTCTCAAAGTCAAGACCTCAACCCGAGAAAAGCCCGTGCAACTAGCCTAGCCTTGTTGCGAATGACGACCCCATCCTCACTCTGCTTGTTTTTGAACACCCACTTGGTCCCAATGACATTATGACCGATGGGGCTCGACAAGTCGCCATACCTTGTTCCTCTCAAAGTTCTCAAGTTCTCATGCATAGCATTAATCCACGATTCATCTGATAATGCATTAGAAACATCCTTCTACCAAAGGAGGAAACAAAGGCAGAGTGGAGGCAGAAACTGAACAACCCTAATTTTGAGCGAGTAACCGCTCAAACAGATCACCAATGATCCGATCGTGGATGAGCTTTCTAGATATGTCGGGAGGACTGTAAGGTATGGCCTCTACCTCATGCACAAAAGAGGTAGGAGCAGAGCCACTGGCCAAGGAGAGCTCAAGGCAAGGGATGGTCTCCCGAGGTGCGTAAATGGAAACAGAGGCACCTTAGGTGTAGAGGGAATCGATCCGGTGGAACACCATCATCTCCATCATCCTCATCTTCTACAAAGATGGTCTCAAGGGATAAGAAGAGCTCAAACATCATGTCTAGCTCCTAGGCTAGCCTCATCAAAGGTCACATCACAGGTCTCTATGATCCTATGTGCATCAACACTCCAGACCCTATAGCTATGAGAATAAGACGAGTAACCTAGAAAGATACCATGAGCGAGACTCAAACTTATCTAGGTTACCAGACTTCAAGATAAAACACTTGCAACCGAAAACCCGAAAATGAGACACACTGGGCTTTCGCCCATACCTCAACTCATAAGAAGTGCGATGCGATGTGCTCTCAAAACACGCGATTAGAAACATGGCAAGCAAGAGCTATAGCCTCACCAAAACTTCCTAAGAGTATCAGACTGCCTAGCATCATCCTCGCCATCTCAACCAAGATCCTGTTCTTCCTTTCCACTACGCCATTCTCACGAGGGGCGAAGGAGAAGAGAACCGATGCTCTAAACTGCACTCCTCACGAAACTCTCAAAGTAGGAATTCTTGAATTCGTGCCATTATCACCACAGATAGCTCGAATGCACCGGAAGCTCAATAGACAACCCATCGACCAAACCTCAAGTGAGAAAAGTCTCATCCTTCGAGGCCATGAAGAATACCTAAGAGTATCTAAAAATCATCAAAGATGACAAGAACATACCACTTCCTCCCGCCGATCGCACTCTAGCCGGACCAACAAAGGTCCATATGTAAAAGCTGTCCTCGTGCATCACCATCACTACGGATCGGAGGATGAGAAGCAAGAACCATCTTGCCATGTCGGCAAGGAGAGCAAACTAAGTGTTTGACCATCTTGAGTTTGGGCAAACCCCGAACGAGATCGTGGCTGCTAACTCGGGTCAAATGATCAAAACCAATGTGACCAAGTCTCCTATGCCAGAAGGAGAGATCACGGGACTCAGAAAGCAATCAAACATCGAAGAGAGTCTCCAAAAGATGCAGAAAAATCAACACGAAAGACTCTCCCAAATCTAGAAATTCCGCAAACTAACCCTCCTGATGAATCAAGAATTCTACAGTCATTACTCTTGAAGCTTACCTCGAAAGAGTCATCGATAAGCTGAGAAACAGAGAGCAGATTGTATTGCATCTTACTTACTAAGGCAACATCTTTAAAAATGAAATTTTGGATAATGCAGATGGTACCTTTAGCAATGACTCTACCTCAAGATGCATCCCCAGAAGTGATTAACTCATCACTGGGGGCTCGGACTAGGGAAGAGAATGTCGGGACCCGAACCGCAAATCCGACCCTCTGTGTATTCTCGTGCTACCCAGATCACGCTTAGCACACACAATACAGGTTGCACATTATGCATATTCACAAAGATATAAGAATAAATAGTGCAAACATGTATATAAATCGAGTTGTACGACCTTATGGTCTCCTTACGATAAGTCACCACACAGGCTTACATTATTCAAAGTAAAGAAATAGCAATGAACATAAATAAAAGGGTCGTGGAAGCCTTCATCTTGCCACAGCAACCGATCGGGCTTGCCCCTAGTTGCTCGTGATCCTCGATGTACTCTTCCTCCCATGCCGTGTAGACTCCTCCACCGATGTTGGGTTTGATAAGCAAGGTGGGGTGAGTACACAAGGCACTCAACAAGTAATGCACAAAATGCAACACTATTACTATATGCAAAACTTATTCCAATGGATTGGCTTAAATGGTTCTTTTGCATCAAGCAAAGATTTTTGAACTAGTATCTTGTTTAGATTAAAGCAAAGGGCACGATATAAATAATACTAAACTCAAATGGTTTTTCATTGAAGATTCTCAGACGCACCTTTAATAGCTTCATTTCCAACACTCGCACACACCACCCTTCCCACATTTTGTTTATGAAAATCTACCCTTGATCAGTAATCCCGAGCAATGCTCAATACCGTGAGCACGGCTATTCAATAGTTTGACACTGCAGAGGTTGTACACTTTACCCACAAGATACACCGCCACCACACGTGATTGTCCGCAACAAAGCTTTTCAGAACTTCTACCTTAACCAGAGAACCTCTCCAGATTGCCTTCACTATCACTTCCTCACACAGAGCCAAGTATAGGACCGCCAATCACCGCTGGATGGGCACCAAGCCGTAGCACGTGCGCTCCCATACAGATACACCCCTGTATCGTCACCCCGAGGTATCGAGGAAAGATATCGTAACCCTAGTCAACTAGGTCTGTCCCATATCGCATATGTGGTTGTACGGTGACTCGGATCAAAGGCTTGCAAGGTGAAGTCCTTAATCGACCAAGGCAAGACTTCCAACACTCAACAAAGGGCACACACCCAATGTGGCACACACTCACATCACTCATCAACCCAATGCCACACAGCCCACCAGCACACAAATTTCTTGCCACTTGCCCCAGCCTAAATCTTTTCCCACCCAGCTTGATTATTGTGCAACACATGCCAAGAATAACTCCACATCGGCACGGAACCACACAGTCGCAGTACCTCAATCTCATCATATGGCATCATCACACCACTTTTCAAAATACATTCAATATGTCTTTAGTCAAGATTGTAGCATTTTTCCGAAAGATCACTCATGATTCGCTGTAAGGCTAAGCATCTACTCACGGCCTAGCCTCCCGTGTTGGCACAATATTAGCATCCAACTAATATAATCAAACTTAGGGTGACAATGGTTTAGGCATACAATTAATAATTCAAGGTGGCATAACAAAATGGGTTGATTATCTACATTATCCCAAATCAATTTAATTTCATTTTAAATAATTAGCATGCATAGTTTCAAAGCATAAATTACATTTTAAAATCTGGGATCAAAATGATCAAAGCATCACTTGCCTTCAAAGAGTTGCTGGTCTTGTTCAAGCTTGGTCTTGAGCGACTAAATCTTCCTCGAAACTTTCCGCAAATTTGCGCTCACGCTGCATAAACAAAATATGCAATAAATAACTAATATAGAAGACTAAACGACCTCAAAATTCAAATAAAATTCACCATTAAATAGCTCATAATTTTATGAATTTTTAGAAATTTGAATCATCCAAACCGAGTTAAAATGCAAAAGTTATAGTCATTTGAAGTTTGAATAAAATCAAAATACGTAAATTAAGAAAATCCGATTTTTCTCAAATATTTTTACACCGAAATTCGCATTTGTGACGTCAGCACCGCGTCATGATGACGCCAGACAGAAAAGAAATTCGGTCGAAATATTTTTATATATAAAAATATATATATGACGCCATCGCCGACGCTATCTCGACATGCGGCACGCCTGCAGGCCGCCACGCCGCTCGTCTATGGGTCGGGTCCACGGTTGGCCCTCGTCCACCGTGGACCGGCGGACCGTGCTCGGCACCGGTGACGCAAGCCGTGGCGCCAGCCGACGGCTCGCAGCCAATCCTAACGCGACACGCGGCGCTAAACTAATCGCCAAACTCGATTCAATCTCGCCCTTCGATTTAAAACGAACGGCCGAGATTCATGCGACTTTTCGCCTCACCTCTACCGCGAGCCAACACGTGGCTTCACCGTGACCCTTGGATCCAGATCGAACGGTCACGACACTCGGGTGACGCCGACGTAAACGGCGGCGCCGACTTTCGGTTTCGCGCCACGCGCCAACACAGATCGCCCGATGCACGGCGGCGATCTCATCCGCCGATTCAAACGGACGGCCGCGATGAGCCAAGGCTATCGGCTCTAGCCTCATCGCGCGCGACACGCCACAATCCAAGGCAAACGCGCAAGATCCGACGGCCAGACCTTTACGCGACGCGTAAAAAAATAAACCCTACGATCTAGATCTAACTACCAAATAAACTAATCGTGAAACTAATCGGCAATCTAGACCGCTGATTAGATCAAACGGCCGAGGGGTGAAGATGAGGATTACTATTGATTGGCGACGTGGATGAATCGTGCGCTCGGGCGGCGATCGGACGGTGGACGGCTCGGGTCGGCGACGATGTCACGGTGGCGCAGATCTTGCCGAGAGGATGAAGACGACGTGCAACGCGGCGCCGCGGGCTTCTCCGGCGTGATGAAGTGGTCCACTCGATGCACCGGCTTCGTGAACTCAGAAGGGGTCTGAGCACGGCGAGCGCGGCTCGGACGACGATGGAGGAAGCAAAACAACGGTGGCGGCGAAGGCACCACGGCGAGCTCACGGCGCTAGAGGAGTCTCGCGCGCGCGGCGAGGAGTCAAAGATGCGGAGCGGGCCTCGCACGACGCCTTCAACGGGACTTAAGGGCTGCCTCGACGCGCGCGAACGGCCGGCGAAGTCACGCCATCAACGCCCACGCCTCCGATGATCTCGCGGGACGGCGACGGGCGCGATCTCGCGCGTTCAGGCGGCGATGATCCGGCGGCTCACGCAAGACGGGCGACGTGGCACACGCACAGCGCGCGATCCGGACGGACGGCTTGGGCTAGGCGGCGCTAGGGTTTCGGCGGGCGGCTGCGTGGCCGGAGTCACGAGTCGGGCTGAGCACGATCGGGCCGCTAACGATTTCGCCTGCATAATCGCTCGGGATTTTTAAATCCTTTTCAATAAAAATAATTCGGAAATTAGTTTTGGCCAAAGAAAGTAGTAAAATATCTCAAAAATTCCAAAAAATTCGAAAATACTTTGAGATGTTTGGAACTCCATTAAAATATTTTCAATAAAACTTTGCAAAACTTTTCCTTTATTTAATTTGTTTTCAAGAAAGGCTATATTTGAATAATTCCAAATAAATTTCAATAATTTCCAAAATTTCTCAAAAATAAAAAATACTTCAAATTTTAAATTAGAGCAAAAATTAGGTGTTACAAACCTCCCCTTAATGTAATCTCGCCCCGAGATTCGTGGTCGCTTACGTAAATAGGTTAGGAAACTCCTTCTTCGATCTTCTTCGCTCCCACGTGGCTTCACTTTCCGAGTGGTTGCTCCAATGAACTCGCAGAACGTGTTGACTTGTTCCTTGTCTCTCCGCCCATTACGCCCGTAATCTTCATCGGATGTTCTTTGTAAGTCGATCTTCTTGCACTCAATTGCCTCCAAAAGTGTTTGCTCTTCCAGATCAAGACACTTCTTCGCCAGATACATGAAATACATCATGCACTCTCGCCAAAGACCGTGGTAACTCCAATCGATAAGCAACTTCACCTCTGCGCTCAAGATCTTGAATGGTCCGACATATCTGGTGCGAGCTTCCTTTGCATGGAACCTTCGACTTTTGAGTGGCGTTACTCTAAGATACACAAAATCTTCGGTTCAAAGCTCGCCTCCTCATGCGACGTTGTCGATAACTCTTTGCCTTGATTGTGCAATCTTCAATCTTTCCCCGATCGTATGACCGTTCTTCCGCTCAAGAATGTCTCGTCCAAAGACATGTCGTCACTGTCTCATTCCAATTCAATGGTGTGCGACAGACCGACCATACAAAGCTTCAAATGGAGACATCTCAGAACTCGCTCGATAATCGTTGTTATAACTAAACTCAAAGATAAGGCAAACACTTGTCCCATGAGGTTGAATATGCTAAGGCACATGCCCTCAACATGTCCTCCAATATCCGATTGACTCTCTCGCTTGCCCATCCGTCTGGATGGTATGTCAGATCAAGTTCAAACGAGTTCCCATCGCTTCATGTAGCTTACCCCAAAATCTGGAGGTAAATTGGGTACCTCATCTCGATACTATCTTCTTCGCATCTGCAAGCGCACGATCCGTGCCATATAAAGTTCTCGCTAACCGGTCTCCTAATAAGTGGTCTTTACCGGTATGAAATGTGCCACTTTGGTTGCGATCCACTATGACCCATACTAATCATATCCACTTTATGCTCGGGCAATCCGTTATGAAATCCATACCAATTTCTTCCCATTTCCATTCGTATCTTTAAGGGTTGTAATAGCCTCACTGCCTTTGGTGCATAGCTTTGACTCTTTGGCATATGTCACATAATGCAACGATTCGCGACTTCCCGCTTCATGCTTGGCCACCAAAATCTTTCCTTTAAATCTTGATACATTTTCGCACTTCCTCGATGAATTGAGTACTTGGAGTCATGAGCCTCCTCCGTAATGAACTACTTCAACTCCTTTTGTTCGGCACACAAATGCGCTCTTTAAACCACATAGTACCTTGTTCATCCAGCTTTGAAATCTTTTGCTTTGCCTTCATCCATTTTGCCCTTAATTCTTTTGATCTTATCATCATCTTTCTCGCCTTCCTTGATCCGATCTTCCGTAGGTCTTACTTCCAAGGTTGCTAGGAATCCTTCCGTACTATTTCCAGCTTCTAATTTCGAATTCCTTACACAATTCTCGCTCGACTTGTTTCCATCAAAGATATTTACACTGTGGTTCTTTCTCGCCAAAGCGCCCGCCACCACGCTGGCTTTACCAGGTGGTAGTGAATTCCATATTATAATCCTTGATTAACTCTAACCATCTTCTTTGCCTCATATTTAGGTCACTTATGTGAAGATATACTTAAGACTTTTATGATCTCAGATACACTTCACATCTATTTCCGATGAGATGATGACGCCATATTTTTAGTGCATGCACCACGGCACCTAATTCCAAATCATGGGTCAGATAGTTCTCCTCGTGTGGTCTCAATTGCCTCGATGCATAGGCGATTACCTTCCTATTTTGCATCAACACACATCCCAATCCCTAACGCGATGCATCACAATAGATGTCGAAGCCTTGATGGACATCAGGTAAAACTAGTACAGGTGCCGATGTTAATCTCCTCTTCAACTCCTGAAAACTCTTCTCACACTCAGGCGTCCATAAGAATTTCTTTTCCTTTTTCAACAATTGCGTAAGAGGTCTCGCAATCGTAGAGAATCCTTCGATGAATCGACGGTAATACCCCGCCATTCCAAGGAAACTACGGATTTGGGTTACCGACTTGGGTTGCTCCCAATGCGTAACCGCTCCACTTTCTTTGGATCTACCGCAACTCCTGCCGCAGTCATTATGTGTCCAAGAAATTCAACCTTATTCTTCCGTAAATCACATTTGCTAAATTTCGCAAACAATCGTTGCTCTCTCAACTTTTCAAGGACTAGCCTCAAATGCTCGGCGTGCTCTTTCGCTCGCCTTGGAATAGATAAGGATATCATCTATGAATACGACGATTTAACTTGTCCAAGTATTCCATAAACACCTTATTCATTAAGTTCATGAAATATGCTAGTGCATTTGTCAAACCAAAGGACATCATCAGAAACTCAGAGTGCCCATATCTTGACGAAAATGCGCTTTCTAATATCCTCCGATCGGATCTTCAATTGATGGTATCCTCGATCGGAGATCAATTTTGGAGAAAACTCCCTTCCTCTCAATCGGTCAAACAAATCATCGATCCCGGTAGAGGATACTTATTCTTTATCGTCACATCATTGAGTGCACGATAGTCTATACACATCCTAAAACTCCCGCCCTTCTTCTTGACGAATAGGACAGTGCTCCCCATGGCGATGAACTAGGTCTTATAAATCCTTTTTCCAGCTAGCTTCTTCAATTTGCTTCTTCATTTCCACCAATTCCTCTGTGGACATCCCGTAAGGTCTCTTAGCTATGGAGCTGTCCTCGAACCACTCTATCACGAACTCGATATCTCTATCCGCGGCATTCCGTAAATCTTCCGAAAACATCCGATATTCATTGACTATGGGCACTTCTTCTAAGTCGATAGTCTTCATGTCGTTGACCATCAATTGTCCCTCCCGCACCGATTTTGCTTCAAACTCAATCTTCTTTCCATCCGGCTCTCGACCGATATGACTCTTTTTCCGCAATCCAAAGATCGCTTTGTGTTTGGTTAACTAATCCATTCCTGTGATAACATCCAAGGTTTGGGTATTAAGGACGATTAAGTTCGCTAGAACTCCACTCCATTAATTATTAGTCTTACCCCGTAACATCCTACTTTAGATCGGAGTTCGATCCGTGGATTGACTATGAGCACACATTTAAGATTCACTATTTCCATATCATTTTGAACAGCAAAATCTCGGAAATAAAAGAATGCGAAGCTCCTAATCAAATAAAACAAGAGTGGTATCGAAGTTTACTAGAACTTACCCAAGATAACGTCCGTGGCGCTCGACTTCATCCGTCGTAATGTGGTTGACTCGCCTCGCGCGGTTCCTTGGGATGGAGTTGTCGCCGTTGATGCCCCGCGGTTCACGATTGCGCGGAGTCCTTGCCGTGTGTTCCCGTGTTAAAGCGACCGGGTGACACCTCCTTCTTAGGGCAATTGTTGGCAAATGCCCCATTTCATTGCAATGGTAGCAACGCCTTCCCACCGCTCGAGAGGTTCCTCCACCGCGCTACGCCTCGGCCGAGTCTCAACATTCTCACCCATCGGGCGATTTGCCGCAGTGGTGCCCTATCATTGCCTCCGGCCGGTACCAATGAACTGCTGGGGTGCCGCCTCTCGCCTCGCTGCCCCGACGACTTCCTTGTTGCGCCATTCTCGCGCTCCGTTGTCATCCCACTCTCGGCGCTTGTCCTCTAAGATAAGAGCTTTGTTAACTAGCTCTGGAAGTCGGGAATGTGGGTGATCACCCCACTGCACTCGCATTCAATCCCTTCATGAAGCGGGATTGTCCGCCTTATCCGTAGCCACGCCCTCCGTGCGTAGCGTGCGCTTGGGTGAATTTGTTCGTAATCGCCACCGATCGCCCCCGCTTGAGGCTTCGAATTCTCCTTTTGAGATCCATGATACCCTGTACATGGTAATCGGCGAAAGTCGAGGTGAATTCTCCCACGTGATACTGTGGGTCCTCATGAGCTACGCAGGTTTTCCCACCATTCTCGCAGCAGCCTTCGAGTTGATGAGAGGCATAGAGTACCCTCTCATGTCCTACACACCGGGTAATGTGCGATTCCTTTCAATTGTCCTTAGCCAATCGTCCGCCTCTAGTGGATTGGCGTTGTTCGAGAAGGTAGGTGGACGGGTTCTCATAAACTCCGACAACCTTGAGTAGGGTGTGGTCCATGGTTACCCCTACTTGAACATTCGCAGCAGCTTGGTTGATATCTCACGCATGGTTTGAACCATCGTGTTCATAAGTTGAGTCCGGCAACAAGAAGGCTCCTGTGTTCTCGCATATCGACTGCGGCGCGTTGAGGAATCGGCTCTTCATTCTCGTTATCCGCCGTTAGCTCCACTTCACTGCTCCAACATTTCCACGTGTCCTCACCATCTCTGCAAGCTTCCAAGGTTAAGAAAAGAAGAAAGCATAGACAAGTAGAAGAATTTATGTGGGAAACAGTGTAACTTAAATTATTTAGCCACTTTATTGATATAATATAAAGCAAGATGGTTGCTCACAAGTGCCTAAGGGCAATGCAACGATACGAGACACTCACAACCGTAACAAGTAAGCAAACATAGGAACCCATGACGACTCACACCTAATGGTGACTCAAGAAAAGACGCGACTCAACCTTCGAGTCTCGACACTATACTCTACTAGACTCGATCACCATCGAGCCAACCCGGCCGCGCTCCCGAGCATACACCGTGGGTGCTCCGCATCGGGCAACCGGTCCCGTGACTCATCGCACTGGTGCAAAAGACCCCATCGACTACCGTCCCGGCTGCTCGCTTCTCGTGACCGGTGCCTCTCGCCTGCTCCTCCGGATTTGGATCGTAACTCCAAGGATCGCTCAGCTCGGGTCCGCATAAAGCCATCTCCAACTCCCGGATCTTCTCGCATGGAATGAGCTAAGCCTCCCGCAGCTGGATCTCGCCTCGTGACTCTCTGCGCGGGTCCTCTCGCAACTCCCTGACCGTCTCATCCAAGGCATCCTCCCGGGCGATGACGCACTCGCCAGTGGGTGATAGTGGCGCCCTCCTCTACAAGCTCCATCCTCTCCAAACGATTGTCTCGACGCGATGGTGACGAAAGACGGTGTCCTCCAACTCGCGAGTAAGCGCGCACCGCCGCACGCTCGCCGTGTCGCCTCCTCGGATTCCGCCTCAAAAGAAGACCTCCGACCGTGATGTAGATAGGACGGCTCGCCTCGCCCTCTCCCGAGCATACATCGTGATCTTGACATCCCAGCGACGCCAAGTCCTCGCCTGCACCACCAAGTCCTCGACATGCTGGTCTCAAAACCTCCGAGCAATCGTGATCATACGCCATAACTCCGCGGCGTATCCTCCGTGCGCCTCCATAGGTATGGATCATCCTCATCTCGCCAAAAAAACCTTGTTTAAATTAAACAGAGAATAATAAAATTCAAAGATAGGTATGAATAAGGAGAAGAGATAAGTCGAGATTTCTTTGATATTCTTGCTCAAGTTGATTAGGTCTTTTAGAAAATAGTTTTACCCTCCTAGGCACAACCAAACTAGGGTCAAGTCCTACAACACCGCTCGATACCACCTCTGCCGGGACCCGACCGCAAATCCGACCTCTGTGTATTCTGTGCTACCCAGATCACGCTAGCACACACATATCACAGGGTTGCACATTACATATATTCACAAAGATATAAGAATAAATAGTGCAAACATGTATATAAATCGAGTTGTACGACCTTATGGTCTCCTTATGATAAGTCACCACACAGGCTTACATTATTCAAAGTAAAGAAATAGCAATGAACATAAATAAAAGGGTCGTGGAAGCCTTCATCTTGCCACAGTGCAACCGATCGGGCTTGCCCCTAGTTGCTCGTGATCCTCGATGTACTCTTCCTCCCATGCCGTGTAGACTCCTCCACCGATGTTGGGTTTGATAAGCAAGGTGGGGTGAGTACACAAGGCACTCAACAAGTAATGCACAAAATGCAATACTATTACTATATGCAAAACTTATTCCAATGGATTGGCTTAAATGGTTCTTTTGCATCAAGCAGCATTTTTGAACTAGTATCTTGTTTAGATTAAAGCAGTGGCATAGATATAAATAATACTAAACTCAAATGGTTTTTCATTGAAGATTCTCAACACGCACTTTAATAGCTCATTTCCAACACCGCACACACCACCCTTCCCACATTTTGTTTATGAAAATCTACCCTTGATCAGAATCCCGAGCAATGCTCAATACCGTGAGCACGGCTATTCAATAGTTTGACACTCGCAGAGGTTGTACACTTTACCCACAAGATACACCGCCACCACACGTGTGATTGTCCGCAACAAAGCTTTTCAGAACTTCTACCTTAACCAGAGAACCTCTCCAGATTGCCTTCACTATCACTTCCTCACACAGAGCCAAGTATAGGACCGCCAATCACCGTTGGATGGGCACCAAGCCGTAGCACGTACGCGCCCCCATACAGATACCCCGTGTATCGTCACCCCGAGGTATCGAGGAAAGATATCGTAACCCTAGTCAACTAGGTCTGTCCCATATCGCATATGTGGTTGTACGGTGACTCGATCAAAGGCTTGCAAGGTGAAGTCCTTAATCGACCAAGGCAAGACTTCCAACACTCAACAAGGGCACACAGCCCAATGTGGCACACAGACTCACATCACTCATCAACCCAATGCCACACAGCCCACCAGCACACACCTCTTGCCACTTGCCCCAGCCTAAATCTTTTCCCACCCAATTGATTATTGTGCAACACATGCCAAGAATAACTCCACATCGGCACGGAACCACACAGTCGCAGTACTCAATCTCATCATATGGCATCATCACACCACTTTTCAAAATACATTCAATATGTCTTTAGTCAAGATTGTAGCATTTTTCCGAAAGATCACTCATGATTCGCTGTAAGGCTAAGCATCTACTCACGGCCTAGCCTCCCGTGTTGGCACAATATTAGCATCCAACTAATATAATCAAACTTAGGTGACAATGGTTTAGGCATACAATTAATAATTCAAGGTGGCATAACAAAATGGGTTGATTATCTACATTATCCCAAATCAATTTAATTTCATTTTAAATAATTAGCATGCATAGTTTCAAAGCATAAATTACATTTTAAAATCTGGGATCAAAATGATCAAAGCATCACTTGCCTTCAAAGAGTTGCTGGTCTTGTTCAAGCTTGGTCTTGAGCGACTAAATCTTCCTCAAACTTTCCGCAAATTTGCGCTACGCTGCATAAACAAAATATGCAATAAATAACTAATACAGAAGACTAAATGACCTCAAAATTCAAATAAAATTCACCATTAAATAGCTCATAATTTTATGAATTTTTAGAAATTTGAATCATCCAAACCGAGTTAAAATGCAAAAGTTATAGTCATTTGAAGTTTGAATAAAATCAAAATACGTAAATTAAGAAAATCCGATTTTTCTCAAATATTTTTACACCGAAATTCGCATTTGTGACGTCAGCACCGCGCCATGATGACGTCAGCACAGAAAAGAAATTCGGTCGAAATATTTTTATATATAAAAATATATATATGACGCCATCGCCGACGTCATCTCGACACGGGCACGCCTGCAGGCCGCCACGCCGCTCGTCTATGGGTCGGGTCCACGGGTTGGCCCGTCCACCGTGGACCGGCGCATCGTGCTCATGCACCGGTGACGCAAGCCGTGGCGCCAGCCGACGGCCGCAGCCAATCCTAACGCGACACGCGGGCGCTAAACTAATCGCCAAACTCGATTCAATCTCGCCCTTCGATTTAAAACGAACGGCCGAGATTCATGCGACTTTTCGCTCACTCTCCGCGGAGCCAACACGTGGCTTCACCGTGACCTTGGATCCAGATCGAACGGTCACGACATTACGGTGACGCCGACAAACGGCGGCGCCGACTCGATTTCCGCGCCACGCGCCAACACAGATCGCCCGATGCACGCGCGATCTCATCCGCCGATTCAAACGGACGGCCGCGATGAGCCAAGGCTATCGGCTCTAGCCTCATCGCGCGCGACACGCGCACAATCCAAGGCAACGGCGCAAGATCCGACGGCCGTGACCTTTACGCGACGCGTAAAAATAAACCCTACGATCTAGATCTAACTACCAAATAAACTAATCGTGAAACTAATCGGCAATCTAGACCGCTGATTAGATCAAACGGCCGAGGGGTGAAGATGAGGATTACCGTTGATTGGCGACGGGATGAATCGCGCGCTCGGGCGGCGATCGGACGATGGACGGTTTCTCGGTGGCGACGATGTCACGGTGGCGCAGATCTTGCCGGAGAGGATGAAGACGACGCGGCAACGCGCGCGCGGGCTTCTCCGGCGTGATGAAGTGGTCCACTGATGCACCGCTTCGTGAACTCAGAAGGGGTCTGAGCACGGCGGAGCGCTCGGACGACGATGGGAGGAAGCAAAACAACGGTGGCGGCGGAAGGCACCACGGCGAGCTCACGGGCGCTAGAGGAGTCTCGCGGCGGCGTGGAGTCAAAGATGCGAGCGAAGGCCTCGCACGACGCCTTCAACGGGACTTAAGGGCTGCTCGACGCGCGCGAAACGGCCGGCGGAAGTCACGCCATCAACGCCACGCCTCCG
This sequence comes from Otatea glauca, assembly GCA_036346275.1. NCBI lineage: Eukaryota > Viridiplantae > Streptophyta > Magnoliopsida > Poales > Poaceae > Otatea > Otatea glauca. Next base: position 27,330,979 of record CM070726.1, on the reverse strand, counting down.
ATGATCTCGCGGACGGCGACGCGGCGCGATCTCGCGCGTTCAGCGGCGATGATCCAAGGCTCACGCGCGACGGGCGACGTGGCACACGCGACAAAGCGCAGCGATCCGGACGGACGGCTTGGCTAGGCGGCGCTAGGGTTTCGCGCGCGGCCGCGGGCCGAGTCACGAGCCGGGCAGAGCACAAGATCGGGCCGCCAACGATTTCGCCTGCACACTCGCTCTGGGATTTTAAATCCTTTTCAATAAAAATAATTCGGAAATTAGTTTTGGCCAAAGAAAGTAGTAAAATATCCAAAAAATTCCAAAAATTTCGAAAATACTTTGAGATGTTTGGAACTCCATTAAAATATTTTCAATAAAACTTTGCAAAAACTTTTCCTTTATTTAATTTGTTTTTAAGAAAGGCTATATTTGAATAATTCCAAATAAATTTCAATAATTTCCAAAATTTCTCAAAAATCAAAAATACTTCAAATTTTAAATTAGAGCAAAAATTAGGGTGTTACAGAGAACCAACGAGAATCTCCAGTCATTTGACGAGAACAACCAGAGTTAACAATCCAAACATCGCCCTTCCCCATCCGACGAACCTGATCAAGACAAAAGAGAGAAAGATGACTCAGTACTGGGATAGAGTGAAGACTTAGGAACCCAATACTGAACCATACGACACCTTAGAGTACCAGCCACAGAAGAAGACTGGACTCGAGTAGATAATCTAGGAGTCAAAACTGGGTTGGCACGCCGTGGTGCAAAAGCCGGACCATCCCAGTAAGGCTGCCTGGATCACCTACCGAAAAACACCTCACGCCGCTGATATCTACCTCGATGGGAAAAACGAGGAATATCAAGAGGACGGCGGAAAGATCGACTCTGCAACAGCCTCCGTGACTAAAACTCAAGAACTAGCATGAAAACCAAGTCCTCGACGCCGCCCAAAACAGCGACTTTCTAACTGCCTAGAAGTAGTGTGTGTCTTAGGAGCACTCAAAGTCCGGGATGACCTCGAATACCCCTAAGAGCCGCAACACGCCACGACGAGTGATCTTGGCGCGCTGAAGGTAAATCTACTAGGTGACCATCCTTCTTATGTAAGGTGCATGTGTACTTCCTTGCTAGAGGCAAAAGCAATAGAGTAACACCCTTCCGGTCAAGTCCTATAGACAACCCCAATGACCTAAACACGGTGGTACTCACTTTAGGAGCTACCACAATCTCACCACTCTTGGAGCCACGCACAATGGTGGGAGGATGCGCCGAGCGTGCTTCAAGGATCAAATCCTAGACCTTGATTGAATCTACTAATCTTGGATTGGTCTAGAATAAGATTGAGCTTCTTCTTGCTCTCCAACAAACTTCTCGAGAGTGCTCATAAGATAATCGCAATCTCGGAAGAAAGAAGCACAAGAAGAACAGGGGAAGGAGAGGAAGAAGAAGAACCGTAAAGAGAAGATCTCTCAAAGACGTGCTTTTGTTCCCTTAGCACGGCTGCCTCAATCTTGAAGGCCTCACAAGAAACGCAAGGAGCATCTCTAATCCTAAGGGTTTGGTCTTTTAACTTCTTCTTAAGCTCGACATGGATTTGATCCACATCATCCTTAACCCCAACACACAGTTAGCAACCAGTTTTGACTTAACTAGTAAGTCCTTAGCAAGTTGATCACACTTGACATTCAAAGCATCATTGTCAAGTTTTAGTTGCCTCATGACCCTCACATGAGCCGATCGGGTCCTTAGAAGCATGCAATTCAAGTTCATCATTTCTAGCGTAAAGCTTTCTAAGGTGTTCGCTCATGGCATCAATTTCGCAAGCAATTTAGGCAATTAGCACATGATGGAGTGGAGAGAGCATGAAGAAAACTAGCCTCAACAGAATAGCATCAACAGTAACTAGTGCTAGCATTCTTCAACCTAAGACCATCAAGTTCACAGAAGCACACCGTCATGTATGGTCCTTAGGTTCTCCAACTCCACAAGAATAGCATCACACAAAGAGCAATCATCGCTGACTCGGGAGGAGAAGATCTAATTGAAGCTAACTCCCGAGTCAAGGTACCTACTTCCTTCTCAAGCTCCAGACACCTAGCTCTAGCTCTAGCATGAAATTTTCCTAATTTGCGTAAAGCTTCATTGAGTCGGGTCATAGGAGGTACCTCATCCAGTCAGAGAGCTCGAGTCGCCGATGTCGTTGGTGTCGGCCATGAAACACATGCCGAGAAGTCGTCGCCGCCCTTCTTCTCTTGCGGATCATCCTCGCCCTGCCGCTCCATGTCTCCGTGTCGGAGAGGTTGATGTCGCTCAAGCGCGCGAGGACGAGGTGGAAGAGCTTCTTGTTATTGGAGAAGTTGTGGTACTTCTTCTCGTGTGCCGCTCACGAACCGGAGGCTTCTTGTTGCGGTTCTTGTCGGTGTAGTCGTTTTGCTCAAACCGCCAACGCCGTTTTGCCCTTCTCCAACTTAGATAGTCGCCAATGTGGTTGGGGCCACCACACTCAAAGCGGTGATCATGCCACCTCTCTTCCTCTCTCTCACCCTCTTGTATGCATGAGAAAACTTATGAGCGAGAAGAGCAAGCTCATTTTCTCAGAATTTTTCCGCTTGGTCATCGCTAGCTCGCAAAGGCTGGAAGAGAGAAACCAATAGAAGGATCGGAAGAAGAAGATCCAATGGGATCGGTGACCAAAGCCATCGATCGAGATTTCGTCTTCGAGAGACGACATCGATCTCATGAGTCTTGAGGCGGAATAAAGCCCGCCAAGAGTCGAGTCGATAAGTCGGTGGTGTCCTTGATGGTGGTCACCTTCATCTCCCAAACCCAAGGTCGAGTGCGGTCAAGAAATGCCGAGCATTGTCCGAGTCAGGGTATATGCAACCAACTGCTCGGAGGTCGCTCAAAATCTTTGTAAACCGACGGCCCTCATTGATCCACGCGGCATCTAGCTAGCATCATCTCCTTTCCTTGTCTTCTTGACTTGCCCGGACTCCGTCTCCGATCATCTTCCGACGATCTCCCAATCGTCTGGACCTCCGACGCTACTCGCCTAGTCCCGGTCATCCTCCGCCTCACCATGACCTAGCACCGTCGCCCTGCAACCATCAAAGACAAGGAAAAACTTTTCATAGCAATGCCCACAATGATATGCAATAAACCCATCCAACTCATCACTACCGCGCCCATACGGCCGGTACTGCCACTCCTAGCAGAGACAACTCAAATTGCTTCATTTTGAAAATCAATCCAAATCAAACTCAAACTTGAGCACACGTTACTCAAATAAAGTCAAATACTCATCACAAACATGGATGGACCTCCACATGGTCCTTCAAATATTAATGTGTGCATCCTCTTACAAAAAAACATCATGTACCCAGTTGCACTACATTAAAAGGATAACCATACGAGACGTTTTTCCCAAGGTCAAATATTTTTAGTTAGTTGCTACTAAAAAAAAGAGGATAACTACATGGGACAGACGTGTCCAATAATACCCTTTTCTCATGTAGTACTAATTACAAACGATTATTTATGCCATTAATGATCACTAACTATGCACTGTTAATGTATGTATTTACCAATATTCCAACACTGTCATTTCATGTATTGTTCGCTCGACTAGTATCACAGCTTCATATCATACTACTTCTACTAATATTGCACCGATTATACTAGTATCACAACAATATCACACGCGTTACTACGATCGATTACTACTTACATTAATTAGGTAATCGATTATGCTAATATTACACTTACTATACTAACATTCCTGAATATTTCAGACTAACCTTGATTTGCGGTGTTGAAGATCACTAAAGCCCTAACAACGCCCAAAATAATCACGAAGATCACTAAAGCCCAAACAATAAGACAAAATAATCTTCGAGAGAATACCGCAAAATAAAAATTCCCAATCGATACTACTACGAAACAAAGATAATCTATAATTAAATACCAACTAATTACAAACACGGACTAAATTCCTTTGGATTTGATTTATAAATTTTGTTTCTCTCTGCTTTGTCTTGACCCTCTCGCTCTCGGTTTTCTCGGCTCCTTCAAAAACTCTTGAACTCTCTCGCTCTCGAGCTTGTTTCTTAGTCTCGCGCAGCGGTCCTAATTTATACCAGCGGATTGAGGCAACGCACATGAGAAGTGAACGCTCAGTCGGTGCTTTCGGCGCAGACAGAAACAGACGGATATGACGTAAAGAAAAGTCAGACGTGATATAAAGAAAAGACGAATTATCTTTTGTCAGGAGCTCCTCCGAGAGCTGAAATTTGTTTCCCGAGAGCTCACCCGTGCTTGCTAAACACACCAGGGGACCGGAGACTGCATTGGAGGCGCTCACGCGTGGTAGCAAAGTGATTGAAACGACAGTACGAGACAAATTCTCCTCGTCACTTTTGCGCTCGCGGTCGACCACACGAATCATTTTTTTGCATGCAAGCCATGCATGGAGGCAATCGATGCATGCTTAACCTCATTTTTTCCTTTTCCATGACTTCATTTTTTTGGTTTGGCAGCCATGGGCTTAACCGAAACCTGATGTTTCGGGTATGGGGGCCCCACCCCATAGCTCTGTCTGAATTTTTAAAAATTCGTAAAGCTTGATGATCATATGAAAATTTTATGGGAATATTAGTGATTCATAATAACCATGTACAAAAAATTTCAAAATTTTCTAATGTGGTTTGTTTCAATTTTCATTCGGTTCAAACTTGTCGGTCAGCGTTTTATCGGGATAGTCATTATGTTTGAATTTTTAAAAATTCCTCACATCTTATAATAATCTGAAATTTTTATGGGAGTATCATTGATTTGTCAGGAACCTCCACAAAAAAATATCAAAATTTTTTGACGTCGTTTGGGCCCTCGTTTTATTTTTTTAGTTTTGTACTGTGCTGGCGAATGTGCCACGTCATACCCGAAATTTGATTTTTTATTTACAGGTTAGCCGGAATTTGAAATTTCGGGTAAGATTAAACGAATTTTTGACTTTCAGGTAAGACTGTGTTTTTCGTAAATACGTGAACATGTTGTACCGATTTCTAATTACGAAGCGATTCTTGTACTGTATCCCAAAATTTCCCTCAAATCGATAACCTATTCCGTAGGAATTAAAAAGAAATTACTTACAGATGTTCTTTTTTTTTTACCAAATACCTCTGTAGGAAAATGTTTCGTAGCATTCCAATCTTTCAAAATTCCCTAGTTTTCCTTCTTTTCAAATGGGCCCTAAACTGGTTTTATGTAGTGAAGGATAAATTTTCCTTTTAATTTTTCTCGAAGATAGTATAGATGTAGATGGTTGAGCTCACCTTGAATATATGTCCATTCATGAACAAAAGAAATAGAAGAGATTACTGTAATCTTTTGTGAGACTAACAGCAACTTCTTTATTTAAATAAAAGGATTATAATCATGCTGCAAGGACTTCTAGAGCGAAAAGCAAACTGGCCACACAAGTGTGCACCAAGTTTGTTTCCCTTTTAACAAAGATAACATTAAAGAAAAAATAAATTTCACAAAACTACAGATTTTTTATATAAACTATCAGAAAACTACATATTTTAGCTTCTATTTCACAAAACTATAAATTTTAGAAGAAATTGTTTCATAAAACTAGAAGTTTCTTGTACAAATTATCATAAAACTATAGATTTTAGCTTTTATTTCATAAAACTATAAATTTTAGGAGAACCTATATCACAAAACTACAGGTTTTAGAATTATAGTTTCTTGTAACGGGTCTGACAGTCTCACGCGTGAGTGAAACAGGAAATGAGGGCGTGTGACCACCATGTGGGCCCACACTGTCAGACCTATTATAAGAAACGGCCAATTCTAAAACATATAGTTTTGTGAAACAACAAAATAAATTCTACTAAAATCAATAGTTTTGTGAAATAGAAACTAAAATATGTAGTTTTCTGATAGTTTGTACAAGAAACCTGAAGTTTTGTGAAACAAGTTCTTCTAAAATCTATAGTTTTGTAAAATAGTAGCTAAAATATGTAGTTTTTTTATAGTTTATCCAAGATACCTGTAGTTTTGTGATATTTACTCTTAAAGAAAGAAAACACAGCTCTTGGATTTCAGCTATTATTGGTGGTAGCTCCGGTCTGTTTATTGTAATCTGAAAGAAAAATGCAGGAGAATTTTTTTTCGAGAGAGAAATACAAGAGATGATGTTTGGTACCCGCCAATGATTGCTTTTTTTTAGGAGGAAGACCAATGATTGCTGCTTATGCAAAGCTACGTTGTCTTATCCTATCTAGTCCTAAATTGCGATAGGCTGGCCTGTGACAGCGTGACCTCATCCAACAGAAGACCCAAGATAAAATTACTGACATCATGGGCCTTTGATCTTTATGGCCCATTGGTGCTCTTCCTTTTTTACAATTTCTTTTTATGTATTTTTTGTCCAAATTTTAGAATAATATAAAGTGAGAATGAAGGAAATTGTTCTTTTAAAGCAGGGAATGAAGTTATATCATATACGGTGGCCAAGACTGCTCAGTCCATCAAGTCTGAATTCTGGTTATCAAACGTTAGCTTCCTCAACCATATCATATTACCGAGTGGAATGGCTATGGATCTAGCAAAGGTGGAAGCTGTTATTGATTGTTTTCTTCGTTTAGCGAGGTATTACCATCTGTTCATAGATGGGTTTTACAAGGTCATTAGGCCTCTGATGACTGCTCAAGAAGAAGAAGAAATTTGAATGGACTGAGGGATAAGAGAGAAGCTTTCAGGAGTTAAAAGAAGATGCGAACCACCGCCCGGTGCTAGTGCTACCAGGTATCCACAAATACTTTGAGGTGTACTATGACGCCTCTCGACAAGGACTTGGTTGTGTACTCATGCAAGAAGGGAAGGTGGTGGTATACGCATTAAGGTAGCTTTGCCTGCACGACGAAAACTACCCCACCCACAACTTGGAGTTAGCATCGATTATACATGCCCTGAAGATGTGGCGACCCTACCTTATTGACAATTGCTATGGCATATACACCAATCACAACAACCTCAAGTATATTTTCACACTGTTGAATCTCAACCTGAGGCAATGGCGGTGGCTAGATCTAATAAAGGACTATGATCTTGGCATTCATTACCACCATGGCAAAGCCAACATACTAGTTGATTCCTTGCACAGGAAATCCTACTGCAACAACATCACGCTACTAAAAAAACCCCTTTCTTGTCGGTCTATCACTGCCGATTCGGCTAGAACCGACAGTGATAACACTATCACTGCCGGTTCATAAGCTAGACCCATACAAATGCTCGACCGAAGAAGAATCGCAGTGATAGTAACTTATCACTGCCGGTTTTAAAAAAACCGGCAGTGATAATATTTTTGAAAAATCATAACATTTTCATACGGAGTCGGATGGAGACAAAATTTATATGAAAATTGTAGCTCTCGATGAGATCTACAATTTTGTAGTTGATAACTTTTTTATTTGAAGTCATTTTGATGTCCAAATAATCGTTGAAACTTTCAGATACGAAAGGATAAAAGGAAAATATATCTTATAGTAGTTGAGAAGTGTATGTTAGGTGAGATGGTAAAGGAAGTTCGCGCGGATCAGCAGGTCACAGGTTCGACTCATAGTAACTACACGCGTGTGACTTGTGACTTGCGACCGTACCTATAAATATAGGGTGGGTGGTCCAGTTGCAAATAAAATATTTTTAACGAGTGATTTTTGGATTTACGACTATCACTGTCAGTTCGCATACAAACCGGCAGTGATATCGGTATCACTGTCGGTTCTAGAACTGGCAATGATAGTCGGACTATCACTGCTAACCAATCACTGCCGGTTCCATATCCGACAGTAATGAGGATTTGGAACCAGCAATGATCACGTTTTCTATAGTAGTGTCATGGTCCGAAGTCAACAACCAGCACTCTTTGATGAATTCTTAAAACTCAACCTAGAACTAATTGCGTATGGGAGCATTGATCACAATGGAGGTGCAGCCGACCAAGGATTCAAATTTCGTTTTCGAATAAAATACCACCCCTGATCGGATTCCGAAATTTCGATGAAATTCGGGTATTTCGGACAAATCTCGTCCGAAATTCAAAAACAAAAATTCAAATCCGGTTTGTTTTGTAGCGAGAAAAAACAAAATTCGCCGAAAATACCGAAATTTCGAGCGAAATACCCGAAATTTCGGTCTTTTTGCAACGGAAACAAAGTGGGTCAAACGATGTCGAAAAATTTTGAAATTTTTTGAGAGTCCTGACACATTGATAATATTTTCATAAAAATTTTAGATTATTCTGAAGTCTTTGGAATTTTTAAAAATTCAAACATTGCTACTGTCCTGATAAAACACTGACCGTCAATTTTGAACCGAATGCAAAATGGTTCAAACCACGTTATAAACATTTGAAAAAAAAATTCATAGTTATGATGTATCTCTAATGCTGTCATATAATTTTCAAATGATGATCAAACTGTATGAAGTTTTAAAAATTCGAACAGTACCACTGCCCTGTTAAAAGGCTTACCGGCAAACTTGAACAAAATGAAACATTATCTAAACCATGTTAAAAACTTTTGAATTTTTTTTGGATGGTCCTGATGTAACATTAATGTTTCTTTAAAATGTTTAGATGATGATCATTCTCAAATAATGTTTAAAAATTCAGACAGTGCTACGTCCTGATAAAAATCTGATGATCCATACATAGATTTGCTTTAGCAATAAAACAAAGTTTAAAATTTTTGAAAATTTTACAGAATGGTGATAAGGAAGTTCTTAATATCTCATAAAAAGTTTGAATCATTATCACACTCCAGTGAATTTATAAGATTCTTATAAGGCACAGTACCATTTATGTTCTTTTCTTTTTTATTTTTGAAATATAATATAACAAACGAAGTTCAATGCTTACATAGATTTGACTGACCAAACAAACAAATTTGAATTTTTTTAAAAAAAAATTATATAATGGTACTGAGTAAATTATTAATCTCTCACAAAAATTTTAGATCATAATCACACTCAAGAAAATTTATAAAATTCTGACAATGTAACTGTCCCAATTATGTTCATTCTGTTTTTGATTTTTTAAAGATAAAAAATGAAGTTAAATTATTTTTACATTTGTTATATATGATCCTAAACTACTAAGGATAGTACCATAAAATTTTTAGCTTATTATCAAGCTTGTACAATTTTATAAAAATCCGACAGTGTTTCTGCCAAAATTTTAAAATGTCTAAAAAATTTGGGTTTTCAACAAATTTTCATAGGAGATGACTTTCCTAAGGGTTATTGTACCAAATCTGGTCAAATCCGGCCCTAAAAGTTTCAAAACCGGCAAAAAAACATGAAATTTCAGCGAAATTTGGCCGAGAAAAACCGAAATTTCAGGTGACTGTAGCAATTTCAAATTTTTTTTTAAAAAAAATTCCGGCCGGTACTTTAGATTTCGGGGTGGTCCGAAATTCGACGAGATTTGGAACCTTGCAGCCGACCCTAGAATAGAAACTCAAGGCAGCACAGTATGGGAATGCAGGCGCCCAAAAGTTCAAAACACTTATGAAAAATAGTTGAAGACAACCAGGGCATCATATGGCATGGGAGGCGTATCTTTGAGCCCCAAAGGAAGGACTTGAAGAAGTTAATCCTTAGGGAGGCCCATGAATCTGCATACTCGGTTCATCCAGAAAGTACCAAGATATACCAAGTCTTGAAGCAACAATATCGGTGGCATTGCATGAAGAGAGATATTGCTGAGTATGTAGCCTACTATGATATTTGTCAGAAGATCAAGGCTAACCACTAGAAGTCAGTTGGCCTACTACAACCGCTCTAGATACAATAATGGAAGTAGGAAAACGTTAGAATGGATTTCATCATCGAATTTCCGAAGATTAAGTTGGGATATGACTCTATATAGGTCATAGTGGATTGCTTAACCAAAAGTAGCTCATGTCATCCCAATCAAGACTACTTACAAGGGAGATAGATTGACTGAACTGTAACATGTGTCGCATCGTGTGCCTACACAGAGTGCCAAAGCGATTAGTTTCATATAGAGGTTCCTAATTCACTTCACATTTCTAGGCCAGTTTCCATGAAGATATGGGGACTTAATTGGCATTCAGCAGAACCTACCATCCATAAATCGATGGACATATTGAAGGGGTAAATCAAATACTCGAAGACATGCTCCAAGCACGTGCAATAGACTTCACTGCCGACTGGGAGAAGTACCTGTCGTATGCTGAATTCTTAGATAACAACAGCTATCAATCTAGTCTAAAGATGTCGCCGTACGAAGCCCTCTACGGTAGGAAGTGCCAAACAACATTGCTATGGTCGGAAGCCGGAGAGGGATACCTCTTTGGGCCCGATATGCTTAAAGAAGCTAAAGACAAAGTTTGTCTTATTCAAGATCGACTACAGACACCACAGTAAAGGCAGAACAGCTACACCGACAATTGTCACTAAGGATCAAGCTTTGAAGGCAAAGACTACACTTACCTAAAGGTTTCCCTTCTGAGAGGAACTAAGAGATTTAGGGTCAATGGAAAGCTCGTACCAAGATATGTTAGGTCATTTCCAATCACCGCCAAGAGACGAGAGGTAGCATACTAGCTGGAGCTACCCATAGAGCTAGCAGATCTACATAACGTATTCCATTTGTCACAACTTAAAGAAGTGCCTCGCTCAATAAGTAGAACAGACTCCGCTGGAGACCATGGAGGTCAACAAGGACTTGACATACCTGGAGCACCCTGTCAGAATCCTGGACATCGCAGAAAAGCAAACAAAGAATAGGACAATCCATATTTGCCAGGTCCAATGAAGCAATCACACGATGAAAGAAACTACATGAGAGCGTGAAGACCAGTTGAAGGCTAACTATCCCCGTCTATTCTCAAATCCGTCCGATTCTTGGGTCGAGATTCTTTTTAAGGCGGTTAGGTATGTAAAATCCTAAATTTTGTAACTGAATTCTTGAACATGAAAATGTGGGATTTTTATAATTTTTAATGCATGCCATTGTTATTTGAATCTTCTGTAGACTATTTGAAGTTCTGTCAAATTTTAAAATTTCGCAAAATCAATTAATAAAATGCAAACTTAAGTTAAAGTCATGAAATTTGAAAAAAAAATCAAAATTTAAGTCACCAAACTGAAAGTGAATTGAAATATGAATTTTAAAAAGAAAAGGAAAAGAAAATAAAACCCTAGAATCCGATTTGGTCGAAAACCTAACTTAGCCTAGCCCATCACCTCATTTTTTTTCTCCTTTTTCCTTCCTTCTTTTCTTTTCTTTTTTTCCTCGGCCTGCCCATTTACCTCCCCTCCTTACTGGCCCACCGGCATCCAGCCTGCCTAGCCTTTCTTACCTCAAATTAGCAATTCTTTTTATAAAGCACAAAGGGATAGTGGTACCTGGCTACTAGCTCTTAGTTCCTTCCACGTCCCTAAGAAAACTAGTATAGTGCCTGTGCTAACGCTACAACGGCAGTATACCCGCTTATCAATTAAATGAGAAGATAAGTATGAATACAACACTTAATAATAAAAGAGAAATTTATAATTTTAAATGAATTTAGAAAGAAAAATGGAACTAAATGGAGGTCGAATGGGCGAAAATGGGCTCCCAAAAGATTTTAAATCAAGAAAGAGAAAGAAAAAAGAATTTTCTGATTTTAGATTATTTTTTTTTGCAACTTCCACAGAGAGCACAGCGTGCTCTCTCGGCTTGGCCAGCGCAAGGGGGAGGGAAGGCCAGGGGTGGCCGGCCGATCGCAGTGGGTCGGCACTGGTGCGGCGAGATCGCCGGCACCGGCGCCTGCAGGGGAGGAGTCACGGTTGCGGTGAATTTCGCCGGGAAAGATGACTGTGATGGCTTGGGTTACCTCCAAAATCCGGTGATCTTTACAAGAGGGAGCACATGGGGATTTACGCAATGCGATGGGGTGGAGGAGAGCTCGCCGGCTTTTATAGCCCCGAGACAAGCATATTTATGGAAACCATAATTTGGGATCAAATCAGATTGGGAGGAAATTTTGGCAATAGAGCACGAAATTTGGGGAATTAACACCATAGATGGAAAGAGGAGATTTGGTGCGGGATTGATGGAGCTTTGGAGCTTCTTTCTTGCTTTAATGGAGGGAGGGAAGAGAAGAAGCTTCTCGATCTGGTCAGCAACTAGAAGAAGCTACAGTGAGTTGCCTTCATTTTTTTAAATATAGAAGGATTTTTGAAAAGATACCACATTAGGTTAAAAAATTCTCAAAAAAACTTTCGATTATTTTGTACTTAATAAAATTATTTTCAAAAAAAATTAAATTATAAATTTGCCGAGGCATGGCGATCATGAGGTCGTGACTGTGAACTCTCGCCGCGTCGGCAAAAGCCACCGATGACGGCCGTGGAGCCATTGCGGACTGCGTTCTCCGCCACCACGCCCCATCTCCCGGTTTCCTTTTCCCAACATGTAATGTATGGTCCTTTCCTTTTCCAGGACGTTTGTTTCCTTTTCCTTGATTCCAAGACGTTTGTTTCCTTTTCCTTGTTGATGCTGGAGGTGAGGGAAGGTATGTTGTGGGCCACAGGGATGATTTCGGAAAAATAAACTGTGCTCGCCGACCGATGGATCCGCAAGGTAAAAAAGATAAAAATTAAACAGTGCTCGCCGGCCGCTGGTTCCGCGAGAAAAAATTGAAAAAATTAAGCAAAGACTCACAGACACTGCTGGTTCCTTAGATAAAAAATAAAAACAAAATTTTAGCGTTCTCCATGCGCTGAAATTAGGCTCTATGGGGCTAGATCCGTAAAAAAGTCTCGAGAAGGGTCATATTCGGAAAAAAATACGATCACAATGCCAGGACAATAAAAAATTCAAGTCTTGTTTCCTTGCATGTGGATCCTCCCTGTTTATTTCTTTGTTTGATTCACCCTCCTTCCAAATATGTAGTACGTACAATTTTGGCCAGTAAAAAATCCAAGTCTGTCCTTATTTATTTCCTTGTTTGATTCGCTCTCCTTCCAAATATGTAGGTGGGGGAGGTCTGTTGTGGGCCACAGGGATGATTAGACACACTAAATGATGGCCATCGGATGTGGGTGAGTAAAACTGAGGAAAGATCTGAGACGTTTATTTTGATGAATGCAAGTTTTTTGGGACGTTTTGCTGGGTGTACGAACATTGGTCCATCTCTAATGAGGTGCATTATTTAGGGTGGACGTAGGAAAAATTGCTTAGGTGGATTATAAAGGAGTATAGATGAATTTCTTCGGTTTCAGTTTCTACGTATTTTCTTCTGTTTTTTACTAGATCAAGTTGTTTTAGTTTGTTCTTTTCCGACGTGTTCTAGCTAGATTTATTTACCTGTTATGTGTTTTATTTGACCGACACACATGGACAATGACGACTTGGCCTACACAAAGATTGACACTAGACCATATTGGGTACAAATAAATCTTCTTTTATTTTCTTCCGACGAATAAAACTGCTAGCGAATCGCAAGTTCTACGCATCAATGGAAACCATCGATAATCTGCTTTCCATCATTGTGATCGTCGGCAATCATGATACTATTGCAAGATCCGAGTCTCTGGCTAGGAAGATGACAAGATCCAGCACATTCATCGACTAAGGAATTAATGATAGCATACTATTTATGAATAATCTTCAATGTAAAAGTTAGACAATGGTGTACTTTATACATAAGTTATTAATATAAATAGGATCTTTGTAAAAGAAAAAGAAAGAAAACTAATTCTTAAGAGCTGAAATTGAGGACGAGCGCTAGCTCGTTCGGTCTTGAGTCGGTGCGCTCGAGATCAGGTCACGTGTTCGATCCTTGGATTGACCGCGAGCCTCACCCTTTATACAAAATTAGAACAGGGTATACACACTTATGTGCGTTCAATAAGATGGTTAATTAGAGGACCGGGGGCTCTACAAAATTCCTAACGTGTATAGGGTGTACATGTGTGTGAGCGTGTGTTGTGTACCTAATAAAAAATAAAATAAAAAAAGAACTGAAATCCACCAAAAATTATGCGAGAATTCTCTTGTCCAAATGAGGAGCTGGAAATACAAAATGTTGGCACTCGTATGCGCACGTGGACATGTAGGACATGCTTGGGAATTTTTTTTCTTTAATATTTTTTTCAAAACTAGGCGTTAGGGTTCAGAATTTGCAAAAACAGACGCCGGTCGCCCGTATATGGAGCGATCGCCCTATATACGGGCGATATGTCCCTCTGCTAACGGCCCACTTAACGAGAGTAACAGGCAAAACCACCTATCGCTCTCTACATAGGCGATCGCCCCATGTAGGGGCGACGGGTGGATTATTCTCGGAGAAAAAAATTAAAATTAACATTACAAAAAAAATTGTTATCGCCTCTGTATTGGGCGATTTTTCTCTTGCTGTTACTTCGGTTAACTGAGCCGTTAGCAGAGGGACATATCGCCGGTATATGGGGCGATCGCCCCATATACGGATGATCGACGCCTATTTTTACAAATTCTGAACCCTAACACTAGTTTTGAAAAAAAAATTAAAAATAAATATTAAATAAAAAAAATTCCATGCTTGGTTATCGCGAGGTGCTCCTCAAGCCTGGCCCAATTAATGGATGGGCCCAACAAAGTGTTTTATTGTTTAGTTACGCGCTAAGTTGAGATATTATTTCGCTAGTTCATGGGGAGCCAAATGCTGGTAATATAAAGCAGGTCGGGTGAGTGGGGAGGCTCGAGCCTAGCTGGAGAGAGGAGTATAGGACCCAACAACCACACCCTAAAATAATGAAAGACCATGTGGAGGTCTATCCCTGATGGTGATGAGTAATTGACTGTGGTTTAGCCTGTTGTGCTTGAATTTGAGTTTGATCCGAGTGGTCAGGTCTTTGGTTGGTCGGAGACCAGTTGTCTGACCCAGAGTGGTCAGGTCTTTGGTTGGTCGGAGACCAGTTGTCTGACCCCGAGTGGTCTGAGCTTTGGTGGTTGGAGACCAGCCATCCGACCCGAGTGGTTCGAGCCGTGGCTGGTTGGAAACTACCGTCCGACCCGAGTGGTCGGGGCGGAGACCAGCTGGTCGCACCCGAGTGGTCCGGACGAAGACCGCTGGTCGCACCCGAGTGGTCGGGACGAAGACCGCGGGTCGACCTCGAGTGGTCGGGAAGAAGACCGGTGGTCGGACCCGAGTGGTCGGGACGAAGACCGCTGGTCGACCTCGAGTGGTCGGGATGGAGACCAGCGGTCGTCCGTGGTCGGGATGGAGACCGGTGGTCGGACCATGTGGTCGTGGTTTTGCCGCCGCTGAAGTGTATATCTTCGTTGAGATGGATATGTGTTGTTGGACATTGCTATGTGATGTGGTTTCCTTGTCTATGATGGTTGCGTGGACTTTGGAGCTAGGTCATGGTGAGGCGAAGGGGATCGTGACTAGGCCGGAGAGCCGAGGTCCGGATGATCGTGTGTCGCCAAAGATGACCGAGGCCGTGGAGTAGCCGCAAGCCAAGAAGACAAAGGAATGGATGAGATGCTAACTTGGGCTGCTCGACGAGGAGGACCGTTGGATCGCGATCGGGAAGAGAGAGAAGGGTCAAGTTGGTATGCTTTGAACAGCGTGCAAAACCCGCTGTGTTGTTGGGTTTCGGTCACCATGCATAGCTGTGTGAGTGGGTAAAATCTCACCCTTGATGGAGTGCTCTAGGGTTTAGAGGCTCATCCAAGGGTGGTAGGTGTTCCTAGCTCGCTACTAGACAGGAGAGGGTGTCTCCCAGGGACGTGGTGAGCGGTGAGGAAAGTCTACGTGAGTAGTTGAGAGTTGTTGAGAGGATGTGTAGGATCAAATCCTGGCTCTTGGATGTTGGCTTAGGATTGAAGCAAGATATCCAAGGGTGGGAATTGATCCTGTGTCACTATAAATAGAGGGTAGGGCAGCCTTCCCTCTTTGAAGGTTCCGAGGTTTTGTTTGCTCATTTGAGTTTTGCCCACTTTGTTGTGAGGCTTTGTAAACCTCCCTTCCGTAAATGAAATGTTCTTCATCTATGTTCTTGTTTCATTTCTCTTACGTATTTACATTACGCACTTAAATTACATTATCTAAATTCGCATTTACTTACTTGCAATTTTCTTTACGTAATTTGGATTTGCCTCATCTCCTTCTACATGCTTCGAGTCTTTGTTGAAATTCATGATTGATGAACTCTTCTCTAGATTCGGTGCTTTCAATCATCTAGGCAATCATTGCGTTCTTGTTGCAAGTTTGTAAATCTGTGTTCTTGAAGTGCGTAAGCGTGTGACTTGCGCTCTTTAGTCCCGATTGGCTTCGGTTCTTGTTGCCAAGGATGAAAGATTGCTTTGGATGAATCTTCTATAGATCATATCCCAATTATCTAGGCAATCTACAACCTCTTCTATTCAGTTTTGCAAGAAACCAATTTCGTGACTAGTTTTCGATAGTGTTTCTATTTGTTTGAAGGGTTGTTTCTTCGTGTACTTACTTGCTGTGATTTGTGTAGAGTCATCCAAGGATATTCGATCATCAACTCTCACCCGACAAGTTAGGTGAAGTCTGTGTTCGTGACTCTGCTTTTGGTGTTGCATTTGTTTAATCGAAAAGGACGGAACCTTGGTATCAATTCCTTCGATTGATGATTGAAATAGGTTCCCGACATCCTTAGGAGGTGCACACCAATTTTTCCTGCTTTTGGATCACCATCAAAAGTTACATCGATTCTGCTTTTAAGATCGTGCTGATTTTATCGCTCATCCGACCCGATCTTCGCTCATCCGACCTCTGTAGGTCGGGCGCATCGCTCATTGGTCGGGGCACTATCCATCCAACACCGCTCACCCAAGTCTCGCTTCATCCGACCTCGTAGGTCGGGCGTCGCTCACATCGGCCGGGAACACACCGCCCGAGTCTCGCTCATCCGACCTCGTAGGTCGGGCGTCATCGCTCATCGGTCGGGAGTACTGCTCATCCAACACTATTCACCCGAGCTTCGTTCATCCGACCTCTGTGAGTCGGAGTATCGCGAACCGACCTCCGCAGCGGAGTACTTTGCTCATCCGCCGGGTACTGCTCACCCGAACATCGCTCATCCGACCACTTCCGGCCGGAGTTACGCTCACCCGACCACTTCCGATCGGGAGTCTCGCTCATCCGACCACTTCAGTCGGGAGTATCGCTCATCCGACCGATTACTAACGACCG
This sequence comes from Otatea glauca, assembly GCA_036346275.1. Classification (NCBI taxonomy): domain Eukaryota; kingdom Viridiplantae; phylum Streptophyta; class Magnoliopsida; order Poales; family Poaceae; genus Otatea; species Otatea glauca. The sequence continues at coordinate 27,313,754 of CM070726.1, read as the reverse complement.
ATTCGCGATCGTTTCATCAGACGAGCTACTCGACCAAAGGTCAGCTTTTACTGCTCACCCTATCTTAATCGGTGAGCCTCTGCTTTGAAATTGCTCGATCGATGGTTCAGCTTCTTTCTTTACGGTCTTTTGGTGGATTGAATTCTAGGGGAGAATTTATTCGAAAATTTTATTTGGCTCCTATTCACCCCTCTAGTCGCCTTTTCGATCTTTCAATTGGTATCGAGCCGTTCTGCTTTTTCTAGATCTTGACCGGTCTCAAGAGCCATGGCGATGGACAAGTATTCCACCAAGCCTCCTATTTTCTCTGGAGTTGATTTTCCTTTTGGAAATCTCGGATGGAGTCGTACATCATCGCCGTGGCTTCTGATATGGCGTAAGGTGAAGCTCCGTATGAGGTTCTGCGCGATGAGAACGCCACTACCGGCAATATGGTGACGTTGAGGCAAATGCTAAGGCAAGGAACATCCTCATACAGGGGCCTTAGTCGTGAGTGAGTACGATAGGATTTCTCACCTTCGTTTCGCTCATGAGATTTGGGTGACCCTTGATGCTTACCATGAGGGCACTACCCAAATCAAGACGGTTCGACAGACCAATTCAAGCGTGAGTTCAACAAGTTTGAACAACACGCTGGTGAGAGTCTTGACGAGTGCTTTGGTCGGTTTACAAAGATTACGAGCGACTCCGAGCGATCGGTTGCATATACCCGACTCGGACAATGCTCGGCATTTCTTGACCGCACTCGACCTTCGGTCCAGGAGATGAAGGTGACCACCATCAAGGACACCACCGACTTATCGACTTTGACTCTTAACGGGCTTTATTCCGCCTCAAGACTCATGAGATCGACGCGTCGTCCTCGCGGAAGACGAAGTCTCGATCGATGGCTTTGGTCACCGATCCCATTGATCCTCTCTTTACGATTCTTCATTGGTTTCTCTCTCTCGCCCTTTGTGAGCTAGCGATGACCAAGCTGGAAAAATTTCAGAAAATGAGCTTGCTCTTCTTGCTCGCAAATTTTCATATGCATACAAGAGAGTGAGAGAGAGGAAGAGAGGTGGGATGATCACTGTTTAGTGTGGCGGCCCCAACCACATTCGAGCAAACCGTCCCTAAGCCGGAGAAGGGCAAAACGAACAAGGCGGTTCGGGCAAGAACGACTACACCGACAAGAACCGCAACAAGAAGGCCCCACTCGTGAGCGGCGAAGAAGAAGTACCGCAACTTTGCCAAGAACAAGAAGTCTTTCACCGGTCCTCGCCGCCTTTGGGCGACATCGAGCTCTCGACACGAGAATCGGAGCGATGCAAGCGAGGACGATCCGCAAGAGAAGGTGAAGGGCAACGATGACTTCTCGGCATGTGCTTCATGGCAGCGCCATTGAAGTAAGCGACTCAGAGCAGACTGCGACGACACGGATGAGGTACCCACCTACGACGAGTTAAATGTCGCTTCGTAAATTAGGCAAGTTTCATGCTAAGGCTAGGTCGAGGTGTTACGAGTTAGAGAAGGAAGTAGGTACCTTGACTCGAGTTAGCTTCACTTAGATCTTCTCCTCCCGAGTCACCGATGACCGTGTTCTCTGTGATCTTTGTTCTTGTGGAGTTGGAGAACCTAAGGACCATACATGATAGTGTGCTTGCTTTGAACTTGATGGTCTTAGGATGAAGAATGCTAGCACTAGTTCTATTGATGATATTTACTGAGAAGCTAGTTTTCTTAATGCTCACTCTACTCCCTCTTGTGCTAATTGCCTAAATTGCTTTACGAAATTGATGCCATGAGCGAACACCTTAGAAAGCTTTACTAGAAACAATGAACTTGAATCACATGCTTCTAAGGATCCAAATACTCATGTGAGGGTCAGAAGCAATTAAAACTTGACAATGAAACCACGAATGTCAAGTGTGCTAAACTTGCTAAGGACTTACTAGATAAGTCACAAAAATATTGCTTGCGATATATTTGAGATTGTGGGGACTTGGATAAAATCCATGTCGAGCTTAGGAAGAAATTAGAAGACCAAGCCCATAGAATTAGAAATCGTCTTGCGTTTCTTGTGAGGCCCTCAAGATTGAGGCAGCCGTCTTTGAGGAGAAAATGCATGTCTTGAGAGAGCTCATCTTTACGGTTCTTCTTCTTCTTCCCCGCTCTTCTTGTGCTTCTTTCTTCCGAGATTGCCAAGATCTTATGAGCACTCTCGAGAAGTTTGTTGGAGGCAAGAAGAAGCAATCTCATTCTAGACCAATCTAAGATCGCAGATTTAATCGTGGTCTAGGATTTGACTACTTGGAGCACGCTAGGGCACATCCTCCTACCATTGTGCGTGCATCCAAGAGTGGTGAGATTGTGGTAGCTCCTGGGGTGAGCACCACCGTGTTCAGTCTCCGGTGTGGTCCATGGGACTTGACTGAAGGATGCTTCTCCTATTGCTTCGCCTCTAGCAAGCGAAGTATACATGCACCTTCCGTAAGAAGGATGGTCACCTAGTAGATTTTTGCTTTAGGCGCGCCAAGATCACTCTGCGTGATCGTGTTGTTGCTCTTAGGGTATTCGTGGTCATCCCGGACTTTGAGTGCTCCTAAGACACACACTGCTTCTAGACAGGTTAGAGAGTCGCCTGTTTTTGGGCAGCGTCCAGGACTTGGTTTTCATGCTGGTTCTTCGAATTTTAGTCTTGGAGCTGTTCGTAGTCAGTCTTTCCGCCGTCCTCTTGATATTCCTCGTTCTTCCCATCGAGGTAGATATCAGCGGCGTGAGGTGTTTTCTGGTAGGAGATTGAGCACCTTCTTGGGGTGGTTCGGCTTTTGCACCACGGCAGGCCAACCCAGTTTTGACTCCTAGATCATCTACCAGAGCTGCTTCTGATCGTGTGATAGTTAAACGGCAGAGAGACACTCGAGTCCAGTCTGCTTCTGTGACTGGTACTGAGGCGTCATGTGGTTCAGTATTGGGTTCCCAAGTCTTCACTCTATCCCATTACTGAGTCATCTTTCTCTCTTATGTCTTGATCAGGTTGGTCGGATGGGGAAGGGAGATGTTTGGATTGTTGACTCCGGTTGTTCTCGCCATATGACCGAGATTCTCGATGGTTCTCTTCCTAGTCCGAGCCCCGGTGATGAGTTAATCACTTTTGGGGATGCATCTTGAGTAGAGTCATTGCTAAAGGTACCATCTGCATTAACCAAAATTTCATTCTTAAAGATGTTGCCTTAGTAAGTAAGTCGCAATACAATCGCTCTCTGCTTCTCGACTTATCGATGACTCTTTCGAGGTAAGCTTCAAGAGTAATGTCTGCAGAATCCTTGATTCATCGGGAGGGTTAGTTTATGGATTTCTAGATTTGGGAGAGTCTTTCGTGCTGATTTTTCTGCTTCTTCCGAGACTCTCTTGATGTTTGATTGCTTCGAGTCCCGTGATCTCTCCTTCTCGGCATAGGAGACTTGGCCACATTGGTTTTGATCATTTGACCGAGTTAGCGACCACGATCTCATTCGGGTGCCTAAACTCAAGATGGTCAAAGACTTAGTTTGCTCTCCTTGCCGACATGGCAAGATGGTTCTCGCTTCTCATCCTCCATCCCGTAGTGATGACTGATGCACCAGACAGCTTTTACATATGGACACCGTTGGTCCAAATAGAGTGCAATCGGCAGAGGGAAGTGGTATGTTCTTGTCATCGTTGATGATTTTTCTAGATACTCTTGGGTATTCTTCATGGCCTCAAAGGATGAGACTTTTTCTCACTTGAGGTTTGGTCGATGGGTTGTCTATTGAGCTCCTAGGTGCATTCTGAGCTATCTGTGATGATAATGGCACTGAGTTCAAGAATTCCTACTTTGAGAGCTTTTGTGTGGAGTCCGGTTTAGAGCATCGGTTCTCTTCTCCCTCGCCTCGTGAGAATGGCGTAGTGGAAAGGAAGAACAGGACCACGGTTGAGATGGCGGGACGATGCTAGATGAGTATAGTACTCCTAGGAAGTTTTGGGTGAGGCTATAGCTCTTGCTTGCCATGTGTCTAATCGCGTGTTTTTGAGAGCACATTTGCATCGCACTTCTTATGAGTTGAGGTATGGGCGAAAGCCCAGGTGTGTCCCATTTTCGCTTTTGGTTGCAAGTGTTTTATCTTGAAGTCCGTAACCTAGATAAGTTTGAGTCTCGCTCTTCCGATGGTATCTTTCTAGGTTACTCGTCTTCTTCTCGTAGCTATAGGGTGCAGAGTGTTGATGCATAGGATCATAGAGACTGTGATGTGACCTTTGATGAGGCTAGCCGGGAGCTAGACACGATGTTTGAGCTCTTCTTCTTCCTTCGAGACCATATTTGTAGAGGATGAGGATAATGGAGATGATGGTGTTCCATCCGATCCAGTCCCTCTACACCGAGGTGCCTCTGTTTCCATTTCGCACCTCGGAGACCACCTTGCCTTCCGACTCTCCTTCAAATGAGTGGCTCTGCTCCTATCTCTTCTGCTCAAGAGGTAGAGGCCACTACTTCGGTCCTCCCGTCATATTCAGAGACGTCATCCTTCGATCAAATGATCGGCGATTTGTTGAGCGTGTCACACGCTCAAGAACGGGTCTGTCTTCTTTCTGTCTTCACTCTGCCTTCGTTGCCTCTTTTGAGCCAAAGGATGTTTCTCATGCATTATCCGATGAGTCGTGGATTAATGCCATGCATGAGGAACTTGAGAACTTTGAGAGGAACAAAGTCCGCAGACTTGTAGAGCGCCCATCCGTCATAATGTCATTGGGACCAAGTGGGTGTTCAAAAACAAGCAGTGAGGATGGGGTTGTCATTCGCAACAAGGCTAGACTAGTTGCACAGGGCTTTTCTCAGGTTGAGGGTCTTGACTTTGAGGAGACCTTTGCCCCTGTAGCTAGGTAAGAGCCTATTAGGACCCGCCTGCAATTTCTTGCATCCCGGGGCTTCAAGCTCTATCAAATGGATGTCAAGAGTGCATTCCTCAATGGCTATATTGAGGAAGAGGTTTATGTCAAACAACCTCCAGGATTTGAGAACCCCAAGTTTCCTAGTCATGTTTTCAAGCTTTCCAAAGCTCAGTATGGACTCAAACAGGCCCCAGAGCATGGTATGAGAGGCTCAAGTCTTATCTTCTCACCATGACTTTAAAATGGGCATAGTAGACAAAACTCGCTCATCAAACACCATGAGTCTCATTTTCTTCTTGTCCAGTTTATGTGGGCGATATCATTTTGGTGGCTCCTCTCATTCTCTTGTCTCTCGGTTTTACGATGTGATGAGTACAGAGTTTGAGATGAGTATGATGGGCGAGTTGAGCTACTTTCTTGGCTTCCAAATCAAGCGCACTCGGGAGGGTACTTTCTTGCATCAAGGCAAATATACCCGTGACCTCTGAGGCGCTCGACATGTCCGATGGGAAGCCGGTGATGACTCCTATGGCCACCACCGCTGTCCTCGAGCCCGATGAGGATGGTGAGCCTCTTGATCAAAAGGAGTTTGAAGCATGATCGGCTCCTCTTGTACCTCACCGCTTGAGGCCGACATACATTTCTTTGTGTGTCCGTGCGCTCGATTTCAAGCTTCTCCTCGCGCTCTCACCGCCAAAGTCAAGCGCATCTTCAGTACCTTCGTGCCACCACTGATTATGGTATTTGGTACTCTTCTTCTTCTTGTCTATCTCTTAGAGCCTTTTCCGATGCCGACTTTGCTGGCTGTAGGATAGATAGGAAGAGCACTTCTGGCACTTGCCAATTCATTGGCACTTCTCTTGTTTCTTGGTCATCTAGGAAGCGATGCAGGGTTGCCAGTCCACCACGAGGCCGAGTATGTTCTTTGACCGATTCTTTGTAGTCAGGTGCTCTGGATGAGATCGACCTTGCAGGACTATGGGTTAGAAATAGAGAGTGTGCCACTCTTCTGTGACAACACTTCAGCTATTTGCATTGCTAAAAACCCAGTGCAACATTCCCGGACCAAACACATTGATATTAGATATCACTTCCTTAGAGACCATGTGGAGAAGGGTGATATCGTGCTTGATTCATAGATGGTGACCACCAGTTAGCGATATCTTTACCAAGCCTTTGGATAGCTCCGTGTTTGTTGCCTTGAGGAGTGAGCTTGGAGTCGTGAGCCCATACGGCTTATCTTGAGGGGAGCCGGTTTGTATATTATGTACTATATATTTTCTTTCACTTTTCCTTTCTTCTTACGGGTGACTTTGGGCTTGTTTTCTTAAGTTGAGTTCACTCACTTAGCATGTCTTCCATGGACCTCTTATCTTATGCTTTAGGTTGCTATCATGCGTGATTAGTCGTTCTCTCTTCTCTCTAGGTTGAGTTCCCTCACGTCTTATAAGTCTAGCGTGTTTTGGGCCTCCTGGTAGACAGTGTGCTGTGCACTCCTTAGTTGGGATCTAGAGTCGCTTCCTATGTTAGTCTCTAGGGAAGATAAGAGCCATCGAGCGATAGTGAGTCTCTTCTATCTTATCTATGCTCAATAGCCATCCAGTCTTGCAGTTTCTCGACTTCTTCTCCCATTCTGCTTTTTTTCTGGTTTTATTGAGTTCATTTGGGTCTTCTTTATGCCTAATCTTGATAATAACTCAACTTTAACCAGATTTGAGCCTAAAATTGATTCAAGCTGTTGAGGGGAGTTTGGGAATCTGTTCATGCATTGCATTTAGACTGCATTTTTCATTTTATGAGCTTTGTCTATTATGCAATTGATTCAATCTTTCATGTAATGCACCTTGCTACATCTTTGAAGAAAATCACTAGCTTAGGTCTATCCAAGTTCATCTATGATACTAAGCTTGTTAAAATCTGAAAATTGAAAATCTTAAATGAAAACATGTTGCTTTTTCTTGTTAAAGTTTCTTCTCTAGAGGTTTTACCATGAATTGTGAGTTTATGGAGTTCTCTAGAGTCCCTATAGCAACTTAGGTGAAACTTGCTTGATCCATATTTTAGTCCTTCAAAATTGCTCATATATGCTAAAATAAGAAAAACTTGACTCTTTTGTGCAAAATTGAACTCAACACTATATATTCTCTAGACCGCCTCCCATTGCACTTGGGATGAACTTGGAATATATAGTGTATGACTAAGATCATTCTCTTAAGAGTTACTCTTGGGGTGATCGAACATGGCTTGAGTCAACCATTAAGAAATGCAAATAACAAAAACATAAGTGGGTAAAGAATGCAAATAATGTCAAACATTTGCACCCGCTATGTCTTTCAAAATATCAAAGAAGAAGAATTTGCATGAATTGAAAAATGAACTCGAAGGACTCTATATGTACTTCAAGATTCCCCAAAGTGTTGAGTAGGTTGAACTCTAGGTTTTCCATTTGATCCTATGAGTGGTGCTGGCTTCTAGCTTTGAAACTTTTGCTAAGTTTTGCACTTGTTCAAATCTTGCTAAAATAAAATCTTGTAAACCAAGCTTGTGAGCCAAATGAATTTGTTCTTGCAGACATCCTAGTTCAGTCATTTTCTAAATTGACTAGCTTGGTGTCATATCTTGTCATTGTGATCACTTGGATAATTCTCAAAGCTCACTTAGGATGCATTTCATGCATACATATATAAAGGGAGAGAAAACAAACAAAAAAAAGAGAGAGAAAATTCTATTTTGATGCCTATATTGCCAAAAGGGGGAGAAAATATAGAAAAGGCATCATTTAAAATGTAGAAAAGGGGGAGTTAAAAATGTGGAAGCTTGCTATCTCTTATGATCTTTGTAAATCTTTGCTATCTCTTATGGATCATATTACATTTGGCACTTATGATTGATTTTTAGAGCTCTTGTAGAAAACTTGCTCTTTTCATGAACTTGCTCTAAAATCTTACTGCCAACTTGGTCATGATTTTATATCTTTCTCTCTGGACCAAGTTTGGTTTTGCAATCAAATTGCTTTACAAACTCAAATTTATGCCTTTTCGAGTGTTTGTCAATATACTCATCAAGGGGAGATTGAAAGACCATGTGGAGGTCTATCCCTAATGGTGATGAGTAATTGACTGTGGTTTAGCCTGTTGTGCTTGAATTTGAGTTTGATCCGAGTGGTCAGGTCTTTGGTTGGTCGGAGACCAGTTGTCTGACCCAGAGTGGTCAGGTCTTTGGTTGGTCGGAGACCAGTTGTCTGACCCCGAGTGGTCTGAGCTTTGGCTGGTTGGAGACCACCATCCGACCAGTGGTGAGCCGTGGTGGTTGGAAACCGATCGTCCGACCCAGTGGTCGGACGGAGACCGATGGTCGGACCCGAGTGGTCGGGACGAAGACCGATGGTCGGACCCAGTGGTCGGGACAAAGACCGATGGTCGGACCTCGAGTGGTCGGGAAGAAGACCGCGGGTCGGACCCCGAGTGGTCGGGGCGAAGACCGGTGGTCGGACCTCGAGTGGTCGGGATGGAGACCGGTGGTCAGTCCGTGGTCGGGATGGAGACCGATGGTCGGACCATGTGTGTCGAGGTTTTCTTGGCGATGAAGTGTATATCTTTCTGTTGAGATGGATATGTGTTGTTGGACATTGCTATGTGATGTGGTTTCCTTGTCTATGATGGTTGCGGGACTTTGGAGCTAGGTCATGGTGAGGCGAAGGGGATCGGGACTAGGCCGGGAGAGCCGAGGTCCGATGATCGTGGTGTCGCCAAAGATGGTGAGGCCGGGAGTAGCCGCAAGCCAAGAAGACAAAGGAATGGATGAGATGCTAACTTGAGCCGCTCGATCGAGGAGGACCGTTGGATCGCGGGAAGAGAGAGTAGCGGGTCAAGTTGGTATGCTTTGAACAGCGTGCAAAACCCGTTGTGTTGTTGGGTTTGGTCACCATGCATAGCTGTGTGAGTGGGTAAAATCTCAGCCCTTGATGGAGTGCTCTAGGGTTTAGAGGCTCATCCAAGGGTGGTAGGTGTTCCTAGCTGCTACTAGGCAGGGAGAGGGTGTCTCCACAGGGCGTGGTGGCGGTGAGGAAAGTCTACGTGAGTAGTTGAGAGTTGTTGAGAGTGATGATGTAAGGATCAAATCCTGGCTCTTGGATGTTGGCTTAGGATTGAAGCAAGATATCCAAGGGTGGGAATTGATCCCAGGTCACTATAAATAGAGGGGTAGGGGCAGCCTTCCCTCTTTGAAGGTTCTGAGGTTTTTGCTGCTCATTTGAGTTTTGCCCACTTTGTTGTGAGGCTTTGTAAACCTCCCTTCCAGAAATGAAATGTTCTTCATCTATGTTCTTGTTTCATTTCTCTTACGTATTTACATTCGCACTTAAATTACATTATCTAAATTCGCATTTACTTACTTGCAATTTTCTTTACGTAATTTGGATTTGCCTCATCTCCTTCTACATGCTTCGAGTCTTTGTTGAAATTCATGATTGATGAACTCTTCTCTAGATTCGGTGCTTTCAATCATCTAGGCAATCATTGCGTTCTTGTTGCAAGTTTGTAAATCTGTGTTCTTGAAGTGCGTAAGCGTGTGACTTGCAGTTCTTTAGTCTGATTGGCTTACGGTTCTTGTTGCCAAGGATGAAAGATTCTTTGGATGAATCTTCTATAGATCATATCCCAATTATCTAGGCAATCTACAACCTCTTCTATTCAGTTTTGCAAGAAACCAATTTCTGTGACTAGTTTTCAGATAGTGTTTCTATTTGTTTGAAGGGTTGTTTCTTCGTGTACTTACTTGCTGTGATTTGTGTAGAGTCATCCAAGGATATTACGATCATCAACTCTCACCACAAGTTAGGGTGAAGTCGTGTTCGTGACTCTGTTTTGGTGTTGCATTTGTTTAAGCGAAAAGGACGGAACCTTGGTATCAATTCCTTCGATTGATGATTGAAATAGGTTCTGACATCCTTAGGGAGGTGCACACCAATTTTCCTGTTTTTGGATCGGTAGATCAAAAGTTACATCGATTTACATTTTTAAGATCGTGCTGATTTTACTGTTCATCCGACCCCCGGTACTGTTCATCCGACCTCTGTAGGTCGGGCGTCTTGCTCATTGGTCGGGGCACTATCCATCGAATCTTGTTCACCCGTCTATGTTCATCCGACCTCTGTAGGTCGGGCGTCGCTCATCGGTCGGGAACACTATTCGCCCGAAATCTTCGCTCATCCGACCTCTGTAGGTCGGGCGTCTTTATTCATCGGTCGGGAGTATCTTGTTCATCCAAACACTATTCACCCGAGTCTCGTTCATCCGACCTCTGCGATCGGAGTCTTTGTTTAACCGACCTCCGCAGCTCGGAGTCTTGTTCATCTGGTCGAGTCTTGTTCACCCAACATCGTTCATCCGACCACTTCCGGTCGGGAGTTCATTCACCCGACCACTTCCGTCGAAGTCTTGCTCATCCGACCACTTGGTCGAGAATCTTATTCATCAGACTCAGTACTAACGACCGATTCGCGATCTTGTTCATCCGACGAGCTACTCGACCGGTCACGATTTTCTGCTTCACCCTATCTTAAGCGGTGAGCCTCTGTTTTGAAATTGCCTGATCGATGGTTCAGTTCTTTCTTTCTGGTCTTTTGGTGGATTGAATTCTAGGGGGAGAATTTATTCGAAAATTTTATTTGGCTCCTATTCACCCCCCTCTAGTCGCCTTTTCGATCTTTCAAATAATATGTCTAAACTTTGTAAAAAAATTGTTGGTCTAAATTGAGATGATGTGATTTTGATTTGTGTGTGCTGAGTAGCCACGGGAGTCTCACGTCAATTGCGGTGCGGGCTGCCGTTACAACTACACTTATCAATATTGTATCAGAGAGGTTTAGCTCTTAGAATTATACATTTCCCTACCAATCTATACCGATGTATCGTTTCAGATTTAATATAATAATATGTATTTATAAATATACACATATTTAATTGTATGTACATCAAATTTTACTTATAACATTACTTTAAATACATAGTAGTACTATAAAAAAATAACATACAGTTCAATAGACGATATTATCAATTCCATCGGTATGACTAGTATTGTACATAATCAAAGCCGGTATAGCTAGTATTGACCGGTATTGAAGTCGTTATTGATCAGTATCGAGCCGGTATGACCGGCATGGATAGTATCGAGGTTGGTATGGTACATAGGGCTACTATGTACCAATTTAGGTGCTGAAATAGTACAGGCTATACCAACTGGTATCGGTACATGATACGGCCCCAATTACCAACACTACTTTGAATCGTGTTTCGAAAGTGCAAACCAGACAAATGATCAAAGTGGTGCTGTTTTGGGCAAAGAAATGAAGTTCAAGCATGTGGTCGAGGGGTAGGTGAGGGAGGAAGGCCAAGGGAGGATCGTTGGAATCCTAAAACATGAAAAGTATATTGTGCTGGTAATGTGTAAATCATATAGAGGCAACATATATGCTACCTATGGATGCATGGACTCGGCAAGGACGTGGCTGCATGGGCCAAGGCGTTGTGAACGTATTGGACAACTAAGGGCATGACCCACATGGATGGAGGCTATGTGGGCTTGGACCTGATTTGGGAAGAGAAAATGACAACCCAAGTCGTGTTAGAGAAGTAAGGAAAGAGTCCAATTCGGTTTGGAAAGAAGGAAAGAAATCAACTCAGATTGACGGCACAAACCGAATTAAAAAGTCCATAACTTTCACGTCCAAGCTTGGATTTTCATGTTCTTGTACTTTCCTGAAAGATTATGAGATTATCTTCGTATTTTTCTTTAGTGAGACCTTTTAATTTTGCTCCCTTCTAAATTTAATTTGGCCGACAAGTTTCAACCTGCTAGTTGGCCGAATTTGAGTTTCTAAAGTCGTAATCTCTTTCTATCTCTTAGAGTTCAAGTTGTGTATTCTACAGATTAGTTTGATGCATAAGAAATAAAGAAAAGCCATAGTTGGTTTGTGGCGCCATTGAGCGTGTGTGCATGAGAGTTTCACATCTAGGGTTTGCTATTATGGTGCAAGGTAAGGACACGTTGTCCTTGGGATTACACCATTGAATCTATATAGTTCTACTTCTTCAATTCATGACAATCTTGTTCACGGTTTGAGAAGGCCTCACCGATTGTTTCTTGTTGGTGAAGGAAAATGTGGAGGTCCATCCATGTTTGTGATGAGTATTTAACTTTATTTTAGCAAGGTGTGCTCAGGTTTGAGTTTGATTTGAATTGGAATTCAAAACGAAGCAATTTGAGTTGTGTTAGCTTCTTGCGGTACTACCGGCCTGTGGCTGGCGGTAGAACCGACTGATGATTGAGACATAATTAATTGTGAGCATTTGTGATGATTGAACATTGCTATGTGAGGTATTTCCTTGTTTTTGATGGTTGCAGGTCGACGATGCTAGATCATGGTGAGGCGAAGGATGACCGGGACTAGGCGAGGAGCATTGGAGGTCCAGACGGTCAGGGATCGTCGGAAGATGATTGGAGACGGAGTCGTGGCAAGCCATGAAGACAAAGAACGGTTGAGATGCTAGCTAGGCGCTGCATGGATCAATGAAGGTCATTGGATCATGGTCTAGTTAATAGGTTAGCGGGTCTAATTAGTGTGATTTGAAAACCGTGCAAGAAAACCCATTATATGTTGTGAGTTTTGGGTGAACCCTTACATGAATGGTTGAGTGGGTTAATCCTAACCCTTGATGAGTGCTCTAGGGTTTAGAAGCTCATCCAAAGGTGGAGGATGACCCAAGAGTAGTATAAATAGAGGGGAAGGGGTGGCCTTCTCCACATGAAGGTTTTGAGGTATTTGATGCTCCTTTGAGCTTTGCCCACATGAATGTGAGGCTTTGTAACCTCTCCTTCCAGTAAATACAAAAATTTTCTTTACCTTATTATGAATTTAAATTGCGCATTTACATTATGTCTTTACTTTACGCAATTTACATTCAGCACTTACTTTCCCGCATTTACATTCTCGCAATTTACTTTCTCGCAATTTGGATTTGCCTCCCCTCCTTCTAAATGTTGTTCTTGTAGGATTTCTTGAGGGTGTTCATATGGTTTTACATCTTTCTTGCACCCTAGGAAAGACTAGAGATCAAGTTTTTATCGAATTGCAAATCTATCCAGAACTTGTTCTTCGCGCAGTAGTCAGTCTTTGATTTTTATAAAAATCTAGAAACATTCTTTTTATGTGATTCTTCTTGGAGAAGATGCGCGACTCATATATTCATCTCTAGAAACATTTTTTAGTCCACTGGTTGCACCGTTTGAGCGCTATGAAGTGAAAACCGAGCCTTAAATGTTCTGATCGAAGTTCCTGACTGTCTTTAATGCTTGATTTTTCATTTTTATTCTACAAAGATTTTTGAGGTTAGTTTTGGTGAACTGTTTCACGACTCAACTGCTCACAGGGAGAAAATTTCTCAAAAATTTTAGATTAACAGAAACTCACCAACCACCTGCTGCAATTGAGGACAATTCCTGGAAAATCTGCTTTTACTTTTCTGGAAAGAGACTTTGATGTTTTAGCTTTATCTCTTTTAGAAAAGTAGTATTTGAATTGATTTCTCTTTGTTTGGACACTTGACAACCAGGATTGTGATTAAAAAATCCCTCACATGATTCATGGTTCTCATCCATGGAAGCTAGGGGTACACATAATTGCCTAATTGTTCGGGTTTTGGAGGGTGTGCGAATCTGAGAAACACTAGTTTGAAGGAAAATCTTTGGGTGTTTCAAATTTTTATTGTGAGATTGTTTGGAGTTCTTTGAGTGGGGGAAAATTTTATTTGGGATCATTCACCCCCCTCTGATTGCCATTTCGATCCTTCAATTGGTATCAGAGCCGGTTTTGCTCTTTCATAGATCTTGACCGGTCTCAAGAGCCATGGCGATGGACAAGTATTCCACCAAGCCTCCTATTTTTGCTGGAGTAGATTTTCCATTTTGGAAATCGCGGATGGAGTCATACATCACTGCCTAGGGCTTCCTGATATGGCAGAAGGTGAAACTCCCATATGAGGTTCCTGCTGATGAAAATGTCACGGTCGAAAATATAGCTGACATTGAGGCGAACGCTAAGGCAAGGAACATTCTCATACAGGGTCTTAGTTGCAGTGAGTATGATAGGATTTCTCACCTCGTTTTGCTCACGAGATTTGTGTGACCCTCGATGCTTATCATGAGAGCACTACTCAAATCAAGACCATGAGGCAAGACCAGTTCAAGCGTGAGTTCAACAAATTTGAACAACACGCTGGTGAGAGTCTTGACGAGTGCTTTGGTCGGTTTACGAAGATTTTGAGCGACCTTCGAGCAGTCGGTTGCATATACCCTGACTCGAATAATGCTCGATATTTCTTGACCGCACTCGATCTTTGAGTTTGGGAAATGAAAGTGACCACCATCAAGGACACTACTGACTTGTCGACCTTGACTCTTGATGGGCTTTACTCCCGTCTGAAGACTCATGAGATTGACGTCGTCTCTCGCAAGACGAAATCACAGTCGATGGCCTTGGTCATTGATCCCACTGGATCTTCCCTTGATCTTTCTGTTGGTTTCTCTCTTTCTACCCTTTGCGAGCTAAGCGATGACCAACTGAAAAATTTCCAGAAAATGAGCTTGCTCTTCTTGCTCGCAAATTTTCACATACATACAACAGGGTGAGAGAGGAAGAGAGATGGCATGATCACATGCTTCGAATGTGGTGGCCCCAACCACATTTGGGCTAATTGCCCCAAACTTGAGAAGACAAAGAACGGCACCGGCGGTTCGGCAAAGAACGACTACATCGACAAGAACCACAACAAGAAGCCTCCAAGAAAAAGAAGCTCTTCCACCGCGTCCTCGCCGCACTTGACGACATCAACCTCTCCGACACGGAGACATGGAGCGACGAGGGCGAGGATGAACCGCAAGAGAAGAAGAGCGGCGATGACTTCTCCGGCATGTGCTTCATGGCCGACGCCAATGGCATCAGCGACTCGGACGAGGTACCCTCCTATGACCAGCTCAATAAAGCTTTTCTGCAAATTAGAAAAATTTCATGCTAGAGCTAGAGCTAGGTGTATGGAGTTAGAGAAGGAAGTAGGTACCTTGACTCGGGAGTTAGCTTCTCGTAGATCTTCTCTCTCTCGAGTCACTGATGACTATTCTTTGTGTGATGCACTTCTTGTGGAGTTGGAGAACCTAAGGACTATGCATGATAGTGTGTTATCTGAACTAGATAGTCTTAGGTTGAAGAATGCTAGCGATGATTCTGTTGATGCTATTCCACTAGATGCTAGTTTTCTTCATGCTCACTCTACTCTTTCTTGTGCTAATTGCCCTAAATTGCTTGCTGAAATTAATGCCAAGAGCGAACATCTCAGGAAGCTTTCTACTAGAAACGATGAACTTGAAATGCATGCTTCTAAGGACCTAGTCAACTCATGTGAGGGTTGTAGGCAACTAAAACTTGACAATGAATCTTTAAATGTCAAGTTTGCTAATCTTGCTAAGGACTTACTAGCTAAGTCACAAGAAAGTTGCTTGCGATGTAATGTGATTGAGGGGGACTTGGATAAAATCCATGTCGAACTTAGGAAGAATTTAGAAGACCAAGTCCATAGGATTAGAAATGCGTCTTGCGTTTCTTGTGAGGCCCTCAAGATTGAGGCAGCCATACTGAGGGAGAAAAATGCACGTGTTAAGAGAGCTCATCTTTCTGGTTCTTCTTCTTCCTCTCTTCCCTGTTCTTTATGTGCCTATTTCTTCCGAGATTGAGAGTATCTCATGAGCACTCTCGAGAAGTTTGTAGGAGGCAAGAAGAAGCTCAATCTTATTCTAGACCAATCCAAGATTAGCAGATTTAATCAGGGTGTAGGATTTGACTCCTTGGAGCACGCTCGGGCGCATCCTCCCACCATTGTGCGCGGCTCCAAGAGTGGTGAGATTGTGGTAGCTCCTAGAGTGAGTACCACTGTATTTAGGTCTGCTGGGGTTGTCCATAGGACTTCTGACCAGAAGGGTGTTACTCCTGTAGCTTCTGCCTCTAGCAAGGCGTAGTACACATGCACATTCTGTAAGAAGGATAGTCACCTAGTAGATTTCTGCTTCAGGCATGCCAAGATCACTCGGCGTGAGCGTGTTGCTGCTCTTAGGGGTATTCAGGGTCATCCCCAGACTCTGAGTGCTCCTAAGGCACACACTGCTGTTAGAAAGGTTAGAGAGTCGCCTGTTTTTGGGCAGCGTCCAGGACTCAGTTTTCATGTTGTTTCTTCTAGTTTTAGTCCTGGAGCTGTTCGTGGTCAGTCTTTCCGTCGTCCTCTTGATATTCCTCATTTTTCCCATCGAGGTAGATATCAGCAACGTGAGGTGTTTTCGGGTAGGAGATTTAGAAGTCACACTGGGGTGGTCTGGCCTTTGCACCACGGTGGGCCAACCCAGTTCCAGTCCTAGATCATCTACTAGAGTTGCTACTGATCTTGTTAGGATTAAATGACAGAGAGACACTCGAGTACAATCTTTTTTAGTGGATGGTACTCTGAGACGTCATGTGGTTCAGTATTGGGTCCCCAAGTCTTCACTCTATCCCAGTACTGGGTCATCTTTCTCTCTTATGTCTTGATCAGGTTCGTCGGATGGGGAAGGGAGATGTTTGGATTGTCGACTTCGGTTGTTCTCGTCATATGACCGGAGATTCTCATCCCCCAGTCACTGTTGTGATGACTGATGCACCAGGATAGCTTTTACATATGGACACTGTTGGTCCAGCTAGAGTGTAGTCAGTGGGTGAGAAGTGGTATGTTTTTTTCATTATTGATGATTTTTCGAGATACTCTTGGGTGTTTTTCATGTCCTTGAAAGATGAGACTTCTACCCATTTTAGGGGTTTGGTTCATAGGTTGTCTTTTGAGCTCCTTAGTGCCCTACGAGCTATACGCATTAACAATAGCACGGAGTTCAAGAGCTCCAATTTTGAGAGTTTCTGTGTGGAGTCTGGTTTAGAGCATCAGTTCTCCTCTAACTACGTCACTCAGCAAAATGGCGTAGTGGAAAGGAAGAACAAGACCCTGGTAGAGATGGCGAGGACGATGCTAGACGAGTACGGTACTCTTAGGAAGTTTTGGGCTGAGGCTATAGCTACTGTTTGCCATGCTTCTAATCGTGTATTCTTAAGAGCACATTTGCACCGCACTTCTTACGAGTTGAGGTATGGGCGAAAGCCTAATGTTTCTCATTTTCGTGTGTTTGGTTGCAAGTGTTTTATTTTGAAGTCTGGTAACCTGGATAAGTTTGAGTCTCGTTCTTCTGATGGTATCTTTCTGGATTATTCGACTTCTTCTCGTAGCTATAGGGTGCAGGTTGCGATGCGCATAGGATCATAAAGACACGTGAAGTGACCTTTGATGAGGCTAGCCAGAGCTAGACACGATATTTGAGCTCTTCTTCTTCCTCCGAGACCATCTTTGTAGAGGATGAGGATGATGGAGATGATGGTGTTCCACCTGATCCAGTCCCCTCTACACCTGAGGTGCCTCCTTTTTCTATTTCTGCACCTGAGGAAGGCCAGCCCTTGCCTTCTGACTCTCCTGCAGCTAGTGGCTCTGCTCCTACCTCTTTTGTGCATGAGGTAGAGGCCACTTCTGGTTCTGGACCTCCCCGTCATATTCAGCGTTCTCATCCACCTGATCAGATCATCGGCGATCTGTTTGAGCGGGTCACTAGCTCAAAATCAAGTTTATCCAGTTTCTGCCTTCACTCTGCCTTTGTTGCCTCGTTTGAGCCGAAGGATGTGACTCTTGCATTATCTGATGAGTCTTGGACTAATGCTATGCATGAGGAACTTGAAAACTTCGAGAGTAACAAAGTTTGGCAGCTTGTAGAACGTCTATCTGGTCATAATGTCATTGGGACCAAGTGGGTGTTCAAAAATAAGCAGAGTGAGGATGGGGTTGTCATTCACAACAAGGCTAGGCTAGTTGCACAGGGCTTTTCTCAAGTTGAGGGTCTTGACTTTGAGGAGACCTTTGCCCCTGTATCTAGACTAGAGGCTATTAGGATCCTACTTGCATTCTCTGCATCCCGGGGTTTCAAGCTCTATTAAATGGATGTCAAGGTGCATTCCTGAATGGCTATATTGAGGAAGTGGTTTATGTCAAACAACCTCTAGGATTTGAGAACCTTAAGTTTCCAAGTCATGTATACAAGCTTTCCAAAGCTCTGTATGGACTCAAGCAGGCCCCCAGAGCATGGTATGAGAGGTTCAAGTCTTATCTTCTCAGCCATGACTTCAAAATGGGGGTAGTAGACAAGACTCTGTTCATCAGACACCATGAGTTGCATTTTCTTCTCATCCAGATTTATGTGGACGATATCATTTTTGGTGGCTCATCTAATTCGCTTGTATCTTAGTTTTCTGAGGTAATGAGTACAGAGTTTGAGATGAGTATGATGAGCGAGTTGAGCTACTTTCTTGGCTTCCAAATCAAGCAGACTCGGGAGGGTACTTTCTTGCATCAAGGCAAGTATACCCGGGACCTCCTGAGGTGTTTCGATATGTCTGATGGGAAGCCGGTGATGACTCCTATGGCCACTACTGCTATCCTCGAGCCCGATGAGGATGGTGAGCCTCTTGATCAAAGGAGTTTGAACATGATCGGCTCCTCTTGTACCTCACTGCTTCGAGGCCGGACATACATTTCGCTGTGTGTCTGTGCGCTCGATTTCAGGCTTCTCCTCGTGCCTCTCACCGCCAGGCGGTCAAGTGCATTTTTAGGTACCTTCGTGCTACCACTGATTATGGTATTTGGTAATCTTCTTCTTCTTGTGTGAGGACCCGAATCCACTGATTCGAACCCACTGTGTTTACCGCACTAGTCCCAGGATCAACGCTAGTGCACACAGCTCAACATCGGTACATATCACATTATACTCAACAATAATAGAATAATAGTTCATTTATTGATATAACTAATTGTATGATCTTATGACCGACTTACATTATTAAGCCACGCAGGGCAAGACTGGAAATATAAGCTAATAATTAAGCAGCGGAAAGTAGAAAACGTAGATAGCTCATCAGTTCACCACAGGCGACCGACAAGGCTCGGACCCTAATGACTCGTATCTTCTTGGACTTCGTCTTCCAACACAGGTGTAGATTCTTCAACTGTTGATTATTGTTGTTGGCAAGGGTGAGTACTTAAAGCACTCAACAAGTTGTGCACGGAATGCAATTCTATGTAACTATATGTAAGGCTTATTCCAATGGATAGGCTATCATGGCTATTTTGCAATAAGCAGCATTTATGAACAAATATAATATTTAGATTGTAAAGACTTGTAAAACAAATAGCAATAATAAATAGATTCAGTATTTCTCAAGTAAACCAGGTTTCCAATCCTAAATCAAATTCCATCTTCCACATGGCATTCCGCCATCCCAACCAAATTGTCCATTTAATTAAGCTAACCCTTAACCGTAATTCCGAGCATTGCTCAATACCATGAGCACGGCTATCCGAATAGTTTCACACTCTGCAGAGGTTATGCACTTTACCCACGTGATACAACCAAACACCACCAAGGCGAGTGATTATAACAAAGCCTTTACAATGCACTGCTTAACCGGTACCACCCGCTAAGGTTTCAACACTGATGGGACTGGTTACCACATCCAGGGCCCCCTCTTGCGCCATGTGAATTACTCCATAACTCGGGAACTCACACCGACCACGATAGTACCAAGATTAAGACATTGCACCCGTGGGAGTCTGGGCCGTGTCTCAGTCCCAGTGTGGCTGATCATCCTCTCGGTTGCAAATTACTCAGCTAGGCTGGCCCATACCAGACATGTGGTTGCATGATTGACTCAGGTCAAAGGCTTGCAAGGTTAAGTCCTTAGTGTGATCAAGGCAAGACATCCACATACCATCTGTCCATCGGGCCCACCTTGGCATACTCGCCCCTTGTCACTTGCCCCAATCTAAGTGATTATCACCCAGTTGATTACCAAGCACCACGTGTTATCAACAATTCAACATCGTTGCGTGACATGACTCGCCACAACAACTCAATCTCATCGTGTGATCCCACATGACACACAAGTTCATAACATGGTTCCATATTCCATTAATCAAGATTAATTATCAATGATTCTGACACATGTGATGACGTGGCATGGCTAAGCAACTGATACGGACTAACCATCCCATGTTGATTATAATTACTAACCAACTATATTGAACCAATCTAGGGTGACAATGGATCATGGCATACAATGACAAGGTAGGATATAAATAATTCTGGTATATTAGCTAAGCCCAATTTAATTTGAAACAATTGTATACTTGAAATAATATGCAATAGGGTAAACAAATATAGCAATTTTATAAACATGGGTTCAACATGATCAAAGCACAACTTGCCTTGGAATAGGTCCTGATCTTGATCTGAACCTTGCTCTTGAGTTGCTGGATCTTCCTCCGAAACTTCGCACAATTCAACGTCTACGCGTACCGAAGAAGAAAAGCAAACAAATACCAAAACAGAGAGCAAATGAACTCCAAAAATCAATTAAATTTCACCATTAAATAGATCTCAATTTTACAAATTTTTAGAAATTTGAATCACTCAAATCCGAGTTAAGTTGCAAAAGATATAGACTTTTGAAGTTTGAAATAAATACTGAAAATACATAAATTAGAAATTCGAAATTAACAGAATTGTTTTTATTCTGAAAATAGAATTACTGCGCAAACGTGATGTCAGCCCTGACTCAGACCAACCAAACACTGCCACGTGGCCACCGGTCCATGGACTGCGTCCACAGATCTCCTCGGGTCCACGGTGCACCCGTTTCACGCGGCTTACGGGCCAGCGACACGCGGGTCCCGCGACGATCTTGACTCGGCGCCAATGCGGGACACCGCGCGGCGCCACGCAGCTCGCCACGACACTGCCACCTCGGCGGAACTGCTTACGTGGACGACACACGGCAACGAAGCGTCAAGCCACGTCGACGGCACAGGGCCCTATGGTCGTCGGCGGCCATCGGCCCGGCTACCTACGGCGCCCTCGCGACTTTGCCTACCTTCTGACGCGCTTGGATCTGGGTTTCGGGCACTTGGGCGACGGCGGCGAGACCTTTCTTCTTGTCGGCGATGACCTCCCCGCGGTTTCTCCTCTCCGGCGATGCTCCGATCGAACTAGCACGCGCACGGGCTCCCTCTTGACGAGACGCAACTGCCAGCCTTGGTCTCGAGCCTTTAGCTCCACAGAAGACGTCGGAATCGAAGAAGAACAGCGGCGGCGGTGCTCCGAGAGAACCCTCGATTGCAGCAATTTGGCTCCGAGATTGAAAATAAATCCTTGGGGCTTTGGCTGCTTGTACCTCGCGATGCGTGCGCGCGCCTATATATGCATCGAGTCCCTCCTTCGCCCGCTTCCACGCGGTGTCCATGGCGGACACGGAGAGGAGTCCGGCACGAACACGCGAAGAAGACGACCGGATCGACGACACGCGGCAGATCCGACGGTGACGATAAAACGAAGTCCCGAACCGGTACGCTTCGTCCTCACTCATCTGATCTGGATCCAACGGCAGGGATTAGACTTCTAGAAAACGGGCTGAACGGACCACGCTACTCCGGGCCACTCCTGCACAGCAAATGGGCCAAGCCCAATACTGTTCAAGCCGATTTAAAAAGATTTTTCATTTAAAATAACTGCCGAAATTCATTTAATTTGTTTTAAGCCAATAAATTATCAGGAAAAATCCAAGAAAAATCTCAAAAATACTTTGAGACATTCTGGACTCAATAAAACATTTTTGGCAAAACTTTATTTTAACTTTGCATAAATTTAAATAGATTTGAACAAAAGGTCAATATACTTAATTTAAAATTAATTCAAATAAATCCAGAAAAATCCAAATAAATTCCAGAAAATCATAAATGCACATTTAAGAAATAAAATAGTATTTGGGCAAATTCTGGGATGTTACATCTTGTCTATCTCTTAGAGCCTTTTCCGATGCCGACTTTGTTGGCTGTAGGATAGATAGGAAGAGCACTTCTGGCACTTGATAATTTATTGGCACTTCTCTTGTTTCTTGGTCGTCTAAGAAGCAGTCCGGTATTGCACAGTCCACCGCTGAGGCCTAGTATGTTGCTGCAGCTAGTTGTTGTAGCCAGGTGCTCTGGATGAGATCGACTTTGCGGGACTTTGGGTTAGAGATAGAGAGTGTGCCACTTTTCTGTGACAATACTTCTGCTATTTGCATTACTAAAAACCTAGTGCAACATTCCCGGACCAAGCACATGGATATTAGATATCACTTCCTTAGAGACTATGTGGAGAAGGGGGATATCGCGCTTCAGTTTGTAGAGAGCGACCTCCAGTTAGCCGATATCTTCACCAAGCCTTTGGATAGCTCCAGATTTGTTGCCTTAAGGAGTGAGCTTGGAGTCGTGAGCCCTTATGGCCTATCGTCAGGGGGAGCTGGTTTGTACATTATGTATAATATGTTCTCTTCCAGCTTTTCTTTTTTTGTGTTTCTTCTGGGTGACTTTGGGCTTATTTTCCTGAGTTGAGTTCACTCACTTAGACTTCTGGCATACTTTGCATGGACCTCTTATGTTGTGCTTTAGGTTGCTATTATGCGTGATTAGCTGTTCTGTCTTCTTTCTAGGTTGAGTTCCCTCACAGTCTTATAAGTTTAGCAGGTGTTGGGCCTCCTGGGTAGATAGGGTCTGTGTGCACTCCTTAGTTGAGATCTAGAGTCAGCTTCCCTATGTCAGTCACTGGGAAAGATAAGAGCGAGTCTGAGCCGTAGTGAGTCTCTTCTATCTTATCTATGCTCTATATCCATCTAGTTTGCAGTTTCTCGACTTCTTCTCCTCATTCTATCTTTCTAGTTATTTTTGAGTTCATTTGGGTTTTCCTTATGCTTAATCTTAATAATAACTCAACTTTAACCAAATTTGAGCGTAAATTGATTTACTTGTTAAGGGGGAGCTTAAGAATCTGTTCATGCATTGCATATAGACTACATTTTATGTTCTGTGAGCTTAGTCTATTATGCAAATGATTTAATCTTCATGCAAAACACCATGCTACATATTTTGAAGAAAGTCACTAGCTTAGATTTGTCCAAGTTCATTTATCATGATAAGCTTGTTAAAATTTGAAAATTTAAAGCTTTGAATGAAAACTTGATGAAACATGTTGCTTTTACTTGCTAGGTTTCTTCTCTTGAGGTTTGTACCATAATTTAAGAAATTTTGGAGTTCTCTAGAGTCCCTATAGCAACTTGAGTGAAACTAGTTTGTTTCATACTTGAGTCCTTCATTTGCTCATGAATCATTATGCTAAAAATAAAAATTAAGCAAAATTGACTCTTCTTGACTCCACATCTTGCATTCCCAAGACAGCTTCCCATTGCACTTAGGATGAACTTGGAATGCATCGTGTATGACCTAGACATCCTCTTAAGAGTTCATCTTGAGATGGTCGCATATGGCTTGAGTCAATTGCTTGTCAAAAGAAAATGCAAATAAAAAAATCATAAGTGGGTAAAGAATGCAAATAATGTCAAACATTTGCACCCCGCTATGTCTTATAAGATGATAAAGCACAATTTACAATAAGTGATAAATGAGGCCGAAGGACCTTGTATGCACTTCTAGATTCCCCAAAGTGTTGAGTAGGTTGAACTCTAGGTTTTCTTTTTGATCCTTAGAGTGGCTATTCTTCTATTTTTGAAACTAAAGCTGAGTGTTGCACTTGTCAAATCTTGCTAAAAATGAAATATTCAAAACTAAGCTTGTATTTGCACTTGGACATGTCTTAGACTAGTCGAATCTAAAAATTGACTAGCTTAGTGTCATATCTTGTTATTATCAATTGGATAATCTTCAAAGCTCTCTTAGCTTGCATTTCATGCATACATAAAAAAGGGGGAGACAATGTCATGTTGATGCCTATATTGCCAAAAGGGGGAGAAATTGAAGAAAAGGCATAATTAAAAAGATAAAAATAAAAAATGTATCTTGGATTTTATGATTTTGTTGAAAATTTGCAAATCTTAAGAATTATAAACTTTTATGAGTTTTTATTGGATTTTTAGAGTTTTTTGTGGAAAACTTGTTCTTTATATTACCTTGCTCTAAAATCTTTCTTACCAACTTGATCATGTTCTCTATCTCTTCTCCCTGGACCATGTGTGGTTTTGCAATCAAATTGCTTTCTTCTTCTCTTATTCAAACTCAAATTTATGCCTTTTGTGTGGTTTGTCAATATACTCATCAAGGGGGAGATTGAAGGACCATGTGGAGGTCCATCCATGTTTGTGATGAGTATTTAACTTTATTTGAGCAAGGTGTGCTCAGGTTTGAGTTTGATTTGAATTGCAATTCAAAAGGAAGCAATTGGAGTTGTGTTAGCTTCTTGCGGTACTACCGGCCTGTGGCTAGTAGTAGAACCAACTGATGATTGAGACATAATTAATTGTGAGCATTTGTGATAATTGAACATTGCTATGTGAGGTATTTCCTTGTTTTTGATGATTGCAGGTCAACGATGCTAGATCAAGGTGAGGCGAAGGATGACCGGGACTAGACGAGGAGCGTCGGAGGTCCAAACGGTCAGGGATCGCCGGAAGATGATCGGAGACGGAGTCGTGGTAAGCCATGAAGACAAAGAACGGTTGAGATGCTAGCTAGGCGCTACATGGATCAATGAAGGCCAATGGATCATGGTCTAGTTGGTAGGTTAGCGGGTCTAGTTAGTGTGATTTGAAAACCGTGCAAGAAAACCCATTATGTGTTGTGGGTTTTGGGTGAGCCCTTGCATGGCTGGTTGAGTGGGTTAATCCTAGCCCTTGATGAGTGCTCTAGGGTTTATAAGCTCATCCAAGGGTGGAGGATGACCCAAGAGTAGTATAAATAGAGGGGAAGGGGTGGACTTCTCCACTTGAAGGTTTTGAGGTTTTTGATGATCCTTTGAGTTTTGCCCGCATGAATGTGATGTTTTGTAACCTCTCCTTCAAGAAAATACAAAAATTTTCTTTATCTTATTGTGAATTTAAATTGCGCATTTACATTATGTCTTTACTTTACGCAATTTAAATTCAGCATTTACTTTCCCGCATTTACATTCTCGCAATTTACTTTCTCACAATTTAGATTTGCCTCCCCTCCTTCTAAATGCTGTCCTTCTAGGATGTATTGAGGGTTTTCATATGGTTTTCCATCTTTCTTGCACCCTAGGATAGACTAGAAATCAAGTTTTTATCGAATTGCAAATCTGTCCAGAACTTATTCTTCGTGCAGTAGTCAGTCTTTGATTTTTATAAAAATATATAAAAATATTTTTTAAGTTATTCTTCTTGGGGAAGGTGCGCGACTCATATATCCATCTCTGGAAAAATTTGTGAGTCCACTGATTGCACCGTTTGAGCGCTATGAAGTGAAAACCGTGCCTCAAACATTCTAATCAAAATCGTGACTGTCTGTAATTCTTGATTTTTCATGTTTATTATACAAAGCTTTTTAAGGTGATTTTTGGTGAACTGTTTCACGACTCAACTTCTCACAAGGAGAAAATTTCCCAAAAATTTTAGAGCAACAGAAACTCACCAACCACCTACTCCAATTGAGGATAATTTCTGGAAAATCTACTTTTACTTTTCTGGAAAGAGACTTTGGTGTTTTAGCTTTATCTCTTTTAGAAAAGTAGTCTTTGAATTGATTCCTCTTTGTTTGGACACTTGATAACCAGGATTGTGATTAAAAAATCCCTCACATGATTCATGGTTCTCATCCATGCATGCTAGGGGTACACATAGTTGTCTAATTGTTCGATTTTGGAGGATGTGCGAATCTGAGAAACACTAGTTTGAAGGAAAATATTTGGGTGTTTTAGATTTTTATTGCGAGATTGTTTGGAGTACTTTGAGTGGGGGAAAATTTTATTTGGGATCATTCACCCCCCTCTGATCGCTATTTCGATCCTTCAGTTGGCATTGCTAGCTTGGTGCTGATCGACCAATTGTTCCGTTCACTTGGCGCAAGGAGAAGAAATTGTAGCTGAAACTGAGTACCGTCAAGATCGGGTCACCCCTATGCGCCAACCCCTTAGTTGGCCCGTATCATCGTGGTATCAGAGTGTGGATGATCACGACATTTGCTCTTTGTTTTTACTAATTTTTCAGGTTGCTACAATCATGTCGGGCACGAGCCGGCGTGGTTCCAACAGAGATGAACGTGGAGAGGTGGATACTCGTCACTGCGATGATTCAATGTCACTAAGGGTACACACTCAATTTAATGTCGTCATGGATTTTTTTTGTGGCCAGGAGCGTGATCTTTGTGATGAGTATGATCGTCGCTTCGACGATTTGACAGCACGTTTTGATGGCATGGATACGAACTTTGTTGCAATGCATGCCACTCTACGTCGCTTGGAGGACCGACTTCCACCCCTGGAAGGCGATGGTGTGCGTGGGCTGTAAGCACATGTCGTGGGACGGCATGCTAACCCACGTAATGATGACCACTACAGAGGCGACATCGATGACGAGATGTCCAGCGGGCATGGAGGCCACCCTCGTCCTCCGAGGAGGGATGATCGTGCTAGGGAGGTGCTGGATATGGTGGCTACCATGGACCGTATGATGGTGGACATGATGATGAGAATGACAGTACTAGTCATATTAAACTTGCCATACTAGAATTCAAAGGGTGTGTCAATCAAAATTTTGACAACCATCACTGTTCTAAAGACAAGAAGATGTGTCTTACTTCAGTTGAGTTCACCGAATATGTTATCATTTGGTGGGATCAATTGAACCATGCAGGAGGTCGTTCACGAGATTGGTATGACATGAAGCGCATGATGACAACAAGCTTTGTGCCAGAATACTACACAAGAACGTTGCATACTAAGTTAAGGAGGCTTGTTCAAGGTTCTAAAACCATAGATGAGTACTATCAAGAGATGCAAATTCTTATGATTCAAGTAGGTGTTCGTGAGTCCGTTGATGCTACCATGACAAGGTTCTTTGAAGGGCTTAATGATAACATCCGCAGTCGTATTGATTTGATGTAATATAACACGGTTCAAGAGCTTCTTCACCAAGTGAAGCATGCTGAAATATGGGTGAATGACATGAAGATAAGCAAGGTGGCCAAACCTTTTCATCCTCATGGAGGCATCCAGCTCATGATGGTGAAGGTGGTTCAAGTTCTAAACCGGTTGCATCTACTAAGCCGGTTGGAACTCTATTCAAGGAAGCATCAAGGATTACCAGTGCATCAGTAAGGAGACATCAAAGATGGATTCTAGTGCATTCTCTATCGTTAGAACACGCGAAATTGAGTGCTTCAAGTGCAAGTGCAGGGGCCATGTTGTCAGGACCCAGATTTGCAAATCCGAAACATTCTGTGTATACTGCACTAGTCCAGGATCACGCTAGTGCACACAGTAGAAACATAGATGAAATATCATTCCATACAACGAATTAACTAAAAAAGAGGCAAATTATTATTAAATAAAGCAAACGACCTTATGGTCAATGTTTACACCATTATGCCTTAAGGGCTTAAGAAACAAATAAGTATTGCAGCGGAAAAGATAACTTGGACCATTCGACATGCCATAGTGAAAGACCGAGATAGCGATCAGAGGGGGGTGAATGATCCCAAAATAAAAATATATCCCTTAGGAGGATCACAAAGGCAGATTTTCACTCAAAGAAATCAAGCCAAAACCCCTAGATAATCAAATGGAAGCGAAAGAGTCAATTTCCAAGAAAATCAACCTTAGGCCGGTACTACCGTGCTCTGGGGCCGGTGCTACCGGGTTACTGTAGCTACATTGAAATCAGGCAAATGAACAGCGATTTCAGCACGGGATCAAATAGGAGAATTGATGTATCTTTTAATCCATTGATCCAAACTCAACCAAACTTGGTAGATAAGGTCCTTGGGATGTCAGGAAATTATTCCAACCTTCAATCACAAGGATTGATGTCAAAGTTTCGACCTTTATGCCCGAGAACGAAGAACATACCAAGTTTCGACAAAAATTGAAAGAACTTCGATCAAGGCTTGCTCGTGGGGTTTTGATGATCAAAGTGATCTTGAATGACTACCCACACGTCCCAGCAAGCAAGAGAACACAAAGAAACTCAAGGATACGCAATCTACAAGATCAAACATTCAAGAACGCAAAAGATCAACTTCTTGCAACAAGAACGCATGGATAGCCTAGATGATTGAAACAAAAAATCAGAAGTAGAATCATTCATCAAACATCAACCTCAACAAAGATTCGTAAGCATGTAGAAGGAGAGGAGGCAAATCCAAATTGCGTAAATGTAAATTGCAAGAAAGTAAATTTAAATTGCGTAATTTAAATGCGTAAAGTAAATGAAACATGAACATAAATGCAGAACATTTCATTTCTGGAAGGAGATGTTACAAAGCCTCACATTCATGTGGGCAAAGCTCAAAGGAGCATCAAAAACCTCAAAACCTTCAAGGGGGGAAGGCTACCCCACCACCCCTATTTATACAACTCTTGGGCCACCTACCACCCTTGGATGAGCCTCTAAACCCTAGAGTATCCATCAAGGGCTAGGATTAACCCACTCAACTAGCCATGCAAAGGTTCACTCAAAACCCACCACACAAATGGGTTTTCTTTCACGGTTTTCAAAGCATACTAACTAGACCCGCTATCCTATCAACTAGACCGCAATTCGACGGCCCTCATCGATCCGAGCAGCATCTAGCTAGCATCACATCCATTCCTTGTCTTCATGGCTTGCACGGACTCCGTCTCCGATCATCTTCCGGCGATCCCCGACCATTTGGACCTCCGACGCTCCTCGCCTAGTCCCGGCCATCCTTCGCCTCACCATGACCTAGCACCGTCGTCCTGCAACCATCAAAAACAAGGAAACTCCTCACATAGCAATGCCCACAAAGATGTGCAATAATCCCATCAAAGTCCACTCATAAAAATTCACTTTTACTCGATTTGGCCGGTGCTACTGCCCTCAGGCCGGTAGCACCGTCCATGGTGGACCGGTGCTACCGCACTCAGGCCGGTAGCACCGTACTGCGCAAAAACTAGAAAACACCCCTCTCTGGAAATTTCACACCGCTCCTCGGGCCGGTGCTACCGCTCACCCGGTAGCACCGGGCTAGCATGGCCAGTAGCACCGCCAGGCAAAATTCCCGAAATAAGGCCCTCTCTGGATTTTCCACACCGCACTCGGGTCCATTGCTACCGCATGCCCGGTAGCACCGGGATACCATGGCCGGTAGCACCGGAAAAACAGAAAAGGCTTCAAATTGCTTCCAATTGAAAATCTATTTCAAATCAAACTCAAACAAAAGCATACCAAGCTCAAATTTAGTCAAATACTCATCACAAATCTGGGTAGACCTCCACATGGTCCTTCACACAGGCAATCGTCTGGGGAACGCCTTCCTAATCCACGTAGTCTTCATAAAATTCCTCATGATATTCATTATTTCTTGGTCCTTCCTCAGCAACTGATCAACAAAGGCGTATAGCCGTGAGTACAAAAAGTACTCAGCAAGCCGTAGGGAATTGATGCAATATATTCATGCAAGGCTTGACAAAGGATAGCCATATGTTTCTTTTGCAGAAAGCAATAACTTGAATTGAAATACAGCAAATAGCTTGAAAGCGTATTTATGAAAAGGTAATACATAACTGGTAAATCAATGATAGATAACATGAACAGAATGGTGAGGCCTCACCCTACACCATCCGAAACAATTATCAAACCACTAAGTTCAATAGTATAACTTTTAGACAACAAAAAACAGTGAACTCTCTGTTCACATCCCAATAATTACACGTTCCAACATTTTATGAAACACTCTATACCCCATGTGAAATTCCCGGGCTTATCCATGACTGCGAACACAGCTATTCGAATAGTTTTACACTCTTCAGAGGTTGTACTTCT
Source organism: Otatea glauca (assembly GCA_036346275.1). Classification (NCBI taxonomy): domain Eukaryota; kingdom Viridiplantae; phylum Streptophyta; class Magnoliopsida; order Poales; family Poaceae; genus Otatea; species Otatea glauca. The sequence continues at coordinate 27,283,849 of CM070726.1, read as the reverse complement.
TTACCCACAAGATATGATCATCTCTTTGTGCAATCGATATTAACACACTTTCTTTGGTGTGCCGCAGAGAGATCATGACAAAGCCTTTACAATGCCCTGTCTAAACTCGGTACTGCCCACTAAAGTTTTGCCCCTCGGGGCCCCCCTTGAGCCATGTGAGTCTACCCATTCACTCCGGAACTCACACCACCAATTGGCAGTACTTAAGGCTAGATATTGCAAATTAATCGGCTAGGTCTGTCCCATACCAGACTTATGGTAGTACGGTTAGACCCAGTTCAATAGCGCACAAGATTAAGTCCTTAAGTTGTCTCAGGCAAGATATCCACATCACAATGTGCTAGAAAGCACCCCCTTTACTGCACGATCACTTGCCCGAGGGAAAATAATTCGTTCAACCAAGACCAATGGCAAACCCCGTCATGGTACAACAAATTTTACAACAGCGGCTATCAGCCACAATTCAATATCTCATTAAGTCAAGATTAACATTATTCAACATGTGGTATGAATCCCATCGTACAACTAAGCATAGCTACGGTAACCCAGTGCTGGTAGTATATTTATGTCCAACTAATAATGTCCCAACTTAGGTTTAACAATGGATACATGGCATCCCAATAATCAAGGTGGTATAATGTCAACTAGGTACATAGCTAATCCCGGTAAATAATCATTGTATAGAAATAGCATGCAATTGTATAAAAGCAAAGTACTTTTGCAAACATAGGTTCAATATGCTCAAAGGTCACGACTTGCCTTGCTGATCTAGTGCTGAGTCTTGGTCTTCGAAGTCGCTGTTCGCTCCATCGGAATTAGCGCCTACCGGAAAAGAAAGCAACGAATACAAATAAATACCAAACAGAGACTCAAACAAGCTCAAAATTGAAAATAAATGGCTCTGAAAGGTAGAGCTCAATTTTAGAAAAATTTAGAAATTGAATCGGCTCAATCGGAGTTCGTATAAGCGAGAATGAGCTCCGGGAAAAATTAAATCAGAGAAAATAGAAAAAGGAATATTTCTGGAATTGTTTTTCTAAAGGAAAATCCTTTTATTGCGCAATGCTGACGCACGGCTGACGCGCGGGACCCTCGGTCCATAGACCGAGTCCAGTGGCTCGCCTGGTCCATGGTGGACGGGGCTCACAAGATCTAGGGCTAACGCAAGTGGCCACGTGTCACGCATCGGTGGCACAGCCGGATCGGACGGCGGAGACTTGTGGCTGCAGGCAGCGACGGTGTGGCATGATCGGAGGCGCCTGTAGAAGATCGAACGGCCACGGCTTCGCGATGAAGGACGACGGCGAGAACGGCTGCGCAGCTCACCGGCAACGAAGAAGACGACGCGCCTTCAATGCTACGGCGACGAATGGAGCTCGGCTTTGCACAAATCTGGAAGAGGAGGTCACGAGCAACTCGGCGAGACACGCAGCTGCGACGGAGACACACCGGAGTGGCCAAACAATGGCGGGGAAGACTTCAGATGGCGGCGCAACTCCGGCGAGGAAGATCTCAGCGACGGAGGGCTTTCGGGCGATGCAAGATGGGGCGGCGGGTGCGGCGGAGAACGGAGAAGCTCGCATGGGGTCCTTGGGCCTTTAAATAGCCCTGGGTAGGCGTGTGAGGCACGGAAGCCGAACGGCAGCGCGGTGTGAGGAATCCGAAGACCGTTAGGGTTAGGGTTCGAGGCGGTGGCGGCGGGGGCCAACGCGGCTGCATCTCGGCCATCCACGTGTCGCGGATCTGACGGCTCACGCGACGTGGGCTGGCGCGGATTGGGCTGCACAGAGCGCAGGCGAAATGGACCAAGGGAGGAAAAGCGGAGCGGGCCGAGCAAGGAAAAGAAATGGGCCGGAGAGATTCGGCCCGAGAAAATTTAGAGAATAAAAATTATTTTTTGAATTAAGAAAATTCCAAAAATTCGAATAAATAGCAAATAAATTTAGAAAAATCTCCAAAAATGCAAAAAAATTCCTTGAAGCACAATGAACCCAGCTAAAACTGAAAATCTTTTGTTTGATGTATAGTTTAGTCAAATTAAATCCTTTCATTAATAGAAAATCAAATTAAGCTTGGATTAATTCAGGGAAATTGTAAATGGTTCATTTTTAAATTCAAACATTCCAAAACTCAAATTTTGGGATGTTACACATGTCACAAGAGATTGTCCTAAGTTAAGGAAAGTCCTGCTCACACAAGATGATGCATGTCTCTGAAAGTGAAGATGAAGAAAAGTGTGTGAAATGAGATTTTGAAGTTGATGAACTCACATATGAGACGGGAACTACTCTTATTTGTAATGCTAATTTAGATAGTTCTAGTTTGATGGCTCACAATGTGAATATTGATAATGCTATAATTGTTGAAAAGGGGCAGCGGTGTAATGTGTTCCAAACAGAGTGCATGATTAAAGGCAAGAAGTATAAACTCATGATTGATGGCGAAAGCTACAACAATGTGATAAGCAAGGACATGATTGATGCTCTTAAATTAAGCATATAGTGACATCCTCAGCCATACTACATGCAGAGGCTTCACAATGTTGGTAAGCTTAAGATTGTGCACAAAATTCATGTGCCTTTTGCTATTGATGGTTATGTCGACAAGGTGGAATGTGATGTCGTGCCTACGCATCTTTGTCATCTATTATTGGGGCATTCATAGCAATTTGATAGGAATGTGATTTGTCATCTAATATTGGGGCATTCATAGCAATTTGATAGGAACGTGACACATTAAAAAAGGGTGAACAGATTTATATTCATACATAATGGTGTATTCCATTCACTTTTGTCGAAGAAAGACGCGGAGATTACTTCTGAAATTATGCTGAAGTCTAAAGAAGTCTTAATGAATATCTCGAAACTCAAGACCGTTTCACTTGAAGGGGGAGGGATGACATGGTCTTAATTACCAACTACTACTTTAGATCGTGTTTCGAAAGTGCAAACTAAGACAAATGATCAAAGTGGTGCTATTTTGGGCAAAGAAACGAAGTTCAAGCATGTGGCGGATGAGGAGGTGAGGGAGGGAGGCCAAAGGAGGATCATTGGAACTCTAAACACATGACAAGTATATTGTTCCAGCAATGTGTAAATCATATGGAGGCAACATATGTGCTACCTATGGATGCATGGGCTTGGCAAGGACATGGCCGCATGGGTCAATGCATTGTGAACGTATTGGACAACCAAGGGTATGGCCACATGGGACACATGGATGGTGGGTATGTAGGCTTGCACCTGATTTGAGAAGAGAAAATGACAGGCTAAGTCATGGTAGAGAAATAAGGAAATAGTCCAATTCGGTTTGGAAAGAAAGAAAGAAAGCAACTCGGATTGACAGCACAAACCGAATTAAAAAGTCCATAATTTTCACGTCCGAGCTCAGATTTTTATTTTCTTGTACTTTCCTAAAAGCTTACGAGATTATATTCATATCTTTTCATAGTGAGATCTTATAATTCTGTTTCTTTCTATGTTTAATCTAGCCGACAAGTTTCAGTCCGTTGGTTGACCGAATTTGAGTTTCTAAAATTGCAATCTCTTTCTATATCTTAGAGTCTAAGTTGTGTATGTTTAGAAGGTAAATTTATGTCAGTTTAGATGTATTTTAGTCGTGCATTGTGCACCAATATAAGGCCAAGGGGTTTACCTCATTGTACAGATCAGTTTGATACATAAGATATAAAGAAAAGTCAAGGTTGGTTTGTGGCGCTATTGAGTATGTGTGCATGAGAGTTTCCCATCTAGAGTCTGCTATTGTGGTGCAAGGCAATGATACATTGTTTTTAGGATTACACCATTGAATCTACACGATTTTACTTCTTCAATTCGTGACAATCTTGTTCACGATTTGAGAAAACCTCACCAATTGCTTCTTGTCGGCGTTGCTAGCTTGGTGCTGATCGGCCAATTGTTCCCGTTCACTTGGACAAGAAGAAGAAGTTGCAGCTAAAATTAAGTACTGTGAGGATCGGGCTGCTCCTATGCGCCAACCCCTTAGTTGGCCCATATCAGTACAATATTAATAACTATTAATTATTAGAACTAATGCAGCTACCTATTGAGTCTATTGTCTAATTTCATCTTTTTAAGAAAACATATAAACAGGTATATAGAACATTTTAAAAACAGTTAGGCTCTATTTGGGCCACAAGAATTTTTTTTCCTGATTTTTTGTAGGGATTAAACTATTTTCACATGAAATTCTGCACTACTTTTAAAATTTCTGCATTCGAAACAGAGACTTTAGACTTTTAAAGTAGATGAGAGCATTTCAATTAGAGGTCTTAAGAAAATAATAAAGCTAAGCTCAAAATAAGCCTAAGCCCGACCGACCACACTCTGGTGGGATTGAAGCCAAAAACAAGATTTGAATAGGTGGAATGCACGAAATAAGCCAAAATTGCCGAAATAAGCTGGAATTGATGCCAAGACGGAACACTTGTTCCGCTTTGGTTACCAAAATGTCTCATTCCGACCGGCACCAAGGACGAACCCGGAGAAATCATCGCTTTTTGTGGCAACTTCTGTGGTTATAGATAGGATTATTTTTATAATTACGTTCGTAATGGGGTCAGATTTGCCTAAAAATTCGCTACAAGACTAGAAAAGTAATGAATTCGGAGATCGATAAGTATGCCCTACAGTGGTACCGGATGAAAATGATCATGTCTTCCAAAAATGCATGGCAAGACTGGCAGATACTCTCTCTGTCTAAGTTTATAATACATATTTTCTTTTGCTACATAGATCAAGAAGATATTAAAAATAACTAGACTACATCTAATTATTATCTCTAAGCACTATATTCAATATATGCATATAGGAAATAGCAAGTAACTTTAGATATTTATTATAGGCATAAAGATAATATCACACTAATTTTTATATTGAAACATAAAATATATATTATATTTGTAGACAAAACTACCTAAAAATACTACTAAATTTAGCCGGAAAGACGGGAGAACCACACAATCATTCGACCCATTCTCACTGAAGATAAGGACGAGTCAAGCAAGATTCACAGCGTCTAACCAAAACAAGCTCGAAGGCTCGTACGTCTCCCATCCAATGGTGGGGTTTAGAGTGTGCGCGCGCAACTGACCGACGGTGGTTCGTCGTCTCCTCGTCGCCCTCCTGACCTCCCATGGTGATTGACGACGAATTGATGGCTGGATAGGTCATAGGTGTGCTCCTCTCTCTCTCTTCCCAGATATTTTTCGAGGCGCCTAGCCTAACCGAACATGGCCAGGGCCCAGGAATCTTTTTCTCATGGATAACGGGGTCACACAAGCCAAGCATGCAACGCATGCCCTGAGCTAACATCTGCATCGGCAGGTTCAAATTATATACTGCAAAGAAACAAAGAAAAAGAAACAAAGAAATATGTATGCTTTATCTACGGGGCAATATATTTAGTGCATACTATACTTTAGATGTAAATATACAAACCACTTTGATTCGAGCACCAAATTAAGTAATATGGAAAAATTAGGTTAAACGGTTAATTTCCTATATGAATCGGGAAAAAGAACCCTACGTTCCAAACAGGGGCTTAAGTTTTTTGTATACCTTTATATTTTAAAAGTTCAAATTGTAACTGCATTAAAAGAAAAGAGAGAGATGCTTGACATACTGTAGGGCAAAAGGAAATGGAAAAAACGAGAGGATAAGCAACAACTTTTCTTTTTCATTTCTCCCAATTCGTTTTTAATTTAAAGTTTAATTTTTTAAGGGGTGCAGCAATACTCGATACATTATCTTCTCAAATTCTTAGGAAGACTTTTTTTTATGTTGTTTACATGATTGCACCTAAATCTAACATAGTGTTTTGCGCTAGATATGCGTCCCATTGTAAGCAGCCGTTCGAAATCCCTCCAGCAGTGGAGCCTGGCTGTTTTGAGTGCATATATTTTCTTTGTACGAGTAGCAGTTGTATCTTCAAATCCATCACGGTAGGTTATATACTTATAGATATACTGTTATACTCTGACACCTTTTTTATGCGCAGCAGCTCTCGGATTGGATTAGAGTTTTGTTAGATAAGGAACGTACGTGCACGGATTCAAGAACGAAGATGAATCTCATAGGGGGAAATAAAATAATAACACTGAGCAACCACGAAAAGAGAGAAAGATTTGGTGAAGCCGACCATAAATTTTTTAAGCACAACTTCAAAAGAATATAAGGGGTTGTTGCTCTCTTACAACCTCTCAAACATTTTAGGACCCTTAGATTCTTGCTCTATATAAAAATTTAGTGTTAAAGAATAACTTAACATTTAATCCACTCATTCACATCTTATTCTAGATGAGTTGGCTTGTGGTTTTTTGATTGTTTGGGTTCTCCATGACTACTCTCTAAGTTTATATAGCCTCCCTAGTTCCCCTCTAAAGCAAATAGGAACCTTCTCCTGTTAAGAATTCCTAATCTTGTTTGGATTTGACTAGCACACCTTTTCAAATCTGAAAAGGTTAGATATGAGTCATCATATTTAACAATCTTCACGTTGACTCTTATCCATTGAAGTCATCGTGCTTCTCAGAGAACTCGCTCCAAGTCGGCTCCGCATTTTCTTCCTTCTTCCTACCTTTGGAAGTGCCCTCACCACAGGAGTTTATGTATATCACCGTAATGTGTGTATTGGTATTTAGGCTTGGCCTCCTGAACCCTCCACCTGAGATTTCTTTCTTTGTGTAGCTTGGTTAACCATAACTCCTGTTCCTACAACCCTCTATACCATAGGTTTGTACCATCTCTGATCTCTAACTACTCGTTGGTACTGCGTAGTTGGTCCCGCCACGTCTTTCTTTTTCCAATAGCTCACACCTTCGCCTTTACGTCTGCTAAATTTTGCAATCGTCTTTGCAGTTCTGCACATAACTGCAGTTGACATCTGATTATCTACCATTGACGATACGGTTTCCTTCTCCTGATCATGATTTTTTAGACCTCCTATTGATTGCTCTTCCTTTAGGTTTACCTGTCAATCGGTGTTCTTCATTGCTCCAACTACTTTTCATGTTCACCTGCCCTTTGTAAGTAACTCGCGTGACTTCAACTCAAAGTAATACCTCACAACCTTCGAGTTCAAGCAACCTCACAGATATTAGATTCTTTTTTAAGCCAATAGCATATTGAGCTCATGTCGATATTCAATGTGCTCCATCGTACATCTCAAATGCAATTGTTTCCACCTCAATTACTCCTTGCAATAAGTCAAGTGAACAGCTCCATACACCGGCTCATACAGATCCTTCGACAAACATCTCCCTCGTCGAACATATATGAAAGTGTCAACCAAAATCTAATATTCATTTATAAGAAGTACCTAGTTGACTGACGATAAGTATGTCCGAATCATCTTTTGCTACCACCATTGAGCAACACCTTTCATTTGCTTTGAACTCGAACAATCCTTTATTATATGACCTTCCTCATCACATAGATAGCATACACGTGTTCCCTTACTCTTGCCCTTCTTCTTCATGTAACCCTTGGTTTTGTCTGCAATACTTGTTGCAGCCAATGCTTGATCACCTGGTGATGAAAATTCAGATGGCTTTTTCAAAGACTCTACCTCCAATAGATATGCAACTATCTCGTTGAAGTTGAGAGTGGTTTTTTCAATAAGAATATTCATCGCCAATTACTCCCATAATGGTGATAGAGATGATACTAGTATGACGACTTTATCATTTTCCTCAATTTTTTTATCAACACTAATCACCTATGTGATAAGCTTGTTGAAGACATTGAGATGGTCAACGAACCTTATATATTCCTCCAGGTGTAACCTGTACAGTTGTCACTTCAGTACCTACTGGTTTGTCAGTGACTTTGCCATATACGATTCTTCTAAGTTCTTCCATAATTTCTTTGGTGAATTCTCCTATCACCGAGTACTTTACCTCGTCGGAGAAACATAGACGGATTATGCTGATAACCTTCCGCTTAATCACCTTTCAATCTTCAGCGGACATTTTTTTTCAGTTTGTCCCCTTTAAGAGCAGCAATTAACTCTTGCTGGATAAGGACATCCTTCACCACACATTGCCACGTACTAAAATGTTCTGCACTATCAAATTTCTCTACTTGATTCCATATCGTCGACATCAATCTTGATTTTGTGCCACCTAACGCTTTATTGACTTTCTCACAAATCTGATTAATTCGGCCTTGACTTTGATACCATTTTTTATACTCTGATACCTCTTCTTATGCGTAGCAGCTCCCGGATTGCATCAGAGTTTTGTAAGATAAGGCACAAGCGTGCACAATATCAAGAAGGAAGAAGATGAATCTTGTAGAAAGAACCAAAATAATGACGTTGAAGCAACAATGAAGAACCAAAATAATGACGTTGACGCAACAATGAAGAACCAAAATAATGACGTTGAAGCAACAATGACGAGAGAAAGATTTTGGTGAAACCGACCGCAAATTTTTTTAAGCACAACTTCAAAAGAATATAAGGGATTGCTACTCTTTTATAACCTCTCGAATATTTTATGATCATCGGATCCTTACCCTATAAAAGAATCTAGTGCTAAAGAATAACCTAACATCTAATCCTATCATGTATCTTTTGTTTTGGATGAGTTGGCTTGTGGCTTCTTGGTTACTTGGGTTCTTCATGACTACCCTTTAGGTTTATATAGTCTCCTTAATTCTCTTCCAAGCAAATAGGAATCCTTCATTACGATTAGTAATCTTAATCCTATTAGGATTCATCTAACACATTTCCAAATTCTAGAAAACTATATATAAGTCATCATATTTTAACATATATGTTATACAGTGGCGGAGCCAGAAAATTTTGTGAGCCTGGGCAAGCGTAACTACGGCTATAAATACGAACAAGTCCATATACACATCACACAAGCAAAATGAAGAACTGCAATATTTTTTTTTACTAAAAGCATAGTCTAATTTACATGTGAACATTAGTGGATGAAAACAAAGAAAGATGTGACAAATACCTCACTATAACACTGTCAATGCTTCGATGATTTACCAACAAAGGTCCAACCATACACCAAAAGAGAATATGCAAGATAAAAAAATACGTTGATTAGTGTATCATATAACATAAAAAATATATTCACATGAAGTATTGAATTAGTATATCACATACCACTAATGCGCAACATCCCACTTTGAAAATTAAATACTATGCATCTCCAACAGTTTTGGTCGGTTTTTATACGGTGGTTGGTTTTTGTTACGCAAACATGGGGACTGCGCGCTTGGATAGGGGACGAGAGGATGACATATGAAGTCCCATTTATATTAGTAGATATGATGTTTTGCTTGATATGTATATTTTGATAATAGCAGGAAATCACCATATAACAATAATTCATTTTTATCATCATATATATTAACCTCCGGCTATATATATAAGGCCCGGCAGTACATATTACGCTACTGCTACGGCTACCACTCGCTTGCCCTCGTTCCTGGCTCTAAGTGGTCGGCGAGCCCCGACAGCAAGGATTCAAATTTCGTTTTCGGATAAAATATCGTCTGGGACCGGATTCCGAAATTCCCGTGAAATTCGGGTATTTCGGAAAAATCTCGTTCGAAATTCAAAAACAAAGATTCAAATCCGGTTTGTTTTCTACCGAAAAAAACAAAATATCCCGAAATTTCGGTGAATTTCAACTGAACGAAAAATTGTTCAAACAATGTCAAAAAATTTTGAATTTTTTTTGGAGGTTCCTGGCACATCAATTATGTTCTCATACAGAAGATTATCACATTTGAGGACTTTTTAAAAATTCAAACATTGCTACTGTCCTGATAAAACACTAACCGATAAGTTTGATCCGAATGAAAATGGTACAAACCACGTTAGAAACTTTTTAATTTTTTTGTGAATAGTTATGATACATAATTAATGTTCTCATAAAATTTTCAGATGGTGATCAAGCTTCATGAATTTTTAAAAATTCGGACAGTGCAACTAAAGGGTGACCGACAAATTTCAACCGAATGAAAAATAGTTCAAATCATTCTAAAAACTTTTGAAAATTTTTATAGATAGTATTGATGCATCACTAATGTTACCATAAAATTTTTAATTGATGATCAAACATGAAAAAAAATATAAAATTCTGACACTGTTGCTACCTCGTTTATGCTAATTCTATTTTTTATTTTTAAAAGATAACAAATGAAGTCGAAATATTTTATAAAATTTTCTGTTTGATCCTAGACTTCTTAAGATAGTACCATAATTTTTTCATAGCATTGAAAAGCATATTCAATTTTTTAAAATTCTAACAGTGTTTCTGTCAAAATTTTAAAATGTCTCAAAAAATAAGTTTTTGGACAAATTATCATCAAAGATCACTTTCTTATGGGTTATTGACGTAATTGAAGTCAAATCCGGCCATGAAAAAACAAAATCCGAAATGTTTCCATGAAATTTCGCCCGGTTTGACCGAAATCTCGCCGAAAAAAATCAAATTACTGTAGCATTTTCAAAAAAAAATTCCGGGCTAGTAGTTTAGATCTCGAGGACCCGAAATCCAAAATTTCACTGAAATTTGGATCCCTGTCAAGCAGGCATCCGTCCTGTTTGAGAGCTGCCTCGACCGATGATGTTATAATATAGTGCTGTAATGGACTAACAAAACGTGCTTATCATCATACCAAACAACTGGGGTTATATATTCAACTTGGATAACGTTATCGCGGCGCTGAGCATACTTGTCGCAAGTGTAGCTTGACAGACACGAAAGGATTACACGCTTCCGTGACTCATCTTTGGACGGCTTCCTTGATCCCAACCATGCATGACGTACGTCCTAACTCTTGGAGTAACATACTGAACGGAATGTTGTTACACACACAATTTGCACCTAGTTCTCGGTACAGCTAGTTGTTTTGTCTTCTAAAATTTTGTTTCTAGCCCCGGTTCAATAATACCAAAGTTCTACTTACGAACAACACGAAATTCCAGTTGCACCGGGCAAAATTATGTTATACACTCTCAAACAGTGAATTACACAAATATTATAGCACCAATATAATTAGGGTCGACTGATGCTATTTACCATTTGGTTGGTACTTTAAAATTTATGTATACCTATAAAAGGAAAGAACATGGAAGCACAGCTAGCTCATTTTTAAAGTTTACAGTGAAAATACTTGTGCAGATGAACTATTCAATCAATTTTCACCGAGATCCACATCAAATGATATTTGGGCGGCCAGCTCCAGCATGAACCAAATTCAACAAACTATTTATGGACACGTCAGGACGAAGAAACAACCTGCATCGATCGATCAGATTAGATTGGACTTGGACAAAGGTTTGATTTTTGTTTTTGCCGCCTGCAGCGTCTGACATTTCTTTCTCCTTGGCTCTGAAGAAAACGGCTGCAGAGAGAGAGAGAGAACAAGGAGCAAGTGGGGGAGGAGAGAGAGGGAGAGGGAGACCGATCTTATCCGATCCACTGCTGGCTCACACGCGTCACCGAATCCACTCTCTCCTAGCCGTCGTTAAGCACCCAGCACTATCTCTCTGACATCGTGGGCACCTCTCTTACGAGAAAAAGACGAAACTACCCTCGGATGTTTGCTTGCTGCCTGTCCCAGGCAACCCGGGGGCAGCCACGTCTTTTTGTGCGGTGATTGTGCACGCGAGCAGGTGAAGGCGTTACGAGGCCTTCTAGAAGCTGACAGCGCTTTGACGGATTTGCCCCCCTTGGGCTTGGATTGGGTGTCCTTGGCTCGTTTTCGCTTGGCTTTTAATTTGGCTGGTTCTTTTGGTCGGATAATTTAGGTACTACGGTATCTACGGTTACATGTAATTTATTCTCTACATATAGTTATTCGAGGAAGTGTCATTCAAATGTAGGCTTTTGTGAAAATAATAGATTTTATAAGAAGACAATCTCTCGTATGGTCCTATGATAAGACATTAATCTTAAACACGTAAGATACAATTAGTCATCTATACTTTTTGGCATAAGGTTGTTGCAAAAAAATAAAAAGAGATAAGAGACATGACTCCTCCATTTGGATCCATCCACGTATGGATAGGTATTCCAAGCAAAAAAGATTTGGTGCACAGTAACTACACCTCTATGACTAAAATTTACATGTGGCTTTGTTATTTCTATGTTAGCAGTTAGTGTTACACAAGTATTTATCAAGATGGTATAGAACTGTAATCATGGTTAACATTATCGTTTAAGGGTAGGAAATCGCCGGGCCGCCGATACCGAAATTCGCCGAAAATCGGCCGAAAATCAGAAAAAATCGGGTGGTTTGCGAATTCAAATTCAAACTGAAAAATTGAGTTGAGCCGTATCGGTAGAACCGAAAACCGGCCGAAATTCTCTGCAGATGGGAAATAGCGGGTAAAAAAGGGAAAAAAAAGGGGGGGATTTCAGAAAAATGTGGGAAACTAGTGGAATGCCTACAAAAAATCAAAAAAAATATTTAAAATGCATAAAAGATTATGTACAAATATAACAAAATTCCTATAGTACAACTATCGAAAAATATGAATAATTTTGGAAAAATTTCGGCATGACCTTGCTATATTTTGGACAATGTGAAGTTGTGAAATAGGCTAATATGTGAAGTTGTCAACAAATAATATTTCATTTCAATACAAACACAAATCAATTGATGAAGTCCACATTTCAGTAGCATAGCAAATGATATTTGAATTGAGACTTTCTCACCTAAAATGAATCTTCCCATTTGACACAGCTTCGTCGGTCTTCCATGATGATACATATGGCATGGTGTACCTATATGTATTGCTCAATGTTAGTAAAAAATCGAGTTGGAATGAAATGGAACGTACAAATGAAATATTACCTTCCAGGCTACGAGTAATATTGTTGGTTGTGCACTTTGGCCATATTGTATTCTTCTATGGACATCATCAGCAAACCTCGTGTAGCTAGCAACTCCGCCTTATATTCATGCCAACTTTGCCCGGTGCACGGGCTAGTCGTTTCCCACTGTTGATACAGCATGGCATAAAATTGTGGGTCTTGCCACTCATATACCCATTGAGTGGCAGGTTGTGTGGATAAATCTGGGATGGAGTAGTCATATGGGCCATACGAACTATAACTCTCCTGCATCTCAGCGGCGCTGTACGAGCTACAGCTATGTCGCGGTGCATCACGGCCGTATCGACGGACCCCCCTAGCTGCAGTAGTTGTTCTGGGTGATTGTGGAGCCCCATGGTCTCTGTCCTGTGTGGCATGAGTGTACTGTGACTCCCCTGTAAATTTTATGGCAGAAAGAGCTTCTGAGTGAGAAGTGGGACGGATGGAGGCATCACCAGGGGCCTGACCGTTATCGCTATCCGTCTTGGAGCTACTATCATTAGATTCTTGGTACGGTGGGCTCCAACGGGCTATGGGAGTACTTCAGTCGAGTCATCACTCCCTACGTGTTGTGCCTGTTGTTTGGGAAGCTTACCCTTTCCTTTTGATGGAGCTCTCCTTTTTGCTTGCTCCCTCGGTAGCACTGTTTGGTGCTTCCTCTTTCCCATGTGAGTGTCCCCCACTATCGTGTTTGCCCATTCGGGGATGCTTGCAGCCCCAGTTTCCTTTTGCAACACAAGAGCGTCTACCGGGTCTGTCACGAGGTGTGATGGAAGGGGGGTGTCACTCTCTGTCTTTGTGTCCTCGTCATCAAGTAATGGATCAGCATTGGACCTCCTTTTGTCCATCCACTGTCGGATTGGATTTTCTGTGTCGCATAATGTGAGCTCCATAAGGCGCTGAAATGGATCGTCTTCGGCCGCGGACTTATCACTTTCTTGTTCTTGAATTCTGAGCCGCAAGTTGTAATTCACATAGACCAACTTATGGAGCTTCTTATATGACAGACGGTTGCGAATTTTGGTGTGGATGAATGCGAACGTGCTCCAATTACGCTCGCAACCGCTGGAGGAAGCGCAATGGGAAACGATGCGTTGAGCCAACTTTTGGAGCGTGGGTGTGTTTGATCCGAAAACACCCCACCAATGTGCTGCAAGTAATGGAAGACAACAATCAGTAGGAGGTAGAAAATATTAGATTGCCACTAGATTTAAGATGACGCAAGGAATATACTAGCGGTAGTTTTATGATCATGCGCCATCCTTTCAGCTAGCATAGTAGAGAACGATCCAACCTTTCTTCTAAAAATATCGGCCTTGTGAAGACCTCGCATTGCAATATCAGTATCATCGGAAAGAGCTTCAAAAGCACCCCGGAGGTTTGGCAAAAAGGTGTTGATCGTCCCATACGAGTAATGCGTTCGGGGGTTCAAGGCAGCAGCTGCATGAAATTAAATGAAACATGTTATGACAAGTATTTGCAAGTATAAAATATTTTGTTAAAAGAGAAGAATGTATTACCGGTATTCATATAAGTATCACGTGTTAGGTCACCCATTCAGGGTCCACGACATTCATGTATTGCTCGAAAGTAGCTGGAGAGTCATGGAATAAGCTCTCATATTCCTGTCGCATTATATTGTACCGTAGTACCACCTCGCTTAATATAGGAACCTTGTCTTGGTCGGCGAAACGCAGGAAAGCGTACATCGGTTCCACAGATTTAACAACCGAACTAAGGTTGTCCCACCACTCCAAGCTCGACAGGCACCCATACACGTACCTCCCCTCTACAGTATTAACAAAGCGCGATGACAGATACTCCTCTGACGCCATCCATTGCAAGAACTTGTCCTTGCGACGAAGGAAACTGTCCAGAAACATGTAGTTTGTTCCAAAGCGAGTAGCATTCCACTTGACTAACTTGCCCCCAATGTGCTTCTTCATCATGGCATGAAGCTTGGAATGGTTATAAATCTATCGCGAGATTTTTCTACCACTCTCAATGACAGTGGCGTGATCAGGGAACTCTCCAATTTGCTTCAACATCAAATTAATCGTGTAGGCAACACAAGGCTGCCACACGATATTGCGGTGCTCACGTGCGATGAGCTTGAATGCCTTTTTGTAGTTCGCACCATTATCCGTGACAAGTTGTACGACATATTGTGCACCCACCTCGTTAACCACTGAAGCAATTTCCTGCATCAACGAAAAATAGGATCAACGAGACGAATGAGAGGAAATACCTTGCGCAAGTACTTCAAATAGATTTCAAAATAGGAGCAATGAGAGGAAGTACCTTGCGTAAGTACGACGAATCTTGACTTTTGCCTGTCGCATCAACGGACTTGTGGAAGAACATGGTGCCGTTGCAGTATAGCATGAAGTTTATAATACTCATGCGTGTCGGCCCAGTCCAAGAATCGCACATGATGGTTACGTCATATGTAGGCCATTCCTTCTTGAACTTCATCATCTTTTCATTTATATCCGCTTCGTTGGTGTCTAGATATTTGGCGTCTATGTCTCTCCCACTGGGAGACGGGACACCCTCGCCTGCAAATGAGATATAGGATGACCATGTGAGCTATTATTGGACATACAAAGCTGTATATAGTTTGAAATCTATTATTGGATTACCCCATTTTTGAGTTTCCGACGGCGCTAACGGCACGGATTGTCTCGCTTTCCTCCCGCTTATACCACCGTGTGGAAGAATTTAGCCCATGCCGAGCCAAGCGCTTGCTTCGCATTCCTCCCCTTCTGTGTCCAGCTCCCAGTGTCAATCCGTGCTTGCACAGGGCCACGAGTTGCGCCAAGGTTATAATCCCCCACAGCCGGTCTGTCCTGTTGCGATGAACTCCGAAACATTCTTGGCAACACACCACCGCCCCCTCTTCCAACCCCTCTAGATCCCCCATTGCCCCCACTATGCTCATACCTGCCACCTACCCGCCTCATAAATTCTGCCTCCACCCTTGAGGCATCCATCGCATGTTGCAGTTGGTCCTCCTCATCAGCACCACCCGTGTACTCAGAATATACACTTCTTCTCGGTGAGGAATCACCAGTTGCTGCTTCTTTCCTAAGCCTCTCCTCCGTAGCTCCTTTCTTCTTGTTCTTCGTCCTGTCTAGGTCGCGCTGAAAGTACTCGCGAACCTCCTTTGGAACTTGACTGCATTGGACGACATTCCCACCGTGCCCTGCCACGTGATGCTTCAATTGGGTTGTATCGCTCCCTTTCTTCTCTTGGTGACAGTACTTACATCGAAAACCGATCCCTATCTTACTGCCATGCTCCCACACAACGTCACCCTGCTCTACCATCTATACATCAAAACAAGAAGAAGTAATTTAACATTAGGATTGTCACTAGGATTGAGCATAGTAATGAGAAATGCTACATTAACAACTCTAATGTTAAGAATAATTCAACACGAACACACATAAGCAAACATGTATTGTACGACGAATATAACATATAGCAAAATACATGTCCCATATTTTGTAAGTACAGCATGTCTACAAGCACTAACATAACCTAACCGATACGCAAAACCGGGCCAGACCGATACGGGCAATTTTCGCGATGACCGAAAATCGCCGGCTTTTCAAACCCTGACTGTAATAGTACTTAGCTGCTCCTATAAAACTTATGATTTACATACTAATAACGTGTTTTTCTTTTTAAGACCTAGTTTCATTTTTTTTTTCATTTAACAGCGTGAGAAGTATAGCCGTAACATCATGCGTAACACCGAGCTTAAGAGCGAGAAAACTGAGCCGAGGAAAGGAGGGAGAGGGGCAAAAGAGTAAATTGGGACCGTTGCTCGCCCACCGATTCATGTTCTGCTCTCTTCCAGATAAAGCGAAAGCTAAGCCCCACCCCTTTCTATTCTTCCTTTTTCCACACAAACAAAATATACTTTGGTCACTTCTCTGTTCTCTCTCTCTCTCTCTAAAGTTGCGCTCGTGCTCGATTCAAGGAACGGCCATTGCTGGTGGTAAGGTGATCTCCCATCTCGTCCCGATTCTAGCTTTGTTTTGATGTTGTTGATCGCTGCGATTCTCTTGATCTTTTCTGTCAATTATTTCCGGTTTCTTGGATTCTTTTTTTTTTTTTGCGTTTTCTTGGAAGTCGGCTTCCTTGGGAATTTTCCTGGGAGTTCGTTTCTTGGATTCTTTTTTGCGTTTTCTTGGGAGTCGGTTTTCTTCGGAATTTTCCTGGGAGTCGGTTTCTTGGATTTTTGTTTCTTCGGGTGAGAGGTTATATTTGGTTTGAGCTTCGATTTGGGCGAGTTATTGCTTGGTTTCTTAGGTATCTGCTCGCGCTATTTGACGCGATGCGGTTAACTGAAATGGAGTTTTATATGATATTTATTTTTGGATTAGTGCAATTTTTTTGTGAGTCGATGTAGCCGCAAATTTGACTAGTACAATCGATTCTTTTCCGGACGATTAGCGCAATCGATTGGACAATTTCATTTTATTTAACATCGGCGATGAGACTGCAGTAATATCTCCTAAGATGATCTTGGTTAGAAGTGCGTTATAATGTGTGATTATGCGATTTAAAGGATAACTAATTGAGGTGTACAATTGTGGCGCACTGTAATTAACATGGGAAGTTGTGGTAATGAGAAATATTTACTGACATCTGAAGCTGTGGTGATGAGAAGTATTTAGGTTGAGGCTAAATAACCGACACCACATTGTGGGGGAAAGGAGTTATAGGTCGTAATGTACTTATTCCAATTGTAATGTCGATCAAAAGAAAGAAACATGCTGCTGTAGCTGTTCTGCTGTTGTAGGAGTTGTCCTAGGTTCAGAAATGGATTATGGATTAGACATTTTAGAGCACAACTGACATTATTTCCGATCCAAAATGTAGGTTAATATGTTAGGAGCAGCAAATGGAAAACTGATGGTGACATCCACAAAAGCAAGATTTGCTTACTGGCTTTTCACTGCTATCCTGTAACCTGTCTTAGTTGTGGTCGGTTAGTTTTTTGGCAGTGGAGGCTAGATGTAGAAATAATTATGCACTGGATTTGCCACTTAGACTTAGCCTCTTCCAGATATTTTGATGAAATTTCGTTATTTAGTGTTTTCATGTTTATCATGTAGGCAGATTGATGGCGATAGAGGGACCGATTCTATGTCGACCTGTAATGCAAGCAAAGCTACCTGCTGCACTGATCAGCAACTCACCGACCAAATCTGGCCAGCTTGGAACTGCATTCTTGGGTGCTGTGTCTAAATATAGGAACATTACTAGACTCCTTTCTCCAATTTCTCAGCCGTCTGCAAAGAACTTTGGTCCTATTTGCTGTAGCTTCAGCTCATCTTCTGATGGTAATGGATACATGGCTGGAAACTTCAATGAGAATGATGAAGATTATGTTATTTCTAGTGTGCTAGAAGCAGGTAATCTCTTCATAGCATGGTTGTTTGTTTTCATTTTGTATCATACGTTCAAGTTTTACATAATCTCTATTCAGTTATCACTTTGAATTTCATTTTCTTTTTGAGATGAATTGTAAGGTTTAAAGTTTCTGTTGCGTCACTAGAGCATTACCAGCAAAAGGAAGTGTCTGAATATTTTTCTTTTCATATTTCATTCTGTTTGGAGTCTTACCAGCAAAAGGAAGTGTCTGAATATTTTTCTTTTCATATTTTATTTTGTTTGGGGTCATATCTAATTGTGACTACCGGGAGAATCCACCATTTATACACGTATATAGATGTTAGTGGTAGAAGTGTGTTACGATGGAACTTGGGGTAAAGAACAGGACATGGATGGGATCATGGGAGAGTTATCCACCTGAGCTGGGTGGTGTGCTCGGTTCAGGGATGGATTCGCTGGTAATGATCTGAAGCAGAGGATTGTACCCTATCCCCAGCTCTATCCATCGTCAACCCTGTAGGACTGTAATATTTATGACTGTCTTATCAATGAAAATGTCTGGGACCTACCAACTAGGATGCACCCAGGTTCCTTTGGGAGTTTGGATGCTGATTTTATGTGTGGCATGTGGTCTACATGCTGTAACACGGATATGATGCACATTGGAGGGTAGTCTTGGACTATTTTACTATCTAAATAACTGGGGAAAATGGTACCGACATGGCATTCAACGAGTAAATCATGACTTATCTGAAGTGATCTAAATAACTTGGGAAAATTGCACCGACATGGCATTCAACAAGTAAATCATGACTTATCTGAAGTGCTACTTTGCTTCGTTTCCCTTGCTAATTCAGTCATATCGTATTGTAGAACTACATGGAATCAGCAAGAGAGTGATAGAATAGTCAGTAGTGTCAAGCTTTTTTGTCGGCTGCCATTTTTCGTGTCACTCGATGTAACTCTGCTGGTATTGCTGTTCTATCATACTATCATGTCATATCGTATCATTCTAGTATCATGTATCACTGTGGATAAAACATATGAGTTTCTGGGTTTAGGATATCTTTGAAACAAAATCATTATCTAATCTGACTCATTGCATTCCACTTATAAAATAATGAACAAATAGGTGATTGTCCATTAATTAATTTTCTAACAGTAGTATTCTGGATGGGCCTCTCCCTCTTGGCAACTGTTTTGAAGGTAACCTTGTTTTTTGTATTTGCTATTCCAGTTGAGGTGAGAAGTGGGTCAGAGGGATATGTAATCAAGATGCGAGATGGGAAAAACTTGCGATGTGTGCATAATAATTCTCAAGGGCGAAATATTCCAGAGAGTGCACCGCAACCTGCTATTGTTTTGAGGATTGAAGATGGAAGTGAAACTTTACTTCCAATCATTGTTTGTATGTACAACTCTTAATTTGATCTGGAAGTTTGAAGTTAAACTTTTCATTTATTTTAACGTGTATGTACTTTTTTCCAGTGGAGATGCCAAGCGTACTTCTGATGGCTGCAATTCGCAATGTCCACATTGTAATACCTTATTTTATTGTTACTGTTTATTTGATTGATACAGTCAGTAACCCTTGTTTGTTACAGGCAAGACCTACCATATATCAAGTTGTGAAGGAGATGATTGATAAGATGGGTTATGAGGTAAGCTTATTTGCAAGCATTTATAGTTGTTACATTGAGTTGGTTCCAGAGAAGTTTACACAATATCATTTTCATTCATTTATTCCTTCTGTCTTGATGGTGTTGTTTTGGACCTTTTGGTTCCAGGTAAAACTTGTTCGGATAAACAAAAGAATTCAAGAAGCGTACTGTGCTGAACTGTATCTAACAAAGGTACTGAAGTAGTTGAGTAATTCTTTTTTTAAGGAATTTGATTCATGTTCAATAGGTATAGTGCTATCATTTATTGTTCTAAACTAGAAAACACGCACTGCAGATTGGAGATCATACAGAGAGTATCACCTTTGACCTTCGGCCTTCAGATGCTATCAACATTGCTGTTCGCTGCAAGGTATTACCTATGCATGTGAATGTTCATATGCTGTCTTATATGTCTGTAACACCAGAAGATGAGAATTCATCGACTAGTTCTCTGATTTTCTCTGTCTATGCCCCTTCCTTTTGTTTATAATAAATACGGTTCTCCTTTCAGATTCCATCAATTAGCTTATTTTTCTGAATGTGGTTTATTTACATTTTTGCAATAATTACCATGGAGTTGCATGCTAAAAAATGTCAGTGCATAAGATAGTGAATGGTGTCAAGAAACATGCTATACTTAAAGTTCATAATATTTGCTGCAGTTTTATAACCCTGAATCAAAGGCAATCATGTGATGCTCTTCCGAGTTCACATATAGAATGTGAGCAAATAATGTTGTTATTTTTAATGTACCTCTTAGATAATCTTTCACAGTTAACATGATTTTAACTCCATCTAGGCATCTAACCTCAACTATAGAAAGAACTGCGTCCATATTTATTCCATTGCCCTGACACAAAACAGGTTCCTATACAAGTCCATAGAAGTCTTGCATACAGTGATGGCATAAGATCGGTCGAGCCAGCAAGAATGACGGTCGCAGCTGGCGTGTCAGACGGGTTGTTGTTTACAGAACTTGACAGGTATTTTGTTTTGGGAATCTAATTATATCTGCTGTTGAATGCATGAGATCAATAGTGATGCAGCAGTTGTGGATTCGTTGGTTCGTATATTTGCACACAAACTTGTTTGGTTCTCCTGAGGACAAAAAAATGCACTTGAATTGTAATGTGAGTTCTGCAGTCACTGACCTTTGAGACTAGTGGTTTAACACAGTTACCTGTAAGGGCAAAGAGTCAGTGATGAACTGATACTTTTCTTCCTTGTAGCCAATGCTATGGTTCCTTAAGGAGAATTTGTATTATTTTACGTCAAAGATCCAGAAAGCTCAGCCATTGACCTGTACGTTTAATTTTCTTACAATTGGCTTTTTGTCAGACCTGATGGACAGCCCTGTGTTGAGGCTCTAGAGTTTGGATTGGTGCGGAACATGCTCATTGCAGCTGTTGAAGAGAGATACAAAGATGCCGGTATGATACTGTCTTATGGTCTTTTTCGAATACATCAACACACTCAACAATGCATGCTGTCTGATTATCTCACAAGAACCTCTGTAGTGTTGTCGTCTTGAGATCATTTGAAATGCTAAACAAACATCATTTTGTACTCCGCAAAGGAACGAAGCAAATAAAAATCTCACTTAACGGGGCATCAAGTAGCTGAGCAAATGAAAAAAATGATCTATTAGTATTGAAAAATAATGAAATTTAGTTGAAATCCGAGCAGAGTTATTTATATTGTAGGTTGATTGATTTATCTATTTGTTTCTGCAGCAACATGGAGGGACAAACTGATGCAGCTGAGGTCTAAGCGGAAGAACTGGGCTTGAAAGGTTCTCAACCTGTGCTCTTTCTTTTCGTCCAATCACTCCTTTTGCAGAATTGTGATTGCTTTTCCCCTTTTAACAGTGTGGCTCCCTTTGATGGTGTAAATAAAGACGATGTCCTGCTGAATTCCAGTATGCATTCCAGATGACTGATGCTGGTTGTGGTTCTATGTTATTAGATGTATATATTATATGGCCCTAAGAACTGGCTTCTGTAAATTCAGACTAAGTTTCAGAGGAAGAACTAATCCATGAAAAAAAATCTGTGTCGTGTTTGTGGGCGCATTGGGCATTTCATCCTGTTCCTTTCACGAAAATCAAATAATTGACGAGAAGTTGCCCGGCTCTTCAATTCCAGCGATCTAAGCTTGTAATCAAATGAAGCTTCGTGGCCCAGATGAGGTTGGGAAGCATGTGGGCAGCATGAACGTTAACTTCATCTAGAGCTGAGCTTGGGGTAGTACTATTGCCGGTAATATTGCATTGTTGCATTTTCCAACAAAACGTGCAGCTGCTGGATGTAGCGAGAGGATTGCAGACTTGCAGAGGGCTCTGGGGCTGCAGTTCAAGCATTTGTGAGCTCAGTGTGATTCTTCTTCCTACTGTTTGCCTCATACATTCTCTTGTATTATGGCTGCAATCTACCGGCCCTAGGAAGGCATTCATACATCCACGTCTGTCGTCACGTATTCACGTACTAGTGTTTCAGATGTAGCACACATAGTGTGGGGGTATGTAACTAAATAAAGCATGAGATCAACCAGTCTTCAGATTCAGCAGCATAAATTGTACATTTGCAGATTTAGGAAATGTCTCATCTCATATTTAGTTACCAACTTAAGTAGGATTTGGACTAAATAGAGCATTGATGTGAAAAAGGTATGCGCTCGACGGATGGACGTGATACCACCAAGCAATTAATAGTAATACAACCGATTAATCAGAATTTAATGGATGGATGTGATACAACCAAGCAATTAATAGTAATACAATCGATTAATCAGAATTTAATGGATGATTATGTGTTCTTATTAGTATATTTATTTACATTAGAATTAATTAGAAATATTTTAGTTACCTAAAGTTATTGTAAATTATCATACTACAAAACATGTTTTACATTTCATTGTTTATGCTTCATCTTAAAGATATATACTATAAACACTATGACACAATATTATAAACTAATTTATCATACTTAGTGAATAAAAATAAGCTATTTTCATGATTAACGGGGAAAAAGATGATTAATCAGAAAACAGCTGATTAATTGGATTATACGGTCAATTAATCGTTTGATTGTTCTAATTGCACTTTGATTAAACTATTTGTGATGGTTTAGTCACCGTCACCAATTAATCGGTTGAGTCGGCCGTATTTAGAGAACTAAATGTGCAGTTCCAGGTTATGAATCCAAAGTGAGACACCCGTTCAAGTTTATGGTCTGCAACGCACCTCACTCTGCAAAATTAGCTTTTTTTTTTTGAATGAGTTCCGTTGCTAATCTCCATTCCAGCTATTTTTTTTTCTAGACATAGTGTTTTTATACCATCTTCTAATGCTTTCCCAGTAAAACCTATGAAAGACTGTATGATCAAGAGCATTAAAATTCCTTTTTTTTATCATGTTGCTTGTCCTGTAATCTTCTTTCCACCAACATTTTATAAGCCGATCACTCACTGAAAACAGGCTATTCTTCTCCAGAGACCATGCCCGTAATATATTCAGGGATACTCAGCTCCAAATCCGCTTCTTTGATTGGCCGCCCTAGTTACGAGACGAAGCTGAAGAAGGTAGCTTTGAATGAAAGTAAAGAAGAAAGGTGGTGCCACTCATCATCTAATATCCCCACAAAAAAGTGCCTTTGTTCGAACATTCTTTCCTCGTAGTTGCCTATAATCTATATATCCATCTCGGCGCGCTTAGAACAGGTGCTATTTAGAACAGATGCTATTTTCAATGTTCAGGAATCAAGGATCGATCTTAGAAGCTTTACATTTTGTAAGCATATACTGATGTTTCTAAGCTCATTTACATTCTTTTGTTAGTGACGAATACTTCTTCAGTATCAGCTCAGACGCCACATTCTGTCACTTCGTCCGAATTCCATAAACGGAGATGATATCTCCGAATCTTGGATTAGAACTTCCTGAATCGTAAGATTGGATTGTCTGAATCCCATTTTCGCAGAGCTGAAAAGAACCCATTCGATGTTGGATTATCCGGTTGAATGTCCCGCGCCAATCTGGATGGTTTGACGGCCCTATTTTCAGCATATTCTACTCTTTTCCAAATATTTCCAAATTCAAACTTCAAACCACTTTGAACACCAATTCGATATATAAATCAGTGGCACTCCAAAAGCGCCACATGGCTTCACTGATATCCCCACAGAGAAGCACCTTTATTCTAACATTCTTTCCTCGTAGTTGCTTAGATTCCAGCCATCTCTGTACACTTCTTCCCTTTTTTTGAGGGATATCCTCTTCATCCCTTGTGCTCATTATAATCTAGATAACAAGAGAGAAGAATGGTATTAGACTAGAAGCTATTTTCATTGTTCAATGTTCATGAATCAGAGCATCTGAGAAGCTTTTCATTTAAGCACACCGATTTTCTGAAACCGCATGGGCACCAAATTTAAGAACTCTAAATCATTTGCATTTCTTTATCAGTGTTCCATTTTTCTATATTCTCTTTTGCACCAGTCGGTAGACAAAGATGCAAGCTTTTTTCATCTCAGTGCTTGACTTGACCGACCTCTAGGCTACCTAGATATATTCCTATGCAAATTTGTGCAATGATATAACTTTGGAGCAAGCTTTACCCAAAGCAGCTGTTCTTAATCCTCTGATCTTATCGGGATCTGAGTGAAGAGGAGAGCAGAACAGTTATGCACTATGCTGCAACGTGTATATATATTGCGTGCTGGACCATAAACTCAAGAACGTAGCATCCTGCAGGAGAGTAGCACAGTCTAGAAAAACCAACTTCCTTCTCCGAAACGAGAGGAAAACTGACTTCTGGCCAAATGGAGCAAGGTACAGATTAGGGTTTTGTTGATGGTTATTTTCTAATGTTGATTGATTTGATCTAAGCTGTCTAGATCTATAATTCAAGGTAGATTTCACAAAATTACATGCTTTACAAATTGTAAAAAATCACATATTTTAGATTCTATTTCACAAAACTATAGATTTGAGAAAAACATTTATTACAAAACTATAGGTTTTAGAATTAAACGTTTGTTGTAACAGGTCTGATAGTGTGGGCTCTCGTAGTATCCTTACACGAAAGTAAAACAGGAAATAAAGACATGTGAGACTATTATATGAGTTCATATTGTCTGACCTATTACAAGAGATAGTCAATTCTAAAACTTATAGTTTTATAACACAAATTTACTTAAAATATGTAATTTTGTGAAATAGAAGTTAAAAAATATAGTTTTTTTTGATAGTTTGAAGGAGAAACTTGTAGTTTCATGAAATCTACTCATAATTATCATTCTTCTACTTTAAATATAGTTATCAGTTAATAATTTCCGTGGATTAATGTTTGTTTCGATATGGCCCCAAAATTGCAGAGCAAGCGGGCGACTCCGTTGTAATAGACATGCGCCCACTGGCCCTAGAACTGAACGAAAAACTGGGCGCCATAACTTCCCGGAGGACGAGGCAACCAGTGGACGGCGACGGCTCACTGACGTGCGTCATCGGCATTGTCGAAGACCGGACTCGCAACGTCGACGAAGACGAGTACAACCCGGACTTCGTGTCCATTGGCCCGTATCACTATGGCGAGTCGCTTGCAAGGGAGGACGACAAGCTGAATCACATACATGACGTCCTGTCTCCCGGCACCAACACGCTTGATCTCCTCATCGCCATGGAGCGGCTCGAGAGCCGCGCGAGGTTCTGCTACAATCGCCCGTTTCGCATGACGGCCGAGCAATTCGTGCGCATGTTGCTGCTCGACGGCAGCTACATACTCGGGCTGTTCGGCCGTCGGACGGCGGGTGCCACCGCCGAGCCGTCGCCGATCTCAGACGCTGCAGGCGCAGCGTCGGCGATGCCCAACGGCGTCGTACGAGGAGAAGAAGGGAGCACGTCGTCGTCTATGACACGTCGCAGTGGCAAGTTGGAAGACGCCGCCGTGGTGCGCGACGTCTGGTACCTTGCGGAGAACCAGATACCGTTCTTCGTCATCGAAACGATTCACCGAATATCGACGGACGGGAGCACTTCGGCGGTGGACCAGATCGTGCCGTACGCCCAGGAACTTCTGCGTCGGCAGCTCTATGCAACAACAGAGCCGGGGATGGAGCCACCACCGAGCCACCTTCTGCACCTGCTGCACATGCACTTGACGTGCACGACCTCGAGGACAGGCTGCGGTGGGGGTGAAGTCTCCGTGGGGCGGTGGCGCACGGCGACGCAGTACACGGAAGCCGGCGTGACGTTCAAGAAGAGGGATCTCGACACCAACCACGGCAGCATCCTGGAGGTGAAGCTGATCGACAGCGGTGGCACGCTTGAGGTGCCGCGGCTCAACGTCGATTCCGAGACCTGGCGGCTCCTGCGCAACCTAATGGCGCTGGAGCAGCACAACCTGAACGCGCTCGGGAGCCGCGTCACGGCGTACTGCGTTTTCATGTCGCAGGTGGCGTGCACCGCCGAAGCCGTGGAGTTGCTCTCGAAGGCGGGGGTCGTCTCGCACCTCCTGGGCAACGACGGCGAGGTCGCCAACGAATTTGCCGACCTCTGCAAGGGCGTCGTGTTTGACGTCGACAACCCCAAGTGCAACTACCTGAGGCCGACCTGCCAGGCGCTGGAGCAGAGGTTCCAGAGCCTGCCGCGGAAGTGGATGGCGTGGTTGAAGCAAAAATACTTCAGAAATCCGTTTCTCACGGTCGGGCTCGTGGCCGGGGCAATTGCCCTTGCTTGCGAAGTCGTGCAAGCGGTATATTCTGTTAGGCAAACTAAAAATTAAATTTCATGCATGCTCTACATATATCTGTATATCAGTGATAACAGGTGCGAGATCTATATCTGTGTGATTGCATTTTGTCAACGAAAATGGCGAGACCAATTGGTGGTGAAAAGTTTCAACGGCCATACTTCGTTGCTACTAGAGCATACGACTTGTTGTATGGCAAAATTATTAGAGTTAGAATAGAATCAGTTATTATTTGTATCCGATATGGTTCTTTCCATATCCTTAGTATACATACATACATACATACATACATACATACATACATACATACATACATACATACATACATACATACATACATACATACATACATACATACATACATACATACATATAAATATGCCCTCCTAGGCTCAATCAATACCATCTAAGTAGCTATTCTAGTAATTCTATCTTTCTACGTGGTATCAAAGCTGGTTCGCATCTGAGCCTGTTCTTAGACACTACCAAATTTCTCTGCGCGCTGCCCTCAGGAGAAGCAATGTAATCTCCTGGGGTTGCGCATAGTCGATAGATGGCCTTATCTTTTCCTTCTTCGATCAAAAGATTGGTTTTTTTCTATCACAAATTCAGCAGATTCACTGTCGTCTTCCTCCATATCCAAGCCGATGCCCTAGCTATTGAGAAGATTGATCTGCTTGTCTCCTCTTGCTGAACATGGCGGCCACATCCCTCTGATCTTCTTCTAGCTACCTTAGCCGGTGGCCTTTCTCTAGCGGCTAGCAGTAGCACGTGTCGAATATGATGTGATCTACTGTCTCTGCTTGTTCTCTGCCGAAGGTTATTTTTTTCCTCTGATTTTGATGTGCAACATGGCTGCCATTTGTGGATTCTCTTCCAAAGCCTCTGGAGAACTTCTTTGTTGCTACTAGCTAGGCGCGGCTTCCTTCACCATGATGCTTGATCATTACAACTAG
Organism: Otatea glauca; assembly: GCA_036346275.1. Taxonomy (NCBI): domain Eukaryota; kingdom Viridiplantae; phylum Streptophyta; class Magnoliopsida; order Poales; family Poaceae; genus Otatea; species Otatea glauca. Next base: position 27,256,207 of record CM070726.1, on the reverse strand, counting down.
GCAGATCCGCGCGCGATGCCGCGCCGCGCGAAAAAATTTGACCTAATTTTTTTCTGCGAAAATAATCGGATCTAAACGTAATTTCAAATCTTTCGGGTTGAAAGAATCGCTGCTCATGTATAATTTGCGGACCTACGGGGTCTTTTTTGCAAAATATTTTTTTTTCGAAAATAACCGGACCTAAACATAATTTCAAATCTTTCGGGTCGAAAGCACGTGCCCATCAGTATCGCTTTCGATAGTGATGTGTACGTGCTCATCACTATCGCTTTTTATGTGGAAACTGATTGTGATGACAACGATCATCACTATCGCTTCTCGTATAAGAACCGACTGTGATGTGCATGATCACATCACTATCGCTTTTTATATGAGAACCGATAGTGATGTGCCTCGTTAGGTTATTTATACCACTCGAGTTGAACTCTTCTCTGTTATTATTCTAAAGGAGATTTCTCCGTCGCCACCCAAAAAAATAGCTCATATCATTCCTTCAAACCCCTTTAATTTTGCACTATGTAATTTTGATATGTCACGAAGAAATTTTAGATTACACTGGTATTGTGCATGTCCTATCAGATTTCACACCCTTTATTTGACAAGCACACATGTATTTAATTATCTTAATTTGTAGTGCTTTGATGTTAATATGGAATTATTATTGCTGTCACCTAATGAATGTTAGAGTTTAGGCTACGGGACCTACGTTTCCCGTTCGAGGATGATTGTTTATAAATATACCGAATGAAATGGTATATTTATAAGCGAGCAGTATCAAATTGTCCACGTTGTTTGGACAGTTCGAGGATATGTGGTTCATGCAAGTTCCTGAGCTGTGTTGTACAACTGCAGAGTAGATTTCGGTAGCGTCTCCCTGGTATTCTCTAGATACACACCCCTCTTGACCTGTTGTCGAGACGTGTATATGGAGAATAGCGGAGAGATGCTGTCAAAATTTTCTCTGGAGTTGTATAACGGTTTAGGAACTTGTCCAAACCACATATCCTCGAATAGGATTAGGATCAAACCTATTTAGATATTAGGAGTCAACGTTGGTATCCTTGTTTTGTTTTGTTGTAGTCAAAAGATTTGTAAGCTACTGCACTGTACAATTAGATTGTTTGATATCATTGTTGATGTTAAAAATGTATATCTCCTATCTAGGGAATTGGAAGCTCTAAACTAGGGAAGAATCTAGGTATCGATCGGGAGTACATATTTTATATATCTTAGAACTTGTCCTCTATTTTGCAAAGGTAATATTGAAATGATGTCTCAATATTTCAAATAGCTAGCTTGCTGTTGCTCCAGTTTATCTTTAATTTATTGTGTGAAGTTTAATTGCAGATGAACCATAAGGAATGGATGCATGACAAAAGTCGTGTGAGTGCTGAATTTCAGAGGGGTGTTAAGGGGTTAAAAAAATTACCGAAGAGGACATGGTGAGGAGGGGTGTAAACTTCATATATTGTCCTTGCATTGATTGCACCAATCTGAGAAGATTTAATAACTCATCTCAAATTGAGGACCACCTAATTCAACGTGGCTTCATGAGAAATTACACGTGTTGGATCCATCACGGGGAGACAGGTAGTACCCTGCCGGTATGCAATGAAGACACGGTGGAACCGAATGATGAGTTGCAACTTGATATGTTTGAGGAGGAGAATTTGGAGCCAATGTTGCAGGATGTGGAGGAGAAAGAGACATTTCCACCGCGAGGAGGATAGGATATTCCCAGTTAGTTTTGAGGATCTGTTCCGTCTGTACCAACTGATAGCCATCGATATTTCCACTGTACGATCCTAGGCGCTGTGAGTATCGCACCACGTAGCACGACCTTATGACTTCCATAGGATTTTGCATTACGCTTTTTAACATTCAATACGAGTTGCAGGGCAATGAGGCAGCGAGTCGTGATGAATCGACAACTAGTTGGGTTCGTCGTCCCTGAGCTTGTGTTCGCGACGATGGCTAGGCTTCAACCGGAATGGGTTGCCTCCTACATCAAGAGGGCATTGCAAGCTGAGTCGAAGAAGAACTTCATTCTACTCCCGTACCACGAGGAGTAAGTACTACTTCACCGTTCAATTACTTCTACGCACTTAAACCATATATGAACTTATTTCTTCGCTGCATGCCATTTAATAAGCAACCATTGGGTTCTACTCGTGCTCCTTCCGAGTGACAACAAAGTGTACACTTTTAATTCGATTGAGAAGAGACCGATGGCCTACGCGATCAAGCCTCCTTTGGAGCAGTAAGTGCACTACTCTTATATAACATTTTCTGTATTTAACTACGTTCATTATTTTTTTACTCAACGACATCTCTCTAATGTATATAGGGGTTTCAAGGAATACGTCGAAGCAAGAGGGACACACGACGACAAAAAGGGCTCCAAGCTGATGTATGTCCGCTTCAAGGTACAAGTGGCTACCATATATAAGATTTAGATTTTCTGACATATTTTCTTCGTCTCTTAATTTTTTTTTCTTTCTTCATAGTGTCATCAACAGGGCAGCGACGACCTCTGTGGTTTGTACGTCATGCAACACATGGTGATCTTGATTGCCGGCTTAGGCCGTTTCCCTAAGGTATATGTACATGCATAATAATACAATTAGCCTTTCACATAGAAATTTGAAAACTTAAATTAGAGCACTCGTTTCTATTTTGCAGCATACCAATATCCCCCAGAAGAGTGTAGACAACACTGCACTCAACAAGATACGAGACCACTTATGCCAGTAGTACTGGATAAAATGCTTGTCGGAGGACGGACAGTTTAGAGATCCCGAAAGCTCCTACTCGACCATATGTGAATAATATTACATATCTGAATGCGATTGCACGTGTACTTATGGTTAAGCATGTTTGCGTTCTATTTTGTAAACGAATGTGATATGTGTTTGTTGTAACAAAGTGTTCGTGTTCTTTGAATGTGATATGTTATCTGTAATTGCTGTGTGAATGTGATATGTGCATATTGTGTGAAATATGTGCTCATTGGAGGTTGAATTAGAAAATAGCACATCACACCCCTTCATCTCTATCGATTCTCACAAGAAAATGATAGAGATGTGGCGGTGATCTCTATCGGTTCTTTGTAAGAAGCGATAGAGATGATTGACTCATATATATCGGTTCTTTATAAGAAGCGATAGAGATGAGGCTGTCATCTCTATCGGTTCTTTATAGAAACCGATAGAGATGAGATCCTCATCTCTATCGGTTCTTTGTAAGAAGCGATAGAGATGACATCTCATCTCTATCGCTTCTTACAAAGAACCGATAGAGATAATACCCTCATCTCTATCGCTTCTTATAACGAACCGATAGAGATGAGTTCATCATCTCTATCGCTTCTTACAAAGAATCGATAGAGATGACCGCCTCATCTTTATCAGGTAAGAACCGACTATAATAGCGTTGCATCATCTCTGTCTCATGACTTTGTGTCACCACCAGAACCGACTACGATGATAAAAAAGAACCGATTGTAATGTATATTTGTGTAGTAGTGGATCCAGATTGAGACGCCCATACAAGTTTAGGGGTCTAGAATTGTAACATCCTAAAAATCTAAAATAGTGAAAGTGTACGAATTAAATTGGAACATAAATGTTTCTGAGTTTAGCTGGTGTTATTTGTTTTAATTTGATTCTTCTTGGATTATTGTATTGCATGAGACATTGAGAAAAAGGAAAAAGGTAAAGAGATAAAAAGGTAGAAGTAAAAAGCTAGAAAAATTTACTATGTGACCTTAGATGTGCTGGTAACTTAGTGTGATCAACAAATAAATTTTACATGCACACTAATAGGAATAAACAAAGCATATAGTCAATCTTTTGACTAGAAACAGTAAGGTTAAAATTTAAAAGAAATTGGTCGATGTCTATCTGGAGTTGCAAAAATTACCATAGTGCCCTGAGTATAGATCATACCACTGGTAAAAATTTCATAAATTAATAAGTCAATTTAAGCCTTTAAAAAATTCAAATATAGAGGCCTTAGAAAATTGGAAAATGGAATTTCAGAATTCTTATAAAATAAATACTCAAGGTTTTGACCTAAAAATTTTATGGTGATACCTTTAGAAGGAACTAAACCCTTAAAAAAAGTTTCAAAAATAAATTTTATAGAATGAATCCTTGAATAAATTAAAATCCAAAATAGAAATTCTGAGCAGTGCATAGTGTCAAAATTTTTATAAATCATCTATAGGGTATTTTGGTCTCAAAAATTTTTAGGGGACTGCCATCTCCTAGTACTCTTTATTCAAATTTTTTGTGAAATTTGAGCGGTGAATGATGCTTAAATTAAGGCAAAATCTAGCAAGTTCTCGTCTAGTCCCATCACATTGATCGTCTCTTATCGCTGGCAAGTGGGCCCGGTACCTGTAGACAGTTGTTGCGCTGGCGAGCTGTGGCAAAACCACACGGTCGCTGCCAGTGGGCCTTGGTCCCACTCGTCAGCCGAAGGCCGCGCCCTTCCCCTCTCTTCTTCTCTCCTGGCCGAGGCGAGATGACGACATCCTCCGTCCTTAGCCGTCCGGTCACCATTGTTCCTCCGTCCATGTCGCATGCCACCTCTCCCGCGCCTGTTCTTGACTATCCTTTGTCGTGCTGTGCTAGAGGCGTGACCGCGCCATCTTGTCGCTCGATACAGAGGAGGACCGAAGCCGTGCACACAAACTCGAACTCGAACGCAAACGCGATCATGCCTTAAGCCTTAAGCCTCCTTTTTGCATCGCAGAGAGCTTCATACTCTCGTCGTTGCCTCTTTTCTGAGCCAAGGGCCTCGCACGAAGCTTCTCCTTCTTGTTCTTCCGCAAGAACGCAAAAAGGGGGGAATCGACGATTCGGGTCAATCCGCCTCCATTTCCCCAAATCAGTTCCATTCCGAGCTTTCTTAGCATCACCAGGTTACTGATCAATCGTTGTTTTGGTTCCTTTTTGCCTACAGCAACACCGCGTCGCCGTCCTTCTTCTTCACGGCCGACACACGGTGGCATCCCTCCTCGGACCTCCTTCAACCTGACCGCCAGATGTGTTTGAACTCTCTCGTGCTACTGATGCTCATCTAGCCCTCACCTCTCAGAAAGATGGCCGCTAGTAGAGCTCCCTTCGGCTCGTCCATGGCACCGCCGCACCTTTGCGGTGGCGACCATCTTCCTGACTGCCATTTGCCGAAATAGCGCCACCCCTAGGTATGCCGTGATGAGCTGAAGCTTGTAGTGCTACCCATTCCGCCGCTCCGGTGGTAGTTCGTCGGCGGTAAGCCTAGAACCGTAGCCCCTGTCTTGTTTCGCTGACCAATGGACCCAGCTTGTCAGTGAGTGGGCGCGTTTGAATGTGTCAATGCGCGCGCAGAGAAAACCTGCATTCCAGGCAGCGAAAGCGTATTCTGAATTTCTGGTTTAATTTCCAAAACGACTAGATTCAAATGTTGATAACTTTTGAACCATAACTCTAATATTAGTGAAACTAATTTCTAAAATTGTGTAAAATCCTGTATAATTAGAATATGCAAAAATGATTTGAAAATGAGTACTGTGCAATTGTAGGAAATGCAAAGAAGCACATAGGTGTGAATAATGCCATTTAAATAAAATGTTTTCAAATAAAGTTTAAGTAGAATAAGATAAGATTTTGTGAAACCCCTAGTTGTAAGCATTTCAGATGTGTAAAAATAATTACACGTCACTTTGTTATGCATCATGTTTAAGGAAAAATGAAGTTTCAATGTAAAAAGGAATAAATAGGTGAAACTTGTATAAATTAATGTTTATATGGATAAAGTTTATTTTGAAGGATCATATGCTAGTATAAGCTCATTCATGTGAAAATACTTAGGAAAAGATATGAGTTATGTTGTTCTAATAGAGGAAAGTAATTGTTACAACAATAAATGTAGGTATAACCTATTAATGTTAAGTTCAAATAATTCAAAACAAGCTTTGAAATGCTTATAAGATCATGCCCTGATAATACTAGGAAAATGAATAAAAGGTGATGAGTGATCCGATCATACTTGAAAGTGGAAGTTGACAGGTTATAGTGATAGTTTTGTGGTTATTTAGGTCTTTTCAATAGCAAATAAAATGATGTGTCTAAATGAAAAGAATTGTGGAAACAACATTGTAGAACTCTACAAAGTCCATGCTGTTATGTTCTGAAGAAACAATGTCACTTTGTGAAGGTTTGCATATAAAGTAAACTAGCTACATAAGCCTAATTGTTATGTTTTCAAAATAATAGAAACACTTAAGCATTTTTGGCAGCTTGTAGAATGACTCGTCTAAATGAGATTTCTGTGAGAGATAGTGTAGAAGTGATGTTAAGGGTATGTATTACTGAATTTTAGAAAAATATCCTATTTATAAGCTGTGCTTCATTTAGTTTTCGTTAGTGTAATACCCTTAAGTGTTAATTGTTCAGCCTACCTTTCTAGTCCAGTTTTCTATAGCACTAGTTAAAGTTTCATATAAGCCTTTTTAGCATTAAGTATTATGTCTCGTCTAAACCCAAAAATCTAGAGAAACACCTTAGGAGTGTAACCAAAGCATATTCTAGCTTATTCAGGATTTGAACCCTTATTTTATCAAGTGTTGCACATAAACCTTGCTAGTTAATCAACCTTAAGTGTTATAGTTTCTAGAGTTCAATGTGAGCAGAGGGAGAGAGCTGAGAGGGTAGTTTCAGTGCTTGCTCTTGTAGGTCAATCCAGCATGGTAGCTAATGAGCAAATTTATGTTAATCTAATTAATCTTTGCATCTTGATTTTGAAATATAAATAAAAATAATTCTTTTAAAGCAACCCCTGTTTTGTTTGAGCTTGTATCTATTTGGCTGCTTGTCTTCTCTTTGCCTTTTTGGAGTTACTGATTCTCTCGTATTCCTCTGTCGCGACGTGTAGACACCGACGTCCCAAGGAGGAAGACGATCCACTTGCTGATCCAGACTTTGAGCTAGACAACGAGCTGCAAGGCAAGCACCCCCTTGAACATGTCGAACCCGATAATTTACCTACAATATGTTGTTTTTGTCAATGTATTATACATTCCGGTAATTCTCCATAGAAATGCTATGTTGGTTAGAAGTGATAGTTAACCCTGTACATTATGGTTTTCCTTAATCTGTATGGATATGTGAACCTTGTAAACCTTAGTATGAACTAGACATGCTTAATGTCTTTTTGGGTATAACTGCTAGCATATTCATGCTTAAGCTATCCGTTATGTGTTTTAGGTCTTTCCAACAAATAAATAGTCCTTTTTGGGAAATGGTTGCCGGTAGTTTGTTAAAAACCCCAAAATAAAACTATGGTTTGACGCGGGTGATTGTTGGTAATAGCCGGTTGTGCAAAGGAAAATGCATGTAGTGCAGGGTGGAGTATCGTTCGTGTCAAATTAAGGACTGAGCAATGGGACGGTAGATCCAAGATTTTGTACAACCACGAGGGCTGGTATGGGACAGTCTTAGCCTATTAAGTTATCTTGATGTGGCTTTACATCTAAGGAAGGCAGGAGATAGCACAGGCATTACAGTCAGGTCTGCCTGTAGGGGTTTCTACATACCAATGCAACGGTGTACGCCTTGCCATGAACAGAAACGTGGTGTTGGGTGTGATGAAAGTGGATCCACGACTTGGGTGAGTGTTTCTATTTCCACGGTGAGGGTCAAACGTCCCGGGCTGGTTCAAAGCCACATCTAAGTAATGTAACGGCTCTGTATGATCTCTTTGCCGACACACCAAAGGAAGTGTGTTAACTGGCCTGGCAAGAAAGGTTGATCATTCCTTGTGGGTAAAGCTGTACACCTCTGCAGAGTGTAAGATGTACTCGATTAGCCGCGCCCGTGGTCATGGGCACTTGGAGAAGTCATTCCAATGTTAGAGTCTTTTGGTAATTTTCTGAAATATGGGTTTGTTTTGGAAAATGTTTTGTAACCAACTTTTTGTGTAAAAGGATCGACTAAGGGGACCTTGGCAGTCGGGTAGATTGGGTTGAAAGACTTGTGTATTTCCTTATCGCTTTATGTCTCTCAATTGCTTATTTAAAAATGCGATGTTGCAATCTATTATATCATACATTTAAATTTTTATGCAACTACAAAAGAACCTGTAGCCTGTCTTTTACTTCAGCCTGCATATTTAATTAATTGCATTTGCGAAACATTGTAAGTCTTGCTGAGTACCAATCTACTCAACCTTGCATCTGCTGTCTCAGAGGATTGAAGACTTCGTTCTGCCAGACGATTCTTTTTTCCAGGTAGGGCCCGGGGGTTTTGACGACGATTTATCTTAGGTGTTGCCGAATCAGTTGCCTAGGGGTTAGTGAGCAAACCACGAGGTTGTTTGGAGTTTATTTGACTCTCTTTTGTTTCTGCTATTCAGTTTCTGTATTGTACTAATCTTTATATAATTATTCCTTTTATGTATGGTTATATGTTTGTCTCTCGAGTGTGGTTGTGATATGAATGTTGTAAACATGTGGGTGCTAGCTACTGATCATGAGACTAGTACAGTGATCACATGGAGGTTCCTGTTTGCAAGAGCGGGGTCTCACTGGAGTGCACTTCACTCTTCGCAAATTTAGCCGGTTTTTTTCTTTGCTCCATCACGTTAGCAATTTAGAGTGAGTTCCATTGCTAATCTCCATTCAAGCACTATATTTTGTTTTCTAATGACTTTTTTATACCTTTCTTTAGTGCTTCTCATATGAAAGCTTTGAAAGAATGTAGGACCGAAGAGCATTTTCAATTGCCTTTTTCAATCATATCGCTTGTACTTAAAAGAAAACGTCTTTCCACTCATATTTTATGAGAGTTTTTACTATCTTCGGAAGATACCAGTACGTCCCTACCAAAATACCTTTAAACTCATCATACCTTCACCTCTTAAATTCTTGATACCTCTTGATTCTAGCCCAATAGCTTACCTCCCAATGAGGATAAAAAATCTCTATCCCGCATAAAGAAGTGCCTTTGTTCTAACATTCTTTCTTCATAGTTGCATAGAATCTGTTGGAACAGAACTTCAAAAAACTTTAGAACAATTTTCTCTTTTATTACTTCTCGCTCTGTTCGCTTATAAAACTCAAGTCTACCTCTATATTTATACCCAAAACTACAACCCTAACTAATGGAATAGGATTCTACTTCCTTGTCCTAATCGAAATCCTCATCCTAAACGGACTCAAACAAAACTTGCAAAGTTTGAACCTTCTAAAAAATAAAACTAACCAATGCATGTCAAGATTATCTCTAACATTTTCCCCCTAATCTTGACACACCGATTCTTATTCATTGAGGCAATCAGTCTAAACTACGATTTGCCCAACACATACTCGATATAGGATGGTGAACGAATCTCCAAGGAGTTCCACCTTCTTGCTGGCCATACTATCAGTGATGCACCTTGCCAACGATTACGATCTTTTGCCTCAGCTCTAGTTGTCTTTTCACCAGTAACGCAACTTGACGGTGATAAAGACTCACATTAGAGTTTACCCACGAGAGAACTTGGATGCACCTTCAAGAACTCTTATGCACACACAGCAAAAAAAAAAAACAGCGACGACAACTCTTCAAACCGCGCATCACGTCCGAAGCTCTTGCTTCTTTCTGTCCTTTCTTGCGTGGCTACAGACAGCCAGGAACAGGGATACAAATCTCGCTGAAATTTGGTGAATTTTCGCCAAAATTTTGGATTTTAGGCCACCACGAAATCCAAACTATTGACCAGATATTTTTTTTTTGAAATTGCTACAGTGATCTTACCTACAAGGAGCAACCAGTGAAAATTTTGGATATAGCAGAGCGTATCACGAGGAGCAAGATCATCCGTTTTTGTAAGGTCCAGTGGAGCAATCATTCAGAAGAGGAAGCAACTTGTGGGAGCGCGAAGAGGATTTGAAGTCCGAGTTTCCCCACCTATTCCCTAGCCAGCCTGAATCTCGGGGTCGAGATTCCATTTAAGGGGGTGAGGTTTGTAACATCCCAAAATTTAAGTTTTGAATGTTTGAATTCAAAAATAAACCATTTGCATTTCTCTTGAATTAATTCCAGCTTAATTTGAATTGTCTATTAAAGAAAGGATTTAATTTGACTAAACTATTCATCAAACTAAATAATTTCCATTTTGGTTGGGTTTATTATGCTCCAACGATTTTTGTATTTTTGGGGATTTTTCTGAATTTATTTTCTATTTAATTGCACTTATTTGAATTCCTGGATTTTTCTTAAATCCAAAAATGTTTTTAAATTTCAAAAGCCTTTCGGGCTGAATCCCTCCGCCGGCCCGCTTCTCCAGCCCGCCGCCTCAGCCCAGCCCGCCCCTCCGCTAGGCCCAACTCCTCGTTGCGCAGCCCAGCCAGCCCGCGTTGCGTCGGTCGTACGATCGACGCCACGCGTGTGGCTGCGATGCAGCCGCGTCGCCGCGCCCCGTGAAACCCTAACCCTAGCCGCTGCGCCGCTCGGAGTCCGCGTCCGCCGTCGTCTCGGAGTCCGTACCCTTCACACCTCCTGAGACCCTATTTAAGGCGCCGCACGCCTTTCGAGGTTCCCCTCTCCACGCTGCCTCTTTTGCCCTGCCTCTCGCTGCCCGAGCTACCGCCATCGTCGAGTTCTCGCTCGCCGAAGTTCGTCGTCGTGCCCGAGACCTTCCACCGCCCAGATCTTCGCCGCCGTTGCTCCTCCGCCGTCTCCGTTGGCATCTTTCAGTCGGCCGCGTTGAGCCCTCTCAGGTCTGTGCCGAGCCACTCCCGATCCGTCGCCTCTTCGCCGTTTCAGTGTCTTCTTCCCCAGGTCCGGTGAGCCTTGCCCCGTCGCTCACCATCATTCTCCTTCACCGATTCATGGCCGTTCGATCGCCAGCCGACGCTCCTGATCGCGCCACGTCTTTCGTCGCCCGGCCGCTCGCCGTCGTTCTCCTTCACCGATTCATGGCCGTCCGATCGTCAGCCGAAGCTCCTGATCGCGCCAAGTCTTTCACCGCCCGCGCCTTGTTTTCCGCCGCCTGATCCCGCACCGTGCCACCGATGCACGACGCGTGGACACTGGTCGGCGCCGATCACCGCCGAGTCAATGCTTGCGTCGATCTTGACGTCGATCGTCTTGCCGAGCGCCACGGTGAACAGCGCAGATCGTCGTGGATCGAGTCCACCAAAAGCCTGATGACGTCAGCGTTGCACAATAAAGCGCTTTTCCCGTATAAAAATAAATCCAGAAATTCCGATTTTCTGATTTTTAGCATTTTCTCTGAATTTAATCTTTCGCAGGCCTGTTCTCCCTCATACGAACTCCGATTGAGGCGATTCAAGTTTATAATTTTTTCTAAAATCAAGATCTATCTTCCAGAGCTATTTATTTTCAGTTTTGAGCTTGTTTGAGTCTCTGTTTGGTATTTATTTGCTTTCGTTGCTTTTTTTCCGGTAGACGCTAATTCTGAGGGAGCGAACGAAGACTTCGAAGACCAAGACTCAGCACTAGATCAGCAAGGCAAGTCGTAATTCTTTGACCATATTGATCCTATGTTTGCAAAGTAATTTGTTTTATACAATTGCATGCTATTTGTGTATTAATGATTATTTCATGGGAATAGCTATATACCTTGTTGTCATTATGTCACCTTGATTAATTGGGATGCCATGTATCTATTGTTAAACCTAGGTTGGGACATTACTAGTTGGACATAATCATTATACCAACATTGGGTTATTGTAGCTATGCTTAGACATGCTTATATATACGTTGGGATCCATATCACATGTTGAATAATGTTAATCTTGACTTAATGAGATATTGAATCGTGGCCATTAGCCACTGTTGTAAAATTTGTTGTACCATGGCGGGGTTTGCCATTGGTCTTGGTCGAACAAATTGTTTTCCCTCGGGCAAGTGATCGTGCAGTAAAGGGGGTGCTTTCTAGCATATTGGGATGTGGATATCTTGCCTGAGACAACTTAAGGACTTAATCTTATGCGCCATTGAACTGGGCCTAACCGTACTACCACAAGTTTGGTATGGGACAGACCTAGCTGATTAATTTGCAATGTCTAGCCTTGAGTACTGCCAATTGGTGGTGTGGGTTCCGGGATGGACGGGTAGATTCCCAAGGCTCAAGAGGGGGCCCTAAGGGGCAAAACCTTAGCGGGCAGTACCGAGTTTAGACAGTGCAATGTAAAGGCTTTGTCATGATATCTCTGCGACACATCAAAGGAAGTGTGTTAAGATCGATTGCGCAAAGAGATGGTCATATCTTGTGGGTAAAGTTGTACAACCTCTGCAGAGTGTAAAACTATTCGAATAGCCGCGTCCGTGGTCATGGACAAGCCCGGGAATTTCACGCAGGGTATAGAGTATTTCTTGAAATGTGGAATGTGGAATTGTTGGGATGTGAACGGGGAGTTCACTGTTGTTTTGTTGTCTACCATTGATCTATCTGTTATTTATTTATCTTTTCATTGTATTTATTGTATTTCAATTCAAGTTATTGCTTTCTGCAAAATGAACCATATAGCCATCCTTGTCAAGCCGTGCATGAATATATTGCATCAATTCCCTACGGCTTGCTGAGTACTTTTTGTACTCACGGCTATACGCCTTTGTTGATCAATTGCTGAGGAAGGATCAGGAAATGTTGAATATCATGAGGAGGAATTCTATGAAGACTACGTGGATTAGGAATGCGTTCCCTAAACGATTGCTTGTAGCATATCGAATGGCTCAAGTTATCTTTTTCGCTGCAATAGTATTTGTTTCTTAAGCCCTTAAGCCATAATGTTGTAAACATTGATCATAAGGTCGTTTGCTTTATTTAATAATAATTTGCTTCTTCTTAGTTAATTCGTTGTATGGAATGATATTTCATCTATATTTCCACTGTGTGCTCTAGCGTGATCCTGAACTAGTGCAGTATACACAGAGGGTTTCGGATTTGCAAATCCGGGTCCCGATAGAGACGGTATCAGAGCCATATCGACTGTAGGTCGCTATCCTAGTTAGCATGGTCTTCAAAATTATTTTCTAAATTAAACCAACAAATTGGTACTTAATAGTTTTCGTCTCCTCTCGTCTTATTCTTAGGTTCTTATTCCTCACCTTTGCTGAAACATTGATTTGAAATTTAAATTGATCTTATCTCATGAAACTTCTCAAAGCCTCGAGTCTTCTGCAAGGAATCAAATTAAGGGAGACGATGAATCAAGCCATCAAAAACATATCCGAGAAGCCTACTATATAAGATAGGTTTTTGGCGCTCAGTAGTGTTTGAGCATGTCTTTCCCTTTTAGTTTAGTTACGTTTAGTCTGCGTACACTAAGATTTTCTTTGCTTGTGTGCCTGGTATGTTGTACACTTGCCCCAAGCATGGTGTTGCAACCATACCTTTAGTTGAAAAAGCTTTCTTTGCCTCTTTAATTTGAAGCCTTTTCGGCTGTGTCCTTTTGTCCCTAGGTATTACCTTCTCCCCTAGATGATCTTTCCACTCGTCTTCTGCTTTTCCCTCTTACCTATCAAACCCTTGTGCTGCATCTCAGATGGTTGACACTCGTTCTGGAGCCGGTCGCAGTTCGCCTGTGGATGCCAGTGCCAGTGCCAACACCAACTCCAATCCCATTGCACCACCGCCACCACCAGCAGTGACAGATCAGAATATGGGACATTTTCTGGCAGCTCAGACTCAGCTAATGAATACAATAATGCAAAACATGAACAACATGATGAATCAGCAGAACCAGATTGCAGTTGCCCTAGCAAACCTGTTGAACCAGCAGAACCAAGCTGCCGCTGCGCCCCCTCAAGCTCGTCTCCAATCCAAGCTAGCAGAATTTATGAGGACTCATCCGCCAACTTTCTCCAACTCTTCAGAACCATTGGACGCCGATGATTGGATTCGCTCCATTGAGAAGAAGCTTGCAATTGCTCAGTGCACAGATCGTGAGAAGGTTCTCTACGCTACTCATCAGCTGGAGGGCACCGTCGCTGAATGGTGGGAGAACTACAGTGCTGCCCATGATGACCCTCAGACTATCACTTGGGCAGAGTTTTCCACTGCTTTCCGCCACTCTCATATCCCTGATGGTAAAGTGGAGATGAAGAAGAATGAGTTCCGAGAGCTTAAGCAAGAAGGAATGTCAGTGAGTGAATACCTCAATAAGTTCACTCAACTTGCTCGCTACGCTCCAGAGGATGTAGCCACAGATGATGCTCGCCAGAAGAAGTTCAAGCGTGGACTCAATCCAGGACTAAAGGTGCAAGTCATTGGCAATGACTATACAGATTTTCAGCACCTTGTAGATAAAGCTATGCTTATAAAATCCCGTAAGAGAAAGATGATGCAGCATGGAGCCCATCAGAATCATCACCAGAGAGTCAGAAACAATGCTCAACAGCCTACCCATTTCACTCCTCCGAATGCATTCAGAACACCTGCACCAGCACCTCGCCCAGCTCCTTCAGGCAATCGCAACCTCAACACCAATAGCAATCCACCTCAGAGGAACAATAACCCAACTGCAGGAGTCACATGTTTCAACTGTCATGAACTTGGTCATTATGCCAACAATTGCCCAAGAAAGCAAGCTGTGACGCCAGTCCGTTTCAATTTGGGATCTACGCCAGCCAAGACCCCTGCACTAGGATCAGGACATGGAGTGTCCCAGACTCCTAACCAAGCCACCAGGACTCCGCTGCCTGCTGGAAGAGGCCATGTGAATCACGTCACCACCGAGGACGCCCAGTTTGCACCAGACGTCATACTATGTAAGCTCCTAGTCAACTCAGCATCTGCCATGGTTTTGTTCGATTCTGGAGCTACGCATTCATTTGTTTCTCGAAGTTTTGCTGCAACTCATCAATTAAAGACAATGCCTCTTAAGACTATTTTATTAGTGCAATCACCTGGTTCTGATTTGAGTACGAACCAAGGCTGCCCCGAAGTTAAGATATTAATTGGAGGTGTAGAATTTCTAGCCAACCTTATTGTCCTAGACACCAAGTCCCTAGATGTGATCCTACGAATGGATTGGCTCTCCAAAAACCAAGCAGTTTTGGATTGTGGGAATAGAGAGATCACCTTAACCAGTCCAAATGGAGCCAAGTTAAAAGTTCAAGCCGCTGCAGATCAGTCTGAAGGGATAAAAGTATGCAGTGCCAAAGGAATAAGTTTGGAAGATGTGCCAGTCGCCAGCGAATTTCCTGATGTGTTTTCGGATGAGTTGCCTGGGATGCCACCAGACCGAGATATAGAGTTCTTGATAGAACTACTTCTTGGAACACCACCCATTTCCAAGAGACCTTATAGGATGTCTGCTAATGAGTTAGCTGAGGTAAAGAGACAGATTAAAGAGCTGCAAGATCAAGGTTTTGTTCGACTAAGTTCTTCGCCATGGGGAGCGCCAGTTCTGCTAGTTGAAAAGAAAGATGGAACTCAGAGAATGTGTGTAGATTATCGCTCACTCAATGAGGTCACCATCAAGAATAAGTACCCTCTGCCGAGAATCTATGATTTGTTTGACCAACTTCAAGGAGTCGGAGTGTTCTCGAAGATTGATCTGAGATCAGGTTATCACCAATTGAAGATTCATCAAGAGGATATACCCAAAACAGCTTTTGTTACTCGGTATGTACAGTATGAGTATACCGTGATGTCTTTTGGATTGACCAATGCCCTTGCCTACTTCATGACCTTGATGAATAAAGTATTTATGGAATATTTGGATAAATTTGTTGTTGTTTTCATTGACGACATCCTGATCTACTCCAAAAGTGAGGAAGAACATGAGGATCACTTGTGCCAAGTTTTAACGAAGCTAAGAGAGAATCAGCTTTATGCAAAGTTCAGTAAATGTGAGTTCTGGATGAAAGAAGTTGCTTTCTTAGGACATATCATATCAGCAGAAGGAGTCGCTGTTGACCCTGGTAAGGTACGAGATGTGCTAAGTTGGGAGTCACCCAAGATGGTACCCTAAATCCGAAGTTTTCTTGGAATGGCGGGATATTATCGCCATTTCATAGAAGGGTTTTCTAGAAAAGCTAGACCGCTCACTCAACTCTTAAAAAAGGAGAAGAAATTTGTTTGGACACCAGAGTGTGAGCAAAGTTTTCAAGAGTTAAAGAAGTGTTTGACAACTGCCCCAGTGCTTATCCTGCCAGATAATAGAAAAGATTTTGAGATATTCTGTGATGCATCCCGACAAGGACTCGGTTGTGTGCTAATGCAAGGTAAGAAGGTTGTAGCGTATGCTTCGCGACAACTAAGGCCACATGAAGTTAACTATCCTACCCATGATTTGGAATTAGCAGCCGTAGTGCATGCTTTAAAGATTTGGCGTCACTATCTCATTGGTAATCGTTGTGAGGTTTACACTAATCACAAGAGTTTGAAGTATATCTTTACCCAAGCTGACATCAATATGAGACAAAGAAGATGGTTGGAATTGATCAAGGACTATGACATTGGGATTCATTATCATCCAGCCAAAGCCAATGTCGTAGCCGATGCTTTAAGTAGAAAAAGCTACTACAACACTCTGATGATTAAGGAAAGTCAGCCAGCCCTTTATAAGGAATTTCAGAAGCTTAGTTTGGAATTGGTTCAGGAAGGTTATTTAGCTACTTTGGAAGTACGCCCTACGTTGGAAGATCAGATTCGAGAAGCACAGGTAGATGATGCTGATGTTAAGGAGATTAAGAGCAATATGAAGAAAGGAAAAGCCACAGGGTTCACCGAAGATGGACAAGGTACTATTTGGTATGAGAAGCGTATTTGCGTACCAGATCAGAAAGAGCTTAAGGAGTTGATTCTCAAATAAGCGCATGAGACTTTATACTCCATTCATCTTGGAAGTACCAAGATGTATCAAGACCTCAAGGAAAGGTATTGGTGGTCTAGCATGAAGCGTGAGATTGCAGAGTATGTTGCACTTTGTGATGTCTGCCAGAAGGTCCCGACAGAGATGGTATCAGAGAAGGTCAAGGCAGAGCATCAGAGGCCAGCAGGATTGCTACAGCCATTGAAGATTCCAGAGTGGAAGTGGGAAGAAATTGGTATCGATTTCATTACTGGATTTCCTAAGACCCAAGCAGGTTATGACTCGATCTGGGTAATAGTGGATCGATTGACTAAGGTAGCTCACTTCATTCCAGTTAAGACTACCTATGCAGGAGATAAATTAGCAGAATTATATATGTCAAGGATCGTCAGTCTTCACGGAGTGCCTAAGAAGATAGTGTCTGATAGAGGAACCCAATTTACCTCTCGTTTTTGGCAGAGTCTGCATGAAGCCATGGGAACTCATCTCAGGTTCAGTACTGCCTATCACCCTAAAACCGATGGACAGGCTGAGCGTGTGAATCGGATTCTTGAGGATATGTTAAGAGCTTGTGCCTTAACTTATGGTGCCAAGTGGGACAAGTGTTTACCCTATGCCGAGTTTTCGTACAACAATAGTTATCAGGCCAGTCTGCAAATGTCGTCTTTTGAAGCCTTATATGGAAGAAAGTGCAGAACCCCTCTCAATTGGAAGGACTCTGGAGAAAGACAATTGTTTGGCCCTGCCATACTACAAGAAGCGGAAGATCAAGTCCAATTAATTCGAGACCGTTTAAAGATCGCTCAAAGCAGACAGAAGAGTTATGCAGATAATCGTCGTCGAGATTTGAGTTTCGAGCCCAATGATTATGTTTATCTCAGAGTCACCCCTCTCAAAGGAGTTAAGAGATTTCAAGTAAAAGGAAAGCTTGCCCCTAGATATATGGGACCGTTCAAAATCTTGGAACGAAAAGGCGAGGTTGCCTACAAGTTTGAATTGCCTCAGTCTTTTGCCGAAATCCATGATGTGTTCCATGTATGACAGTTGAAGAAATGCCTGTGTGTGCCAGAAGAACAGATGCTGTTGAAAGCCATTGATTTGCAAGAGGATCTTACCAACAAGGAGCAACCAGTGAAAATTTTAGATATAGCAGAGCGTATCACGAGGAGCAAGATCATCCGTTTTTGTAAGGTCCAGTGGAGCAATCATTCAGAAGAGGAAGCAACTTGGGAGCACGAAGAGGATTTGAAGTCTGAGTTTCCCCACCTATTCCCTAGCCAGCCTGAATCTCGGGGTCGAGATTCCATTTAAGGGGGGAGGTTTGTAACATCCCAAAATTTAAGTTTTGGAATGTTTGAATTCAAAAATAAACCATTTGCATTTCTCTTGAATTAATTCCAGCTTAATTTGAATTGTCTATTAAAGAAAGGATTTAATTTGACTAAACTATTCATCAAACTAAAGATTTTCAGTTTTGGTTGGGTTTATTATGCTCCAAGGAATTTTTCTGAATTTATTTGGTATTTATTTGAATTTATTTGTACTTATTTGAGTTCCTGGATTTTTCTTAAATTCGAAAATGTTTTTAAATTTCAAAAGCCTTTCGTGTCAATCCTCCACGCCCGCTTCTCGGCCCGCCGCCTCATTGACCAGCCCCGCTCGGCCCAACTCCAACTCACACTGGCAGCAATGACCAGCGTTGCGTCGGCCGTCCGATCGACGCCACGCGTGTGGCTGCGATGCAGCCGCGTCGCCGCGCCCCGTGTAACCCTAACCCTAACACTAGCCGCCACGCCGCTCGGAGTCCGCGTCCGCCGCCGTCTCCGAGTCCGTACCCTTCACGCCTCTCGAGACCCTATTTAAGGCGTCGCACGCTTCTCGAGGATCCCCTCTCCGCGCCGCCTCTTTTGCCCTGCCTCTCGCTGCCTGAGCTGCCGCCATCGTCGAGTTCTCGCTCGCCGAAGTTCGCCGCCGTGCCCGAGACCTTCCGCCGCCCAGATCTTCGCTGTCGTTGCTCCTCCGCCGTCTCCGTTGGCATCTTTGAGTCGGTCGCGTTGAGCCCTCTCATGTCTGTGCCGATTCGTCGCGTCTTCGCCGTTTCCGTGTCTTCTTCCCCATGTCCGGTGAGCTTTGCCCCGCCGCTCGCCGTTGTTCTCCTTCACCGATTCATGGCCGTTCGATCGCCAGCCGACGCTCCTGATCGCGCCACGTATTTTGTAGCCCGGCCGCTTGCCGTCGTTCTCCTTCACCGATTCATGGCCGTCTGATCGCTAGCGACGCTCCTGATCGCGCCACGTCTTTCGCCGCCCGCGCCTTGTTTTCCGTCGCCCGATCCTGCGCCGTGCCACCGATGCACGACGCGTGGACGCCTGCGTTAGCACCCAGTCAGCCGCCGAGTCAATGCTTGCATCAGCCCTGAAGCCCGCGTAAGCGCTGACGTCGGGCGTGCGCCGAGCGCACGGTGAACCGGCGCAGTGCCGTGGACCGAGTCCACCAAAAGCCAGATGACATCAGCGTTGCGCAATAAAGCGCTTTTCCAGTATAAAAATAAATCCAGAAATTTCGATTTTCTGATTTTCAGCATTTTCTCTGAATTTAATCTTTCGCAGGCCCGTTCTCCCTCATACAAACTCCGATTGAGGCGATTCAAGTTTCTAAATTTTTCTAAAATCAAGATCTATCTTTCAGAGCCATTTATTTTCAGTTTTGAGCTTGTTTGAGTCTTTGTTTGGTATTTATTTAGTTTCGTTGCTTTTGTTTTTCGGTAGACGTTAATTTCGAGGGAGCGAACGAAGAGTTCGAAGACCAAGACTCAGCACTTGATCAGCAAGGCAAGTCGTAATTCTTTGACCATATTGATCCTATGTTTGCAAAGTAATTTGTTTTATACAATTGCATGCTATTTGTGTATTAATGATTATTTCATGGGAATATCTATATACCTAGTTGTCATTATGTCACCTTGATTAATTGGGATGCCATGTATCTATTGTTAAACCTAGGTTGGGACATTACTAGTTGGACATAATCATTATACCAACATTGGGTTATCGTAGTTATGCTTAGACATGCTTATATATACGTTGGGATCCATATCACATGTTGAATAATGTTAATCTTGACTTAATGAGATATTGAATCGTGGCCGTTAGCCACTGTTGTAAAATTTGTTGTACCATGGCGGGGTTTGCTATTGGTCTTGGTTGAACAAATTGTTTTCCCTCGGGCAAGTGATCGTGCAGTAAAGGGGGTGCTTTCTAGCACATTGGGATGTGGATGTCTTGCCTGAGACAACTTAAGGATTTAATCTTGCGCGCCATTGAACTGGGCCTAACCGTACTACCACAAGTCTGTTATGGGACAGACATAGCTGATTAATTTGCAATGTCTAGCCTTGAGTACTGCCAATTGGTGGTGTGGGTTCCGGGATGGACGGGTAGATTCGCAAGGCGCAAGAGGGGGCCCTAAGGGGCGAAACCTTAGCGAGCGATCGAGTTTAGACGAAGGCAATGTAAAGGCTTTGTCATGATATCTCTGCGACACACCAAAGGAAGTGTGTTAAGATCGATTGCGCAAAGAGATGGTCATGTCTTGTGGGTAAAGTTGTACAACCTCTGTAGAGTGTAAAACTATTCGAATAGCTGCGTCCGTGGTCATGGACAAGCCCGGGAATTTCACACAGGGTATAGAGTATTTCTTGAAATATGGAATGTGGAATTGTTTGGATGTGAACGTGGAGTTCACTGTTGTTTTGTTTTCTACCATTGATCTATCGGTTATTTATTTATCTTCTCATAAATATGCTTTCAATGTATTTATTGTATTTCAATTCAAGTTATTGCTTTCTGCAAATGAACCATATAGCCATCCTCGTCAAGCCGTGCATGAATATATTGCATCAATTCCCTACGGCTTGCTGAGTACTTTTTGTACTCACGGCTATATGCCTTTGTTGATCAGTTGCTGAGGAAGGATCAGGAAATGTTGAATATCATGAGGAGGAATTCTTTGAAGACTACGTAGATTAGGAATGCGTTCC
Source organism: Otatea glauca (assembly GCA_036346275.1). Lineage (NCBI taxonomy): Eukaryota > Viridiplantae > Streptophyta > Magnoliopsida > Poales > Poaceae > Otatea > Otatea glauca. The sequence continues at coordinate 27,235,349 of CM070726.1, read as the reverse complement.
CCAGACGATTGCCTGTGACATGTCGAATGGCTCAAGTTATCTTTTTCGCTACAATAGTATTTGTTTCTTAAGCCTAAGGCATAATGGTGTAAACATTGACCATAAGGTCGTTTACTTTATTTAATAATAATTTGCTTCTTCTTAGTTAATTCGTTGTGTGGAATGATATTTCATCTATGTTTTCACTGTGTGTACTAGCGTGATCCTGGATTAGTGCAGTATACACAGAGGGTTTCCGATTTGCAAATCCGGGTCCTGAGAGAAAGACATAAATGGTATTGTGCCTTGTAAGAATTTTATAAATTCACTAGCATATGATCATGATTCAAAATTTTTATGAGATTTTAAGCATTTCCTTATCACCCTTCTGTAAATTTTTTAAAAATTTTAAACCTTTTTTGTTTTCTAAAGCAAATCTATGTATTGATTATCAGGCTTTTATCAGGACGTAGCACTGTCAGAATTTTTAAAAATTATTTATGCATGATTATCATCTAAAAATTTTATATAAACATTAATGTTATTTCACGACCATTCAAAAAAATTTCAAAATTTTCTAACATGCTTTGAACAATTTTTCATTTTGTTGAAGTTTGCCGGTAAGCATTTTAAGAGGACAGTAGCACTATCGGAATTTTTAAAACTTCATGAAGCTTGATCATCTTCTCAAAATTTTATGAGAACATTAGTGATGCATCATAACCATGCACAAAGAATTTTAAAATTTTCTAACGTGGTTTTATTTGGACAGTAGTAATATTTGAATTTTTAAAAATTCCTCAAATGTGATAATCATGTGATATTTTTATGGTAATATCACTGATATGTCAGGAACCTCCAAAAATAATTTCAAAAGTTTTCATCGATCTTTGACCCACTTTTCAACCAGTGCAAATATATCAAAATTTCAGGATTTTTCAGCGAAATTTCGTTTTTCTCGGTAGAAAACGAACCGGATTTGAATTTTTATTTTTGTATTTCGAATAAGATTTGTCCAAAATACCTGAATTTCGACGAAATTTTGAACTCCGACCTTGAACGATATTTTATAAAAATGAAATTTGAATGCTTCCAGGAGAATCCCGCGTACTACTTCCTTTTCACGCACGGCACTTCCTCTCTCTTCACGATGGCGCGCTTGACCGACGATCGCTGCACTGCAGCCGCCTCGCATCGCGTGTGTGGTCCTACGCCACTGGAAGACTTAGGATGCGTTTGGTTGGACGTACCGGGCTGAATGGAATGGGATGGTACAGGATGGATGGGATGGTCCTGGATGAGATGGTACGGGAAGGGTGTTTGGTTGCCTGAATGGGATGGTACAAGATTTTGTTTGGTTGGTTGAATGGAATGGTACGAAACAGTACGGGATGGTGTTTGGTTGCCTGAATGGAATGGTACGGGATGGTGTTTGGTTAGTTGAATGGAATGGTACAGGACGGTACGGGATGATGTTTGGTAGGAGGGATGAGGTTGGTATTCACTTCTCACCCTCTTCTCCACAAGTCACTCTTTGGCACTACATCGCGTCCAGTGCACACACATGACTACGGCTCAACTTGGAGACATCAGTGCTATTTGCCGATGCCTTCCATTTATTTTTAGTAGCTACTATGAGTTTGATTCGCAAAACAAGCACTATCCAAAACAACACATAAGAGATCATACATCAGGCAAGCATATTTCTATACATCAGGCAAGACATCATACAAACAGAGACATATATCAAGCAAGCATAAGCAGGAAGTAGGGATTAATCAGAGACACATCCATTCTTCTATCTCTAAACATTTTCCTAGAATAGTAATAAGCTGTCAGTGGGGACTACATCACACGGCATAATGGTCCTGGTCATAGAGATCATAGTACCAGAACACGCATCCATACACGAAACAATGGAACCCAAATTGACACCTTAGATCAGCGACCAGGAAGTAAATCATGATTGATCCCTCACATCCATCCATACAAAAAAGATGGCAAAATCGGTTCAAAATGTAGATAGTGATGATGTACAAAAAGATGACCAGGAAGTAAACATCTCTGGAAGTAAATCATGCTGACGTACAAAAATATCACAATGTAGATAGTGATGATGTACAAAAATGTGGAATTTCACTGCTCCAAGGCAAGCTGCTTGTGCCGGTCCATGTCGACATGCATTGCCGATGCATTGGGTGCATCAAGATGCTTGATTTTTTTTCATATGAGTGCAAACTCCAGTAGCATATGTTGACACTGGGATTGTCACAATGGTTGGGAAGGTGAATCCAACAGTTCTTTCCCACTGGCTGAAGAGGAAGACAAAGAATGATAGCACACAGATCAAAGCACATGAAAATAGTCAAACAAAATTATTAACAATTAAGGGAGTTACAGGGTTCCTATTTTAAGCATGATTTCCACAACTGGGGCTAAACCTCTACATGTTTGCAGAAAATAGTATTGGTTCTGGGAAGCAGTAACCACTTGAGAAATAAACAAGTTTCACAACCAACATTTCCAGCTTATGCAGGCATAGCTCTAAACGGGGTTGACAAATTTGCACCAGAGACCCCACTACAGGTGACTGAAGCACCAAAAACTGCCCACAGAAGGTGATTGATGCACCAAAAACTGCCCACATTAGCACCAGAACCCCCACCACGTATTGATAATAGTAATTTTGGGCTTCGAACAACAAATGAAGACAATCATGCAGATATGCAAATTTAACAGATTAAGATACTCACGATCGTGTTCCTAGAATAGATAGCATGAGAGATGGATATTAAACCACGAATTATTCAGCACTACTTATGATCGTGTTCCTGAAATAGATAGCATTCTGGTTTGATTTATCAAGAAACTATGGATGTAAATTTGAGGAAACAGAAAGCATACCAGTACTTATGATCAAGAGGGTGCCATCTGCAGATACGAAATGAAGATATGAAATACTAAAAACAAGAACTATTGCCAAACCTAAGAAAAATCAATGAGGTCAACACTCTAACCTTAGAGGTTCTCCCTCGTGATGTGCCTAGTTACCCAAACCAATTTGTTAGAAATACTAAGCTTGTTGAGTGCTCGGGCAAGTGCAACATTCTCACACAAATAAGCGTAGTAGTGGGCTAAATGTGCTTCATCAAATCCAGGGAGATCCATCATATTGTCCCAAAGATCTTCTGGAATATTGGTATCTGAACTATTAGCCTTCTCAATAGCTTGAGCGAGTCTATCAATACCAGTGGTCATGACATAAAGCACTTCATCATCAGCGGATATCTTGGCCCTCTTCTTTGGTGGTTTACTTGATGAGGAGTCACATCTTCCGTACCCATATGTTCATCGGTTGGTGCTTCTTCTTCTACTTCAATCACATTGGTAGCGAGAGGGTCGTTTGCTCCCTTAGCATACTGTCCCGTAGCCATGCTATTTCCAAAGATAGTGGCCATCTCATGATAATGCTCAAGGGGAGTGTTCAAGAAACCAGCATCCTTGGGGTGGTCCTATCATTGTTAGAGAAGTAATCATTCTCAAGCAACAACAATCTCTAGTAGAAAGATGGTTGTTGCTACTAGGAAGTAAATTACCTTAATATGACCAGTGTAATGCTCATGCTCAAGTCTAATAGTGAAGGTACCCTCATCCCAAAGAGCACCACTTAAGTTCTTCAGTTTGTTTATCTTTGCCCAAATCTTTTTCCACTTCCTGAGGTGGTTACTAACCCGAATGCCACTCACATGAACCTTCATATATTCATTCAATTCCTTAGCACAGCTATTGAGATGAGATTGCTTAAAGCCTGTAGATGTTCTTGTACCACTAGCCACTAGATTAGACAAGTAGGTTAGCACAAATGTAGACATTGCATTTGTCCAAACAACCCCAGCACCACCACCCATATTGTTACCCCCCATACTATCCTCATGATGATCGAAGTTCATTGCCTACAATAATAGGTAGAAAACAGAAATAATAAATTACATAACAAGGTAAGTGCGAAAATTCAAAGTTACCGTATATTCCAGTCTAAGGGTGGATTGACAATTTCATACATATTAGCACTAAACTTATGCTAAATATCCTGTTTAGCATATATATCATATAGATGTTTACTGTTATCAGAATTCAGAAAACAAAAGATGTTGAGATTATGCTTTCATGTAAGAAGCCTACTGTTATCAGAATTCAGAAAACAAAAGTCCTTGCTCAAATGAAGCACTAATTGAAAGAAATCACAAAAATAAACCAAAGCAGATACTACAGACATATGAATAACCACATACCTTGCCTAAAAAGACTTTTCAATAGTTGCTCAGTGGGCAAAGATACTCCAGTTCAATAGTTGCTCAGTGGGCAAAGATACTCCAGTTCCAACACCAACGTACTTTGAAAGAGAAAGAGGTACCTAATTCCATGATCACAAGAAACATGAACAAAAATGACATAAGGTAGTAATGATATCAGAATATGTGAACAACACAACACATCAACAAAGAAGCCTGAAATTGCATCAACACTGTGTGCTAACATGGCTACTCTTGCAGGGCATCCATATGCAGTCTTCCATGTCTGATCATCAAATATTTACAAGAGTAGCATAAGGCAAAGAAGAACTGCAATTAGATTCTAGAACACAAGATACAAACTCTATGAATATATTGAAAAAGTCCATATAGGATAAAGGTTCACATGAAAATGAGAATACACGGTTCACATGAAAATGAGAATACAAGGTTCACATGATTAATGGCCTAGGTAGTTTTGACGGTTCTCCCACATCTCATCGGCAAGACTCTGCCTCTTGTCAACCATGGCTCTATGATCATTTGCTTGCTCCCTTGCTGACCTACGGGGGTTAGGTGTCCAAGAATCCTCAGATAGAACAAACTGGTCAGCTCCTTGAGAAAGAACCCAGTTATGAAGGATGCAACAAGCGAGGACAACATCAACTTGAGTTGAGAAGGGGAAGAATGGAGTGGCATCATCAAGGACTTTGAATCTCCTCTTGAGTGATCCAAAGGCACACTCTACGCTTACTCGCAGGGAGGAGTGCCTGAGATTGAACAATTCCTTCCCATCTTGTACTGGATTATTCCCCCACTCATTCAAATGGTACCTAACACCCCGAAAAGGTGGCATGAACCCAGGTTTGGCTCCATATCCAGCATCAACTAGGTAGAATTTCCCTAAAATAGAGGAACATATTAATGACATTGATTTCTAACAATTTGGTATGAACATATACTGCTACAGTGATTCTATTTACCTTCAGGGACACGTAAGCCATTCTCACGTTCTATCGCATCTGCTAAAATTGTAGCGTCATGAGCTGTCCCCTCCCAACCAGCCAACACATATGTAAATCGAAGCTCAAAATCTACGGCTGCCATCACATTTTGAGTAGGAAATGATTTCCTACCACGAAATGCTGCTTCCATAGATTTACTAACAGAAGCCCTTATATGTGTACCATCAATGGCTCCAATACAATCCTATTTGGTCAAATAAATTGGCCAAAAATTAGTAACCATGAAATTTTAGCCACAAAAAAATTAGTAGCAAACTTGTTAGCTATCATACCTTAAAATATGGATCCCATCTTGGGTTTCCTGCAATTTTGGTTGGTGTCTCCAATGAAGGTGGCCTAATAAGCTCATTTCGTAGCTCGCCTACGGCATGGAGGACATGTCCAAAATATCTGCTAACTGTTTCACCTGATCTACTGAAGTTGGTACCAACTATCCTATTCCTTAAATTGTGTCCAACTGTGTTCAAGAACATGGCAACTTGCTCCTCGACACATACATGTATAGTGTCACAGAGCAAAGTGCGTTCTCTCAATACTTGACATAACCTAAAGAAAGGAGCTCTTTGAAGTCTTATCGTTGCAATACAAGTTGTATCATTCTTCCAAATTTTATTATTCAGATAATCAATTCTATTCTTGTCACTTTGCTCAATTGGACCATACGTAATGCGGCGTCTCTTATTGCGTATCCTACACCGCACATACAACATCATCATGCAAGCAGCCACATATGCAGCAGCAGCACTAATCAACATCTTCTTATGTCTAAGCTTCCTCTTGTCCATCTAAAATTAAAGTAATAATCACCACAACATCAGCCACATATGCATGACATTTAACCATATGGACCTAATTCTCTAAAAACTATGTAGAAAACCTAACAAGCAATGACAAAAAATTACTCCAGACAGTTGCCTATTCGGATTTATTTTGGTTGAACACTAGAACAACTTCCTATTTGATGCACATATTCCAACAACCTAACCAAAATTGTGTATTACTTTGGATATATATGCTTGAGTTGTAAATGTAAATGGAGAGTGCCTCCGAGTAGCTAATCAGCGAACAAAATAAACTGAATGCTTTTCAATTTACAACAGGATAATATGAAGAGGCAACCATTGAATGCTTTTCAATTCCTTAGATGTTAACAGTGCACTATTATTGACCTACACTATTATTGAAAATGTTAACAGTGGCTTCCTGGAAAGTAGCATGACAAGTAAGTCCAACCTGAGATGCCTACTGACACAAAGAGGTCAAACCAGACAATGAGGGTTAATGCTAAAATTTGTTTGGGTGATTGCTTATGCCTACATGATGATTAAAAAAAAATCAAACTAATGGATTAGAAATTACTCCAGACAGTTGCCTATTCGGATTTATTTTGGTTGACTTGCATGTTAACAAATAGCACGAAAAAGTTATGTGTGCTTTTCTGAAATAGTCTCATAAAATAGCAATGAAAAGAAAAATCATCCTAAATATGCCATAAGCCCATAACTAGGACTATTCACCTAGGGTTCAGGATCAAACACCTTGATGAGGTTTTTCATTTTCTAGCACAGCTTAAGGCCCACATTTTTTAGAGGTGTTTCCTTTGCTTTGCTCATATTTCATGGTTACTGCTTCACAGGAATCCAAATTCTTGTATAATGTTTGTGAGTTGAGTTATTTTTGCATTCCTTCATAGGTTGGCGATAGCATTACCAGTGTTCAAAATAATGTTGACAATAGCATTACCTGTAGATGCACAGGTGACAGGACATGAACATCTGAAGTTAAACATGCAAGGATATATAAGAGTTGCAAAACTGAAATGGGTGAAGATCATATCAAAATCTAGAGGCCGAGCTAGTCCCAGCTGAAGCATGTCATGTCATTCCACAATTTAGTATAGCATGCAAACATTAGGAAGAAGTAACTACCTTGTGTTATTTGGAATCTATCTTGCTACCTGTGGCTCCTATGAACTAAAGCAATCTCTTTGAGATGTAAGCTGTGACTTCCTTGTTAGTTTTATGAGTTCAACCAGTAATTTTGACAACTTTTTATTACCTAAGAGACCAAAGCTTCAATGAATCTGAGCCAAGATTTGTTACAATCAAGCAGAACAATATTTCAAAGTCCAACTCAGTGACCAAAATCAAAGAACACAAGCCAGATTGCCATGACAGGATATCACTAGAGAGAAGTAGAGGCGGCACCTTGGGAAGAGCTGAAGCAAGAGTGGATTCGACGGTGCCGGTATGCAGCGGCAGCAGAGGTTGCGGTTGAGGGTGGTGCCGGTGTGCAGATCTCCTGGGTCACCGCCGTATGCACCTTCCCTATGTCGCAAGTGGTCAGATCTGTCCAAAGAAGAGGAGAAAGAATGGAGAAGTAGAGGCGGCACCTTTGGAGTTGAAGCAAAAGTGGATCCAACGAGGCCGGTGTGCGGCGCAAGCAGTGGTTGTGGTTGAGGGCGGCGCCGGTGTGCAGATCACCTAGGTCACCGCCGTATGCAGATCACAAGTGGTCAGATCTTGCCAAAGAAGAGGAGAAAGAAGGGAGAGGGAAAGGGGCGGCACCTTGACAGCGTGCAGCGGCAGCAGAGGTTGCGATTGAGGGCGGCGTCGGTATGTAGATCTCCTGGGTCACCGTCGGTTCTCTACACCGCAAGTGGTCAGATCTGGCCGGGAGAAGGGGAGAAAGAAGGGAGGAGGAGAGGGAAGGGAGAAGGAGAGCGGCACCTTGGGAGCTACGGCGCCGGCGTGAGATCTCCGGAGTAGGAGACGAAGCGGATCTGGCGTGTCTACTGAGGCCAACGATGGCCGTGGCGGGGATCTCTCCCGTGATGACGTAGTCGGTGAAGGCGCAACAGCGAAGAGCGGGTTGACGGCAGGAGACGGGCGCGACGGCGAAGCTCGAGACGACGGCGAGGCTTCCCACCGCGTGCGAGTGGGGCGAGGAGAATGACAGTCCAGGATGGACTGATTGGTCCGCGTGGGGGTGAACGATCCGGTCCTGGACCGACTGGTTCAGCCAGATTGGTCGTATGGGATGGTACAGCATCTTTTGGGAATATTCCAAAAATCTGTACCATCTCATCCTGTATCAAATGGTTCAGTTCAGCCAACCAAATGCATTCACGGAACCAAATCCTGTACGGAACGATCCGGTTCACACTGGTACATCCAACCAAACACACCCTTAAGCTACTGCCGTGCCTGTCCTTTTTTGCTCTGCAGCCGCATGCCATCTCCAGGGACTTGGCTTTGAGAAGTATTAGTTCAGTGCCCATGCGTGACTATGAAAAATAAATTGTTAACGAAACATAAAGGTTAAGCAATAACGAAAATTTTGCTACAAGATCAAACATCTATTTCTCCCAATTACAAAAGCACAAAAGTTAACCAAAGAATAGCAAGCCCGTAAACTCCGCTCACCTCCGGTGCCTCGCAGAGGAGGCGGCCGCACCGCGGAGCGCGGGGACGGGTCCCAGATGTCGGGAAGTCCGGTCCAAGAAGTTGGGCTGCTACTGGTCCTCCTTCTCCGCGTCCCCGCCTTCTCTTCCTCTGCCGCGGCGGTAACCTCGAGTAGCCCGCGCGCAGCACGAGAGATCAAGGAGGCATGCGGCGGCGAGCAAGGCCACGGCGGCGTCGCCCATCTCCGTCAAATCTCTTTGTCGCGGGTGGCGTGAGGAGGAAGAAGTGGTCGGGCGGAGCGAAAAATAAGTATTGTTTTTTTTTGGATCGATCCATTTTTTCTGCGGTGATTGTTTTTATAGAGGTAGGTTGGGGGTGGAGAACGGATCGTCACCAACTCCAAATTAGAAATAGTAGAGATAGACTACAGCCGGTTACACGTAGCGAACTCGAACGCTGACAAACTTGGAATCTGACACGATTCCGTTTCACGTGAACACAGGCTTTTCTTCGACACGGACACGGACAGTCGCGAATCTCTTCCTTGAGTTCTGCCGCGCGCGCTTGCTTTCTCTGTTCTTTCACAGCAGCAGCCGAAAGCTTGACGAGGAGGGCGTTTTGCTGCTGCCTTGCGTCATGCGACCTCCTCAACACCGTCGCTCAGCGACGATAGCCCGTCCTGAGATGCAGTAGTAGTGATCTCCCTTAGGGCAAGCGCAACATCAAGATTAAAACATCGCTTTGATACCATTTATTCGAACAGAACGTCAAAAAACTTTGGGACAATTTTCTCTTTTATTACTTATCGCTCTGTTCGTTTATAAAACTCAAGTCTACCTCTGTATTTACACAAAAAACTATAGCCCTAACTAACGGAATATGATTCTACTTTCTACCCGCCCTGAGGTGCAGCAGTAGTGGCCTCCCCTAGGGCAAGCGCAACACCAAGATTACAACATCGCTCTGATACTAATTGTTGGAATAGAACGCTAAAAAACTTTGGGACAATTTTCTCTTTTATTACTTGTCGCTCTTTTCGTTTACAAAACTCAAGTCTACCTTTGTATTTATACCAAAAACTACAGCCTTAACTAACGGAATAGAATTCTACTTCCTTGTTCTAATCGAACTCCTTATCCTAAACTGACTCAAACAAAACTTGCAGAGTTTGAATCTTCTAAAAATAAAACTAACCAATGCATATTAAGATTATGTTAGATTCTATATATCATCTCTATCTGCTTTATCCTTGTGTTGTACTGCTCATGAAAACAGTAGAACAGAGGCTGTGTTCAACGTTCAGGAATCAAGCATAGATCTGAGAAGCTTTACGTTTTTCAAGCACACCGATGTTTCTAAGCTGAAAGGGCATCAGATTTTATTAACCCACAATCATTTACATTTCTTTCATCAGTGAGCACTGAGCAATGTTCCTTCTGTCACTTTGCCCGAATTCAAAACCCAGATAATGAATTCTCGGAATCTTGGATTTGAAACAATTGCATTCTCTTACCATCATTTTATATAGCTTCTCAGCGAAACTCTACGTTAAGGGTCTAACCAAGGTAAAGCTCAGTAAGCCTACTTGGCTTCTTAGTGAGGACGGATCTAATATGAACTAATGTATTACAACCCGTTAAGTATGTAATTGTGTAGATTCATGTATATTTGGCGATGGTTTGAAAACGCTTTTCAATACATAAGTTAACAAGAGAGAACCCACTTTAAGATTTGGCCATATTCTTTTATGATTCTTTCCTCGTAGTTGCTTGGATTCCAGACGTCTCTATCCACTTGATCCCTGTGTGACGATGATAACATAGATAACAAGAGAGAACCCACGCGATATATTAATACAAATAAACTTGCAGCATATGTATTACTGCGAGTTTCCAACCGACACCCCCTTTAACAGTGTTCGGCCAATGTTTCTTTCTTGCGCCGGTCGAATAGATTGGAGAAAAGACGCAGGCATGCATGCAGACTTTAACTTTCCCTTAGTGCTCGACTGAACATATTGCTTTCCTTCTGCAAAGTTGTCAAACAATAGTACTACTACCTCTGAACCGACCTTTGCATTGTCTCAACAACCTCTGCGCGTGAAGCATGTGAGCTTATCCAAACGGACGAACGGGGATGCAAGCGAATTTAAGCAGAACAATGCAGATATTTATGCACGTTGCTGCTTATATATACACTAGCGTTGTGCGTGTATGAATACTGGAACATATACATCGAAGTTTATGGACAGAGTAGCAGGCCGGGGAGACAGAGAGCAGCAGTATCTATATATACTTATTATTGTTGAAGAAGTACTAATACGGATATATTTGCGCCAAACACTTTTCAGTCAAATTTATTATTTAATTGGAAAGAATTATTAAGACGTACTAAATATTATTAGGTGAACTCATTTAATTATTTTAATTGGAGATACAAAGCTATCACTATTTTATTTAATTATATGCAGCCTACATTTGATCTTTGCAAGCCTTAAGTGAAGATACATTTAGAAGACCTTTAAAAGAGAAATATTACATATCGGAATAAATGGTGCTATTGCGAAGAGCTTGTGAAGCTGATCGAAATGAATATATTATTTAAGCTTTGACGAGGAACATACAGAGCCATGTCGTGGACGCCACAAGCATGAGTGGCAACCAGGTCATCTTATTTCACATGCGATTAATGGCAGGATGCACCAGGGGAAGGATACAATCCACTATTACTTGTGGCCCCACCATAAATCTTCTCTCACAATATTTCTAAATAAAGAATGCAGAAATATGTGTAGCATGAGCCCCCACCTTGTCCTATGTAACTAGAGGTGGACGCTGCACCGAGGCTTTTTGGGCTGACCCGAGCCACGATTAACCCGGCACGGCCCACGGCCCAACCCGGCCCGCCTACAAACACACTGTGCCTGCACGGCATTATTGCTCGTGTCGTGCCGGGCACACTAGCCTGCTTGACACGACACATCGATCTAGGTTGTGCTCGCGCCTTGCCTATAATGGCCGTGTGCGGTGGCACGGCACGCTGACACGTGGTAGGGCATAAGGGCGGGTCCGCGGCCATCGCTGCGCCGCACATGCCCATGCCGTCGCCCAGGCGGCCGTGCCGGCGCACGCTCCCGTACGGTCGCGCGCGGTGATGGCGGAGGGGAAGGTGGAGGAGCGGGGAGCTTTTTGTCAGACCTGATGGACAGACTCAAGAGTTTGGATTGGTGCGGAACATGCTCGTTGCGGCTGTTGAAGAGAGATACAAAGATGCCGGCATGATACTGTCTTCTTATGGCCTTATTCCGATATATCAACACACACTCAACAATGCATGCTATCTGATTATCTCACAAGGACCTCATGTAGTGTTGTCTTCTCGAGATCATTTGAAATGCTAAACAAGCATCATTTTGTACTCCGTAAAGGAATGAAGCAAATACAAATCTCACTTAACGGGGCATCAAGTAGCTGGGCAAACGAAAAAGTGATCTATTAGTATGGGAAAATAATGAAATTTAGTTGAAATCCGAGCAGAGTTATTTATACTGTAGGTTGATTGATTTATCTATTTGTTTCTGCAGTAACATGGAGGGACAAACTGATGCAGCTGAGGTCTAAGCGGAAGAACAGGGCTTGAAAGGTTCTCAACCCGTGCTCTTTCTTTTCGTCCAATCACACTCCTTTTGCAGAATTGTGATTGTTTTTCCCCTTTTAACAGTGTGGCTCGCTTGGATGGTGTAAATAAAGACGATGTCCTGCTGAATTCCAGTACGCATTCCAGATGGCTGATACTGGTTGTGGTTCTATGTTACTAGATGTATATATATTATATGGTCCTAAGAACTGGCTTCTGTAAATTCAGACAAAGTTTCAGAGTAAGAACTAATCCATGAAAAAGAAAAAATCCGTGTGTCGTGTTTGTGGGCACATTGGGCGTTTCATCCAGTTCCTTTCCCGAAAATCAAATGATTGACGAGAAGTTTCCTGGCTCATCAATTCCAGCGATCTAGTTTTTACAGCCTGCTTGTAATCAAGTGAAGTTTCGTGGCCCAGATGACGTTGGGCAGAAGTTGGCAGCATGAACATTAACTTCATCTAGAGCTGAGCTTGGAGTAGTAGTACTGTTGCCGGAAATATTGCATTGTTGCATTTTCCGACAAAACCTGCAGCTGCTGGTGTAGCGAGAGGATTACAGAGGGCTCTGGGGCTGCAGTTCACGCATATGTGAGCTCAGTGTGATTCTTCTTCGTTCTGTTTGCCTCATACATTCTCTTGTATTATGGCAGCAATCTACCGGCCCTAGGAAGCATACATACATGCACGTCTATCGTCACGTATTCACGTACCAGTGTTCAGATGCAGCACATATAGCGTGGGGGCATGTAAATAAAGCGTGAGACCAACCAGTCTTCAGATTCAGCAGCATAAATTGTACATTTGCAGATTTAGGAAATGTCTCATCTCATATTTAGTTACCAACTTAAGTAGGATTCGGACTTCTATTGACACTCACTTATATTTTAGAGCATTGTTGTGAAAAAGGTATGCGCTCGACGGATGGACGTGATACCGCTAAACGATTAATTGTAATACGGCCGATTAATCAGGATTTAACGGATAATTATGTGTTCTTATTAGTATATTTATTTACATTTAGAATTAATTCAAAATATTTTAGTTACTCAAAGTTATTGTAAATTATCACTCTACAAAACATGTTTTACATTTTATTGTTTTTATACTTCATCTTAAAGATATATACTATAAACACTATGACACAATATTATAAACTAATTTATCATACTTAGTGAATAAAAATAAGCTATTTTCGTGATTAAATGGGAAAAGGATGATTAATTAGAAAACAATTGATTAATTGGATTATACGGTCAATTAATCGTTTGATTATGCTAATTGCACTCTGATTAAATTATTCGTAACGGTTTAGTCAACGTCATCGATTAATCGGTTGAGTCGGCCGTTTTTCACAACAGTGATTTAGATACCTAAATGTACAGTTCCTAGGGGGTATGTGTTGGCGCCAAAAATATGACGAAGGATTAATCGGCCTCAACACACTGGACGAACGCCGGGTTCAATGATTTAGGACGTGCCAACCGATTTGATCCTGCAATCGATCAATCATGATAAATCGGGAAAGATCTAAACAGCTAGAAAACCGATCAAATCTAGGGTAATGATAAGTCTAATTAGATGGTAAGAGGTAGATTTTCCCGAAAAAGGCGATACGCAGCAAGATCAAAGAAAATCAAACCTGATTGGCGTAACTGATGAAGATCAACAATCGGCGATGCTCAACTTTATTGATCGATATTAGATTACAAAGATGATTCTAAATTACAAAGCTACTCCTAGTCGACAAGAAAATAAAAGAGTAATACGAGTTGATTGATTTGATTGTGTTGTTCTCCTTGCACGCCCTTGGCCATCTTTTATAGCAGATTAGCCGATCATATCCACCTCCGACACGATATTTACAATGATCCGTATCGGCTTCAATTCGAATAGTACTCTTCTTATTTAGATCAATATCTATCACAATTCATATTTAAACTCTTTTTCCTTATCTAATATTGGACAAGATATCTCTTGACCCTCATCCTGATAACTCGGTCACACCTTGCTAAATTTTGGTGCAAACATATGCCCCCTATTTTTGGGAGATAATATATTATCTTCCAAAAATCATTGTCGTCGGCTTATGATTATCGGCTTAACGCAACAATCCTATTGGTAACCTCTCCATTTATGGCGCCGTCAAATCCTCCGTGTATCCTTTTCATTAACCATTCGAGCTATTTCGGGAAATCTTCCCGCCTTTTGCTATTCATCTTACCCTACTATATATATGACGTACATCCTTCCGTCATTTTCACGCGCACGAACTCTCGCATCCATGGCAATCGGCTTCTTCTTCACACTTCCAAGTCTTCTGCTCAGCTTCCCTCGTCAGCTTTCACCTCGTCAGCTAATGTATCCGAACCAGGTACTTATTCCCGTACTCGACAGTAATGACCAGTTTTACTTAGGACCGGTAGGGAATCTTGAATCGTTGGTTATAATAGAGCAAGAGTTACCTCGTCTGCCTTTGTCAGCCCTCGAGTATAAAATAGAGAGATGGAGTAAGAGTTCAAGAACTTGCTCGACAGCTCCTAAGGGGTGGAGGGAGTGGTACAATCGGGTTGCGGCCCATAAGATGGCTGAATGGGATAGCATGGGCGTAGCAGAGTGTCTCCCTTTATCCCTAGCTGATCCAGTGGCTAATGAACCCTTAGTGGACATAGCTTGTTATTTCTGGCCGAACACTTTTAATGCTTTTCTGTTCAAAATTTGTCCAGTCGGCCAAACACTTTTAGATGTGGCAAAACTCTGTTGTTTAAGGCCTGACGGAGATCATATATCAGCTTTTAGTGCAAAACCCACATACGAGTTGATCCATTCAAAGGGTGAGGGCTGGAATAAATATATCAGCAATAAACCAAGTGATACGCCCAGTATCGGCTAAAGAACACATTGCCTTCTTGAACACATTGCCTTCTTGAAAATCGCTTCCTCTCCTATGGAGCATCACTTGGGCCGACACAAGTCTATCAAGCCTTGGCTGAACAATTATGTGAGACCCCGTTCTTGCAAACAGGAATCTCCATGTGATTACTGTACTAGTCCCATGATCAGTGGCTAGCACTCACATGTTTACAACATTCATATCACAACCACAAGATATTAAAATGATAAGCATGCATTACAAGCAGAAATAATTATACAGAGTTTAAAATTTACAAAGACTGAACAGCGAAAAATAGAGAGTTAAAGAACTCCAAAAGCCTCGCGGTTTGCCCACTAACCCTCAGGCAACTAACTTGGCAAACCTAGGGGAAATCATCGTCAAATACCCCGTGCCCTGCGTGAAAGCAAGAATCGTCTCGCACTTCGCAGGCTTCGTCCTCTGAGACAGCAGATGCAGGATTGAGTACATTGGTACTCAGCAAGACTTATAGTGTTTGACAAATGCAATTAAGTAATTATGCAGGCTAAACAAGGCAGGTCAAAGGTTATTTTACAGTTGCATAACCATTTAAAAATATAAACATAATAGATTGAAATATTGCATTTTTAAACAGGCAATTGAACATAAAGTGATAAGCAATTATTCAGGTCTTCCAACCCAGTCTACCCGACTGCGAAGATCCCCGGTGTCTATGTAAGGACCCGAATCCACTGATTCGAACCCACTGTGTTTACCGCACTAGTCCCAGGATCAATGCTAGTGCACACAGCTCAACATTGGTACATATCACATCATACTCAACGATAATAGAAATAATAGTTCATTTATTGATATAGCTAAATGTATGATCTTATGACCAACTTACATTACTAAGCCACGCAGGGCAAGACTGAAAATATAAACTAATAATTAAGCAGCGGACAGAAGAAAACGTAGATAGCTCATCAGTTCACCACAGGCAACCGACAAGGCTCGGACCCTAATGACTCGCGTCCTCTTGGACTTCCTCTTCCAACACAGATGTAGATTCTTCAACTGTTGATTGTTGTTGTTTGGCAAGGGTGAGTACTTAAGCACTCAACAAGTTGTGCACAGAATGCAATTCTATGTAACTATATGCAAGGCTTATTCCACTGGATAGGCTATCATGGCTATTTTGCAATAAGCAGCATTTATGAGCAATTATAATAAGTAGATCGCAAAGATCAGAAACAAATAACAATAGTAAATAAATTTGGTATTTCTCAAGTAAATCAAGTTTCCAATCCTAAGTCAAATTCCAGCTTCCATATGGCATTCCGCCATTCCAACCAGTTGTCCATTTAATTAAGCTAACCCTTAACTGTAATTCCCGAGCATTGCTCAATACCGCGAGCACGGCTATCCGAATAGTTTCACACTCTGCAGAGGTTATGTACTTTACCCACGTGATACAACCAAACACCACCAAGGCGAGTGATTATAACAAAGCCTTTACAATGCTACGGCTTAACCCGATACTACCCGCTAAGGTTTCAACACCGTGGGACTGGTTACCACATCCGGGGCCCCCTCTTGCGCCATGTGAACTACTCCATAACTCGGAACTCACACCGACCACGATAGTACCAAAATTAAGACATTGCAAATTACTCACTAGGTGGCCCATACTGACATGTGGTTGCATGATTGACTCAGTCAAAGGCTTGCAAGGTTAAGTCCTTAGTGTGATCAAGGCAAGACATCCACATACCCTCGCCCATCGGGCCCACCTTGGCCTCCTCGCCCTTGTCACTTGCCCCAATCTAAATGATTATCACCCGCTTGATTACCAAGCACCACGTGCTATCAACAATTCAACATCGCTATGACATGACTCGCCACAACAACTAAATCTCATCGTGTGATCCACATGACACACAAGTTCATAACATTGTTCCATATTCCATTAATCAAGATTAATTATCAATGATTCTGACACATGTGATGACGTGGCATGGCTAAGCAACTAATACGAACTAACCCTCCAATGTTGATTATAATTACTAACCAACTATATTGAACCAATCTAGGTGACAATGGATCATGGCATACAATGACAAGGTAGGGTATAGATCAATCTGTATATTAGCTAAACCCAATCTAATTTGAAACAATTGTATACTTGAAATATATGCAATAGGGTAAAACGAATATAGCAATTTTATAAACATGGGTTCAACATGATCAAAGAACAACTTGCCTTGGAATAGGTCCTGATCTGGTTCTGGAACTTGCTCTTGAGTTGCTGGATCTTCCTCTGAAGCGTCGCACAATTCAACGTCTACGCGTACCGAAGAATAAAAGCAAATAAATACCAAAACAAAGAGCAAATGAACTCCAAAAATCAAATAAAATTAACCATTCAATATATCTAAATTTTACAAATTTCTAGAAATTTGAATCATTCAAATCCGAGTTACGATGCAAAAGATATAGCCTTTTGAAGTTTGAAATAAATACTGAAATTAACAAAATCGAAAATCGAATTAATGATTTAGTTTTAAATCGAAAACAGATTTATTGCGTCACACCGACGCGTCTCTCGACTGAGCCAATCGAGAACGACACGCGGCCCCGGTGCATATACCGTCCACGGACCTCCTCCGGTCTACCGCAGACTGTCCACGACGCCTCGGCGCGCATACCACCACGCGCACGATCCGATTAGGCGCGGCGACGGCGCAACTCGCGCGCCAGATCCGATCGAACGCCGTGGTCTAGGAGACACGCGGCTACGCCTCGATCGCCCGATCTAAATCCGACGGCTCACACCTTCCGAGTTGCTTACCGACGTGTCACGATCTGAACTCTTCACTGCAGATCCAACGGCTCCCGAAGCTTCAACGTGACGATGGCGACGTGGCGGCGCAACTCCACCGGGCTTGAGAACGACGACCTCAGAGACGGCGTTCCGGCGACGAAACGGCGACGTTGCTCCCTTCTACCGACGCGCCTTGGCACCGCAGTCTCGGATCTGGATCCCGAACGGTGAGAAACAGCTGGATGACGGCGCAAAGGCATGAACAAGCGGCGGCGCGTGAAACGAATCACGACGAGCTCCCAAGCGCGTTCTACGGCGACTTTCGCGAGATGAGTCTGATCAAACGCTGCGGCGCACACGGACGAACCTCGGGCGACTACCCCTCTTTTTTATAGCCTCGGCAAACGCGCTCAAAAGGGAACCCTAGATCCTACCGGCGACGGAGCGTATCGGCAAGTGACTCGAGTCCTTCATGAGACGACAACTCCCACCACTGACCGCTACCAACGGCAGATCACTCCCGAACGACACGATCCGAACCAATCCTTCCAAAACCAACGACGTGATCCTTTTCTTTCTCGAATCGGTACGATGCGAATCGGCATCGCCGATCTTGATCCGACACCAAGACGCGAACACTCACGTGGCGAACTCCGCCACCGGATTGAAATCGAACGGCTACGGGCTAGGGTTCACCGATCGGCCGATTTGGGCCGCCTGACGCTGGCTCAAGTGCAATGTTGGGCTTCGCCCAATCTTGCTCCAAAAGAATTTTAAAACTTTATTAATTTAAATAAGTCTAGAAATTCATTTAATTAGTTTTAGGCAATTAAATTATCAGGAAAAATCCAAGAAAATTTTCAAAAATACTTTGAGACATTCTGGAATTAAATAAAATATTTTTGGAAAAACTTTATTTTAACTTTGCATAAACTTAAATAGATTTGAACAAAAGGTCAATATTCATAATTTAAAATTAATTCAAATAAATCCAGAAAAATCCAAATAAATTCCAGAAAATCATTAATGCACATTTAAACCATAAAATAATATTTGGGCAAATTTTGGGATGTTACAGTCTATAGCGTCCCATTGCTCGGTCCTTAATCCGACATGGACGATACTCCACCCTACACTATGTGCAATTCCCTTTGCACCACCGGCTATTGCCAATATTCGCCCGCGTCAAATCATAGTTTTATTTTGGGTTTTTAACCAAGTACCAGCAACATTTTCCCAAATGAGGACCATACATTCTTTGAAAGGACTGAAAACATACGACAAGTAGCTTAAGCAGGAATATTACGCTAGCGGTTATACCCAAAATGACATTAAGCATGTCTAGTTCAAACTAAGGTTTACAAGGTTCACATGTTCATACAGATTGAGGAAACCATAATTTACAGGATTAACTACAGCTCCAACCCAAATTAGCAGTTCTATGGAGAATTATCCGGATGCATAGTACATAGACAAAAACAACATAATGTAGGTAAATTATCAGGCTCAATATGCTCAAGGGGTTGCTTGCCTTGCAACTCGCTGTCTAGGTCATGATCTGGATCTGCGACGGAGTCGTCTTCTTCCTCGAGCACGTCAGACTCTACACGTCGACCAAACGGGAAGATAGCAAATATCAAATTTCAATAAGCGCAAAAAGGAAACAGACAGTAAACCAAATAAAGATTAACTACAGAAAATAGGGGTATATCTTAGAGGTTGGTTTATAGAATTTTAAGACTTTATGATTAAAATAATTTCACGTTCACAAAGTTAATGACTTTTACGATGAACAAATGTGGGTTTTCTTATAGATTATTTATTCTTAAAATTACGAATTCAAGAGGTTAAAATTGTGAATTCTTATATTTATAACTTTGAAATATAGATGCTAAAATTATCTAAACTAACAAAATTTAAAACATAAGATAAAGGGGTTGATTGCACAAAATCTTATTAAGCTTTGATACTAGGTTTGCTCATGGCTTGAAACCAATTAATCTATATCCTAATTATTTAATTTCCTAGGCACATATATATGCATATATATGTGCGATTGCATTTGGCACAAAGGGTACTTCATATTTCTAATGGTAGTTCCCAACAAGTCTAATCCTTAGTTATTTTGGCAAGTTAAATTATTCTACTGCCACCCTAGTATTCAGGAAATTAATTTTAACTTATTCCATATTCTTTTCATAGAATTATACATATTTAAATCCTTAGTGTATTGAAAGCAAGACTTAAATAGAAAAAGATTCAAACATGCAAGAAAATTAAATATTATATATATTTTGATTCCTGGAGACATAAGAATCCTAGAAAAATTAGTTTCATTAACTTCTAAGCTTATTTGTAGAAATTTTGTATAAAGCATATCTTTAGCCTCTTTATTGAAATTTGAATTTCAAAATTACCAGAGATGGTTTTCAAAATATTATTGCATATTCTGAAAGAACTTCATTTTACACGAATATAGAATTTTATTTTACTAATTTTGGAGCTATAATTCAAAAGTTATGGACAAATGAATTAGTTCGGTTTCTGAAAATCAGCTAAAATCCATAAATACGTTTTCTCAGTCAGAAAACGGTTTTTGCGATTTCGGCGCACTAGCGCGTTTGAACCAGCTCCGTTTGACTGACAAACCGGCCCTACTCGTCAGCGTCCGCGCAGGCGCGCACGCAAGAACGGCCTAGAGACTGATGGCCGGGCCCACCTGCCAGCGACCACGCGGTGCGCGCACAACCACTGAGCGACTGACAAGCCGGACCCATCTGTCGGTGGCACAAATCAGGGCTCACGGAGTTAAGCTCGCCGGCGGCGTAACGGGAAGCACCGTGAGCATAAGTGCGCCGAGGCGCACCTAGGGGTTGTACGCATTCGACGGGGAATGGTCGGGAAGGTGGTCGCCACCGCAAGGGTGCGGCGGCGCCATTGCCGAGCAAGCAAAAGCTTGTTGCCGGCCATCTTTTCACCGGGCCAGCGCTTCTAAAGTACCAGTGAGTCCTAGGGGTTTCATTTCACCTGTTGGTACGGTCGAAGAAACACGGAGGATGACTGCCAACGATCGCCGGCCAAAGAGAAGAAGAATGGCGGAAGGAGTTGGGCGGTGCGGCGACTAGTTAGAGAAGAAGAGCTCCAACAGGGGCTCGGGATGAGTTCTGGGTGGCGAGGAGAGGCTCTGGCTCGGAAGGATCGGGGTGAAATCGAGTGAGGCAGTAGAATTTGAGATTTCCCCTCTTTCGGGTTTTGCCGGAGATGGGGAAGAACCGGGGCGCAGGAGCTACTTCGGGGCAGAGGGTGACGGTTTCCACGACCTGAGCGATGGAGCGGGGTTTATATAAGGCTTGGAGGCGGTTTGGGCGCAGAGGCGACAATAATCGAAGGCGGCATTCGGTGTCTCAGCGCGCGAGCGAGCTGGCGCGGAGAACAGCGAGAGGGGGAGAAGAATGGGGAAGAGTGGCTGATACGCGGGGGCCATATGGCAGTGGGTCGGTTTGGCTCGGCTGGCTGACAAGTCGGGCCCACCGGTCAGCGAGAGGGAAAAAGAAGTTAGGCAAAGGCTCGGGACAGAACGGGAGGATTACGGGGTTTTCGTCAGTCAAACTAACTTGAAAATTTATAAACATTTTATCCTATGTCGGTAAGGAAATTACCAGACTCCTGTAAAATTTTCACTATTTCATGATGCATGTAGAATTTTAAATAATTCTGACAATGCAGCTGTTGCTGTTCTATTGATTCTATTTTTCATTTAATATATGATATAAATTAAGTTAATATTTTACAAAACTTTTTATCAGTGTCTGAAATGGTATTCTACACCTTATGTAAACATTTCATATTTTAATTATGAATATATAATTTTTAGTAATTCTGACATTACTATTTTTCAATTTATTTTTTCTCTGTTTCTGAATTTTTAAAATTACAAAATGAATTATTAAATTATTGATATTTTTACTAGATGCTGACACTGTGTTGATGTCGGCAAGGTAAAAATCTTGGTCCAGGATAACTTCCTGAGAATTTTAAAGAATTCTTTTACCATTTTACCCTGACTTCCTTTTTATATGATTTACTTTATTAATTATTATTTTAATTAATCCAGCTCTTCCACCGACTTAACCAAGCTTTGGAGAGCACTCAGATTTTTTTTATGACTTTGGTAAATTTTTGTTGACTTGGCATTTTTACTTTTTACCTTTTTCCATTTACTATATTCTTTAATTCACTTTCTTGTATTAAGGAAAAGCCAAAAGAATATCCAATAAATACAGAAATTTCAAAAATAATACACAAAAGATTTTTAATTCATTTTTCTTTATTTTATAATTTTGAGGCTGTTACAAATCTACCCCCCTTACAAAAATCTCATCCCCGAGTTTTGGAGATGACTAAATGAAATTGGGGAACTCTTGTCGGAGATGATCTTCTCTTTCCCATATAGCTTCGTCTTCGGTATGATTACTCCATTGGACTTTTAACATCTTGATGGTCTTGTTCCTTGTCTGGCGCTCTGTTTCTTCCAGAATATGAATTGGATGCTCCCGATATGATAGATCTGGCTGAAGATCTATATCTTCCAAATCGGCGAGATCGGAGGGAACACGAAGGCATTTCTTGAGCTGAGACACATGGAAGACGTTATGAACATTAGATAGTTGAGGTGGCAATTCTAACTGATATGCCATCTCACCCATCTTTCCAATGATTTGATACGGTCCAATGAATCGAGGAGCCAACTTTCCACGGATTTGAAATCGACGAACTCCACGGAGAGGCGAGACTTTAAGATAGACAAGATCACCAACTTCGAAACTGAGTTCACGACGACAATTGTCGGCGTACCTCTTTTGATGAGACTGAGCTTCTTTCAGTCGGCTTCTGATCATATCTACTTGCTCTTGAGCTTCCTGAATAAGGTCTGGGCCAAAGAATTTCCTTTCTCAAACTTCTGACCAGAAAAGAGGGGTTCGGCATTTCCTTCCATACAGCGCTTCAAAAGGCGATATTTGAAGACTAGATTGGAAACTGTTATTATAAGAAAATTCGGCGAAGGCCAAACTTTTCTCCCAATCAGAGTCATAGGATAGCACACAGGCTCTTAACATGTCTTCCAAAATTTGATTGGTCCTTTCCGTTCGTCTATCTGTCTGAGAATGATAAGCTGTACTGAAGTTAAGCTTAGTACCCAGAAGACGGTGCAAACTTTCCCAGAAACGAGAAGTAAACTGGGAACCTCGGTCAGAAACAATTGTCTTCGGAACGCCATGAAGATGGACAATATTCTCCAAATACAACTCAGCAAGCTTATCTCCAGAATGAGTAGTCTTGACCGGAATAAAGTGAGCCACTTTAGTTAAACGGTCAACAATTACCCATATGGAATCATGCCCTTTCCTGGTCCTTGGCAAACCAGTAATAAAATCTATGCTGACATCTTCCCATTTCCACTCCGGAATCTACAAAGGTTGGAGAAATCCAACAGGACGTTGATGCTCGGCTTTGACACGCTGACAGACATCACAGATTGCGACATACGCTGCAATATCCTTTTTCAAACCGGGCCACCAATATTCCCGTCGGAGGTCTTGAGACATCTTTGTACTTCCAGGGTGAATTGAGAGGGGAGACTAATGGGCTTCTTTGAGGATCAACTCTTTCAATTCTGGATCATCAGGAACATATATTCGATTCTCGAACATAAGCACTTCATCTGGATTTTCATGAAATTTGGATTCCTTTCCTTGCTTCAACTCTTCACAGATTTTGATAATGGCTTCATCTTTGAGCTGAGAGGCTTTAATTTGGGACTTAAGGGTTGGTTGCACCTCTAATGCGGCCAAATAACCTTTTTCGACGATTCCCAAATTAAGTTTTTGGAATTCTTTCACAAGATCGGATTGATTAGTCAGAGATGAAACAGAAAGACAATGAAGTTTTCGACTCAGCATCAGCTACGACATTGGCTTTACCAGGATGGTATTGAATGCTAAGGTCGTAATCTTTTATCAACTCTAGCCATCTTCGTTGTCTTAGATTTAGATCAGGCTGGGTGAAGAAATACTTTAGACTCTTATAATCTGTGAAAACACTGCATTTGTTTCCAATAAGGTAATGACGCCAAATTTTCAGAGCGTGCACCACCGCAGCTAATTCCAGATCATGAGTCGGATAATTGAGCTCATGAGGTCGCAACTGACGGGAGGCGTAAGCTACGACTTTTCTTTCTTGCATAAGCACACACCCAAGCCCACTTTTAGAGGCATCACAATAAACATCAAAGTTTTTATGGACATCGGGTAACACCAGCACAGGTGCTGTTGTTAACCTTTTCTTCAATTCCTGAAAGCTTTCTTCGCATTCAGGTGTCCACTCAAACTTCTTTTCCTTCTTGAGAAGCTGGGTCAAAGGACGAGCGATTTTAGAAAAGTTCTCGATAAAGCGGCGATAATAGGAGTTCAGACCAAGAAAACTTCGAACTTTCGGAACAGACTGAGGGGCTTCCCAGTGTAGAACAGCTTTGACTTTACTGGGATCAACGGAAATACCACCTTTAGAAAGAATATGACCAAGGAAAGCAACTTCTTTTAACCAAAATTCGCATTTCTCAAATTTGGCATAAAGCTTATGCTCTCAAAGCTTCTCGAGCACCATACCCAAATGCTGCGCATGATCTTCTTCGGATTTGGAATAGACGAGAATATCATCAATGAATACCACTACAAACTTATCCAAATATTCCATGAAAACTTTATTCATGAGGCACATGAAATTAGCAGGAGCATTTGTAAGTCCGAAAGACATTACGGTATATTCATATAAACCATAACGAGTGGTAAAAGCAGTCTTAGGAATATCTTCTGGTCTGATCTTCAATTGATAGTACCCATGTCTTAAATCAATTTTTGAAAAGATTTGAGCACCGGTCAATTGATCGAACAGATCATCGATACAAGGGAGAGGATATTTGTTCTTAATGGTGACATCATTCAATGCACGATAGTCCACGCACATGCGTATTCCACCGTCCTTTTTAGGCACAAAAAGAACTGGACTACCCCAAAGAGAAGAGCTAGGTCGAATAAAGTCTTTTCTTAATTGCTCTTGAATTTGATTCTTTAATTCAACTAACTCGTCAGGGGGCATACGATAAGGATGCTTGGATATTGGCGCTGTTCCAGGAACTAGGTTTATGACAAACTCTATATCCCTATCTGGAGGCAGGCCTGGCAATTCATCTGGAAAAACATCAGGGAACTCGGAGACAATTGGAATCTGGCTAAGATCTTTTGCTATGGCTGAACAAAGGGAAGCTTGAGAATTTGAAGAACTTTGGATGGAAGAGAAATGAACTAGAACTCCTTCAGGGCTAACCAAAGAAATAGATTGATTGCGCAGTCTATGCATCCTTTGAACTTAGACAACCAATCCATACCAAGGATTACTTCTAACCCTGAAGTTTCTATAAGGATAAGGTCAGCATGAAACATAAATCCATTTATTTCATTGCTAACCTTAGGACAAAATTTAATTGAATTCATAACTGAACCAGGGGAATAGATTATCATTTTGGCAGAAAGAAGGTCAATTTCTAAGTTATTTTGATCGGCAAACTTTTTAGAGATAAATGAGTGCGATGCTCCAGAATCAAACAATACCAAAGTAGGTACTGAGTGCACAGGAAATATACCCAGTACCACATCTGGTGCTTCGCTTGCTTCCTCAGCGATCACATGATGGAGACGACCGCTACTCGCACTGCGATTAGGAGCTGCAGATGGCCTTGAAACTTGAGAATTTCCAGCTCCTGAGGGTCGACCTAGGGGTCTCTGGACTCCCTGCAACAACTGCTGACTTGAAGCTTGACCTCTTTTAGGGCAGGCATTTGCATAATGCCCACGCTCTTTACAATGATAACAGGTTACACCGGCTGCTTGATTCTGAAATCCAGAAGTCCTTCCTTCATTGCTGCTCGAGGGACGAACAGAAGGCTGCTGGGGCCGAGATACCTGACCTTGACGCCTCTACTGCTGCTGCTGACGAGGTGGAGGAGGTCGAACATTGGTCGGCTGACCAACGCGCGGCCTCGGCAAATTCGGACTGGCGGCTTTCCGCGCCATCCACTTCCTTTTACGACTCTCCATAACGTCCCGTGAACTATGCTCGGCTATTATAGCCTTGTCCACGAGCGTTTGAAAGTCATGAAAGTCGTGAATGGCCAGAAGATTCTTGACTTCATTGTTCAGATTGTTCTGGAAATGCTCGATTCTTCGGGCTTCTGAACTAACTTCTGACGACGCATAGCGAGCAAGGTAATTAAAACAGTGAAGATACTCCATCACGGACATATTTCCCTGACGCAAATCAAGGAATTCCCGTCTCTTTAAATTCACCAGGCTCGATGGAATATGCGTCTTTCTGAAGGCTTCTCTGAAAATATCCCAAGTAATTTCTTGACCTTGGGGCCTTGCTGCTTGAAAATTTTCCCACCAAACTGCAGCGGCTCCCTGGAGTTGGTACGATGCATATATAACCTTCTCATGATCATTGCATTGAGCAATGGTCAGCTTGCTTCCAATGGATCGTAGCCAATCATCAGCGTCCAGGGGATCTGATGAAGAAGAAAAGGTCGGAGGCTGGGTCTTCAAAAATTCTCCCAACTTAGACTGATGGGACGCTTCACCAAATCCAGACCTAGCACTTGCAGCACCAAGGTTGGTCGTGTTTTGGACCAACTGTTGGAGCAACAGGGTATTCGTCTGGCGACCCTGCCCTATCATTGCAAGTACTTGAGCCATGGTCGGCGGACCTGGCAACTGCCCTTCTGGAACTTCTTCTTCTTGGACTTGCGGGGGCGGAGAATCTCGATGGCTTGGACGACGCGACGAAGATCCTCGGGCTGCCATCGGATGGACTGGATTAGGCTGGGCCGGAGTGGCCGAAGTCACTCGCTGAGGATGAGTTTTCGGGGTTTCTTCACTCCCTAGAATCTCATTCAAAGACCGGGTAGCAGGCATCTGGAACAAGATTATTAATGAATTAACAGATAAGATTTGATTCAATTTTAATCCCAGTTGTTACCATTTGTTTTAGAAGCACGTTTCAAAATTATTATTCACAAGTTGATTATTATTATTAAGGATTACAACATCGTAAAAATATTAAATGAAAGTTAAATATTTATGAATAGGAACCAAAAGCACACAAAACAACATTAAACGAGAACTTTATTCCAACTTATAATATTCACAACAAAACATAACATTTATTTTCGACAACTACTACATAAAGGGTAAAACAAAAACCTTTTCTATCCCTGACCATCATCTAGTCTACTCACGGACTATTACTATCCCTACGACTAGTACTCTCGGCGTCAGGAGGAAAAGGAGTCTCCTGACAGCGACGCTCTTGCGGCCTCTGAGGGCACCGCGGAAGAAAACTATGGGGATCCACCGATATCGGGCAACCCGGGCGACTCCTATCATCGACATCTCGCCGGCGCGACACCTCGATGGTCCTTGGGTGTCGCCGGGGCGCGGCCCGAGGGGCTTGCCCTGAGGCCGAACGGGTACAATGCCTCTGGCAACACAGGGGGCAATAGCATTCTCCAAGAATGCTATGCAATGACGCGTTGCCTCCTCAGATTCGCTATTGCCCGATGGCACATCGGGTCGAGGCATTTATGAATCCCACTAGGTTACATAGAGTTGGATTTTGTAACCCAGTGGCATCCATATAACAATTCTCCCCACCTGGTGGCTGGGATGGAATCCTCCTATATGCGACTGCCAGTTCGGGTAGGGTGTGGCGTAAACTGACAATAGCCATATAGGCGGCTTCATTCATAGCCATCATGAGGGAAGAACTGGGACCCTCGAAAGATAAAAATTCTTCACTGTCCACATCTCGGGTAGGGGTGTCCACCCTAGCTATGTATTCCACGGAGACAGAACTAACTGCCGCGTGGAATACTATATATCGTGGATTTTCAGGAAAATGGGTGAACTCTAGCAGACGAGCAAGAAATCCCGCCATGCCAGAATTCTTCCGGTGAGTGGATGTGTAACATGGGGTGTATCCGCCCATCTGCACATTTAACAAGGAATTAGCATTCCTGATTAAATGTAAGACAGTAAAGCAATTTTTGGAAGAAAAGATTCTAGCAGAAATTTTAAAAACAGAAAAGAGTTATTAACAAGTATACGCATACCCAAAATAGAAGTTTCATGCATATAAGGAATAGATAGGTAAGATGTCCTAATTCAATATTTTAATCTGGTTGGATCCTAATGTCAAGTTTTAGTTTTTTATTAATCCAAACTACCTAAGGTTTCCTACAGTCAGCATGGCTCTGATTCCAACTTGTAAGGCCCCCATTTTTGATAGTGAATACCAAAAATGGATACCATGTGCATACAGTACTAGTCCCATGATCAGTAGCTAGTACGCA
The DNA here is from genome assembly GCA_036346275.1 of Otatea glauca. Lineage (NCBI taxonomy): Eukaryota > Viridiplantae > Streptophyta > Magnoliopsida > Poales > Poaceae > Otatea > Otatea glauca. The sequence continues at coordinate 27,206,874 of CM070726.1, read as the reverse complement.
CAAATACAAATTGATATCACAGTCATACACAAACTTTATTACATAGCGGAAGTGAGGTTACATAATATCTTTACAATACCAAAAGTAAAACTGCAGTGGAGACAACTTCTTGTAGTATGCCTTTTAACCCATTGTTCCACAGGCAACTGACAAGGGAAAATCCTTAGGAAAATTCATCGTTAAATTCCCCGTATCCTGCATCAACGTATGAATCATCGGGGAAATCTGATTCTTCACCTAAAAACATCAACATGGGCAAGTTGAGTACTTACGTACTCGCAAGACTTATGCAAATCCTAAAATACATGCACGTCATTCCAATGGAAGGCTATTAAGGTTAATTTGCATAAAGCCAGTTTTAATGGTAAATAAAGAATAATAGATTGCAAAATGGAATTTAAGTAGAAGCAATTTAATACTGAAAGTGATAGAATGTAAGCATAAATAAATCACAAATGTCTGGGTATAACGACCATATTCAAAACCAGTTCTACTGCTACACAGTAGAATTCACCGGTAGAAACCAGGTTTTAGGAAAATAAATAAAATTGCTAACTATGTGATGACTTTACCAAGTGTCCATGACTGCGGATGCGGCTAATCGATTAGTTTTACACTCTGCAGAGGTATACAACTTTCCCCACAAGACATGACTGACTCTTTGAGCAATCGATATTTGTACACTTCCTTTGGTGTACCGCAGAGAGTCATGTTATAACTGTTACATTATTTAATCCTAACTTTGCACCAGCACGGTGACGATAAACCCATTCTGTGGCGTAAGAACTCAGAGCATAGAAATGATGGAACTACCCACGGTATGGCGTACACCGTTATATTGGTAGACGTTTAATCCATGATCACCTCGGTGTGGACGTCCCGTCGAGCAATTCATTAAGAAACAGCTCGTACTACTCCGGCCTTCCAAGTGCAAAGCTAGTTTTAAACAACTTAATAAGTTAGAGCTGTCCCATACCAGCACTTGTGGTTGTATGAATATTCTTGGCCTGAAAATAACCCATAGTTCGGTCCTTAACTCGACACGGGCAACAATCTCCACCCTATACTACGTGCAAAGACATGCACACTCGGCTATTGCCAATAATTGCCCGCATCTAAACCATAGTTTTATTTTCATTTTTCCATCCAAAATACCAACCACAAAAATGGTCATTCCCATTTAAATGTCGTATCCAAAGTCTTTAATCATGTCATAGTTTTATGTTCATTTAAGCTTAGCTAAGCATGTCACTAAATGTGAGTAACCCAGATTGACATTAAATAATGTCTAAACTATTCTAGGGTTTTCAAGGTTCACAATTTTCTACTTATCAAGGAAGTTCCATAAGTCTACTGGTACAACTACCATTACCCGAAATATAGCAGACTTTAATAAAATAAAGTATGCAGTAAAATATTTAATGAAAATATTTATAAAACTGGGTTCAATATGATCAAAGGGGATTGCTTGCCTTGTTGATTATCCTTGACTTCGAACTCCTGTTCATCGAATGTACCGGATTCGTCAGGTTCTACACGTCGTATGGCAACATATAACAAATACCAAATTTCAATAGGGCCAAAAAGAAATCAGATGGAAATATTCAAATAAAATAACTTCACAGATTCAGAAATGGTTACATGAATTATTGTTCTTATTTGCAATTTAAATATTTAATCTATTTGAACCATTATTGCATTTTTTACCACCCATTTAACAACTTAAGTTTTTCTTATAACAAACCCTAAGTATTTTTACAAATTATGGTTCTTGAGATTACAAGGATTCTAACAAAATTTATTTTACGAAAGTTGGAGGTAATTTGCAAAATTTCCATGTATGACATATTTCTAACCTTTCCTTTGAATTTAAATTCAAAATTCAAATAAAATTCAATTATGAAATATTTTTGAATATTATGAATCTACCTGATTTTAGATGAATTTATAAATTTATTTCATCAAATTTGGATAGTTAGTTCAAAAGATATTCAAGTTTGAATACTCTAGGTTTGCTAAAATATAGAAAATCAGAAAAAACTTCCGAAAATGGAAAGTACGCTTTCGTTGCGAAAACGCGCTTTCCCTTTTCGAACGGTTGCTACCGAGGTGTCGACACCGGGTCCACGCGGCAATGATCGGCGCGACGCAGCGCTGGCAATGACGCGCCGGCCAGCGCAAGGTCGCGCGATGCGGATGGTCGACAAAGAGGCCATCGGCGGCGATCGCGCGACGCGCAAATGATCGACCACCGGCCCGCTAGTCAGCGACATAGATCAGCGCTTTGGCGCGGCGTTGATGTGCCGGGCCCGCTGCGGTGACCAGGCAGGTGGCTGCGACGGTGAGCTCACGGTGGTGAACCAAAGACACGCGGCGCGGAATCGGTTCCACCAAAAGCATCAGTGGACACGTGCGCACACTTGGGCGGTGGCGCGGCGACCGGAGGTGGCTGGGAAGGGTGGTTCCACCGGCGAGGTGCAGCGACGGCTACGGCAAAGCTCGCCGACGGCGATTCACCGCCGGAGAGGGAAAATGGGTGCCGCCATAGGCATCAATGCATCCATGAGCACCTAGGGGAGGTTGCGCGGTGAGCGTTGGTGCTCTGCAGCGGCGCGTCACCGTGTGAGGGTGGTGGCGGCCATGGCCGAGCGGCGGCGAGGCAAGAGCAACGGCGCTCTTCACTCATTTTCACCTCGGACAGCATCTACGAGACACAAGGGTTCCGATTTTGGAGTTAGACGAAGAAATGAGGCATCGGGTGGAGCTCTCAGCGAACGGGTCCGGCGGCGGAAGGAGTTGGGTGGTGCGGCGACTAGTCGGAGAAGAAGAGCTCCAACCGGGGCTCGGGATGAGTTCAGGCGGGAGAGGCTCTGCTCTAAGGTTCGGGTGAAATCGAGAGAGGCAGTAGAATTTGGGATTTCCCCTCTTTCGGGTTTTGCCGGAGATGGGGAAGAACCGGGGCGCAGGAGCTGCTTCGGGGCAGAGGGTGACGGTTTTCACGACCTGAGCGACGGAGCGGGGTTTATATAAGGCTTGGAGGCGGTTTGGGCGCAGAGGCGACAAGAATCGAAGGCGGCATTCGGCTGTCTCCGCGTGCGAGCGAGCTGGCGCGGGAGAACAGCGAGAGGGGGAGAAGAATGGGGAAGAGAGGCTGACACGCGGGGGCCAGATGGCAGCGGGTCGGTTTGGCTCGGCTGGCTGACAAGTCAGGCCCACCGGTCAGCGAGAGGGAAAAAGAAGTCAGGCGAAGGCTCAGGACAGAACAGGAGGATTACGGGGTTTTCGTCAGTCAAACTGACTTGAAAATTTATAAACATTTTATCCTAGGTCGGAAAGGAAATTACCAGACTCCTGTAAAATTTTCACTATTTTATTATGCTTGTAGAAGTTTAAATAATTCTGAAAATGCAGCTGTTGTTGTTCTGTTGATTCTGTTTTTCATTTAATATATGATATAAATGAAGTTAATATTTTACAAAACTTTTTATCAGAGTCTAAAATGATATTCTACACCTTATGTAAACATTTAATATTTTAATTATTTATATATAATTTTTAATAATTCTGACATTACTATTTTTCAATTTATTTCTTCTCAGTTTTTGAATTTTTAAAATTACAAAATTAATTATTAAATTCTTGATATTTTTACTGGATGCTGACACTATGTTGATGTCGGCAAGGTAAAAATCTTGGTCCAGGATAACTTCTTGAGAATTCTAAAGAATTCTTTTACCATTTTACCCTGACTTCCTTTTTATATGATTTACTTGATTAATTATTATTTTAATTAATCCAGCTCTTCCACCGACTTAACCAAGCTGTGGAGAGCACTCAGATTTTTGTTATTACTTTGGTAAAAAAAATTGACTTGGCATTTTTACTTTTTACCTTTTTCCATTTACTATATTCTTTAATTCATTTTCTTGCATTAAGGAAAAGCCAAAAGAATATCCAATAAATCCAGAAATTTCAGAAATTTCAAAAATAATACACAAAATATTTTTAATTCATTTTTCTTTATTTTATAATTTTGAGGCTGTTACATTACCATTTTCCATTTAATAATTCCATTTGTTGAACTTTTCATACAAAGCATAAATCCAGGGAAAATCCAAATAAAAACCAATAACACTAAGAAAACTCAGAAATAAATATATTCAAATCCAAAATGTTCATTTCCATTTGTTATATTTTTCTGGATGTTACAAATCTACCCCCTTATAGAAATCTCGCCGCCGAGATTTGACGGGTCGAAGGTAGAATAGGGTCTAAAAGAAATCAGGAAACTCATCCTTGAGTCTGTCTTCTTGTTCCCATGTTGCTTCTTCTTCCGTATGATTACTCCATTGTACTTTTACCATCTTATGATTTTTATTTCGAGTGTGCCGCTCCGATTCTTCAATAATTTTAATTGGGTGCTCTCGATAAGTCAAGTCAGGCTGAAGATCAATTTCCTCCAATTGAGTAAGCTCAGCCAGAATGCGAAGACACTTCTTAAGTTGCGATACATGGAAGACATTGTGCACACTAGACAATTGGGATGGCAATTCCAACTTGTATGCTTTTTCTCCCATCTTTTCCAATATACGATAAGGTCCAATATATCGAGGAGCTAACTTGCCTCGAACTTGGAATCGACGAATGCCGCGAAGAGGTGAAACCTTAAGATATACATAATCACCAATCTCAAAGTTCAAGTCACGTCGACGAGTGTCGGCGTAACTTTTCTGACGAGATTGAGCTTCCCTCAGTCGGCTTCGGATTAAATCCATATGCTCTTGGGCTTCATTTATCAAATCTGGACCAAAGAACTGCCTTTGTCCTACTTCATACCAGAAAAGTGGAGTCCGACTTTCCTTCCATATAGGGCTTCAAATAGCGACATTTGCAGACTAGTTTGAAAAATATTGTTGTACGAGAACTCTGCAAATGCTAAGCATTTTTCCCAATTGGTGCTATAAGTTAGCACACAATCTCTCAACATATCCTCCAGGATTTTATTTGTCCTTTCAGTCTGACCATCGGTCTGAGGATGGTAAGCAGTACTGAAATTCAATTTAGTCCCTAGAAGATTGTGCAGCTTTTCCCAAAATCGGGATGTGAATTGTGATCCACGATCTGAGACAATTGTCTTTGGGACCCCGTGCAAGCGCACGATGTTGCTAATATAAAGCTCTGCCAATTTGTCTCCAGAATAGGTAGTTCTAACAGGGATGAAATGGGCTACTTTGGTCAGTCGATCAACAATAACCCAAATGGAATCGTTCCCTTTTTGAGTTCGGGGAAGACCAGTAATGAAGTCCATACCAACATCATCCCATTTCCATTCCGGAATCTGCAATGGCTGATGAAGCCCAGCTGGACGTTGATGTTCAGCTTTGACTCGCTGATATACATCGCATTTCGCGATATATTCAGCGATATCCTTCTTCATACCAGGCCACCAATATTCCCTCTTAAGGTCCTGATACATCTTGGTACTACCAGGATGAATAGATAGTGGTGACTCATGAGCTTCAGATAAAATCAGTTTCTTGATGTCACAATCGTTGGGCACATAAATACGAGTCCCCTTCATGATCATCCCATCTGGACTCTCCATGAATTTAGAACTTATGCTCCCAACTAAATGACTTCGGATCTCCATAATGGCTTCATCCTTGAGCTGTGCAGCTTTAATCTAACTTTTAAGAGTTATTTGCAACTATAGGGTGGTCACATAACCATTTTCCACTAAGTTCAAATTGAGCTTCTGGAAGTCATCGATTAATTCTGATTGACTTGAACCCAACATGCAATACAGTTTCCGACTAAGAGCGTCAGCTACAACATTGGCCTTTCCATGGTGGTAGTGAAGACCAGGGTCATAGTCCTTAATCAGCTCTAGCCATCTTCTTTGTCTCAGGTTCAATTCTGGCTGTGTGAAGAAATACTTGAGGCTTTTATGGTCAGTGTAGATTTCTGTCCTATTTCCAATAAGATAGTGCCGCAAGATTTTAAGGGCATGAACAACCGCGGCTAGTTCAAGGTCATGTGTAGGATAATTCTGCTCATGAGGGCGAAGTTGTCGAGAAGCATAAGCGACAACTCTGCCTTCTTGCATCAACACACAACCCAACCCATGAAGCGATGCATCACAATATACTTCAAAATTCTTGTGAATATCTGGCAATATAAACACTGGTGCAGAGGTTAACTTTTATTTTAGTTTTTAGAAACTCTCTTCACAATCAGAAGTCCACTCGAACTTCTTTTCTTTCTTTAAAAGTTGTGTGAGTGGCTTGGCAACTTTGGAGAAGTTTTCAATGAACCGGCGATAATAACCGGCGAAGCCTAGAAAACTTCGAATTTTTGGAACTAACTGTGGCCTTTCCCAAGCCAGCACTACTTGCACTTTACTCGAGTCAACAGCAACTCCGCCTCCAGATAAAACATACCCGAGGAATGCCACTTCCTTCAACCAAAACTCGCACTTCTCGAATTTGGCATACAACTTATTTTCTTGGAGCTTGCTGAGGATCAAATGCAAATGCTGCTTATGATCTTATTCATTCTTGGAATAAACAAGGATATCATCAATAAAGACCACTACAAACTTGTCCAAATACTCCATGAAAACTTTATTCATTAGATTAATAAAGCTTGCCGGAGCATTAGTAAGCCCAAAAGACATTACGGTATATTCATATAAACCGTAACGCGTAGTGAAAGCGGTCTTTGGGATATCTGATGGTCTGACTTTCAACTGAAAATATCCCAGCTTCAAATCTATCTTGGAAAAAATTTGCGCCCCATTAAGCTGATCAAATAGATCATCAATCCGGGGTAGCAGATATTTATTTTTGATGGTTACTTCAATTAAAGCACGATAATCTACGCACATGCGCAGCCTATCGTCCTTTTTCTTGACAAAAAGAACAAGACTCCCCCAGGGTGATGTACTGGGACGAATGAATCCTTTATCCAGTTGATCCTTAAGTTGCTTCTTCAGTTCCACTAACTCATTTGGAGGCATTCTATATGGACGTTTTGATATGGATACGGTTCCCGGCACCAAATCAATAATAAACTCCATATCACGATCCGGAGGTACTCCCAGCAATTCAGTAGGAAAAACATCATGGAATTCATTAACGATTGGCACTTTCTCTAAATCAGAAGTCGATGGAGAATACCAGATGGGTTGAGGTGCTAAAATTTTGGCACTTGAGGAAAACTCTACATGTACTCCATCTTGATTTACTAGAGTTATGGACCGGTCAGCACAGTTTATACAACCCTTATGCTTAGTTAACCAATCCATACCTAGGATCACGCTCAATTCTGATGTTTCTATCCCAATAAGATCAGCATAAAACATTACCCCATTAATTTCTATGCTAACCTCAACACATAGGCTTTCAGTTTTAATGGAGGCTCCAAGCGATTTAACTATCATGGGGGTAGCTAAAAGGGTAACCTCCAACTTGTTCCTCTTAGCAAAATTTCTGGATATAAAGGAATAAGAAGCACCCGAATCAAATAGCACTAGGGTGGGTATTGAGTGCACAGGAAACATACACAGAACAACGTCAGGCGCATCTTGAGCCTCCTCCGCCGTCACATGATGAAGGAGGGCACAGCCACTACTCTGAACCGGTGATGAAACTGATCCTGGAGCTTGTCGATTCCTAGCTCCTTGCGACCCAACCAACGCTTGAGCACGAGATTGGCTTGTCTTATTCTTGGGGCATGCATTGGCATAATGGCCCCGCTCGTTGCAATGGAAACAAGTGACATTAGGTGCTTGCTTTTGGGCAACAGCAGCCGCTCTAGGTTGTTGCACTTGGCGAACAGACTACTGTGATTGCCGCTGTATGAAGCGGGGAGCCTGACTTTGAGATCTCTGAGCCTGGGAAGTCGGTCGCTGAGCTCTTGGTGCTTGGGGTGGTGGTGGTTGACGAAAGTTGGTCGATTGCCACCCTTGCGACCTAGATGACCCAGCCCCAACTGAGCTGCGCGCAAGCCACTTGCGCTTCTGACTCTCCAACACACTGCGGCTACCATGCTCCACTCTCACCGCCTTATCAACAAGAGTCTGGAAGTCATCAATGTCTTGGGCTATTAAAGCCCACTTGATCTCCTCATTCAAATTCTCTCGAAACCGCTCAATCCTCCTCGCTTCATCAGCCACCTCATATGTGGCATACCGGGACAATTGGTTGAAGCGATGCAAGTATTCCATCACGGACATCGAGCCTTGCTTCAGGTCCAAGAACTCCCGCTTCTTCACTTCAATTACACCAGTGGGAATATGAGTGCGGCGAAAAGCGGCTTTGAACTCTGGCCAAAGCACTTCTCGTTCCTTTGGCAAAACTGCTTGATAGTTTTCCCACCAAATAGCTGCGGTCCCTTGAAGCTGATAGGAGGCATAAAGAAACTTCTCTTGATCATCACACTGGGCAATACTCAGCTTGCTCTCCATAGCACGCAGCCAATCGTCCGCATCAAGGGGCTCGGCTGAAGCGGAGAAAACCGGTGGCTGGGTTCTTAAGAACTCACTCAGCCTGGACACTTGTGGCGGTCCACCGTTCCCTCCATGAGCAACACCTTGAGCCGATGTGTTTTGGGCTATCTCCTGCAACAGCAAGGTATTTGCTTGCCTTCCTTGCTCAATTAGGGCCAATACTTGAGCCATAGTGGGCGGTGGAGGCAACTGCTCATCAGGAACATTATCCCCGGCAGGAGATGGAATGGGGGCATCTCGACGAGCCGCTCGAGATGTTGATACTCTCGTCACCGGATGTTGTGGATTTGGCTGTGCTAGCGTCGAGATGCTTGCTCGAGGGTCGCGAGCATTCTGAGCCGCATCGGTCTCCAGAATCTGACTGAGCGACCTGGTTGGCCTCATCCTGCAATCACTACCATTTTAGTACGTTGCAAGGACAAGGACATGATTTCAAATTTATTTATCACATAATCATTCTATATGTCTTGTTTCTGTTATCCTTATTATCAGTACCATCATCGTTTCATTTCGTTTCATTTTTTTTATTATTATTACTAACTATGAAGGATCATCTCATCGAAAATCTGCACTTCACAGTTACAATTTGCGAGGGAAAATCCATTGTTATTATTCAGATAAAAAGATACAACTCTAAAACTTACAATACCAAAAGTACCTTACTCAAACATTAAGTATACATACGCATACCAACTATTTTACGCATTTATTACTACAACACAAGGTCACTAGGGAAAACTTATTCACTACTAATCCCCGGATATGGCGATGGCGATCCAGCATCACAACTACTCCCCGAACTAGAAGGCTCGGGAAGCGGCTCTTGAATTCCCGCTGGGCGAAACTGACGCAGATACTCTTGTCTATTCCCTGTTTTACGGCTCCTAGGTTCTAACTCAGCCCCTTGGCAACCTACACGGGCTTCATACAAGCGCACATACGCACTCATATCAACATGATATACTTGACAAATCTTTCTCATTAACTTGCGGCTTGTCTCCTGAATAGCTTGGACTCTATTTGAACCATGATGCTTAACACGATGGTACATGCGACGCTCTCTCTTTATAGTAACAGCGCACGCGCAAACCTTAAATACATCGGTGGCTTGCCTAATGGTAAACATAGGGTGATTCCTTTCTTGCCCAAAACTTTCTACGAGTTCTCTAACTATAGCAGCCCAACTGGCAGGATTTGCCATCTGAAATTTAAAAGAAAACAAAATCAGCGCTAATATGATGCTAGCAGCTATAAAGGAAAAACAACTGCACCATTTCTTGTATGAACTGGGATCACCTCACAATTTTCATACATATAGCCTTTATAGTCTACATGAACTAAGCTGCTTCTTTGTTTAATCTTTATCATGAGATTCACGACCCACAGACAACTGATATCATACTAATTTACAACAAAAGACACCACTTTATTTATTTCATACTACAATTTTTACATTAGTTGTTACCTCTCATCCACATACTCTTACTCACCCTACCTTATCTAAAGCCCTAGTGGTGTAAGCCCTACGCCTATATACTCGAGGAACTTCAGGCTGATACACACAAGTACTATGGGGATCTATACCCTTATCATTTATAAAACGTGGACGACTACCTATACAAGACATCCTAGCTCCTTTTGGCACACCAGGCGTAGGCACATAAGAGGCAGGTGGAAGACGCCGCGCGGATGGAATTTGAGAAGTCCCTTCACTTAGCACCGTGCGTGGTATAGTGCCTCTTGCTACGCACGTTGCCAAGTGGGCCTCCAAAAATGCCATACGACGACGGGTTTCCAACAACTCTTGTGCCCGCTGAATATAGTGCTTATCTAGATTGTTTACAAAATTCACCATAATTCTAAGACCATCACTCCTAACCTCAGTATGATCTCTATATACATTGTCTCCAACCGAAGGTCTTCCAGGAAAATGGTAGTAAGCAAGGTCCAAATCTGAAATCACATGGCGAAGATGGATCACAGCTTGATAGGCAGCCTCATTCATTGAAGCATCCATAGATGATCCATATCCGTCAAAACTCCTCTCCCCCTCATTGAAAACCGGTCTAGGGGGTATGAAAACTCTAGTGGCATACTCCTTCGTCACCGAGCTCAGGTACGCCTGAAATACTACGTATCTCGGGGAGCTCTCAAAATGACAATCCTTCAACAGATGGTGTAACACTCCCATCATTCCACCCAACTCCAGAATAATCGACTCTTGACAGGGTACATAACGCGTCATCTACAAAATAAAAAGAGGAGAGAAGATTAATAATAGTTATTAGGAATAGTCAAGAAACCACAAATAAGAAAATTAGCAAATATGCTAAATTTCATTATTAGTAGAGGGTAAAGTTTTGTTTATTTTTCAAATTAACTTTTCATATCACCAACTAACGACCATTTACCCAGGGTTTCCTACAGTCAGTGTGGCTCTGATACCAACGCTGTGAGACCCCGTTCTTGCAAACAGGAACCTCTATGTGATTACTGTACTAGTCCCATGATCAGTGGCTAGCACTCACATGTTTACAACATTCATATCACAACCACAAGATATTAAACTGATAAGCATGCATTACAAGCAGAAATAATTATACAGAGTTTAAAATTTACAAAGACTGAACAACGAAAAATAGAGAGTTAAAGAACTCCAAAAGCCTCGCGGTTTGCCCACTAACCCTCAGGCAACTAACTTGGCAAACCTAGGGGAAATCATCGTCAAATACCCCGTGCCCTGCGTGAAAGCAAGAATCGTCTCGCACTTCGCAGGCTTCGTCCTCTGAGACAGCAGATGCAGGATTGAGTACATTGGTACTCAGCAAGACTTATAGTGTTTGACAAATGCAATTAAGTAATTATGCAGGCTAAACAAGGCAGGTCAAAGGTTATTTTACAGTTGCATAACCATTTAAAAGTATAAACATAATAGATTGAAATATCGCATTTTTAAACAGGCAATTGAACATAAAGTGATAAGCAATTATTCAGGTCTTCCAACCCAGTCTACCCGACTGCGAAGATCCCCGGTGTCTATCCTTTGACACAAAAGCTAGTTGCAAAATTGGTTTCCATCCCAAACCCATTTTTCCAGAAAATACAAAAACTCTAACATTGGAATGACTTCACCAAGTGTCCTTGACCGTGGACGCGGCTAATCGATTAGATATTACACTCTGCAGAGGTGTACAACTTTACCCACAGGGAATGATCAACCTCTTTTGCCAGGCCATATTAACACACTTCCTTTGGTGTGTCGACAAGGAGATCATACAGAGCCGTTACATTTCTTGGACATGGCTTTGAACCAGCCTGGGACGTTAACCCTCATCATAAAACAGAAATACACACACACACAAGACGTGGTTCCTTTCACGCAACACAACACCCATTTCTGTTTCATGACGAGGCGTACACCGTTGCGCGGGTATGCATTTACCCACACCGAGGGTTAGAAAAGTTCGGTGTGGAAGCCCCTCACAAGCAGTCCTGACCGGAAAGCTCCCGCTATACTCCCGCCTTCCTTAGATGCAAAGCCACATCCAAATAACTTAATAGGCTCAGACTGTCCCACATCAGGCCCCGTGGTTGTACAAAATTCTAGGATCTATAGCGTCCCATTGCTCGGTCCTTAATCCGACACGGGTGATACTCTACCCTACACTACGTGCAATTCCCTTTGCACCAACGGCTATTGCCAATATTCGCCCGCGTCAAATCATAGATTTATTTTGGGCTTTTAACCAAGTACCAGCAACATTTTCCCAAATGAGTACCATACATTCTTTGAAAGGATTGAAAACATACGACAAGTAGCTTAAGCAGGAATATTACGCTAGCGGTTATACCCAAAATGACATTAAGAATATCTAGTTCAAACTAAGGTTTACAAGGTTCACATGTTCATACAGATTGAGGCAAACCATAATTTACAGGATTAATTATAGCTCCAACCCAAATTAGCAGTTCTATGAAGAATTATCCGGATGCATAGTACATAGACAAAAACAACATAATGTAGGTAAGTTATCAGGCTCAATATGCTCAAGGGGTTGCTTGCCTTGCAACTCGCTGTCTAGGTCAGGATCTGGATCTGCGACGGAGTCGTCTTCTTCCTCGAGCACGTCAGACTCTACACGTCGACCAAACGGGAAGATAGCAAATATCAAATTTCAATAAGGGCAAAAAGGAAACAGACAGTAAACCAAATAAAGATTAACTGCAGAAAACAGGGGTATATCTTAGAGGTTGGTTTATAGAATTTTAAGACTTTATGATAAAAATAATTTCACGTTCACAAAGTTAATGACTTTTACGATGAACAAATGTGGGTTTTCTTATAGATTATTTATTCTTAAAATTATGAATTCAAGAGGTTAAAATTGTGAATTCTTATATTTATAACTTCGAATTATAGATGCTAAAATTATCTAAACTAACAAAATTTAAAACATAAGATAAAGGGGTTGATTGCACTAAATCTTATTAAGCTTTGATACTAGGTTTGCTCATGGCTTGAAACCAATTAATCTATATACTAATTATTTAATTTCCTATGCACATATATATGCATATATATGTGCGATTGCATTTGGCACAAAGGGTACTTCATATTTCTAATGGTAGTTCCCAACAAGTCTAATCCTTAGTTATTTTGGCAAGTTAAATTATTCTACTGCCACCCTAGTATTCAGAAAATGAATTTTTACTTATTCCATATTCTTTTCATACAATTATACATATTTAAACCCTTAGTGTATTGAAAGCAAGACTTAAATAGAAAATGATTCAAACATGCATGAAAATTAAATATTATATATATTTGGATTCCTGCAGACATAAGGATCCTAGAAAAATTAGTTTCATTAACTTCTAAGCTTATTTGCAGAAATTTTGTATAAAGCATATCTTTAGCCTCTTTATTCAAATTTGAATTTCAAAATTACCCAGAGATGGTTTTCAAAATATTTTTACATATCCTGAAAGAAATTGATTTTACACGAATATAGAACTTTATTTTACTAATTTTGGAGCTATAATTCAAAAGTTATGGACAAATGAATTAGTTCAGTTTCTGAAAATCAGCTAAAATCCATAAATACGTTTTCTTAGTCGGAAAACGGTTTTTGGGATTTTGGCGCACTGGCGCGTTTGAACCAGCTCCGTTTGACTGACAAACCGGCCCCGCTCGTCAGCGACCGCGCAGGCGCGCATGCAAGAATGGCCTAGAGACTGACGGCTGGGGCCCACCTGCCAGCGACCACGCGGCGCGCACACAACCACTGAGCGACTGACAAGCCGGACCCATCGGCCGGTGGCACAAAACATGGCTCACGGAGTTGAGCTCGCCGACGGCGAACTAGCTCCGCCGCGACGGAATGGGCAGCACCGTGAGCATCAGTGCGCCGAGGCGCACCTAGGGGTGGTACCCATTCGCCGGGGAATGGCCGGGAAGGTGGTCGCCACCGCAAGGGTGCGGCGGTGCCACTGCCGAGCAAGCAAAAGATCGTCGCCGGCCATCTTTTCACTGGGCCAGCGCTTCTAAAGTACCAGTGAGTCCTAGGGGTTTCATTTCACCTGTTGGTACGGTCGAAGAAACACGGAGGATGACTGCCAACGATCGTCGACCGAAGAGAAGAAGAGCGGCGGAGAAGATGAACTGCAGGCGAGAAGAAGTGAAAATAAACATTGATCAGTATTCTATAATATGTGGCGAAGCTCTGGGACAAGGAAATTTCAAGAATTAATGCCTAAATGGCTTGCTTCACCGTTTCCCCCTTTTTCTGGCTTCTGCGAGAGAACGGTGAGGAGGAAGAAAACCGGACGATTGCTGGGTTCAAGAGAAGAGCAAAGGAGTGAAGGGCCTCAATGCGACATACACGAGGTATTTATAGCCAAGGGAGTCGGTCTCCCCAGTGTTTGAACACAACCCCCACGTTGCGGCGGCTCTGGATGGCTCGGCGAAGTGGCGCGCGGTTCTTTTGGGAGCTCGGGACAGCGCGGTATTGTCAAGGCATGGTGTGGACAGGCCGAGGACAAGCCGTGGTGACGCACAAGTGTGGCTCGGTTGGATTTGCGCTGAGGCATAGAGGCGGTAAGGCTCGGCGTGCGCGAGAGCTCGGTCGGCAGAGAGGCGAGGAAGAGAGGGGAAAAGAAAAGAGCGACTGACAGCTGGGCCCGGGGTCCACCGGTCAGCGAGAGTGTTTCGGCACCGCCTTGCGCCAGGAACTGGGCCCTTACACCGTGGGGCCCACTGGTCAGTGAGAGCGAACGCTAAATGAGATAAGCCTCAGCCCAGACAGCTAGTACATGCATTAATTTAGCCATCAACTCAATGTTAAAATTTTCAAAACTTTTTAAATGAGGTCTACTTATAGTTTACATTGTGTAGTAAAAATTGGAGGCTAAAATACCATACGGTTGATTTATAAAAATTCTGACACTGTGCACTGTCCAAAATTTGCATTTCGGTATTTTATTTATTTAAGGGTATAACTCATATCAATTATTTGAAAAACTTTTTATAGAAGTTCAGTTTGGATTATTCATATCTCTATAAAAATTTCAAGCCAAAATATCAAGTAAATAGTTTATAAAAAATTCTGACATGATGATTTTCAGTTTTCCAATGCCTCTGTTCTTGAATTTTTAAAAGGCTTTGGCGACATGATAAATTTCTAAGATTTTTACCAGACACAGAATATTCCCTGAGGGTGCTATGGTAATTTTTGTGGCTCCAAATAAGTTTCTAATATTTTTCATTAATTCTGACTTCACTGTTTTTAGTCAAAAGAGATGATTAAATATTTTAGTTGTTTACATTTCAGCACCTAGGATTTTTACTGGATGGTTTTACTGGTTTATCAGCATGAATAAGGTCTCATGGTAATTTTTCCCATATTTACTTTTACCTCTTTACCTTCTTACCATTTTCCATGTAATAATTCCATTTGTTGGACTTTTCATACAAAGCATAAATCCAGGGAAAATCCAAATAAAAACAAATAACACTAAGAAAACTCAGAAATAAATATATTCAAATCCAAAATGTTCATTTCCATTTGTTATATTTTTTCGGATGTTTCAAATTAGTAGGAGGCCGTCGGCTAGCCCTAGGAAAGATGTTTTTGGGTGCGGTATATCAAATGATGTACATTATCCATAGTCGATTATTTACTGGAGTAGGGTCGTACTCTGTTGGGAATGTTGGAGGACCCCTATCAAATGATGTGGTTGTATTGTATCTTCAGCCGACCTTTTCAACTTAATCCAGCTGATCGGACTCCTTATCCTTCTGAAGAAATATGAGAGACGAGGAAATATAGAGAAAGCCGATCGTTTGGTGAGAGATTCATCTTATGCTCTAGCAGTGAAGCAAAAATTACTCCGATCGGCTCGAGGAGGTATCTGGACTTTTTCCTTGAGCTCTGCAATGAAGACTTTAGCCAGCATGATTTTTTCAGCTATAAAGACGACAATGATTACCCGTGTCCTTCATTCGTCCACCTGTCAGCCCATAGTCACTTTATGCGCTAAGAGTTACTTGAGTTCTATAAGATTTTTCTGTCTCCGAGTGTATTTTCCGTCGGCTTGCATATCAGGAATCGAACTTATTCTCCCTTATATGAGTTTTATCATCCGTCGATGTATGCAAGGCCATTGGGGTTTGGGCAAGTCCCCCCAAGTTTTCAATTGCTCGATCGGCTTCAGCCACGAGAGCAAATTCGCAAGGCATCTGCAGCAAACATTGTTCTCCATATAGCTGATGATCTTCAATTGCCGAATCTGCCGCACTTTTTTATTCACACTCGAAGGGCAGGAAGCTTTACAAGGTGGTGGTTGGCTATAAGTGAAGCCTTGTACCCACCTACACGGAGCATATTGGTTGTAATGGCCGCTTTTTTCCCAAATATCCCTCCGCCATCGTCAATAGCTAACACCAGTAGTGATAGCTCGAGTTCTAGCGAAGCTAGCTCGTTAGGTTATACTAACTCGAGCTTTGTAAATATCGCTGGTGAGGTATCGACTTAAAGTAGATTTTGTTTCTTCTACATTAGACATTGCTGAATTCAAGTTCTGATCAGCTTTTACCTTTTATTTTCAGACCAAAGCAGTAGGCAAGAAAGCCATCACCGATCCATTAGGCACTGGCCAGACTTCTAAACGGCCACGTCTTATTGCCGTATCAGGGTATACCTCTTGGTACCTTGGGCATTAAGTCCCCGTCTCTTTATCATATCGACAATCAGCAACCAAGTAAGTATACATTGGCTTAACTCTCCCTTTTTATCGTTTGTTGTTTTCTTATCCTTTTAGCCGATCGATCAACAGAGAAAAATGCGCTCGTGCCAACAAGAAAGTATTGGCTAGCAGAGGGAGCAAGCCGCAAGAACAATCGGCCAAAAGCTCTCCTCATGAATCGACTACCAACTAGGTAAGGCTTTCTCTTGTAGACTTACCGTAATTACTCTTTCCCCCTTATTTTTGAACATTCATTGACTTAATAACTTTTTTACAACCTACTTTGTCTCCTCCTGTTTTCTTGACTGACGTCTTGGCCGATCTGCCAGCCGGATCGGAGTCCCCCCTCCTGCTTCACAGTCGACACCAACTGTTGTAGCCATCATGATTGTGCAGGTCAATACTGCCACTCCTACCACCGTCAAGCCCAGTTCGAAGACAGCCGATTTGGTTACCTTTCGACTGGTCTGACATTGAAGACGTTGTCGACCTAGGCGTGAAGAATTTTTTGGAGGAAATCCGGAAGATCCTGGTAGTCTCGGAGGTTGCATCGGCCGAAGTGAGATTAACCCCTGGTATGGCGAAGAAGCTGAATCACTATTTCAATCTAGTATACTCTCCGTCGGCCAAGCTTCTCGAGAATTCGCAGCCCCTACGAGACGCCAAGGCGATGGTGCAAGCTGATTTGCCTGAGGAGGCGATAGCCACATTACTTGATGTCTGCCATCTCGACGCAAAGAAGGGTGAGGTGTAAGGGGCCAAGGCCAGAATTGCCTGTTGGATGGCGCAACAAGAAGACCAAAAGTTGATAGACAATCTGGTAGTCGACTCTAGAGCCAAAAAAGGAAAAGTTCGATGAAGACTCGAAGGACTTCAAAGCCATCAAGGAAGTGGTGCTGAAGTTGGAATCGGCTAAGAAGTCCTTGGAGGAAGAGCTGGCCAAGGTGTCCGCCACTCTTGTCGAGTCTTACGAGTAGATGGCCGCATTGGCCTCGAAGGACTAGAAGCTGGGTCTAGGCCTCATCGTTGCGTCAGTAAAGAAGCAATTGACTAAAATCACTCCTGTCCTGGAACCCAAGAAGAAGATGACAAAACCTTGAAGGACGTGGAGGTGATCAGCCTCTGGCGATCATTGCATTGTTGTATTTTCCGACAAAACCTGCTGCTGCAGAGGGCTCTGGGGCTGCAGTTCACGCATATGTGAGCTCAGTGTGA
The DNA here is from genome assembly GCA_036346275.1 of Otatea glauca. Lineage (NCBI taxonomy): Eukaryota > Viridiplantae > Streptophyta > Magnoliopsida > Poales > Poaceae > Otatea > Otatea glauca. The sequence goes on along the minus strand of CM070726.1, from coordinate 27,188,906 downwards.
TTCTTCTTCGTTCTGTTTGCCTCATACATTCTCTTGTATTATGGCAGCAATCTACCGGCCCTAGGAAGCATACATACATGCACGTCTATCGTCACGTATTCACGTACCAGTGTTCAGATGCAGCACATATAGCGTGGGGCATGTAAATAAAGCGTGAGACCAACCAGTCTTCAGATTCAGCAGCATAAATTGTACATTTGCAGATTTAGGAAATGTCTCATCTCATATTTAGTTACCAACTTAAGTAGGATTTGGACTTCTATTGACACTCACTTATATTTTAGAGCATTGTTGTGAAAAAGGTATGCGCTCGACGGATGGACGTGATACCACTAAACGATTAATAGTAATACGGCCGATTAATCAGGATTTAACGGATAATTATGCGTTCTTATTAGTATATTTATTTACATTTAGAATTAATTCAAAATATTTTAGTTACTCAAAGTTATTGTAAATTATCACTCTACAAAACATGTTTTACATTTTATTGTTTTTATACTTCATCTTAAAGATATATACTATAAACACTATGACACAATATTATAAACTAATTTATCATACTTAGTGAATAAAAATAAGCTATTTTCGTGATTAAATGGGAAAAAGGATGATTAATCAGAAAACAGCTGATTAATCGGATTATACGGTCAATTAATCGTTTAATTGTGCTAATTGCACTCCAATTAACTATTTGTAACTGTTTAGTCATCGTCACCGAATTAATCAGTTGAGTCGGCTGTTTTTCACAACAGTGATTTAGAGAACTAAATGTACAGTTACCAGGGTATGGATCCAAAGTGAGACACCCGTGCAAGTTTAGGGTCTGCAATGCACCTCACTCTCCAAAATTATCTTTCTTAGACGTTAGCAATTGAGAATGAGTTCCGTTGATAATCTCCATTCAGGCTGTTTTTTTTCCTAGACGTAGTGCTTTATACCTTCTTCTAATGCTTTCCCTGTAAAACCTATGAAAGATTGTATGATCAAGAGCATTTTAATTCCTTTTTTTTTATCATGCTGCTTGTCCTGTAATCTTCTTTTCCACCAACATTTTACAAGCCGATCACTCACTGAAAACAGGCTATTCTTCTCCAGAGACCATGCCCGTAATATACTCAGGGATACTCAGCTCCAAATCCTCTTCTTTGAATGGCCGCCCTGGTTACGAGACGAAGGTGAAGAAGGTAGCTTTGAATGAAAGAAAAGAAGAAAGGTGGTGCAACTCATCATCTAATATCCCCACAAAAAAGTGCCTTTGTTCTAACATTCTTTCCTCGTGGTTGCCTAGAATTAATCTATATATCCATCTCTGTGCGCTTTACCCTTTGTGTTGTATTCATGATTACTGGAAAACAAGAGAGAACATTGCCATTAGAACAGAGGTTATGTTCAATTTTCAGGAATCAAGGATCGATCTTAGAAGCTTTACATTTTGTAAGCATACTGATGTTTCTAAGCTCATTTACATTCCTTTGTTAGTGACGAATACTTCTTCAGTATCAGCTCAGACGCCACATTCTATCACTTCGTCCGAATTCCAGAAACGGAGAAAAGATATCTCCGAATCTTGGATTAGAACTTCCTGAATCGAAAGATTGGATTGTCTGAATCCCATTTTCGCAGAGCCAAAAAGAACACATCCGATGTTGGATTATCCGGGTGAGTGTCCAGCGCCAATCTGGATGGCTTGGCGGCCCTATTTTCAGCATATTCTACTCTTTTCCAAATATTTCCAAATTCAAACATCAAACCACTTTGAACACCAATTCGAAATATTAATCTGTGACACTCAATATGCTCCAAATGGCTTCACAGATATCCCCACAAAGAAGCACCTTTATTCTAACATTCTTTCCTCGTAGTTGCTTAGATTCCAGCCATCTCTATACGCTTTATTCCTTTTTTTAGGGATATCCACTTCATCCCTTGTGCACATTATAATCTAGATAACAAGAGAGGAATGATATTAGACTAGAGGCTGTATTAATTATTCAATGTTCATGAATCAGAGCATCTGAGAAGCTTTTCATTTAAGCACACCGATTTTCTGACACCAAATTTTAGAATTCTAAATCATTTACATTTCTTTGTCGGTGTCCAATTTTTCTATATTCTCTTTTGCACCAGTCGAAAGATGGTAGGCAAAGAAAGATGCAAGCTTTTTTCATCTAAGTGCTTGACTTGACCGACCTCTAGGCTACCTAGCTTCCTTCGCAAAGTTGTGCAATGATATAGCTTTGGAGCAAGCTTTGCGCAAAGCAACTGTGCTGAATCTTCTAAACTTATCAGGATCTGAGTGCAGAGGAGAGCAGAACAGTTATGTACTATGCTGCAACGTGTATATATATTGCGTGCTGGACCATAAACTCAAGAACGTAGCACCTTCTAATCCACGCCCCCGGGGCACCAACCACAAACAACTACCACCAAAGAAAAAACAGAGTAGCACTGTCTGGGAAAACTAACTTCCTTTTCCGAAACGACAGTAAAACCGACTTCTGGGCAAATGGAGCAAGGTACAGATTAGGGTTTTGTTGATGGTCATTTTCTAATGTTCATTGTTCATTGAATTGATCTAAGCTGTCTAGATCTTAGATTTCACATAACTATAGGCTTATTTTTCAAACTATTAGAAAACTAAATATTTTAGTTTCTATTTCACTAAACTATAGATCTTTGGAAAACTTTTATCATAAAACTATATGTTTTAGAATTAAACGTTTCTCGTAACATATCTGACAGTGTGAGCCTATATGACAGCCTCACATGCAATTGAAATGCGAAATAGAGATGTGAGGCTATCATGTGAGCCCACATTGTCTATCCTGTTACAAAAACGGTTATTTCTAAAACTTATAGTTTTATGATAAAATTTCACCTAAAATCTATAATTTTGTGAAATATGAGCTAAAAATTGTAGTTTTGTGATAGTTTGAAGAAGAAACTTGTACTTTGGTGAAATTTACTCATAATTGAATAAACAACATTCTTAATTATCATTCTTCTACTTTAAATCTAGTTATCAGTTGATAATTTCCGTGGATTAATGTTTGTTTCGATATGGCCCCCGAATTGCAGAGCAAGCGGGCGACACCGTTGTACTAGACATGCCCTCACTGGTCCTAGAACTGAACGAAAAACTGCGCGCCATAAACTCCTCGAGGACGAGGCAACCAGCGGACGGCGACGGCTTACCGACGTGCGTCATCGGCAAGGTCGAAGACCTGACTCGCAACGTCGACGAACACGAGTACAACCCGCACTTCGTGTCCATCGGCCCGTATCACTATGGCCGGTCGCTTGCAAGGGAGGACGACAAGCTGAATCGCCTACATGACGTCCTGTCTCTCCGCTCCGGCACGCTTGAAATCCCGGAAGGTCTCCTCAGCGCCATGGAGCAGCTCGAGAGCCGTGCGAGGAACTGCTACGCCCACCCATTTCCCAGCATGACGGCCGCGCAATTCGTGCGCATGCTGCTGCTCGACGGCAGCTACATACTCGGGCGGTTCGGCCGTTGGACCGCGGGTGAAACCGCCGAGCCGTCGCTGAGCTCAGATGCTACAGGCGCAGCTTCGGCGATGCCCAACGGCGTTGTAAGAGGAGAAGGGAGCACGTCGTCGTCTATGACACGTCGCAGTGGCATGTCGGAAGACGCCAAAGTGGTGCGCGACGTCTGGTACCTCGCGGAGAACCAGATACCGTTCTTCGTCATTGAAACGATTCACCGGATATCGACGGACGGGAGCACTTCGGCGGTGGACAAGATCGTGCCGTACGCTCGGAAACTTCTGCGTCGGCAGCTCTATGCAACTTCAGCGCCGGAGATGGAGCCACCACCGAGCCACCTTCTGCACCTGCTGCACATGCACTTGACGTGCACGACCTCGAGCACAGGCGGCGGTGGGGGTGGCCTTCCCGTGGGGCGGTGGCGCACGGCGACGCAGTACACGAAAGCCGGCGTGACGTTCAAGAAGAGGGATCTCGACACCAACCCAGGCAGCCTCCTGGACGTGAAGCTGATCAACAGCGGTGGCACGCTTGAGGTGCCGCGGCTCAACGTCGATTCCGAGACCTGGCGGCTCCTGCGCAACCTGATGGCGCTGGAGCAGCACAACCCGGATGCGCTCGGGAGCCGCGTCACGGCGTACTGCGTCTTCATGTCGCAGGTCGCGTGCACCGCCGACGCCGTGGAGCTGCTCTCGAAGGCGGGGGTCGTCTCGCACCTCCTGGGCAACGACGGCGAGGTCGCCACCGAATTTGCCAACCTCTGCAAGGGCGTCTTGTTTGACGTCGACGACCCCGAGTGCAACTACCTGAGGTCGACATGCCAGGCGCTGGAGCAGCGGTTCCAGAGCCTGCCGCGGAAGTGGATGGCGTGGTTGAAGCAAAAATACTTCAGAAATCCGTGGCTCACGGTCGGGCTCGTGGCCACGGCAATCCTCGTTGCTTGCACTGTCGTGCAAGCGGTATATTCTGTTCTGAGCTATAATTAAGGGGCAAACTAAAAATTAAATTGCATGCATGCTCTACATATATGTGTATATCAAGTGATAACAGGTGCGAGATCTTTATCTGTGTGATTCCATGGTGTCAACGAAAATGGCGAGATCAATTAGTGGTGAAAAATTTCAACGGCCATACTTCGTTGCTACTAGAGTATACGACTTGTTGTATGGTAAAATTATTAGAGATAGAATAGGATCAGTTATGATCTGTATCCGATATAGTTCCTTTCATATCTCTAGTACATTGATATTTGATCACCAAGTCACATTAATTGTACTCTATATGTATATATCGTCCTAGGCTCAATCAATACATCTAAATATTCCAGCAATTCTATATTCCTACATAGTAGTAAATTTTCATATGATTTGTATCCGATATCCGATATGGTTCCTTCATATCTTTAGTAACTTTTCATATCTCTAGTAGATTGATTTGATCTCCAAGTCACATTGTACTATGTATATATGCCCTCTTAGGCTCAATCAATACGTCTAACTATTCAGTCAATTCAATCTTCTTATAGTTGCATCCACAATAATCTAGTATTCATAGAAACTAGCATATTTACTCGTTTGTTGCACGGCTAGATATTATGTTGCAGTTGTCTTTGATATACAACTGCGTACTTCCTATACCTGAAATACAATTATATTTGTTATATAATTCTAATGTCTACATATGATTAAGCTGCACCATTAAGCATTTTCTATCGATTAATGTGAGAATTTCTAAGATTTTTTATGTTTAGGATTATCGTGGAATTTTCTTGTAATTAAAACGAAGGAGGTGCCTTGAATGTTAGCAGTTTTTCAATTTATATAGATCTATCTATCTATTATCTTATTAAAGCAAAGTTAGCCACTACATTCACTCTTAAGGGTTAGAATTTGCCACGTTAATTGGCACAAAAAGAAAAAGATATATGTCATCAATTATAGTGTGTAAGATTATAACGGTGGATATTGATTAGACATACGCGATCATCTTTAATCAGCGGAATCTTCACCATTGATGTGTTGAGTCTAAGTTATAATGATGGAGATTTTAAAAATATACTATTATAGTGGTGAAATACAACTTTGAACAAGCCAGCTTTTTTCTTCTTAATTCGGTTCAGCATCAACAATTCAACATGCACAAGTTGCCTGTTGCTGCTTCGGACTCGGAGTTGGTCCAGTCTTTTGTTAATGCTAACTCTCTCTCCCTCTTTTTTTTTTTGACTTATGACAATTTACTAGAGATCAAATTTTGAAAATCATAGTGGAAAATTCAGTAATAAAACGATGTAACTGGACACAATCGAACTCAGCTAAAGTGTTGTGAGCAGGGGCTACATGTTCGCTATTGGTAGCTATAGAATCTTATGTTAATAGTACGACAAAGAGAATCTACAACCTTTGCAATTCCGAGAAGTTACCATGTTGGCTCTCAAGCTTTAGAAATCACCACATTTATAAGTAGGAAAAAAAAAAGAAAAAGACTATGGCAGTGTATTTTTTTTTTGAAAACGGCAAAAGCCATGATTGGGTTAGAATGCAAAAGTACAAAGAGAGTAAATTACAAGGTGCGGTGAGTGCACCTGAAAGAGGGAAAGGGAGAGGTGAGGTTGGAAAAGAACAAAGCTTTTAAGGCCGCCTCTGAATGAGATTGCCAAGGTGTGTTGCTCTCGCCGTAATCCAGTTGGCTGCCTCATATTTGACCAACTGAAGGATCTGTTCGTGAGTTGCCTCGTTGCGCTCTTTCCACCATTGCCAGCATGTTAGAATGATTAGGGTTTTAGCACCTTTCATGTTAGAATGATTAGGGTTTTAGCACCTTTTCGAGAGGCCAAGTGGTAGAGTATGCGGTGTAGGTTCCATTGCTCGAGATGCACGGAGGGCTCCCATTGGTCCGGATGGAGGGACGGTACATGAACCCATTGTGCAACGGAGGACCACATACATCGGACCTGAGCGCAGTCAACGAAAAGATGGAAAACTATTTCAAGGTTTCGGCAGCACATGTGGCAAAAGTATTGATTAGGCCAACCCCTGAGCTGCAAACGCTGCGCAGTCCATAGCCGATTTTGATGTGCAAGCCAGAAGAAGATCTTACAGCGCAGTGGTGCCCATGCCGACTAGATTGTAGCGAGAAAATATTTTTGGGTGCATCCATTGAACTGCAAGTGGTAAGCCGAGCTAGCTGAGTAAACGCCATTTGAGGTCTGCGCCCATATGATGGCATCTTCCAATTCCAGGGAAGAGGCACCGATTGTATTTTGGACCATAGGTGAACGTATTCCCTTAGTAGTTGCAGGGTCAACTGGCAGCGAATGTCTCGAATCCAGTTATTATTTTGCAAAGCGTTTGCCACCGATCTTGTCTTCCTCTTGGAGTGCTTGTAGAGGTGTGGCGCGAGCTGGCAGGGCGCTACACCGTGTAACCATCTGAGGGTCAAGAAGGTTTCCACCCGCCCATCACCAATGGTGATTTTGGTGGCCACCATGAAGAGACTCTGGTCGACCCTGTCGCATGGTGTCGGTAAATTGCACCACAACCTTTCTGGATTTGTGTGCCTGAGCCAAAGCCAGCGTAGTCTAAGAGCTCGTGCGAACCTGTCTAGATCCATTACTCCTAGATCTCCCAATTTAAAGGGTTGACAGACGGTTGTCCATTGCACCATGCAGTTCCCACTATGCGCTGCAGCATTGCCTGCCAATAAGAATTTCCTCCTTATCTTATCGATATCTATGATAAATTTCGTGGGCGCCTTGAGCGCTGTCAACACATAAATTGGAATGGAGGTGAGAACTGCTTTGACCAGGGTTAGACGTCCCCCCGGTGTGAGATGACTTGTTTGCCATGCTGCCAGATGTCGCGCCACTTTATCTTGAATGGGCTGAAGGTGAACCTGACGCAGACGACCCAAAGTGAGAGGCATTCCCATGTATTTGATGGGAAAATGTGAGATGATGCATGTGAACAGTTGCAGGATGCTGTCAAGGTTTAGGCCTTGACATTGAATTGCGGCTATGGAGCTTTTTTGCAAGTTGATCCATAGGCCAAAGGCCTCCTCGAAGCGGTGCAGGATGTCGATAACTGCCTGCAGCTCCTCCCTAACCAGGTTTAGGAAGATTACGGCATCGCCTGCATAGAGGGAGAGGCGGAGGGATGCTGTGCAACCTTTCAAGGGTGACAGTATCCTATCCTCAGTGGCCTTTTTGAAGATGAAGTGCAGAGGGTCTATGGCTAATATGAATAGATACAACGATAGTGGATCGCCTTGTCATAGGTCACGCTGATGCGCGATTGTGGCCCCTAGCACCCCGTTGAGCAGCACAGATGATGAAGACGTCGCAAAAGAGGCAGACAACCACTGTCGCCACCGATGACCGAAGCCACGTGCTTGCAGAAGGTAGAGGAGGTATTCTCAAGATATAGAGTCGAAGGCTTTCACAATGTCGAGTTTTAACATTAGGGCCAGGGTGCGCGTTCGGTGGTATTGTTGCGCTCTATTGCGAACGGCCAAGAAGTTCTCCTGGATACTTCGCCCTTTGATGAAAGCACTTTGGGAGGGCGAGATGAGCGAGTCTATATGTGAGGACAGGCGTAGGGCCAACACTTTGGACATGATCTTGGAGGTGGAGTGAAGTAGACTTATCAGCCGGTAGTCCACAGCCCTGCCAGAAACCTCTTTCTTGGGAATTAGGGCTATAGATACATTGTTTAAAGGGGCAAAAGCCATTGTGGGGAAATTTTGGAATCTGCATAGTGCGGCCATGATGTCGTGCTTGATGAATTCCCAACAATGCTTGTAGAAAGCTACGGTGAATCCATCCGGTCCCGGGGCCTTACCGGTCGGCAAGCTGTGAATTGGCGCGTAGTAAATCTTCCTATGTGAAGTTCGCATCCAGACCAGCCAAATCATGGATAGGTAGGTTAAGATGTTGCTAGATGATGTCCTGAGAGCGCATACTCTTTGTTCCTAGTAAGAGTGAAAAATGTTGGAAGAGTATGTGTTCCTTATCCCCATGTAGTGTGGCCATGCCCTGGTTAGTCTACAGCGATTGAATAAAATTCTTTTGGCGACGTTCGTTGGCCCTTAGGTGGAAGAAACGAGTGTTAGCATCCCCTCTTTGAGCCATGAGATCCGAGAGGCTTGCTACTTGCGTTCCCTTTCAACTGTAGCTAGGCCAATGACCCTGAGTTTGAGCGCTTTGCGGAGGAGGTACTCGGCTTGGGTGAGATCCCTCGATTCTTGAGCAACATCAAGCCACAGGATGATGGCATTTGCCAAGTGGAACTACTGAGTCATGTCACCAAAGAGGGAGTTGCTCCAGGCGCGTAGCGCTTTTGCAGTCGCACGAAGCCTGAGTGCAAGACGCTTGAACGGGTCTGTTTACATGGTTGGCATAGTCCATGCATGTTGGACGACTTGTTGGAAACCTGGGAGGCGAGCCCTGAAATTCTCGAATTTGAAGGTCCAGGGATTGGCGGGTCCATTGTCGCTCGTTAAGAGTAGCGGACAGTGATCAGACATTGAGGAGGAGAGGGCTTGTAGCAGGTGGTTTGAGAATAGGGCATCCCATTCGTGATTACAGAAAACACGATCGAGCCTGACCAGTGTCAGTTCATCCCGCTTGTTACTCCAAGTGTATCTTCGATTCTGTAGTGGTATCTCATGGAGCACACATCGCTTGATTGCAGCACGGAACTGTGCCATCAATCGATGATTGAGGTTGGAATTGTTCTTGTCTCTCGCTTCGTAGATTTGATTGAAGTAGCCGAGGACAAGCCAAGGCATCTGACAGGGAGGAGCTAGCAAGTGGAGCTCTTTAAGAAAGGACACCTTTTTTTGTTGGACTATTGGGCCATAGACCATATTAAGTAAGAAGGTGGTGTCTTCACTCTGATGTGAGACCTGAACTAACAGTGTAAAAGTGCGTGCAACTGGGTGTGTCACTTGGACCTTGTCGTCATCCCAGAGCAGTATGATCCCACCCCTAGCTCCTTGAGTTGGCAAGTAGGAAGCCGAGGCTAGGCGGTGTCCTCCAATTTGATGGATTGTGGGTTGGTCGACGCACTGCAGCTTTGATTCATGCAAGCATGCGATAGCGGGCTGGGTTGCTTCAAGAGTCCAGCGCACCGTGGTGCGTCTGGGCAGCGCGTTAAGTTCATGCACATTCCAACTTATGATGGAGCAATCACACATGTTGCGATGATCGAGCCACTAAAATAAGGAAGGGCATTACAAAAGACAGTGAATAAAGAAGTTGTATTCGAGGATGGACTGATTAACATGCAATTGTTGCAGTTGTCGCATGGACCATGAGGTGAAGTACAAAACCAAAAGACACTTGGACTGTAACCCCACAGGTTACTGACTGGCCCTTAGCACTAGAGGGTAGCAAGAAACCCAATGGTCTGCAAAAGATTTACAGCCAGATGCAGCCGGCACTGAGCGACAGGACGAAGTAAGCTTGAAACAAAAGACATGAGAAACTAGAGCAACAATCTGACATCAAGGCGCAAATCGGGCGAAGTCTGTGAATGATCTGAGGTGAAAGCCTTGTTCTTATGGAAGTAGTCATATATTCTTCTCCAATAAGTGGCATGAGATTGTTGGTTCCCTTGCATTGCATCTATACTAATGTTAGCCATACGAACAACAACAAATCGTCTTCCTTCTTGGAGAAATTTTTTGATCTTCTGTTATGCATTAGAGACGGTTGCAAACCAATTGAGCTTTCCTGTGAAGCATGTTCAGAACCATCCCAAATGAATGCATTCCCTCCCTCACTCAACAGGTCAATATAGAAGCCATCCATAATTTATCTTCTGTCAACAATAAAATTTCTCAAGTTAACAAATAACATCCATCAACATTAGAATATTGCAATAAGTCTAAACACTTGCGATACATAATACAATTTCACTAGTTAGAACATTGAAGATACAACACTAATACATAAAATTTTAATAAATCTTAACACTTGCGTTGCAGGATTAGAGCAATCTCGAATCATCACTATCAAGTCAATACCCTCATCTTCGCAATGCTGCCAAAAGTCACGTTTACCATCATCATCACTCAGGTAGTCACAAAGAAGACACAAATCAGGGTCTACATCCCCTTCAAGTTCACTTGTTCAGGCTCTACTCCTTCTCTTTGCAGCAATTCATTTGACTGTATGGCAACCTGCTTAAGGCTGCGAGCTACAGCTTCAATGTCAATTAGAAAGCTATTGAGTTCGTTATCATATGAACATGTGTTAGGACTAAAGTTGTCTTTTGCAATTTTCTTAAGGTCATATGTGATGCACTCTATTTCTTTTATTGTTCAGGCCAAGCCTTGACTGAGTTTCTTCGAACTTTGTCCATCTATATGCATTACAAGTGCGTGATGAACAAACTATTAGTTGTCATATATATTAGAACAAATGTCTTTTTAATAACTGGTAGGTAATATTGGCACTATGAGAACTAACTACCCCCCATTTTGCCTAATTTTGATATGGGATGCAACAACCTGATGATCATGACACAAGCAAACATAGAATTTCACAATCTGATGATCATTGGATGTTAAAAAAGAAGAAGACCGAAACTGAAACTATGTGCTGTCCTAGTGCTTGCATATATGTTCTATTATTTGCTCTTAATTCTAAAGGCAAAATAAGTTTATAATACTACATGGTTTTGAAGTTAATCCCTAATGGTGTGGCTAAATCTATTGGAAGATGCGATAGCCTATCCAATCATTCTACCACACACTAGGACGCTGGTTCAAAAGGCTTCTCATTGCAAGCAGCAACCAAAATAGCAGACTGGAATTACTCGAGAAATGATCCTTCTCACCACAGCAACAACTAAAACAACCGATCGGAAAAGGTTCAAAAGGATTCTCATCGCAACGGACCCTAAGATAGCACGCTGAAACTGGCTCCAGTCACGCATCACCTAAGTTTTCTCGATGCACATCAACCAAGTTACTCAACCTACCGACTCTGCATTGCGCATTCTCTGGCCAGTAGGCAGGCATTCGTCGGTAGATCCTATTGGTCAAGGCTTCAGTTCAGCCAGAGGCCTGGAGCATATAGCAACCGATTATTCCTACGATGAGAATTCTTAAAAGGTAGCAACCCAAGTTTTTGCACGATTTTCAGTCTCAAGCAACACTACACTCACTAATTCTGATGAAACCAAAATCTATGTTAAATCATGTGGTCATTCTAAAATATGTTTCCAATTTTGATATTGTGGTATTGGTTTTGAGAAGTATGTACAAGTTATAATATGTTTTCACCATAATAGAGTTCATGTTACTCTTTTTTCCTCTTTTTGATATTGGTACTAATCAAACTGATGGCATGTTTACCATATACCACCACTACAGAATGGTACAACACTATCGCTTCATCTGGGTCAGTTCTCAACTTTTTAGAAAAAAACCGATTATGATAGATGATTCGGTGAGGGTATAATAATTGGTGGGGAATCATCACAATTAGTTCTCAGGTCCAAACTGATTGTGATGTAGCATTATGCACATCACAATCGGTTTTCAGGTAGGAACCGATTGTTATGTACACGTTGAAGGGTCAAGGATAACTGACTAGAGGGGGTGAATAGGAGATTTTTAAAATTCTTTGGCTCTAATTGCACTAAAAGAACAAATAATATTAGAATAAAGAATTTTAACAATTAAAGCCTAAATCATCTAGATTTCGCTAAGTGCACCAACTAGCTATGTCTAAGCAATTTAATGCTAGAGAGATGATTAAAGCTAGATACACTAGGAAAGTAAATTACTCAAATTTAACTATAAGAAAGCAAACAACAAAAGATAGACACAAGAATTTTATCCCGTGGTCTCGGAGACTTGCTGGTCTCCCTAATCCACGTTGAGTAGCTTGAACAAATCAAGCCGACTCCTTGCGTAAATGAGCCTCCCTCGATCACTAGGGGTAGCTCTCCCCCGCTCCACGTAGGCGAGCTCTGGCCTTCATAATCCACTGGGCCTCCTTAAAAGTTTCTTTGAGGAGATTACCACTCACACCTCTAAGCCGTCTAGGAGGCGGCAACCTTTAAGAGAATAGAGTGATGATACTTTCTTGAGGATGATAAAGTGTCTAAATGGCTCAACAATGAATTCTATACTTGAATGCACCTATCTCACTCAAAGTGTGAATTGAATGCTCAAGAGATGAGTGAAAGCTTTCAAGGGCTCAACTAATGTGCAATAAATGTCCAAGAAGTTGTTGTAGGTGTGGGGGTATTTATAGCCCTCGCCCAAAATTCCAACCATTGGAACAAAAAATCATAAAAAAGGAATCCCAGTACTATCGGCGTGCAAAGCCCGATAGTACCGGACCTCCTCAAACTGTCAAATTTGCGCATTAAATGCAGCGGGAAATAGACGTTAAATGAGATCCAGCACTACCGGCACACAAAGTGCGGTTGTGATAACTTTTGACACTCGATCTGCTCAGAAAACATCTTCTCTGTAAAAAGAGTACCACCATGTAATATACTGTGCTATCAGGATCCGGTAGTACCAACTTTTTAACAACGGTAGTACCAACCTTCAAAATACAGAGAAGATACACAAAACACCACATTTTGTAAAATAAGTTCCACGGTTAAAACACAGTACTACCGAACTCTGGCAATACCGGAGTTAACACTATGGTAGCTCCGAATCCAGAAAAGATGCAGAATGAGTGCTTCTATAAAAAGAGTACCACTCTCAAATACAGTACTGCCGCACAAGCAGTAGTACCGGATTTAACACGGCGGTAGTACCAACTTTAAGAGAAGAAGAATAACTTGCAAAGAAGCTCTCTGAAAAAATCTGCCAACAACTAAATCTTGGTACTACCTCCCTTGCGGTAGTACCGCCCTTAGCATGGCGGTAGAGCTGACATTACTGAGAAAGCATGAAAAACTTTATAAATGCATGACCAAGTGCAACTAAGGGATGATTCAAGTGGCCAATTGACCTTAAACATATGCTCAAGCTACTAGACATCACTCCCCCTTGATAGTACAGCACCTATTCTAGGAATCTAATCCTTTTCTTCTAACTCCAAGATCAGTAAAAACTAAGTAAAAGGTCCTTAACACATTTTACCTTTACCTTGAACTTTAATAGCCTTTGATTGACCTTTTCTTTCGTGAATTTTCCTTTTTCATGTGCCGTGATGGAGATCAACCTATTCTCACATACTAAAGAGAAATTGTTAGTCTTTTAACACGATTGTCATTAATTACCAAAACCCAAATAAAATTAGGGGCCTAGATGCTTCAATCTCCCCTTTTTTGGTAATTGATGAAAACCTTCACATAAATAATGGATTGAAATTTTTCTTGAGTACACTACAAGTCTATGCAAGTGGTATACTCAAGGGTTATTTTGCTCTAAATGACACTTTACTTCCTTGAGAGGAGAGTAAATGTGATTTTGAGTAAGATGCCATTTTAAGCATAAGATATAGTTGAAGCTCCCCCTAAATATGTGCTTGAAGATAATGAGTTGAATTTAAGCACATATGTGGACTTTTGAAAATTTTGGTGGAGTTCCAACTATATTTTTGGTTCCGAGGAACAAGGTATAATATGTAAATGCATTTATGCTAAATTAGGATCCAAATACCAAATAATCAACTAAAAAAGTATAGACAATAAACAACCATCATTCAACATCCATTACAAAGCAAGCACTAGTATTATCCAAAAGCAACACAAAAACAAACGTACGAGGTTTAATTAGCTTACATAGAGATATTACAAATAAGATAATATGCTAATCCTCAAACTAAAACTACCACCAAACTCAACTCCCCACTTAGCACTTCTCCTGCTTTGGCATCAAGTACCAAAAGAGGGTTCTTCACGAGACAACTAGGAGGGTGGAGTACCACGCCTGCCTCCACGACCACGGCCATAGTGACTAAAAGTGATGAGGATGAGCTCGTCACGAAGGAGATCCACAGTTGCTCCAATGTCGTTCACTCGCTGTCTTCTTCAACCAAAGCATGAGTTTGAGCTTGAGATTCATCCATCCTGGCAAAGCAACTCTCCATCTGGGCACACTCAAAGTCAAGCCTCTGTAAGATCGAGGATGCCGACTAGAGGGGGGTGAATAGGCAGTTTTAAAAATTTGTTAGTTGATGTAGACAATTCATATTTATCTTGAAGTTTTGTCCCCATTTCATGAGCGCTCTTTAGATTGCAAATTTGATTGAATACTTCTACACTCAAAGCACTAAATAAATCATTAGTTGCTTGAGTGTTGAGATGTAGGCATTTCTCCTCTACACGAGTTGGAGCAAGATAATCCAATTGAGAAGAAAAGCCAACATCTACGATCCACCAAATTTTTGGGCTCAATGATTCAAAATAGCATGATACATGAATTTTCCATTCAGCATAATTTGTGCCATAAAAAATTAGTGTCTCACCGGTGTGCACTAAATTCCTAGTTGCCATCCTTTCTCTCTAGGTGGTGAAGCCTAATAAAATGAGAGACCAAGCTCTGATACTACTTGTAAGATCGAGGATGCCGACTAGAGGGGGTGGGTTAATAGGCGGTTTTAAAAATTTATCTCTAAACGCTCTTTGGCCAAAACTTAATTTATATGCAGAAAACAGTTTTGACCAAATAAAACCTAAATCATCTAGTCTCAACTAAGTGCACCAACAAGATAAGTCTAAATCAAAATTTGCAATCCTAGATATATAAACAAGTAATTCAATTCAATGTGTAAATTGCAAGAATGTAAATAGAAATAGAAAGAAAATCAAGAGATTGACATACAATCTTTTTACCGTGGTGTTCGGAGAATTGCCAGTCTCCCTTAATCCACGTTGAGGTAAGCCCAAACGAATTAGACTAGCTCCACGAAGTAAGCCAAGCACCTCGAATCCACTAGCGGTAGCTCTTTACCCCTTTGGGTAGGTGAGCTGCAACCTTCACAACTCGTCGGGCCTTCTCACAAGATTCTTTGAGAAGGTCACCGAACCACGACGCCTCCACGCCGTCTAGGTGTCGGCAAACA
The DNA here is from genome assembly GCA_036346275.1 of Otatea glauca. NCBI lineage: Eukaryota > Viridiplantae > Streptophyta > Magnoliopsida > Poales > Poaceae > Otatea > Otatea glauca. The sequence goes on along the minus strand of CM070726.1, from coordinate 27,173,356 downwards.
CCAAGTGTAATAGGTCAATCCACTTGCTTAATCATCACCAAGTGCAACATATGCACAAGGATGTCCAATCCTTCTCTAGATGCAACACATGCAACTGGAGGCTACTCTCCTTGCTCACAAAGTGCAACACATGCACAATATAAAGGAGAGGCTTACAGTAGCTCAAGAGAATGCAAATCAACACCAAAGAGATTCTACACAAGAAACTTTATATTAATTTCTTCTCAAATCACTCAAATATGGCTCTATGATCTCTTGGAGTTTTGCTCTAATAAGAATACCTCAAATGGGTGCTAGAGCAACAGCAAAACCCTCCCCATTTGGCCTCTTATAAAGTCCCTCAAAGAAACTAGCCATTTAGAGGCAAAATCATAAAAATCATGTAAAATAAGGTGCTACAGCCCATCTAGGACCGGTAACACCAGCCCTAGGCTCAACGATTAGTTTCATGCATTAAATACACTAAAACTAGCCGTTGTTACAGTATCCCCGGTGTTACCACCCATTTAGGACCGGTAGCACCAGCCATTTCAACCCAACAATACCTCTCTAAAAATAAACACTACCTTTTGGAGCGGTACTACTGCTGGCGCCGATGCTACTACCTATGTAGGGGCGCTAGCACCTATGTCTCAGTAACTAAAATGATCATAACTTTTTACTTCGAAGTCCTATTTAGATGATTTTGGACTCTATGAAAATCTTATCAAGAGGGCTACAATTTCAACCCTTTTTCAAGATTTAAGTAACCATAGATATTTTCAAATATCACAAAAACTCCAATGTAGCCATTCAAGTCTAAAATCTAATTTTTCTCAAAATTCTTTACATAGACTTGATCAAGAGCGTGACTACAAGCTAGCAAGAGTCAGCAAGATTAAATATTGAGCTATGTGATGATCAACTCATGATTAAAACACATTTGCAAAATCTAATCATATGCTCCAAGATCAAATGCATGAACACCAATATTTTGGAAAACACATTTGCGAATATAAATCTTACGAACAAGAACAATCAAGATCACATCTTTAAGCCATGTGATGATCAACACATGATCAAACCAATTTGTAAAACACATTTGCAAACTTTACTAACATGCTCCAAAGAATTGCACAAATATCAACTTATTTACAAAACACATTTGAAAATATTAAATAAATGCAAATAAAAGCATAAAGAACATGCATGAACTCAAACATAGTCATGTAATGATCAACACATGATCTCTAGTAATTTACAAAACACATTTGCAAACTTTAGACACATGCTAAGAATAGCACTTGCATGAATCTCAACACTTTGCAAAACAACACCAAACATGAGCTTCTTCTATTTGCAAAACATATCTGCAAATCAAAGCTCCATTCAAAGAACACATAAATAAAATTGCAAGCATGTGCTACAACTATTTGCAAAACACATTTGCAAATATTTGCTCCATTAAAAAACCAAATCAAGAGGTGAGCTAGTGCACGCGGGATTGAGTCATCAATACATGATGAGACTCAAGCTATAAGACTTGACCCCTATTAATGGTACGGCAACCTATACTAGCAACCCAGTCTCCCAAATAAAACACCGAGGCAGGTAAAAAAGTAGGAACACATCTTTAGCCCTATGCTAGTCATACTTTTGCCTCGCACAACCACTTGAAGCTTTTGCTTGATGACCATCACCATCTCTCCATGTCCTGGTCTTCGTCTTGTTCATGAGCACATGATGGACTCCCTTCTCTTCGGGATCCATCGTTGATGCTCATCAACACATGATGACATCCTTCTTCCCGAATCTTGACTTGATGACCATCAACACATGATGTCATTCAAAATCTCCATCTTTAGACTTAACCTATTTCACAGCTCATTAAAAATGTTAGTCCAACATATATGGTTGTCCCAATCATCAACGCACTCCATTAACACATAATGGATACCCCAAGATCCTTTGATCTACTCCTTTGATGATTGACCACAACCCAAATCAATTGAATGAAATTTTATATTTGTCTTGAGTATATTAGTGCTACTAAAGCTTCATATACTCAAGAACTTTTTGTTTATCCTTTAACCAATAAAGAACACCATCAACACATGATTTATTCTTTGATGATTGAATGACAACCGAACACAATTTAAATTGACTTTAAATTGTCATGAGTATATATTAACTACTCAATGTTTCATATACTCATTTTGATGGTTTTAAGTAATGATCCAAATTATATGGAGTTGGAAACAAAATGCACATCTTAAGATTAAAACAATGGAGTTAACCCTTTATGTTGAATCCAAGGAATGTACCTAGAAATAATAAAGTTGCATTGGGTACATACCTTTCGGATTTCCATTTTTCTTTTTTATGAGACTTTGATATTTCCAGCTTTTTCATCCAAAAGAGACTAATTAGAGTTAAGCTCAACAAAATAGTTAGTCTCATAAAAAGACTTGTCATTAATTAACAATTGAGACTAATCAAAATTATGATTATCAAAAGAGTAAGTCCCAATATTAGATTTGTCATTAACACTAAAACCAAATTAATGGAGCTTGAACTTTCAGCCTCTCCATCAAATCAGAATGGAGACTACAGAGACTCGCCAAAATTGCATCGTGAGAAGGTGTTGGGGGGTGCTTCTATTGAGCCTGCTGCTACTGTTGCTGCGCCATGTGGCCAAGAACCTGTGGGGGCGCTTCTCAGGGCTTGTGTGGCTTATGAATGATAGGCAAATGACCATTGTATCTGGTCATCATTGTAACACCTCAATTTTTGTTTTTCTTGAATTTAATTTGCATTTTATGCTTTTATGATTTTTTTTGGATTTATTTTAAATTATTTTGTATTTATGAAAAAAGCCTCTTGCTATCTTTTAATTGTTTAATGGAAAAGTGTTAATAATATTTTGCTAGAAATATTTTATTTGAGTTCGCCTTAAAATATTTTCTGGAATTTTTCTAATATTTTTGCTATTTTATTTGGCTTAATCTATTTTCTGGTATTTATTTTATTCGAAAAATGTTTTGAAAATCATGTGAATACTGTTTGGGCTGAATCTTAATGGTCCGGCCTATTTTATCAGGTTGTCGGCCCGCGTAGCCTATTTCCCGCCACGAAACCCTAGCCGCCCTGGTCTCGAGCTGTTGGATCTTGATCCAACTGCGATTGTTCACCTGCGTTGTCGCTTTGCCCCGAGCCGTTGATCTGTCACCACGCGTACGCCCAGGATTGAGCCACTTGAGCTTCGTCGGATCTCTATAAATTCATCGTGCCGTCGTAAACCCGAAGGACTTGGGATCGGTTTTTGTCCCGTTCGCGCTCGTTGAGGCCGCTATTTAATGCACCGCCTAGTGCTCGTGTAGCCTACCTTGAGCAGTGTCTGTTGCCCTAGCACACGACCCCCCGAAGTGCCGCCATTCACCCGCAAGAGCTCGTCGAAGTTCAGAGGTAGCGCCGCTGTGGGTTTTCACCGTTTTCATTGCTGTCCACTGTCTTCTACTGTGTCTGTGCCCAGATTTAAGGCCCTCTCATCACGCCGTGTCAAACCCGGGTGGAGACGTCAGAGGAGGTGCCCCAGAACACCGTTGCCTTGGTCATCATCCTCAAGTCCAATGAGAAGTCCGTCGTCTCACGCCATCGTGCCATCGCTACCCCCGTGAGCTTCCTCGGCTATCCAATCTGTCGCGTGCAATTCTGATCGTGCTGCATGTCGTGCACCGAGCCAACCGCATCGCCGCACCGCTTCGCCTCCATTGCATAGCCCCATCCGTCGGATTCGCAGTGTGCGTCTTGGATCCTACCGCGCGACGCATACCGAGGTAGCTGCGTCGTCTCTTATGCCGCGTAGATCTGAGCCGTTCGATCTCCTACATAGGGCTGCGATTTAGCCACGTGTCCGTCGCTACAGCTTTTGTTCGCTGGATCTTGGCCGTTGGTTTTGAATCGTGTGGCCACAATCGCGCCACGCTCTGAGCCATTCTCGTGTTGCCGCGTGTCGCACGAGGACCGAGGAGTCACCATTGCCCGGTCTCCGATGACGTCAGCTGGTGCACGGGCACAGTGCTCTGGTCCACAGTGGACTGAGGCCGAACTGTGGATCGAGTCCATGCGTAAGCGACACATGTCAGCTTCTAGTGCTGCCACGTGGTAGTGACGTCAGCGTGATGTAATAATTCGGTTTTTCTTTAGAAAAATAATTATCCAAAAATCATATTCGGTGCTGACGTCAGTATGACATCATAAATGCTATTTTCCATTATAAAAATAATTCGGTTAATTCAGATTTTCTATTTTCTCTGGTTTTTCTTTTAGTTCAAACTTTGAATAGCTATATCTTTCTCATACGAACTCCGATTGAGGTGATTCTAGTTTCTAAATTTTTTTAAAATTGATATATATTTAATGGTGACTTTTATTTAATTATTTGAGTTGCTCTTGCTCTCTGGTTTTGGTATTTATTGCTTTCTCTTGTTTCGTGTAGACGACGAGTTGCCCGGTGAGTTTGTGGTTGAGGAGCCAGCACACGAGCAAGGTCCAGAGTAGGATTAAGAGCTTTTCAAAGGCATGTTGTGCTTTGATCATGTTGAACCCATGCTTTAAATATTATGTTGTTTTTAAAGTATTGCATGCTAATTTAATTATCACTTGTTTCAATTATGTTGGGAATAGTTAATTGTCCACTTTGTATTACATTTACCTTGCCATGTTGTATGTCATACTTCATTTGTCACCCTAGAATGGTTTAATATTAGTTGGTAGCTATAATTGCTAACGTGGGTAGTTAGAACACACGTAGTATGCTTAGCCATGCAACGAGTCATTATTTTATGTGAAAATGATTAATCTTGCTTAATGATTATAGAACATGTTTATTAACTTGTATCTCGGGTGTTGTCACACAATGTTATTGTTGTTGATAGTACTTGGTGCATGGTAAACAACCGAGGTGGTAAAATGATTTAGACTGAGGCAAGTGGCAAGAATTTGTGGTGGGCCAATGTGGCATTTGGGCGGTCGCATTGTTTTTATGATAACAGTTGGTTCATGATAATGTTGGTTTTTGGTTAGTCCTGCCTTGGTCAACTAAGGACTTAACCTTTCAAGAATTTGAACTGAGTCATTCATACAACCACAAGTCTGGTATGGGACAGACCTAGCTAATTAATTTGTTGCGTATAAACTTTGGTACTACTAGTGGTGGTGTGAGGCCTGGGTAGTGGTAACTAGTCCTCGCACAGGTTGGCTCACATGGCACAAGAGGGGTCCCTGGATGTGGTAACCAGTCCCACCAGTGTTGAAACCTTAGCGGGTAGTACTGAGTTTAGTCGGGCATTTGAAAAGCTTTGTTATAATCACTCGCCTTTGTGGTGTATGATTGTATCTTATGGGTAAATTGTATAACCTCTGCAGAGTGTAAAATCTATTCGAATAGCTGTGCTCACGGTATTGAGCATTGCTCGGTGATTACAGTCAAGGTATAGATTTTATCAAAACAAATGTGGGTGTGGAATTGAATTATGGTTTAAGTTTATGAGTTGTTTATTGAGAAACAAATGAGAAATTTATTATTGTTATTATTTGTTTTACTTTCTTTCAATCTATTTATGCTATTTCTTTATAAATGTTGTTTTATGCAAATTAACCATGCTAGCCAATCCTTTGTACTAAGCCATGCATATAGTATATTAGACTTTCATTATGTGCACAACTTGTTGAGTACTTTATGTACTCACCCCCTTGAAACAAAACATCACAGTTGGAGAAGAAGCTATATCTGCTTTTGAGGAGTTTTAGGAAGAGGTGAATAACTAGGGTGCGAACCTTGTCAGTTGCCTGTGGTAGATTGAAGGGTTTCTACGCTTAAGTTTATTTCCGTTGTAGTTTATTTATGATTAGGACATCACTATTATGGATATGTCCACACCTAGTTGGACCAACTCCAACACGTCATCCATGGGCCAAGAAGATAGAGCTATCAAATCCATCACGTTCTGGAATCCAATTCGGCCTCCAGATACCAATCTGAAGTAAAATGAGCATAACTTTTGCATACGGAGTCCAATTGGAGATTTCTTGTACTTGATTGAAAGCTTACGACAAGACCATGGATCTGATCCTAGCCCTAGATTCATTATAGATCAGCCTGAATCATCAAAACAATAAACTACATCACTGTTTTTGGTTGTTTTGGGCCTTGTAAGCGTGAGGGGGCCCAAGCCCAAGTTGTGTGCACCCCCTGGCTGCACACAACCCTACGACAACCCTCTCATGTCCCTCCCTCTCATAAAATCAGTAGCCACCACCTTATAAACTTGGATTTTGTTTAGTTATAGTTTTCCTTGCTGAAACTATTTGTATTCTCTTGTTCAGCGAGATCAACAGCAATATCGTGCTTCGGAACCCCACATCAATACTTCAATTATATTTGCAATTTTAGATTGCTTTTTCTTTATTCTTGCTTGTTCTTTGATTGCTTGCAGGGATTGATCTTCATGATCAGGTTAACCTGGTTTTGGCACGGTTGATAACAACTCGGAGTTTGGTTCAGCGATTGCTTGGCGTCGGTCGTGTTTCGATCGTAACCTGGATCGTGAGGGTCATCTCCACTAATCGATAGCTATCCATCTCACTGAAAGATCGGACCTCCGTTAAGCCTTATCAGGTGGTATCAGAGCTTTCGTTGATCGGTGAGAATTTCAGTACCTTAGATTAGTTTTTGTTCTCTGTCCCAAATTGAAAATTACTCCAAAAAATTCAACCTTTAGATTAAATCTGGTATTTTAGTGAGTTTTGTTAGGTTTTGATCCAATAGAGTCCTTGTTTTAGTTGTTGATCGTTTTTCCTTCGCGTAGCTTTTATTTCAATCTGTCCGGTACATTGTTTTGTTCATAACTTTCTCATACAAGCTCGAATTCTTGTGTTCTTGCACTTTTCTGAAACCTGGAGATGAGCTCTCCAAAAACCTAGTTGGGCACGGTTGATAACAACTCGAAGTTTGGTTCAGCGATTGCTTAGCGTCGGTCGTAACCTGGATCATGAGGGTCATCTCCACTAATCGATAGCTATCCATCTCACTGAAAGATCGGACCTCCGTTAAGCCTCATCAGGTGGATTCTAATTCCATACCTATGTTAGATTAATCTAGACGTCAAATTGGTGAAGCAAGTTGTACTTCCAATCCAAATTGGTTCGGTATTTTGATCATAATTCTCACGTCCGAACTCCGATTGAGATGTTTTTGTACTTTCCTGAATCCTTGAAGAGTCCTCTACAAAAACGTTTTTGGGTGTCCTTTGTGATTCAGATTCTTTTAAACCAAATTTAAGTCGGATTCGGAATTGTTCTCGTAGACTGAAATTAGGGCTATTCTGTGGTGTTTGGTTTTTGAGCTATAACTTTCACACCCGAGCTCCAAATTGCATGTTCTTGTACTCTTTTGAAAGCTGAGGACATAAGCTTCATTTCTTTCCATAGTGAATCATCCAAATTCGGTTGTTTTCAAGCTTTAATCTAGGCAACATTTTTGCTGCCCTAGAAACATTGAATTTGGGTATCTTGCTTTATTTCGTGTTCTAGCTTTGTTCCTTTGAGTTAGTTGAATCCAGTAGAATCCACAATCCATAAAACCCCAAAAATATTTGTACACATACCTTTGGGAACCAATTCATCCTTTGCGAATACTTTGATCCCAGTTGAGACTAGCTATTTGATATTGTTTAGGGCTGCTCTACTTGATACATTACATAATCTTGATTTATCATGTCATACTATATTGCGACATCAAGTTAGGGATTCCAAAACTTTGTTCATACTAGTATTGGCCGAAAGTCACTCAAAGAAAGAAAAGAGAAAGAAAGAGAAAGAAAGAGCAAAAAAAGAAGAAAAGAAAACAGAATAGTGGCCGGCAGCACTACATTGAGCAAAACCCTAATTTGTGTTTATTATTTTCAGATTGTGCAATTGTATTAATTAGTGAGCAATCTTGTGCCCTTTTACCTTTTCTGAAGCAATTATCTAGTGTCTCTCCGTAACTTATGTAACACGAGCTTTGGTGTTGAAATTTTTCTTATTTAGCTTATTCCATTGGTTGCATTAAGTTACATCATCTTTGCACGTGAGTTGCCTTGAAATTCGCTTATATCTTTGAGATCAGCAACTAGGGCTTGTGAATTCTAGTTTAGATCATTACTTATCATTACAATAACTAGAATTATCAAATTGCATAGAAAATATATATTGCCTGTCCAAGCTCCACCTTCTACCAGCCAAATAGGTACCGTTCTCCTTGCAATCACTTTGCCAAGCATGAGTGTTTATCATGAACCAGCCGTCGGTTACCACCTGTTCGCATGGTAAGAATTGGTAGAACTTGGTAAAAGCTTGAGTGTGAGAAACTTTGAATCACCAGATCCTTGTACTTGATAGGAACATATATTTGTCATTTATTTCTTGTCTTCACTAACAATGGCAGGTTCTTAACGTCGTAGTTCTTGGGCCAACAGCATCCTAAGAGAAGAGGTAGTTCGCACTCCGAGATACGAAGAACGTACGAGCAAAGCTTCACCATCACCGAAGGTACGACAGCACAACACGCGTACCAAAAGTAAGTTCACTGTACCTAATTTTAGTGGTAAATATGATCATGAAGGTTATCTTACTTGGGAATTAGGTGTAGTACAATCATTTGATAAATATAGAATTCTTGAGCATGATAAGGTTAGGGTTGTTACTAGTGGATTTACTGATCATGCTTCTCTTTGGTGGAATGATTATATACGTAAAAATTAGGACATCCCTAGCACATGGATTAAATTGAAAAAAATTATGAGGGCTAGATTTGTTCCTTCATATGTTGCTCGCCAATTACGGAATGAATTGCAACATCTAAAACAAGGTAGTAAAACTGTGGATGAGTACTACAAAGAATTTCAGCATAGATCTTTACGTTGTGGGTTAGAAGAGACCGAAAAGACTCAGATGAACAGCTTTTATTTTGGACTAGATTTTGATATTCAGATCATTATATCTTTTAAAGAATTCAATTCGATATCTTGCTTGCTTAATCTTTCACATAAAGCTGAAAGAAAAATACAGAGAAGACAATCAACCATAGTTCAGATTCCTACAGAGTTAAATGCTAATCCTGTTGCATGAACTACACCAAACCCTAATGAGAGCATACACCCCGAGCATGCGAAAGAAATATCAGAAAATTCGAGTAAAGTAGAGGATAGTACATGTGAGGATGATTCTACTAACGTAATCTAATCTACTTCTGTTGCTTCTGTTGTTGCTATTCCATTTGATATGCAGGTTACTTCTGAAGATGGGGAGCTAAAAGCTGAAATACCTGCGTTGTCAAGTGAAATTTTTGAGGTACCTATTACTTTTGAGGAGGATGCTAATGACTATGGTACATATCTGATTTTACAGCAAGAAAGGGAGCAAATTTGTGAGTATGTTCCTACTGTACTTAATTCTAGTGAGTTGCCATCTTGTACCACATTGTTCGAATTTTATAACATTGAATTGTATTACAAATTAGCATGTCGTAGTTGATGAGTGGAAGCCCATTAAATGGTATCACCGTTGTTGGAATGGTTTGGTATTGCTTGTTTACAATCTGGTCATATGAATGAGCTATGCTTGTTACCAAAACTTGTAGTTTTGCCCATTGATGTTATTGAACAAGGCTTACAAAACATGAGTATTTTTATCTAAGGTCAGGGATAGATATGTGCTTTACTTATATTTGCAAATTTAGTTGCAAATTGAATCTTGTTAATATTTATGTTATATGCTTCACTTATAACCATAAATTGATTTGCAAAATTGTGAGGAAAGGTGCTTTGCTTAAATCTGATTTCCTCATTTGCTATTATGCAAATAATATTACACGAATCCAAAAGAACAATGAAATATGGGATATATACATATATGCTGCGTACACGTTGTTCTTTTTGTTGCTTGTTTCTTCTCCAGCTTGTCCACAACCGAGGATGGTTTTCTTTCAAGGAGGGGACGAAGCATCCAAGAGTGCTAGCTTTTATCATGCCATTATATGCTGGAAAGAAGTGTTGAGCTATATGGATATGGATAATTATCAGGTGAATCATTTAAATTTCATTCTTATCCTAAAAATATATAAAGAGGTGGAGCTACCATTTTATTTAAATAAATGCAGGACCTATATGATAATGTTTTGTGCTAAAGACGAGCTAAAAGGCGAGGTTGAGTCGAGGACGACTCAAATTCAAGAAGGGGAGGATGATAAGGACATCACTACTATGGATACGTCCACACCTAGTTGGACCAACTCCAACACGTCATCCATGGGCTAAGAAGATAGAGCTATCAAATCCATCACGTTTTGGAATCCAATTCGGCCTCCAGATACCAGTCTGAAGTAAAATGAGCATAACTTTTGCATACAGAGTCCAATTGGAGAATTCTTATACTTGATTGAAAGCTTACAACAAGACCATTCAGATGGATCTGGTCCCAGCCCTAGATTCATTATGGATCAGCCAAAATCATTAAAACAATAAGCTATATCACTGTTTTGGGCCTTGCAAGCGTGAGCTGGCCCAAGCCCAAGTTGTGTGCGCCCTCCTGGTCGCACACAACCCTAAGACGACCCTCTCATGTCCCTCCCTGTCATAAAATCAGTAGCCGCCGCCTTAGAAACTTGGGTTTTGTTTAGTTGTAGTTTTTCTTGTTGAAACTATTTGTTATTCTCTTGTTCGGCGAGATCAACAGCAATACCGTGCTTCGGAACTCCACATCAATACTTCAATTATATTTCCAATTTTAGATTGCTTTTGCTTTGTTCTTGCTTGTTCTTCGTTTGCTTGCAGTAATTGATCTTCGTGATCAGGTCAACCGGGTTTTGGCACGGTTGATAACAACTCGGAGTTTCGTTCAGCGATTGCTTGGCGTTGGTTGTGTTTCTATCGTAACCTGGATCGTGAGGGTCATCTCCACTAATCGATAGCTATCCATCTCACCGAAAGATCGGGCCTCCGTTAAGCCTCATCAATTTACTTTTTCAGTGTTAGCCTTGTGAGGCTATTCATGTAAGGTGGGTCATAAGGTCATCTAACAATTATATTTAATTTGATGAAGTCTTTATTATTATATCGCTGAGTATGATTGTGATATTCATCTATGTTGAGCCTGTGTGTACTAGCATGATCCTAGACTATTGCGGAATACACAGAGGGTATGGATTTGCATATTCAGGTCCTGACAATTCTCCTGATGAGGGCCATGATGTAGGGAGGAAAATAGATCATCTTGCCACGATCTCAAGATGAGGAAGCCATCTCCCTAATTATGAAATTAACCACATCAAACTTCTGCCTTTGCATAATTTTTCTGATAAAGTTCCAGGTATATCCTCTAATGTCATCGAAGTTGCCATTCTTTGGGCGGATGGTAACTTGAATGATATTGTTTATCAATTGAGGTTGTGGGAGAATACCAGTCGGCTTCCCCAGTTTCCTGACTCTGGCAGCTGGATCATAAAACGTGCACTACTGTGCTAGACCAAGAGGCCTATCCTTGTGGATCTGAGGAAAACCACTATGGAAGATCCCTAGAGCATGCTCAAAATCATCTTTCAATGCAGTGTACACTTGGGATCCCGTCATCTAAGTAATGATGTTAAAGGAATCTGAAACGAAGATTGTAGCATAAAACTGTCGGATCAGATCCTCAACAAAGTTATTCTGCCTACTGACAATGTCCATTATCCCAGCCCCTTGAAACAACTCAGGAACACCATCAAATAGGGCAATTTGTAAATAAGTTCCCAGTTGATCCATTTCTGATATGCAAAGTACTTTTCTTTGTAGATTTCACAATATACTTTCTACTAAAACTTGGTATGAAATCTGTTTTCTGCGGCACTTTGTGCCTTAAGATATTCATTATGGTCATGCAAAGCAAAGTAAACATCCCTCTTTATCTATCTTAGATCACTCCAAAGTCCAAACTCCAGTTTCTGGAGGTTGAGCTTCCTCATCCTCATCCTCATTGACCTCTTTTTCTTTTTCTTCTTCTTCTTCTTCTTCTTCTTCTCCTCCTCCTCCTCCTCCTCCTCCTCCTCCCTCAGACTTCATTGTCACATCCTCTCCTTCTTCTGATTCACTTGCAATAGCTTTTCCTTTTCTTGCTTGAGAGCCACTAGCGAGCTCCATTTGCACAAGTTTTCTTACTTCTCTGTCTCTCATGCGTATGGTGAAATAGTCGTCATCACTGTCAACCTGAGGAGTTGGAACATTGTGGAGACCCGCATAATTAACCCCTGGTAACGACTATCACCTGAAGTTAACTACACGGATCTCAGCACAGGAACTAGCAAAACATGAGACTTTTCAATGCTTTATTAGTTACTATACTGTAAACAGAGTATTGTAGCAAAACAATAATTAGAGACCAACAATGGAAGCTTTATTTCATTTCCATTAGCCGCGCACGCTATCTTACATACCTTAACTTTACATGGGTTCTAATACAGCCCTAATACATCTTGTAACCTCTTAACCCCTAAAGACCTGCTCCTGCACACAGACCTCCACCCAGGCCTCGGAGGATTGTCCATGGGACTCACCTTCTAAACAAAAGGAGGATTAAGCAAGAGTGAGTACTGGGTACTCAGCAAGCAATAATAAATATGAATGCAGTAAATGAGTTTCCAAATAACCCAATTCTTATCCAACTCCTCCTGCATACCCTTCTCCTCCCAAAATACCTTTCATAACAAAATAAACTTTAGTTCTAAAGGTTGCAAGTTTTAAATTTGAAAAAGACACTACTAATAGTGAGTATGACTTCTGTAGTCTCCAATTTAAGAGACTGGCTTGAATTCAAGATTTTACCCTGTGCAGGTTTGCACCACTTTACCCACAGTGACACCCACAAGAGATGCCCCAGAACATTTATCCTATTCTGGTATTAGTTCTCCACTCTGCACCGAGTATGGGGTACACCTCCCTAGGCTACCCCACCTCTAGATATAGTTGTACCCATGCATCCTGCCAGCAGTACCCACCGGACTTCAAATATACCACCCCAACCAACTCCTTTCCAGTCCCCCTAGATCATACCGGCATTTCCCAGCACGACTATACATTCTTACCCATTGTGGAGAAACTAATACCATCCGAGGATAACTTGTTTTGACCGATTTCACACACTGTGGTTGGCACCAAATTACAGCTCATTGCCCAAAATTAGTTTGTTATTTAATCTTATATGCTAACCTATTGTAGAGGACCCCACCGGCAACCTCCTCCTCATCGACGTCCTCTACCCACCCATATTAAACATACGCCAAAGGCTCCATTCGTTGGATGAGCAAATAAATCACCAACATATCATTACCAATCCATTCATTAACCATACATATTCCCATCAAACCATCAATCCATTTCCAAACCATTCTTTCCACCCGCATCTCATTTAATACTTTCATTTGCAAAATAAAGTTTACCATGCAGTGATGATATAAAAGCAGTAAAACAATTAATAATACATGGTCAAAGGAGAATTCTTGCGTGGAATAGAATTTGAATGTTTGACCTTGCTCGAAAATGGGTTCGGGTCGATTTGAGGGTCCTGTTCGGGTCCTGAAAATTATACTACATTAATCTACGACAATTTTATTAAATATGAGTTAAAATATCCAACATTTCTATTTAAGCATTTTTTCATTTCAATAAACTGACATTCATTCTTATATGCATGCACTACACTGCTATTGATACTTCTTTTATTCTTCAAATGCAGTTACTAATACTTTTGATGCAATGCAATGTAGGTACATATTCCACTTCTCTGTCAATTCATTTCTTATTCTTCTCATTTTTATTTTCTTTCTCACTATTGTCTACTTACTTTTCTGCCTATTCTTGGTCATCTGACAGCCTCAATACTACTACCAACTTGGCCGAAGGCCTTACTGGCTGAGCTATTTGGTTACTTACCAGTTGGCCACTTGACTTATTTTGCTCTAAGTTATTTCGGCTGCCTTGGCTATTTGGCCAAAGCCTTCTTGGCTTCCTGGCCGCAGGTTAATACTACCGATTCACTTGGCTATTACTACATCAGCTGATTCTTGTTTCTTCTCCATTCGGCTGTTCTCCACCCCAAATGCTGAGCTACTCTTCCTCTCCTCTCCTACTGCCGAAGGGAAGTTACCCGGTAGCTCCTCTCCTCCCTGGCTAGTTCTTCATGTGCTGCAAAATTGGCTTAGTAATGAAATTGGCATTGCAAAGTGGTTGTGTTCATGGCATGTGCTGTGCTTTTGAATTTGCTGTTTCAGATAATTACTTGATATGCTTGTGAAAGCATGGTAATGGTTTTACTTGATTGTAACATCCCAAAAATTTGAGTTTTGGAATGTTTGAATTCAAAAATAAACCATTTGCATTTTTCTTGAATTAATCCGAGCTTAATTTGAATTTTTTGTTAAAGAAAGGATTTAATTTGACTAAACTATTCATCAAACTAAAGATTTACAATTTTAGTTGGATTCATTGTGCTCCAAGGAATTTTTCTGTATTTTTGGAGATTTTTCTGAATTTATTTGCTATTTATTTGAATTTCTTTGCTTTTATCCCGATTTCTGGAAATTTTCTTAATTGGAAAAAGGTTTTTGTTTTTCCAAAAGCCCTCGGGCCGTTTCTCCCCGCGCGCAACCAGCCGCCAGCCCGCTCCGCGTCGGCCTGCTCTGCCCCAGCCTAGCTCCAGCCTGCGCCCACGAACCCTAGCGTGCCCGCCGTCCGATCTCAATCCAGCGCATCTCGTGAGGCCGCGTAGCCATTCCATGTGAGCCGTCTGATCTACGCCCCGTGTGCGGTCCGGATTGTGACACGTCGCCCCGTCGCCGTCGTCCCGAACCATAACCCTAACACCCTCCAGATTCCGCGCGCGTCGCTGCCACCTCGACGTCCGGGTCGGGCACGCCTCCCGAGACCCTATTTAAGGCGTCGCACCCCTCCCGAGGTTCCCCTCGTGCCGCCGCTTCTTTTGCCCCCTCTCTTGCTGCTCGAGCTGCCGCCATCATCAAGAACTCGCTCGCCGGAGTGCGCCGGAGTGCGCCGTTGAGACCGAGCTCTTCCGTCGCCTTGTTCTCCGTCACCGGTCCTCCTCCGCCACTGCCGCTTGTACGCCCGAACTCGTCGCTTCATCGTCGTCTAGATCCACCTTGCCTCGCGCCCGGTCCATCGTCGTTCTGCTGATTGCCGCTGTTTCTTCTTTGCGTCCGGTGAGCTTGCGCCCCGCTGCTCGCCGTCGGTCTCTGTTGCGAATCTTGGCCGTCCGATCTGCTACGGACGCCTCAGATCTAGCCGTGTTGCAGTCGCCCACGTCTTGGCCTCCCCGCCGTCCGATCTGGCGCAACCGTGGGATGCGCGACACCTGCCCGTCGCGTCAGCGCCCTGTCAGTAGCCGCATGTGCGTTGCGTCAGTGTCAGCCGCCACGTCAGCGCTTGCGTCAGCCGCCGCGTCAACCCTAGGTCCCATGAGCCCGGTCCACCGTGGACCTTGAGCTTCTCGTGGACTCGGTCCATGCACCGAGGGTCCCACCTGTCAGCCTAATAGGATTTTCCGATTTATTTTTATTCGGGAAATTGGTTGCTGACGTCAGTGCTGCACAGTAAATCGATTTTCCAATAGAAAAATAAATCAGGAAATTCGGATTTTCTGATTTTCAGTATTTTCTCTGAATTTAATCTGTCGGAGGCCCGTTCTCGCTCATACGAACTCCGATTGAGGCGATTCAAGTTTCTAAATTTTTCTAAAATCAAGATCTATCTTCCAAAGTCATTTATTTTCAGTTTTGAGCTTGTTTAAGTCTCTGTTTTGTATTTATTTGGTTTTGTTGTTTTATATTCCGGTAGACGCTATTTCCGAGGGAGCGAACGAAGACTTCTAAGACCAAGACTCAGCACTAGATCAGCAAGGCAAGTCGTAGCCCTTAACCATATTGATCCTATGTTTACAAAAGTACTTTACTTTTATACAATTGCATGCTATTTGTGTATCAATGCTTACATTATGGAAGTAGTTATTTACCTAGTTGACATTATGCCACCTTGATTAATTGGGATGCCATGAATCCATTGTTAAACCTAGGTTGGGACATTACTAGTTGGACATAATCAGTATACCAACATTGGGTTACGTAGCTATGCTTAGACATGCTTAGTTGTACACAGGGATTCATGTCACATATTGAATAATGTTAATCTTGACTTAATGAGATATTGAATTGTGGCCGTTAGCCACTGTTGTAAAATTTGTTGTACCATGGCGGGGTTTGCCATTGATCTTGGTTGAACGAATTGTTTTTCCTCAGGCAAGTGATCGTGCAGTAAAGGGGGTGCTTTCTAGCGCATTGGGATTGGATGTCTTGCCTGAGACAACTTAAGGACTTAATCTTGTGCGCCATTAAAGTGGGCCTAACCGTACTACCACAAGTCTGGTATGGGACAGACCTAGCTGATTAATTTGCAATGTCTAGACTTGAGTACTGCCAATTGGTGGTGTGGGTTCCGGGATGGACGGGTAGATTCGCAAGGCGCAAGAGGGGACCCTAAGGGGCGAAACCTTAGCGGGCAGTACCGAGTTTAGACAGTGCATTGTAAAGGCTTTGTCATGAAATCTCTGCAACACACCAAAGGAAGTGTGTTAGTAACGTTTGCACAAATAGATGTTCATGTCTTGTGGGTAAAGTTGTACAACCTCTGCAGAGTGTAAAACTATTCAAATAGCCGCGTCCGCGGTCATGGACAAGCTCAGGAATTTCACACGGGGTATAGCGTGTTTCATAAAATGTGGAATTGTTGGGATGTAAACGGGGAGTTCACTATTGTTTTGTTGTCTAAAGTAATACTTTTGAATTTATTGGTCGATACTTGTTTTAGATGGTGTAGGGTGATGCCTCGCCATTCTGTTCATGTTGTCTACCATTGATCTACCAGTTATTTATTATATTTTCATTAATATGCTTTCAATCTATTTATTGTATTTCAATTCAATTTATTGCTTTCTGCAAATGAACCATATAGTCATCCTTGTCAAGCCGTGCATGAAAATATTGCATCAATTCCCTACGGCTTGCTGAGTACATTTTATACTCACGGCTATACGCCTTTGTTGATCAGTTGCTGAGGAAGGATCAGGAAATGCTGAATATCATGAGGAGGAATTCTATGAAGACTACGTAGATTAGGAAGGCGTTCCCCAGACGATTGCATGTGGCATGTCGAATGGCTCAAGTTATCTTTTCTGCTGCAATAGTATTTGTTTCGTAAGCCCTTAAGGCTTAATTGTGTAAACTTTGACCCTAAGGTCGTTTGCTTTATTTAATAATAATTTGATTCTTCTTAGTTAATTCGTTGTATGGAATGATATTTCATCTATGTTTCCACTGTGTGCACTAGCGTGATCCTGGACTAGTGCAGTATACACAGAGGGTTTCAGATTTGCAAATCCGGGTCCCGACAGAGATGGTATCAGAGCCATATCGACTGTAGGTCGCTATCCTAGTTAGCATGGTCTTCAAAAAAATTTTCTAAATCAAACCAACAAATTGGTACTTAATAGTTTTCGTCTCCTCTCGCCTTATTCTTAGGTTCTTATTCCTCTCCTTTGCTGAAACATTGATTTGAAATTTAAATTGATCTTATCTCATGAAACTTCTCAAAGCCTCAAGCTTTCTGCAAGGAATCAAATCAAGGGAGACGATGAATCAAGCCATCAAAGACATATCCGAGAAGACTACCATATAAGAAAGGGTTTTGGTGCTCAGTAGTTTTTGAGCATGTTATCCCCTTTTAGTTTAGTTACGTTTAGTCCGCGTATACTAGGATTTTTATTGCTTGTGTGCCTGGTATGTTGTACACTTGCCCCAAGCACAGTGTTGCAACCATACCTTTAGTTGAAAAAGCTTTATTTGCCTCTTTTATTTGAAGCCTTTTTCGGCTATGTCCTTTTGTCCCTGGGTATTACCTTCTCCCCTAGATGTCCTTACCACTTATCTATTTCTTTTCCCTCTTACCTATCAAACCCTTGGATCTACTCCAGAGTGAGTATCAACCAACTTGCCGTTATTCTGGAGCCGGTCGTAGTTTGCCAGTGGATGCCAGTGCCAGTGCCAACACCAACCCAAATCCCAATGCACCACCACCACCACCAGCAGTGATAGATCAGAACATGGGACATTTTCTGGCAGCCCAGACTCAGCTTATGAACACAATGATGCAGAACATGAACAACATGATGAATCAACAGAATTAGACTGCAGTTGCTATGGCTAACCTGTTGAACCAGCAGAACCAAGTTGCCGTTGCACCCCCTCAAGCTCGTCTCTAGTCCAAGCTAGCAGACTTCATGAGAACTCACCCGCCAACTTTTTCCAATTCTTCACAACCATTGGACGCAGATGATTGGATTCACTCCATAAAGAAGAAGCTTGCAATTGCCTATTGCACCGATCGTGAGAAGGTTCTCTACACCGCTCATCAGCTGGAGGGCACCGCCGCTAAATGGTGGGCTCAATCCTGGTTTAAAGGTGCAAGTTATTGGCAATGACTATGCAGATTTCCAACATCTGGTTGATAAAGCTATGCTTATTGAGGAATCACTCCGTGAATTGGAGGAATCCCGTAAAAGAAAGATGATGCAACATGGAGCCCATCAGAATCACCAGCAGAGAGTCAGAACCAATGCTCAACACCCTGCTCGTTTCACTCCTCCGAATGCATTCAGGACCTCTGCACCAGCACCCCGCCCAGCTCCTTTGGGCAATCGCAACCTCAGCACCAACAGCAATCTACCTCAGAGGGCCCATAATCCAGCTGCAGGAGTCACATGTTTCAGCTGCTATGAATTGGGGCACTATGCCAACAGTTGCCTAAGGAAGCAAGCGTTTGTTCCTGGAGCCTGATTGCTCCTGGCGGCTACAGCAAGCGAAGGAAAACTGTGAAGCTACAGTAAACATCATTGCTACAGCACTTTCATGAAATTACAGTACTTTGTCACAGTATTTCGTGATCACTGTTCATGCATGACTTGGTACAGTAATCGGTTTCTGCTTTTGTTTGCCCGATTTTCGGTTTAGTAGATTGAATCATTGTCTATCTTGATTCTTTGCGTTTCTTCTTGATTTGATCCATCCAAAACCTTCCTAGGGCATTAACTTAGTGTCTCTCAAAGTAAAGTTGGTTAATCTTTTGTAGATTGTGATTAATCACATAATTAGGGTTACATCAGTTCTCATCATAATCTGTCACAGTAAGCTTGAGAGGTTAATAACTTTTGATCCGTAGGTTCGATCGAGCTGATCTTTTTGGTTAGCTTTGTATTGGAATCTAGTTTCTACAGTTAAAATTTCAGGTCAATCCGATGGTTGGATCTCCAGTAATTCACGATTTACCGAACGCATCTTCTCTGTTTTGTTGAATACGAAGCAATTATTTGAGTCCGAATTGGGGTGAATTTTTAGTAGATAGAAAATTTGATTTTAGCTTCCGCGCTAGTTTAGTGTATATCGATCATACAAGTGGTATCAGAGCAAAGGTTTTTCTAATTATTCTTAACCGGTGATTAGAATTCATATCAATGGATCGTTATTCGACAAAACCTTGTGTTTTCGATGGTGTTGATTTTCAGTTTTGGAAAGCCAAGATGGAGGCGTACATCCAAGCGCAGGGCTTCGTAATTTGGGAGAATGTTTACAAGCCGTACGAAGTCCCTGAGAACGACAACGTCAACGACGCCAATCGCGCACATGTTGAAGCAAACAGCAAGGCGCGCAACTTGATCATCCAGGGCTTGGGACGCGGAGACTTCGATCGAGTGGTTCATCTTTGATCCGCATATGAGGTATGAAAATCTCTTTGTGACTATCATGAAGGATCAAAAACTGTCAAAGAGGTTCACGAAGATATATATAAGAAAGAATACATGCGATTTGAGATGAAGCCCGGTGAGTCGCTAGATGATTTCTTTGCACGTTTTAATAAAATTCTTAGTAATTTGCGTGTTGTTGGAGTTAGTTATGACGATGCTGCAAATGCTAGACGATTGCTTGGTGCATTAGACATGCCTATTTGGGAGATGAAAGTTACATCCATTAGAGAATCAACTGTCATGAGTACACTTACTTTAAATGTTCTTTTCTCTAAATTAAAAACTCATGAATTGGATGTTCTTGCTAGGAAGAATGATCACAAATCAATTGCTTTGACCTCCCAATCTAGCATGTCTCATAATAATGTTTCTTCAAGTTTTGCTTTGTCTTTCTTGTCTTCACTAACCGATGAACAGATTGAGGAATTTTCGAAAGAAGACTTGGCATCACTCTCTTCTCGTTTTAATAAAGCTTTGCAGAATGTGAGAATGAGGAAGAGAGTTGGTGGTGGCCCCCCAAGATGCTATGGGTGTGGTGATCTCAACCACATTTGTTCAAATTGTCCTAAACTTGAAGGTAAATCATCGAAGGAGGAGAAAGAGACAAAGTACAAGCATTCGTTCAATGAGAAGAAGAAAAGGAGCTTCCTAAATAGCAAAGTTGTGCATCGAGTTCTTTCAGCACTTGAACAAGTCAACTTGAGTGATGTAGACTACGAAAGCAGTGATGAAGATACAATATCCAAAGGTAAGTCGAGACAAGACTTGACGGGCTTGTGTCTCATGACAAGTATGGACAGCTCAACCGAAGATGAACTTGACAGTGAGGGAAACGAGGTAAATCCTTCTTACGATGAGCTTTCAAATGCTGTTGTTCATCTTGGTATGCTTTTAGAGAAAAGAAACAAGAAAATTAAGAAACATGATGTTTTGATTGAATCTCTTAATGCTAAAATTGCTAGACTTAAATCTTTGATTCCTGATGATGATGCTTGCAAATCATGTGACTTAATTTATTCTGAGCTTACTTCACTAAGAAATGTTCATGCTTCAACTCTTGATAAGCTTAGTAATGAAATTGGCATTGCAAAATGGTTGTGTTCATAGCATGTGCTGTTTCAGATGTTTACTTGATATGCTTGTGATAGCATGGTAATATTTTTACTTGATGCAATACGCTCATGTGAGTGATTGCATGGATTGACTTTGAGTCAAGTCGTGGACTTGTGCTCGGATTCGTTTCTTGTTTGTTCATGTGCAGGTGTTGCTCGAGGGCGGACATGGTCGATGATGGGACCAGAACTAGGTTCATGGAGGATTTGAGATTTGGGACTAGGTTCAGGGAGGAACTGAGGTCTTAGTGGTCAAGGATGTCATGCAGGACGTTCGGGCTAGAGAATGGTGCACATGGATGTTGGTTAGTCACGCGAGAGCGGCAGGTGAGCCGTACGTGTGCATGTGTGAATTTTGGGGAGTTTGCATGTATTGGGCTGTGTTGGGCCAGGTGGATATGCATGCGAACTGTTGCTCATTATAAATAGGAGAGGGAGGTCTCCTGTTTAGGTGGGAGCTAGGTATTAGGGTTTGTACTCTTTTGTTTGGAGTACTGTAACCAGACTAGACAAAAGAAATAAAAATTACTTGCGGCCAGAGAGTATTTTCTTGCGCCTGGTTTTGGTCTTGCGCAATCAGGAGATTTTCTTGCGCCAAGGCTAGTGTCCATTGTGCCTGAAGGTCTTCACGGCCAGAGCGTTTGTTCCTGGCGCCTGATTGCTCCTAGCGGCTACAGCAAGCGAAAGAAAACCATGAGGCTACAGTAAACATTGTTGCTAAAGCACTTTCGTGAAATTATAGTACTTTGTCACAGTATTTTGTGATCACTATTCATGCATGACTCGGTACAGTAATCGGTTTATGCTTTTGTTTGCCCGGTTTTCGGTTTAGTAGATTGAATCATTGTCTATCTTGATTCTTTGAGTTTCTTCTTGATTTGATCCATTCAAAACCTTACTAGGGCATTAACTTAGTGTCTCTCAAAGTTTCGTTGGTTAATACTTTGTAGATTGTGCTTAATCACGGAATTATGGTTAGGTCAGTTCTCGTCATAATCTATCACATTAAGCTTGCGAGGTTAATAACTTTTGATCCGTAGGTCCGATCGAGCTGATTCATTTTTGTTTCGATTTTTGTTGGAATCTAGTTTCTACAGTTAAAATTGCAGGTCAATCCGTTGGTTGGATCTCCAGTAATTCGCGATTTACTGAATGCATTTACTCTGTTTTGTTGAATACGAAGCAATTATTTGAGTCCGAATTGGGGTGAATTTATAGTAGATCAAAATTTTGATTTTGGCTTCCGCGCAATCATTCACCCCCTATGATTGCTAGTTTAGTATATATCGATCCTACACTTCTACTCTCTTACTCATGCCACTTACTGCCATCACAAGGGTCTGCACACTTGATTTACTTATGCAATGAACTAGCTAATGAATGTTTATGCTTCCTAATGCATAATTTCTACTAATGATAATGCTAATGGAATGCTTATGCTTAATTAATAATTCCTAATACATGCTTAGTACTACTGATGGTGCTAATGATATTATTATGCTTAATGATGTATGGATGATGGAGGGGATTAGGGGAGGGTCCTCACAACACCTGTACTCCTTGTTGACTTGCGAATTAAGCCACCTCCACGAGGAGCACGGGGGATAGAGGGATTCTTAGACCTTGGCATTTCGACTAAAACACAAGGAAATAGACATGATAAGCATGGATAGATAAGAAAAAGAATATTGCACTCTAGAGTTTTATGAGAATGTGACAACTCAATCCTTTGAAGTTTTGCTAACAAAGAAATATCGGCAATACCGCTCAACACATGTCGGTAGTGCCAAGGTTCAGTACTAGCACAACTATAGACGGTAGTGCCGATCCTCGGAGCTACCGATGTGAAAACTGCGGTAGTTTTGAAATTTCTAAAATCGTGATGCTCGATTAGTGGAAATGAATAAAAAGACTAGATTGGTCTAAAATTGGTTCTTGGAGATGTTCTTAGAGAAATCAATCTACCCTTTTTACCATTTGATTTTAACATGCATCAAGATTTAAGCTACATTTTCATGAAACCCTATAATGAATAGAAGATGACCTAGAGAGTGAGATGGGATAAGGAAAAATGAGAACGAAGGTCACTTTGGAGGAGGGACGCTAGAGGAAAAAGTTGACTCCAAGATCTACAAATTTTGATGGAGATTTGGGTGTGTTTGGATTTGGTGGCGCACGGGTGAGAGAGAGAGGAAGAGAAAAAAGAAAGGGAAGGAGTCAAGTACAACTGAGTGAGGAGAGATAGGGAGAGGTTGCTTGGCTGCCAGAGAAATGGCTCGAACCGGCCCCTAACCAACAGATGTGGTACTACCGCTCTTATAGAATTGGTAGTGCTCACATCTGGAGCTACCAAGCACAAGGCACTGGTATTGCCAACGTATGTTGTAACATCCAGAGACGGCAGAGCAAATAGTTGCAAATAGCTCATATGCACTTAAATAATAGTGATTAACTTATATGAGTATTTCCAAATGGCCAAACCTTCAAGAACGCAAATCTAAAATAGTTTTTATTCAAGATAGGCTTTGGGAGCTTTGAAAGCAACTTTTGAAACAAAGGAGTCTAAATAACTTAGGAACAATTTGATTGGATTGTTTGAGTAAAACAAATACTTTTAGGAGACTAGAAATGTTAAGATTCTAGTTCCAAAAGCGATAACTCACAAAGTGCATTAATTAGGTCAATATAGACCAAATTTTGGATTTTGAGGATGTTGAAAGGAGTTCTTTGCTCAACCAGATTTTCCATCCATAAAATTGGCATTGGAGCTTGTCGATGTCTAAGACCTAAGGTCCCTTAATTATGAAAATATGATTTTGGGCTCCTAGTAAACAAGATAAGAAAAATAATATACAGGGATTGCTTCTTTATTGGCCAAGTGGCTCTATAGAGTACACAAATTACACAATGATTGTGAATGCTCTCAGATCTCTATTGCTTATTCTGATTGCGAATTTTCTTCAACAGTATGGATCGGCCCCCTATTTATATTTGTTGAAGAGGCAGCATTTGTTCTCCATAGGGGTGTCGTATAACTGAGAGGTATCTCCCTGTTAAATGGTGTCTTCTTGTCAAAGAATGCCTTTTCTAGAGATAACTTTCGAGTAGTTATTCATACCTATCAGATAACTGCCCGTATGGAGACATGTGTGGGGCTAACCGCTTGTCCCGGACCAATTCACTGAACGGAGTGACTATTTCACTGGTAGGGGATGACCAATGTGAAGCAAAGTTATTGACCACCTTAACTGAACTAGTCGAAGACTTAACCGTTCGGATAAGGGTGAGCTTCATTCTATACATTATGGGCTTTATGTATTGTAGACCCATTAATGGAGTGTAGTCATGAATAATTGAGGGCCCAAATAAATGATAGACTTTTAATCCTCGTTAGATGTGCCTTCATGTGAGAGAAGAGGGGCATCCTTCGCTCTTGCCTTCTCCTCAACATCGAGAGATGCGATCAATTTCTCAACGGTCATAATCTCCCTCTTATGCTTCAAAGTTGTGGCAAAGTTCCTCTAAGAGGGAGGCAACTTGGCAATTACGCCACTAGCCACAAACTTATTTGGAAGAGCGCAATCAAAGTGCTTGAGGTCCCCACCAGGAGTTAGAGCTCATGAGTTTGTTCCACTACAAAACGGTTATCCGCCATTCTGAAGTCATGGTACTACTCATTCACATATAGCTCATGTCCAGCGTCCGACACCGCATAGTTGAGGTCCAGGGCCTCCCACAGATCTACAGCACTAGTAAGGTGCATGTACACGTCATACAATTAGTCTGAGAGGAGAGACAACAGGCAGGCGAGACAAGTGTCATTGCTCATCTCATAATTACGCTACTGTTTAGCAGGGAGGGGCCTCAGGGGGCTATCACCCACCATAGGTTCATCGACATGAGCCAAAATTTGGTTCGTGTGTGCCACCTCTTGGAGTCCTCTCCTCCGAACCTCTCAGGTTTCATTACATCAGATGGTTGTGTCATATCAGGTTTCTGGATTGTTGGAAAATTAACATGATATAGCATTAATTTGATTCCATAGTTACGCAATAAGAACAAGAAGTTAAACATTGCGTCTACTACATGATTACTAGCAACCAATAGATATTCAAAGAATACAAAACATGCTAGTAAGGAAGACATACTTACACATGCTAGATAGCTCAACTAATACATAGATGTAAACAATACTATCATAGCAGCATTCATTCTCATCAAATCTAATAACAAAATGTCTCTTCGACCAACAAATAGTCGGTTCAATGCACTTACTAAGGGCTTGATGAAAAATTGGAAACTGCGTAGGAACAACGCATCGATCGTTGCATGGTAGGATGTTTCCCAGAATCCTAATTGTCAGTCTCCCATGCAGATTGTCAAGTGGCCTGTGTCGGATTAGAGACACTGCTCTCCCTCACACCCATTGCATGACGAGCGAAGCGATAGAATGTCTTTGGTGGCAGCAAGCACAGAGGAAGCAGGGAGCGCTGGAGGAGACCTAGATTGGTTCTCTGTTGCTTTTTTCTTCACGAACATGGACATCTCCCTTAAGAAAGCACGAACCACCAAAACCGCCTCGCGATAGCATAGATCGAACTGCCATGATTCTAGAAACCGCCTCCCAGAATCTCGCATTGCGGGTGAATGGACCAACAGCACGAGGACGTGTGTCTCGCTGAGTTAGCGGTGCCATATCGGCAGTCAAGGTGTAAGGTGATGTAGCACCATCGGTACACGTGGCAAAAGGTTATCTACACTTAGCACGTCTTGGTCGCAGTCGCGTGTCGTAGCAAGTCACGTGATAAACACGTGAAATACGCGATACATGCGTGCGTACATAGCCTAACATAACCAACCATATATGCCTCTAACCTTACTACCAATTTATGCTAGAGTCTATACAAGAGCTCCCCTTATAAATTGTTTTCCACCACCTAGCTAAGTAATAAGGTACTAAAGTCCTACATCCTCAACTCAACACCCATTTGACTTTTTTCATTGAATTAATTTTGACACATTTTACCCCTCCCAAAAGAATAAAAAGAAATTTGCTGTCCTATCGTCACTGCTGTTGACAGGAAATCGACTGTCATCACCATCGCTAACTGCCTGCCATCCATGGGAGAGGAAAAATAGAGAAAGGAGATGGGTAGAGGATTAGGGTATAAAGTATGAGGGTATTTTGGGCATTTTCTGAAATTTTACAATGGCAGTGGTATAAAAACCCCATTCTCCACCTTTGAGATGGCGGCACAACAGGAAAAATTCAGAAAATGTCACTCTATTCGTTGATATTTCAGAAAATACTACTCGTTATCTCAATAACATGTAGCATCTGAAGTGCCAATGAATAGAGTAGTAGATCATGAATTCCCCTGCACAACAATTAGTAATTTGTAACGGTAAATCACACACATTTGTAATGGCAAATATGCAATTATTCCGTTCGGGTTGCCTCCACACTCTTTTGTCATTACCTAACCAGGATGCGACACTCCTGGAGATAAAGCAAGCGTAGGAACAACAATTTTGGCGGTTCAAACCACCATGGCAACCGACGAGGTCGTCTGATGCGCCATGACACTACGGCTTGCTTCAATTGGGTTTGGAATCGATTCAGTGGGGCCGGACCAACTATGTTTCAGGATTGCTCGGGAGGGGCACAAATGTCCATTCTAAAATACAAATTCCAACAGAAGCAGCGTATTCGCATTAAATGGGGGTATATTGAGTCCAATGGCATTCTTTGGGAGTATTTACAGCTTTGGGGTGTCATTCTCCAAAGCATGACGATTGCAATATCATTTATCCAATCTAACAATCTTGCTTATTAAAACATAGGTAGAGATTGCTAGAGATCAAATCAATCAATATATGGCACTCCTAAAATGTTCTTCATTTGCTTCCATGTTAATTTGTTGCAATAACATGGACAAAATCTAATGATCCCACCGAACAATTAAGATTGGGAGTTTCATTGTAATGTAACTTGTTCCTACTAAATGTTTTTCCCTTTCTTTTGAGTGGAAAAATACTCTCCCTATAATCCCATCTGACTGAATAAATATCTCTTTCAAGTAGTTTTAAGTACAAAAAAGTGGTGAAATGCAAATAATAAAAACATATAGTTTTACTTAAATACGGTTCGAAAAAAATATAATACAAGAATTGCAAATAAGCACAGAAAAGAACTGGAGGGAAGATTTTTTTTTTCTTTCAGTAAGTCATTTCTATGGCCTACAACTTGTGCCTAACTTGCAAGGAAACAGTTGTTATGGTGGATACGATGGTTATTTCTCGTCCATTCGGTTCATTTGTTGGTTTTAGATTTGATCTCGTGAACACTTCGGTAATCCGTAGACGACAAAGTTGAGGAGGAGGCAACAAATTAACTTGTTCTAGGAACAAATTAATTAACAATTTTTCTTGCGTAGACTCCCCATTTGCCAAATCAACTATACGTTTTTTTGAAAGAAAGGGACTGGTTTCCTTTGTTGTGCTACTCTTGCCTGCAGCATTCATGGCCTCGTATCTATGTTTCTTGTCTTCTTGAGTTTTTAGTCCAACATGCATGTATATACACGTTGGATCACCGTACCGTGGATAAGTTTAAGAGGATTCAGCTCTGTTACTTTACAGAAAACTTTCTTGAAAGCTACCAATATTGTACCAAGTTTGCAAAGGAAGCTAGGTAGCCTAGAGGTCGGTCGAGTCAAGCACTGAGATGACATAAAGCTTGCATCTTTGTCTACCATCTTTCTACTGGCACACAAGAGAAGAATTTAAAGGAACAACGATCACAGACAACGCTTCGAAATTTCCTTTTTAAATTTTTTTCGACACCCACCGAAATCACTGAAATTCAGTAATTTCGGTGGAATTTTGGACGAAATTATTCTCCAAAATTTTGAATTTTTGTACAAATTTTGACAGAAATTTGAATTTTTGAACAAAATTAAATGAACCCACCGAAGAGTAACAGGGTAAATGTATTTTGGGACCCCACCGAAAGGACCGAATTTCAAATTCAGTGAAAGTTCAGTGAAATTTCAAACCCTGATCGCAGGTATATAGGAAATGTAAATGATTTAGATCTACTAAAGTTTGGTGTCGGAGGATAGGATAGTGCTGGAGGGCGTTAAAGGGGAGAGGCGACGGAGTTGGGAGGAGGAAGGGATGAAAAGGAGAGCGAGGCGGCGCAAATTCTACAAGAGATGAGTTGCAGAAGCCCCTTGTTGCTTGGGTTGTTCTTTCTTTCCATTTGTTCTAGCGAAAGGTGAACGTCCTTCCAACTAGACTGTCCACTGACGTATACTATTGCAAGAGAGGAGAGACCATTTGTCATTCTTTATCTGGCAAGCTTCTGCAGACAACATATAGGCGAGAGCATGCTCAGAGCACGACATTAGCTTCTGACCTTCTCAGAGACATGACAGTATTAGGCCATCTTCAATGCTATGTCTCAGTTATGTCTAAATCGAGACTACTTTCTTTTCTGGGGAGGACATGTTCACTTCATATTCGAACATGTACTCTACATTGACTGCATGTAGTCAAAAACATTTTCAGTTTCTAGTTCGCTCACTGTTTGTAACTCAAAACAGAGTAAACTGCCTGCACCACGGAACAAACTAGCCCGATGGCAGCCGCCACGAGCCCAACCGCCAGCCACGGGTTGCCGAAGTACTTATGCCACAGCCACGCCGCCCACCGCCGCGGGCGGCTCCGGAACCGCTTCTCCAGCGCCTGGCATACCGGCCTCAGGTAGTTGCTGCCAGGGTCGTCCGAGTCGAACACGATCCCCTTGCAGAGGTCGGTGAAGTAGCCGGCGACCTCGCCGTGGTTGCCGAGGCCGTGAACGATGACCCCTCTCCTAGACAGGAGCTCCATGTCCCTCGCCGTGCACGCGACCTGCGACATGAAGACGCAGTACGCCGTGACGTGGCTCCCGGCCGCCTCCGGGTTGCGCTGCTCCAGCGCCATGAGGTTGCGCAGCAGCCGCCACGTCTCGCTGTCGATGTTGAGGACGGGAACCTCTAGCGTGGCGCCGCCACTAGACAGTTTCACGTCGAGGATGCTGCGCACAACCCCCTTGGTGCTGATGGCCCGACTCTTGAACTTCACGCCCGCGAAGTGGTACTCCGTCGCCGTGCGCCACCGGCCCACCGGCTTGCCGGCGGTGCCACTACCACCCGTCGTCAACAAGTTTACATTAGGCTTCAAGTGCATATGCAGCAGGTGCAGAAGATTGCCTGGCCTCAGGCGCGCCACCACGGCTGGTGTTGCCACCGAGTACTGTTGCCTGCACAAGAGCTCCCGGACATACCTCGCTATCCCGTCAACCGCAGGAACGTTGCCGTCCAAAATGGTTAGCTGGTGGATCTTCTCGACGACGAAAAACGGTATCTGGTTCTCCGCAAGGTAGAACACATCGCGCACCACCGCGACAGCTTCATGCTTGTCGCCGCTGCCTGCCGCCGACAGCGACGGCATGCTGCTGTACCCTCCCAGTCCCAGCACGTGGCCGTTGGTCGTCGCCGCACCGTTTCCGCGTCGTTCGTAGACGTCGCCGAACCGGACGAGTATGTAGCAGCCGTCGAGCAGTAACATGCGCACGAACTCCTTGCTCGTCATGCCATCAAAACTGTGGGCGTAGCAGCTCCTAGCGCGGCCCTCGAGGCGTGCCAGCTCGGTGAGGTAGACCTCCATCGTCATACAGTGATTCGCCGCCGAGAGGACGACGTCGAGGCTTCTTATCTTGTCGGCGTCCCTCGCGTGCTGTGGGATCATCCGGTGGTACGGCCCGACGGAGACGTAGTGCGGGTCATACTCGACCGGGTCGATGTTGCGTGTGAGTTCGGCGACCTTGCCGATGATGATGCACGGAGGAGGACCGCCGCCGATTTGAACGCTAGAGGAGTTCACGTTGGCAAGTTCTTCCCTGAGTTCTTGGGCCAAGGAAGCCATGTCTACAGCGTAGTCTGGAATTGATCAGTCAACATCAAAGTGAGATTAGTCAGCAATATTTCCGAATCTATTTGGAAGACAAAATCGAGCTGATCGACCCAAGGATGACTTTCTTGGAACCTTGCTGATCCATTTGTTCACAAGTTGCCTTCCTTGGACGCTCTGCTCAGCCTGCTGCCTTGCACTCCTGCAGAGCAGATGCCCTCAAGGCTCTGACTGACACTCCGTTCATGGTCCAACATATATGTACACATGAAGCAACAAGGCACCTGCATAATAATAATTCTTCCTCCTACTTTTCCACTCCATTCTCGATAAGATCAGAAGATTCACGCGCAGGTATTGACACACTTCGCAAAAGGAAGCTCGAGCTTACAAGTCCGTCAAGCACCAAGAGGAAAGTCTGCATTTTTCCTCTTATATTCTGAGACAGCATCCGAAAAGTAGAAAGCTACAATTCTCACTTTATACTCGGAAGGTTGGGTGACTGCGTCACCTACAGGAAAGAATCCGAATCATTATTTAGTGGTGCTAACATTTGGCTTGCTTGCAAAATGTGAAGTGCATTATGTCCGAAATCCGAATTTGTCCAGCTATATATATGTCGCTTAATTAGTTCGCTGAGCTTGATTCAATCCTATGTGCTTATTAGGTCCACCTAAAAATCAGCAACAAAAATTAAACCGTCGGATATAGAGGATCACGAACTTTTCTGTCGAATTTTTCATGCAAGGCACTGGACAAGTTAGTGGTTAGTAATTCGGAGCAATGAATAGTTGAAAACTAGAGCCTCGACTTGCTTTGAAGTTTGTGATTTTCAGTTTTTCAGGAGAGCATTGTATCACTTCTTTTAGAAAAACGAGATTTAAGCAAATTCAATTACCTGAAGTTAAATTAAAATCCACTCAAATGACTTGTGTTGCAACTCACACAAATGTACTAGTCCCAGAAATATTATTACTTTGTGATAGTCAAAACAGGGGCTGTTAACCCATCACATGAATGATTTTTTCATCAAAATCAAGTTTTTGGACCACTGGATCTAGATCTAGTGGCCATCCTCCTCCACTATAAACTCCACCCGTAACCTTATCTGCCTTCCTTCCTCACCTGCCACTGCCCCCCCCCCCCCCACACCCTCTCCACGCGCTGCTGCCAACCACCTTTGTAACATCCCAAAATTTGCTTTTATTGGATTTGATATGATCATCCTTTATAATGGATTTTTCTGAGATTTTATTCAATTCATTTTGAATTTGTTAAAATAAGCCTTGTGCTATCTTCTACTTATTTAGTGAAAAGTGTTGATGATATTTTGTTGGAAATATTTTATTTGAGTTATAAATGTCTTAAAGTATTTTCTGGAATTTTTCTAGATTTTTCCTAGTATTCTTCCTAATTATTTATGATTTGTTTATTTATCTGAATTGTTTTTATTCAGAAAAGATTTAAAAATCGTTGTACTGTGTTTGGGCCGAATCCCTCCGGTCCAGCCTGTTTCCTCGCGCTAACAACCCAGTCAGCCGGCCCGTCTTCCGCGTAGCCCGCGTCCTCTCGCGCTGTGCGCCGTCGAATCAAGATCGATCGGTGCCGGTTGAGCCGCGTTGTTTTAGGAAAGGATAGATCATATCTGTTGGATTTGGAAGGGGCGGATCCGATCTAGCCGCGTCAGCATGGATCGCAGCCGTTCGTCTGCCATCGGACGGTTGTCCGTTGTCGTGTTCGCGTGGATCTTGGAATCCGTTGCCGTTGCGCCGCCGCCGCCGCCCGGTAGGATCTAGGTTTTTCTTTTGTGCGCGTTTGCCGAGACTATAAAAGAGGAGGCGGGTACCCCCAAGGTTCGCCTTTGTGCGCCGTAGCTTTTGGTCGAAGCCGTTTCGCAAGAGCCACCGTAGAACGTGCCCAGGGGCTAGCTGTGGTTTGCCGTTGCGTCGACGCTCGTTTCTTGCCGTTGTGCTTCCATCAAGCCGTTGTTCGCCACTGGGATGCCAGATTTGGGATCTCTGTGTCAAGATGCATCGGACCGGGGAGGTATCGTCGCCGTTTCTTCGCTGCAACGCCGTCGCCAAGGTCATCGTCTTCGTCATTGGTGGAAGTACACGGCCGCGTCGCCATCATCGTCGGGAGAAGCTTTCAATCGTCGGATCAGAAGCGAACATCGGAGATCATGCCACATCGTCGCATCTGCAGTAAACCTCTCTGGTAAGCGCTGATCGTTAGATCAGAGTAGACGCACGGATTTAGCCACGTAACCCTAGATTCGTAGCCGTTAGATTAGCTCTGTGCGGTTGGATTTGTGCCGCAGGGAGGAACCAATCGGGTTGCGACGTGTGTGGGGCGGGTGCTCTGAAGCATTGTGCGCCGGGTGCATGGTGGACTAGTGCTGTGCCGTGGATACGGTCTGTGGACCGAGCGACGTGGTGCAATCTAATGGATCCACATGTCGCGATGATGTCACGCTGACATCAGTTGGTCCACGAGCACAGTACCTCGAGTCCACGGTGGACCAGCGAAGTTTCGTGGACCTAGTCCATGCACCGAAGCCACGTGTCAGCCTCTGGTTGGTACACGTCTCGCTTGCACAATAATGCGGTTTTTCTTTATAAAGATAATTTGGGAAATTCGGAATTTCTTTTATCTGTATGTCCAGAATTTATTCAAACTTTGAATAGCATATCTTTTGCATTTGAACTCGAATTTGGGTGATTCAAATTTCTAAAAATTTGTAAAATTGAGATCTATTTAATAGTGAATTTTATTTGATTTTTGGAGTGTGTTTTCTCTCTATTTTGGTATTTATTTGCTATATTTGTCTTGATTCGCGTAGACGTTGAATTGCTCGGTGTTCCGGAGAAGTCATCACTTGAAGACCCAAGTTCAGAGCAAGATCAGAACCTATTCCAAGGCAAGTTGTACTTTGATCATGTTGAACCCATGTTTAGAAAATTTCTATATTGTTTTACCCTATTGCATATTATTTCAAGTATACAATTGTTTCAATTTAAATTGGGACTTAGCTAATCTACCAATTTGATCTATACCCTATCTTGTCATTTGTATGCCATGATCTATTGTCACCCTAGATTGGTTTACTAGAGTTGGTTGGTATTGAAATCAACATGGGAAGGTTAGAACGTCATAGTTGCTTAGCCATGCCATGTCATCACATGTACTTGAATCATCCATGTTTAATCTTGACTAATGGAATATGGAACAATGATATGAACTTATGTGTCATGTGAGATCACAAAATGAGATTGAGTTGTAGTGGTGAGTCATGTCACGCAACGATGTTGAATTGTTGATGGCACGTGGTGCTTGGTAATCACTTAGATTGGGGAAAGTGGCAAGGGGCAAGTATGCCAATGTGGACTTGATGGGCAGGGGGTATGTGGAAGTCTTTCTTCGATCATCTTAAGGACTTAACCTTGCAAGTCTTTGACCTGAGTCAATCATGCAACCACATGTCTGGTATGAGACAGCCTAGCCGATTAATTTGCAATGTCTTAGCTTTGGTACTACCATCGGTGGTGTGAGTTCCGGGTTCACGGATCAACTCACATGGCGCAAGAGGGGGGCCCTGTTGTGGCGGTTTAACCCTTCAGTGTTGAAACCTCAGCGGGTAGTACTGGGTTAAGCCAGTGCATTGTAAAGGCTTTGTCATGATCTCTCTGCCGACCCACCAAAGGAAGTGTGTCAATAGCTTGGCAACAAGAGACGATCATGTCGTGTGGGTAAAGTGCATAACCTCTGCAAAGTGTAAATCTATTCGAATAGCCGTGCTCGCGGTATTGAGCAATGCTCGGGAATTACAGTTAAGGGTTAGTTTAATTAAATGGAAAACTTGGTTGGGATGGCAGGATTGCCATGTGGAAGGTTGAAACTTGACTTAGGATTGGAAACTTGGTTTTCTTGAGAAATACTGAATCTATCTATTACTGTTATTTGTTTTACAGCCTTTACAATCTATCTATTTTATTTGTTCATAAATGCTGCTTATTGCAAAATAGCCATAATAGCCTTTTCCATTGGAATAAGCCTTGCATATACTTACATAGAATTGCATTCTGTGCACAACTTGTGGAGTGCTTTAAGTACTCACCCTTGCCCACAACAACATCATTAGTTGAGGAGTCTACATCCATGCTGGAGAAGGAATATCAGGAGGAGACATATTTAGGGTTCAAGCCTTGTCAGTTGCTTGTGGTATACTAAAGGGTTGTCTACGTTTTCATTCCGCTGCAGTTTAATTTGTTGTTCGGCCCTGTGAGGCATAATCATGTAAGTTGACCTTAAGATCATTCAACAGGTATTAATTAATATAAGATGTCTCTCTTAATGTTCTGCTGTGTATGATTGTGATATTTACCGATGTTGAGCTTGTGTGCACTAGCGTGATCCTGGACTAGTGCAGTATACACAAAGGGTCTGGATTTGCATATTCGGGTCCCGACAGAGGTGATATCAGAGCCGTACTGACTGCAGGCCTTGACCCTAGATAGTCTGGTCGTCTCTATAGGACCTTCAAAATTATTTTCTAAAGGAAAGAATTAACTTGGAAGAATAATATGTTCTTGACTTTTCTCTCTTCCCTAACACTGTGAAGCAATCAAGCAGATGGTTCAGATTAGAGGTAGCAACGGAGTAAGTGGAAATCGTAATCAACTCAGTGAGGATCTCAATAATGGATCGGTTTCTCAATCGTCAGTACAAATGGATGTTCAGAGTTTCAGAGAGTTCTTGGCTGCTCAGACTCAATTGATGCATGCGATGACGAAGCAAATGCAGAATATGACCGACCAAGCCAATATCAACAATATGTCTCAAACTGTTACCATTGATCCCTGTTCCAACTCAAGGTTATCAAAATTCATAAGGACTCGTCCGCCGACTTTTTCTGGGAATGTTTCACCATCGAAAGCTGATGATTGGATCAATACTATTGAGAGGAAGCTACTCATTGCTCAGTGTAAAGATGATGAGAAGGTCCTGTATACTTCTTATCTGCTAGAAGGAATTTCTGCTGAATGTTGGAAGGAATATTGTGCTATCCATGAAGCCTCGCAGAATATCACTTGGAGTGAGTTTGTTACTATTTTTCGTTATCTCTTCGCTCCACCAAAAGACAGTGTGATCAGGACATATTCATAGAAGAATGCTACCCCTGCACCTTGTTCGATATCTAAAAGATGTTCCTTGAAGTGCTGTCAACCAGACAAGTCAGAAGATCGTGCGTGCAATCGTTGTGGAGAAATAGGACATACCTCTAATGAGCATGCAATCAATTGCTCCAGCTGTGAAGGAAGTCATCCTCTTGGAGAGTGTCCTATGAGCAACATCACATGTTACCTTTGTGAAGGTCAAAATCATTGCCCAGCTCAATGTTCCTTGGATCCAATAGTTGCTGCTATGACCAAGCATCAGCAAAAGGACCTTCGAGTCATAGTTGCTCAAGAACTGTCAGAAGGAGGTGGAATGTCAGCTGCACAGGTGATGCCGTTTGAAGAACTAAAGAAGTAGCACTTTGATCTTGTTAACCCTCATCAAGAAAGCAGTAATTGGCAATTCCCAACAGCATGTTTCTTGTGTGATGAAGAAGGTCATTGGTCTCGGGAATGCCCTATGAAGCAACCAACCTTTAATTGCAAGAAAGACAATAATGAGCATACAATTGCAACCAACGAAGCACAACAAGGGTCACGTATGTGCTACAGATGTCTCGAGAAAGGTCACAATTATATCAATGTCCACAAAGAAGACAAGCATCTCCTACAATCATGATCATTCCGGAAGTTACCTCAGTTAAATACATAACGCCAAGGAGTGGTGAAGTTACAAGAGAAGTTTGCCTAGAGAACCAGTTGAAGAAAAGACATCTGAGTGAAGACACTACCTCGGTCAATAAATGCTCAAGAAGGAAGAAAGTTGGCCCTAAGCTCTGCTATACCTACGACAGCCCGGGCATTTTGCCAACAACTGCCCTCAGAAGAAAGCGACCATGCCGGTTCAAGTCAATCTCAACCCTGCCCCAGACAAAACATTAGCGCCAATGCCAATTGAGGAAGTTTAGATTAATGATTTTACCCTGTGCAAGTCTCATATCTTCAACTGTAAAGGAGAGTGATTAGTGATGAATTCCATGTAAAGATGTCCTTAATAGAGAAATAAAGTAGAGATGAGTGATATGCTGGTATGTGAAATGTTCGAATAAAAGTATTGATGGTAAATGAATGGTCAGATGTCTCCTTAAGTATTCGCTATGTTGATGGATCACCTGGAAGTGATGCGTGTGTAATGATAGTCAGTTCAGTGGTGTTCATGATGCTTGTCAGCCCCAAAAGAATTGCCGTTGCCAGATAGTACAGTATTGCTTGATCTAACCTAGAATGTTATGGAGTTAAGTTGCTTGTTATTGGAGAAAAGTCCCTAGCGAACCATATTGGATACCAGAATCTAGATGCTACTCTTGAAATGGACTGGTCATCCAGACATAAGGCTGTCTTGGAGTTTTGTCGAAGAGTTGTCAGCTAAAAGCCCTGAAAGCGGATAATGGAATTTCAAGTGATGTAGATCATGATGGTCAGTTGATGGTAAACAGTGTGGAAGTTGCCAGCCTAGAAGATGTGCCAGTTGTTGGAGAATATTCGGATATGTTTTCCGAGGATTTGTCTAGTATGCTGCCAGATCGAGAGATCAAGTTTGTTATTGAGTTAGTGCCTATTACAACGCCAAAAGTGATGAGATCTTATCGAAAGCCTACAGATGAGCTAGTCGAGATGAAGAAGCAGATTGAAGAGTTGTTAGAAAAATGTTTCGTCAGAACCAGTTTGTCACCCTATGGAGCGCCTGTTTTGTTTGAAAGATGAAAGCTGAAGGATGTGTATCGACCATGGAGCATTTAACGAAGTGGCAATTAAAGAATAAGTACCCATTGCCAGGATCAATGATTTGTCTTATCAGTTAAGAGGAGCTAGAGTTTTCTCTAAGATAGATCATCGATCGAGTTATCATTAATTAAAGATTCGTGCAAAGAATGTTCTTAAGTCAGTGTTTTTTTCGCGATTTGGACAATATGAGTTTACGGTTGTGTCTGCTAGAATGATCAATGCCATTACATAATTTTTGAACATGATGAAGGATGTTTCATGGAATAGTTGAAAAAGCTGTGGTTGTGCACATAGATGACATTCTTGTTTACTTCAAGTCAAGGGAAGAGCATGTAAAATATTTGAGATTGGTTTTGGAAAGACTGCAAGAGCAACAACTGTATGCTAAGTTCAGTAAGTATGACTTTTGGAAGGAGAAAGCTGAATTTCTTGGCCATGTAATGACTACCAAAGGAGTTGTCGTTGATCCAAACAAAGTGAAAGTAGTGTTGCATTGGAAGCAACAAAAAGTCTTGTTACCCAGATCCGTAGTTTTCTAGGAATGGCAGGATATTACTCTCGGTTCATAGAAGGATTTTTGATGATTGCTAGACCACTTATGCAATTGTTGAAGGAGAAGAAGTTTCCATGGACGCCCAAGTGCGAAAAGAGTTTTATGGAGTTAAAGAAGCGTCTGATGATAGCACCTGTGTTAGTGTTGCCGAATGTGTAGAGCAGTCTTGATATATATTGTAATGCTTTCAGACAAGGTCTTGGTTGTGAGTTGATGCAACATGGTAAGGTCGCTGCTTGTGAGTCAAGGCAGTTGAGGCCACATGAGAAGAATTATTTGATGTATGATTTGGAGTTAGCTGCTGTAGTGTATGCTTTGAAGTTGTGGCAACATTATCTCATTGTTAATTGATGTGAAATATATACAGATCACCAGAGTTTAAGATATATCTTTACCCAGTCAGTTTCAGTTGAGGCAGAGGAGATGGCAGAAGTCAATTGAGGATTATAATGTGGGAATCTATTATCATCTGAGCATGGCTAATGTAGTAGCCGATGTTTTGAGTCGTAAGAGGCATAGTGCAAATACATTTGTTCAATGATCAACCTGAGTTATGCAAAGAATTTAGAAGCTAAAGTTGAAGGTTGTCCCACAAGGATTTTTAGTTGCTTTGGAAGTGAATCCAACACTAGAAGATCAGATCAGTGATGGTTAGAAGGATAACAAAAATACTAGCAGAATCAAGTCAAAGAAAGATGAAGGCTTAGTTGAGGATTTAACTGTGGATGAGCAAGGTACTACGTGGTTTAAAGGTCGAATCTGTATACCAAACAAGGAGTTTAAGCAGTTGATTTTGGAAGAAGTTCATGATTTCAAGTATTTGATTCATCTGAAAAGTGCTAAGATATATTAAGATCTTAAGGAAAGATTTTAGTGACCTAAGATGAAGAGTGAAGTTGTTGAAAATGTTGCTTTGTGTGATGTGTGTTAGAGAATAAAGGCAATGCGTCAGATACCAGCAAGTTTGTTACAACCGGTGCAGATTTCTGAGTGGAAGTAAGAGGCAAACCAGTAATAAGATCCATAGCACTGAGAATTTGCAGAGAACCCTGAAGGGATATGGTTCCGTTTGGGTCATCGTTGATCGTTGGACCGAAGTGGCTCACTTTATACCCGTGAAGACTACCTATTCAGGAGATTGCTTGGCAGAGTTGTGTATGTCAAGGATTGTGTGTTTGCATGGTGTGCCTAAAGAGTTTATGTCAGATAGAGATACTCAATTGACCTCGAGATTTTGGAATAAGCTGCATGAAGCAATGGGCACTCGCTTGAATTTTAGTACAATGTATCATCCACAGACAGATGGTCAGACCGAAAGAGTTAATAAAGATTTCTGAGGATATGTTAAGAGCCTGTGCATTGGCTTATGCTACATCATGGGATAAGTGTTTGCCATATGCAGATTTAGCTATAACAACAGTTATCAGGCTAGTTTGCAAATATCACTATTTGAGGCTTTGTATGGTCATGCCTGTCGTACTCTGTTGAATTGGAATGAGACGGGAGAGCGTTCGGTGTTTGAGCCTGAAATTCTCAAGGAAGCTGAGGAGCAATTTGCTATGATAAGAGAGAGGTTGAAAATAGCACAGCTAAGGCAAAATAGCTACGCTGATAATCATAGACGAGAATTGACCTTTTAGTCAGATGACTATGTGTATCTCAGAGTTACCCCGCTTAAAGGTGTTAAAAAGTTTCACGCTAAAAGGAAGCTTGTGCCAAGATATGTTGGTCCGTTCAAGATTTTGAGTCGTTGAGAAGGTGTTGCTTATCAGTTAGAGTTTCCGCAGTCAATGGTGATAGCACGTGACATGTTCCATATGTCCTAGCTTAAGAAGTGCCTTAGAGTGCCAGTAGAGCAGACGCTGTTAGAGGCAATTGAACTACAGGAGAACCTAATCTACAAGGAGCAGCCAATCAAGATTTTGGATGTTATGGAGCGCAAGATCAGGAATAAGTCTGTTTGCTTTTGCAGAGTAATCATTCAGAGAATGAAACTATCTGGGAGTGTGAAGAGTATCTAAAGTCAGAATTCCTAAACCTATTCTCTAGTTAGCCCTGAATCTCGGGGTCGAGATTCTGTTAAGGGGGGAGGTTTGTAACATCCCAAAATTTGCTTTTATTGGATTTGATATGATCATCCTTTATAATGGATTTTTCTGAGATTTTATTCAATTCATTTTGAATTTGTTAAAATAAGCCTTGTGCTATCTTCTACTTATTTAGTGAAAAGTGTTGATGATATTTTGTTGCAAATATTTTATTTGAGTTATAAATGTCTTAAAGTATTTTTTGGAATTTTTCTAGATTTTTCCTAGTATTTTTGCTAATTATTTATGCTTTGTTTATTTATTTGAATTATTTTTATTCAGAAAATATTTAAAAATCGATGTACTGTGTTTGAGCCGAATCCCTCTGGTCTGGCCCGTTTCCTCGCGCCGACAGCATAGTCAGCCGGCCTGTCTTCCGCGTAGCCCGCCTCTCGCGAAACCCTAGCCGCCGCGCGTTCTGACCGTTGGATCTCGATCCAACCGTTATTCTTTGCCTGCGTCCTCCGCGCTGTGCGCAGTCGCATCAAGATCAGTCGGTGCCAGTTGAGCCACGTTGTTTTATGAAAGGATAGATCATATTTGTTGGATTTGGAAGGGGCGGATCCGATCTAGCCGCATCAGCATGGATCGCAGCCGTTCATCTGCCATCAGACGGTTGTCCGTTGTCGTGTTCGCATGGATCTTGGAATCCGCCGCCGCTGCCGGGTAGGATCTAGGTTTTCCTTTTGTGCGTGTTTGCCGAGGCTATAAAAGGGGAGGCGGGTACCCCCAAGAACGCGCCCAAGAGCTCGCCGTGGTTTGCCGTTGCGCCGTCGCTCATTTCTTGCTGTTGTGCCACCGTCAAGCCGTCGCTCGCTGTTTGGATGCCAGATTTGGGAGATCTGTGTCAAGACGCATCGAACCGGGGAGGTATCATCGCCATTTCAATGCCGCAATGCCGTTGCCAAGGTCATCGTCTTTGTGACCGGTGGAAGTCCACAGCCGCGTCGCCATCATCGTCGGGAGAAGCTTTCAACCGTCGGATCAGAAGCGAACATCCAAGATCACACCACGTCGTCGCATCTGCAGTAAACCTCTCTGGTAAGCGCTGATCGTTAGATCGGAGTAGACGCTCGGGATTTAGCCGTGTAACCCTAGATTCGTAGCGTTAGATTAGTTCTGTGCGGTTGGATTTGCAACGCAAGGAAGAACCAATCGGGTTGCGACGCGTGTTGGGCAGGTGATCTTGGACTAGTGTAGTATACACAGAGGGTCCGGATTTACATATTCGGGTCCCGATAACCTTGTACTCCCTGGCTATGGCGCCGGTGATGCTCATCGTTTTCCATCAGTCGCGGCCGCATCTGCCTTTGGACACGGTTGCCACTATTGAGGGTAGTGTTGGCGATGTTGGCCTCTTCCTCCTCCGCCACAAATCCACCTCCCACCGTGGTGCCGCCGGATCCGCCACCTCCCCCATGCCACTTCTCCTTCTCCCATGTGTCTTCTTCCCTTCTCCGCCGTCCTCCCCGTGCCTCATCCTCTTCTATGCCATCTTCGGCGTTCCTTTCAGTCGCCTCTGGTGATAGCTGGTGGTGCCTTCGGTGCATCTGAAAGTGCATCTAGGCACTTATGTTATTTTGGTGATTAATGACAAACACATATAATGACAATCTATGTAATTAAGTAAATGCTTAACTTAGTGCTTAACAAATGACAAACCTCTAATATGATTATATTGGTATGAGACTAA
This sequence comes from Otatea glauca, assembly GCA_036346275.1. Classification (NCBI taxonomy): domain Eukaryota; kingdom Viridiplantae; phylum Streptophyta; class Magnoliopsida; order Poales; family Poaceae; genus Otatea; species Otatea glauca. The sequence continues at coordinate 27,132,137 of CM070726.1, read as the reverse complement.
CTTGTTATTGCCTAGTTGAGTATTAGTCTCATCTTTTAGAGGAAAATCAAGTGGGATGGTTAAGCAAAGATAAGGTATGCAATTTTGGTATCTCTTCTATATTTGTTATTGCATTCCTTTGTGCAAATGCATAGTGAACTCCAAGTAGCATGTTGATTATATATATGAATATTGGTTCATGTCATATTTATTTGTGCATATATATTCATTTGAGTTCATTATGTGCTTTGATTTTTAGTATGCATGTATTACTAGAGTTAAACTTCATATTGCTATAGATTGACTTGGTGCATGCATGTTTTAGTTGTATATCTTCTCATGCAATTCTCTTAGTGAAGTTTAATCTAGTGTTGGATCACATATTCACTCTTATTCCAAATATTATTTGCACATGTACAATTCGTGTATATTCTATCATGTGCTTCATTTAAGTAAAGATTGTGATCCTTGCCATGATTTAATTGATTCATCATATTGGCAATTATATATCTCTCTAGTGCATATAGATCAATTACATATTCATCATGATGTACTTAGTAGAGAACATTTCTTATGTCAAGTGTTTCCATTTATGTTGTGCTTCCTTATATGAAACACTTGTTGAAATCAACTGTTCACAGATATCAATTTATTCATATCTATTGAGCTTTTGGGACTAATGTCTTTCATGAGTAATTTGGAAAGAATTAGGTCCCGTATGTGTATGATGACCAAGATATCTTGGAGGATGATCATTAAGCTGAGGTCAACAAGACGGCGGTGTCACCAAGAGTTGAGGACTAAGTCAAGAGCGACTTGGCGTGGAGATCGTCGAGAGAGGATGATCAAGTCAAGGTTGATAGGACGAGAGTCTCATGAGGTGAATCGAGTCGAGTTGGACAAGGCGAAGATGTCATCAATTATATGGTGAAGGTCTTCATGCATCGACATCAAGAAAGAAGACGGCAAGTGACTATTTCTATACTTATATTATCTTTTGATTTAATTTGAGTCTAAGGATTGCCGTACTATTAAGAGGGATGCGATGTCGAATGACTTTTAGATGTGTCAAGTGCTCAAGTGATCCATCCTTGTGAATCTTAGAAAGAGAGTGGTGTTGGTGGTGCCGGAAAGTGAGAGTTGTAGGTCTCCCTTGGATTCTTTGTGAAATCTGTATTTATCCTTTGAGTTTTGGGTAGTGAGACCTTGTTAGTTGTGTAGCCCTCGTTCTTAGCTTTTGATAGAGTCCAAAATCACTGAAATCGGAGTCCGGAGTGAAAAGTTATGCTCGTTTTAGTCGGGCTGGCGGTGCAATCCGGAGTATCCGGATATTCAATCCGGACATTCCGGGTTGACACCCTCGTGGCTGCTCTCACCAATCCGAGTATCCGGGTTTTTTCCGAGTCTCCGGTTGTGCCCAGCTGTCTCCAACGGCTAGTTTTCTTGGGATCTCTATTTAAAGCCCCCTTCTTCCCCACTTCAAAAGAGGCTTTTACCCTGTAGATTAGAGGTGCTATACCCTTGTTCTTGAGCCCCCAAAACACCTCTTTACCCTTAGATCTAAGTGATCCCCTTGGTGAGAAGGGTTGGGAAGAGTTTGAGGAGTGAGGTGCTAGGTTGAGTGAGACTTGAGTTGTTTGAGCACTTGATTTCATCTCCAAGCTTGTTCTTCGTGAGCATTTGTTACTCTTGGAGGTTGAGGACTCCTAGACGGCTAGGAGGTTGCCTACGAGCCACCGGAGCTTTGTGTGGTTGGCCGTGGGAAGTTTGTGAAGGTCGGTTCCGCCTCCGTAAGGGAAGGAATCAAAGGAGTGATGACCGGCGAGTGCATTTGTGCAACACCGGGAGGAAGAGGGTTGAAAGAGACCCCGGCTCAAGTGTGACCGAGCCGCCTCAACGGAGACGTAGGATCCCCTCAAGGATCCGAACTTCGGGTGAAAAATCATCGTCTCCAAGTTTGCTTCTTACTCATGCTTTAGTATTTGATTTTGTATCTTGAAATTGCCCGATCTACTCTTTTGTTGTGTTTGGCTCCAGATCTACAATTTCCCCAAGTACCTGATAGCTTTTAGATATTTTGTATTCAAGTAGATTGTTGAAAAATTGCAGGGATTTAAAATCTCATTTCGAGGTCTTAAATCCGGAGTATCCGGACATCTGAACCCGGATAGTCCGGACATTTCGGAGTATCCGGAGATAAGTCCCGGACACTCCGGCCTGAGTCCCTCGGATCCAATCCGGAGTATCCGGACTCCTGAACCCGGACAGTCCGGATATTTCGGAGTATCCGTATAAAAATCCCGGACACTCCGGACTTAGACCCTCGGGAGATTTTATTTAGCTGCAAATTTTTTATTCCACTGCATTTAGTGTTAAATATTTTAATTCGCCTATTCACCCCCCCTCTAGGCGACATCCCCTGTCCTTTCAATTGGTATCAGAGCAAGGTCTCTCCTTTATTAGACTTAACCATCTAGAGAGTAAAGGATGTCGACTAGAGGATTAGTGCACTCACATAATCCACTTGTGCTAGATGGCAAAAATTATGCTTCATGGAAATTAATTATGACTTCTCATTTTAAATCCATGAGCCCCCAAATATGGTGGATCGTAGATGTCGGCTTTTCCTCTCCATTGAATGAAGTTGCTCCAACTGAAGGAGAGAGGAAATGCCTACATCTCGACGCTCAAGCTACTAATGTTTTATTTTGTGTTGTGAGCGATGAAATCTTTGATAGAATATGCAATCTCAAGAGCGCTCATGAAATGTGGATAAAGCTTCAAGAACTATTTGAATCATCCACTTCTATTGAGGATTGCACTAAGGAAGAGATGTCGGGAGATGAAACATCAAGCTCCACCTCAAGCTCAAGTGATGAAGAACCGACATCTCCATCAACCTCAACCTCCGCCTCAAGTGACGATGAAGATACTCTTCCATCACAAATCCGTTGCTTCATGGCGAAAGGTAAAAATGAGGTAAGTGACGATGATGACGATGATGAGCTCACTTATAATGAACTTATGAATTTGCTTGAGGAGCTCAATAAATGTCTTGGAAAGGAGAAAAAGAAATATAAAATTTTGAAGCTTGAATATGAATCACTTCAAAATGATTATAATATGCTGCAAGAAAATCATGAATCCCTCCTTTCCAAAGAAATTCATAAGCCTAAGGTGGATATAGGAATCTCATGTGATTTAATTAATAAAATGTCTTGCTTAAATGTTAATCCTAATATTTCATCAAAATTTGACACATCCACCTCTTGCAATGATTTACCTTGTTGCTCAAATTCAAATGTTTCTACTTCCTCTATGCATGTTGAGACTAACCTTGCAGAGGAAAATAAGAAGCTCAAGGCCCAAGTCATTAGATTAGAAAATGACTTGAAGAAGTGCGTAAAGGCAAAAGCCGTTCTCGACGAGATCTTGAGCAAGCCAAGGGCGCCTCAAGATAAGCGAGGACTCGGCTACATCTCCAAGAGGGAGACTAGCAAGATGAGGCACAATGCAAGTCACACGAAAACTATCAAGTGCTTTGCTTGCAACAAGAAGAGACACGTCGCTTCCGTGTGCCCTAATAAAGTGGAGATCAAGCCACAACCATCAACAATGAGGCAAACCGGCAAAGAGCAAGTCAAGAAAAAGAGACGCTCAAAGCCTACTTGCTACAATTGTCGGAAAAAGGGACACATCGGTAAGGATTGTCCCAAAGGTATCATTCCTAAGCCTATTATTGTCAATGATCATCATTCACTTAGGAAGGACAAATATGGTAATGTGTTTACCAAGTTTGTCAATTCTCCTAATACCATGCAAAATAATGACAATCAATTGCTTAGGAGATATAAATCTAGAAATGTATTTGCTCAAAATGCTAGACTTCCTAAGACCAAGAAAAATCATGTTGATCATGTGCTTAGGAAAAATAACAATAGCAAACCATTTGCTAGATTTGCTAGATCCTCTAAGCCAATGCATAATTTCAATTATCATATGCTTAGAAGAGATCAAACTAGAAATGGTTTTGCAAAATATCATTGCCCTCCTAAGCCTTTTCATAAAAATGCCAATCATTTGCCTAGGAGGAATAATTATTGCAAACCTATTTCTAATTATGTTAGTCAATTCAATAATATCCAAATTAGAACCATTTGGGTTCCAAAATCTATTGTGACTAACATTGTTGGACCCAATAAGGATTGGGTACCAAAAACCGCCTTAAAGATTTTTAGGCAATATGAGGTGGATTGGACATTTGGCTTCTTCAAAAGGAGAAGATGACTTAATCATTTGCAAAATGGAGCCAAGCATGAGGATGATCACTTCAATCTTGAGCCAATGTCATCTCGGGTAACAAGTATCTAATTTGATTACTAGTTAGCTTATAGCCTTGTGTAGGCTATATTGCATTATTCATGAAAATCAATTTAGATTGCTTGTTATATGCTTGCTCATGCTTATTAGTTGTTTTAATTGCAATCTTGAGTAAGTTTGGGATAGTGGCACATTAAAGGGGAGTGCTAAATCATAACCATGTATATTACATCCCTACATGTGCCCATATTTATATAAGTGCAAATATATATTCTCAAAATCAAGCCATTTAGCCAAAAGTCAAAATTTTGTATACCATTAGTATTCTTGCGAAAAACTAGTTGCAAAATGTATACAAATATATTTGAAATATTTTTCAAAGGTTTTGGCTTCACAAAATCTATTTTGAAAAGAAAATGAGTTTCATGATCAAAATCTAGATAGTAGTATCTTGTTTTGGATTTAAACTTATAATTTTCATAGAATTAAATGTAAAATGAATTTGAAAGTAATTCCAAAACGAAAATCCTAGAGTTGGTCATTCTTAACAACTTTCGTGTTCAAATGATTTTCAAAAGACCAACTAATCAAAAGTTATTTGATTTTGAAACTCGCCCAAAAACTATACTTGACCCAAAATGGTCATACTATTACACTTTGTGAGTTTCTTCATTTGGACTAGATCTTGTGTAGTATCTCAGTTCAAAATGATATTTAAGACTCATACACAAAATTCAAATCTCTATATCTCATCTTATTTTTTCATTTGAATCTTGTGTTGAAATATTTGGCTTTGTTTTACAAATAGCTATTTCAAAAGGACCATTTTGGTCAAAAGTCAAATCTTATGTTTAAAAGGCCCAAAATTGTGAAAAGCTTTGTAAAAGTATTCTAATATGTATTTCAAATGTTTTACAAGCTTTCAAAATGAAAATTCTATATTGAAATCAAAATTGGCCAAAATTCTTGGTTTGAACTAAAATAGCTTATTTAAGCATATTGCTCAAATCTTAGCATTCAAGTTGGATTTCATTATAAATGTTGGCTAGAAACCATCTTGATAATCAATTCTAGGCCATAGAAATTGAAATTGCATGAAATCCAAATTGAGTTGTATTTGAGGCTTTTATGAAAAACTATTTCCTATTTAACTTTCTTCAAAAAGGGATAAAAGCAAAATATTTGTTTGAAATGCAAAATCTTATGAAAATAGTCTTCTAAAATGTTTTCAAATGCATTTCAAATGTTTTCAAGTATCTAACCCTTGGCTAGAAGCTAAAAGTCAAACTTTGGCCTCAAATGGATCTTATATGATCTTGTTTTTGAATTAAATGAAATATTTTTTATAAGTTAAAATCTATTGAGTTTTTGAAAAAGTTGTCAATACAAAACTCATAGGGTTGGTCATTTTAAGCATTTCTTTAGTTCAAAGTTTTTCCAAACGACCAACCGTTCAAAAGTTATAGCCATTTGAATTTGGCCAAAATCATCCATTTGACCCAAAATGACCCGTTGTTGCATTTTGTGGATTTCGCTATTTGAATTGGATTTCATTGTATATCTTGGATTGAAATAGTGTTTCTAACTCATACAAAGCTATGAAAGTTTAAATCTCCATAAATTTCAATCTGGAATTCATTTTGAGCATTTGGTGAAAATTCAATTTCTTTTCAAACCTACAAAGCGCATTTTGCCATATCTTTTGAACGAAAATTCCTTTTAATGAAATTCTTTTTGGGAAACCTTCTAAATAGTCCAATGTTTATTTCTGGAAAGTTTCAAACCATTTGGACTCAATTTGAAAAAGTTTTGACTTTTCTTCTTTTTGAGTAAAAATCATGCCTACAAAGCAAAATTTGGCATATCTTTTGATTGGAGACTCCTTTTTGGAAAATTATTTTTGGAAAAGTTTCTTGGGAGTTTAAAAAATGTTTCTGCACAATTTCAAATAATTTCAACTTAATTTGAAATAGTTATGGCTTTTTCTCTCTTTTGATCTTATTTGGCATACTCTCGCATTAAGTTGGATTTTACGATTTGAATGGATTTGATTATGCAAATAGGCTTATAAACATCTCTATAACTCATATAAAGCCACATAAGTGCATATTTCCATTCAAAACTCATTTGGTTGCCCTTTTGAGGAATTGATGAAGATTTTTATCCTTTATGTGTTTCAAATGCAAATTTCACCACATTTCTCAAAGTGAAATTTATTTATTGAAAATTTTTGTTAGAAAACCATCTATTGAATATGAAGTTCATATCTGAAAATTTTCAAATTCATTTGAACTCATTTGCAAGAATGTTGACTTCTTTTGACTTAGTGTCAAAATCAAACCTCCAATGCCCATTTTGATCTAATTTTTGATTGGAGGGTGATATTTGAGAAATTCTTTTTGGAGAAGTCTCTTGGATGTCCATAGAACATTTATACAAAATCTCATGGCTATTGGACTTCATTTGATCAAGATTTGACCCAAATTCAAAATGTTCAGTTTGGTGAAATTTCAGGTTTAGGCTGATTGTGGGGCTGTTTTGTGATTTTTGTATCTTTAAATGGGTTTATAATCAGAGGAAAGTATTATAACATATTTTGATCCTCTATATTTGGACTTCATTGTCTAATTTTTTCAGAATTTATGAACCTTCTTTGAACCTTCTTCAGCCCTATCAAAAAGCTTAAATGGAATGAAGCTGAACAACCCGGAGTATCTGGTTGATCTATCCGGAGTATCCGGATTATCCGGACACTCCGGATCAAAAACACCGGAGTATCCGGGTTGTACTGCTCGGCCCAAATTCTTAAATTGCTATCTATACTTTCTTGCAATCTCTTGTTCATCCTATTTTTGGGGTTTCTCTTTTGCTCAAATCAATATTCAGTCTTCATAACCCTCGAAGAGGATTTCGAGACGAATCTGTTCCGCGTTGATGATTTTTGTATTTGAGCAATGGTTTAAAAGCTATAATCGATTTTGTGATGCTATTTGCATCTTTTTGAGATTTTAAGAGTTTTAAATTGGAATCTTGGCAAGCCTTTCAAGATGAAAACTAAGTGAACTTATTCATTGCTCCAAGATTCAAAGTGAAGCATATCTATTTAAGTTTTCATTCCAATGAAAGTGCATCTTTTGGCTAAGTTCTTTTGGGAATTGGATTTAATTGTATCTTAGCCTCAAAATGTTTCCTCTCTTGCATAACTCGGAGTTTATTATGGAAAAGAGAAAATTTCCCTCGTAAGCTCAAGAGTGAGTTTGAATGTGTTTCACCCATTGTCTCTCTTACAAGTGGATGTCAAGATTAAATTTGAATGAGTTTCAAATATTTTCATTGTAAAGTGGTGTAATAAAATCTTTAATTGATATCTTGAATTTCTTTGCATGCAAAGAGTATTGTCTTGTATATCATATATATCATGCATGTTGTACTTAGACATTATCAAACTAACTTGGGTCAAATTAAAAGGTATTTGTTCCCAGAAATCGTGTGCTTGTCTATTGATGTTAAAGGTATTGGAAAAGGGGTCATCTTCGACGGTGGGATGAAGGAAATGGAGAGGAGCTCCATAGTCCGAGGGATCTAAGGCCGGGCGCGGTGATCATGACCGATTCGAACATGCGGTGGACAAGAATCGACAAAGGGACGTGTTTCTTTTTTGACCATATTCAATAATGTCTGTGCACACCATTATGCTAAATTGTGTCATTCTAAATGGTGTTGTATCTTTCAATTGGTATCATTAATTGGTATCCTTCGAGAGGTATCCTCTAATCCTAAATTGTTTTGAAGTGTCATCTAACTTGCATTTGGTATTATCAAGAAGTAAAAGGTACATATGGGTGACACATTGCAAAGAGGTATACCCTTGATAAGTTTATGAAATTCTTGATCATGAAAGTGCATCTTACTTATACAATTTTGATTCATGATCTTGTATACATCTTGTGATCATATAAGCAATTTCTTCTTGTGTAATATTCTTTATATGATCTTAATTGTTAGAATTTAATTTGATCATGAGTATGTGCTTAAATTATATAAATTTGCAATATGATCATGATGTTTAAAGAATAAATCTTCTCCATGTGAAATCATATTCGTGTGTCATGTTTAAGCATCACTTATATCCTGTGAATCATGACTACTTTAAATTTGTATAACTAGAAAAATCTATTACCTAAATCTTGGAAATAATTGGTATCATACCTTGCCTAGATTTAGGGGGAGCTTAATATTATTGTCCTATTACTAGCTCCTTATTTTTATTTTATTTCTCCCTAATCTTTTTATTGAGTGTGCAATCAAAGGGGAGAACAGATTTTATTGAATACGCAATAAGAATATTTTAAGCACCTTTTGGGATTAATGACAAAAGGGGAGAATTTATGGATTTATCAATTGTCCCTAATCGAATGACAAAAAGGGATGATTTGTAAGTATGATCTTTTATTGTTTCTTCATGCTTGTTTTAATATTAAATATCTTAATATTGTCATTTGGTGGAATTGATAATAGGTTTGTCATAAATCACCAAAAAGGGGGAGATTGAAAGTGCATCTAGGCACTTATGTTATTTTGGTGATTAATGACAAACACATATAATGACAATCTATGTAATTAAGTAAATGCTTAACTTAGTGCTTAACAAATGACAAACCTCTAATATGATTATATTGGTATGAGACTAACTTGTTATTGCCTAGTTGAGTATTAGTCTCATCTTTTAGAGGAAAATCAAGTGGGATGGTTAAGCAAAGATAAGGTATGCAATTTTGGTATCTCTTCTATATTTGTTATTGCATTCCTTTGTGCAAATGCATAGTGAACTCCAAGTAGCATGTTGATTATATATATGAATATTGGTTCATGTCATATTTATTTGTGCATATATATTCATTTGAGTTCATTATGTGCTTTGATTTTTAGTATGCATGTATTACTAGAGTTAAACTTCATATTGCTATAGATTGACTTGGTGCATGCATGTTTTAGTTGTATATCTTCTCATGCAATTCTCTTAGTGAAGTTTAATCTAGTGTTGGATCACATATTCACTCTTATTCCAAATATTATTTGCACATGTACAATTCGTGTATATTCTATCATGTGCTTCATTTAAGTAAAGATTGTGATCCTTGCCATGATTTAATTGATTCATCATATTGGCAATTATATATCTCTCTAGTGCATATAGATCAATTACATATTCATCATGATGTACTTAGTAGAGAACATTTCTTATGTCAAGTGTTTCCATTTATGTTGTGCTTCCTTATATGAAACACTTGTTGAAATCAACTGTTCACAGATATCAATTTATTCATATCTATTGAGCTTTTGGGACTAATGTCTTTCATGAGTAATTTGGAAAGAATTAGGTCCCGTATGTGTATGATGACCAAGATATCTTGGAGGATGATCATTAAGCTGAGGTCAACAAGACGGCGGTGTCACCAAGAGTTGAGGACTAAGTCAAGAGCGACTTGGCGTGGAGATCGTCAGAGAGGATGATCAAGTCAAGGTTGATAGGACGAGAGTCTCATGAGGTGAATCGAGTCGAGTTGGACAAGGCGAAGATGTCATCAATTATATGGTGAAGGTCTTCATGCATCGACATCAAGAAAGAAGACGGCAAGTGACTATTTCTAGACTTATATTATCTTTTGATTTAATTTGAGTCTAAGGATTGCCGTACTATTAAGAGGGATGCGATGTCGAATGACTTTTAGATGTGTCAAGTGCTCAAGTGATCCATCCTTGTGAATCTTAGAAAAGAGTGGTGTTGGTGGTGCGGAAAGTGAGAGTTGTAGGTCTCCCTTGGATTCTTTGTGAAATCTGTATTTATCCTTTGAGTTTTGGGTAGTGAGACCTTGTTAGTTGTGTAGCCCTCGTTCTTAGCTTTTGATAGAGTCCAAAATCACTGAAATCGGAGTCCGGAGTGAAAAGTTATGCTCGTTTTTGGCTGGCTGGCGGTGCAATCCGGAGTATCCGGATATTCAATCCGGACATTCCGGTTGACACCCTCGGTGGCTGCTCTCAGTCAATCCGGAGTATCCGGGGTTTTTTCCGGAGTCTCCGTGTTGTGCCCAGCTGTCTCCAACGGCTAGTTTTCTTGGGACCTCTATTTAAAGCCCCCTTCTTCCCCACTTCAAAAGAGGCTTTTACCCTGTAGATTAGAGGTGCTATACCCTTGTTCTTGAGCCCCCAAAACACCTCTTTACCCTTAGATCTAAGTGATCCCCTTGGTGAGAAGGGTTGGGAAGAGTTTGAGGAGTGAGGTGCTAGGTTGAGTGAGACTTGAGTTGTTTGAGCACTTGATTTCATCTCCAAGCTTGTTCTTCGTGAGCATTTGTTACTCTTGGAGGTTGAGGACTCCTAGACCGCTAGGAGGTTGCCTACGAGCCACCGGAGCTTTGTGTGGTTGGCCGTGGGAAGTTTGTGAAGGTCGGTTCGGCATCCGTAAGGGAAGGAATCAAAGGAGTGAAGACCGGCGAGTGCATTTGTGCAACACCGGGAGGAAGAGGGTTGAAAGAGACCCCGGCTCAAGTGTGACCGAGCCGCCTCAACGGAGACGTAGGATCCCCTCAAGGATCCGAACTTCGGGTGAAAAATCATCGTCTCCAAGTTTGCTTCTTACTCATGCTTTAGTATTTGATTTTGTATCTTGAAATTGCCCGATCTACTCTTTTGTTGTGTTTGGCTCCAGATCTACAATTTCCCCAGGTACCTGATAGCTTTTAGATCTTTTGTATTCAAGTAGATTGTTGAAAAATTGCAGGGATTTAAAATCTCATTTCGAGGTCTTAAATCCGAGTATCCGACTTCAACCGGATAGTCCGGACATTTCGGAGTATCCGGAGATAAGTCCCGGACAATCCGGCCTGAGTCCCTCGGATCCAATCCGGAGTATCCGGACTCCTGAACTCGGACAGTCCGGATATTTCGGAGTATCCGGATAAAAATTCCGGACACTCCGGACTTAGACCCTCGGGAGATTTTATTTAGCTGCAAATTTTTTATTCCGCTGCATTTAGTGTTAAATATTTTAATTTGCCTATTCACCCCCCTCTAGGCGACATCCCCTGTCCTTTCAGCATCTCATTAATGTAAGAAAAAGAATGGTGGCATTCGGACGTGGGTGCTTTCATCGTAGGGCATTTGATAGCAGAGATCGTGCGTGTTTTAACACGGTTTTGCTGGCCACGGTACTCACCGAGATGAGAAAGGCGCTTCCTTGGAGCACAAATCTTAAGGAGCTCTGAATGGCAGAAATTAAACTGATTTTTTCAAAATATTTTGATTACCTTTGTTTACCAAATCTGTAAAATTAAATTAGGAACATTGCTTGCTCTTCGTTCTAGACTATCCACTTCATTAGCATAAAGAGGAACAATACAGTGTGATACTATAGAGACGGCGGGAGTCTAAGCAACTACGAGGAAGGAATGTTAAAAACACAACGTGCACATGCATGCGCTTCATGAAGGGTTACTAAAACTTAAGTGGTGGATTCACTTTTTCTTGTCCTTTTTTCCTTTTTGTCTCTCTTTTTTAGTTCTTGGAGAGTTGTCCTCAAATATGAGACACGAATTTGCTCACTTAGGGTGCGTTTGGTTGGCTGTACGAGGGTGAACCGAACCGTTCCGTACAGGATCTGGTTCCGTCTCTGCGTTTGGTTGGCTGAACGGAACCATTTGATACCGGATGAAATGGTACAGATTCTCAGAATATTCCTTAAAGATGCTGTACTGTTCCATTCAGGCAATTCGGCTGAACCAACCGGTACAGGACCGCATCGTTCACCTGAGGCTGGGTCTCCTCGTCCCACTCGCACACGGCTGGGCGACTGCGTATTCCTCGCCCCGAAGCTTCATCGTCGTCTCGTGCTTCGCCGTCTCCCAGTCCGGTGATCTCACGCCGGCGCCGTATTTCTCCTTCTCCCAAGGTTTTGCCTCTCAATCTCCCTTCCCTCTCCTCTTCTCCTGGCCAGATCTGACCACGGTGAATATGACGGTGATCCAGGAGATCTGCAACCTCTGCTGCCGCTGCACGCTGGCTCCGTTGGATCCACTCCTCCTTCAGCTTCCAAGGTGCCGCCCCTCTCCTTCTCCCTTCTTTCTCCTCTTCTTTGGCCAGATCTGACCACTTGCGCGGTGACTTAGGTAATTTGCACACCGGCGCCGCCCTCAACCACAACCTCTGCTTGCGCAGCACACCGGCCTCGTTGGATCCACTCTTGCTTCAGCTCCCAAGGTGCTGCCTCTACTTCTCCATTCTTTCTCCTCTTCTTTGGCCAAATCTGACCACTTGCGACATAGGGAAGGTGCGTACGGCGGTGACCCAGGAGATCTGCACACCAGCACCGCCCTCAACCGCAACCTCTGTTGCCACTGCATACCGGCACCGTCGAATCCACTCCTGCTTCAGCTCTTCCCAAGGTGCCGCCTCTACTTCTCTCTAGTGATATCCTGTCATGGCAATCTGGCTTGTGTTCTTTGATTTTGGCCACTGAGTTGGACTTTGAAATATTGTTCTGCTTGATTGTAACAAATCTTGGCTTAGATTCATTGAAGCTTTGGTCTCTTATGTAATAAAAGTTGTAAAATTAATACCAGTTCAACACTAATCATGGCAGAACAATCTCCTGTAATAAAATAATCTCTGTTACATAAAGTATTTTTTGATCAAATTTACTGGTTGAACTCATAAAACTAACAAGGAATTCACAGCTTACATCTCAAAGAGATTGCTTAGTTCATAGGAGCCACAGGTAGCAAGATAGATTACAAATAACACAAGGTAGTTACTTCTTCCTAATGTTTGCATGTTATACTAAATTGTGGAATGACATGACATGCTTCACCTGGGACTAGCTCGGCCTCTAGATTTTGATATGATCTTCATCCATTCCAGTTTTGCAACTCTTATATATCCTTGCATGTTTAACTTCAGATGTGCATGTCCACACTGTGCATCTACAGTAATGCTATTGTCAACATTATTTTGAACACTGGTAATGCTATCGCCAACCTATGAAGGAGTGCAAAAATAACTCAACCCACAAACATATATAAGGTGTGCTACCAGAGATTTTGAACACTGAAGCAACCAATAAGAACACTATAATGTGCATATTGTTTACCTTTGGACCTAGCTCATCTTCTCCGGTCATTATATCAACCAAAGGAAAACCTTCTTTTCCTTACAACCTGTAACATCATTTTTTACATGGTATGGATACCTGTAGAAGAGAGCTACATTCATACAACTTTCTAATGCATCAAAGACTACTAAAGCTAATTTTTCTTTGAGGTACTAATGACATATATACCTTCGTGACATCTTTAGAAAGTTTAATGCGAGGTTGTTTGTTAATCTCAACTAATCTGAATACACAACCAAGTGCTGCTTTTGCATAGCATGTAACTAGGTAAGTGCCAATGCCAAATGCATCCACCTCATGGCCCTACATAAAAATGTCAATAGTCATGCACCAAGCCACCAACTATAGTGAAAGTGATACAGCGAACAAATGCATATCCATCAGAGGCTTGTACACCTGACCCTGCTTCTGCAAAGCTATGTCAGGTGTTAGATTCAGCACAACAAAGGAATTTCATTAGGCAGAGAATAGTTTCCAGTAGTAGATTTAGTGCCACCAGCAACCCAGCTGATACTCTACATAGTTTTGTTAGGTTGGGTCCGGTCTTATGCATTTTGCTTAGGTTATTGGAATGTGTGCATCAGCATGATCCTCTACATAGTTTTGTTAGGCTGATGTTGTGGTGATTATTACTTCAATTTTAGATGGACAAGAGGAAGCTTAAACGGAGGAAGATGTTGATTAGTGCTGCTGCTGCATATGTGGCTGCTTGCATGATGATGTTGTATGTGCGATGTAGGATACGCAATATGAGACGACGCATTACGTATGGTCCAATCGAGCAAAGTGACAAGAACAGAATTGATTATCTGAATAATAAAATTTGGAAGAATGATACAACTTGTATTGCAACGATAAGACTTCAGAGAGCTCCTTTCTTTAGGTTATGTGAAGTATTGAGAGAACGCTCTTTGCTCCGTGACACTATACATGTATGTGTTGAGGAGCAAGTTGCTATGTTCTTGATACAGTTGGACATAATTTAAGGAATAGGATAGTTGGTACCAACTTCAGTAGATCAGGTGAAACAGTTAGCCGATATTTTGGACATGTTCTCCATGCCGTAGGGGAGCTACGAAATGATCTTATTAGGCCACCTTCATTGGAGACACCAACCAAAATTGCAAGAAACCCAAGATGGGATCCATATTTTAAGGTATGATAGCTAACAAGTATGGAACTAATTTTTTTGTGGCTAAAATTTCGTGGTTACTAATTTTTTTGCCAATTTATTTGAACAAATAGGATTGTATTGGAGCTATTGATGGGACACATATAAGAGCTTCTGTTAGTAAATCTATGGAAGCAGCATTTCGTGGTAGGAAATCATTTCCCACTCAAAATGTGATGGCAGCCGTAGATTTTGAGCTTCGATTTACATATGTGTTGGCTGGTTGGGAGGGGACAGCTCATGATGCTACAATTTTAGCAGATGCGATAGAACGTGAGAATGGCTTACGTGTCCCTGAAGGTAAATAGAATCATTGTAGCAGTATATGTTCATACCAAATTGTTAGAAACCAATGTCATTAATGTGTTCCTCTATTTTAGGGAAATTCTACCTAGTTGATGCTGGATATGGAGCCAAACTTGGGTTCATGCCACCTTTCCGGGGTGTTAGGTACCATTTGAATGAGTGGGGGAACAATCCAGTACAAGATGGGAAGGAATTGTTCAATCTCAGGCACTCCTCCCTGCGAGTAAGCGTAGAACGTGCCTTTGGATCACTCAAGAGGAGATTCAAAGTCCTTGATGATGCCATTCCATTCTTCCCCTTCTCAACGCAAGTTGATGTTGTCCTTGCTTGTTGCATCCTTCATAACTGGGTTCTTTCTCAAGGAACTGACCAGTTTGTCTTATCAGAGGATTCTTGGACACCTAACCCCCGTAGGTCAGCAAGGGAGCAAGCAAATGACCATAGAGCCATGGTTGACAAGAGGCAGAGTCTTGCCGATGAGATGTGGGAGAACCGTCAAAACTACCTAGGCCATTAATCATGTGAACCTTGTATTCTTATTTTCATGTGAACCTTATATTCTATTTTCATGTGAACCTTGTATTCTCATTTTCATGTGAACCGTGTATTCTCATTTTCATGTGAACCTTTATCCTATATTTTTCTCGTTTTGTGATGCTTTTGTGCCTGCAGTTGTAAATGTAAGGGCTCAATATTATTATTTCTGTTTTCTACCTATTATTTCTGTTTTCTACCTATTATTATTTCTGTTTTCTATCTATATTGTAGGCAATGGACTTCGATCATCATGGGGATAGTATGGGGGGTAACAGTATGGGTGGTGGTGTTGGGGTTGTTTGGACAAATGCAATGTCTGCATTTGTGCTAACCTACTTGTCTAATCTAGTGGCTAATGGTACAAGAACATCTACAGGCTTTAAGCAATCTCATCTAAATAGTTGTGCTAAGGAATTGAATGATTATATGAAGGTTCATGTGAGTGGCATTCAGGTTAGTAACCACCTCAGGAAGTGGAAAAAGATTTGGGTAAAGATAAACAAACTGAAGAACTTAAGTGGTGCTCTTTGGGATGAGGGTACCTTCACTATCAGACTTGAGCATGAGCATTTCACTGGTCATATTAAGGTAATTTGCTTCCTAGTTGCAACAACCATGTTTCTACTAGAGATTGTTGTTGCTTGAGAATGATTACTTCTCTAAATATGACAGGACCACCCCAAGGATGTTGGTTTCTTAAACACTCCCCTTGAGCATTATCATGAGATGGCCACTATATTTGGAAATAGCATGGCTACAGGACAGTATGCTAAGGGAGCAAACGACCCTCTGGCTACAAATGTGATTGAAGTAGAAGAAGAAGCCCAAACAGATGAACATGTGGGAGCGGAAGATGTGACGGCGTCAGGGCATGGTGGATGTGACTCCTCGGCAAGCAAACCACCAAAGAAGAGGGCTAAGATATCCACTGATAATGACATGCTTTATGTCATGACAACTGGTATTGATAGACTCGCTCAAGCTATTGAGAAGGCTAATAGTTCAGATACCAATGTTCCAGAAGATCTTTGGGACAATATGATGGATCTCCCTGGATTTGATGAAGCACATTTAGCTCACTACTATGCTTATTTGTTTAAGAATGTTGCACTTGCCCTAGCATTCAACAAGCTTAGTATTTCAAACAAATTGGTTTGGGTAACTAGGTACATCACGAGGGAGAACCTCTAAGGTTAGAGTGCTGACCTCATTGATTTTTCTTAGGTTTGGCAATGGTTCTTGTTCTTAGTATTTCATGTCTTCATTTCGTATCTGCAGATGGCACCCTCTTGATCATAAGTACTGGTATGCTTTCTGTTCCCTCAAATTTACATCCATAGTTTCTTGATAAATCAAACCAGAATGGGCATGCAATCTTTAGGGATACAAGAACCAATACTATTTTCTGCAAGCATGTAGAGGTTTAGCCCCAGTTGTGGAAATCATACTTAAAATAGGAACCCTGTAACTCCCTTAATTGTTAATAATAGTCAAAGGTTCGAATACAGTGTTTGGTCGTGTAGATATTGTCAGATTTTTACATGGTTTTTAGTCCAATACCTTTTCAAATTCTGTTTGACTATTTTCATGTGCTTTGATCTGTGTGCTATCATTCTTTGTCTTCCTCTTCAGCCAGTGGGAAAGAACTGTTGGATTCACCTTCCCAACCATTGTGACAATCCCAGTGTCAACATCTGCTACTGGAGTTTGCACTCATATGAAAAAAAATCAAGCATTTTGATGCACCCAATGCATCGGCAATGCATGTCGACATGAATCTAAATTGACGAGGTTATATGTTGGTTGTAGGAGGTCGGTTTCTTGAAGGGAGATAGGGGATTACTTGAACTGATGCCAAGGCCTAAACCCGCAAAGCCCCTTATGTTTGACTCCTGTGATTCAGAAGATTAAACTCGCTCAAGTTATCTCAATGATCTGGACCGGCACAAGCAGCATGCCTTGGAGCAGTGAAATTTAGTTGATTTTGAACCGATTTTGCCATCTTTTTGTACATCATCACTATCTACATTGTGATCCTCCCGCTTTCCAGAGATGTTTACTTCCTGGTCATCTTTTTTGTATGGATGGATGTGAGGGATCAATCATGATTTACTTCCAGAGATGTTTACTTCCTGGTCATCTTTTTGTGCATCATCACTATCTACATTTTGAACCGATTTTGCCATATTTTTTGTATGGATGGATGTGAGGGATCAAATCATGATTTACTTCCTGGTCGCTGATCTAAGGTGTCAATTTGGGTTCCATTGTTTAATGCGTGTTCTGGTACTATGATCTCTATGACCAGGACCATTATGCCGTGTGATGTAGTCCCCACTGACAGCTTATTACTATTCTAGGAAAATGTTTAGAGATACATGAATGGATGTGTCTCTGATTAATCCCTAGTTCCTGCTTATGCTTGCTTGATATATGTCTCTGTTTGTATGATGTCTTGTCTGATGTATAGAAATATGCTTGCCTGATGTATGATCTCTTATTTGTTGTTTTGGATAGTGCTTGTTTTGCGAATCAAACTCATAGTAGCTACTAAAAATAAATGGAAGGCATCGGCAAATAGCATTGATGTCTCCAAGTTGAGCCGTAGTCATGTGTGTACACTGGACGCGATGGACGCGATGTAGTGCCAAAGAGTGACCTGTGGAGAAGAGGGTGAGAAGTGAATACCAACCTCATCCCTCCTACCAAACATCACCCCGTATCATCCTGTACCATTCCATTCAACCAACCAAACACCATCCCGTACCGTCCCGTACCATTCCATTCAGGCAACCAAACACCATCCCGTACTGTTATGTACCATTCCATTCAACCAACCAAACAAAATTTTGTACCATCCCATTCAGGCAACCAAACACCCTTCCCGTACCATCTCATCCAGGACCATCTCATCCATCCTGTACCATCCCATTCCATTCAGCCCGGTACGTCCAACCAAACGCATCCTTAATGTAACACCCTAGCCGCCCTAGAATACCACCACTACTCACTACACAATGCTTAATCATAGTTGTAATTAAATTCCAGTATGTAATAACTTGATAAAAATGGTGTTTTAGTACTACAAAACAACTTACAACAATTACACTAGGAGAACAATTAATTAGGAGATTGATAGAAACAGATGAACGTGTGTGTGCTCCGCCTACTCCCTCCTATCATGCACATCTTGAAGCACTCAAAACTGACACGGTTGTGATGATCCAAGGCTCGGCAGAGTCATCATTTTTCCCACAACTTCCCATAAATTCAGTTGTAGACAAAAATTGTATCTCATCTACTTACAGAGCAAAAGAAGGTTAGATAGAGTAATATATAGCCTATTGGCTAAAATTATAAAGTGTATTGTAGGCCACTAGCCCAGAGTTTAATTTACAATCCAACAATTGAAAACCCACAGGAAAGGCTTGAGTGCAGTTGAGACCCTAATACATCAACATTACCAGAGTCATATACTTCCGGGACCCTACTACAGAATGGTACAACACTATCGCTTCATCTGGGTCGGTTCTTAACTTTTAAGGAAAATCGATTGTGATAGATGATTTTGGAGAGGGTGTTAATAATGATCACAATCAGTTCTTAGGTTAGAACCGATTATGATGTAGCATTGGGCACATCACAATCGGTTCCCACCTCAGAATCTATTGTGATGTGCATGTACATCACAATCGATTCCTACCTAAGAACCGATTGTGCTGTGCATGGGCAAATCACAATCGGTTCTAACATGAGAACCGATTGTGATGTAAATCCAATATCACAATCGGTTGTTATCTCAAAATCAATTGTGATGTGCCTTGCTAGGCTATTTATACCCTCGGACTGAACTCTCCTTTGTTGTTGTTCCAAAGGCCAAAAAATCTGCCGCCGCCCCAAAAACCACCACATATTCTGGTTGGAAGCAATACTTGGGTGAGAAATTATGAAATTCTCGAGGTTCAGTGTTAAGAGGGTAAAATTGAAGCCCTAGCTTGAGGAGATTTCCCCTCAATTTTTCCTCATTTATTGTTTTCTTCCAAAGGTGAGCATTCCTTCAAACTCCTTCAATTTTGCACTAGGTAATTTCGATATGTCACAAAGAGAGTTCATGTTACATTGGAATTGTGTGTATCCTATCAGATTTCACACCCTTTATTTGACAAGCACACATCCATTTAATTATCTTTGTAGTACTCACGTGTTAATTTTGAATTTGTGTTGCTGTAATATGATGAATGTTAAAAGTTTAGGTTACGAAATCTATGTCTCCCGTTCGAGGGTGCATGTTTATAAATATACTGAAATGGCATATTATAAGCAAGCACTCTCGAATTGTCCATGTTTTTGGATAGTTTGAGGAAATATGGTTCCGGCAAGTTCCTAAGCTATTGTACAACTCTAGAGAAAGTTTCGGTAGCATATGGATGAGCTTTCCTTCACGTGAGAACACAACAATCGGTTTGTCACATGGTTCAAAGAAAAGGCGAAGATCTCTGTCAGTGAGGATGTCAAATGGTTGGCTGACGGACCAAGATTTAATGTACAAACATAGCAGGGGTACAACATTAATGGCTACACCTTTTACACTGAAAGTTAAGATGCAAATATGAAGGACCATGTGGAGGTCTGCCCAGGTTTGTGATGAGTATTTTGACTGAGCTTGGTATGCTTTGGTTTGAGTTTGATTTGAATTGGAATTGAAATTTGAAGCAATTTGAGTCTTCTCTGTTTTTCCGGTGCTACCAGACGTGCGGTAGCACCGGACCAAATGACCGATGTGATATTTATAGAGAGGGTGTTTTTAGGGGATTTTGCCGGGCAGTGCTACCGGCTATAGTATCCCCGTGCTACTGGGTGAGCGGTAGTACCAGCCCTAGGAGCGGTGGCGAAAATTTCAGAGGAGCTATTTTTTGGGTTTTGGCTAGGCGGTGCTACCGGTCATGGTAGCTCGGTGCTACTGGGCGAGCGGTAGCATCGACCCTTTGGTGCAGTGTGAAAAATCCAGAGAAGGGGTTTTTTTGGTCTGGCGTAGAGCGGTGCTACCGGCTTGAGGGCGGTAGCACCGGCCAGGATGAACAAAGTTGAATTTCGTTTCGTGGACTTTGATGAATCTCTAGTATATCTTTGTGGGCAATACTACGTGAGGAGTTTCCTTGTTTTTGATGAGTGCAGGATGACGGTGCTAGGTCATGGTGAGGAGGAGAATGACCCGGACTAGGCGAGGAGCGTCGAAGGTCCAAACGGTCGGGGATCACCAGAAGATAATCAGAAACGGAGTCCGTGCAAGCCAAGAAGACAAGGAACAGATGAGATGCTAGCTAGAAGCTACTCAGATCGATGAGGGCCGTCGGATCGCGGTCTAGTTGATAGGATAGCGGGTATAGGTAGTATGCTTTGGAAATCGTGCAAGAAAACCCGGTTTGTTGGTGGGTTTTGGGTTAGACCTTGCATGGCTATGTGAGTGGGTTAATCCTAGCCCTTGAGGGAGTGCTCTAGGGTTTAGAGGCTCATCTAAGGGTGGTAGGTAACCCAAAAGTAGTATAAATAGAGGGGGAGGGTAGCCTTCTCCTCTTTGAAGGTTTCAGAGGTTTTGTGCTCCTTTGAGCTTTGCCTACATTATTGTGAGGATTTGTAAACCTCCCTTCCAGAAATGAAAGTTTAAATTCCAAGTCTGAATTTATTTTGTGCATTTACATTATGCTTTAAATTCAGCACTTACATTCTTCTAATTTATTTTCATGCAAGTTGGCTTTGCCTCCCCTCCGTCTACATGCTTTTGGATTTGCCTCCTCTCCTTTTAAATACTTTTGCTTCTTGTGCCGAGGATGTTGATTGATGGACGAATCTTCTTCAGATCATATCACAATCATCTAGGCAACCCATGCATGTTTTTCTTGAAAGAAACCGATCTTGTGTTCTTGTGTGAATCAATCTTATAGATCGCGTTTGTGGGGTGTGTGACTTGTTATTTTCCTTGCTGTGACGTGTGGGAGACTATCCAAGATCATCTTGATCATCAAAACCCCACGAGCAAGTCTTGAATCAAGTTCTTTCGATTTGCTCAAAACTTGGTGCGTTCTTCCTTCCCAGGCAAAAAGGTCAGAACTTTGACGTCAATCCTTGTGATTGAAGGTTGGAATTAGTTTCTGATATCCCGAGGATCTTATCTACCAAGTTTCATGAGTTTTTATCCAACCGATCAAAAGATTTCTCGAAATCTGCTTTAAGGTCATGCTGATTTTTCAGGCTGTTCTTGAGCCCAGTACTACCGCCCCTCGAGCGGTGCTACCGGCCCTCCTGCGGTAGCACCGGCCAGATAGTAAGTGGCTCCTTTTGATCGGCTCCATTCATGTGTTTCCGTCGCGGGTTTGTTTGGGATAATTTTGGGGGAAAGTTTTTAAGTTGCGACCATTCACCCCCTTTGTTCGCCATCTCGATCTTTCAATTGGTATCAGAGCCGGTTCTGCTCTTCCATAGATCTTGACCGGTCTCAAGAGCCATGGCGATGGACAAATATTCCACGAAGCCTCCTATTTTTTCTGGAGTTGATTTTCCATTCTAGAAGTCGCGAATGGAGTCATACATCATTGCCTAGGGCTTCCTGATATGGTAGAAGGTGAAACTCACGTATGAGGTTTCTGCTGATGAAAACGTCACGGCTGGCAATATGGCTAACATTAAGGCGAAAGCTAAGACAAGGAACATCCTCATACAGGGTCTTAGCCTCATTGAGTATGATAAGATTTCTTACCTCCGTTTCGCTCACCAGATTTGGGTGACCCTCGATGCTTATCATAAGGGCACTACCCAAATCAAGACGGTAAGATAGTACCAATTCAAGCATGGGTTCAACAAGTTTTAACAACACGTTGGTGAGATTCTTGACGAGTTTTTTGGTCACTTTATGAAGATTTTGAGCAACCTCCGAGCAGTTGGTGCATATACCCTGACTCAGATAATGCTCGACATTTCTTGACCGCACTCGATCTTCGAGTTTGGGAGATGAAGGTGAACACCATCAAGGACACCACCGACTTGTCGACTCTGACTCTTGACGGGCTTTATCCCAGCCTCAAGACTCATGAGATCGATGTCGTCTCTTGAAAGACTAAATCTCAGTCGATGGCTTTGGTCACCGATCCCATTAGATCTTTTTCTTCTGACTCTTCTGTTGGTTTTTCCCTCTCCACCCTTTGCAAGCTAAGCAATGACCAACTGAAAAATTTCCAGAAAATGAGCTTGCTCTTTTAGCTCGCAAATATCTCATGCATACAAGAGGGTGAGAGAGAGGAAGAGAGGTGGCACGATCACCTGCTTCGAATGTGGTGGCCCCAACCACATTCGAGCGAATTGCCCCAAACTAGAGAAGGCCAAGAATGATACCGGCGGTTCAGCAAGGAACAACTATATCGACAAAAACCGCAACAACAAGCCTCCAGTTCACGAGCTGACGTGTGAGAAGAAGTACCACAACTTCTCCAAGAACAAGAAGCTCTTCCACCGCGTCCTCGCCACGCTTGACGACATCAACCTCTCCGACACGGAGACACGGAGTGACGAGGGCGAGGATGAACCGCAAGAGAAGAAAGACGGCGACAACTTCACTACCATGTGCTTCATGGCAGACGCCAATGGCATCAGCGACTCTGAACTCTATAGCGACTCGGACGAGGTACCCTCCTATGACCAGCTCAATGAAGCTTTCTGCAAATTAGGAAAATTTCATGCTAGAGCTAGATCTAGGTATAGGGATCTAGAGAAGGAAGTAGGTACCTTGACTCGGGAGTTAGCTTTTCTTAGATCTTCTCCCTCCCGAGTCACTGATGACTGTTCTTTGTGTGATGCTTTGCTTGAGGAGTTAGAGAACCTAAGTACCATACATGATAGTGTGCTTGTTGAACTTGATGGTCTTAGGTTGAAGAATGCTAGCACTAGTTCTGTTGATGCTATTCCTATTGAGGCTAGTTTTCTTCATGCTCACTCTACTCTTTCATATCAAAATTGCCCTAAACTTCTTACTGAAATTAATGCCATGAGCAATCACCTTAGGAAGCTTTCTTCTAGAAATGATGAACTTGAAATGCATGCTTCTAAGGACTCAGTCAGCTCATGTGAGGGCTGTAGGCAACTAAAACTTGACAATGAATCTTTGAATGTCAAGTGTACTAATCTTGCTAAGGACTTACTAGATAAGTCACAAGAAAGTTGCTTGCGATGTGCTGAGATTGAGGGGGACTTGGATAAAATCTAAGTCGATCTTAGGAAGAAGTTTGAGGCCCAGACCATTAGGATTAGAAATGCCCATTGCGTTTCTTGTGAGGCCCTCAAGATTAAGGCAGCCGTGCTGAGGGAGAAAAATGTACGTGCTAGTAGTTCTTCTCTTTCTGGCTCTTCTTCCTCTTCTCTTCCCTGTTATTCGTGTGCCTCTTTCTTCGAGGAGTGTGAGTATCTCATGAGCACTCTTGAGAAGTTTGTAGGATGCAGGAAGAAGGTCAATCTCATTCTAGACCAATCCAAGATTAGCCGATTCAATCAGGGTCTAGGATTTGACTGCTTGGAGCACGCTAGGGCGCATCCTCCCACCATTGTGCGTGGCTCCAAGAGTGGTGAGATCGTGGTAGCTCCTAGGGTGAGTACCACTGTGTTTAGATCTAGCGGTGTTGTCCATGGGATCTCTGATCAGAAGGTTGCTTCTCCTTCTACTTCTGCCTCTAACAAGGCGAAGTATACTTGCACCTTCTGTCAGAAGGATGGACATTTGACAGATTTCTACTTTAGGCATGTCAAGATCACACGGCGTGAGCATGTTGCTGCTCTTAGGGGTATTCAGGGTCATCCCTAGACTCTAAGTGCTTCTAAGGCACGCATTGTTGCTATACAGGTTAGAGAGTTGTATGTTTTTGGGCAACGTCAAGGACTCGATTTTCAGGCTGTTCAGTCGAGTTTTAGTCCTTGAGAAGTTTGTAGGATGTAAGAAGAAGCTCAATCTCATTCTAGACCAATCCAAGATTCGCCGTCATCTTGATATTCCTCGTTTTTCCTATCGAGGTAGATATCAGCGGCGTAAGGTGTTTTCAGGTAGGAGATTTCGACAGCCTAACTGTGATGGTCTGGCCTTTGCACCACAGCAGGTCAACCCAATTTCAGCTCCTAGATCTTCTGCTATTGCTAGTTCTGATCTTGTAAGGGTTGAGCGTAAGAGAGACGCTTGAGTCTAGTCTTTTTCTTTGGCTAGTACCTTGAAGAGTCGTGTGATTCAGTATTGGGTTCTCAGGTCTTCTCTTTATCCCAGTACTGAGTCATCTCTTTCTTCTATGACTTGATCAGATTCATCAGATTGGGAAGGGAGAGGTTTGGATTGTCAACTCCGGTTGTTCTCGTCATATGACCGGAGACTCTCGTCAGTTCTCTTCCCTAGTCCGAGCCCCTCGTGATGAGTTGATCACTTTCGGGGATGCTTCTTCAGGTAGAGTCATTGCTAAGGGCATCATTTGCATTAATCAGAATTTCATTCTTAAGGATGTTGCCTTAGTAAGTAAGCTGCAGTATAATTTTCTCTCTATTTCTCAGCTTATCGATGACTCTTTCGAGGTAAGCTTCAAGAGTAGTGCTTGTAGAATCCTCGATTCTTTAGGAGGGTTAGTTTGGAGGATTTCTAGATATGGAAGATTCTTTTGTGCTGATTTTTCTGCTTCTTATAGAGACTCTCTCCACTGTTTGATTGCTTCAGAGTCCCGTGATCTCTCCTTCTGGCATAGGAGACTTGGTCACATTGGATTTGATCATTTGACCCGAGTTAGCAGCCACGACCTCATTTGTGGTTTGTCTAAACTTAAGATGGTCAAAGACTTAGTTTGCTTTCCTTGACGACATGGCAAGATGATTACTGTTTCTCATCCCCGAGTCACTACTGTGATGACTCATGCATTAGGACAGTTTTTACATATAGACACTATTGGTCCAGCTAGAGTGCAGTTAGTGGGTGGGAAGTGGTATGTTCTTGTCATTGTTGATGATTTTTCGAGGTACTCTTGGGTGTTTTTCATGGCCTCGAAGGATGAGTCTTTTACTTTAGGGGTTTGGTTCATAGGTTGTCTTTTGAGCTCCCTGGTGCCCTACGAGCTATTCGTAGTGACAATGGCACAGAGTTTAAGAACTCCTATTTTGAGAGTTTTTATGTGGAGTCTGGTTTAGAGCATCAGTTCTCCTCTCCCTACGTCCCTCAGCAAAATGGTGTTGTGGAAAGGAAGAACATGACCCTGGTAAAGATGGCCAGAACGATGCTAGACGAGTACAACACTTCTAGGAAGTTTTGGGCTAAGGTTATAGCTACTGTTTGCCATGTTTCTAATGGCGTATTCTTGAGAGCACATTTGCACCGCACTTCTTACGACTTGAGGTATGGGCGAAAGCCCAGTGTTTCTCATTTTCGTGTGTTTAGTTGCAAGTGTTTCATTTTGAAGTCTGGTAACTTGGATAAGTTTGAGTCTCGTTCTTCTGATGGTATCTTTCTGGGTTACTCGACTTCTTCTCGTAGCTATAGAGTCTGGAGTTGCGATGCGCATTGGATCATATAGACCTGTGAGGTGACCTTTGATGAGGCTAGCTCAGGAGCTACACATGATATTTCAGGCTCTTCTTCCACCTTCGAGACCATCTTTGTAGAGGATGCGGATGATGGAGATGATGGTGTTCTACCTGATCCAGTCCCCTCTACACCTGAGGTGCCTCATGTTTCCATTTCTGCACCTCAGGGAGATGAACCCTTGCCTTCTGACTCTCATGCAGTTAGTGGCTCTGCTCCTACCTCTTTTGTGCATGAGGTAGAGGCCACTTCTGCTTCTGGACCTCCCTGACATATTTAGCATTCTCAACCACCTAATCAGATCATTGGCGATCTTTTTGAGTGGGTCACTCGCTCAAAATCAGTTTTGTCCAGTTTCTGCCTCCATTATGCCTTTATTGCCTCCTTTGAGTCGAAGGATATTTCTAATGTATTATCTGATGAGTCATAGATTAATGCTATGCATGAGGAACTTGAGAACTTCGAGATGAACAAGGTATGACAGCTTGTTAAGCCCCCATCTGGTCATAATATCATTGGGACCAAGTAGGTGTTTAAAAATAAGCAGAGTGAGGATGGGGTTGTCTTTAGAAACAAGGCTAGACTAGTTGCACAGGGCTTCTCTCTGATTGAGGGTCTTGACTTTGAGGAGACTTTTGTCCCTATAGCTAGACTAGAGGCTATTAGGATCCTTCTTGCATTCTCTACGTCCAAGGGCTTCAAGCTGTATCAAATGGATGTCAAGAGTGTATTCCTCAATGGGTATATTGAGGAAGAGGTGTATTTTAGGCAGCCTCCAGGATTTGAGAACCCCAAGTTTTCGAGTCATGTATACAAGCTTTCCAAAGCTTTGTATGGACTCAAGCAGGCCCCCAGAGCATGGTATGAGAGGCTCAAGTCTTATCTTCTCAGCCATGACTTCAAGATGGGCATAGTAGACAAGACTCTGTTCATCAGACACCATGAGTTCCACCTTCTTCTCGTCCAAATTTATGTGGACGACATCATTTTTGGTGGCTCATCTCATTCTCTTGTGTCTCTTTATTCTGACGTGATGAGTACAGAGTTTGAGATGAGTATGATTGATAAGTTGAGCTACTTCCTTGGCTTTCAAATCAAACAGACTCGGGAGGGCACCTTCTTACATCAAGGCAAGTACACCTGGGACCTCCTGAGATTCTTTGATATGTCATCACAGTGATGACTCCTATGGCCACCACTGCTGTCCTCGAGCCTGATGAGGATGGTGAGTCTCCTGATCAAAAGGGGTTTCGGAGCATGATTGGCTCCCTCTTATACCTCACTGCCTCGAGGCCGAATATACATTTTGTTGTGTGTCTGTGTGCTCGATTTCAGGCTTCTTCTCGCGCCTCTCACCGCTAGGCGGTGAAGTGCATCTTTAGTTACCTTCGTGCTACCATCGATTATGGTATTTGGTACTCTTCTTCTTCTTGTCTGTCCCTTCGAGCCTTTTTCGATGCAGACTTTGCTGGCTGTAGGATAGATAGGAAGAGCACTTCTGGCACTTGTCAATTCATTAGCACTTCTCCTGATTCTTGGTCATCTAGGAAGTAGTTTGGAGTTGCACAGTCCACTGAGGCCAAGTATGTTGCTGCAACCAGTTGTTGTAGTCAGGTTCTCTAGATGAGATCGACCTTGCGGGACTTTGGGTTAGAAACAGAGAGTGTGCCACTTTTTTGTGACAACACTTCTGCTATTTGCATTGCTAAGAATCCAGGGCAGCATTCCTAGACTAAGCACATTGATATTAGATATCACTTCCTTAGAGACCAGGTAGAGAAGGGTGATATCACGCTTCAGTTTGTAGAGAGTGACCTCCAGTTAGCCGATATCTTTACCAAGCCTTTGGATAGCTCTAGGTTTGTTGCCCTGAGGAGTGAGCTTGGAGTCGTGTGCCCTTATGGCCTATTGTGATGGGGAGCTGGTTTGTATACTATGTAATATGTTTTCTTCCAGCATTTCCCTTCTTTGGCTCTTTCTGGATGATTAAGGGCTTATTTTCTTGAGTTGAGTTCTCTTCACTTAGACTTCTGGCATGCTTTGCATGGACCTTTCATCTTATGATATAGGTTGCTATCATGCACAATTAGCTGTTCTCTCTTCTATCTAGGTTGAGTTCCCTCATAGTCTTATAAGTCTAGTAGGTGTTGGGCCCCTGGGTAGACAGGGTCTGTGTGCACTCATTAGCTTGAGATCTAGAGTCAGCTTCCCTATGTTAGTCATTGGGGAAGATGAGAGCGAGTTTGAATCATAGTGAGTCTCTTCTATCTTTTCTATGCTCTATAACCATCAGCTTGCAGTTTTCTCGACTTCTTCTCCTCATTCTATATTTTTGATTTTCATTGAGTTCATTTGGTTTTTTCCTATACCTAATTCTGTTAATAACTCATTTTAACTAGATTTGTGCTCAAATTGATTCACTTGTTGAGGGAGAGTTTGGGAATCTGTTTATGCATTGCATATAGACTGTATTTTCTGTTTTATGAGCTTTGTCTATTATGCAAATGATTTAATCTTCATGCAATATACTATGCTACATCATTTGAAGAAAATCACTAGCTTAGATATGTCCAAGTTCATTTATCATGCTAAGCTTGTAAAAATTTGAAAATTAAAAGCTTTGAATGAAAACTTGATGAAACATGATACTTTTACTTGCTAAGTTTCTTCTCTAGATGTATTTGCCATGATTCGTGAAATTTTAGATATCTCTAGAATCACTATAGCAACTTGGGTGAAACTTGTTTGATCCATACTAGAACCCTTCATTTGTTCATGAATCAATGAACAATTTTCAACGGTCGGTTTTAACGGGACCGATGGCAATTAATTTATCCAAGCGTACAGATAAATGTACATTGCTATCGGTTTTAAATAAAAACTGACACAAATGTAAAGGTGATCACTATCGGTTTTGAATAAAAATCGATATTAATGTAAAGGTGATCACTATTGGTTTTGAATAAAAACCGATACAAATAGCCTTTCTTCACTATTGGATTTAAATCAAAATAGACACAAATATAGAAGTCAACGCTATCGGTTTTAAATCAAAACCGACACAAATATAGAAGTCAGCACTATCAGTTTTAAATCAAAACTGACACAAATATAAAAGTTATCACTATCGGTTTTCCCCACAAACTGATAGAAATATACATGTTCAGAAGAGAAGTATGAAATGAGCAGAGGCAGCAAAACTAACTATGAACTGAGAAGAGGAGTATGAAAGGAGACATGTACTTAGAAGAGAAATATTTTTTAATTTTCTACCATTGGTACAAGCGAATTATGAACCCCCAGTGACAAATTGAGTACTGGGCTGTGAAGAACTTGTGCTCTATTAATTGAAATAAGAAAAATGCAAGCATGTGGAGTGCTGAACAATATCTAGTGAGTTTATTTGTCATTTAGCATCTGGTGTCTTGCTTGTTGGTGGGAAAGGCAGTATTTTTTAAATACTCCCCACCTCCTCAAACATTAGCATTTTTCTTATTTCAAGCAAAAAAACATTAATTACCTCCCTTTCCCATGCATGTCTTGAATTCTCATATAATGTAATTATTAACTTGGCTAAAATTAACTTCTATTTGAACTTCGATTTTATTTACTTTTTCAAAATAAAGTCCAAGTTTCACTTTGTAGGCATTTCATGGAGATTTGAACTTTCATGGCTTTGCATGCGTACAAATACTAGTTCAAGCCAAGAAGTACAAAGAAATCCAACTCAAATTGCAAAACCGGTATGTCACAATTTTCCATGTCACAATCCAATCTTACAACTTTACCTAAATAAACAGCACAATTAAACGTAGTCCATTTATTTACAATACAACCCTTCTTGATGATCTACACACATGTAATTTGTTCCATATATGTCGTTGTCACCGCTAAGACATGCCTCATCTGCAAACAGAGGTATTTCATTGAATTGGTTTTACTCTTCTTCATCTACGACATTTTTAACTCCAACGATCCGCCTACTGCCATGAAGGACGAGGTGCAACCTCGGATTGGCCGGGTCACGCATGTAAAGACTTGAGTTGCTTTCTTCTCAAGGACAAACAGTTCATCTTTGTAGGCGAGTCTATTGAGATCTACAAGAATAAAACATCACTTATCGACCTTCACTCCATGTGGAAGTCCCCACCCACTTATATTGGAACAATGAAAATTGGTATATTGCGTAATTGAGCTCCCAAATTTCTTCGATCACCCGTAATAGGAGTTCAATGCAGTTGAGGATCCTCTTTTCAAGTGATTATCAGACAAAACATCTTACACCACTGTTTTGAACAGTACTATTTTGAAAGATCAAGATGGCGAACAGAGAGGGGGTGAATGGTCGCAACATAAAAACTTTCCCCCAAAATTATCCCATACAAGCCCACGAAGGAAACACACGAAAGGAGCCGATCAAAACGAGCCACTTGTTGTCTGGCCGATGCTACCGTAGGAGGGCCGGTAGCACCAGGCTCAAGAATATCCTGAAAAATCAGCACAACCTTAAAGCAAATTTCAAGGAATCTTTTGATCGGCTAGATAAAAACACACAAAACTTGGTAGATAAGATGCTCGGGATGTCAAGAACTAATGCCAACCTTCAATCATAAGGATTGACGTCAAAGTTCCAACCTTTTTTGCTTGGGAAGGAAGAACACACCAAGTTTTGAGCAAATCGAAAGAACTTGATTCAAGACTTGCTCGTGGGGTTTTCATGATCAAGATGATCTTGGATAGTTCCCACATGTCACAACAAGCAAAAGAACAAGTCACACACCCCGCAAATGCGACCTATAAGAATGATTCACTCAAGAACACAAGATCGGTTTCTTTCAATAAAAACATGCATGGGTTGCCTAGATGATTGGGATATGATCTGAAGAAGGTTCGTCCATCAATCAACATCCTCGGCACAAGAAGCAAAAGCATTTAGAAGGAGAGGAGGCAAATCCAAAAGCATGTAAGGAGGAGAGGCAAATCCAACTTGCATGAAAGTAAATTGGAAGAATGTAAGTGCTGAATTTAAATGCTGAATTTAAAGCATAATGTAAATACACAAAATAAATTCAGACAGAATTTAAACTTTCATTTATGGAAAGGAGGTTTACAAAGCCTCACAACAAAGTGGGCAAAGCTCAAAAGAGCACAAAACCACTAAAACCTTCAAAGAGGAGAAGGCTACCCCTCCTCCTCTATTTATACTACTCTTGGGTTACCTACCACCCTTGGATGAGCCTTTAAACCCTAGAATACTCCATCAAGGGCTAGGATTAACCCACTCACACAGCCATGCAAGGGCTAACCCAAAACCCACCAACAAACTGGGTTTTCTTGCACGGTTTTCAAAGCATACTACCTAGACCTGCTATCCAATCAACTAGACCGCGATCCGATGGCCCTCATCGATCCGAGAAGCTTCTAGCTAGCATATCATAGTTCCTTGTCTTCTGGGCTTGCACGGACTCCGTCTCCGATCCTCTTCCTGCGATCCCCAACCGTCTGGATCTCTAACGCTCCTCGTCTAGTCCCGGTCATTCTCCGCCTCACCATGACCTAGCACTGTCGTCCTGCAACCATCAAAAACAAGGAAACTCCTCACATAGCATTGCCCACAAAGAAATGCAAAAGAATCATCAAAGTCTACAAATCAAAATTCAACTTTGTTCATCCTGGCCGGTGCTACCGCCCATAGTGGATCGGTGCTACCGCCCCCAGGCCGGTAGCACCGCTCTACGGCAGACCAAAGAAACCCCTTCTTTGGATTTTTCACACTGCACCAAAGGGCCGGTGCTATCGCTAGCCCGGTAGCACCGCCTAGCCTAAACCAAAAAAACACCTCCTCCGGAATTTTCGCACCGCTCACCGGGTAGCACCGGGCTACCATGGCCGGTAGCACCTGCCGGCAAAATCCCCTAAAAACACACTCTCTGTAAATATCACACCGGCCATTTTATCCGGTGCTACCGCCTGCCCGGTAGCACCGGGCTACTATGGCCTGTAGCACCAAAAAAATAGAGAAGAGTCAAATTGCTTCAAATTTCAAATCCAATTCAAATCAAACTCAAACCAAAGCATACCAAGCTCAAGTTTAGTCAAAATACTCATCATAAACCTGGGTAGACCTCCACAAGGTCCTTCAATCCCCCTTGATGAGTATATTGACAAACACAAAAATGCATAAGTTTTGAGTTTGAACAATGAAGAAGAAAGCAATTTTAGTTGCTAAGTCAAGCTTGGTCCACAGAAAAGAATTGAGATCCTGACCAAGTTGACGAAAAGGATTTTGGAGCTAAAGCTAAACTCAAGAGGATTTGGATTTTTGAGTTAAATTTAAGAAAGAGCAAATTTTTCACAAAAACTCTAAAATCCAATCATAAGTCCCAAATGTGATTATGATCCATAAGAAATAGCAAAGTTTTACAAAGATCATAAGAACCAAATAAGCATTCACATTTTTATCTTTTTAATGATGTCTTTTTTTATGTTTTCTCCCCCTTTTGGCAATATAGGCATCAAAATGGCATTTTCTCCCCCTTTCTATGTATTCATGAAATGCATGTAAAGAGCTTTGAAGATTATCCAAATGATCATAATGACAAGATATGACACCAAGCTCATCAATTTTAGATTATGACTAAACTAAGACATGTCCAAGAGCAAAATTGCAAGCTTAGTTTAGAATATTTCATTTTTAGCAAGATTTGACAAGAGCAAAACTTAGCAATAGTTTCAAAACTAGAAGCAAAGCCGCTCATAGGATCAAATAGAAAACCTAGAGTTTAACCTACTCAATACTTTGGGAAATCTTGAAGTGCATACAAGGTCCTTCGTGCTTATTTCTCAATTAATGCAAATTTTTCTTTAAAACTTTATAAGACATAGCGGGGTGCAAATGTTTGACATTATTTGCATTCTTTACCCACTTATGTTTTTGTTATTTGCATTATTTTTTAAAAGGAATTGACTCAAGCCACATTCGACCATCTCAAGAAGAACTCTTAAGAGGATGGTCTTGGTCATACACGATGCATTCCAAGTTCATCACAAGTACAATGGGAAACTGTCTTGTGAATATAAGGTGTTAAGTCTAATATGCACAAAGAAAGTCATTTTTACTTAATTTTCATCTTTAGCATGCGCCCCAGTCTCTCGGCCATCGAATGCCCCCTTGCCCCTACCCTCCCGCTGCCGCCTGTGCCCCCTAGCCCCAACCCCCCGACTGTGCCCCCTCCCCTCCCACCCCCCACTGTCGACCGAGTCCCCCTTGCCCCCTGTCCCCCGCCGACCGACCGCGCCCCCCTTGCCCTTGCCCCCCCGGCCACCGACCACCCCCCTTGCCCCTTGCCACCTGCCCGCTCGTGCCCCCCGTCCGTAGACCGCGCGCCCTTGCCCCCTGTAGCCCGCCGACCCCGCGCTCCCAGGTATTGAGTTTTGCAAATATTTCTCAGCTGTTGTTGCAAATGTATGCCTGATGTTAGCCTTTAGCTATGATGTATGCCTGACAGACATTGCATTTTTGTGATTTAGGGCATTTATATCTGTTACATTCTATTATGGTTGATGAGAACTCCAATGAGTGGACTTATGTACACAGCAACACAATATACACATTTAGTTTTGTGTTTGGTTTTATGATTGTTATCATAAGCCTTCCGGTCAATGGAGTTACAGTTTTCAAATATTTGAAGGATGAATGGAGCCTTTTTTTTAGAATTGAAAGTTCCTACATCGTAGTGTTTACTTATGTCTGATACATGTAGTATGCATGTTGATATGTTCTCAAGGTTTAAAGTATTAGTTTGCATGTGAAAAATGGAAGCTTGAATTGTGAGGAGCGCCTGCACATGCACTTGCATGTTTTATGCTCTAGCTGTATTTCAACACCTGAGGACTATAAATGAAGTGCTAATTGGAATTACCCACCAAATAGAGGGTGGCTGCTGATTGCTTGATTCACATTCCAAAGACGGTTCAAATTAGGGTGGCGTGAATGATAAGTAGTGCACAGCTAGAACCAGTGTCTTAATTAATTCTGTTAGCTTTTCACATATATTCTTACATTGTGTTCCAGTGGCATATATTGTGTTCCAGTGGCATATATTCTTACATTGTCTCATGAAAGTGCTCCGTCCTTAGTAGTCTTTTTTTTTTGTTTATGTGAGCTGTACTAATGGAGGTTATCTGGTACTAGGACTATATATTGTCCTGTTTTTGGTGTTGGAAGAAATACATTGTTGACATATTTCAACTCTAGCACAGTTATGTTCTTACTTTGGGACGTTGTACCCGTGGTCCTTCCAACCTTATTTTGCTTTTTAACTGATTTCCTATGTTGCACCTTAATGGCAGTAGTCTTGTGTTGCATTAGTTATATCCTAAAGTACGAAATCTGTGTGATAATATTTATGCTGCATCATACAGGTGAGTGCTATATAGCCTGCAAACATGGTTAGCACCTTGCTCAGTATCGTCCCGATTACACACTGGCTTATTAGCATATTGGTGTCAAGTTATTTTCTTGCAGGAGGTGATACGCAACAACATAATCACAGAGGTAAAGCAGTCAGTGGTAGTAAATGAAGATGGCTGAACACTTACAATGATTTTTTTCATGGCCATTCTGTTAACATTCATAATCTAATGTTTTTTTCTCATGATTTATTTTCACAATCTAATTCTTTTTTCATGATTTGTATCATTTTCACAATCTAATGCTTGTTTCCTGATTTGCATCATTTTAGGCAGGTTAATTTTATTTTTTATCTCGGTATGATGTTAGAGTTTAGGTTGCGTAACCTACGTCTCCCGTTCGAGGGTGCTTGTTTATAAATATGCTGAAATAGCACATTTATAAGCAATCAGTCTCAAATTGCCCACGTTTTTTTGACAGTTCGAGGATATATGATTCGAGCAAGTTCCTGAGCTGTTGTATAACTCTAAAGAAGGTTTCGGCAGCATCTTCCAGGTGTTCTCCGGATACACACCCCTCTTGACCTATTGTCGAGACGTGTTTTTGGAGAACAGGAGGGTGATGCTGCCGAAATTTTCTCTGGAGTTGTATAATAGCTTAGGAACTTGCCCAAACCACATATCCTCAAATGGGATTAGGACTTAATCTAATTAGAGATTAAGAGTTATCGTTGGTACGTACTTAGTTGGTCAACAGATAGACGTTTCTTTAAGATCATCCATTAATCTGTAACTTTACTACAATATGCTAGAACAATTATATGCTATGAATTATCAATTAATCTGTTACTTTACATGATTCTTTGTAAAGTCCAGATAATAGCTATGAATTGCTTTCTCTCATGTGAAATATATGACCATGTCAGATATACATATTTGAAATGTCGCAAGGAGAGAGCATCGGCTCATCGCCAAACAGAATAGAAGGTGCTGCTGAGGTGCCGAGCAAGATCGCAAATGTCGAGGGGCCGAGTAAGGTGAGAAAGGCTCGAGAACCGAATAAAGTGGCCATAGGGAGAACGCCGTAGGTTCTCCACTTTAATGCCACGGGGGTTTGCACAGATCCTCCCAAGTACAAGGGGCGCTACTGGTCTTTTCTCGGCCAATTGGTGAGGGAGAGAGTGCCGATCATGGTTAAGGACCGGAGGAAGGAAGTCAGCGCCGAGCAGAAGTATCAGCTGTAGGACGAAATTAAGGGTAAATGGATTATACAAGAGGAAGATGAATGTAATGCGAGGCGGTACACCTTGAAGAGAATGGGTGTGTCTTTAAGGCACTTAGGGGTTATCATGCACAGTGAGTACGTGTTGAAAGGCCGTACTCCATTCGAGAGGTATCTGTTTGTGACTCCCGATGTTTGGAAGAAGTTCACAAGGATGAAGAGTAAGCCCAAGACGGAGGAGTTGAGAGAGAAGAACATCGCTATCTAGAGGTAAAACACACATGCGCACTACCTCGGTTCCACTGGCTATGAAGGGAAGAAGGCAGAGTGGGCGTGACTAGCTGAGGAGTGCGCAAATTCTAGGATGGCAATGCCGTACTCCTACATTTGTGAGGGCGGGCACGTGACTGGGTCTTAGCGAGGACGAAGAAAACCTCCGACGGTCGGCTTGTATTTCCAAACCCCACGACTGCGCGTATTGTCTCCACCATCGTAAGACATCTAACTTATTACATTGCAATTGACCCTTCCCGTTGTATTTTAGAATTAATTTGTACTCACTTCTTGCAGGAGGAGGTAAGCTAGCAGAAAGAGCATAGGACATTTCTGAGCTAAGGGTCGAAGAACATCCTTTCTTCGGCGATCGGGAAGCCCGACCATACGAGCCGGGTGCTTGCCGCAGGGGCGGGGCATACGAAGAGGTCCTTCTTCCAAGAGGACGCTGCTAGTGCCAGATCAAGATCATGGGAGGCACGTGCGGAGCGCCTCAAGGACACGGTAAGGGAGGAGCTGAGGGAAGAGATTAAGGAGGAGATGAGGGAGGATATGATGGCACGTGAGGAGCGCCTGAGGGCCGAGATGACGGCGATGATCTCCCAGAGTCAGAGTCAGATGGCCTCGCCTCTCGTAGAAAAGCCTGTGGCCCACCTCAGTAGCTGCGGTTCCAAAAATGATCAGTCTGGTCCCCAGCTTAAGGTAATATTTTTTCCTGACTTAAAGGTACGAGATTAACTCCTACAATGTTTTCGATCAAGTTGCGCATTTCTTGCAATCGCGTGCCAAGTGCCAGCTCACTGTGACGAAAGACGGATTTTCCATTTAGGCTGGACACAGGGTTGCATTTCCATGGAAGGGGTCTAACATGGTGCATGGTAAGCCTTTAGGGAAGGGCTACATGAGGGTTCAGGTTGACTATGTCCACAAAAACTTCCTATCTCATGTGCTGGAGTTCCCCCCGAATGAAGATATCACCACTCTCAAGCAAGCACGAATATTGTTTATCAAGTGACCCACGACGGGTGTCGTACTACTCAAGGTAAAAATCCCCCGCATCTTCTCGATCATTCTAATACTGCAACAGGTTATATATGCATGTGCTTTGTAGGTTCCTATCATACCTGCGTCTGCTCCTGCTCCTACTCCAGCCACCATGATGAGTCCTACGCAGAGTGCAGAGCTAGTGTGCAAAAGGACTAGCACGACAGTCAAAGAACCATAGGATGCCTTGGAGACTCCTTCTGTTAGGAAGGCAAAGTTGACAGAGGCCACAATGCCCCCTCAAATACATGGAAAGCCCCTTGTCCTGACCTTGGATACTCTTTCTATCCAGAAACGAAAGTTGGCAGAGACTACAGAGCCCCCTCAAGATTTTAAAGGGTATGTACATGGAAAGCCCCTTTTGCCTAGCAACGAATTGAATGCTCTAGGCAAGTGGACTCGCATGCTCCATGGATGGTACATTGACAAGGTGAATGAGGCCAAGCGTCATGTCGATTTCAATGTGAGGTACAGAGGGAGACATTTCCACTGCAAGGAGCATAGGACATTCCCAGTCAATTTTAAGGATTTGTTCTGTTTGTACCAACTGATCTTGGATGCTGTGAGTATCGCACCATACAACATGATCCTATGACTTTTATATGATTTTGTATTATGTTTTTTAACATTCAACACGAGTTGCAGGATAATGAGGTAGTGAGTCATGACAGGTCAACACCTACTTGGGTTCGTCGACCCCGAGCTTGTGTCTACGACCATGGCTAGGCTTCAATCGGAGTTCCTTGCCGACTACATCAAGCGGGCATTGCAGGCTGAGTCGAAAAAGGACTTCATTCTATTTCCGTACCACGAGTAGTAAGTAGTACTTTACACTTCAATTACTTGTATGCACTTACACCATATATGAACTTATTTTTTGTACTGCATACCATTTAATAAGCAACCATTGGGTTCTACTCATGCTCACTTCGAGTGAAAATAAAGTCTACACTTTTAACTCGCTCGAGAAGAGACCGATGGCCTACGCGATCAAGCCTGTTTTATAGAAGTAAGTACAATCCTCTAACCCTGTATTTAACTACATTCATTTTTTCCCTCAATGGCATCTCTCCAATGTATGTAGGGGTTTCTCGTCTTACGTCGCTGAAGCAGGGTGACATGATGACAAACGAGATGTAACATCCCAAAAATTTGAGTTTTAGAATGTTTGAATTTGAATCATTTGCATTTTTCTTGAATTAATCTAAATTTAATTTGAAATTTCTATTAATCAGAAGATTTAATTTGACTAAACTAATCATCAACCAGCCCGCGCGTCCCTTGGCCCGCTCCGCTCCGCCCCAGCCTGCTCCGCCTCCGGTCGGCCCAGTCGGCCCAGCCGGCCCACCAGGAAACCCTAGCCGTCGCTGGAGTTCGTGCGCCGCACGCCGCTTTTCTCGTTCTCCGCGCTTCGCACACCTCCCTAGGCTATAAAAACCCGCACGAACCCCTCCCGAGGTTCCCCTCTCCGCGTCGCCCCTTTTGCCCTCCTCCTTGTCGCCCGAGACCCCGCCGTCGCTTCCCCCGAGCTCGCCGGAGTTCTCCGCCTTGGCCAAAGCTTTCCACCGTCTTTTTCTTCGCCTCCGGTTGGTCTCCGCCGTCACCGTTTGCTTCTTTGCGTTGCCCGCATCTTCCTCTTTCGGATCTGCGTGAAGATGCGTCCGAGCCACCGCTTTTTCGCCGCTCGCTGCGTCGTCTTCCTCGCTTTCGGTGATTTGTGCCGCCGCCTCGCAGTTGCGTTCCGTCGAAGAACCTCAGCCATCCGATCTCGCGCCAGCGCCCAGATCGCGCCACGCCTCCGTTGCCCACGCCCTTGCTTCCCATCGTCAAATCTGGCGCAATTGTCGGATGAGCGACACGTGGTCATCCACGTCAGCCGCTATGTCAGCACCGACGTCATCCATGATGTCAGCCATGGCATCATCTGAGCCGAGCGCTTGCGTCACCCCTAGGTCCCTTGAGCCCGATTCACCGTGGACCAGAGCCTTCCCGTGGACTCGGTCTATAGAGCCTTCCAGTGAAATAAAAATTTTTGGATTTATTTTTATTCAGAAAATTGATTGCTGACATCAGCGTTGCGCAATAAATTGATTTTTCAATAGAAAAATAAATCG
Organism: Otatea glauca; assembly: GCA_036346275.1. Lineage (NCBI taxonomy): Eukaryota > Viridiplantae > Streptophyta > Magnoliopsida > Poales > Poaceae > Otatea > Otatea glauca. The sequence continues at coordinate 27,093,005 of CM070726.1, read as the reverse complement.
GGAAATTAGGATTTTCTGATTTTTAGCCTTTTTCTCTGATTTAATTTTCCAAGAGCTCGTTCTCTCTCATACGAACTCCGATTGAGGTGATTCAAGTTCCTAAATTTTTATAAAATCAAGTTCTATCTTCTAGAGGCATTTATTTTCAGTTTTGAGCTTGTTTGAGTCTCTGTTTGGTATTTATTTGGTTTCATTGCTTTCTTTTCCGGTAGACGTTAATCCTGAAGGAGCGAGCGGAGACTTCGAAGACCAAGACCCAGCACTAGATCAGCAAGGCAACTCGTAACCTTTGATCATGTTGATCCTATGTTTGCAAAGTAATTTATTTTATACAATTGCATGCTACTTTTGTATAAATGATTATTTCATGGGAATAGCTATGTACCTAGTTGTCATTATACCACCTTGATTATTGGGATGACATGTACCCATTGTTAACCCTAGGTTGGGTCATTACTAGTTGGACATGATTATAATTCTAGCACATTGGGATGTGGATGTCTTGCCTGACACAACTTAAGGACTTAATCTTGTGCGCCATTGAACTGGGCCTAACCGTACTACCACAAGTCTGGTATGGGACAAACCTAGCTGATTAATTTGCGATGTCTAGCCTTGAGTACTGCCAATTGGTGGTGTGGGTTCTGGGATGCAGGCCATGTCAAAGGAACCTTCTATGGTTAATTTGCATAAAGCAAGATTGAATTTGTAAATCAAGTTGTAATTTGCAAATGGAATTTATAAAGCAAGTTTGACTGATATGAAAGTAAGTAAGTATAGCATAACTAATAACTCACAGTCCTTCACAGTGTGACCATCGAATCATCCATTGCCAACACGTGGCTCAAATCTAAAACATCACCTTCCAACAAATGTCTCCAATCCAATCCATTTAGAAAAATACCAAAACTTCTAACTATGTGATGACTTTACCAAGTTACCATGACCGTGGGAACGGCTAATCAATTAGATTTACACTCTGCAGAGGTGTACAGCTTTACCCACAAGTCATGACCTTTTCTTTTTGCCGCATGTTTCACGCACCTTTGGCGTAATGGCCAGAATGTTCATGACGAAAACCTTTACATTACCTAGATTAACTTTGCACCAGCCCAGTGATGATAACCCATGCTATGGTGGTAAAATATATTTGTACAGTCATTGTACGTGAAATAGTAAGGTGTTTATACATTCTCTGTACGTGGAATGGTGATTTACCCCATAGCATGGCGTACACCGTTATATTGGTAAACATTTGTTCCATGATTACCTTGGTGTGGACATCCCTTCAAGCAATCAGTCTCTGAAAACTCGTACTACTCCAGCCTTCCAATGTGCAAAGTTAAACTAGATAACTTAATTGGTTTAAGGTTGTCCTATACCAATACTTGTGGTTGTACATGTTTCTTAGCCTGAAAACAACCTATAGTTCGGTCCTTAATCCGACACGGGCAATAATCTCCCCCCTACACTACGTACAAGTCCCTTGCACATTCGGCTATTGCCAATAATCACCCGTGTCAAAACCATAGTTTTATTTTGTGTTTTTAAGAAATTACCATTGATCACATCAATCATCATCATGTCTCAATATTTCCAATGATCAGTTTATCCAATTTGTTCATCCCAAATCTAAAGCATGGCTAAGCATGATTATTAATCATCACATATACCAATGTTGACATTATGTATTGTCTAACCTTAATTCTAGGTTTATCAAGGTTCACATGTCAATACTTATCAAGGAGGTTTTATGAGACAATAGGTATATCTACCAGTACCACAATATAGCGAATTTACAGAAAATATACGCATGCATAAATTGATTTAGTAAAACAAAGTGAAAATTAAATACTGGGATCAATATGATCAAATGGGTGCTTGCCTTGCTTAATTGTCGTTTACGACGAAGTCGTGGTCGTAGTCGACGGTGTTGACGATGGAGTTAATGATGTCGGTTCTACACGTCGTTCAACAGAAATATAGCAAATAAAAACTTTAATAAGGGCAAGAAGAAGACAGACAAAAAACCAAATAAAGACTTATTATAGAAAACATGTATGGTTAGGGTCTAGGTTGAATGATTTCACATTTTCGCGTTTTAGTTGATTACACGTATATCTTTAGGTTAGATGATATCATGATTCCTTCTATAGATTACTTATTCTTATTTTACGAATTCAAGAGGCTAAAATTATGTATTTTCATATTTTTAAATTCGAATTCTAGATGCTAAAATTATTTGGATTAGCAACGAGATTAATACAGCATTAGCACAAAGTATTGCGTTGTTAATAGGATTCAGATGCAAAGCAATATTATACTAGGTTTAAAATCATATTTAGGTTAGTTAGATTTTTGAGAATAAACTAGCTCTTCATGATTTTTTCCTTTACTTTATCATGACATATATACTACTGTTAGATAACATACATATGCATGAATATATATGTATGTACACATCATTTATACTAAATCATGTAACAAATTCAAGTCAAGATTAATTCTGAAATATTTATGCATATGCAGGCATCATACTGTCATGTTTATATTTTGAAATCAATTCCATCCTCTTTAGATTTCCTTTGCAAAAGTTATACATTTTTTAATATTTGGTACATTGAAAACAACCTTTATTGAAAAATGATACAAACCAAGTTGAAATTCAGATATTTTTATATATTTGGGTTTCTGGTAGCATGAGGATTACAGTAAAATTTGTTTCCTCCAAATCTAAGTTTATTTGTAAAAAGTTTGTTTATAACCCATTTCTACTCTTCTGTTTGAATTCATATTTTAAATATTTCACAGAACTTTTTTCAAAATATTTATGCATATTTAGAATCTACATGAATTTAGATGAATATAGAAATTTGTTTCATCACATTTGGATCATAATTGCAAAAGTTATGCATATATGAAATGCTTTGGTTTTAGGAAATTATGGGAAAATTATAAATGCGCTTTCATTACACTAAAAACGGCTTTTTCATTTTTCATGGTATTTCTTTTAAAACCGGCCGATTGACCAGTGGACCCTCTTGGTCAGTGAGAGGTGGCGGCTATGACTGGCTCGGGGGTCCCGCTTGGCGATGATAGAAAATAGGGCCGCCACTAGGGCTGGTCGCCGGCGATGATCCATGGCCGGAATCAATGAATGGGTAGCAGGATGAGGTTCTACAGATCATGGCAAATCTATGGGAGCGGTTTTCATGGTTTGAAGCTGATCGAAAGCGAGCTACCACCAAGCTCGAGCGGCTGCTCTAATGGCGGCGAGCCGTGCCGAGGTTAAAAGACATCTCGAACGAAATCGGTTCCAAAACTAGAATCTACATGTTCTAATCAGTCCATTTTACCTATTAACGGCTGAAGAGATCAACCGAGTTGGTTTGCCACTGTACGTCGGTCTCGGAGATGAAGGATAGAAGAGGAGCGGCGAGCTCCAGATGGAAATTCTCTGAGATTTTTGAGGGATTTTGATTGTTGATGGCTTCTAATGCTATGGTTCAAGGTAATTTGGATTTGGTTGAGTGTTCTGTCTGGATTTTGGTTTTTGGTCTGAGCTCTGGAGCTCCTAGAAATGGCGATTCACAAAGAAACTTGAGGTTTTAGCCAAGACTAGTATAGGGAAGTAGAAGAAAAGGTGGCGTCCTCTCAAAGCAGCTCTTGGGTGCTATTTATAGGCAGGGTTGGATGGAGATGAGGCCGGCTCCAGTTGATTTCTTCACCAGGTTCTTGCGGTGCGGCACAGGAGAGGGCATGGGCGAGGAGAGGTAGCTTCGCAACCGTGGCAGAGCTCAAGCGTAGGATGTAACTGCAGTGGCAGCAATGCAACAGGGGTTTGGGATGGCTTCGGCCATGCCATGGCAATGATCAAATGAGCATCTGTTCTGTTGCGGCACAAATGGCAAAGAAGTAGCGGCACTTGATCACCGGGATTACGACGACCACAAGAGGCGGTATGGGCCGTGGCAGTGTGAAGAACGGGAAGGGCACCGCGTGGCAGGTAGAGGGGATGAACTGGGGCTTTGGGTTGCTAGTCTTGCAGAGATGATGCATGCTACAGCGATGGTGAGCTCACTCCGGTGCTTCTATGATCGGAGCAAGAAGACGGTGGATTGCTTCTCTGCCGGGTGGCCCCAAATGGTGAATCGGCCCCGCATGCAAGCGGGAGAAGTGGGGAAGCAATGTGAAATCAGGAACCGACTGAAACAGAACAGAGTTGAATGCATTTAATCAGTTATCAGAGTTATCAGGAAATTTTTAATAATTTTTCTGAGAGGTGGTTGGATAATGATCCGAGCACTGAAGAAATTTCAGGCAAAAATAATCTTTACACGTTTTATAAAAATTCTGACAAGTACTGTGCACAGATTTCAGTTTCTGTTTTTAATTTATCAGGGGATATATATCTTATCAAAACTTTTTTAAAATTTTAAAAGGGCTTCCTTATGGATATATTAGTCTCCTGTAAAATTATTAGCTCCAGATATTTTATATTTAATTTATTAAAATCCTGACATTGGTATTTTCAGATTTTCAACTAATCTATTTTTGAATTTCTAAATTCATCAAATCTTTTATTATTTCTTCATATTTTTAATGTAGATTTATTTATCTATTCAGAAGATAATATTAAATTTTCAGATCTAGAATAGTCAATATTATTTTTATTTAAATCTATCAAATATACTGTTGTTATTCAAGAATCATTAATTAGCTTTCATTTCATGATTAAATGTTTCGATGTGACTTTTTAAATTTAGAATTAGATATCTAAAGATTTTCTAGGATTAAATAAAATTTTATTTATTTTATTGTTATAAAAATTTTACTCTCTTCTTTATCTATTACTTATGATTATATTAAATGATTTCTCCCTTAGAGCAATAATCAAGAAAATCCAAGAAAAGTCAAGAGATTCAGAAAAAGCTAGAAAATGTGGAAAATGAAACTTCAAATTAATATTATATTTCAAACTCATTTTTTATAGTTTATTTGATTTGAAGTTAATAGTTTTGTCATGGAAACCTTTCTTTTCTTAAGATTAAAATTCAAGAAAATGAGGAAAAATATATTGTTTTAAATTAAAATCTTGATTCCAATTAAAACTTTTATTCAATTCCATTTTTAATTTTTAAATCTTTGTTTATCCTATTTTTAAATTTTTCGGGATGTTACATCCATGATGAGACGTCAAGGTAGAGAGCCGTCGTGTTGAAGCAGCATCACAGACGGAAGAGTCGATGAGAAGATATGGCGGCAAAGGGTGGTGGAGACGTGTCTCCCCAATACCATGATCCAGAAGGAGGCCTCGCCGTCATTTGCCTTGATCTTGGACCCGCGCGCCCAAAACTGGGTAAGAGCGAGGCCACGTCCCACGTTTTCAGGGGGAGATTGAAAGTTCAAGCTCCATTAGTTTGGTTTCCGTGTTAATGACAAATCTAATATTGAGACTAACTCTTTTGATAATAATAATATTGATTAGTCTCGATTGTTAATTAATGACAATGCTTTTATGAGACTAACTCTTTTGATTGAGCTTAACTCTCTTTAGTCTCTTTTGGATGAAAAAGATGGAAATATCAAAGGTATGCATTCGAGTTCATATTATCATATCTTGTTGTATTCCTTGGATATAATATTCATGATCATATTGATAAATCTAAATTTGAGACTAACTCTTTTATTGAGTATATCTTTGATTAGTCTTATCTCATTGAAAAATGGAAATCCCAAAGGTATGCATCCAATACAACTCTATTATTTCTAGATGCATTCCTTGGATTCAAGTTAAAAGATGAACTGTACCATTATTTAGACCTCAAGATGTGCATTAATGTTTCAATTCCATATATACGTGAATGCACACATTTAGGGGGAGTTCATACTTTACCTTGATGTTTCAATAGTATTGATCTATTTCATCTTTCTATATCAAGGATCATTACTTTGAAGCAATCCTTTGAGTAAATGTAACTTGTGTAGTTGTAGTATACTCATGTTAATATAGGATAAACTCAAATGTTATCTAAGATTGATTATGTGCATATTGATTCCAAGTTCAATTATTTATATGCACATATTTAATAGAGTTTATTCTATTGTTGATGGTATTAAGAGTATTGATCCCTTTCCACCACTCCAACATAATTTGGATAATTACTTAGTAACCATCAAAATGAGTATATGAAACTTGTGTAGTCAATATATACTCATGTAAATTTAAATTTTATTTAAATTGAGTTTGGTTGTCTTTCAATCAATCAAAGAACACTTCATCATGTGTTGATGGTGTTTCTTCATTGGTTAAGGACAAGCGGAAAGTTCTTGAGTATAATGAAGCATTAGTTGTATCAAAGTACTCAAGACACCTTTAAATCAGTCAAATTGATTAGGGTTGTGCTCAATCAATCATAGGGGCATCCATTATGTGTTAATGGAGTGCAATTGATGATTGAAGCAATCGTGTTTGTTGGACTAACAATCTTTCATGAGTTGTGAAGTAGGTTGAATCTAAGAAAATAAAAAATTGGGAAGAAGAAGAAGTCATCATGTGTTGATGAGCTTCAAGAATGAATCTCGAAGTGAAGTGAAGCTAGAAAAGGTTCATCATGTGTTGATGAACAAGAAGAAAGGACCCGGCTTGGAGAGAAGATGATGGAAATCATAAAAGTTCTAAGTGGATGTGCTAAAGGCAAAGGTATAACTAGCTAGGGCTAAGGATGTGTTCCTAGTCTTTTACCGGTCTCGGTGTTTGGATGGGAGACCGGGTTGCTAGTATAGGTTGTCGTACTATTAAGAGGGGTCAAGTCTTATAGCTTGAGCTTCATCATGTGCTGATAAACTCAATCCGGTTTACTCTAGCTCACTCTCTTATTTGGTTTTTGCATGAGCTAAGTATTTGCATATGTTGTAAATAAGGGAGCTCATGCTTGCTTCTTATTGAATCTTGATTTGGTTTTTGTATAGAGCTATGGATTTGCATGTGTTGAAAAAGGAAGATAGCTTATGCAAGTTGGTTTAAGTGGTTGTTTGCATGGAGCTAGATATTTGCATGTGTTGCAAATAGAGAGCTAATGCATCGGAGTCTTAGCTTGTGATATTGATCATGTGTTGATCATCACAAAGGCTAAGATAGGTTTATGTTTTGTGTTTGCAAAATATAGTTTAATTGAATCTTATCTTGGAACATGTGAAGAGAGTTTGCAAATGTGTTTGCAAATTGGTTTGATAATGAGTTGATCATCACATAGCTCAAAGATATGATCTTGATTGCTCTTGTTTACAAGATTTATATTTGCAAATGTGTTTTGCAAAATATTGGTGTTCATGCATTTGATATTGGAGCATGTGATTAGATTTTGTAAATATGTTTTGCAAAATTGTTTTGATCATGAGTTGATCATCATATGGCTCAATATTTGATCTTATTGACTCTTGCTACCTTGTAGTCTTGCCCTTGATCAAGCTATATGAGGGATTTCGAAAAATCAGATTTTAGACTTGAATGACTACATTAGAGTCTTTTTTGTGATATTTAAAAATATCTATGGTTGCTTAAATCTTGAAAATTGTTGAATATTTTAGCCCGCATGATAATCTTCGCATAGAATCAAAGATCACCTAAATCGGAGTTCGGAGTAAAAAGTTATGACACTTTTTCTGCAGCAAAATGCGGTAGTGCCGGGCGGTAGTGCCGCACTACCGGCCCTACTTGTGGTAGTTATTTGCCTGAGAAGGTGTTTTTGAGTCTAAAGTCCGATCGTGTCGGTCCTAGATGGGCGGTAGTGCCGGGAGTACTGTAGCAATGGCTAGTTTCAATGCATTCAGTGTCTATTTTACCCCTCAACGGCTAGTTTTCTTTGTTAGGCTATAAAAGGAGGCTTTGGGGGGCCATTTGCTCGAGGTTGGACTTATTGAGAGTCTTGTGGGAGGTGTTGCATGTGTTGCTCTCTTCTATTTGGTTTTTGAGCTAAGAGTAAGCCCAAATTGCATGTGTTGCAATTAGGAGAAGATTGAGAGCCTCTTGTGCATGTGTTGCACTTGATCAGAGCCTTGTGCATGTGTTGCACTCGGTGATCAGTATTGTATATGTGTTGTACTTGGTGGAGCTCAAGCTAGAGGGCTTGACTTGTTACTCTTGGTGTTTACCGACACCTAGACGGCGTGTGGAGGCGTCGTGCGCGGTGACCTTCTCAAGGAGATTGTGAGATAGCTCGGCAACGTTGTAAAGGTCAGAGCTCACCTACACGGAGGGGGAAAGAGCTACCACTAGTAAAATCGAGGTGGGTGCTCAATTCGTGGAGCCAGTCCAAAGTAGTCTGGCTTACCTCAACATGGATTAGGGGAGACCGGCAAGTCTCCAAACACCACGGTAAAAAGTATTGTGTCTCCTTGTGTATGCTTGCAATTCCTTATTTATATTGTTGCAATTTATATTCCTAGAATTTAATTGCTTGCTTGTCTTTAGGATTGTAATTTATTGTTAGAGACATAATTAGCTAGTGCACTTAGTGAGCCTAGTTGATTTAGGCTTTAATTTGTCAAAACTTTAGTTTATCGCTTTCGCATATATTATCATTTAGGTTTTGACATAAGGGTACTTAGGTGAGATTTTAATTGATCGTAGAAGAATTTTTTAAAGCCGCCTATTCACCCCCCTCTAGTCGGCATCCTCGATCTTACAGGCGTGTCCTTTGCCAATCCCGCAGATGAGGAAGTGTCCCAACACCTGATAAGATATCAATCTACATGTTTTGTAGGAAGACTATATATACCTTCATATGTGAAATAAGATGTTGGGATCTTGGATGCAGATAGCATTGAGCACCAACTCTTCCCAGGGCTCTTTCACTTCAGAGATAGAGAGATATATACTTCCCACGGCCTTGGAAAATAAGGAGCACCCGGGTCGCACGCGAGGCATAGGTGTTTTTGTTCCCTGATAAATGGGATTCCCACAAGACTTCGACACGTACTGCAGTAGGAAGAGAAGCAAAGCCGAGCATGAGGAGGCTAGTAGCCCTCATTGAGGAAATGGTTGAGGAAAAGTTGAGAGTGCAGTTTGATAATCAACTAAGAAGCATTGATAAAAGGATGGAGCAAAGGGTGGATACGGAGAAGCATGCACAGAATGTGCAAACCCTAGAAGCACATACGCAGTTCAGCCCAACTAACCATTGAAGTAGATGCACGTCAGCCCCTGAGACGGATGTGGACGACACCAGATTTCCTCCCGACAACACCCAGGAAATATACATGTCTGCAATGCTCCTTAGATAGATCTATTGGACGTGTTAACTAATTGTGTACTCTTATGTAGGTGGCCAAGCCATGCAATCTCCAAGTGAGGCTTGCCAATGACTCCGTTCCCCTACAGGCTGCTTGGGATCACGCGTATCGATCCGATCTAGGGTCGATGGTGCACGGTCACCTGGTAGATTCGGGCTACGCGAAGGTCTAGACTGATGGTGTACATGAAATTTGTAAGGCCATCATACTGAAGATGCCTCCAAATGACGAGATCGTCACACTAGGTGATGCCATTAGCATATTCATCCGGTGGCCTAAGAGGGACATCTCCTTCGATGACCACCCTGCAGCACCAAAGCTACCAACACTACCAGAACCACGTGATGCACTGGAGCTACCAGCACTACCGGAGCCATGTGCTGCATCGAATGAGCCCATCAAATCGGCTATTGTGTCCCGTAAGGCACAGGACGCTACTGTAGTTCGGGCCCAGTCGTCTCCTGTGAAGACGACATTTGGTAAACGACGAAGCGGAGACAAGTTCAAATTGAAATGGATCTCATCAGCCCATGACTTTCCGTTGGCCCCGTTGGAGCGACAATTCGAGCTGGGACAGCCATTTGTAACGGAAGAGCACCAGCAGACGCTTACATTACATGTCGTCCACGAGTACGTGGAAAAAGTATTGATGGCTCAACGGGATAAAAAATTCATACTTTTACCCCATAACCCAGGGTAAGTGCTTCGTCTAGTTGCTATACTTATTGATTTATACTTTATACGCGGCTCGAAGTTAGGTTGAATGACCATGGCGACATACCTGTGTAGGTTTCACTGGGTTCTACTCGTAATTATACCATGACAGAACGAATTTTTAAAAAAATAATATTTGTTTAATAAAAAATTAGAGAAAAATATGTCAAAAATAACAGTTTTACCCACCTATCGTACGTCCAAATTGCGACAAATTTTTTTTTCGTAGTTCCAAATTACGATAATCTCTCTGTCGCAATTTGGAACTGCGACATCTCTCTGTCGTAGTTCCAAATTGCGATAATCTCTCTGTCTCAATTTGGAACTGCGACATCTCTCTGTCGTAATTCCAAATTGTGATAGAGACTCTATCACAATTGTCTCTATCACAATTTTGTTGTGTGACTGATTCCAAAATGAATTTTACAGTTCAAACTAGGGTTCAATAAATTCAGAAAAATTCATATTTGTCAGTGATAATTCATATAGTATTTGACAAAATTATTTGTCAGACTAAATTTTGTGACAAAAAAAATCGAAATTCGTTGTTCGTCATTCTCTTTCGGTGTGCGATAAATTTCCAAATTTGACGACAATTCATAGTAAAATATTCAAAATATTGAATAAAACTTGACATTGATATTACAAAGTACAAGACTAAGTCACAAACAGGGATAGAACATACGTACATACCTTAGGGAATCCATAAAACTGGGATACAACATAGGTACATACATGCCTTAGAGAATTCATACAACTGGGATACGACATAGGTACATACCTCTAGTAAAGGACTAAGTCACAAAACCATACATTCTATGGCCATGGTTGTTGGGACAACGCATGGTAAAAAAACGAAAGTTATCTATTGGTGGCTGACGGGGTACTACGTTTGGATACCTGATAGGGCTTAATGTAATATCATCGTCAGGATTCGGAGGACTCTGAGGACTCAAGGTTCGTGGCCCAAGTGGCATGAAATCATCGTCATCATCGTCATTTGTATGGTTAGGAGCTAGCCCTCCTTCAGTGCTGGTTGAACGTCCTCTTGCATTGTTTCTTGAATGGCCTGTTGTAGTAGCGCTTGAATGGCCTGTTGTGGTAGTGCTTGAATGTCGAGGTCTAGGTGATACGTAATCGTCAACATCATCGTCATTGTTATTTGCATAGTTAGGAGCAAGCCCCCCATCGGTGGTGGTTGAACGTTCTCTTGAACTTGCTGCTGCAACAGTACTGGGTCGACCTCTACCCCTCCAGTTAGATCCTCTTCTGTATCTTCTGCGTGAACCAGGCATCACACCCCCGCCGAAGAGCATATACATCGCTAAGAATTATGGGATATCTTTGTTCAGCAACTCTTCATCCTCTGGGAATGACTAACACACAAGACGAGCATACGAAGTAGTAAACTTATGTATAATGCTAAAAATATTAGTAGGGTGAATAAATATGAAATAACTAACCTTAATATGCTCTGTATACTGATCAGGCAGTACAAGTACCCTGTAAGATCTTGTAGAGTAACATGTAGCAGAAGGGTGGTTGGCTAGTTCGCACACCCTGAAATAACTTTGATGCCACCCTTGCGAGTGCGCCTTGAGGTCGTCGAAGGTCACAAGGTTCAGGCCAGAGGTTGTCACATTATACCTCAGTAATGTCGGACGCCACTCTTGCAATCTGGATACCACTTTACTTAGGTTCTTTTCCGTGTAAGCCTGCATCAGAACAAGAGCACTGACGTTAATAGCAAGAACATCGCATAAAATAATGCAATTGTAATTGACGTAGAAGAGCACTCACGTGTGCACGCTAGGTGTGACAACCTCACCAGTAGGGACGGAGAAGACTTGACGGAGGCCGAACTGCCTTATGACACGGTACACGACGTACATCTCCATGTAGACTCGAACACCAGGTGGCGCCGTGTCAACCAGAAGGCGGCGTCACGGGTGCACTATAGGGAGAGGCCATGAGGTGCTTGAGCACCTACCTACTCATGGAGGTAAGGATGCTAGATGACGCGATCATCCGTCAGCTAGGCGAACATCGCTACGTAATCGGGGTACGAAGCGTGTGACATGACAGGCGTGAAAGTCGGCTGCAAAAAAAGGAATAGTCCAAAGTTAGACAAAAAATTTCAAAATTATTACGGAATTAAAGGTAAAGGTCATTTTACTAACCCGTCGGCGACACCACAACATCCCCATGGTAGGACAGTCAATATCATCCTTGGGGGCGACGTAGAAACTTGCTCCATAGGGTCCCAAATCCATTTGCGGCCGGCCGATATGGAACCTCTCGAAAGATCAAAGCTGGAGTAGTAGAGGACACCCCGTGAGAATGGACCACTCCCCCACACGATGACAACCGTCGCAAAGACCCCGGACGTGGTAGCCAGTACAGCTGGTCCCCATGCTAGCTACAGGATCTCCTTAATGTCGGCGTCTGCGATTGACCTCGCGTATTGGATCATATGCTTGTTGACGGTGTCCCCGTGGGAGGAGAACAAAATGCAGCCGAAGAGCTACAGTAGGTACACCTCAAATGGCGACTAACAACGTACTCCCCTTCTCTATCTGCCATCCTCTCGGGCTACAGAAAGTAATGGTCATTTTCACAACTGTAAGAGATACGTAGACAAAGTTAATATCACTTACATAGAACTGTATCAACCACTTCTGCATCAGACCGTGCGCAAAAGTGAAAGGTGTGTAGCCACGCTCAGCGGGTAACACATCCGTGAACCGGGCTAGGAGCTCCGTCCGCCACTCCGGGTGGACGTCGTTAGGCACTACCACGTCCCTAGTGCAAGGTAGGCCCAGAAGGTAGCTCACATCCTTCAGTGTGCCACTGGCACCACCTACTTTGCAAATCAGGCCATGGATGTGTTTCTTCTGCAACTGAACAACCGCTTTCAACAGCCCAAGATGCCGATCGTGTATAACACACACTCCAGGCCGCTGATCCATGATACCGGCTTTCACGTTCCTTAGAAACCATAGCCACCTTTCTGTGTTCTCAACCTCCACGAATGTGAGCGCTACTGGAAGAACCTGATTATTGCCATCTACTCCTATGGCAGTCAATATCTGGCCTTTATACTTTCCAGTCAAGAATGTTCCATCCACACATAACAACAGATGATAATGTCTAAACGCGTTGAGACATGCACCAAAAGTAAGGAATGCCTGCTTGAGTACCATCTTACCAGGGAAGCGCTGCGAGGGCCGCTCACAAATATCGATATAAGCTCCCGGATTTCATTCATTGATCACCTCAAGCATACTTGGTAGGTTCTGATATGAGTCTTCGTACATACCCAATCTAGTTTCCAATGCATTCTACTTCGTTCTCCATGGTTTCGCATAGCTTATAGTGTACTGAAATATCTGCTCTATTGCAAGTATGATAGCACGTGGCTCTAAATCCAGGGGTCCCACGATCTCCCATACATTGCATTTGCAACAAAACCTGAAGATATGTTTCTATGCGATTGGGCAGACTCCATCAGCACGCATGTGTGTGGGATGACTATAGAACACTTCCTAATAGTATCCCACTTAGGTATGTACGCATGCACACGCCATGGGCAACCGTTCATCTGGCATCTGACATCATACACCCACAGGTATGACTTTGCAACATTAAAGGTTCTACGAAGCGACACTGCTCATGTTGTCACTGCTTCTTGAACCTCAAACTTATTCTTGTAAATAGCACCTTGCCTCACTTCATTCTGATCCCACTGCCATGCGAAGTGTTCACCCTCGTTGAGCACCAATCTATCGAACTGACATGCATCCCACTCCGCAGGAAAATGCTCTTCATCGCCATCGTCGTTACTCAAATCCTCATATTCTTGACTCTCTGCCTTCATCGCTTCAACCAACGATTCAATATTTGCTCCCTCGTCTGCCACACCCAAAGTTACCTGAACATCTTGCAATAAAACATCAACTTCCTTGTCTCGCACACCCTCATGACTTGAGTTGACATCCTGTCTCACTAAGCATTCTCCGATTCGGCTGCTTCCCCAACTTCCTCCGGTTCATCGCCAACAACCTCCTCCTGCATCGTATGGCCAGCATTGGATTTCTCAAATGCTTGCGCCAACAACACTAATGGCCAACCATTCTTAGTTGCCAATCTTACGTACGAGCTCCAGGACTTCGACCCCTTCAGTTCTACTAACTCCCAGTACGTGTAATTCCGTCTCCGAGACCATACTCCGTGCAGCTTGAGGTCATGCAATTTACTATCCAACGGGAACATGTGGTACAATCATTTATTAACTGTGCCCCATGAACGCTCATCAGCATGTGACAGGCCGACCATGATACTTAGAAAATGACTAAGTTCCACCCCTTGTGAACCCATCTGCGGAACCCCTTCTCTGTAGTGTATTTTAAATTCTACTCGTTCGTCTATACCTATCAAAACATTTCATGAATTTTTTCATTATCTCACGATATAACACTACCACCTTTCAAGTCTTAATCTACCCATACGATGACATACTCTACACTAATTCAAACAACTACTACAGTCCTACAAAAATTAATTTTTTGTATCAAACTGTATCTCCAATTCTTGCACACATTGTATCTCTCATAATTCTTGTAGTTTTCTATATCAATAGTTATTATAACTCCATACAACTAAATAATTAAAAACCTATATAAGCTGATCACTAAATCATCAATTTAAATAAACTATTGCCAGTCTACATATCTAATTAATTACAACCCTAATTAATCTCATCCCTATATCATCTTTCTAAATATTTATTGCTCTACAAACCTAATTACTTAATAATCTATTTCATTTGGTTACAAAATTCTAAATTAAAACAACAAAATTAGATTTACCTCAACACGCAACGAATCCCCTCTCTTCCTCCTCCTCTTCTTCCTCCCCTCCTCCTCCTCCTTCTCTTCGTCTTCCTCTCCCCTCTCCTCTCTTTTTTCTCCGGCCCGCGAGTTCTCTGGTTCGCTCGGTAAAAATGAGGCCGAAGGCCAGGGGGCGACAGAGAGCTCTCTGTCGTAATTTGGAATTGCGACAGAGAGCATGTCGTAATTTGGAATTGCGACAGAGACCTGAACTATTCTCTATCGCGATTCCAAATTGCGACAGTGTTTGTTGCAATTTGGACATATGATAGGAGGGTAGAACTGTTATTTTTTTTGGCATATTATTTCTATAATTTTTTATTAAACATATATTATTTTTAAAAAAAATCAAGACAAAACCGAGTAATTTACCTTAATTCTGAAAAGGGCAGCACCCATGACTTGACGCCTATCGCAAATTTACTCGATGTGTCGTTCAATGTCTACAGAGCTTGTGGCCACATTCATAAGTTTTCGGTATCCGCTAATACGCAATAATGCTTTACACTCCATAATAATACCTCTGGAGCTAACCTATTATATTTTGGCAGTGCCACCATCAGCCAAAGGCCACTAACATATGTGGATTCTACGTTTGTCACAACATGCAACTCCTCATTGGTGTACAGAAGACCAATGTCATAGAGGTTTTCAATCTTACAATGATTGTTTTCACTTATCAATTTATGTATATACAAAACTTTACTCTTCCCATCGTTAGGCTTGGAAATACGCTAAATCTATATTGAAACAGGCTGACCTGCTTGGAATTCGAAGACAACTCAATGCCTTTTTGATGCGTGAGGTCGTAAATCCAAAAGGCGAATGCCACTCAAGCCTCACCTGATGAATTGTGAATTTGCTAGTTATCGCTTGGATTAATTTGTGAACCTTATGTTGTGAATTTGTGAGTTGTAGTTATAACTTTAATTGGTTAATATATCTTAGTTGATTTCTGAAATGGATGTGTTGTATGTTGTAATGTGTGATCTTATTTGATTTCTGAAATGGACGCTCTGTACGTTATAATATGTGATCTGAGTTGATTTATGGAATGTATGTCATAATAATATGCTTGTGATGCTCTGTAATCTGTTCTGTTTCAGAGGACATGGCTAGCATTTCCTGTGGCTAGCCAATAAATAGAAAAATGTAAAAATTGGAAAGGCAACATCACAAACGGTACTAAACACGAACCATCTGTAAAGATAGGTACATCACAGATGGTTCTAAATAGTAACTGTCTGTGATGTAAGTATGATTACAAACGATTCTACTTCAGAACTGTCTGTGATGGAAGTCTCATCACAGACGATTTCAATGTAGAACCGTCTATGATGGAAGCCTCATCACAGATGATTATACTTTAGAACAGTCTGTGATGTTTGTTTCAATACAGACGGTTCTAAACTAGAACTGTTAGAACCGTCTATAATGACTATTTTTACTGACGGTTGGCAAACCGTCTATGATGAGTCCTTCTCATTATTGATAATTTGTTACAGACGATTCACAAAACCATTTGTAATGAGCTTTATAAACCGTCTATAATGACCTATTGTGCAGAAGTGAACGGTAGATCCTAGCGCACTACTCCAGGCGCGCCAACTTGTTAAGATAGACCATGACATCATACTCGAACTCGCCGCCAAGAGGACGGTGTGGGGGCATCTTATCTTGTCGTGGTCCCTGGCGAGTTGCGGGTTGCGGATGTTGATGGAGACATTCCTCGGGCAGTACTTGTCAGGGTTGATGTTGCGTGTGAGGTCGCCGACCTTGCCGATGATGATGCGCGGAGAAGAGCCACCGTTGAGTTGAACCGTGGAGGAGCTCACGGTAGGGGTGGAGCTAGGGGCTACAATATTATATTTTTAATAGATCAAATTTTGATCGAATTGGTTCCGATTTTAATGGTTTTGGGTTTTTTAATAACTTACAACTACTTGTATTGTATTTTTAATAAATTTCAAATATACGTGTTGAATTTATGATGTTACGAAATCATTGTATATAACTATAGAGTTATACATGCAAAACGCGCATCCCAACGAAAATTTTCCTGTTCCGCCGCTGGCACACGCTCACGGTGGCTAGTTCTACCCTGAGTTCTTGTACAAGGAAGCCATGTCTACGGCGTAGGAATCGCCAGCTCGCTCTGCAACTGATCAGTCAAAGCAAAGTGTGGTTAATCAACAATATTTCGATATCTAATGACAAGACAATATTGAGCTGGTCCAAACATTTCATGGCACCTTGCTTGATACATTTGTCCAAACGTACGCCAATTTCCTTGCTGGCTTCCTTTCCTTGGACTCTGCTGCCTTGCACTAGTGCAAAGCAGTTGCACTCTTAAGGCCCAATCATATATACCCAAACGATGCAACAAGGCATCGGTATAATTCTTGTAAACAATTTTTCACTCAATTTCCGAGAAGATCAGAAGATTCAACGCAAAAAGCTTGTTCGAAAGCTACTATATTTTACACACTCTGCAAAAGGAAGCTCGAGCTTACAAGTTAGTCAAGCACCGAGATGAAAGTCTGCATTTTTTTTCTCGTCTTTTAAGACTGCAGCTGAAAAGTAGAAAGCTACGTTCTGAAATCGCCACGGCACTAGGCAACGTCGTTCGCTGCGAACACGGCCAGCATGCACGCCGGTGCGGCGATGGAATGTGTTGGGCTTGTGCGTGCAGCCCACGGCCGGCTGGGCCCGAAGCATCTGCGTTCGGCCCAGGTCGCTGTGCCGGTAGGCAACGAATTTTTTTCCCTTTAATATTTTTTTTTAATCTTTTTTTCAAAACTAAGCCTCCGTATAAAAAAATTACAAAATTAGGCGCCGGTCACCCGTATATGGGGCGATCGCCCCATATACGGGCGATCGCCCCACATACGGGCGATTAGTACTACTTTAAACGCACGATTTTTCATCTGTTTGCGGTTAATTTCTAAAAAAAATCATAACTTTTTCATATGATATCGGATGGAGATAAACTTTATATAAAAATTGTAGCTCTCGACGGGATCTACAACTTTTGTATACAAACTTTTTCAATTTGAGTCCATTTAGATAGCCAAAAACGGGATAGAATGTTCAGATCTAAAAACGATCTATTTTTAATCTGAACATTCTATCCCGTTTTTGGCTATCTAAATGGACTCAAATTAAAAAAGTTTGTATACAAAAGTTGTAGATCCCGTCGAGAGCTACAATTTTCATATAAAGTTTATCTCCATCCGACATCATATGAAAAAGTTATGATTTTTTTAGAAATTAACAACAGATAGAGTAAAAATCGCGTGTTTAAAGCAGTACTAATCGCCCGTATGTGAGGCGATCGCCCGTATATACGGGCGACCGGCGCCCAATTTTGTAATTTTTTTGCCCCGACGCCTAGTTTTGAAACAAAAGATTAAAAAAAATATTAAAGAAAAAAAAATTCGGTAGGCAACAAGGAGATTTTTTTTTTCTTGTTTGGAGATTTGATTGCTGTCGTTTCAAAAACTTCTTCGTACTTATTGACCATCCTGTAGTCCGATTACATTTTAATTTACGTTTTCCAATCTTATTTTCTTCTTACTATAGTGGATAACGGTTATGAAATTAAACAATATGATAAATGTATACCTTTATATAAAACTAGGAGAATTGCAGCTCAATCAAGGGTGCCAAGTTAGTGTTCCTCGTGAAAACATCCTTCCAAAAATTTGAAATTATGTTTAGATCCTTCATCGGTTTTTAACAAAATAAACATGAAAAAACGAAATCATATAGGTCCCTCCATGATTTACATTCAAGCCCTCCCGACAGTTTTTAACAAAATAGATCCGAAAAAACCGAAATTATGTTTAGGTCCCAAGAAATCATTTTTAGCATATTGGACCCAAAAAACAAAATTACGTTTAGATCCCTCCGTAGTTTTCTCCCAAAAAAACCCACAGATTCACCAACGGCTTCTGGCGATCCACAGATTCGTCGACGGCTCTTAGCAACCTATTTTTTAAAAAAAAACCAAGAAAACCGAAATTACGCATAAAAACGAAATTACGTATAGATCCATTTGCGGTTTTCTCCGGAAAAAAATTCCACTAATTCGCCGACGGCTCCTAGCGATCCACAGATTTGTCGACGGCTCCTAACAACCAATTTTTTTAAAAAAACCAGGAAAACCAAAATTACGCAAAAAAAAACCACAGTTTCGCAGATTTGACGACGACTTCTATTGGCCTTTTTTTTTTTTTTAAAAGAGAAAACCGATATTGCATAGAGGTCCTCGTGCAAATTCGCCGACGAAAATATGTTCGTGTCCTCGTACCCTTTTTTTCATAAGTAACCATCAGACCAAATTTCGCACCGTATAAGGAGGACTGTGGTGCCGCAAATTCGCCGATAACTCCTAATTAGCATATTTCTGAAAAAGAAACCCTGAGAAAAAACGAATTCCCGTTTAGGTTCTCATACCCTTTTTTTCAGAAATATCCGTTAGACCAGCTTTCGCACAGCGCAGAGTCATGCAACCAAATTTTGCACAGCGCAGCGTAGCGCACGACCCTGGATATATTTTTTTAGAAATAACCGTCAGACTAAATTTTGCACGGCGCAACGTCGCGTAACTAAATTTTACACGACGCAGCATATGGTACGACCGTGGCTAGTAGTCTCCAAGCGCTGCTGCACTTACCCTTAGACCGTTTGGATGGTTGGGATCCCAACCATCTTTGGTTATCTACATATTTAAGTATATTACCGACTTGCGTCGTGTGAAGGATAGGTGTGGAAGATGATTTTCTATGATTTGAACATGTAATTTGTGGGTCGACAGTCTTAAATATTTTCTTGATGTGAGCTAGCCTTCTCATCACCTGTTGGTCGTCATTGAGCGAGTGCAAGATTATATTAAGTAATGTAAAGGTTCATATTATAACCTCTTGGTTACGCGTGAAAGGAAGCATATAAATAGCGGCAAAAAGAGTTGGTCACATTTTATGGGTAAAGATGTATATTTCTGCAAAGTGTAAAAATTTTCGAAAAGCTGTGCGGCCCATGATCATGGGAGACTTAGTGCACTGACACTAATTAGAAGTTTGGTATTTTTATAAAAAGGGATGGATTAAAAATATTGTGAAAAGTTGTTTCAGAGATTATGCCAAGAGAACGCACGAAATGGTTCCATGATCGCAATCATAGAGGACTATAAGTTCTTACCACTACTACAGAAAAGCTAATCACAGACGGTTTGGAACTATCATCACAGACGGTTTCCCGAACCGTCTGTAACCATGTGTCAGTGATGTTACGGTATATCATAGACGATTTATAAACTGTCTGTGATAGAATATATCACAGACGGTTTTATTTAAAAACCGTCTGTGATGTGATGATATCACAGACGGTTTTTGTTTGAAACCGTATGTTACATCATTACATCACAGACGGTTTTAATTTTAAACCGTCTGTCACATCTTTATATCACAGACCGGTTTTAATTAAAAACCGTCTGTGATAAGACTTCTAACAGGCAATCATTTCTCTATTTATTGGCTAGTCTCAGGAAATGCTAGCCACGCCCTCTGGAAAAAAGCAGATTACAGAATAACTAAACTCATGTTACAACATTACAACCATTTCAGAAATGAACTCAGATATATTAACCAAATGTAACTCAATAGCATTAACCAATTAATAGAATACACAACTACAATTTACAAATCCACAACACAAGTTTGACAATTAACCCAAATGGTAATTCAGAAAAAAAATATGACTCCTCAAGTTATACGGCAGTGTGGAACTCACCTTTTTTGTGTAAAACTTGACTAAGCAAGAAGGTACAAAGCTGTCCTCGAATTCGCTCCAGATCAGCCTCTTCCAACGCAGTTGTTACCCGATTGGGCGTTTTCTTAGTGACAAGGAGTTCCATGTTGTGGCAAACGTAAAATCCACAACGGTTATTTCCTTTCCCTGTGGTGTACTGCAAATATAGATTTGGTTAGTTCCAGAATCATTATTACATAGTTTACATAGGATTATTGTGTACAGCGGATACCGGAAACTTAAAATCGTGATTCAGCTTCGCCTTGTCCTTGCCAGAAGGCCCTCCATAAGCTTTGTACACTTTGAATGCGCTACGTGATTGCAAGAGGTTAGCCTCAGCTATTCCAGGAGAAACATACACGTTGAACAACCTACATGACCATGTTATCTTTGGAGGAAACGTGTTTAATTACCTGGTGATTAATTTTGCGATAGGTTGTAAGTCGTGGCTGCCACTCTGTAAGAAATCAAGGTAAATAACCCGATTCGTCGATGGATGAATTACAATGAGAACCCAGTGAAACCTACACAGGTATGTCAGCATGGTCAATTAACAGAACAGAGTTGCGAGCATAGTACAAATCAAACTAGCACTTACCCTGGGTTGTGTGGTAAAAGTATGAACTCTTTATCTTTTTGAGCCGCCAAGGCCTCTCCAACGTATTTATCGACAAATCTGTAATCTTTGTCCATTGTTTGCTTGGAGACTATGTGTGGGTCCAGGAAACCCACCGGTTGTTCGTTCTGTCTCGCTTCCCGGATCATGTATCTAAATATACGAAAGCATTGAGTCATATATATATATATGACTTTTATCGATATTACACGAATGTAGAATGTGAATGCACACACTTACAATGTCCAGCATCTCAAGAGCGCGGCGTCGAGGGCGTCGAGGTTGAAGATGTCAAAAAGGTCATTGAAGTCGGCTGTGAAGAATCCCCCCGATGACTCGTTGAATAGATGCTCATACTTGAAACTGACTGATATACTCGTTATGCGGTCTTGCATCGCTTTTAGCCTTGTTGCATGCACCAATTCTGCAATCTGACGCAAGCAATAGAAAGGTTCTTCATGCGCTCTCCTATTACAAAAGGCTCTCCTAGCTGGTATACTCAGGCCAACGGGGCAATTGGATAGTCCAATTTCTTCGTGATTTGCTTCTCTTTGCCCTTGACTTTTTTCTGCCATAAGGAGTCTGCACGGGAGACGAGTGGGCACCATCCCACTGAATGTTCTTTGATGCAGGGGGCACGGGAGCCGATTTGTTGCTCTGCTGGGGTGCATCATATGGCTCAGGCAGTTGGGGAAGCTCCGGTGATGGAGGACGGGCGTCCAGGAAGATGTCGCTGCTGGGCCACTGGATAAAAGTGTGAATGGCGTCCCCCAGTATCACAATCTCGTCGATTGGGGGCATCGGTAGTAGGACGGTCTTGAAATTATCGTTTACACTGTCCACACTAACCTTCGTGAATCCCTGTACCACAAGGGTGCCGTGCACCAGCGCCCCTTCAATAAACGGAAACGCGACCCCTGAAGCAGCCGGAATGAGAGTGGTACCATGGACAAGTCTCACTTGGAGAGTGCACCGCGTGGCCACCTACATAACGGTACACAATTAGCTACTGCGTCCAACAGCTATTTGTATGGAGCATTCAAGACATATATATAAGTACCTTGATGTCACAGACAGGAGATTTCCCATGTTCAGCTGTGGGAGTGGCAGACGCACAGCTGGTCTTTTTGGTAGTGGGGCTGATTTGCCCACATACATCTGGGACTTACGCAGCCTGATTATTGAGCCTTTCCTCGAGGTTTTTTATCTTATTGTTGAATTCTTCTCTTAGTCTTTCCTCAATCCTTTGTACCAGTCATTCCTTCGCTCTGCTTTGGTTCTCTTCCTACTCCGGTATTTGTCTGAGTCACCTAGAAATCCTGACTTCCAGGGAACAAAAACCCCAACGCCTCGCTTGCGACCAGGGTGTTCCTTGTTTCCCAAGGCTGTGGAGAGTACATCTTTCTCCCTGTCTGGCAAAAAAGTGCCCTCGGAAGATTGTGTACTCAACGCTACCTGCAAGATCTCGAAAAGTTAATTCACTTACGAAATTAAGAACTAATTACGTACAAAATTGGAAGTCCGATATCTTACCAGTCGTTGGCAGACTTCCTCGTCCGCGAGGTTTGTAAAGGAGACGGTGCCAGAAGACGTGGCACTTGACCTTGCTCTCAGCCAGTCTCTAGCGCGTCGGTCAACGATACATGCAAATGGCACACAGGCCTCCTCGTCCTCCCTCTCCCATTGGTCCCTCTTCCCCGCGTACCCAGTGATTGCCAAGTCTGTGGGGTGGGTGCTCCTTGCTGCGCAGGCCTTGTGGGCTTCACTTTGACGCACGAATTCATCCGTCGTCTTCGCCTCAACAAAATTTTGCCATACATCCTCAGTAATGAACCCGTACTTAGAGAAGGGAGTCCTATCCTTATTAACATATTCCTTGACAAGGGTGCTCTTGAAATTCTTCCACGCCTTTCTCGCCACTAGCAGTGCATACCGTCGCACTAAGATCACAAAGTCTTCTGGGATATCGAATGAAGACATAATTTCTGTCACCAAGTCGTTGCGGCTCTCATCAGTCAGCGACTTCCAGGATGGACATGTGATGGGGACCCGTTCCCATGCGACTATCCCGCACAATGTCCTAAATGCACTCACCGCCTTTCTTGGTTCGGTGGGGGCCCCATCCTTTCGATCAACCGCTGTGATGGTATATTGTTCCGTGGGCCTTTTATTTGCTCCTCTTGGACCTCGAGGAGGTTTTCTTTTCGGTGACTCATCACATCCTTCAGACGACGAATGAGGGGACACCATCTTGCAATCTAGGCTGGTTGTCATGGCACAACAGGAAAGAAAAGTAAACAAACATGGAAGGCTACCAATTGATGGCTGCTTTTATTTAATGGGTACAAAGGTAGTTCAAAGAAGGTAAGTTGAGAGAAGCAATTCATGATATTTTAGTTATAAGTTCTCAGAAGTAATGTGTAACTTGGTCTCTGACACTAGTCTAGATCACACCATGCACAGTTGGCTTGAGTAATCTTGTTGTAGTTGTTAAATCGAATATGCCCAAAAATGAAGGCAGTAATCTTGTTGTAGTTACTAAATCGAAGTAAATTTCTCTCATAAATAAACACAGCCACTTAATGGACAGTCATACACCTCACCATGGATGGATTGAGGAATAGCAAAGAATTAAAAAATGTGCCCTCATCTCAAACAAATATCTAGTTCTAATGTTCTTTGTTACTACTCGTACATATCTCACTGCTTTGTTTCTACTCGTACTTCATAATGTAGGTATGTAACAACAAGATTACAACGTCAACGAAAATCGCTATGGATTTTTCTTCTCCACCAACCAAACGAAAGTTGGTGAAAGGGGAGCGATTATCGGCACTTATCGAGCGAATTTCACCATGTATTTCATGGGGGTAATATATAGTTGCAAGAATTAAAATAATAAAAATCGTCCAATTTTTAACCTAGATCTGCATTTTATATTGGCAACATTCTTTTTGTCACATTGTTAGTGTTTTTAAAATAAGAACAACAGTGTAGACATGTATTTCAATTTAATTACCCAAACATCAATAGTTTCCGTTGTCTCGCACAAACTGAAGTAGTGAGATTTCTAGCTAGCCTACTTGAGGTTTAGATAGAGGGGAACGATTATTGGCACTTACCGAGCGAAAATTGATGGGGAGGCGTCGGTGAGGGTGCGGCGTCGGCGATGGGGAGGCGTCGGCGAGGGGGCGGCGTCGGCGATGGGGAGGGGTCGACGAGGGGTCGCCGTCGGCAAAGGGGAGGCATCGACGAGCTGGGGCGGAGACGAATACTTAGGGTTTTGAGCGTGTGAGTGGAAGAGTAGAGAATGAATGATCTGCCAGAAGATTAGAACCGTCTGTGGTAAAATAATATCACAGACGGTTCTATTCTAGCTTAGAACCGTCTGTGATATTATTTTATCACAGACAGTTCTATACTAGAACCGTCTGGGATAGTTTTTATCGCAGACGGTTATGTATTAGAACCGTCTGTGATATAAACTATACCAGACGGTTCTATTATAGAATCGTCTGTGATGAAGATTGACACAGACCTTCGCTAAGGTAAATCCAAAGTTTAGCCTTCTTTACATAATGTGTATTGTATATGGAATTGTAGATGAAGCAATATCAGTAAAGGAAAGGAAACTATATTAAATAAATCAGATGCATATATACAAAAAGTTGTTTTTAATTTTGAGCATCTCATTAAAAACTAACTATATTATCTTCTAGAGCTAGTACACTTAAAATCATAACTCCACTTGCTTATTCTTTTGTATAAAAATTAGCCCTTCATGATGATCGACGCGTGTGTAGCTAGCTTCTTCGGGTTGTTCTTCCTGGACTGTAACGCTCTTTCCAATAGGAGGCAACTCTTCGAATTGATTGTATTCTTTCTCATCTACTACATTCTCTACTCCGACAATCCTCCTTTTTCCCTAAAGAACTACATGTCTCTTCTTGTTGGACGGGTCGATTACATAGAATACTTGAACAGCTTGGTTAGCGAGTATGAATGGTTCATCTTGGTATCCGACGCGTGCGAGGTCGGATGATAGTGACACCGTATTTGTCAACCTTCACGTGCTGGAGGTGGACCCAACGACACCGAAATAAGGGGATCTTAAATAGTACATAGTCGAGCTCCCAAATCTCCTCTATGAACCCATAGTAGGAGCTCCTCATTAACCCAACGGTGTTGAACGCATCTATGCGTACACCGCTGTTCTGGTTCGTGCTCTTCATATCCTGATCTCTCGTGTAAAATATGTACCCATTTAAGTCGTATCCTTTCCATGTTACAACTGTAAATGTTGGCCCTTTTGCCAACCTAACGAGTTCCCAGTGATGGGTCACTCCTTCAGCCATCTGTTAAACTGAAGGTTATGCTGTCTCGTGATTGAAGACTCTTGCCACGTCAGATTCTCTTGCCGTAGCCAGTGCTTATGCTCGTCGATGTACGGGGACACTACAGCCATGTGTTGCAAAACCGTGAAATGAGCTTGAGCATAGGAAGCCGGATCAGGCGTGATTGCTTTCCTTCGGATGGTCTCGATGCCCTGGAGTCTCCCCTCATGGCGAGATCGAGGCACACCTATTGGTTCGACCTGAGCCATGTAATCGACGCAGAACTCTACGACTTCTTCGGTTGCATAACCTTCGACAATGCTACCCTCCGGCCGAGATCGATTCCGTACGTAGGACTTGAGAATTCCCATATACCTCTCGAATGGGTACATGCTACGTAGGAACACGGGCCCGCATATCTTTATCTCTATCATAAGGTGAACAACGAGATGGACCATGATATCGAAAAACGATGGAGGGAAATACATCTCAAGATTACATAGAGTCATCACCACCTCAGCCTGCAATGCATCTAGTGCTTCGGGATCGATGACCTTCTGAGCAATTGTGTTAAAGAAATAACATAGCCTCGTGATTGTCTTCCGGACCTTGACTGGCAAAATACTTCTAATTGCCACAGGGAGCATTTGTGTCATCAGCACATGACAATCATGAGACTTCATGCCAACTAATTTCAAATCTTGCATCAAAACAAGTCTCTTCATGTTAGAGGAGTAACCGGACGGAACTTTCACACCATGCAAGCACTGACACAGTTCAGTTCTCTCGGCCTTAGACAAAGTGTAACAAGTAAGTTCGCAGTATGTTCGGCCTGTATCTCTCTTTCGGTGCTAACTCAGGTCTTATGCCCATATCGACCAAGTCAAAGCGTGCATTGATACTGTCCTTTGATTTGCCTTTAATATTCAATAAGAGACCAATCAAGCTATCACAGACATTCTTCTCCACGTGCATCACGTCGATGCAGTGCCGAACTTCTAGGTGCTCCCAATAAGGTAGGTCCCAAAATATTGATCTCTTCTTCCACGTTCTCTTCTCACGAGACCTCGATTTACGCCCCTTTCCAAACGCAACATCCAAGTTCTTAACCATATCATGGATATCTATCCCACTTAAAGGCTTTGGAGCTAAACTGTCTTCATTCGTTCCATCGAATTGTTTTTTCATTTTGCGGTATGGGTGATTCCTCCGAAGGAACCTACGGTGATGCATGTAAACAGTTTTGCGCGAGTGATTCAGCCACACACTCTCGGTATTGTCTAAGCAGTGAGTGCAGGCTTTGGTTCCTTTTGTACTCTGGCCTGATAGGTTACCAAGGGCAGGGTAATTATTTATGGTGTAGAACAAAAGGCAGTGCAAAGTGAAGTTCTCTCGTTTGTACGCATCTCATATCTGTACCCCGAGAACCCATAGTGTTTTCAGATCTTCCACCAATGGTGCTAGGTACACATCAATATCGTTCCTAGGTTGTTTTGGTCCTTGGATAAGTACAGACAACAAAATGTACTTGTGCTTCATACACAACCAAGGAGGAAGGTTGTAGATACACAGATTCACAGGCCAAGTGCTATGCCGGCTACTCATGTTACCGAAAGGATTCATTCCATCTGTACTCAATCCAAACCTTATATTCCTCGGATCCTCACCGAATTCTTAAAACCTCCTATCGATGTTTCTCCATTGGATGGAATCAGCAGGGTGCCTTAGCATTCCATCGTTCTTACGCTCCTTCGAGTGCCAACGCAAGCATTTTGCCTCATTTGGGTTCGCAAACAAGCGCTTCAAGCGAGGAATTATAGGCGATACCATGCCACCTTAGCGGAGGTCCTTTCATCACTGGATGCCCTCACTTTGTCATCATCCGAATGACTCTTACGCTTGTACGGGATCGTTGCACACAGGACATATGTGCAAGTTCGCGTACTCTTGGCGGTACAGGATACAGTCGTTCGGACATGCATGTATTCTTTCTACATCCATTCCCAAGGGACAAAGAACCTTCTTAGCTTTGTAGGTGTTTGTCGGCAACTCATTTCTCTCGGGAAGCATGTCCGCCAATAAACGTAACAGCGCTGTGAAACTCTTATCGGACCAATCGTTGCTTGCTTTCAATTTCATCAGTTCAAGCACGGATGACAACCTTGTGTATTTCGACTTGCAGCCTGGGAACAAAGGTTTCTCCGAGTCCTCCATCAAGCCCCGGAATTTACCATATTCTCTATCATCACGGTTCCCTTCTACATCGCGCGACATCGATTGATTATCTTCACGCAACATATCCTCATCGAACCACAATCGATATGACCATCCGACATATCATTGACTTCGTCGACCATGTTAATACCTGCTTCCTGTATCTCCTGCTCTTCACCGTGACTGGTCCAACATGTATACCCCATTTTGAAACCCCTCATAATTAAGTGTGCTTCGATCTGCGCAAAGTTTCGAAACATCTTCAGATTCTCACAGTCAATGCACGGACAAGACATAAACTGCCCCCCCTTATTAAACATATCCTCTTCTGCAGCTCTTCTAAAAGCGGAGACACCATTAATGTACTCGGCACTCACACGGTTCTTAGTGTACATCCATCTTCAGTCCATCTACGCCAAGCATATAGCATTTAGTGTTAATGCAATTAAAACCCATTACTACCCTTACATAGAAAGAACACATGAATCTACAAGCTAAATCTAAAAAAACATCAAATTCTATCCTTACCAAGCAAGATCTTGAATATACTGCAATTAGATACCGTTACTAATCTTAGATCACCAAAATCAAATGGATCCTCAATCACCCTTCAAAATCAACGGTCTTCTTTTACCAAATCGCCTCACAGCCGCACAGCCGCAATCAAATGAAAATAGATCCCGAAACCCTAAAATGCACCATGTGGCTCGGGCCTCTGTATTTTATATTGCTGATAGAAATCTCAGACGGTTTTATAAAAAAACCGTTAATGATAAACATAGCATTCCAGACGGTTTTATAATAAAATCGTCTGTGATATATGACAGACGGTTTTATTACAAAACCGTTTGGGATAATACGTGATATTACAGACGGTTTTATAAAATAACCGTCTGTGATATCTTCACAGACGGTTTTTAACTACAACCGTCTGTGATATTGATGTATATCACTGACGGTTTTTGTAGAGGTCCGTCTGTGATAATGTCACTGACGGTTTCAATATAAAACCGTCAGTGATATTATTCGTCATAGACGGTTTTGAGGAACCGCTTGTGATGAGGCGTCTAATATAAGCCGTTCTGTAGTAGTGTACTTTTATGCTTTCATATTTATTATCTACATATCAGTCAAATCGCTCTTTCAAAATTTTGTTTACGATCTATTACTCGATATTAATGTTCAATGTCATTTTATACAAAATAAATTTAGTAGCTTTTCTGTTGACGTAGCCTGCATTTAATGTATTTTTGTTATACACTACAAGTCTTGCTGAGTACGAAAGTAATCAACCTTACTATTGTTGATATTTAGTGAATGAAGGAATGGAAAATCTTGAAGATGCATTCCGTAGTGCAGGATATAGAGATTTCGCTTATGCGTTCTTCTAAGGGTTTATTCTTGTTAGATGTCTGAAGGTTATAATGGGCATACTACAGGACTTATATATCTTCCATTGCACTTCATTTTGGCTTGTAAAGCCTTATTGTATAATTACTTTCACTATTATTTGTATAATATCATGTACGGATGTGATGTCATTGTTTTAAGTATGTGTACTAGCTACTAATCATGAGGCTAATACTGTACGTATACGGTATCTTTCTGAGTATTTCAAGCTAAAATGGAAGGTCCCCACGTACGGTGAGCTTTACTCGGTTTTTGCAGTGTTTCTACTGCACGTGTTTAGGTTTTGATTTTCGTAGTTTCTCTAAAAAAAACCTTAGAATGCTTGGGAATAAAAATTAGAGGCTCTTATTCACCGTTCTCTCGTACCTAACCACCGATCCAACAGAACAAATAACAGGACGGTACAAAACTGAAGAAAAGAACTGACGAAAGCTGGAAGCTATAGCCTGTACAAGATGTCCCGAAGAGGCTAAGCTACAGTCTCGCGAGTTTCTTGGCTATAGCTTTGCATCCAGGCCTCCGCCTCGTCTCGGATGTTACGCTTCCAGGTCGGGTCCGCTGTGCTTTTCTTTCGAAGGTTCTGCGATTCCGTTCTAGCTGCGAGAGGACAAGTATCTTTCTGACGTCCTTCCATTGTGTTTGCTCCACCATGCTTGAATCGTGCGCCGTGTCATGACCGGCCAGGTTGAAGGTATTTCCTCTGGGGTTCCGAAATCAGCAGAGATTAAGGACCACTCCTTCCTTGAGTGTGGGCAATTCAGTGAAAAGGTAAATTCCGCTCTCTGACCAATGGAGGCATAGTTGGGACTTGGGAGCATGTTCAATTAACCAGCGGCCAGCCACGCTTAATTACCCTGTCGTCTGCGTACTGCCTATTTTGAAGTTAGTATCCAATCGAAGAATCTGCATTTACTTGGAGCCCAATTCTTCCGTATGAGGTCTTCCATTGAAACACACGTACATATATACTTCTAAAATCGGTGGATACCATTGCAAAGCCTAGGATTTAATCCTGATAGGCTTTCCTTCCATGTGAGGTCTCCATAGGACTAATTAGTTCACACATTGAGGGCTTGTTCGGGAAATCCAAAATCCTGGCCAGTCTGAATTGGCCAGGGTTTACATTACCGAATCGAGTTGGAAAATCACCAGCCCATCGGTACCAATTTTCCTCGAAAATCGGTAGAAACTGAATGAATTGCAAAGTCAAACATTTTGAATTCAGCGAGCTTGTTCGAGGAATCCAAAATCCTGGCCAGTCAAATTGGCCAGGGTTTACGTTACCGAATCGAGTTGGAAAAACACCACCCCATTGGTACTGATTTTTGTTGAAAATCGGTAGAAACTGAATGAATTGCAAAGTCAAACTTTTTTAATCCGGTGGTCAAAAAGTGGTGAGAAAATGAAAATCAAGCGTTTTGACCGATTTTGTTTGATTTTCAATTGGTTTCGTTTGATTTTTGACCGGTTTACATCAAAAATCGGCACACTCAAGGAAAAATGGAAAGAATTGCAGAAAATCTAAATAAATCTCAATCATTCTATAAAACACCTCAAATAAATGTCAACAATTTTTGAATTAATTTAATTCTTCTGGAAAATAAAAAATAGCAATTAATGAAAAGGAACCGAGACACTGTTATATTTTTTATAAAATTTTAAGGTCGTTATTATGCTCTGAAATTTTAATTGTATCAGAAAAAGTGCCCAAGGATCATGTAGTAAAATTTTCAAAAATATTAGACTTCATTTAGTGCCCCTAGAAAATTAAAAACAGAAGAGCATATACAAAGACAATAGCACTATTAGAGTTTTTAAAAACATTCACAAGTCTGATCATCATCTAAAAATCTTACAACATCATTAACATTGCCTCAGAAAATCTTCAAAAATTTAGAACATGATTAACAGACAAAATATTTTCATGGGTGATGTCAAAAAGCAATTAATACTAATTTTAGGGAACTTTTGGATAAATATTTCTAAATTTCTCGAATTTTATGAATTTAAATTTGAATTGGACCGGTTTACCGACTAATTCTAAATCTCAAGCCGGCTTGATAAGGTCGAAAATCGAGATTTTCGGGCTTTTTCCGTCAATTTTTCAAACCCTGGAATTGGCATAGGTAAGATGACTTCGCAGTATATTTTCCATCCCCCGGCCATTTCCATGCGATATCATCTGGGGTGTCCTCTTGAAGCACTATATATTTGTTGGATCGTCACCGACATTCTCGCATACCGGGCAATATCATCTTCCTGCACTGTGCTGCCTCAGATGCGAATGATCCACTTATTGTTTGATAGGGCCTCCGCCATTTTCTCTCCGAGAGTCTCGATATAGTTCAGGAGAAATATCTTTCAGTGCCTCTCCGTTCAGCTATGCATGGTTCTATCTGGGGTAGGTTGTTTGAACGGTTCTACTAAACATTCATTCGGTAACATTACATAAATACGATGATAATTATTTGCAATTTTTTTAATACAGTCATTTGAAAAATAATTGCATTACATTATGCGTGCCCACAAAACATAGGAAAACTTCAACAGGCAGTGACGCGCACTAGAGGGAAGAATACGATGGGCAAATAAAGCGCTTCCAGGTTTCACTTTGCCATCCCTGTACGTAGTTATTCGCCTGTTCATAGTTTTATACAGAATTAATGCATGTCTCTTTTGACGAAAAATCTACAGTTTTATTACTAATTTGTGGGCCTTCCCAAAGCAGGGCCCACCCGTTGTTCATGCTTCAGAAAATGGAGTTGGTTTTAAGTTAATCCTTGAGGTGAGGCCTACCTGAAACACATAAAATCTTTGAAATATTGCAGGAATTACATTACTTTATGTGTAAATTCAGTAAATTGTTTTGTGAAATTCCTATGTTCCTAGTAGCTAGGTCCTAAAAGGACAAACAGAGCAGCATTGCAATACAACAAAGAGGAGGTTAATGTGGTTGTTAATCAACAACTTGGAGCAAACAGTGGAATTTGGCCCCTAGAGGAGAAAGCGGGTGCTCAGGTCCAGTCTAAACATTGGAGCAAACACAGAGAATTTGGATGCCAGTTCCAAGCTTAGAACAAGCCCACTTATTATGGAACTAGGGGCGGGAGGAGAGTGATCAAAGAGGTGGAGAATATTTCTTTTATCTGTGTAACATGGAGAATTAAAAGGCACCTCTTTTCCTCCGAGGGCTAGAAATTTTCATATTAATCAGTAAAACAATAAAAATACTAGAAATTATCTCATTAACACTACGCCAAAACCTGCAATAGATGACGGTCTATTTGTGACGGTTTTTTTTCGAACCGCCACAAATATAATTATCAGTGGTGGTTCTATACTGAAAATGGCGGGAAGAATATCAGTAGCGGTTCTATCCTCTAACCGCCACTGATAACAAATACATCATTAGTGGCGGTTGGAGGATAGAACCGCCACTGATAACTAGGTTATCGTGGCGATGCTATCCTACAACCGCCACTGATACTACTGGATTATCCGTGTCGGTTCTATCCTAGAACCGCCACTGATAATGAATTATCAGTGGCGGTGTGAGGGTAAAACCGCTACAGATAATGTTATCAGTGACGGTTGTAGTTAACAACCGCCACTGATAATATTTCCTATAAATAGGAGTGCAGTAGCAGCACTGGTCTTCTTCCTCCCGAGAGTAAACCAAAACTTCTAATTTTCAGATTTCGTTTTCTCCAATTCTTGTGCTTGTACTTCCTCTAGTTGTTCCTTGGTGAGTTATTTTTTCTCCTCTCTTGATTTGTGTTACTCTTGTTGCAATTTAATTTGTAAAACTAGTTTAATTAAGGTTTATATGTAGATGAGATGAAAAGTTTAGATTTTGTTTATTTTTTATTTACCTACCATTTTGTAGTTGATGAATTTATTTCCTAGCTAGGTTCATTAGATGATTTTGTGTTCCTTTTATAGATGATGAATTATGATCAAGCATATATTTAATATAAATTGCAGTTTAAGTTAATTTAGTAGATGATGAATTTATTATCTAGCTTCTTTAGATGATAAGTAATTAGATTACTTTTTTAATTACTATTAATTTGGTTCCATTAGTGTGGACATATACATCTTTCATATATTAATTTTATTTAATTAAGATTATTGGATATAATATACATGAAATTTTAGTTAATTTGGTAGGTGAGTGCTCATCATTTTTAGATGATGAATTTATTATCTAGCTTCTTTAGAGGATAAGTATTTAGATTAGTTTTTTAATTACTATTAATTTGGTTCCATTAGTGTACGGACATATACTTCTTACATATATTAAATTTATTTATTTAAGATTATTGGATATTAATATACATGAAATTGTAGTTAATTTGGTAAGTGGGTGCTCATCATTTTTAGAGATGAATTTATTATCTAGCTCCTTTAGATTTATCAATTAGATTAGTTTTTAATCAATTTTTATATGTTAATTAATTTTAGATGGACCGGAGATGGATGTACAATGCGAACTGTTATGTAGAGATTACATCGACGGGTATACCTTTTCTAAGAGCATTGAGGAAAACAAGTTGCACAAGAACACGGAGTACATACATTGTCCATGCATTGATTGCAAGAATGAGAAAATATTTTCAGACAAAGAGCACATCCACTTGCACTTGATTCGAAGGGGTTTTGTACTTGGCTATACACGTTGGACAAGTCACGGTGAAGAGGAAAACATACATGAAGGTGATAACGTATTGGATGATGGAGAAGGCATTATGGCAGCTGACATCGGTTATGGATCTGATGAGGATAGGTTGGACATTGATGACGATAATAATCTTGCTCAGATGTTGCGCGATGCAGAAGGGAACTACACTAGTCAGAGAGAGTTTAATCAATTTAAGGGTTTGTTAGACGACTCGGACACACCTTTGTTCTCGGGTTGCAAGGAGGAATACACAAAGTTGCACACCGTGCTTTCACTTCTAAAATTGAAGGCAAGCAATGGTTAGTCCGATAAGAGTTTCACGGCGCTATTACATCTCTTAGCGGATATGCTTCCAGAAGGAAACGTATTGCCGATGACCACTTATTTAGCTAAGAAAGGTTGTATGTCCATTGGGATTGGAAGTAGAAATAATATATGCATGTCCAAACGATTGTATACTCTATCGCAAAGAGTATACAGACATGCATGTATGTCCGGTGTGCAAATCATCGTGATACAAGCGTAAAGGCCATGACAGCGAGGGCACCGTGGTGAAGAAAGGAGCTCCCGCTAAAGTGGTGTGGTATTTACCAGTAATACCTCGGTTGAAGCGTTTATTTGGAAACAAAAAGCATGCCCAATTGATGCGATGGCAATCAGAAGAGCGTAAAAAGGATGGAAATCTGAGACACCCTGCTGATTCTGCCCAGTGGAGAACTATCTATAGGCTCTTTAGGAAGGACTTCGGGAATGAACCGAGGAATATAAGGTTTGGGTTGAGTACGGATGGAATGAATCCTTTCGGTAACATGAGTAGTATTCATAGCACTTGGCCCGTGACTCTCTGTATCTACAACCTTCCTCCTTGGTTTTGTATGAAACGAAAGTACATTATGATGTCGCTGCTTATCCAAGGGCCGAGACAACCTGGCAATGATATTGATGTATACCTACAACCATTGGTGGAAGATCTTGTGGTACTGTGGAACGAAGGTGTACAGGTATGGGATGAGTACAAGCGAGAGTACTTCATCCTACGCGCATTGTTGTTTTGTACCATCAATGGTTTCCCTGCCTTTGGTAACTTATCCGGTCGTACTATAAAAGGGGCCAAAGCATGCCCCCAGTGCATGGATGAAACTGCTAGTGTGTGGCTCAATAACTCGAGGAAAACTATGTACATACATCACTGTAGGTTCCTTCGCAGGAATCACCCCTACCGCAATATGAAGAAACAATTCGACGGGACAAAAGAGGATGGTATAGCTCCAAGGCCTCGTCGTGGGGAAGAGGTATATGATATGGTTAAGGATATTAATGTTGTACTTGGAAAGGAAGATAGTAATAATAAATTGAGGTCTCGTACTGAGAAGACCACGTGGAAGAAGTGATCGATATTTTGGAACTTGCCCTATTGGAAGGACTTAGAAGTTCCACACTGCATAGACGTCATGCACGTAGAGAAAAATGTATTTGACAGCTTGATTGGTCTTTTGCTGAATATTCCTAGCAAAACTAAGGACGGACTGAAGGCACGAAGGGACCTGGAAGATATGAAAATCAGAGCTGAGCTACATCCTCTAGACACTGGGAAAGGCCGACTTTACCTTCCCCCAGCTTGCTACACTCTATCCAAGAAAGAGAGAACAGACCTCTGCAAATGCTTGCATGGTGTGAAAGTTCCGTCCGGTTACTCTGCAAGTATCAAGAAACTGGTCTCGATCAAAGATTTGAAGTTAACTGACATGAAGTCTCATGATTGTCATGTGATGATGACACAAATGCTTCCTATTGCAATTAGAGGTATTTTGCCTGAAAAGGTCCGAGAGGCAATCATGAGGTTGTGTTTCTTCTTCAACACGATTTCACAGAAGGTCATCGATCCCATCGGACTTTCTGAACTGCAGAATGATGTGGTCAAGATACTATGCCAGCTAGAGATGTATTTCCCTCCATCATTTTTCGATATAATGGTTCATCTCATTGTTCACCTTGTGAATGAGATAAATGTATGTGGCCCCGTATTCCTGCATCAGATGTACCCGTTCGAAAGGTACATGGGTATCCTGAAGAAGTATGTACGTAATCGATCTTGGCCGGAGGGCTGCATTGTGGAAGGTTATGCAACTGAGGAGGTTATCAAGTTTTGCGTAGATTACATGGAGGGGTGGAACCGGTAGGAGTGCCTGTATCTCGCCATGAGGGTAGGCTTGCTGGGAAAGGGACGATTGGAAGGAAATCAATAAATTATTACGATCATGGATTGTTCGAAAAAGCTTATTTCACAGTCTTGCAACAGTCAGTTGAGGTGTCCTCGTATATGGACATGCACAAGGATAAGCTACGAGAGAAAAATCGTGGACGATCAGAGGTTTGAGTAACAAAAGAGCATAACCGTTTGTTCAATCATTGGTTCAAAGAGCATATGACTGGGAAAGAAACGAGTGTTATGTTGAGGTGGTTGGCAAAAGGGCCATCAGGTACAATCTTGACATGACAAGGATGCGACATAAATAGATATACCTTTTACACGAGATCTCATGATAGCAAAAGCACTTACCAAAATAGTGGTGTCCGCATAGATGCCTATGACAACATAGGCAGTTAGAAGAGTAGCTTCTATGGGTTCATAGAAGAGATTTGGGAGCTCGAATATTGTATTTTTAAGATCCCGATGTTTCGGTATCGTTGGGTACAACTCCTAAAGGGTGTCAAGGTGGACAAGTATGGCTTCACTACTTTGGACATCGAACATGTCGGATACAGAGACGAACCATTCGTACTTGCGAAGCAAGTAGCACAAGTCTTCTATGTAATCGACCCGGCAGATAAGAAGCGCCATGTAGTTCTTCAGGGAAAAAGAAGGATCGTCGGAGTTGAGAATGTCGTGGATGAGGATGAGTACAACCAGTTTGATAAGTTGCCTCCTTTCATAGATGGCAACATCAGGGTCGAGGAAGAAACCACTAAGGAAGCTACCTATCATCGCGACGATCATGAATAAGGGCAAATTGTGAAAGAAAATAATTAGCTATATACGAGTAATGGCAATGTGAGGTAAATAATATGCATTTGTATGGAGTAATGGAAATGTGGTGTTATGCATTTGTGTGGAGTAATGGAAATGTGGGTATATATTAGGATTATATAGGGTATATTACTATATTAGAATTATATATGGTCATTACTATATTAGGATTATATAGGGTATATAATATTTAGTAGGATTATATAGGGTATATAATATTTATTAGGATTATATAAGGTCATTAATATATTAGGATTATATAGGGTCATTAATATATCAGTGGCGGTTCTTCACAAGAACCGCCACTGATACACTTATCTGTGGCGGTTCGTATAAAGAACCGCCACAGATAATATATGTATTAGTGGCGGTTTTTTATACGAATCGCCACGAGATAAGTGTATCGATGGCGGTTCTTGTGAAGAACCACCACTGATAATATGCCCCATATATAAAAGTCGATACATTCTCTCTTCTGATCGAGTGCCCTAAACTCTAAACTCCCGCCGCTTCCGACGCGCCCTAAACTCCTAAACACCCGCTGTGCCCGACGCCGCCACTTGCCGCCGCCCGACGCCGCCGCGCCCGACGCCTCCACGGTCATCGCCGACGCGCGCTGCCGTTGCGCCGCCCGACGTCGCACCCGACGACGCCGCCTCCCGATGACGCCATCCCGATGACTCCGCCGACGGCGCCCCGACGCCGCCCGACGCCGCCGACGCCTCCCGACGCCGCCGCCTCTTCTCCTCCTGCTCGCCAAGGTAAGCACCATCGATTCTAGGGTTTCAGGATCCGACTATGGGTTGGTTCTGGATATATGGGTAGGTTCTGGTTATGGGGGTTAGCCTGAACGCATGATTCTTTGTTGATTTCAGTTAAAGTTAGTGTTTGAATATGTGGTTAGTGTCTGATACTCTAAAATGGTAGTGTCTGATACTCTAAACTTATGATTATAAGAAGAAAACTAAAGTCATGACCTATGAAAATCTGTGGTTAAATTGATGCGAAGGAACATAATTTTTTTCATGTGTTTTTGGGTGTTGGATCGCTCTGCTCTGTAGTGATTACTGCTTAGGTAGTTGAACAAACTAGCACGGTTTGATTTGGTAGGATTGAGCACGGTTTGATTTGGTAGCATTGAGTTACTTTCGGGCTTCATATGCACTCCTAGTGAACTTTGTTTAAAACAGTAGGGGAGAATGAAGAATCCTACATCCTGAACAACTTGATGCCAATTATGTTTGATGGAAGGATGCAATAACTTTTTCTGATGTTAGGGTTATTAAAGTTTGATCATTGCTTCGTCTTTGGGAAGTGTCCATAAAGGCATAAATCAACATAGTTGTTATTATTAGGCAGACCTCGCTTATTGAGCGCCACAAATATTTTACGACATCTTGATTGATCATGCTTATTGTCGTGCTTGCCCTTCTAGCTAATAAGAAAATATTTGGTTCAAATCATGCTGCTGTTACAACTTGCTACTGAACATCTTATTCTAGACATCACGCTAGTTTTGTTCCATAGGTGGGAATTTTAGTCGACTGGTGGTCGTCTACTTAGCATATTAAATGTAAATCTGTTGATTTGTATTGAACTATTGATATATTTATGATTATGGACTTTCAAACGCTTTGCGAAAATGTAAAGTGTGTTTTTTTGCAAGTACTGCAATACACTTTTCTTTTTGTGTGTGTGTGCATAATGACAAAAATTATGTTTCGAGTCGAACTGTAGTTCTAATGGAGCCTGAAACCGAGCCTATAATGGAGGAGAGCCCGAGCAGGTACCTTACCCTCCACCCAACCACCGAAAGTGCCGAGGCCTCCACCGCTGTTGCAGATGATGCTCCTGTTGCAAGACGCCGAGGACGAGGGAAAACTAAGAAGCCTGAAGGCCGGTACACCATCTCAGAGGTCTTAGATACTGGGGCCCCTGTTGCACCGAGAAAATCAGCAGCAAAATACAAGTCAACATGTGGGTACATCGTAAGGGATAAAGTGCCAATCACCTATTCGGATTGGCATAAAGTGCCCCAAGCCACCAAAGAGGATCTGTGGACAGAGCTCAAAGAAACCTTCGAATTCCCTGAAGGAGCCGAAGAACTCGTGCATCGCGACGCATTGATGACCATGGATGCGGCGTGGAGAAACTTCAAGGCGAGGCTGAACATAAATTATGTGAAGCAAAACCGTCAGCCATCAGAGAGTACCCAAGATTAGAGCCATATTGGGATGAGTTTGTGGCGATGAAGCAATCCGGCGAAGAAGGAAGTCCAGTGAGGACCACATTAGCATCGCAAGAAGGAATACTCACCCCCACAGACTTGGCACGAGTGGGTACGCGGGTAAAATTGCTCAATGGGAGAGGCAGGAATTAGAAGCGGTCCAATTGGCTGGCACAAGTCCCTTGATCGGACTACCAGACTGAGTGAAGCACTACGTGCTAGCGAGGGAAGATATCTTATCTACTGGGGGTTTATCATTCAAGAGCGGCGAAGACGAAGCAATGACGCAAAGAGTTCATGAGTTTTACGCCCAGTCCACCCAAGGATCTTTTCACCCAGACAGGGAGAAAGACGAGCTAACAGCGGCTCTAGGAAACAAAGAGCACCCCGGTCAGACACGAGACGTCAGGGTCAAGGTTCCATGGAAGATTGGATTCCCTGAGCACGAAGACTCTTATAGGAGTCGGAAGAGAGCTAAAGAAAAGCGGGCTGAGCAGGAAATGAAAATGATGAAGGAAAGAGTTCTGCGAGAAATACAAGGCACCATTGAAGAACAAGTTGAACGACAAGTACAACAAGCCTTGAGCCAGTCGCAGGCCCACAACGTTCTCTCCAGCCCTACAGGTCGTCGCAGCAGTTGCGCGTCCATGCCATTGGCAGAAGCGGACAACAACCATTATCCTGTGGACGACATACAGGACCCCACACCCTGTCAGCTCAACATGCCCGTGATGAACATATTTGTACAGGCTGCTACAGGGATAGTTTATCCGTGCCAAGAAGGGGGTTCCTGCACAATACCCCGATAGTGCCAGGTTATGCAAAGGTCCAAGTGGACACGGTACTTGCACAGTTTACTGAGATCGGGCTAGCCC
The DNA here is from genome assembly GCA_036346275.1 of Otatea glauca. Taxonomy (NCBI): domain Eukaryota; kingdom Viridiplantae; phylum Streptophyta; class Magnoliopsida; order Poales; family Poaceae; genus Otatea; species Otatea glauca. The sequence goes on along the minus strand of CM070726.1, from coordinate 27,052,912 downwards.
GCCAATGATGAGATAACAACTCTAGGAAGTATCGTCCACTCATTCATCCAGTGGCGCAAGCGTGACATCGTCTTGGACCATGCAGTGCCAGCCTCTCCTTCAGTACAATCCTCGCATCATCACCAAAGACTGAGAGTGAAACGGTGAAGAAGTAAGATGAGGTAGAAAAGAAATCCATTGAGGACCCCATAAAGATGGCCACTGTTAGTACTCCAAAGCAGAAACCTATAACACTTGGTACTTCAAAGGACAAACCTAGAACCCCTGATCCCAAAAATTGGCACATTAGACAAGCCGTATCAGCCAGATCAGGAGAAGCCAGGACCGAGTATGATGTCGTACGACAAAAAAGTAAGGGCAAGGCGAAGTCTGATGACCAAGATAATCAACAAAGATTGAAATTCGAGGTAGGGAAGCCCTTAGTCACCGCTTCAAAGTTAAAAAGTCTAACACCCATGATGCAACGATTACATGCATGGTACATGGATCGATCCAACCAAGACGTACTCCCGAAGGTGATCACTGCAATTTTCCGTGAGGAACATTTTCACCATGCGGGCTATGGCTACTTCTTAATAGAATTCGATAATTTGCACAACTTGTTCTATCACGGCGCCTCGACATATCTTTTTGAGATCTTTCACCGTAAGTGTCTAATATATCAATCTTGGCCTACATTCATGTAATACCGATAAATGTCATGTCTAACTATTTCGTTATATAGATACGAGATGATTGAATTACGAAGAACCAAGGGCGATGGGATTCCTCGACCGGGAACGGTTTGCCAATCAAATCAAAAGAGCACCAAAGGAGGTCGAGGAGTACGTATATAAAGTTTTGATTAAACTACAAGACAAGGAGTTTATACTTTTACCATACCATTTTAAGTAAGTTCCTCACTAGCTAGTTTAATTACTCGTTTATTTCATTATTTACTCTGATGTAAGGACTAATGACTATGGCATCATGCATGTGTATGTAGCTTCCACTGGATTCTCATAATAATTCATCCAGAAAAGAGCAAGATGCTGATCGTGGATCCACTGGATAAACCTAAAAAAGACTTTGAAGTGATGACACATTTAATAAATGAGGCGTTCAAAAGATATTGTCAGAAGAGCTCGAGATACCGCCCATACCACAAATCCCTTACAATCCGTACTAAGTTTTCGGTACGCACGCAAGGAATATTCTTATATCGTATTTCATAGTAAATAGCTCCTTCGACGACATCTTAGTTCATTCGATTTTTGCAAAGTCTGGCGGCGCAAGGAACAAATTTATGTGGGTACTTCGTGTGCCAGTACATGCGCGAAATCTTATCATGCACAATAAAAGACAATGACGTAGAGGTAAGTCTTGCTGACATGACACATTGATTCGCACCACTCAATTTCTATATACTCTCTTAATTTTATTTTTTATACTTATAGCGCCTCAAGTTGTCTACATTAGGACTGCTTCCTTCTGAAATCCAAGCCATTCAGGGCCAGCTCACCTACTTCATCATGAAGGAAATAACCAACAAAAACGGCGAGTTTTATGACAAAGACAACAACGATCCAGTCATCCATACTCTTGTCTCACAGCACGTGTCTCCAACCTCCGAAGACCCGTAGGCTTCTAGTTTACCTCCACTAGTTTAGGCTTTTGTTACTTCAATTACTTTCATTACAAAGTGTAAATAACTCTTTGTTCCTTTCAAATGGGAACCCCTTCTTTTGTCAATGCCACTTCTTTTGTCAGTGGTTGTGCTAGTGTAGCATGTACTTTTGTCTTCTTCAGGAACACACACACATGCGAGTGACATTTCTAAATATTTCATGTGTTTGCCTTACATGGTTATTTTTTCATATGAAGTTATTTCATGTGTTTGTAATAGTTTGATAAACTAACCAAGTGAAAAAATTACTAAAGAAATGCGTGGTTTTTTGAGTGAATCATGCTTTTCTTGCTCATCATGCTGGTTTCTTCTTAGAAATAATTGCTCATCAGGATCAAGTGCTTCACACACAAAAATAAAGCTCAAAAACCATAATAACTCTAGCATTGAGAAACTCATGGCTCAAAGAACAGAAGGACGCACTACTGATGGGCTTAGTGTCATGGTTATCGATGAAGATAAACATCATGCGAATTTAGCAAGGTCTATGCTCTATAAACTCAACTTTTATGGTAAGCGCCATCAATTCCTGCCAGCAATCCATGTTCTTTATAAGAAGTAGATATTTTATTACTACTACTTTTTCCATCCTTCGTAATATTCCTCAGTCACTGATTCTGACTTTGCAATGGTCTACATGCATAAACTCTTTCTTTTATAGTTCTGAGAATTTTTTGTATTCAGAATAGACACTAAAAATTTTCCCTTTTTTTCAGTGACAGTGTATTCAAGTCCCATAGAGGCACTCCGATGTCTTGAGAATCATGCACAAGATGTTGATTTCATTTTGGTAGCGGTGCACATGGAAGAGTTGAGTTGTTTTCAGTTCCTTGAAGTTGCCAGAGAGTTGCATAAAAACCTTCAAGTGATTAGTAAGTAGATAGAATCTTAGCTATTTTTTGTTATCTCCAATTCTTCTATGCCCAGCATCCCGTTTTTATCTCTCTTGTATCTGACAGTTTTTTTAAAATGATTATGCTAATAAATCTTACATTTGAACTAGTGATGTCAACTGAAACAACAATGTACATAATGAAAAGGCATGGCTAGCGCTGCCTGAGGCTAGCCACAAATGCCAGTTTTTTATTTTCGTGTGTGGGATTATCAGCGGCGGTTTTGGCCCAAAACCGCTACTGACGTAATATCAGCGACGGTTCTATCAAAAAACCGCCACTGATACTAGGCCTATCAGTGGCGGTTTTATATACAACCGCCACTGATAGTTATATCAGTGGCAGTTCTAGCCAAAAACCGCCACTAATAGTCGTATTAACAGTGACGGTTTTTGGGATAGAACCGCTACTGATATTTGAGTATCAATGGCGGTTCTATCAAAAAACCGCCACTGATACTTGGATGATTAGTGACGGTTTTTGGCTCGAATCGCCACTGATACCCGAATATCAGTGGCTGTTCTTGCCAAAAACCGCCACAGATAGTGTTATCTGTGGCGGTTCTAGAACCGCCACTGATAATCCTCGATTATCAGTGGCACTAAATCTGTGGCGGTTCAAAAACCACCACTAATGGCAGTTATGAACCGCCACAGATGGCCTTTTTCAAGGTAGTGTAATCAATAAAAAGAGTAAGATCTACACCACTTATATTGGTGTGGCTTGATTATAACTGTGTAAATTAGCCAAAGATAAATTAATAATACAACCATTATAGTTGTCCAGCGTATAGAACTAAATTTTGAATCATAGGTATTAGAGTTGTATAAGAAATACAATTGTATTTTTAAATGTATACATATGTGTTGTAGTACCAAGCAACATAATTTCATGAGGGTAATTTCGCTTGTTTATTATATGGCAAGTTCCATTTGAAAGCAATACCGGGTGTTAGACAACGAAGAGAAATGTACCAAACTTAAAACCTACCTTTGGTTAATATCGTAAGGTCTTAGATGAGTAGCTAAAGATTGCAATTGCTTTTAATGATTGCTAGTTTTCTTTTCGAATGGTTAATGGTTAGTAGTTTGGCACCAATCTCTAAGTGAGAGATCAATATGTTCGGAATGTTTGCCCAAGTGTCCCATGCTAGTGTGTCTTGGGAGCCAACACTGTGGACAAGAGACAACACTGTGTCTTTTTTCGCGTAGCTCTCTTCACCGCTTTCTGGATGGTGATCTTCGATGGGGAACCATTTCATTTGTCAGAATTGATATTTTTAAAACTACTTTTGTGAACTGTTTAAGGTATATTTGTTTTTCTATGATGCCATTCATAACTTGCATATCTTTATAGATAATTGGATCTAAATCGAATTAGGAATCAACTCAGGGACAAATTGAGATCTAATTTATAACAGTCTCCCATGAAATGCTTCGACAATTTTGTCCACCTCAAACACAGCCTTCTAAAACTTGATTCTCTCAAGTCTCAGACTGCCAGTATTGCTTTATTGACCACTTCTTTTGCCAAGTGCAGCAATCACATTATATTTTCAAATTGAATCTACGTAAACATCGGTGCATAAATATGAATCAGCCGAGCTTATCTGAAAATTGAATGCCAAAGAAATTATTACAGACGCAAATATCTGCTTTAGTTTTGCGCTTATATATATCATAACATGCTAAGTCACACAACAACGGAGGCCGGCAGATCAAAAAATCATTGTTGGAGATATCATGCAAATGGAGGAAGGTACATAATAGAGCTTCTTATTGTAATTACATTGGTCTTGTCTTCGCAATAGATTGTGAAATAGCATACAGAGTATTTACCAACGAAACTTCTACATGAACAATGGAACGACCATTTCTTGTAGAAGACAAACATCCAATCTTTCAGCCGCCTATAGCTAATTCCAGATCTCAAATGGTCATAGGTGAACCGTAGCAGCTAGCTGGATGGCAAATCAGTGATAGTCTTGATTCTCGCATATAGGGCTTCGATAATTATAGATTCGTAGCTTATCCTCGGTTCATACATTGATTGGTGCAAGTTATATGATGTTATCTAGTTTGTTTACTCGACAAACTTGTAGGATTCAAGTGGATATCCAGAAACAATATCGTTTCTTCGATACATCACTTTGTTGGCAACTTCATTTTCACAACCGCATCACTGAAATTATTTTTATTATGGAGAATGCGTTATTAATTCCTTCCAATTTCAAACGTACGTCATCTTATAACACTAGGATTGGTAGTCTCCAACATCACTTTGATCATTAATCTTCTCATTGCTATAAATCACAATAATATTTCTATATTATGAAAATATATTTCATGAATATAGTATCACTACTACAGGAATATACATCACAATCGGTTCTTTTTTGTCATCACAGTCGGTTCTGGTGGCGACACAAAGTCATTAGACAGTGATGAGGCGATGCTATCACAGTCGGTCCTTGCCCGATTGTGATGAGAGGGTCATCTCTATCGGTTCTTTGTAAGAAACGATAGAGATGATCACCTCATCTCTATCGATTCTCATAAGGAACCGATAGAAATGAGAGCTTCATCTGTGTCGGTTCTTTATAAGAAGCGATAGAGATGACCACCTCATCTCTATCGCTTCTCATAAAGAATCGATAGAGATGAGGTGATCATCTCTATCGCTTCTATCTCAGAACCGATAGTGATGTGCCCCTCATCACACATCACAATCGGTTCTAGCTCAGAACCGATTGTAATGTGGTGTCTATCATATTTTGAGCTCTATTTTGCCATTTAATAGCACACACTATATGGTCATTTACGAGTGGGTATAAACATAGCCCGTGTATAGGAACTTTATGAGTTTATGCAGTACCCAATACAAAATATCCATCATTGGGCTATTTAATAATACAATTATCCTTATTTTTATAAACGGTATTAAGATAAATCTCTCCAAATAGAGAACTAATAATCATCATACGAAGTGGTGGGGGACTGAGAGTGAATTCACAATATACAGCGCACTTAACCAGACTAATTTCCAATTTAGATGATCTAAACTATCAAAGATCTCTTCATATCTAATGATTGACAGTAAAATGAATCAGGAATATGATGTAATTTTTGTCAACGAGTAATATGGTCTGATGTTCAAGATGTACATACTAGTTCCTGTCATATGAATACATGAGCTAAAATGCAAAAATATACCTGGAACTGCAATGTAAAATCCAACTTGGGAGCTTGAGTAGAAGTCATCCCAAGCTTGAGTAGAAGTCATGATGTTTTGATAAGTAAGAAGCTTGACCCATATACGCCAAAATCAGCGTAGGGTAAAACTATAGAAGTGAAAGCAAGCTGTAAAAAAAACTAAATGATCAGCACAAAAAAATATATAAAATGTTATGTAGGAATTCCCATACAGGATCAAAAAAATTACCTGGATTGCACTATATGAGAAGTATCCAAGATCTACAAACATTGCTTCAGATCCTGCACCATTAGGCAAGCTAGATAGTGTAAAGGCCAATAGCATGCATGCAGAGTAACCAGGCTAGAACTATTGGGGCAAAGAGAAATCCAATGCAAGATGCATGAATGCCTGTGAAACCTAGATCTTGAATAACAGCTACAATTATTTGCACACATAGGGAACAATGCAAGATTCAGAATTGCTGGGAGGAATCAAACTATGGCAATTAGGAAATTAGCTCTTGGAATTCAAAGATGACCCGGTCGGCTTTTGCTGCAACTGCTTCTCTCGTTTGGACAACAGCGTAACAGATGAACAAATTTGCTCCACCAGGTTGGCGAGCCTGTAGAGGGACAGTTAAGTAAATGTAGGTGTACACATCTTTATGCATTTTCATATAAAGAACATTTCTTTATGGTATTAAAAGCTAAATCACTATAAACTCTTTTATCAGTTAAGTCATTATGCTGCTTATATAGGGCATCATTTCTGAATTTTTCCTTCACTGAAATATTGAAAAAAATTTACTGTCATGTGTCAATAGCCTGACACCTTTGTGTTTTAACAGGCTCTTTTTGGTTTTGCTAGCGCATTCTTTGATACAGAGAGAGAGAGAGAGAGCGCTCTCACGATCCAACAGTATTCTTTCTTCCCCAATCATCCATCCTAAAGAAAGAAATTCCCACATAAAAATAATAGAAATAAAAAAATTCCTAGTAGAACGTCTCAAGAACCGATCAAGAGTCTCTTCTTTATCCATGGCCCATCGATTCGGAACAGAAATAACTACATAGTTTACTGTCGGGACCCGAATCTGCAAATTCGGACCCTCTGTGTATTCTGTGCCAGTCCAGGATCACGCTAGCACACACAGTCATACAGGGTTGCACATTACAGACATTCACAAAGATATAAGAATAAATAGTGCAAACATGTATATAAATCGAGTTGTACGACCTTATGGTCTCCTTACAGATAAGTCACCACACAGGCTTACATTATTCAAAGTAAAGAAATAGCAATGAACATAAGAAAAGGTCGTGGAAGCCTTCATCTTGCCACAGGCAACCGACTGGGCTTGCCCCCTAGTTGTTCGTATCCTCGATGTACTCCTCCTCCCAAGCTGGTGTAGTCTCCTCCACTGATGTTGGGGTTGATAAGCAAGGTGGGGTGAGTACACAAGGCACTCAACAAGTAATGCATAGAATGCAGTGTTATTACTACATGCAAAGCTTATTCCAAAGGGTTGGCTTAAATGGTTCTTTTGCATCAAACAGCAATTTTAAACCAATATCTTAATTAGATTAAAGCATTGGAACAGTTATAAGTAATACTAATTTCTTCGAATGGTTTTTCTTCGAAGATTCTCGGCACACAGCCTTAACAGTTCATTTTTAACACTTGGCACACAGCCACCCTTCCCATATTTTGTTTATGAAAATCTACCCTTGATCAGTAATCCCGAGCAATGCTCAATACCGTGAGCACGGCTATTCAATAGTTTGACACTCTGCAGAGGTTGTACACTTTACCCACAAGATACACCGCCACCACATAGGTGATTGTCCGCAACAAAGCTTTTCAGAACTTCTACCTTAACCAAAGAACCTCTCCCAGATTGCCTTCACTATCACTTCCCTCACACAGAGCCAAGTATAGGACCGGCCAATCACCGTTGGATGGGCACCAAGCCGTAGTACGTGTGCGCTCCCCATACAGATACACCCCGTGTATTGTCGCCCCGAGGTATCAAAGGAAAGATATCAGAACCCTAGTCAACTAGATCTGTCCCATATCAGACATGTGGTTGTACGGGTGACTCAGATCAAAGGCTTGCAAGGTGAAGTCCTTAACTGACCAAGGCAAGACTTCCAACACTCAATAGTGGCACACAGCCCAATGTGGCACACAGACTCACATCACTCATCAACCCAAAGCCACACAGGCCCACCAGGCACACAGCCTCTTGCCACTTGCCCCAGTCTAAAACATTTCCCACCCGTTGATTATTGTGCAACACATGCCCGCAATAACTCAACATCGATGCACGAACCACACAGTTCTTTGTACCTCAATCTCATCATGTGGCATCATCACACCACCTTTCAAAATACATTCAATATGTCTTTAATCGAGATTGTAGCATTTTTTCCGAAAGAACACGCATGATTCGTTGCAAGGCTAAGCATCTACTCACGGTCTAGCCTCCCGTGTTGGCACAATATTAACATCCAACTAATATAATCAAACTTAGGGTGACAATGATTTAGGGCATACAATTAATAATTCAAGGTGGCATAACAAAATGGGTTGATTAACTACATTATCCCAAATTAATTTAAATTCATTTTAAATAATTAGCATGCATAGATTCAAAGCATAAATTACATTTTAAAATCTGGGATCAAAATGATCAAAGCATCACTTGCCTTCAAAGAGTTGCTGGTCGTGTTCCGAAGCTTGGTCTTGAGCGACGAATTCTTCCTCGAAACTTTCCGGCAAATTTGCGTCTACGCGTACAAATAAAGTATACAATAAATAGCTAATACAGAAGACTAAATGACCTAAAAAATTCAAATAAAATTCACCATTAAATAGCTCACAATTTTATGAATTTTTAGAAATTTGAATCACCTAAATCCGAGTTAAAATGCAAAAGTTGTAGTCATTTGAAGTTTGAAAAAAATCTGAAAATACAGAAATTAAGAAAATCCGATTTTCTTAATTATTTTTATACTGGAAATTCGCATTTGTGACGTCAGCACCGCATCATGATGACGTCAGCACAGAAAAGAAAATCGGTCGAAATATTTTATATAAAAAAAAAATATGACGTCATCGCTGACGTCAGCTCGACACGTGGCACGCCCAGAGGCTGCCACGTCACTCTGGTCTATGGACTGGGTTCACGGCTCGGCTCTGGTCTACCGTGGACTCGGTTCACCAGAACAGTGCAGCAACGCGGCAAGATCCGAGCCGTTCGTTGAAACAACGGCCAGATCTCCTCACGCGCACCGCAGCGCCCCGAGATGCGTGCGACACGCGTCGCGCATCCAGCGGTCAGACACGCATCCAACGCGGTGACGCCTCGGCTCCACGCCTCCACGCGTCGCACATCCAACGGCGCGCTCAGATCCAACGGCCAGCACCGAGCCGTCACTGCGACGTCTCGGTTCATGCGACGACACGCGGTGCAATCGCGACGGTGCACCCGAAATCGACGGCTGGATCTGGTCTCCGTCCTGGTCAAAACGCCCACGCGTCAGCACGCGATTTGGCGAGGGTACGGTGCCATCTCCGCCGCACGTTCAAATCTGAACGGCGCGGATCCTTAGGCAAAACCAGATCCAATCTCTACCATTTAGATCTAATCTAACGCCCACGATGCGGAGCGGTTTCTTCGCTCATGGCGCGACGTGGCTCAATCCTACGCGTCCAAAAAGATCCAAGGGTTCGCATTAAATCTAGCCGCAGAATCTAGATCTAATCCCTACCGTACACATCAAGATCCAACGGTCACGATTCAATCTAAACATCTACAGAGATGGAGGCTACGTGGACTCACCAGAACCGAACGATGCAAATCGGACGGTCGGCGCGGTTCGACGAGGTTGACGGCGGCGAAGGAGCGAAGGTTGCCGGAGCTGGGGAAGACGACCTCGGCGACGGCGATGCGGGGCTTCTCCGCGAAGAAGTGGCTCGCTCGACGCGGCTTGGCGGAAGGGTTACTCAAGTGACCTTGGCGACGGCGAGAGAAACCGCGCGCGAAACGGCGAAAAACAGTGGCGGCACAAAGAAGCAACTACGGCGAGCTCGTACGGGCGCTAGAGGGGGTCTCGGCGTGCGTGCGAGGAGTCAAAAGACGCGGCGAGAAGGTCTCTGCACGACGCCCTCAACGGGGACTTAAGGGCTGCCTCGGCACGCGAAATCGCCGGCGAATTCCACGGCCATCAAAGCCCACGCCTCCGGCGATTTCGCGGGACGAAGTGACGTGGCGCAATCTCGCGTCCGTCGGCGACGATCCGGGCTCACGCGCGGGCGACGTGGCACACTCACAGCGCTCGATCCGAATCGGACGGCTTAGGGTGGCGGCGCTAGGGTTTGCGCGCGAATCGGGCGGCTAAGCACAGCACTGGGCTCGCCCATTATCGCTCAACCGATTTTAAAACATTTCACATTTAAAATAATTCTAGAAATTCAATTAAATCATTTGGAGCTTTTAAAATAGCGTAAAATTCCGAAATTACTTTGAGATATTTGGAACTCAATTAAAATATTTGCAATAAAACTTTGCAAAAACTTTTCCATTATTCAATTGTTTTCAAGAAAACCCTATTTGAATAAATCCAAATAAATTTAAATAAATTCCCAAAATTCACAAAACCAAAAATACTCCAAAATTTAAATTAGAGCAAAAAAATTAGGTGTTACAAACCTCCCCTTAATGTAATCTCGTCCCACGAGATTCAGTATCGTCTACGAAATAGGTTAGGAACTCCTTCTTCGATCTTCTTCACGCTCCCACGTTGCTTCACTTTCCGAATGGTTGCTCCATTGAATTCTCGCAGAAACGTGTTGACTTGTTCCTTGTCTCTCTGTCCATTACGTCCAGAATCTTCATCGGATGTTCTTTGTAAGTCAGGTCTTCTTGCAACTCAATTACCTCCAAAGGTGTTTGCTCTTCCGGTACTCGAAGACACTTCTTCAGTTGTGATACATGAAATACATCATGCACTCCTGCCAAAGACTGTGGTAACTCCAACTGATAAGCAACTTCACCTCTGCGGCTCAAGATCTTGAATGGTCCGACATATCTGGGTGCGAGTTTTCCTTTGCATGGAACCTCGCCGACTCCTTTGAGAGGTGTGACTCTAAGGTACACAAAATCTTCGGTTCAAAGCTCGCCTGCGACGGTTGTCAGCATGACTCTTTTGCCTTGATTGTGCAATCTTCAATCTTTCCCTGATCAGGGCGATCTGTTCTTCCGCTTCCTGAAGAATGTCGGGTCCAAAAACATGTCGTTCGCTGTCTCATTCCAATTCAATGGTGTTCGACAGACCGACCATACAAAGCTTCAAATGGAGACATCTCAGAACTCGCTTTGATAAGCGTTGTTGTAACTAAACTCAAGATAAGGCAAACACTTGTCCCATGAAGTGGAATATGCTAAAGCACATGCCCTCAACATATCCTCTAATATCGATTGACTTTCTCGCTTGTCCATCATCTCGGATGGTATCAGATCAAGTTCAAACGAGTTTCCATCGCTTCATGTAGCTTACTCCAAAATCGGAGGTAAATTGGGTACCTCGTCGACACTATCTTCTTCTGCACTCGTGCAAGCGGATGATCCGTGCCATATAAAGTTACGCTAACCGGTCTCCTAATAAGTGGTCTTTACCGGTATGAAATGTGCCACCTTGGTTAAGCGATCCACTATGACCCATATGGAATCATATCCACTTTGCGCTCGGGCAATCCGTTATGAAATCCATACCAATTTCTTCCCATTTCCATTCGGTATCTTTAAGGGTTGTAATAGCCTGCTGGTCTTTGGTGCATAGCTTTGACTCTTTGGCATGTGTCACATAATGCAACATATTCTCGACTTCTCGTTTCATGTTTGGCCACCAAAATCTTTCCTTTAAATCTTGATACATTTTCGCACTTCTGGATGAATTGAGTACTTGAGTCATGAGCCTCCTCGAATTAATCGCTTCAACTCTTTTTGTTCGGTATACAAATGCGCCTTTAAACCACATAGTACCTTGTTCATCCAATTTGAAATCTTTTGCTTTGCCTTCATCCATTTTGCCCTTAATTCTTTTGATTTTATCATCATCTTTCTGCCCTTCCTTGATCCGATCTTCCGGTAGGTCTTACTTCCAAAGTTGCTAGGAATCCTTCCGTACTATTTCCAGTTCTAATTTCGGAATTCCTTACACAATTCGCTGACTGTTTCCAACAAAGATATTTACACTGTGGTTCTTTACTCTCAAGGCGTCGCCACTACGTTGGCTTTACCAGGATGGTAGTGAATTCCCACATTATAATCCTCGATTAACTCTAACCATCTTCTATGCCTCATATTTAGGTCAGCTTGCGTGAAGATATACTTAAGACTTTTATGATCGTGATACACTTCACATCTATTTCGATGAGATGATGACGCCATATTTTTAGGGCATGCACCACGGCAGCTAATTCCAAATCATGAGTCGGATAGTTCTCCTCATGTGGTCTCAATTGCCTCGATGTATAGGCAATTACCTTCCTATTTTGCATCAACACGCATCCCAATCCCTGACGCGATGCATCACAATAGATGTCAAGTCTTGATGAACGCGAGTAAAACTAGTACAGTGCCGATGTTAATCTTCTCTTCAACTCCTCGAAAACTCTTCTCACACTCAGGTGTCCATAGGAATTTCCTTTCCTTTTTCAACAATTGCGTAAGAGGTCTCGCAATCGTAGAGAATCCTTCGATGAATCGACGGTAATACCCCGCCATTCCAAGGAAACTACGGATTTGGGTTACCGACTTGGGTTGTTCCCAATGTAGAACTGTCTCCACTTTCTTTGGATCTACCGCAACTCCTGCGGCAGTCATTATGTGTCCAAGAAATTCAACCTTATTCTTCCAGAAATCATATTTGCTAAATTTCGCAAACAACTGTTGCTCTCTCAACTTTTCAAGGACTAGCCTCAAATGCTCGGTGTGCTCTTCTCTCGTCTTGGAATAGATAAGGATATCATCTATGAATACGACGACGAACCTGTCCAAGTATTCCATAAACACCTTATTCATTAAGTTCATGAAATATGCTGGTGCATTTGTCAAGCCAAAAGACATCAATGTAAACTCGTAGTGTCCATATCTTGACGAAAATGTAGTCTTCGGAATATCCTCTGATCGGATCTTCAATTGATAGTATCCTGATCGAAGATCAATTTTGGAGAATACTCCTGCTCCTCTCAACTGGTCAAACAAATCATCAATCCTGGGTAGCGGATACTTATTCTTTATCGTCACATCATTGAGTGCACGATAGTCTATACACATCCTAAAACTTCCGTCCTTCTTCTTGACGAATAAGACAGGTGCTCCCCATGGCGATGAACTAGGTCTTATAAATCCTTTTTCCAGCAGTTCCTCAATTTGCTTCTTCATTTCCACCAATTCCTCTGTGGACATCCTGTAAGGTCTCTTAGCTATTGGAGCTGTCCCTGGAACCACTTCTATCACGAACTCGATATCTCTATCTGGCGGCATTCCAGGTAAATCTTCCGGGAAAACATCCGGATATTCATTGACTATGGACACTTCCTCTAAGCTGACAGTCTTCATGCTGTTGGCCATCAATTGTCCATCCCGCACTGATTTTGCTTCAAACTCAATCTTCTTCCCATCCGGGCTCTCGACCGATATGACTCTTTTTCCGCAGTCCAGCACTGCCTTGTGATTGGTTAACCAATCCATTCCCAGGATAACATCCAAGGTTTGGGTATTAAGGACGATTAGGTTCGCTAGGAACTCAACTCCATTAATTATTAGTCTTACCCCAGAACATCCTACTTTAGATCGGAGTTCTGATCCAGGGGATTGGACTATGAGCACACATTTAAGATTCACTATTTCCATATCATTTTGAACAGCAAAATCTCGGGAAATAAAAGAATGCGAAGTTCAAATCAAATAAAACGATGGTGATCGAGTTTACTAGAACTTACCCAATTACAACATCCGTGGCGCTCGACTTCATCCGTCGTAATGTGGTTGACTCGGCCTCGTGCGGTTCCTTGGGATGGAGTTGTCGCTGTTGATGCCCCGCGTTCACGGTTGGCGCGGAGTCCTTGCCGTGTGTTCCCGTGTTAAAGCGGACCGGGTGACACCTCCTTCTTAGGGCGCTTGTTGGCAAAATGCCCCATTTCATTGCAATGATAGCAACGTCTTCCCACTGCCTGAGAGGTTCCTCCAGTCTGTGCCACAGTTCTGGCTGGAGTCTGAACATTCTGACCCACTGGGCGATTTGCCGGCAGTGGTGCCCTATCATTGCCTCCGGCCGGTACCGATGAATCGCTGGGGTGCCGTCCTCGCCTCTGCCGGCCCTGACGACCTCCTTGTTGCGCCATTCTGCGCTTCCTATTGTCATCCAACTCTCGGCGCTTGTCCTCTAAGATAAGAGCTTTGTTAACTAGCTCTTGGAAGTCAGGGAATGTGTGGGTGATCAGTCCCACCTGCAACCCTGCATTCAATCCCTTCATGAAGCGGGATTGTCTGGCCTTATCCGTAGCCACGTCCTCCGGTGCGTAGCGTGCGCTTGGGTGAATTTATTCAGTGATTGCCACGATCGCCGCTTTGCTTGAGACTCCTAATTCCTCCTTTTAAGATCCATGATACCCTCGGGTACATGGTAATCGGGCGAAAGTCGAGGTGAATTCCTCCCACGTGATACTCTGTGGGTCCTCATGAGTCGCGCAGGTTTTCCCACCATTCTCGCGATAGTCCCTTCGAGTTGATGAGAGGCATAGAGTACCTCTCATGTCCTACACACCGGGTAATGTGCGCTTCCTTTCAATTGTCCTTAGCCAATCGTCCGCTTCCGTGGATTGGCGTTACTGAGAAGGTAGGTGGACGGGTTCTCATAAACTCCGACAACTGGAGTAGGGTGTGGTCCATGGTTACCCCTGTGTTGAACATTCACAGCAGCCTTGATTGGATATCTGTGCATGGTTTGAACCATCGTGTTCATAAGTTGAGTCTGGCGATCAAGAAGGCTCCTGTGTTACGCATATCGACTGCGGCGGTTGAGGAATCGGCTCTTCATTCTGGTTATCCACCTGGTTAGCTCCACTTCCGCTGGCTCCAACATTTCCACGAGTCCTCACCATCTGTTGCAAACTTCCAGGGTTAAGAGAAGAAGAAAGCATAGACAAGTAGAAGAATTCATGTGGGGAAACAGGTGCAACTTAAATTATTTAGCCACTTTATTGATATAATATAAAGCAGTATGGTTGCTCACAAGTGCCTAAGGGCAATGCAACACATACGAGACACTCACAACCAAAAACAAGTAAGCAAACATAGGAATCCATGACGACTCACACCTAATGGTGACTCTGAAGAAAAAGACGCGACTCAACCTCCGAGTCTCGACACTATACTCTACTAGACTCGATCACTCATCGAGCCAACCCGGCTGCGGCTCCCGGAGCATACACCGTGGGCGCTCGGAATCGGGCAACCGTCTGGTGACCTCATCGCGGTGGTGCAAATGACCCCATCGACTACCGTCCCGGCCGCTCTGCTCTGCACCGGTGCCTCTGCTCTGCTCCTCCGGATCTGGATCGATAACTCGAATCGCTCGTGCTCGGGTCCATACAAAGCCATCTCCAACTCCTGGATCTTCTGCATGGAGTGAGCTAAGCCCTCCCGCAGCTGGATCTTCGCCTCTGCGACCTCGGCGCGGGTCCTCTGCAACTCCCGGACTGTCTCGTCCAAGGCGTCCTCCTGGGCGATGACGTACCTCGCCAGGTGGGTGATAGTGGCGTCCTCCTCCACAAGCTCCATCCTGTCCAAATGATTGTCTCGACGCGGATGGTGACGAAAGACGGTGCCCTCCAACTCTGCGGAGTAAGTGCGGGCAATCTGCCGCATCACCTGTCGCGCCGACTCCTGGATTCCGGCCTCAAAAGAAGACCTCCTGACCGTGATGTAGATAGGACGGCTCGCCCTCGTCCTCTCCCGACCATACACTGTGATCTTGATATCCCAGGCGACGTCAAGTCCTGCCCGTACCACCGAAGTTCCTCGATACAGTGGTCTGTCAAAACCTCCGAGCAACTGCATCATACGCCATAACTCCGCGGCATATCCTCCGGTGCGCTCTCCATAGGTGTGGATCATCCTCATCTGCCAAAATAAACCTTGTTTAAATTAAACAGAGAATAATAAAAATTCAGCATAGGTATGAATAAGGGAGAAGAGATAAGTCGAGATTTCTTTGACATTCTTGCTCAAGTTGATTAGGTCTTTAGAAAATAGTTTTACCCTCCTAGACACAACCAAACTAGGGTCAAGACCTACAGTCAGCCTGCTCTGATACCACCTCTGTCGGGACCCGAATCTGCAAATCCGGACCCTCTGTGTATTCTGTGCGACCAGATCACGCTAGCACACACAATATCATACTGAGGTTGCACATTACAGTCATTCACAAAGATATAAGAATAAATAGTGCAAACATGTATATAAATCGAGTTGTATGCGACCTTATGGTCTCCTTACAGATAAGTCACCACACAGGCTTACATTATTCAAAGTAAAGAAATAGCAATGAACATAAGAAAAGGTCGTGGAAGCCTTCATCTTGCCACAGCAACCGACCGGGCTTGCCCCTAGTTGTTCGTATCCTCGATGTACTCCTCCTCCCAAGCCGGTGTAGTCTCCTCCACCGATGTTGGGGTTGATAAGCAAGGTGGGGTGAGTACACAAGGCACTCAACAAGTAATGCATGAATGCGATGTTATTACTACATGCAAAGCTTATTCCAAAGGGTTGGCTTAAATGGTTCTTTTGCATCAAACAGCAATTTTAAACCAATATCTTAATTAGATTAAAGCATTGGAACAGTTATAAGTAATACTAATTTCTTCAATGGTTTTTCTTCAAGATTCTCACACACACCTTAATAGCCATTTTAACACTTGACACACAGCCACCCTTCCCATATTTTGTTTATGAAAATCTACCCCTTGATCAGTAATCCCGAGCAATGCTCAATACCGTGAGCACGGCTATTCAATAGTTTGACACTCTGCAGAGGTTGTACACTTTACCCACAAGATCTGACCGCTCACCACACACAGTGATTGTCCGCAACAAAGCTTTTCAGAACTTCTACCTTAACTAAAGAACCTCTCCAGTATTGCCTTCACTATCACTTCCTCACACAGAGCCAAGTATAGGACCGCCAATCACCGTTGGATGGGCACCAAGCCGTAGCACAGAACGCTCCCCATACGAGATACACCCACGTATCGTCGCCCCGAGGTATGAAAGGAAAGATATCGTAACCCTAGTCAACTAGGTCATCCCATATCGCACATGTGGTTGTACGGGTGACTCAGATCAAAGGCTTGCAAGGTGAAGTCCTTAACTGACCAAGGCAAGACTTCCAACAACTCAACATTGGCACACACCCAATGTGGCACACAGACTCACATCACTCATCAACCCAAAGCCACACAGGCCCACCAGGCACACAGCCTCTTGCCACTTGCCCTAGTCTAAAACATTTCCCACCCAGTTGATTATTGTGCAACACATGCCCGCAATAACTCAACATCGGTACGGAACCACACAGGTCGCTGTACCTCAATCTCATCATGTGGCATCATCACACCACCTTTCAAAATACATTCAATATGTCTTTAATCAGTAATTTTGCATTTTTTTCCGAAAGAACACTCATGATTCGTTGCAAGGCTAAGCATCTACTCACGGTCTAGCCTCCGTGTTGGCACAATATTAACATCCAACTAATATAATCAAACTTAGGGTGACAATGATTTAGGGCATACAATTAATAATTCAAGGTGGCATAACAAAATGGGTTGATTAACTACATTATCTCAAATTAATTTAAATTCATTTTAAATAATTAGCATGCATAGATTCAAAGCATAAATTACATTTTAAAATCTGGGATCAAAATGATCAAAGCATCACTTGCCTTCAAAGAGTTGCTGGTCGTGTTCAAGCTTGGTCTTGAGCGACTAATTCTTCCTCGAAACTTTCCTAAATTTGCGTCTACGCGTACAAATAAAGTATGCAATAAATTGCTAATACAGAAGACTAAATGACCTAAAAAATTCAAATAAAATTTACCATTAAATAGCTCACAATTTTATGAATTTTTAGAAATTTGAATCACCTAAATCCGAGTTAAAATGCAAAAGTTGTAGTCATTTGAAGTTTGAAAAAATCAAAATACGTAAATTAAGAAAATCCGATTTTTCTGAATTATTTTTATACTGGAAATTCGCATTTATGACGTCAGCACCGCGTCATGATGACGTCAGCACAGAAAAGAAAATCGGTCGAAATATTTTATATATAAAAAAATATATGACGTCATCGATGACATCAGCTCGACACGTGGCACGCCCAGAGGCTGCCACGTCACTCTGGTCTATGGACTGGGTTCACGGCTCGGCTCTGGTCTACCGTGGACTCGTTTCACAAGAACAGTGCAGCAACGCGGCAAGATCCGAGCCGTTCGTTGAAACAACGGCCAGATCTCCTCACGCGCACCGCAGCGCCCCGAGATGCGTGCGACACGCGTCGCGCATCCAGCGGTCAGCCACGCATCCAACGCGGCGACGCCTCGGCTCCATGCCTCCACGCGTCGCACATCCAACGGCGCGCTCAGATCCAACGGCCAGCACCGCGCCGTCACTGCGACGTCTCGGTTCATGCGACGACACGCGGCGCAATTGCGACGGTGCACCCGAAATCGACGGCTGGATCTGGTCTCCGTCCTGGTCAAAACGCCCACGCGTCAGCACGCGATTTGGCGAGGGTACGGTGCCATCTCCGCCGCATGTTCAAATCTGAACGGCGCGGATCCTTAGGCAAAACCAGATCCAATCTCTACCGTTTAGATCTAATCTAACGGCCCACGGTACCCGAGCGGTTTACTGTTCATGGCACGACGTGGCTCAATCCTACGCGTCAAAAAAGATCCAAGGGTTCGCATTAAATCTAGCCGCAGAATCTAGATCTAATCCCTACCGTACACATCAAGATCCAATGGTCACGATTCAATCTAAACATCTACAGAGATGGAGGCTACGTGGACTCACCAGGACCGAACGATGCAAATCGGACGGTGGCGCGATTCGACGAGGTTGACGGCGAAGGCGAAGGTTGCCGGCCGGGAAGACGACCTCGGCGGCAGCGATGCGGGGCTTCTCCGGCAAGAAGAAGTGGCTCGTTCGACACGGCTTGGCGGAAGGGTTAATCCAGTGACCTTGGCGACGGCGGAGAGAAACCGGCGGCGAAGCAAACGGCGAAAAACAGCGGCGGCACAAAGAAGCAACTATGGCGAACTCAGACGGGCGCTAGAGGGGTCTCGGCGTGCGTCGCGAGGAGTCAAAAGACGCGCGAGAAGGTCTCGCACGACGCCTCAACGGGACTTAAGGGCTGCCTCGGCGCGCGAAATCGCGGCGAATTCCACGGCCATCAAAGCCCACGCTCTCCGGCGATTTCGCGGGGCGAAGTGGCGTGGCGCAATCTCGCAGCGTCCGTCGCGGCGACGATCCGAAGGCTCACGCGCGCGCGCGACGTGGCACACTCACAGCGCTCGATCCGAATCGGACGGCTTGGGCGCGGCGCTAGGGTTTGCGCGCGAATCGGGCTAAGCACATACTGGGCTCGCCCATTATCGCTCAACTGATTTTTAAAACATTTCACATTTAAAATAATTCTAGAAATTCAATTAAATCATTTGGAGCTTTTAAAATAGCGTAAAAATTCGAAAAAATTCCGAAATTACTTTGAGATATTTGGAACTCAATTAAAATATTTGCAATAAAACTTTGCAAAAACTTTTCCATTATTCAATTGTTTTGAAGAAAACCCTATTTGAATAAATCCAAATAAATTTAAATAAATTCCCAAAATTCGCAAAACCAAAAATACTCCAAAATTTAAATTAGAGCAAAAAAATTAGGTGTTACAAACTTCCCCTTAATGTAATCTCGCCCCAGATTCGTGGTATCTCTGTAAATAGGTTAGGGAACTCCTTCTTCAGATCTTCTTCACGTTCCCACGTTGCTTCACTTTCCGAATGGTTGCTCCATTAAATTCTGCAGAAACGTGTTGACTTGTTCCTTGTCTCTTTGTCCATTACGTCCAGAATCTTCATCGGATGTTCTTTGTAAGTCAGGTCTTCTAGCAACTCAATTACCTCCAAAGGTGTTTGCTCTTTCGGTACTCGAAGACACTTCATCAGTTGTGATACATGAAATACATCATGCACTCCTGCCAAAGACTGTGGTAACTCCAACTGATAAGCAACTTCACCTCTGCGGCTCAAGATCTTGAATGGTCTGACATATCTGGGTGCGAGTTTTCCTTTTGCATGGAACCTTCTGACTCCTTTGAGAGGTGTGACTCTAAGGTACACAAAATCTTCGGGTTCAAAGCTCAGTTCCCTGCGACGGTTGTCAGTATAACTCTTTTGCCTTGATTGTGCAATCTTCAATCTTTCCCTGATCAGGGCGATCTGTTCTTCCGCTTCCTGAAGAATGTCAGGTCCAAAAACATGTCATTCGCCTGTCTCATTCCAATTCAATGGTGTTCGACAGGACCGACCATACAAAGCTTCAAATGGAGACATCTGTAAACTCGCCTGATAACTGTTGTTGTAACTAAACTTAGCATAAGGCAAACACTTGTCCCATGAAGTGGAATATGCTAAAGCACATGCCCTCAACTAAACTACGGCGAGCTCGTACGGGCGCTAGAGGGGGTCTCGGCGTGCGTGCGAGGAGTCAAAAGACGCGGCGAGAAGGTCTCTGCACGACGCCCTCAACAGGGACTTAAGGGCTGCCTCGACGTGCGCGAAACTACCGGCGGAATGCACGGCCATCAAAGCCCACGACTCTCCGGCGATTTCGCGGGGACGAAGTGACGTGGCGCAATCCCACGCGTCCGTGTGGTGACGATCCGAAGGCTCACGCGTGCGGGCGACGTGGCACACTCACAGGCGTTCGATCCGAATCGGACGGCTTGGGCTGGGCGGCGCTAGGGTTTGCGTGGCGAACTGGGCTGGGCTAAGCACAGCGCTGGGCTCGGCCCATTACTGTTCAACTGATTTTTAAAACATTTCACATTTAAAATAATTCTAGAAATTCAATTAAATCATTTGGAGCTTTAAAATAGCAGAAAAATTTCAGAAAAATTCCAGAAATTACTTTGAGATATTTGGAACTCAATTAAAATATTTGCAATAAAACTTTGCAAAAACTTTTCCATTATTCAATTGTTTTGAAGAAAAACCCTATTTGAATAAATCCAAATAAATTTAAATAAATTCCCAAAAATTCACAAAAACCAAAAATACTCCAAAATTTAAATTAGAGCAAAAAAATTAGGGTGTTACATTTACAGATTGGAGTATTGATCTATCCTTTTGGCACAAGGAAAAGAGACGAGGTGTCGGAGGGATACAACAGTGAGGAGCAAACCTGGAAGAGGAAAACGCAGCCGCCGACGCGGAGCCCAGTTGGGGTTGGAGCCCGAAGTGGAGCTGGCTGAGGAGGACGACGACAGCGCCGGTGGGTGGGGGAGCAAGACGACGGCGCCAGGGGACGGGGAGCAAGACGGTGGCGCCAGGGTCGGGAGCAAGATACGGCGCGGGGGTCGGGTGAGTACGAGCCTAGAGCTAGCTCGAGTGAAATCTGTAGGAGTGATTTATGCGGCATAATCTCCCGTCTATGTCAGTTTTCTGAAAGACCCGATACAACAAACTTCCATTTGTGTCGCTCTTAATAAGAACCGATACAAGTAATTGCGTCATCTGTGTCAGTTTTCTATAAAAACCGATACAAATAACTCTGTCATCTGTATCGGTTTCCTAAAAGAACCGATACAAGTAAAGAATAATCTGTGTTAGGTTTTGATATGAACCGATACAATTTAAGGAGTCATCAGTGTCAGTTTTTTTATAAAAATCGATACAAGTAAATTAGTCATCTGTGTCGTTTTTTTATAAGGACCGATACAATTAAACGAGTCATCTGTGTTGGTTGTTTATAAGAACCGATATAATTAAGGTGTTATCTGTGTCGGTGTTTTATAAGAACCGATGCAATTAAAGTAGTCATTTGTGTCGGTTTGATGTAAAACCGACACAATTAAAGCCTTCACCTATGTCAGGTTTCACTCAGAACCGACACAATTAAATGTTTTACCAGTACCTTTGATCGATTGTCGTTCTATATAGAGCAGAGCCCTTTTTGCTCTATATCGATGGTCTATGATCAGCTAACATCCTTTGACATGTACTCAATCTGTCTGCGTTTCTTTGTTGCGCAATCAAAACCTATAGGCCACATCTGTTGTTATGGACAATACGTATAAATGATAAAGAGCAACTTTTTATTTTATACACGCCTTTGAAAGTGCAATCGTTGCATGCACATAGTTCTCTATGCCTTATGATCACATATAGTATAGCACGTGTTTCTACTAGTTGTGATAATTTCCCAACAATAATTACCTTGATTATATTTTTTTGAAAGGGAATAGCAGTAGATCGCGCGATTGTGATAAATATATCATCACAATCAGTTCTTTGTCAAAACCGATAGTGATGAGTCTCTCATCACTATCGGTTCTTTGCAAGAAGCGATAGTGATGATATCGTCATCACAATCGGTTCTTTGCAAAAACCGATTGTGATGAGGCCCTCATCACTATCGCTTCTATCTCAGAACCGATTGTGATGAGGTACTCATCACTATCGCTTCTTGCAAAGAATCGATTGTGATGATGGGTGTGCTCCTTCTCATCTGTGCAAAGAACCCTTTTAACACTCACTCTTGAGGATTTCAAATTTTCTCACACAAATATTGCTTCCAACCAGAATATCTGCTATTTTTTCGGGTAACGGCAGAGAAATCTCCTCTGCAACAACAACAAAGGAGAGTTCAGCCCAAAGGGCATAAATAACCTAGCGAGGCCATCACAATCGGTTCTCAATTAAAAAGCGATAGTGATGAGCAGTTGCACATCACTATCGGTTCTCACTTAAGAAGCGATAGTGATGTGCACGCTCATCACTATCGGTTCTTAAATAAGAAGTGATAGTGATGTGCACGTGCTCATCACTATCGATTCTTATATAAGAACCGACAGTGATGTGCATGCACATCACTGTCGATTCTCACAAAAGAAGCGATAGTGATGAGCAGTTACACATCACTATCGTTTCTTTTGTGAAAACCGATAGTGATGAGCGTGCTCATCACTATCGCTTGTCACATAAGAACCGATTGTGATGTGCCTAGTGCTACATCACAATCGCTTCTAACTTGAGAACCGATAGTGATTATTATTAACACCCCTCCTAAGTCATCTATCACAATCGTTTTTTTCAGAAACTTAAGAACCGATCCAGATAAAATGATAGTAATGTACCATTCTGTAGTAGTGTATAGTGCCGATTGCATTGTCCAATCGATATTCTTTTTCATATATTGATGGTTAAAGCTATAGATGATTTACTAGCACATATGCTAGAATGAATTCCTTACCTACTCACCCAATTGCCTAGCCTTACTTTTAGGCAAGGATCTCCTTTTCAAATGTAAGGAAACATAGTGATGTACCATATTTACAGTGGGAGGGACTATTATCTTGAAGGGAATATATACTAAGTTCTCTACCCACCTAATCCCCGCTGTGCCTGCTTGTAGGAAATTGAATATCCGTTCGCAACAATATCGTTTTAGATCTTTCGTACCATAGTTCCATAATTCATCCCTTTTCTACAGTCTCTAAATCGACTTCCACCTTCATAATTTAACAATTTTTTTTCTTTTTCTAAGTAGCATAACGTTTTTTGTTAACTCTAAGTCGATTTAGAGACGGAAACTGGGCATGAAAAAAAATCGGCATAAGGGGCGCAACGAGGATTTGAGTTTGTGAGTGAAATACTTTTTTATTTTTTTATCAATGCAAGAGTAAATAAGGGATATTATGCCCTTTCGTTATATTCCTTCCATTAGAAACTAGTATAGTGCCCGTGCTAACGCTACGACGATCAGTACACCCGCTTAAGAAAAGAAAACTATGCAGTTTAACACTTGAAAGGCTTTAAAATTGTCCTTTACGGCTATGCAGATGTAGGAGAACAAAATAATTTAGAGAGCCAAATCTGTATTAGGGAAGGTTCATGAATTCCTAGCTGACCCCTTTACGATTCTATTCACAAAATCTTTCCCATTGTTTTATTATCAAAACCCATTTCTCTGAAAAAGAAATCAATCTAGAACGCAAGGCAAAACAGTTGCTACTGAGATACCAGTTATTGGAGAATAAAAGACGTAAATGAGCAACAACTCAATGAGTCAAGACACAAGACCATCCCCAATTTTGGATATATATATATGTGCCTACTGGATACAGTTACATATAGACAGCAACAATAAAACATTGATGTTGACCATCGCATTCATGTCCCATAAATCTTAATCATAGGTCTTCAGTTCATAATCTTCCTTGGTTTGGTTAGGCTCTTCAGTTCACCGACACAATATTCTTCCTTGGTCTCGTCACTCTGATGTAGGCTGTAAACAAGAATTCATTTTTCAAAATAACCAAGGATTCTAGAGCAGATAACCACAAATAAGGTATTACGAAAGTAAAGTACAAGGAAATGATTGTCCAAGTCAAAGAAACAGGAAGCTTATACAAATTTCCAACAGAATGCTAAAAATTGTGTGAAATAGTACTTACCAATTTCACCAATCCAGGACATCTTGATAGACAATATTCCTGGTGCTCTTTCCTGTAGGATCTAATTCTTTATTTGGCTTTACCAAAATTTTTGTTGTTTGCCTCGAGACACCCCGTGACAATGCAACATAAAGCTGTCCATGTGAGAACACAGGTTCTGGAAGGTAGATCCCAACATTTGGGATGGTTTGTCCTTGCGCTTTATTTATGGTCATTGCAAAACTTAGGCGTATTGGGAATTGTTTTCTCTTGAACTTGAAAGGAAGTGAAATATCATCCGAGGGAGACATAGGGATCCTTGGTATGAACACCCGTGAGCCTGCATGCTGTCCACCCACAATTTCGGCATCAATTGCATTGTCTTGGAATGCTCTAACCATTAGTCTTGTTCCATTGCACAAGCCATTGTTAGGATCGATATTGCGAAGAAGAATCACAGGGCAGTTGATTTTTACTTTGAGCACATGTGGAGGAAGGCCGTTTGGAGTGATCGAGTTCAGAAAGTCAATAGGGTACTGATTGTGTGAATCATCATCTACTAAGTCGAAGCTGTGGTAAAGTTTTTCCTGGCCTGGAAACTGGTCAATCATCCTTGCGTTAAGCTGATCCACATGCTCATTTTTGGTTGAAAGTATGGCACGTGTGCTCATATAAGCTGCTGACCTTGCATTTTCATGAAGTGATGGGAACACATGTTGAATGAGTTTGCTTATTGAATCTTCGGTGTCCGTATGACCGATCACAATGTCATCAGGCAGTTGAACATAATCATCTACAATGGTCTTTTCAGTCCCATTTCCAATTCTGAGGAGATAATCTGCAAACATTGGGTCCGACTGTGCCCTCATGTTACGTGTCAATCGTATCTTCCTTATATTTTCCCATAAATACGATCTCTGCAAGGTAGCATCAGTTATCTGTGCTCTTGTACCACGCGGTATCACAGGAATAACTTGTCTAAAATCTCCACCAAATACCACAACCTTTCCTCCAAACGGCAAGCTACAATCCATAATATCTTGTAGAGACCTATCAAGTGTCTCGACCGCTATTCGCTTCGTCATCGCAACTTCATCCCAGATAATCAAGGATGCCCTACGAAGTAACTCTGCAGTGCCACTTTGCTTTGTGAAGCTACACATGCTATTGTCAGCAATCTTAATTGGGATTTTGAACCTTGAGTGTGCAGTCCGTCCTCCGGGTAATATGGATGCTGCTATACCAGAAGTTGCTGTCGCAATGCCTATTAAGCCCTCTGAGTGTACTTTGGCCAGAAGTGCCTTATATAGGTACGTCTTTCCCGTGCCTCCTGGACCATCGACAAAGAATATCTGCCTTTTTTTGTGTAATACATGATGTAAGATTTCATCAAATCCTGCACGCTGCTCCTTGTTAAGAGATTTATATCCATCTATATCTTGTTGGTCTATGGGCACAGAAAGTTCCTCTCTAACCTCCCTCATTATGTCATTGGAAAATTCACCGAATTGTACAAAAAATAATAAATGTATCACGAAATCATCGGGCAATCGATAAGTAAATTTAAGATAGAGATGAAAAAAGAGTGTAGGATTATAACAATACAACCTACTTATGTTTATTATTTTTCCGAGTTTAAGAAAGCACTAAATACAAATTCTAACACTATACAAAAAAGACAAATAATAATCATTTAAGTATCTTTTAGCGGTAAACAACAATATAACAAATTATTATATGAGAGGTAGGCCAATTGAACTAAGCATAAGTGGTCATCAGCATGACTAACTTGTATCATTAAGCTCAGGGAGACCATAATTTTTATATCCTTCCCATCGAATGAAGCATATCGCGGATGTCTATAAGCACCATCTGCTCAATCGCCGCTCTGTTGGAGTTATCTCATTGTAATCTTGGACAACGAATCCTTGTGCTTGTCCCATAGTGCATGGATATTGGTGGCCTCGCAAAATACAAGAATAGTGGCAAATATCCTTCGTAAAGCAGACGGCATCTCCTTTACGATGGCATGCAAAAATTTACTGCTCCCATGCTCCTCCCAGCAAAGGAAAATGTTGGCCAGCTCCAAGCCACAAGGTAACACATGGCTGGTGCTAACAGAAACATGATCTATGTCAATAATCGATCAAACCAGGCTACACCACATGTATCACAAAGGGAAAAACTCAATTTAAAAACCCCAAGTTATAAACAAGGGTTAGTGAATGGTATGGTTGGCACTTCCCAGAGCTCAACAAGGGTTAGTGAGTTTCATATCTATCATTAGAAATTTGCATGCTTGCTTCTTGGTTCAAGACTTTCAACTGTCATTATCCACTTTGTGTTATTTGCCCTCACACATCTCTGGCACCAATTGGACACATGTAGCATATAATTTCCAGCATCTGGATTAATGCCTCCATCCTCATAGCATGCTAAATCAAACCATCACCCAAACTTGAAAGCCTCTGTGTAATGCTATATTTATGATGTTCTTTCATAGTGATTTCTTGTACATGCTATATGAGAAGTGTACCTTTGTGAGCTTTGCTGAATTTCTTGTACATCTATTCTACCCCAGAAGCTACGAGACCAAAGGGGGGCTCACACAATTAGGTAGCCCCAAATATAATTATACATCAGTACAAACATACAAAGCTTCTTAAACAATAAAACATGTGAAGGGGATGGATACCTCTGGTTATTCTTAAAAAAAAGAAACTGTACACCAGATGACTACTGATAAGATGGAAAAGGATATCCTGTCAGAACTAACAGCGCTAGGACAGAAAAGTTCTTAATAGGTGGGATACAGTTATTCATTACAATCCCGGGTTTCAAATGAAAAAAAGGGAAGCCAAACAACCTGATCAAAAAGACTTTTCATCAAGTGTGAAGATGATATGTTGCTATTTGAGAATTCAAGCTCACAGTTGCTAAGTTATGAATTTTCACAAGAGGCGAACAGCAAATGCATTTTTTACAAGTAATGATTTTGATTCTAAACCATGGAAAAAAACTTGTCCTCAATGTGGTACAACTTAAATCCATCATAAGGCACATAGCCAAAACAGTGAGAGATTGCGTCAAAATACCTTGTTCCAAGGAGAGACCGTTGCAGCCCTCGCCGCCAGGGGAGGTTTGTGAGACTTGCTTGAAGCCTACAAACAGAGTTAAATATCTTAAAACAATTGCCATTTTCAAAATAACATAAAAGCTGGACTAACACAGAAATGGGTGGTTCATCTTCTTTCTTCATTACCTCATCCTACGGCCTAACAGGTCTAATTGGAACTAACACAGAAAATAAAATTGCAGGTCAAAATATATGCAAAAGACAATAGTGAAATCAAAACTTGGGTGGGTTGGTTCTAGCAAAGATATATATAGAGCTCTTTTACAGTATAATACTTACCACTCTAGCGGGTGATTATTTATTATTAAGTTTACTGCTCCCATGCTCCTCCCAGCAAAGGAAAATGTTGGCCAGCTCCAAGCCACAAGGTAACACATGGCTGGTGCTAATAGAAACATGATCTATGTCAATAACTGACTGAAACCAGGCTACACCACATGTATCACAAAGGGGAAAACTCAATTTAAAAACCCCCAAGTTATAAACAAGGGTTAGTGAATGGTATGGTTGGCACTTCCCAGAGCTCAACAAGGGTTAGTGAGTTTCATATCTATCATTAGAAATTTGCATGCTTGCTTCTTGGTTCAAGACTTTCAACTTGTCATTATCCACTTTGTGTTATTTGCCCTCACACATCTCTGGCACCAATTGGACACATGTAGCATATAATTTCCAGCATCTGGATTAATGCCTCCATCCTCATAGCATGCTAAATCAAACCATCACCCAAACTTGAAAGCCTCTGTGTAATGCTATATTTATGATGTTCTTTCATAGTGATTTCTTGTACATGCTATATGAGAAGTGTACCTTTGTGAGCTTTGCTGAATTTCTTGTACATCTATTCTACCCCAGAAGCTACGAGACCAAAGGGGGGCTCACACAATTAGGTAGCCCCAAATATAATTATACATCAGTACAAACATACAAAGCTTCTTAAACGATAAAACATGTGAAGGGGATGGATACCTCTGGTTATTCTTAAAAAAAAGAAACTGTACACCAGATGACTACTGATAAGATGGAAAAGGATGGATACCTCTGGTAAAGGGGATGCCGATGGTGTTTTGTCTTCCTCTTCTCCACGTAGTGACAGAAAAAATTAACTTGGGGCACTCCGCCGCCGCCGACCAAATTCCCAGCACCGCAAGAAATAGCAAAAACAGGAAACAATACGAAATATATGAGTTATGTACCAACCGGAATATCTCAATACAAGGAAAGATTTGAGAGAAACTCATCTTTGGAAAGGAGATTTGTTTCCTTCAGAAGAGCATCAATCAATCAAATCCGGAACGGAGGGAAGGGAATCCGATTCGGCAGGGGGACGGGCTGAGTGAGCGAAATCCGGGAAGTGGGCTGTGGGGGTGCGGGAGACCAAATCGAGAGGAACGCAGGCTGAGCGAGAGAAATCCGAGCGGGGGATGTGGGGGCGCTTCACACCGGATCGGTAGGAGTCGGGCTGAGCGAGGGAAACCCGAGCGGGGCCTGCGGGGACGCTGGAGAACAGGTCGGGAGGGCGACGGGCTGGCCATGAGCTCGCGCGGGTGGAGCTGGAGACCGGAGCGGGAGGGGGACGGCCTGTCCGGGTGTTCGCAGGGGGGCTAGGGTTGCTACACATCTGGTGGTAGGCGAGAGTCGCGAGACGATGGAATGGAAGGGTGGGGAAGGAAACTGTTTCCATTCCATCGGGCCGAAGGACACAGCAGGCGGTTCTGCCGAAGGTCATTATGACCGTATGTATAATTTAGACTTATAATTATGTACTTAATTTTCTTAATTTCAGGAAGATTAGACACACTTAATAATAGCCATCGGATGTGGGTGAGTAAAGCTGAGGAAAGATCCGAGACGTTCATTGTGATGAATGCAAATTTCTAGGGACGTTTTGTTGGGTGCACGAAGTTTGAGTCATCTCTAGTGGGTGCACTATTTGGGGTGGACGTAGAAGAAAAAGTTTAGGTACATTATATAGGAGTATAGATTATAGTTTAAATGGATCTTAAATATTCTTAAATCTTAGCTGTTAATTACTCAATCCCACCAGATATATGATTATATTTTTTTTTCACCAATTAGCATGGAAATTTGTTTGGATTGCATAAGTCGGTCCACCAGATAACTAGCCAGACATTTTTCCTTTTACCGACTAATGTGAAAATTTCCTGAGAGTTTATACTTATATAGTTAACGTTGGAATTTCTTCAGACTATGAAATCTGTATAGGTATAGCTTGTCGGAGAGAACCACTTTTTTAGTTTGATATGTGTATGTGTTTTGTTGTGATGTTTGTTTCGAGTTGCAGCTTTGTCATTTTTTTCTACTTAATTTAGTATCATTTTTTTATAGAACATTCTTGTTTTAATCTCTTCCGACATAGATATACTTTTTTTCCCCATGGGCGTGGTATTATACTGTTTTCTGCAAATTTCATACATTCTAAAGAACTTCTGATGGCTGCAAAACCAGGTTATTTATCACCTCAGTTTTGTAAAACTAGCTAGGTTAAATTAATTACACCCTAAAGATGATTTAGGCCAGTTTTGCTGAGCTGGAGCCAAATCAAGGTTATTTTCGTTAAGTGGCTACCAGTTTCAGCTAAGACTACTGCCGCATGAACATCTACGTCACCCCTCCCAGTTCCACTTATCCATGCGTATGGGCAAAATGACCAAGGTGAAGTGTTTGTGAGGCCCTTCTAGAAACGGAAAATTACAACAGGAACGCCACTATTGTTTCTTTCTTATGGGTATTTTATCAAGCACGTTGCAACCGATTGGGCGGCGACGTTGGTAGTGTGCAAGGAAGGTTAGGGCGGCAAGGCTGACAATCGGGGCGCACAGGACAACAAGACGAGGGTGCATGGCGAGGGTGGCGCATTTACGCAACCGGCTAGCTGTGGCGTGGATGCTAGCCGGCTGCTGGGTCCTGCAACCAGCGACCGCTTGCACAATGTCGCCTTCAACTTGCCGCACCTCAACTAGTCGCCTGAGCAATACTGTCCCGGGATAAGTCTTCGAGAGGTACGAGTTATCCATTGAGCTAGCATTCAGAAATATTAAGAGGTATTGGATTTAGCTTAAATCAGTATATACGTACGACGGTAAAAAAAATCAAGTACAAGAACTCAAAACGTGCGACAAAACTAGTGTATTTTCTTATTTTATTGCTTTCTTACTTTCTTGCTTACAAACTGATCAGGACTACCTAGGAATTTATACACATAACCTACAGCCCCAAGAAAATCAGAAAATGATTCAAGAAACTGAATCATAAATGGACCCTCTCCTTGTTCGATTCGAACAAGTCTTGTTTAGTTCGATCAGAGGTACTAAAAATTTATAGATTATAGATAATAAAACATATCAAGAGTTTAAAGGTAATTTAGTGAGAAGATAGTGGTACCTTACATAAGGATGGTAAAAACTCGCTAGGAATAAGCAAATGAAATGAATCATTCGTTGGATCACCCGACCACTTGCATCGCTACCCTAAAGTCGGCGTTCCTCTCGTAGCCGTTAGCGCTGCCCCGAGCGCCATCATG
Source organism: Otatea glauca (assembly GCA_036346275.1). Lineage (NCBI taxonomy): Eukaryota > Viridiplantae > Streptophyta > Magnoliopsida > Poales > Poaceae > Otatea > Otatea glauca. The sequence goes on along the minus strand of CM070726.1, from coordinate 27,021,691 downwards.
CCTCAACCTTGCCTCCTTGCGATGCCTCTCCCAACGCCTACTAGCCATGCTGTCCCGGCCATATGTAGATTCGCCAGAGCGCCAAACACCTCTGCAGGAGGAAAAATAACCATAAGGATGTATAGGCGACGCTCTAGATCTTACATCAAGCTGGAGCTACATGACACTCAAATGCTTCTTGATGGTGACGTAGGTGGATCAGGTCGGGCCAACCCATTGACCATCCTAGTTCATTTCCTTTACCACTGTTATGCATAACGTGATCACCCAATTGAGTGGGAAGTGCTACATCAATTGAGTGGATCGGTTTACCGGCATCCCTACTCTTGGGTTGCCGGAGGGACTACATCGAGGCGGTGGCACTAGAGTCCGACGGGCAGCACAAGTTTGGTGATGACTCTGACTAGTGCGAGAGAGGGCTTTTGGGAGGTCTGATGGTGGCAGCGCGACGACCGGGAGCTGAGAGTCTGGCACCGGATTGGCTGGCAAGTGTGATAGAGAAATGATTTTAGGCAAAGTCATGGACTCCATTTAGGGGATTGTTTCTGTTTAGCTCTTCAAATAGAAGTGAAAGACCATGTGAGGTTTATCCATCGACCATCCTAGTTCATTTCCTTTACCACTGTTATGCATTATGTGATCCATCAATTGAGGGGAATGACCATCCTAGTTCATTTCCTTTACCACTGGCTTAGTCTTGGCCTTGGGTTGCCGGAGGGACTACATCGAGGCTGTGGCACTAAAGTCGGATGGGCAGCACAAGTTTGGTGATGACTCTGTCTAGCGCGCGAGAGGGCTTTTCGGAGGTGAGATGGTGGCAGCGTGACGACCAGGAGCTGAGAGTCTGGCAATGGGGTGGCTGAGAGTCTGGCGCCGGGTTGGCTGCTGGTAAGTGTGATAGGCAGCTAGTGGCGCCTCTGCAAACAAAACAGGAGAGGCGATATAGTGTTAGAGATGTTGGTAGGCAAATTCATGGACTCCATTTAGGGGAGCGTTCCGGTTTAGCTCTTCAAATAGAAGGTTCCGGAGTACAAAATTAAAAAGGCAGTGCTAGAGAATGGTATTCCGTCAAACGTTACAGGGGTTCTAAAGCTGAAGCATGAAGTTTCCAGATGTGTTCGAGTTTTAAATCTGAACATTTTAACAGGTTTTTAATTCGAAACATCATATTTCATACCTGAGTTTTCAAGTTTCAGATGAGACTAAGCAATCTTCAAAATTCTGAACTTGATGTTTTTCGAAAGGTGTTAAACTTGTAGTTTCAACACCGCACAGGCCCAATGCTGCTCGCTCCCGCGCATCGACAATGACGCTGAGGTCGTTGAGAACGTGTCCGGCTTCATATGGGTTCTGCAAGTTTCAAACATTTTAAGCATGTTTCATCCATGATTAAGAGAAATTTAAAAAGTTTAAAATAAGTTTTGTGCTTGTTTCATCATGTTTTAGCAAGTTTCAACGAAGTTTTACAAGCTTAAGACAAAGTTTCAGTAGATTTAAACCAAACAACCAGCTACTCGGTAAAAATTTGAAAATTTAAAGTTTCAAATGTAGATCATGGAAAACTTAATACAAATTTAAAACAAATCAATGTCGTTGGTGTGGCAGATCACACAATATCGGCTGCCACTCGCAACCTGAAGAACTGTTCATTGTTCTAGCTCTCTAATTTTTTTTTTACAGAACTAGCCTTTGTAGAAATTTTTTTGCAAGAATGTTCCCATTACAAGCAGGGGGAGCAGAATTTGCTGGACCACCACACAGCGGCAAATCCAATTGCTGTGCCCTCATCCCGCAGAAATTGCATTTTCCGCACACTCGTTCGGCAGAAATTGCATTTCCGCGCCCCCATTCCACGGCAATTGCACTACCGCCAGTGGATTCCTCAAACTGTTAACTGTTATAGCCCCTAAATTTTTTTTTATCGAACTAGCTCCGTGGAAATTTTTTGTATGAATGGCTCCACTCCGTGTAGGGAAGCGTGGAATTTTTCTGGCCGCCACACCGTGGCAAATCGAATTGCCCCACGCCCCGCTATGGAAAATCCAAATGTCATGCCCTCATACTGCGGAAATTACATTTTTCGTGCAACCGTTCCGCGAAAATTGCATTTCCGCACCCTCATTCCGCAGCAAATAAAATTCCCGTGCTACAGTATTGCAGGATTACCTCCCCGTGGTACTATAGCGCGGAGAGGAGCTATTTTTGTAACTTTTTTAAAAAGGAGTTTTTTTAAAAAGAGAGAGAGAGAGAGTAAAGAGCTAAATATGCTATTCACTCGGATTCTACGATGCCGATTTCCCGCGCCCCCATTCCGCGGCAAATAAAATTCCCGCGACCAATTCTATGCTACAGTACCATAGGATTACTCCCTGCTGTCCTGTAGCGCTGAGAGGACCTATTTTTATAAACTTTTTGAGAAGAAGCTATTTTTGAAAAAACAAAAAAGTAAGGTGCCAAATATGCTATTCATTCTGGCCTGAACCACCTTCGGGTGAGCCCGTGATGTGGTCGCTCACTGGTAAGCCCGTGGCCACCAAGGATTCAAATTTTGTTTTCAGATAAAATATCTCCTAAGACTGGAATCTGTAATTTTGCCAAAATTCAAGTATTTCGGATAAATCTCGTTTGAAATTGAAAAATAAAAATTCAAATCCGGTTCGTTTTCTACCGAAAAAATTGAAATTTTGCTGAAAATCCCGAAATTTCGGGCGTAATTCTCGAAGTTTTGGTATATTTGCACCGGCTGAAAAGTGGTTCAAACGATGTTGAATTTTTTAAAAAACTTTTGTGGATGTTTCTGACACATAATTGATATTACCATAAAAATTTAAGATGATTATCAAGTCTGAGAAATTTTTAAAAATTCAAACATTACTACTGTCCTGATAAAAAGCTAATCGGCAAGTTTGAACCGAATGAAAAATAGTTCAAGACACGTTAGCAAATTTTGAATTTTTTTTGCATGGTTATGATGCATCAATAATGTTCTCATAAAATTTTCAGATGATGATCAAGCTTAATAAAGTTTTAAAAATTCAAACAGTGCCACTGTCCTATTAAAAGGCTTACCGGTAAACTTGAACAAAATGAAAAATGGTTCAAACCACTTTAGAAAATTTTAATTTTTTTTAATGGTCCTGATATAACATTAATGTTTATGTAAATGTTTAGATGTTATCATTTATCATGCTTAAATAATTTTTAAAAATTCTGACAGTGCTACATCCTGATAAAAGCGTGATGATCAATACATAGATTTGCTTTAGATATAAAAAAAGGTTTAAAATTTTTGAAAATTTTACAGAAGGGTGATAAGGAAATTCTTAAGATCTCATAAAAATTTTGAATCATGATCACACTCCAGCGAATTTATAAAATTCTTACAAGGCACAATATCATATATGTTCTTTCTATTTTTGAGTTTTGAAATATAATATAACAAATAAAGTTCAATGCTTACATAGATTTGATTGACCAAAAAAAAGTTTAATTTTTTTAAAAAAAATTATATATTGGTACTGAGGAAATTATTAATCTCTCATAAAAATTTTAGATCATGATCACACTCGAGAAAATTTATAAAATTCTGACAAAGTTACTGTCCCAATTATGTTCATTCAGTTTTTGATTTTTTAAAGACAAAAAATTAAGTTAAATTATTTTTAAAATTTTTATGTATTATCCTACACTAGTAAATCAAGCTTGTATTTCTGCTAATTTTTATAAAAATCTGATAGTATTTCTGCTAATTTTTTAAAATGTCTCAAAAATTCGGTTTTTCAACAAATTTTCATAGAAGATGGCTTTCCTAAGAGTTATTGGACCAAATCCAGTCAAATCCGGCCCTCAAAGTTTGAAAACCGACCGAAAAACATGAAATTTCGGGGAAATTTGGGAAAATTTTGCCGAAAAAAATGAAATTTCGATTACTGTAATAATTTCAATTTTTTTATCCGGTCGATAGTTTGAATTTCGTGGTGGCCACTGACCACCTGTTGCTCTTCTAGCGAGCCTGTGGTCATCCCGCTGCGCATCGCATGCGAGGCCTTAGTTGGATCATTTCAGCAAAATAACCTATCGAAGGGTGTGCAATTTAACCTTGTTTTATACGATTAAATGGTCAAATATTCCGTTTTATAGTTTGGTAGTTAACTAAATCCTAGTGTCAATCTTCACGTACACTTGAGTACGCTTCAATGGAATTTTGTGAGGTTTACGAATTTATCCCTGATCTCCGTCTATTTAGGTGTGTCCTATGATATATGTACGGGTAATGCGCATGTGTATACCTTCTTGTAATTGCAAAAAAAAAAGAGTAAAATAGACTTATTTTTTGAAACTATTTATGCTAATTTGGCGTTAAATCAATTGCACATACCAGTTAATTTGCACTGAAAATGTCTCCGCGTCCAACTATAATTTTTTTTACCGTTCGGTCTTACTCTGGTGATATTATACCTGCGACTAGCAAGAGTAATTAATTAATCTTCAATGCATATTTTTGCAAATGACTGATTCGATGATACGATGGAACAATTAATTCCAGTTGAGAATGCCGACAGCAGTCATACTGCAGACATGAGTACCGAGATGGCGGGAGAATTGTTCGGCGAAATAGAAAATCATCGCTGCCAAAGGCGCCAAGAAAGCAACGAGACTCCGACGACGTGCCCCATCAGCAGGGTCAACGAGCGTACCCGCCTCGTTGACCCGGCCGAGTACGACCCGCAGTACGTCTCCATCGGCCCGTACCACCACCGGATCACCAGCACATTCCTCGCCGGAAATGCAGAAAAGATCTCAAGCCTCGACGCCGTCGTCAGGCCGGCGAGTGCAACGGCGCTGCGGACCTACATCCACGACCTGGAATACCTCGATCCCAGCGCTATGAGCGGCTACGCCAACACGTTCCCTGGGATGACGAACACGAAGTTCATGCGCATGCTGCTGCTCGACGGCTGCTACATACTCTTCAGGTTCGTCCCGGCAGCTGATGGGAACCCCGCCGCGCGGCCGCCGTACAAACTCTTGCCCCTGGAAATTGAGCGCGACGTCCTCTACCTTCTCTCGAATCAGATACCGTTCTCCGTCTTGGAGAAGATCAACACGATAGCACGTTGGAGCAGTACCCGTTTGGTGAATGTGTTCAGTAGCTACATCAAAGGAGTCTTGGAACACCAAGGGTACGCGATAAACGTGCCGGCGATCCCTCCGGAACGGCGTCCAAGTCATCTTCTGCACTTGCTTCACATGCACTTCGAACGTCCGCAGGGGCCAGATGGGGCGCGTCACGTGGCCACCGTTAACGGCAGTGGCAAGCGTGTCCGCCGTTGGCGGCGGGCGACGGAGTACGAAATGGCCGGTGTGATCTTCAAGAGCCAGGAGCTCAAGGGCGGCAGCACGGCCACGGCGCTCTCCATCCTGGACGTGAAGCTCAGCCGCTGCGGCGCCACGGTGACGGTTCCCCGCCTGAACATCGACAACGAGACGTGGCCCATCCTGCGCAACCTGACGGCGCTGGAGCAGGACAACCCGGCGGCGCTGATCGGAAGACGCGTCACGGCGTACTGCATGTTCATGTCCCAGGTGGCGTGCACGGCGGAGGACGTGGCGCTGCTGTCGCGGAAAGGGGTCCTAGAGCACCAGATGGGCGACGACGCGCAGTGCGCCAAATGCTTCGCGGACCTCTGCAAGGGGGTCGCCTTCGACGTGGACGACCCTGAGCACAACTACCTGTGGAGTACATGCCGAGCGCTGGATCGGCGGTTCAGGAGCCGGCGGTCCAACTGGATGGCGTGGCTGCTGCGCAAGTACTTCAGCAACCCGTGGCTCGCCATGGGACTCGTGTCTGCTGTGATCCTGCTTGCATGTGCCGTTGTGCAATCGGTGTATTCTGTGTTAAGGTACTATAAGTAGGGATATTGGAAGTAGAAACTCTTCGGTGATCTCTCGAGCTTTCATGTATACAAACTAATTTATGTATGTAGTGTCTGTGACATGTACTTATCATCCTAATGTCGCTCATACAGTTGTGTTATAAAACGTAGTCATTCACCCACGATCAATTAATAACACATCAACAAGATCACGCGAACAGAAAAAAGAGCACACAGTATATGGGGGTGGAACTCTCTCGCTTTATTAGATTTTTCTTTTACATGGGGAAACCCAATATATAGAGGAAAGCATAAGAGATAAGTTCGGATTCGCCCACAAATAAGAGATAGATAGTAACCGAATCGGTTACAGAAATCTTATCTTATAACACTCCCCTTGGGCGAATACCGTATAATGCACATGTCTCGTTAAAAACTCCACTCAAAAACCCAGTAGCAAAAGGGAGATGGAGAAAAGAGTACATTGCACTCGCACTTTATATTGCACTAGTTGCCTCGTTAAAAACCTTTATGTGAGAAAATTTCAGGAAAACTCACTAAGGGAAAAGAGTACAACTTATAATCTTCTAGATTTATATTAGGATCTTCAGAATCACCATAAGAGTTATGGTTCAAGGGTTTACTCCCCCTGAACTTTGCATATCTCTAACTCTTCTCATTCCAATACCTTTAAAACATCTTTGAAAAGTGGATTTAGGCAAGAATTTAGTGAATAAATTTGCAAGATTTTCACATGATTTAGTTTGCAAGATCTTTATCTCACCCTTCTTCTGGAGTTCGTTAGGATAGAATAATTTAGGAGCAATATCCTTCGTGATATTACTCTTTACATAACCCAATTGCGTTTGTGCAACACAAGCAATATTATCTTCATAGATAATTGTGGGGGTATCAACAGTTTTAAAGCCACATGACTTCTGGATATGGTTAATCACATGTCGTAGCCAAACACATTCACGTGAGGCTTCATACAAAGCTATGATCTCTGAGTGGTTGGTAGAAGTAGCCACCAAAGTCTGTTTACAAGACCGCCAAGAAACGGCTGCACCACCGCAGAGAAACACAAAACCAGTCTGTGATTTGGCACTGTGGGAATCAGACAGGTAGCCAGCATCCGTGTATCCCACCATGGTTAAGTCTTGGTTCTTCTGGAAAAATAATCCAAGATCTTGAGTACCTTGGAGGTATCTGAGTAAAGTCTTGACATCAGCTCAATGTCTTCTGGTTGGGGCTGCACTGTGTCTTGCTAACAAATTCACAGCGAATGCAATATCAGGCCTTGTGCAATTCGCGAGATACATAAGCGCTCTAATGGCACTAAGATATGGAACTTCAGGTCCTAAGACTTCCTCATTTTCTATCCTTGGTCTAAAAGGGTCTTTATCCACTTCAAGGGGTCACACGACTATGGGGATTTTTAAAGAATGCGATTTATCCATATTAAACCTTTCCAATACCTTCTGGGTATAGGAAGACTGGTGCACAAGGATTCCTTCTGGGAAATGCTCTAGCTGCAGGCCTAAGCAAAATTTGGTTTTACCCAAATCTTTCATCCCAAACTCTGTCGTGAGGTAAGCACTTGCTTCCTTTATCTCCTCTGTGGTTCCGATGATATTCAGATCATCGACATATACTGAGATGATACAGAATCCATTCTGGGATTTCTTTATGAACACACAGGGACAATCATCATTATTCGAATATCCCTTCTTCAGGAGGAACTCACTCAGCCGGTTATACCACATTCTCCCCGACTGTTTTAACCCGTATAACGATCTCTGTAGTTTGACGCTATACATGTTGCGGTTATTAGGATCCAAACTTTGACTCCTTCAGGGACTCTTATATAAATGTCTGTGTCCAGTGACCCATATAAATATGCGGTCACTACATCCATCAACTGCATTTTTAAATTTAAGCCAACTGCCATTGATATTAAATATCAGAATATTATTCCACTCATCACAGGAGAATAGATCTCATCATAATCGATGTCGGGTCTCTACATGAAACCTTGTGCTACAAGCCTCGCTTTATATCTCACCACCTGGTTGTTTTCATTTCTCTTCTAGATGAGAACCCATTTTGATCTTATAGGGAATACTTTAGGAGGTATTCGGTCAACAGGACCGAATACTTTCCTTTCATTAAGCGAGCGCAATTCCGCCTCACTTGCTTCTTTCCATTTGACCCAATCTGAGCGTTTATGGCACTCTACCATGGACTTTGGTTCTGGATCCAGTTCAAGAGTTTTAGCAATTTTAGAGGCGAAATAAATGTCGACATTTGTAGTCTTTCTTTTATACAATTCTCCTTAATCCACATAATTGGTGGATATTTTTTCATTCATTTCTTCCAGCTCGTCGTGATTTCCCACAACGACGGTGCTGGTGTTTTGACTTACCAAATACGACAGTGCGCGCAAATATTCGCTGGGATTTCCATCTTCAGGATGGCTCACTTCAGGGAGGTTACCATCTTCAAGATGGCTCACTTCAGGGATTTTCTCAACATCAGGTTGAGCTTCTTTAACTATCTCAGGTAGTGATCTCACTTGTTCGGTTCTCCATTTCTACGGACGTCTCTGCGAACCTAAGTCCCGTGCACCTGGAGGCCTCCCCCGCTTTTTGCCATGAGGGGCAAGAGTGGGTTCAATAACCTTCTGAGGTATTTCCACTCTTTCAGGTGCATTTACTACAGGTATATGAGATTTTGTCACTCCCTTATGATCTGTGAAGGTATCTGGCAGATTATCGGCTATTTGTTGTAGATTTATTATCCTCCGAACTTCAAGTTCGGCTTCTTTAGTGCATGGGTCCAAGGACTGAATGCCAGTGGCATTCTAACCTATTTCTCTCCATTCTTCAATGTGGTACTTATCTCCCCCTAATACCGGAAAATTGTCCTCATCAAAAATACAATCAGCGTACTGAGTGGTGTACAGATCCCCTGTCATAGGCTCTAGGTATTTAATAATTGATGAAGATTCATAACCTACATAGATCCCCAACTTCCATTTAGGTCCTATGGTGGTATGCTGAGGTGGAGAGATTGGCACGTATACAGCACAGCCAAATTTTCGTAGATGATAAATGCTTGGTTCTTTCTCACGCACTAGCTGCAAGGGGGAAGTCTTATGGTATGCAGTTTGTCTGAGTTGAATTAATAATGCAGCGTGCAGCACTGCATGGCCCCAACAGCTGGTAGGTAACCTACAATTCTGCAAAAGCGGCCTAGCAATAAGCTTTGCTCTCTTAATTAATGACTCTACAAGGCCATTTTGTATGTGGACATGGGGTACAGAGTGCTCTACATTAATGCCCAGAGCCATGCAATAATCATTAAATTCTTTTGAGGTAAACTCGCCAGCATTGTCCATGCGAATGGACTTAATCCTTTCTTCTGGAAAGGAGGCTCCCAATTTAATAATTTGGGCGATTAATTTAGCAAAAACATGGTTTCTAGTAGATAAGAGACATACATGGGACCATCTAGTAGAAACATCTATTAGAACCATAAAATATCTAAAGGGCCCGACAGGGGCTGAATTGGTCCACAGATATCACCTTGAATTCTCTCTAGGAAATTCAATGATTCTACCCTAACTTTGAGATGAGAGGGTCGCACTATTAGTTTTCCTTTAGCACAAGCAGGGCATATAAAAGCTTCAGGTTTAGGAAAGACTGTAGTTTTTATGTTATGGCTAGCAGAATTATTTATTACTCTTCTCATCATATTCAACCCAGGATGACCCAGACGATCATGCCAGATCTTAAGTATTTCTGGGGTTTTAACTATAGTTTTCATCGCAACATAAACTTCAGGTTTTATATATGTGTAATATAATCTGGAGGAGAAGGAATGAAGTTTTTCGACCACACGTTTATTACACCTGTTAAACTTAGTTATGAGTAGGTATTCTGTACCATCCTCATTTTTAGTCTCTATGTGGAAACCATTTAGACGGATGTCTTTGAAACTTAGAAGAGTATGACTGGACTCTGGGTATAACAAGGCATTCTCTATAATTATGCGAGTGCCCAGGGAGAACTATGATGGCTCTTCTGGTGCCAACAATGAGAGCATCACTTCCGGCGATGGTCATAATATTTCTAGTTTTCTTAATCAAAGTCTGAAAATATTTAGTTTCCCTGAGAATTGTATTTGTGGTGCAACTGTCTATAAGACAGATTTCCTCCTCTGCCATTGGATTATACAGGTGTTCTATATTAAAGATATAAAAGCAATCAAACATTTGTTACAACAGGAACAAATAATATAGAACAAGCATAGCATGATTAAATAAATTTCCTGAAAAATTACTCTTTATTGAATTTGACCGATAATCTCTCAACAGGAGCGTAGACCATTGTTCATTCAGGAACACAAAAACTAAACTGATAAAAGAGACTCTTGAGGAGACTCTAAAAAGGATAATGTGACATTGACTCTAAAAGAAAGACTGGGAGACTACTGCATGTCTCTATACAAATCATTTGTATCATCCTCCTGGGAATTATCTTTATTCTTCTGGAATTATTTTAGCTCATCTTCAATAAGATCATCCTCTTCCATGGGAGTATCACCATATCCAAGAAGGCCCTTTTTGAATTCTTCTGTAGGGTTGGAGACTTGATCATCATCTAATTCCATTCCATTGTCAACAACAGGTTGAGTAATGAAATGTGCCTCCGCCTTATTCCCTTGATTCTTCTGGAATCTCCCAGTGGATTTCATATAAAGTTCTACCAAATTCTTTAGGGTGCGGCATGTACGTGACCAATGGTGAGTACATCACACCTAAAGCATGGTTGTTTAGGATCATTTGCCTTATTTGTTGGTCCTTTCTTCTGGAAGTGACCTGATCCATTTCCTTTTGTTTTCCACTGGTTTTTACCTCTTCCTTTATGATTTTTGTCATTGTTCCATTTATCCCCTTTCTCTTTTTGACCTTTTCTGTGGCATTGGCTATTGCTAGCCTGTTGAGCGTTTGCATGTGCTTCAGACAATGCATGACTCCCACTAGGTAGGACTTGATGATTCTTCATTAGAAGTTCATCGTGCTTTTTTCCTTCTAGCAAAATGCATATTAGCTCAGAGTACTTCTGTTACTTTGCATGGTGATACTGTTGCTGCAGTATCCTCATATTGGGGTGGAATGTGCACAATGTCTTGTCAATCTTTTCAGCTTCTGTAATCTTCTGGTCACAGAATGCTAGTTTGGCAACAATCTTGTGCATGGCAGAGTTGTAGCTACCACTGACTTAAAATCTTGAAAGCGTAGGAGGGTCCATTCTCGTTGTGCTTCCGGCAACAGAACGGATCTTTGCTGGTTATATCGTTTCTTCAGAGAATTCCACAGAGCCAGCGGGTCCTCCTCCATCAAACATTCGGCCTTTAGGTCCGCATGGAGATGGTGCCTTAGGAAGTGCAAAGCTGCGCATTTAGCGGCTTTAGGGAGAGCAGGGGTACTGTCGGGACCCGGATTTGCAAACCCGAAACCCTCTGTGTATATTGCACTAGTCCAGGATCACGCTAGTGCACACAGTGGAAACATAGATGAAATACCGTTCCATACAACGAATTAACTAAGAAGAAGCAAATTATTATTAAATAAAGCAAACGACCTTATGGTCAATGTTTACACCATTATGCCTTAAGGGCTTAAGAAACAAATACTATTGCAGCGAAAAAAATAACTTGAACCATTCGACATGCCACAGGCAATCGTCTGGGGAACGCCTTCCTAATCCACGTAGTCTTCATAGAATTCCTCCTCATGATATTCATTATCTCCTTCAAAGAATCGATCAACAAGGGCATAAAGCCGTGAGTACAAAGGTACTCGAAGAAGCCGTAGGAATTGATGCAATATTTTCATGCACGGCTTGACAAGGATGGCTATATGTTTCATTTGCGTAAAGCAATAACTTGAATTGAAATACAATAAATAGATTGAAAGCATATTTATGAAAACATAAATAAATAATCGATAGATCAATGATAGACAACAAAACAACAAAGTGAACTCCCGCTCACATCCCAACATTCCACATTCCACATTTTATGAAACACTTTATACCCCGTGTGAAATTCACGGCTTTGTCCATGACCATGACGCGCTATTCGAATAGTTTTACACTCTGCAGAGGTTGTACAACTTTACCCACAAGACATGAACATCTCTTTGTGCAAACGTTACTAACACACTTCCTTTGGTGTGTCGCAGAGATATCATGACAAAGCCTTTACAATGCAATCGCCTAAACTCTCAGATTGCTTCGCTAAGGTTTCGCCTTTAGGGCCCTCTTGCTTATTTACGAATCTACCCGTCCATCCGGAACCCACACCACCAACCGGCAAGACTCAAGGCTAGATATTGCAAATTAATCACTAAGCCTGTCCTATTCCAGACATGTGGTAGTACGGTTAGACCCAATTCAATGGCGCACAAGATTAAGTCCTTAAGTTGTCTCAGGCAAGACATCCACATCCCAATGTGCTAGAAAGCACCCCCTTTACTGCACGATCACTTGCCCGAGGGAAAACAATTGCTCAACCAAGACCAATGGCAAACCCCGCCATGGTACAACAAATTTACAACAAAGGCTACCGCCACAATTCAATATCTCATTAAGTCAAGATTAACATTATTCAATGTGTGACATGAATCCCAACGTATATCTAAGCATGTCTAAGCATAGCTACGATGACCCAATGTTGGTATAATGATTATGTCCAACTAGTAATGTCCCAACCTAGGTTTAACAATGGATACATGGCATACAACCAATCAAGGTGGCATAATGTCAACTAGGTATACATCTACTCCCATTAAATAAGCATTGATACACCAAATAGCATGCAATTGTAATAAAGTAAATTACTTTTGCAAACATAGGATCAATATGATCAAAGAATTACGACTTGCCTTGCTGATCTAGTGCTGAATCTTGGTCTTCGAAGTCTTCGTTCGCTCCTTCGGAATTAGCGTCTACCGGAAAAGAAAGCAACGAAACCAAATAAATACCAAACAGAGACTCAAACAAGCTCAAAATTGAAAATAAATGGCTCTGGAAGATAGATCTTGATTTTAGAAAAATTTAGAAACTTGAATCGCCTCAATCGGAGTTCGTATGAGCGAGAACGGGCCTCCGAAAGATTAAATTCAGAGAAAATACAAAAAATCAGAAAATCAGAATTTTTGGATTTATTTTTGTACAGGAAAGAGGATTTATTGCGCAACGCTGACGTCATCGGGCTCACGGTGGACTCGGTCCACGGCGCGGCTCGGTTCACCGTGCACCCGGTGCACGGCTGACGCGGCGGCTGACGCAGGCGGCTGACTGGGCGCTGACGCAGGCGGGCCACGCGGCACACATCCAATGGCGACGCGAGATCCGACGGCCAAGGAGCCAAGGCACGCGGCGGAGGAGACGTGGCACGATCCGGGACGCCTACTGGAGATCGGACGGCCAGAGTTCCTCGGCGGAGAACGACGGCGAGGCGGCGCGCAACTCACCGGACCAAGAAGACGACACGGCAAGCGGCGCTCTGGCGATGACTCGGGCGCGAGACAAGTCGGACCGGAAAGAGGGCAATGCAGCGAATTCAGGGGAGCAAACGGCGACGGCAGAGGAGGATCGACGGCGGAGATCCGGCGGCGAAAGGCGCCGAGCGAGGCGATAACTCCGACGAGCTCGCGCAAGAAACGGCGCGGCTCGGCAAGAAGGAGGGCAAAAGAGGCGGCGCGGAGAGGATCTCGAGGCGCACGGCGCTTTAAATAGCAACCTCGAGGCCGTGTCCGACACGGACTCAAGACGTCGGCGCGAGGACTCGAGCGGCGGCGGCGGCGCGGCGGCGGTTAGGGTTTGCGCGCGTGACGGCGTGGCGCAATCCCAGCCTCCACGCCGAGGCGCCGACGGACGCCATGCGGCGCGGTCCGGCGAACAGCCGAGCGAGCAGCGAGCGAGCGAGGCGAAGCGGCTTAGTAAAGCCGACGCAGAATGGCCACGGCGAGAAGAAGCGAACCCGAAGGCGGAGTGAGGAACAGTAAGAGGATTCGGCCGAGAGGCTTTTTGAAAATAAAATCCTTTTCTGATTTAAGAAAATCCAGAAATTCAAATAAAATTAAATAAATTCAAATAAATAGCAAATAAATTGAAAAATCCCCAAAATACGTAAAAATTCCTTGAGCACAAGGAACCCAACTAAAACTAAAATTCCTGATTTTGATGAATAGTTTAGTCAAATTAAATCCTTCCATTTATGGAAAATTCAAATTAAGCTAGAGTTAGTTCAAGAAAATGCAAATGGTTTATTTTTGAATTCAAACATTCCAAAACTTCAAATTTTGGGATGTTACAGGTACCAGCTTCAGGCTGGGAAATTGCAGCTCCATGAGATCAGGCTGTCAAGTTGATCTTAGCATCCATTGTCCAAGTGAGATAGTTGCTACCATTCAGGGCAAGCTCAGTAAATTCTTTCTTGACTATGTCAGACATATCCTATATACAAGCAAAATAGGGATTTTACTTCGGGTAAAATATTATTTTTGCATGCTTATTATTGGATCGGTAAAGTTTTGGTCTATCTATTTAGTAGATAACCATCACATTTTTTTCAAGATTTTCCTAGCATTTTTCATGATTTTTTGCTAATTATTAAGTAATATTCAGAATTACCAATTAACTGAAAATAAATTCCAACAAGAAATAATTATGGTATAATGCTAAGAAAATTAATCTAGCAACATTACACAAAGAAATGGGTCATACATATTTTTTTTTCATAATTTTCCAGAATTTTAAGCAATTTTCAGAATTACTTAAATAACAGATGACAAATTCCAGCGCATATAAAACATGGTATATAGCTAGAAAATAAACCCAGGGCATGGAACATTCAATGTAGGCTCAATCACTATTTTCCAAAAAATTTTGGAAGCCCATAAACAAATTTCTAGAGTTCGTTTAACAATTTCTAGAATCATATACAAACAAATTTCTAGAATTAAAGGGCTGTACGGTCAACGGCTCGTTCGGCCTTAACAGCCGAAACCCTTTCAGATGAAACCGGCCCAGAGGCCCATGAGCGGCGACGGTCCACCAGAGACGCGGCAGTGCACTTAGGGAAAAAGAAAACCTAGCGCCAGCACGCTATTGCCGCCGCTGCGATTCAGTACAGAGCAAGGAGGCGGCGGAGTTGAGGTGACGCATCACGCAGCACGGCTTCGGGCTAGAGCACATCCGGCGGTGCAGCCCGACGGGCGGCGCGGTCGAGGGTGTCTCGGTGGGCGACGTGACCAAGGGCAACGCAGTCGGGGCGTCGCGACGGGCAACACTACCAAGGGCGGCGCGGTCGGGGCATCGCGGCGGGCGTCAATACCAAGGGTGGCGCGGCCGAGGGCGTCGCGGTGGGCGATGTGACCAAGGGCAGCGCGGCCGAGGGCGCAGGAGTCGAGGGGCGCACCGCCGCAGCTCGCACATCGGGCGCGGGGGCCGAGGAGCGCGCTGCCGCCACTCATGCTTCGGGTGCGGGGTTCGTAGCCATGGCGACGCGGCGGGCCCAGAGGTTGCGACCATGGCAGTACTGCTGCCTTAGACGTCGCTGCGGGCGACGGCATGAAAACCGAGAGAAGCGGTGGCTGCAGGGAGCTGAAGCGATAGCAAGCGCTCGATGCGGCTACGGGCCATGTGCGGCGGCTGCCGCGAGAAGTTGAGGCGACGGCGAGCGCACAGAGACAGAGTCGACGGTGGCTCACGCATATCGAGGCGACGGCGACACGCACAGACTGATGCGACAGCAAGAGGCGCGGTGCAATGGTCAGCGCGGCCGAGGAACGAGGCGCAGTCGGCGGTGACAGCGGCTTCGGGCTGAGGCGTCGTGGCTACAGGAGCGGTGGCATAGCCACCAGTGTCACCGTCGCTGAGGGTGTTGTGAGCACTAGGCGCAATTTTTTTTATGAACAATAATCATACATAAACAATCACCTAAACAGTACATCAAACAGTAATATGATCAGTGGGATCGCTATTATAATGGATGTACTCACGTAGGGTTTGCGGTAGCGTAGATCGCGTGACGCAGGATGAATCTGATGCAGTGTCGATTGTCGTAGGCAGACGATCACCAATCAGCCACAGTAGAGCTTTGTGCTGATAACGTGTTATAAAATATAGTCATTCACCCATGATCAATTAATAGCTTACCAACAGGATCACGCGAACAGGAAAAAGAGCACACAGTATAGGAAAAAGAGCACACAGTATATAGAGGGTGGAACTCTCTCGCTTTATTAGATTTTTCTTTTACACGGGGAAAAACCAATATATAGAGGAAAGCATAAGAGATGAGTTCGGATTCGCCCACAAATAAGAGATAGATAGTAACCGAATCGGTTACAGAAATCTTATCTCATAACAGTGCTATGTTATTTATTTTTTCTACAGTTGTGCTCTGTCATTTGGGTTTACATTTGCTTTAGTCTCAAGTTAAATAGTTCTGGCCGAATTAAACAGTTTTTCTTGATGGAGCGTTAGAAAATATCAATTTTAAATTTGAACAAAAGAAAATTTAGAGTAGCCAGCATTATGATTAATTGAGTGTATCCTCTTGATGCACATGCACTTTCAACGGGGAGCATATGTTCTATATAAGCTAACCTGCATATTTTTACCTTTGCAGTTTGCATACACTCCCTGACGCAGTGATGGAGGTATATTTTGTTCACTAAGGTGCTTCACATTTCTTTTTATGAACAAGCAAGATGTAGGCTTAGAAAGCCTTAGGTTATCTCGGATTGTCACATGGATGCCCGCCATACATAAAAAAATTGATGGAACAGTCTTGTTGTTTCATTTCATTTATTTATTTATTTGAAACAAGGTAGGAGCGCTTCCATTCCATTAAGTAAGAAGAGACTTCGTTGGTTCATTTTCTTATATGCACTTTGTGCCAAGTAAATTATTTTGCTCAATTTAATGCATTCTAAATCAAACTACGGTTACTTAGCCCCTTACTAAGAAAATTGAATTGTTTAAAGTAACCTCTTAAAAAAGATGAGTTTTTTAGTTGTCTGTAGAGCAAGAGGAGATCTTCATTGTCCCCGTTGCTGGGGAAGTGGGGAAGAAGACTTGGGAAGTTTTTTAGTCCTCTGTTGCTTTCTCCCTCATCTTTCTCCGACATTATTGCCGACGTTGAGTGGGTGGGACTCATTGATTTTTTTCGAAAGGAACTTTATTTTTTTTAGTTTGTTCTGTTTTTCTACGTAGATTAAATTTTCTAGTTTTGTTCTTCTCTAGTGAGTTTTTAGCCAGATTTTATTTACCCGTGATGGGGTTTATTGGACCAACTTACCTAGACGGCAATGATGACATCTGCACCAAATGGCGAAGTGTGGATTAAAATGGAGGAGCTCACATGACAAAGCTTCCAAAGCTACCTACGTCAACACCTTAGGTCTACACACATATGGTCGACGCCGTTAGGGCCTACGCTAGCAACATCGGTTTCACACACAAGCTAGGGGTCACATTTTGTGAGAGAGAAAGAAAGAGATATTGAAATTAAAACTATAAGGACTAGCTAGCTAGGGGGTTGTGGTTATTGGCACTGGATGGTGCCCACCTAGTGGCTAGGCCCTTGTTGTTGGAACCTAGATTACCAAATTCGAAATCCTCTGTGTATACTTGGCATCGAAAAAGAGTCAATCGGCTTCAAAACACGCGAACACCGGGTTCAAAGGGCTCAAGGCATGTCAACCGATTTGATCCAGCAATCAGCAAGAAGAAAGGATCTAAACAGCTATTACAGCCGATTAGACGATAAAGATCTATTTTTCCCTTTTTATAGTGCTCTAGCCAATTGTATCCTTCACCAGTTCTTCAACCGGTCGTATCCTTCTCTGATTCTTGAAAATCCGTGATTCGTTTCGACCTCAACTTCCAAAAGACAGATCCCATCTTAAACCGATATCAGTTAAGTTTCTTTATCCATACTTGAATTTCATCTTCCTAAATCGACTACTTATGCCAAATTCTGTGTCAACATATGCCCCCATTTTTGGGAGATGATATGAATATACCAAAAATTATCGTAATCGGCTTCGCCATGAATTTTCTCTTTCACGCTGTTCTCGCTGCTATTCTCAGTAACTTCTCATTTCTCATGCAGTAAAATTTGGGAACGTGCAATTTCTCACCATATTTTCCCTTGAAACATCAATGAAATTACCTACCAAATGCCACTGGTTTTACCCTTCTAAAAATACCGCACTTTACACCATCATTTTCACACCTCCTTGCTCACAACTCCTACATAGTCGGCTTCAATCGGGTAGCGGTAGAGAAAAAGGTTGGCAGGATTGGTATAATCGAGTAGCGGTAGAGAAAATGCCCTTATGGGAACATATGGGCATAGCGGAGTGTCTTCCCTTATTTATAGCCGACCTAGAAGCCAATAAACCCTTGGTAGCCATGGCATGTTACTTCTAGTTGGACACCTTGAACACCTTCATATTCAAGATAGGTCTTATCGGCCCAACTCTTCTTGACGTAGTGCAGCTGTGTTGGTTGAGGCTAGATGGAGACCAAATACTAGCTTTCAGTGCCAAACCCCAATACAACCTTGTTTCCACCAAAGCAAAAACAGAGGAATCAGCCCAGCATTTGATTGAGAGCGTGTGGCCTTTTTGAATATGTGGCTTAACTAATATATGTTCTACGACGTTTCTCTAGGTCCAACTCAAGTATATTAGGTCATAGCAGAGAAATTGTGACATTCCAAATTTTGTCTTTAAAAGAAAGTTTATTATTATTTTATGGTTATTTATGAATTTTATGATTTTTTTGAATTTATTAGATTTTTCTGGATTTGTTTGGAATTTATTAAATATATTTGTATTTGGCCTTTTGAGAAAACTAATTGTTTATAGATAAATTTTAAATAAAGTTTTGTCAAAAATATTTTATTTGGATTCAAAATCTCTCAAAATATTTTCCAAAATTTTTATGAGGGTTTTTATATTTTATTTACATTTGTCCATTTTCTGGAAATAAATTAAACCGAAAAGTAAATTAAATTATTGAATAATATGAGCTTGGCCTATTTTTGTGAGCCCGCCCGAGAAGCCTATAGGCCCGATCCGTCGCCGGTTGGCCCAGTCCTGTGTAACCTTTTCGGTCATGTCTGTGGAACCCTAGGGATCATTCGTTGGATTTGAATCTCATGTTTTAAATGAGGCCACGTAGCTCGAATTCGGTGGCCATTGGATTGCATGTGTGCGGTTGCGATTGATCGTGATGCTAGGAGTTTTATGCGATCTCGACCGTTTGTTTTCATGTGCGTTTGGGATTTAGCTGCGCAAGTGAGCATCGTAACCGTCCGCTGTGCCACACGTCACCGCCAAGGCTTTCGTCTCCGAATTGGTCTCTGCTCCGAGCCAGCCGCGCCGCCATGGGTGAGGTGACCAGATCATGTACGACAAGGGCTCTTGCAGCTATTTAGGAGCGTATAGGCTCTACAGGATCTTGCCCTAGGTTTAATCGTTGAATCTCGTAGTCGTTTGGCCGCAATCGAACCTTTTTGCTGTGCGCCACAGTCGAAAAGATTACGCTGCTTCGCCGCCATTGCTGCATGTCAGAGCTCACGAGTGGTCTTGAAAGCTTCATCTTGTTGAGGACTACCTCGTGCGCGCGGCAGATCTGTGGGGAGACCGTTGTGGCTCTTTGTCGCCGAGGACCCTGGGCGCCGGAGTTCGCAGCCGTTGCCGTGGACGTCTCAGGTCACCAGGGAACGAGGTAACAGCGTCACCTGAACCGCGAGGTCATGAGCTTGCTATCAGTGCCCATCCCGGTCGCCGCCGGCGACCCTTGGGTCCCGCACACCACCAGCTGAGGTGGTGGCACCAGAGATTAACGTGTGTATGCCATGCAGTAACTAGGTCAGCTCCATGTCAGCAAGTGTGGCGACGTGGTGCCCGGTCAGCTGCATGCGTGGGCAATCGGTGTCATGCCACGACAGCTTATACCCGGCCCCACTCGTCAACTGTAGTAATGACTATGAACCTGGTCCACCGTGGGCCAACTCAGTTTCATGGACCAGAGAAATGTGTCAGCGCCAGAGAATTGCTGACATCATAATCATATTTTCTAATATAAAAATAATTTGATTAATTCGATATTTTTCAATTTACAGAGTTTTTATGATTTTTGAATTTTTATGAGCCCGTTCTCCCTCATACGCCCTTCGATTGAGGTGATTCAAATTTTTAAAAATTTATAAAATTGTGATCTATTTAATGATAATTGTTTTTTATTTTTAGAGTTTGTTTGTTCTCTATTTTGGTGTTTATTTGGCTTTCTGTCTCGTTTCACATAGACGTCGAATTGTGCGAAGCGTCCGTGTAACATCCTGAAAAATACCATAATACGTAAATAAATATTTTGAATTTGAATATAATTATTTCTGAGTTTTCCTGGCATTATTAGAATTTATTTGGATTTTCCTGGATTTTTGTATTGAATGAAAAATCAAACAAATAGAATTAAAGAATGGATAATGGTAAAAAGATAAAAAGGTAAAAGTAAAATTT
Source organism: Otatea glauca (assembly GCA_036346275.1). Taxonomy (NCBI): domain Eukaryota; kingdom Viridiplantae; phylum Streptophyta; class Magnoliopsida; order Poales; family Poaceae; genus Otatea; species Otatea glauca. Next base: position 27,001,201 of record CM070726.1, on the reverse strand, counting down.
TGGAAAATTTACCAGGGAACCCTAACCATGCTGGTAAGTTAGTAAGGTCAACAAGTAAAAATTTTATGCACACAAAAATAAATAAATAAAATGAGTGACACCTCTTTTAACTAGAAACAGTGTAAGTCAGAATTAATGTAAAATATTCGGAACTTATCTGGAGCCATAAAACTTATTATAACACTCTCATAGTAGAATTTATCTCTGGTAAACATTCTAGGAATTTATAATGTCATTAAGACCTTATAAAAATTCAAAAATAAAGGCTTTGAAAATCTGAAAATTATCATGTCAGAATTTTTATAAACTAATTATGCAATATTTTGACCTGAAATTTTTATAGACATCCCTAACCTAAATATAACTCTTCATAAAATTTTAAAAAATAAATAATACCATTTTAACCCTTAAATAAATAAAATACCGAAATGCAAATTCTGGACAGTGCACAGTGTCAGAATTTATATAAAATTTATATAAGATATTTTGAGCCAATATTTTTATTAAGTGGTGAAAACTTCTAGTAGAAACCAGTCAAAAAGTTTTAGAAAAATTGACCACGATTTGATAGCAGTTTTAATGCCCACATGGAGCTGTTCGAGCTGAAGTTTATCTCTTGTCTCGTCCTCTCTCGCTGACATGTGGGTCAACCTCCATACCGTAATCGTTTGCTGGCACGGTAACGGGAAAGCCTCTCAGCCTTTGCCCGGTGGTCCCGGTCCCATCCGTCAGTCGGTCGTCCCGTTTTTCTTTTCCTCCTTCCTTCAATCGATGCCCTCCGTTTGTCTCTGTCCCGCGCGTGCCTGCCTCAGGTTCTCAGCTCAACCGAGCCCTTGCCAATGCACCGCACCGCGCCGCTCGCACAATCAACTGGCGCCACGTTCATCTTCGGAAGCTGTGCGCCATGCCTTGACCACTCTCCAGTGCTGCACATCGCCGAAGGAAATCCGCGCCAGCTTGTCGTCTGGAACAGAATTGCCGCATCATTTGCCGCGCGTTCAAACCCTGCCGATCACCACCCTTGCTGCGTATAAAAGCTAACCCTGGATACGTAGAAGCGTCACCCGTCTATTCCCCTCTCTTTCCCTCGCTTCTATCTAGCCAGAGTGCCTAAATTTGCGTTATAACCGCCATGGCCGAAAGCTCCAAAAACCCAAAGCCAAATGTAATTCTCGTAATGTGGAGAACCATTCCCAAATTCCGTTGAACCTCACCATCAGTAAACTATAGACACCAAAAGCCCTCAACAATAATTGGGAATCGTCAACTGAAACACCGTCGCCCCCTAATGTTCTTCTTCTCCAAAAACGGCGCGCGGTGGTAGCCCATTCCGGCCACCTTCCAATCTCATCGGCGGGCAAAATAGAACCCCTAGTGTCCCCTGATGCTCGTGCTGCTACCGATTCCAGCCGAACCATCTCCGACCATCTTCTCCGGTGACCCACCATTATTGCCTCCGACTCTCCTCGGTGGCGCATCTCTCTGCTGCGTCTCCGACCAAATGGGAGCCACCCCTGAGTACGGCTCACCTCCCTGAAGCCCACTGCGCCGCTGCCCGGACCTCCCCCGAGCCGCTTCGCCGGCGGCAAGCCGTGGAAGTGAGGCCTCTGTTCTGTCTCACTGCGTGGTGGGCCTCTTCTGTCAGCCGGTCGGGAGCAACTCCAGTTCAAAAGGGTAAAAGCACTTTCCAGTTTACAAAGCGTATTTCTGATTTTCCGAAACAGAGCCACTTCAAACGTTAATAACTTTCGAATCTTTAATCCAAATGAGATGAAATAAAATTATAAATTCATCTAAAATCAAGTACATGCATAATATGCAAAAATATTCTGAAAATGAGCAATAAATGAATTTGAAATTCAAATTTAATGAAAAGGATGAAGCGTAGGCTATGAATATAAATAATGCAAATGAACTGAGAATTAAATGAAACAAATTTCATTGGAATCCTTAGACTTCCAGAAGTTCAAATATATAAAAAATATTTAAGTTTCATTTATGTTGAACTATTTTCTATTAAAGATTTCATTTAATACACTAGAAATTCAAATATGCATAGCTTGTATGAAAGAAAGGTGAAATAAGTAAAATGGATTTCTAAATATTATTATGATAGTAGAATACCTGAATTTTCCAAAATAATTAAGAAGTGAACTTGATTTGAGTTCTCTTGAGAAATATGAAATAACCTAAATGTAAAATGCATAGGAAATCAAATAGTTAAAATATGGATCAAATGAATTCAAATAATCACCAAACCAGTTTTGTTATACTCCTAGCATCACAAGGATTCCAGATGTATAATAATATTTAATGTTTACCATAGAAAGCAGTAAATGTTTAGTAGTCGAAGTATTAATACTTGTATAATTTGAATAGTTATAACTTTCACAAATGAACATCAAAATTGATGAAACTAATTCCTAATAATTTGAAAATAATATCCCTGCTGTTGGTGTAAAAATATCTTATGTTTGTGCAAAGTTGAATTAAGTTCATAATAGGCCATAATGATTACTTGTAGGAAGACTTATCGAATAAAAGCCAAATATCGCGAAGTTTTAAAACGATTCTAGGGTCATCCCCTGTTAATGCCTGAAAAATGGATAAATAATCCTATAAGGTGTAGTCACAAACTTATATCAAAAACTGAATCTTTATTGTGTAATTATAAAAACTCTTAAGCATTTTCAACAACCCGTACAATGTGTCGTCTAAACACTAAAATGTATGAAATCAGCTTAGTAATGTTCTTCAAAGTATATGCTACCCAATTCTGATGAAATAATCTTATTTCATCATGTTTTACATATAAATTCTATTAGCCAAATAACCCTAAGTATTATGATTAATGAGCTTCATAATATGAATAAGTGAACCTTGTAATATTGAAGTTTGTAGCTAATATATTTGTATCACCAGAACCTTCTTAAAAATCATGCATAAATCTAGTAACCTAGTTTAATAGATCTAACTTATTCAAAACCCTTCTTATGCAAATCACTTAAAGAATTAAGTGCTATTCGCATACCCCTTTAATTTGTGTTTTACTTCTTTTAATCCAAATAATTTTAGCATCTATAATTTGAAGTTATAAAAGTAAGAATTCATAATTTTAGCCTCTTGAATTCGTAAGACAAGGTTAGATAACCAATAAAAGAAACCATGTTGTGTTCGTCATAAAAGCCATTAACTGCATGAAAGTATATTTAACTAAATCATGAGATCTTGAAATCATTCAATCCAAACCCTAAAGCATTCCTGTTTTTTTTGCAGTGAATCTTTGTTTGATTTTATGTCTGTTTTCTTTTTGCCCTTATTGAAGTTTATTATTTGCTATATTTTCGATTGATCGACGCGTAGAATCCGACGTCCCTTCCTCCGTCATTGCCTCCGTCAGCCGTGGCCACGTCTTCGTCGTAAGCAATAAATAAGCAAGGCAAGCACCCCTTTGATCATCTCGATCCCTGTATCCAATTTGCATTGTGTTTATTAAAATGTTTCATGCATGCGTTTACTTTCTGTAAATTCACTATTTTGTGGTACTGGTAGTTATACCTGTTGTCTCATGAAACTTCCTTGATAAGTATGAACATGTGAACCTTGATACCATAATTGAGCATAAATAATTATTTAATGTTATCATGGGTATATACGATTTCATAACTATCCATGCTTAGCCATGCTTTTAGAACTAATGAGGTTGACGATCAGATCAAAATTTGTTTCTTGAGAAATGGAGAATGTTGGAAATGAAGCTGTTGGTTATGGGTATTTTCATTAAAAACCCAAAATAAAACTATGGTTTTCATACGGGCGATTATTGGCACTAGCCGAAGATGTAGAGGGATTTGCACGTAGTGTAGGGTGGAGTATCGCCCGTGTCGGATTAAGGACCGAACTTAGTGTTGTATGATCCAAGATAATCTGTACAAACCACAAGTGTTAGGATGGGGCAGCCTTAAACCAATTAAGTTATCTAGTTTAACTTTGCATTTATGGAAGGCGGGAGATTGCACAGGCATTCCTTTCCAGGTCTGCTTGTAGGGGTTTCTACATACCAATGCAACGGTATACGCCTTGCCATGAGCAGAAACGTGGTGTTGGGTGTGATGTGAATGGATCCAAGTCTTGGGTGTGTGTTTCTGTTTCTATTGCGAGGGCTTAACGTCCCGGGCTGATGCAAAGTTAACCTAGGTAATGTAAAGGTTTTCATCATGAACATTCTGGCCACAAGCCAAAGGTGCGTGAAACATGCGGCAAAAAGAAAAGGTCATGACTTGTGGGTAAAGTTGTACACATCTACAGAGTGTAAATCTAATCGATTAGCCGTCCCCTCAGTCATGGGAAACTTGGTGAACTTGCACTAGTTAAATGTTTTGGTATTTTCTAAAAATGGGTTTTGGTTTGAAACCTGTTTAGCAGCTTTTGCTTTGTGTCAAAAGGCCGACATTGTTGGATTCCATTTCTAGATTTCTTCGACGCTCGCGAAGGGTTGTGAGTATTACTTATGCTTTACTTATTTCATATCAGTCAACTTGCTCTTACAAATTCCGTTTACAAATAACTTGATTTACAATATCAATTCTGCTTTATGCAAATTAACTGTAGTAGCCTCCTTTGAAATGGCCTGCATATATTATAGGTGTTGCTAAAGTCTTGCGGAGTATGAAAGTACTCACCCTTGCTTATATGTTGTTTTTAGGTGGATAAGTTAGCGAAGCTTCGAGGATTCCTTTTCGTCGCAGGTTGCGGGATCTTCTTCATCGAATCTTTCTAAGGATTATGCCTTGTCAGTTGCCTGCGGGTTTTGGATGGGCACACTATAAGACTTTGCTTCTTTTGCTGCCATAATCTCTGAGTTGTAAAGTTTTCTTTGTATAATAGCTTCCGCTTATTAATTCCGTTGTATGGTTGTGATTCCAATTGGTGTGTATGTGCGTACTAGCTAATGATCATGTGACTAGTACAGAATGCACATTAGATTTCCATTTTTGCAAGTATGTAAAAATGGGGGTCGTTACAGTCCGAGGAGGATTCGTTGAACCAAGACCAAGGTTCAGAGCGAGGATAAGGTCTTTCCTAAGGCAAGTTTGTGCTTTGAGGCAAGTTGTGCTTTGATCATGTTGAACCCAATTTACAAAACTGCTATATTGTTTTACCTTATGCTTGTTATTTCATGTGTACAATTGTTTCGAAATAGTTTGGGATTAAGTTAATCTACCCAATTGAGTTATACCCTACCTTGTCATTTGTATGCCATAATTATTTGTCACACTAGATTGGTTCATTATTAGTTGGTTAATATTAATAATCAACAAGGGTTAGTTAGACCGTGCATAGTATGCTTAGACATGCCATGTCAACTCATGTATTTTTGAAATATCAAAAGTGAATCTTAACTAATGGAATATAGAACAAGTTTATGAAAGGTGTGTCGGGTGTTGTCACACAATGATGTTGAGATGTAGTGACGTATGTCATGAAACGATGTTGACTTGTTGATGGCACGTGGTGCATGCTAATCAACTGGGGTGATAAATAATTTAGATTGGGGCAAGTGGCAAGGAATATTGTGCCAAGGTGGGCCATGAATGGTAGATAGTTTGTGGAAGTCTTATGGCCAAATATGATGAAGAATCCAATTCTCTCAAGGCCACCAAGGAAATGACACTTAATCTTGAATTGGCAAAAAAGTCCTTGGAAGAAGAGCTGGCTAAAGTTAATGCCTCTTTGGCTGAAACCCAAGAGCACATGGCATCTGCAGCATTAGCCTTGAAGAATAAAAAAGTTGGCCTGTTTTGGCCATAGCGTTAGTAAAAAAACACATGGCCAAGATAGCTCCTGTCCCCAACTCAGAAGATGAAGACAACAAGATTCTCGAAGATGTGGAACAGATCATCGCCAAGGCTACTTCTGCGCTATCGTCTCTCGAAGCTAAGCTTAACAATCCTAGGATATAATCGGCTCATCAGAAATTGCAGTTGAATGCTTGTAATGGGTTGGTCCCAAAATAATATTTCGAATGTGTAAATTTTTTTATAATCAGCTGTTTAACCGATTCCTATTTATGCTTTCATCTTATTGCCTAAGTTTGATGTTTGTAATTGACTATAATTTACTTTTACTATTTTAGTCTATAGCTAGAATTAACTGCAACGAGTTAATTTAGCTTTTCACGACCGATAGTTACACTTAGCTGATTAGGAACCAACCCAAATACTTGGGTGATACTTCTTCAAGTACTTGCCATTAATCAACTTGGAAAATGCCACCCCTTTCAGTATCTCCAAAATATAAAAATTTCCATCAACAAGACGATGAATCTTATATGGTTCTTCCCACATTGGATACCATTTGTCAAATCGATTATCTCTAGAGTCGATAGGTGTCGGGACCCGAATTTGCAAATTCGGACCCTCTGTGTATACCGCACTAGTCCAGGATCACGCTAGTGCACACAGTCTCAACATAGATGCAATCACAGTCATACACAGCGGAATATAGTATAACTTTGAAGGACCATGTGGAGGTCCATCCATGCTTGTGATGAGTATTTGACTTTATTTGGGCAAAGTGTGCTCAAGTTTGAGTTTGATTTGGATTGATTTTCAAGCTAGAGCAATTTGAGTGGCTGGTTGGAGACCAGTCGTCCGACTCCGAGTGGTTGAGTCGGAGACCAGTCGTCCGACTCCGAGTGGTTGGTCGGAGACCAGTCGTCCGACCCCGAGTGAGTGCAGGCTTTGGTGGTCGGAGACCGGTGATCGACCTCAGTGGTCGGGATGGAGACCGATGGTCGGACCACGTGTGGTCGGGTTTTTGGCCGGTCGTAGTGTATATCTGTCTGTTGAGATGGATATGTGTTGTTGGACATTGCTACGTGATGTGGTTTCCTTGTCTATAATGGTTACAGGACTTTGGAGCTAGGTCATGGTGAGGCGAAGGGGATCAGGACTAGGTTGGGAGAGCTGAGGTCCAGATGATCAAGGTGTCACCAAAGATGACTAAGGCAGGGAGTAGCCGCAAGCCGAGAAGACAAAGGAATGGATGAGATGCTAACTTGAGCCGCTCGATCAAGGAGGACCGTTGGATCGCGGTCAGAAGATAGAGTAGCGGTCAAGTTAGTGTGAGTTGAAAAGCGTGCAAAACCCGTTGTGTTGTTGGGTTTGGGTGAGCCCATGCATAGCTGTGTGAGTGGGTAAAATCTCAGCCCTTGATGGAGTGCTCTAGGGTTTAGAGGCTCATCCAAGGGTGGTAGGTGGTCCAAGCTCATATAAATAGGCAGGAGAGGGGTATCTCCTGTAGGGGTTGAGTAGGTGAGGAAAGTGTACGTGAGTAGTTGAGAGTTGTTGAGAGTGATGCTGTAAGGATCAAATCTGGCTCTTGGATGTTGGCTTAGGTTTGAAGCAGGACATCCAAAGGTGGGAATTGATCCCAAGTCACTATATATAGAGGGTAGGGCAGCCTCCCTCTTTGAAGGTTCGAGGTTTTCTTTGCTCATTTGAGTTTTGCCCACTTTGTTATGAGGCTTTGTAAACCTCCCTTCCAGAAATGAAATGTTCTTCATTTATGTTCTTGTTTCATTTCCCTTACATATTTACATTACGCACTTAAATTCTGTTATCTAATTTCTGCATTTACTTACATGCAATTTACTTTACGTAATTTGGATTTGCCTCATCTCCTTCTACATGTTGTTGAGTCTTTGTTGAAATTCATGATTGATGAACTCTTCTCTGGATTCGATGCTTTCAATCATCTAGGCAATCCTTGCGTTCTTGTTGCAAGTTGTAAATCAGTGTGTTCTTAAAGTGCGTAAGCGTGTGACTTGCGCTTTTTAGTTACGATTGGCTTCGGTTCTTGTTGCCAAGGATGAAAGATTCTTTGGATGAATCTTCGTAGATCATATCCCAATCATCTAGGCAATCTACAACCTCTTCTATTCAGTTTTGCAAGAAACCAATTTTTATGCCTAGTAGAAGAAAGTGCCTTCAGATCGTGTTTCTGTTTGTTTGAAGGGTTGTTTCCTCGTGTACTTGCTATAATTTGTGGAGAGTCATCCAAGGATTTCTGACCATCAACTCCCACTAGCAAGTTAGGGGTGAGGTCTGTGTTTGTGACTCTGTTTTTTGGTGTTGCATTTGTTAAACTGAAAAGGGACGGAACCTTGGTATCAATTCCTTCAATTGATGTTTGAAATAGGTTCCTGACATCCTTAGAGAGGTGCACACAAATTTTCACTGTTTTTGGACCAGCCGATCAAAAGTTACATCGATTTCTGTTTTTGTTATCGTGCTGATTTTACTGTTCATCCGACCTCTGTAGGTCGGGAGTACTGTTCATCGAACACTATTCACTCCGAGCACTGTTCAACCGACCTCTGCAGGGCGGGAGTACTATTCATCCGACCAGTGCTGGTCGGGGGTACTGTCCACCCGAACACTATTCACCCCGAGTACTGTTCATCCGACCTCTGCAGGTCGGGAGCACTGTTCATCCGACTAATCTTGACGACCGATTCGCGATCGCTCATCCGACCAAAGTTACCCGACCAAAGGTCAGTTTTCTTGTTCACCCGACCTTAACTGGTAGGAGCCTCTGTTCATGAAATTGCTTGATCGATGGTTCAGTTCTTTCTTTCTGGTCTTTTGGTGGTCTGAAATCTAGGGGGAGAGTTTATTCGAAAATTTTATTTAGCTCCTATTCACCCCCCCTCTAGTCGCCTTTTTCGATCCTTCAAACTTTAATAATTAACAATAACTGTTGTTTTACATGACTATTTCCACACCGGGCTTATAAAAGAAATAGCAAATAAGCAGCAGCGGAAAACAAATAAGCGTTGCAGCTCCCCAGTTCACCGCAGGCAACTGACGGGGCTCGGATCCTAAGCATTCGCGTCCATATAATCCTCCTCCATGAAAGGCGTAGATTCTCCTTCTTCTGAAGTTGTTGTTGGGGTGAGTACATAAAGCACTCAACAAGTTGTGCACATCAATGCAAGTCTAATATTCTATATGCTTGGCTTAATTCAAAGGAATGGCTAATATGGCTATTTTGCAATAAAGCGGCATTTAACAAGAATATAATAAATAGATTGACAAGCAGTAAAACAAATACAGTAATTAATAGATTCAGCATTTCTGAAGTAAACCATGTTTTCAATCCTAAATCAATTTCCACTTTCCATGGCACCATGCCATCCCAACATATTTTCTTTAACAAAAATCTAACACTTAACTGTAATTCCCGAGCATTGCCCAATACCGTGAGCACGGCTATTCGAATAGATTGTACACTCTGCAGAGGTTATGCACTTTCATAAATGGGTCAGTTATAAACAAATCCGTCTTTTACGGCAGATTGAGAACCAAACACCACCAAGGCGAGTGATCATAACAAAGCCTTTACAATGCTACACCTAGACCCAGTATTGTTCGCTAAGGTTTCAACACTGAAGGGTTAAACCACCACAACAGGCCCCCCCTCTTGCGCCATGTGAGTTAAACCGTAAACCCGGGACATACTATTCACCACGACAGCACCGAAATCTAGGCTTCACAAATTATTCAGCTAGGCTGTCCCATCCCAGACATGTGGTTGCAAGAAAGACTCAGGTCAAAGGCTTGCAAGGTTAAGTCCTTAAAGTGATTAAGGCAAGACTTCCACATACCCCTGCCAATCCTGGCCCACCTTGGCACATGCCCGTTGCCACTTGCCCCAATCTAAATCATTACCACCCCAGTTGATTACCAAGCACCACGTGCCACTAACATTTCAATCTAGTTGTGTGACCACCTCGCCACGACAACTTGTTATCACCGTGTGACAACACATGACACACCGATTCATAAACATTGTTCCATATTCCATTAGTCAAGATTAAGTATCAACATTCAGACACATGTGATGACATGGCATGGCTAAGCAATCTATGACGGTCTAACTAGCCCATGTTGATTATCAATATTAACCAACTATAGCTCCACATCCGAGGGTGACAAATAGATCATGGCATATAGTTGACAAGGTATGATTTAATTCAAATAGGCATATTATCTAATTCCTCGATTAAATGAAATCATTTATACACATAAAATAACATGCATAAATTTTAAGAGACAAAATAGCAATTTTGTGAAATCAGGTGCAACATGGTCAAAGCACAACTTGCCTTGGAGTAGGGGCTGGTCTTGCTCTGAGCTTGGGTCTTGAAGCGATGAATCTTCCTCTGGATCACTGAGCAGTTCAACGTCTACACGAAACGATGCCTAAATAGCAAATAAACACCAAACCAGAGAGAAACCAAACTGCAAAAATAAAATAAAATTAACCAATAAATAGATCTTGATTTTACAAATTTTTAAAAATTTGAATCACACAAATCCGAGTTAAAATACAAAAGATATAGCCTTTTGAAGTTTGAATAAATACTAAAAATACAGAAAATAGAATATCCGATTTTTCCGAATTATTTTTCTATTGGAAAAGATTTTTATTGCGCAATCTTGGCGTCGCCACGGCTCGAGCCAATCGACGACGACACATCGGCTGTCCATGGACTTAGTTCACGGGATCGCCTCGGTCCACCGTGGGCGCGCCCACGCTGCCGCACCACGCGCCGACACGGCGGCGCGACGATCGGTTGCGACGCTGCCCGTGTCGATGCTCGACACGTGGCGCGCATCCGCACGATGATCTGATGGCTACCACCCGACGCACATGCGGCTCAATCTTAACCACTCAAAACCCATCCAACGGCCAACGCTTACCCGAGCCGTTCACTGTTTTTACTGAGACGTGGCGCGATCACAGCGGTCTGACGAAGATCTAACGATTGACAAGGCTTCCCGACGAGGATTGCAGCACGGCGGCGGACTGGCACCAGAGCGGAGGACGGCGACCACCCGAACGGCGTTTCAGTGCAACTCCGGCGAGAAGAAGTGGCGGCCTCGACGGGTCTTAGAACGGCGACCCCGGATCTGGAACCGATTCGGGGGAAGGAGGCTTGACGGCGGCGGAACGGCGAGAAAACGAGCGGCGGTGCTAGAAAACTACAGCGAGCTCTTGCGGCTAAACGGCGACGAAACCGGCGAAGAGACTAGAGCGGCCAGGTGCGCACTGGGATGGCGATCCTCGAGTTGCGGTACGCGCCTTAGATAGCCTCAGCATGCACGCAGAAAAGGCAACCCTAACTCACGCGGCGGCGGTGGCAAGTCGGCGGCGGATTCGGAATCCGAATTGGAGACGACGACCTCGAGCCGTTTGATTTGCAACGAGCGGTCACGATTAGATCTCGGTCGATATGATCTGATCCACCCTTTCCAAAATCAACGGATGCGATCAGATCTTTCGAAAATAACGCCGCATGATCTTAACCGCACGATCTCGATCTAACGGCTGACAATGCTAGGGTTTCGCGAAGAAGAAGGTCGTCCAATCTGGATCTAACGGTCCACACGCGCGGCGCAAGCGGCTAATGGGCGCGCACGGTATTGAGCCACCCGCAAGACAAAGATCTTGAGCTTCGCCGATCTTCGCTCACCGATTTTCAAAAGTTTTTTGATTTAAAATAATCCCTAAAATTAGATTAATTTATTTAAGGCAACTAAAATATCAGGAAAAATCCAAGAAAATTCTCATAAATACTTTGAGACATTTTGAGTTGAAATAAAATATTTTTGGTAAAACTTTATTTTGACTATGCACATATTTAATTAGTTTTCTCAAATAGGCTAATTACTTAATTTTCAGAATAAATTCCAATAAATCCAGAAAAATCCCAATAAATCTCAAATTGCATAAATGACAATAAAATAATACTTAAAGCAAAAATTGGGGTGATACAAACCTCCCCCTTAACAGAATCTCGACCCCGAGATTCAGGGTAACTAAGGAATAGGTTTGGAAATTCTAACTTCAGGTCCTCTTCACGCTCCCAGGTTGCCTCATTCTCAGAATGGTTGCTCCACTGAACTCTGCAAAAACGAACTGACTTGTTCCTGGTTCTGCGGTCCATGACATCAAAATTTTCATCGTTTGCTCCTTGTAGGTCAAATCCTTCTGCAACTCAATCTCTTCCAAAGGCGTCTGCTCCGCTGGCACCCCAAGACACTTCTTGAGCTGTGACACATGGAACACATCATGCATGCCTGCCAGTGACTGCAGTAATTCCAACTGATAAGCAACCTCCCCTCGATGGCTCAAAATTTTGAACGGTCCAACATATCTTGGGACAAGCTTTCCTTTAGCGTGGAACCTTTTAACTCCTTTCAGAGGGGTAACTCTGAGATACACAAAATCGTCTGGCTCGAAACTCAAATCACGGCGTCGATTATCTGCGTAACTCTTTTGTCTTGACTGCGCGATTTTCAACCTCTCTCTTATCATGGCAACTTGCTCTTCAACTTCCTTGAGAACATTAGGGCCAAATATCATACGCTCTCCTGTCTCATTCCAATTCAGCGGGGTACGACAGGCACGACCATATAAAGCTTCAAATGGCGACATCTGCAAACTAGCTTGGTAACTGTTGTTATAACTGAACTCAGCATATGGTAAACATTTGTCCCATGAAGTAGTGTAGGCTAAAGCGCAAGCTCTTAACATATCTTCCAAAATCTGATTTACTCTTTCTGTCTGACCATCGGTCTGTGGGTGATATGCTGTACTGAAGTTCAACCGCGTTCCCATAGCTTCATGCAATTTATCCCAGAATCTAGAGGTGAATTGAGTACCTCTGTCTGACACTATTTTCTTAGGCACACCATGCAAACACACAATTCTGGCCATGTATAACTCTGCTAACCGGTCTGCTGAGTAAGTTGTCTTAACCGGAATGAAGTGAGCAACTTTGGTCAATCGATCCACAACGACCCATATAGAATCATACCCACTTTGAGTTCTTGGCAACCCAGTGATAAAATCCATGCCAATTTCTTCCCATTTCCATTTCAGAATTTTTAATGGTAGTAGTAATCCTGTTGGTCTCTGGTGTATTGCCTTAACTCTCTGGCATATATCACATAAGGCAACATGCTCAGCGACTTCACGCTTCATATTCGGCCACCAAAACCTCTCCCTTAAGTCCTGGTACATCTTGGCGCTTCCCGGATGGATCGAGTACATGGAATCGTGATCTTCTTCCAAAATCAACTGCTTAAGCTCTGGTCGGTGTGGCACACAGATTCGACCCTTGAACCACATGGTACCCTGGTCATCCATAGTAAAATCTGCCGCTAATCCTTCATCCTTTTTAGCTTTGATTCAGTTGATTTTCTCATCATCCTTCTACCCTTCCCGAATCTGATCCTCAAATGTCGGTTTTACTTCCAATGCAGCTATGAATCCTTCTGGAATCATTTCCAATTTTAACGTCTGAAACTCCTTACATAGTTCCGATTGATCTTCTTGTACATCACATCTGCAATGTGGCTTTTACGACTCAAGGCATCAGCCACTACATTACCTTTCCAGGATGGTAGTGGATTCCCATATTATAATCCTTGATCAGTTCCAACCACCTCCTTTGTCTCATGTTAAGGTCAGACTGAGTAAAAATATATTTCAAACTTTTGTGGTCCGTATATATCTCACATCTATTTCCAATGAGATAATGATGCCACAATTTCAAGGCATGCACCACGGCAGCCAATTCCAAATCATGCGTAGGATAATTTCCTTCATGCGGTCTTAATTGCCTTGACGCATATGCGACCACTTTACCCTATTGCATCAACACGCATCCAAGTCCCTGTCTTGATGCATCACAGTATATGTCAAAACTGTTCTGGACATCAGGCAATACTAGTACTGGGGCTGTTGTCAAACGCTTCTTTAATTCCTCAAAGCTCTTCTCACACTCTGGCGTCCATGAAGACTTCTTTTCCTTTTTCAGCAATTGCGTGAGAGGTCTCGCAATTGTTGAGAATCCTTCTATAAACCGTCGGTAGTAACCTGCCATTCCCAGGAAACTACGCACCGAGTAATGAGACTTGGTGCTCCCGGTCAGGATATCTCCACCTTGCTCGGGTCTCCTGCCACTCCTTTCGCAGTCATCACATGACCAAGAAATTCAACCTTCTCCTTCCAAAAATCACACTTGCTGAACTTAGCGTACAACTGTTGTTCTCGCAACCTTTCTAAAACCAACCTCAAATGTTCAGCATGCTCTTCTTCCGTCTTCGAGTAAACCAGGATATCGTCTATAAATACAACAACAAACTTATCCAGATACTCCATGAAAACCTTATTCATCATATTCATGAAATATGCCGGCGCATTGGTCAATCCGAACGACATAACTGTAAACTCATAATGTCCATATCTCGTCGAGAATGCGGTCTTCGGGACATCTTCTTCTCGAATCTTCAGTTGATGATATCCTGAGCGAAGGTCTATCTTGGAAAAGACTCCTTCTCCCTTCAAATGATCAAATAAGTCGTCGATTATTGGCAACGGGTACTTGTTCTTAATTGTTACATCATTAAGTGCTCGATAATCGATACACATCCTTAGACTTCCATCCTTTTTCCTTACAAACAAAACTGGCGCTCCCCATGGCGATGAGCTTGGTCTAACGAAGCCTTTCTCCAACAGCTCTTCAATCTGCTTCTTCATTTCCACCAGTTCATCAGTAGGCATCCGATAGGGTCTTTTTGCTATTGGTGATGTTCCCGGTGCTAACTCAATGACAAACTCGATGTCACGGTCTGCCGGCATTCCTGGCAGATCCTCTGGAAATACATCTGGGTATTCCTTGACCACTGACACTTCTTCTATGCTGACAGCTTTCACGCTATTAACCATTAACTGACCATCACGAACTGTTGTCGCTTGGAATTCCACTTTCTCTCCCCCAGGGCTCTCAATGGATACAACCCTTCAACCACAGTCCAATACTGTCTTATGTTTGGTCAACCAGTCCATACCGAGAATAACATCTAAAACTTGGGTATCTAACATGATCAACTTCGCTAGGAATTCTACCCCATTAATTAGCAGCTTAACTCCCAAGCACCCAAGGCTAGATCTTAACTCAGATCTCGGGGCTTGGACTAAAATCACACATTTAAGATTTTTCGTAATCAAACCATTTTCAGATGCAAAAGCCCAAGAGACAAATGAATGCGAAGCTCCCGAATCAAATAAGACTGTTTCAGGTACTGAATTTACCAAAAACTTACCCAGCACGACGTTTGACGCTTCCTGAGCTTCATCTACAGTGATGTGGTTGACTCTGCCCCGAATAGTAGCTTGAGGCGATGCTCCTGCCTGTCCAGTTCCTCGGCTCGCTCCTATCATCGGTGCCTTAGCAGGTGTCGTTCCAAGGTTGAAACGCACTGGCGTGATACCTCCTTTCTAGGGACATCTGTTGGCATAATGCCCCAGCTCATTGCAACTGTAGCACCTTCTGGCGGCTGACTGTTGCACTCCTCCTTGAGCATTGTTACCTTGAGCCGGCGTCTGATAACTCTGTCCTGGTGGTTGCGTCGCAGGTGTTGCTGGTTTGTTAACTACTTGCGGTTGGAACCTGGCAAACTGTTGCGGTGTCATCCTCATTCGCAGGTGGTTAGGGCGTACACCTGGATTGGTCATCAAGTGCTTGCGATTTTCCCCCAGTTCTTTGTGCTTATCCTCTAGAATCATAGCCTTGTTTACCAATTCTTGAAAATCCAGAAAAATGTGGGTAATTAGCCCCACTTGCAGCCCTCAGTTTAGTCCCTTCATGAAGCGGGACTACCTGGCCTTGTCCGTTGCTACGTCTTCAGGAGCATAGCGAGCTAACTTTGTGAATTTATTCAAGTAATCAGCCACCGGTTGGCCTCCTTGCTTAAGCGCCCTGAATTCTTCCTTTTTCAGGTCCATCATCCCTTCCGGTACATGATACTGGCGAAAGGCCATTGCAAACGCTTCCCTTGTGATTTCCGTGGGTGCCTCATGAGCAGCACAATAGTTCTCCCACCATTCTGCAGCTGTTCCCTCTAACTGATGGGATGCGTAAAGAACCTTCTCACGACCTTCGCATTGAGTGATGTACAGCTTCCTCTCAATGGTTCTCAGCCAATCGTCTGCCTTCAAGGGGTTGACGTTGCCTGAGAATGTTGGCGGCCGGGTCCACATGAAGTCTGACAACTTGGAGTAAGGACGAGGCCCGCCATTGTTGTTCTGGGTAGTAGGGTTGTTGACTGCAGCCATATTGGTCATCTGATGCATCATCGTCTGCATCAACTGAGTCTGCGCAGCGAGAAAAGCTCCCAAGTTTTGCATATCCACTAGCAGTGCTTGCTGCGGTGGTGTTCCTTCGTTGGGGTTGTTGCCTGGGCGCAGACCACTTTCTGAAGCTCCGTTGTTGCTGCGAGTGTTCACCATCTGCTTGATTGCTTCTTGGGTTAGGAAAGATAGATGTAGCATAGATAAGATGCAAGAATTTCTAAGACGGGGGAAACAGGTTAAACCCAACTTAAATAATCTTTATTAATACTTGGTATGGTTGCTTACAATGCTCAAGGGCTTTGCAACACATACTGCACACTCACCAGACAATTAAGAACCAAACTAAACATGCAACCTTAACGTCTACTAAAAGGTAAAGACTAACTTAAAGACGCGACTTAACACTCGAGTCTCAACACAACTCTAAGACCGACTCTCACTCATCCAGGCACCCTGGTTGAGACTGATCCGGCGCATACACCGGTGGGTGGGCTAGCATGGGTGCAAACCTATCCTGATGACCCTCTGCTGGCTCCTCAGGCTCCCACTCACGCTCCTCTGGGTCTTCCTCTTCTTCTTCGGTGGCCCCATCTGGCTCCTTGACGACTTGGTCCGCCACCTCCTCGGCTACCTGCAAGGCCTCCTCCAGCTCGCTGATGACTCTGGCTGCTGCGTCACGGGTCTTCTGAAGCTCTCACTCGGTCACCCTCAGCGCCTCGTACATTGTCTCCGGCTCTGGCGGTGTCCTCGGTGATCCTCCCGGCGATGGCGAACTCGGCCAAGTTGTACTGCAGTAGCACACTCCCCCTCCACGATCCGTCGATGCTGGCACGCTCGCACTGTCAGGTGAAGCCGAAACATGGTGTCACGAAGCTCGTAGGCCTAGTCATGGCAGATCCGTCATAGGGCAAGTCTGGCAGCCTCCTGAATTCCCGCCTCGTACGTGAACCTCCGGGTAGTGATGTGGATCGGTCTAGTGGTGTCATCGCACTCTCGAGCGAAGATGGTCAGTTTGTAAAAGAATCCCCGATGCACACCGTTGACGTTCCAGTTGCTTCCTCGGTAGAGCGGACGATCGAAGCCTCCAATCACATGAAGAACTCTCCACAGCTCCATGGCATAGCCACCCTGCCTCGACTCGAAGGACTGGAAGATTGGCATCTATTCAAAACAAATTTTGAATAAGATTTCCACACGAAACAGCAACGAAAAGAAGGTAATTCTAGCAAGGATGAGAGTAGAAGAATGAGATAAGCCAAGAGTTTCTTATTAGTCAATTTTACCTTTTTCTTTAGAAAATAATTTCAGACACTCCTAAGAGATACCAACTACCTAGGGCCAAGACCTATAGTCAATATGGCTCTGAAACCACCTCTGTTGGGACCCGAATTTGCAAATCCGGACCCTCTGTGTATACCGCACTAGTCCAGGATCACGCTAGTGCACACAGGCTCAACATAGATGCAATCACAGTCATACACAGCGGAATATAGTATAACTTTAATAATTCACAATAACTGTTGTCTTACATGATTATTGCCACACCGGGCTTATAAAAGAAATAGCAAATAAGCAGCAGCGGAAAATAAATAAGCGTAGCAGCTCCCCAGATCACCGCAGGCAACTGACGGGGCTCGAACCCTAAGTATTCGCGTCCATATAATCCTCCTCCACGAAAGGCGTAGATTCTCCTTCTTCTGAAGTTGTTGTTGGGGTGAGTACATAAAGCACTCAACAAGTTGTGCACAACAATGCAAGTCTAATATTCTATATGCTTGGCTTAATCCAAAGGGATGGCTAATATGGCTATTTTGCAATCAAGCGTCATTTAACAAGAATATAATAAATAGATTGAAAAGCAGTAAAATAAATACAGTAATTAATAGATTCAACATTTCTGAAGTAAACCAAGTTTTCAATCCTAAATCAATTTCCACTTTCCATGGAACATTGCCATCCCAACAGGTTTTTGTTTAACAAAAATCTAACTCTTAACTGTAATTCCCGAGCATTGCCCAATACCGTGAGCATGGCTATTCGAATAGATTGTACACTCTGCAGAGGTTATGCACTTTACCCACACGAAACAACCAAACACCACCAAGGCGAGTGATCATAACAAAGCCTTTACAATGCTACACCTAGACCCAGTACTGTTCGCTAAGGTTTCAACACTGAAGGGTTAAACCACCACAACAGGGCCCCCCTCTTGCGCCATGTGAGTTAAACCGTAAACCCGGGACTCACTATTCACCACGACAGCACCGAAATCTAGGCTTCAAAAATTATTCAGCTAGGCTATCCCATCCCAGACATGTGGTTGCAAGAAAGACTCAGGTCAAAGGCTTGCAAGGTTAAGTCCTTAAAGTGATTAAGGCAAGACTGGCACATACCCCTGCCAATCTTGGCCCACCTTGGCACATGCCCCTTGCCACTTGCCCCAATCTAAATCATTACCACCCCAGTTGATTACCAAGCACCACGTGCCACCAATATTTCAATTTAGTTGTGTGACCACCTCGCCACGACAACTTGATATCTCTGTGTGACAACACATGACACACCAATTCATAAACAATGTTCCATATTCCATTAGTCAAGACTAATTATCAACATTCAGACACATGTGATGACGTGGCATGGCTAAGCAATCTATGACGGTCTAACTAGCCCATGTTGATTATTAATATTAACCAACTTTAGTTCCACATCCGAGGGTGACAAATAGATCATGGCATATAGTTGACAAAGTATGATTTAATTCAAATAGGCATATTATCTAATTCCCAGATTAAATGAAATCATTTCACATAAAATAACATGCATAAAGTTTAAGAGACAAAATAGCAATTTAGTGAAATCAGGTGCAACATGGTCAAAGCACAACTTGCCTTGGAGTAGGTGCTGGTCTTGCTCTGAGCTTGGGTCTTGAAGCGAGGAATCTTCCTCCGGATCACCGAGCAGTTCAACGTCTATACGAAATGATGCCCAAATAGCAAATAAACACCAATAAATAGATCTTGATTTTACAAATTTTTAGAAATTTGAATCACATAAATCTGAGTTAAAATGCAAAAGATATAGCCTTTTGAAGTTTGAATAAATACTCAAAATATAGAAAATAGAATTTCTGATTTTTCTGAATTATTTTTCTATTGGAAACGATTTTTATTGCGCAATGCTGATGTCAGCCCTGGCCCGAGCCAATCAAACGCTCACACGTCAGCCTGGTCCATGGACTTGGTTCACGGGACCGCCTCTGGTCCACCGTGGATGCGGCCCACGGCGCCTCGCGCCACGCGCCCGACACGCGGCGCACATCGACTGGCTGCGACACTGTCCGTGCCGATGCTCGACACGCGGCACGCTTCCGCGCGACGATCTGACAGCTACCACCCGACGCACACGAGGCTCAATCTTAACCACTCAAAACCCATCCAATGGCCAACGCTTACCCGAGCCGTTCACTGTTTTTACTGAGATGTGGCACGATCACAACGGTTCGACGAAGATCCAACGGTTGACGAGGCTTCCCGACGAGGATGGTAGCACGGCGGCAGACTGGCACCGGAGCGGAGGACGACGACCACCCGAACGGCGTTTTGGCGCAACTCCGGCGAGAAGAAGTGGCGGCCTCGACGCATCTTAGAACTGCGACCTCGGATCTGGAACCGATTCGGCGAAAGGAGGCTTGACGGCGGCGGAACGGCGAGAAAACGAGCTGCGGCACTTGAAAGCTACGGCGAGCTCTTGTGGCTAAACGGCGACGAAACCGGCAAAGAGACTGGAGCGGTCGGGTGTGCACTGGGATGGCGATCCTCAGGGTGCGTTCCGCGCCTTAAATAGTCTCGACATGCGCAGAAAAGGCAACCCTAACTCACGCGGCGGCGGCGGCAAGTCGGCGACGGATTCGGAAACCGAATCGGAGACGACGACCGCGAGCCGTCCGATTTGCAACGAGCGGTCATGATTAGATCTCGGCAGATATGATCTGATCCGCCCTTTCCAAAATCAACGGATGTGATCAGATCTTTCCAAAATAACGTTGCACGATCTTAACCGCACGATCTCGATCTAACGGCTGACAACGCTAGGGTTTCGCGAAGAAGAAGGCCGTCCAATCTGGATCCAACGGTCCACACGCGCGGCGGCGGCGAAGCGGCTAAATGGGCACACAAGACAAAGATCTTGAGCTTCGGCCCGATCGCATTCACCGATTTTTCAAAAGCTTTTTGATTTAAAATAATTCCCGAAATTAGATTAATTTATTTAAGGCAGTTAAAATATCAGAAAAAATCCAAGAAAATTCTCATAAATACTTTGAGACATTTTGAATTTAAATAAAATATTTTTGGCAAAACTTTATTTTGACTATGCACATATTTAATTAGTTTTCTCAAATAGGCTAATTACTTAAGTTTCAGAATAAATTCCAATAAATCCAGAAAAATCCCAATAAATCTCAAATTGCATAAATGACAGTAAAATAATACTTAAAGCAAAAATTGGGGTGTTACAATAGGCAAATAGTTTTCCAAACCAAATCGGCTTCACAAAATAACTTTGGCATTACCTTTTTATTGTAAGTTTTTGTAACTCTTGCCTTATTCTTCTTAAGCTAATCCAGCGTATGTAAACGTAATTCCGCTAAGTCATCCAAATTGTCGGTCTTAAAACCCTTATAATCTTGAGCCGACATGTCATTTTATCTGGCCATTCTTACTGAGTCAATATTGATTTCTAATCACAACACAACCTCTTGAACATAGACTAATTGGCAGGGTGATAATTTGGTCGCACCATGGTACGCAATCCGATGAACCCAAAATGACTTCGGTAATGTTACATGCCAATTTCTTGGGTTTTCTTCAATCTCCCTCTTGATTAAACTGATCAACATTTTATTAGATGACTTGGCTTGACTATTGGCCTGAGCATAATAAGGTGACGAATTCAACAACTTAATACCCAAACTTCTCGCAAGACCTTGAACTCATTGGTCATAAACGCAGTGCCCTGATTAGTCGTAATAGTTGGTGGAATTCCAAATTGATGAACAATATGTTCCGTAACAAATCTAATAGTCTCAATACTTGTAATCTTTTTAAGAGGAATTGCCTCAACCTACTTAGAAAATTAATCGGTTGTGGCTAATATGAATTTATGGCCTTTGCTTGACGTAGAAAATATTTGTAACATCCCAAAAATTTCAAAAATGATAAAAATAAAAATTTTGAAAATTTAAAAATGGAATTTAATAAAAGTTTCATCTGAAACCAAGATTTTTATTTTCGTTTTCTTCATTTTCTTGTATTTTAACCTTAAAGAAAAAATAAGTTTCTATATTAAAATTTTTCGTCCAAAATAAAAAAACATTGAAAAATGAGTTTGAAATATAATCTTATTTTGAATTCCCATCTTTTCTGAATTTTTATGACTTTATTGATTATTCTTGGATTTTGGTTTAAAGAAAAAATATTTAATAGAATTAGTAAAAGGGTAAATGTATGAAGTAAAAGTAATTTGCCAAAAAAAATCAACAAAAATTATAATTTTTTTTGAGAAATCTCCAAAACTTCCTTTCAACTGTCAAAAGGTTTTTAATGCAGTAGGTAAAGAAGTGAAATGTGAAATGACTCAATTTGACTTCAAAACAGTGAGTTGTCAGAATTTAATAAAAATCTTCAAAACTTATCTCTTTCTGAAAAGTTTACCATGTCTCCTTCAGAAAATTATTAACCTCTGGTAAAAATATAAAAAATTAATATATTTTTAAAGCCTTTTAAAATTTAAAACAGAAACCATGAAAATTTTAAATATGCAATGTCAGAATTAATAGAAAATAAATATGCATTGTCTTGATCTGAAATTTTTATACAAGAGTTCGTAGTCCATATAAAACTTTGTCAAAAAATTTCAAAAATTCTTGAATCCATTTTTACCCTCAAATAAAATAAAGATAGAAAGATGGAAGTTGGCCAATCAGCATTGTCAGAATTAATACAAATTTTCTGCAAAATATTTTAATCCAAAATTTTTACAGGATAACAAACATTATCTCATAATTTAAGTTAAAAGATTATGAAAAATTTTCAAATTGAGATGACCACTCCAATTACTGCTTAGATTCTTGTCTGTCCAGAAACCAAGTCATTGTCTCCTTTTTATTACACTTACATTTGGGCCACCCATTCTCTTGGACCCACACGTTAGTGTTTAAATCTTACAGCTCTCTTCTCTAGTCACCGCTCTACTCTTTGCCAGGTGGCCCCGACCCCACGGATCAGACCCTTCCCCCCTCTCTTCTTTCCCTTCCTGAGCCAACGCCGCTCTGCTCCTCCTTTCTCTGCAGTCTGCACAGTCAAGTCATCCTGACTCCCCTTGGGCATCAGCCATTCCATGGCCTCTACTCTCTTCCTCTGCCCACTCCACGGCGTCGGAAATCAACCCGTACAGCTGCCACAGCACAGCCACGTCGACCTTCTTCCACTTGACCTTGCCCTCTCAACCGAGGCTGCTGGCAAATTGCTGCCACGGCAAAGCATTGATGCCAATTTTGCTGCCTCGACAAACCTTTGCTGCCACACGGCCGCTGCAAGCTAGCTTCGGCCGCTCCGACTTGCCCATGCCCTGACCACACCATACCATGCTCACTCTTAATTGGAACCATCTCTTGCCAGGCACCTCTTTTGCTTGCCTATAGAGCTATCCGTAGCCTTCTGAGGCTCTACACACCTCCACCTCACTACGCCCCAGCTCAGAACCAAATCAGGAGCGCCATCAGCTTCGCCACTGCCGCAGCTTCACCGCAGAGGGGGAAAACCCGAATTGGGTAGGTCGAAGAGTATTCTCCCAATTCATCAAGCCTGGAGCAACCTTGAGCATCCTTGAACCTAAAACCATCCACCTTTTCAACCTTGGCCGGCTGCAACGCCATTGCACCACGGCCTTCTTCTCCGAGTGCAGTCACTGGTGGCAAGTAACTGTAATCGATTTCTGCCGCCATTACCTTCCAAAATGGTTGCTTCGGATCCACTAATGCTTAATTCGCTATCCATTCGAGCTCCGGTTGCATTGTCTTCAACCTTGGTCGTGTGCCATTAGCGCCGCTGCCCCTCACTGGTGTTGGCCTACGTCTGGCGGTCACCAGTCGTTACCGAGCTGTGCCCTGAGGTCACCGGGCCACCCTCCTGCTCTACTAGCCACTGGTTGGCCCGTTCCGACCTCGCCTCACCGCCGGCAGCCACAGCACCACCGTCCTCTGTTTTGTGATCATGACCGGCGGGGCCCGCTGTCAGCCAGACGCAATAGAACTGGTTTAAATGAGTAAAGGCGCTTTGCAATTCTGAAGGTGTATTTTCACTTTTTAGTTCTCTTTCCCAAACCGAGGTACATGTAAACCCTTACATCTTGTGCAGTTTTAATCCAATTTCAGTAAACTAAAATTTTAAATTCATGATAAATCTTGTAGTATTTTAATATGTAAAGTTTGAATTATTTAAATTCAAATTTGAAATAAACCCTAATATGGTCTGTATACAAAATTTAAAAACCCTAGATGATAAAATCATGAAATAAATTTTTGTATGCTTCTTAGACCCTAAAAAACCCAACTGTTGAAAAATATTTAATTTTTGAACATAGTTTGAATTATTTAAAATAAAACTTGAGCTTACCTTAATCTAGTTCCTATTACAAGTATACAAACCATAACTCTTTATATCATGAAATAAATTTTGTGATGTTCCTGAGGATATTAGTGTTCCATTTCTGCAAAACCATTTAGATTTGAATTTAGTTTGATTCAAATTTGAAATTGGATTTCCTATTATGCTTAAGGAATCAAAATAGCTAAAACTTGGATAAAATAAACTCAAATCTTGGTAATTTTTTTTATCATGCACCTAAGGTCCCAAGGATTCCAAATATATTAAAATGTTTAAATTTTAACAAAGTTTGCACCATATGTCTAATAGGAAAGATTTCAATACATGCATGGTTCATATAGTCATAACTTTCGCAAATGAACTTCAAATTTGATAAAATCAAATCCTAGGATCTTGAAAAAAAATATGCTCTCTCTGTTTATGTGAAAATATCTCATGTTTGTGCAACTTCGAATTAAATCCATAATAAGCCTAATTGTTCACTTATATGAAGACTATCGCGGCTAAAAGTGAAATGATGCGAAACCAACTTTAAAACACTCTTAGGGTCATTCCCTGTTAATGTAAGAAAAATAGTTAAATAATCTTGTACAGTATAGTCGCAAACTTGAAATGGAAATTGAACCCTTATCATGTAAACTTTAGAACAACTTATGCCTTTTCAGCAGCGTATAAAACATCTCGTCTAAATGCAAATATTAGAAATATCAGCTTATAAATGCTCTTTAGGATAAGGACTACCATATTATGGAAAAATAATCTTATTGCAACTTGCTTTGCATCTGAATCTTGTTAAGAATATAACCCTAAGTGTTATGATCGCCAAAATCCGCAGCATGAACGAACGAACGTAAGATGTCATTAGTTAAGATATGTGTGTCACAAGAATCATCACAAAACCATGAATGTACAGCCAGTAAAATTTGTAGGCCTAACATGTACAAATCACTTTGTATGCAAAGACCCCTAGGGCCAAGTACCACACACACATAACACCTTGATTAATGGCTTAACCATATTAAGTCTAGATATTTTTTTCCTCTTGAATTTGAAAGTATAAACATAAGTATACATAATTTTAGCTTCTTGAATTCGTAAGTATTCACATACATGACTATAATTTTAGCTTCTAGAATTCGAAAAGTAAAAGTAACCTGTACATAAAACAAGCCAAAACAAGAATAACGAACTAATGAAATCATCATATACCAAGTAACAACTTCAAAGAACTAAACCACCATATTCTTCTTGGTAAGTTTCATTTGGTACTTATATATGATTTCTTTTTGCCCTACTTGACAAGTTGTTGTTTGCTATTTGTCGCAGTTCTTGATTTATAACGCGTAGACGCTGAAGTTTCGGAATCTATTGATGACAATCCCGACTACGACCCTGATTACATCCCCGATGATGAGAAACATGGCAAGCACCCTCCTTTGATCATATTGATCCCATATTTTACAATGTTTATGTTGCTTTGTCAAACTATATGCATGCGTGTATGTTATAAACTTGCTATGTTGTGGGTACCAGTAGTTATTTCCCAATTTTATGCATTACCTTTACCTTGACGTTTGATTACCTACTATTGTAACCTAGCTATGGTGTAAACATTACTTAGTGTCACTTGGGTAGTAATTGCGAAATACCTTATGTACATGCTTATTAGAATGTCTTTTAAATATTGGGATACCTTTCATCCCAACTTGTGCAATTTGTAAAGGTACGGGGCTGAGTTATGATTTCCGTGTATTTTGGTAAAAATCCAACTCAAAACTTATGGTTTAGACATGGGCGAGTTATGGTTAAACTTGAGGCGTGAGAAGGAACCTCGCACGTAGTTAGGGGCAGATTCTCTCCCGGGTCAGTTAAGGACTGAACTTGATGCTATCACCTAAGTGATTTGGCACAACCACACATGCTAGTATGGGATAGCCTTAGCTTAGTAGATTAGCTGTCCTTCTTTTGCTTTATTTTTAATTACCACTGCATTTTACTTTGGTATGTAATATTTGGCCGGTCGGCGATGTACTTGTAATATAAAATAGTTGTAATAGCTTCTAGTTTAAGTTTATGCTATGTCAATTGCTTAGACATGTGTGTATGTGTTATAATGCATCTTGAATGCGGGATATGTGGGTGCTTGGCGTTGATATTGGGAACTAGCACTAGACACATATCTGGGTACCTGGAATTGCTCTCAACTATCTAATTCATAAACTCGAGCGATCGTCGTTCCTTGTCTATTGCGACACACCTCCCTCGGTGGGTGTGGGCGATACCAAGATTTTGAGATGGACGGCGAGTGCTATGCTTGGATGGGTTGGTTTCAATCTCGCTATGGTTGTTCGGAATGGAATCAAAACTCTCTTGGTTGCGTAAGTGTGTATGGTGCAACTAGGTGGCTCATAGTTGTTTGGGTGAGGGCCATCTAGTTAATACTCTGTGAGTGGGACTTTTGAGTGACAGTGAGCACACACTTAAGTGGAGTATGGGTGTCACCTCTAAGTCCAACGGATGAGCGAAGATTTATTCATATTTCTAGGTGCCCACAATTTTGTCCGATTGCATATATTCTCCATCCTTTAAATGGCCAAGGCTTGACAATTGGATACAAAGCTGACGTTTGAGCCAATTGCACGTTGCCAAATTTTCGACAAGTCTAGCATCCTTTATAATGTTTGAAATAATCATCCAACATTTTCAGCCAAAAATACCTAGCATGTAATATTTCAATTGGTTGTTATTGACGAAATATGGGGTTTTGTGGGCTGTTTTGTCCTTGTGGGCACGTTTTTGGGCCGCGAGAGTTTGGTTTCTTGGCCCATGTGGAGGGAGGTCCCTAGTAAAACCCTAGCCCACTCCTCCCACCTCTCCCCATCCCTCCCACCTCCTCCCTACAGCAGCCACACCCCCTCCTTGCCCTTGGCGCAACAGTTCCCTCCTCCTCTCCCTTAGGCACACTCCCTCCCTCCTCTCGCATCTCAGCATTGATCTTGTAGGTCTTCGGGAAGGTAAAATTGTTTTCTAGGCGGTGTGGATTTTTGGGACTGTAATCTAGTTTTATTCCTCTATGGTTTGCTTTTTTATTATTGAGACTAGGTTTGATTTGGGTGATTGTAGGTCTAGATTGGATCTGGACTCGTGCAGTGCTGAGTACAATTTTAGATCTAAGTTTGTAATTATTTCTGTTCATTTTCAGAGGGGTTGGCTGTTGTGAAAGTTGTAGATAGTTGTCTTACGTTTAATTAGAGACTAATAACATGAATTTTGGTTAAGTGGTTTAAAAGTTATGGCCTCTTGAAGCACTGTTGTCTAGAATCTGTGCTTGTTAGCAGCAGTCGCGGTAATTAGCAGATTAGGGCTTATTGGAAGCCGAATTAAATTATTTAAATAACTAGATACAGCTAGCAAAATTTCCTTTAGATTTCAAAAATATCATCCTTTGCTTAATTTGGAGTTGTATAAAAATAGTTACGAAATTGTGAAGTCTGCTGTCCAGTCTGTTGTCAGATCGGTTTTCTGGGTTGAATCCAAAGTGTTAGATGAAGTCATTAAAAAATATAGTTAATTAGAATGTTGTGGTTTTCTGTGTAGGATTTATAAAGTCTATTAATTCCTCTTCTGGGGCTTTTGGGTTAAAAATTTTGTCGTTCGGACTAATAGGACAACAAGAGGGTATTAGGTTGTCAAGAAGGGTAGTTTATCTGGGGGATGGTGCGTAGTTGTGTAATTGTTATTTTTTTGGTGTTTGTACTTTTGTGGCATGTTTTTAAGGAGGCGTGTTTGCTGTAGATAGTGTGACTCCGGGTGTGACTTCAAGTTCATGCCCCCCTCTTTGCATGGTAAAGAGGCAAGTATATCATACAATTGAAGGTGGCTTGAAATGAGATGCGGTGTTTGTTGTTAAATTGGCTATCTTGATGATTTATATGAGTTATTGCAATTGTTGGTATTACTTGTGCTCCATGCTTGTGAAGATGATCCATGGCAAATGTAAAATTGAGTTATTATATTGCATCATTTGCATTCATGTCATTAAAAGAATTCGAGCCAGGTCGGTGAGAAAGTCATATGTAAACATATAACTAATCCAGAGTGCTCTATTGAAAGACCTACTAAGTAGTCCCATCCACGGGGATAGATGGGAGTGAGACCTACTTGTAGTCCCCTCCACTGGGATGGTAGGGAAAAAAAGGGTGCGACACCGACGGGTGTGTACTCAAGCTATACCGGTATAGGCTATGAATAGTGCATTTTTGAGCATGAAAACATGGTGCATTGCTGAAGGACCATGTGGACGTCCATCCATGTTTGTGATGAGTATTTGACTTTATTTGAGCAAGGTGTGCTCAAGTTTGAGTTTGATTTGGATTGATTTTCAAAATGAAGCAATTTGAGTTGTCTCTGCCAGAGTGGCGATCTGGTCGTATGGACGCGGTAGTGATGAGTTGGATGGTTTATTGCACATCTTTGTGGGCATTGCTATGTGAGGAGTTTCCTTGTCTTTGATGGTTGCAGGCGGCGGTGCTAGGTCATGGTGAGGCGAAGGATGACCGGGACTAGGCGAGGCGTCGGAGGTCCGACGGTTGGGAGATCGCGGAAGATGATCGGAGACGGAGTCTGGCAAGTCAAGAAGACAAGGAAAGGAGTTGATGCTAGCTAGATGCCGCGTGGATCAATGAGGGCCATCGGATTGAGGTCTAGTTGATAGGTTAGCGGGTCTAGGTAGTATGCTTTGAAAACCGTGCAAGAAAACCCGGTATGTGTGTGGGTTTTGGGTTAGCCCTTGCATGGCTGCGTGTGTGGGTTAATCCTAGCCCTTAGATGAGTGCTCTAGGGTTGAGGGACTCATCCAAGGGTCGTAGGTGGCCCAAGAGTAGTATAAATAGGGGTGGAGGGTAGCCTCCTTCCCTTGAAGGTGTTGAGGTTTTTGATGCTCATTTGAGCTTTGCCCACATGAATGTGAGGCTTTGTAACCTCCCCTTCCAGAAATGAAAGTTTTATCCATCCACCTCTGAATTTATTTTGCGCATTTACATTATGTCTTTACTTTACGCAATTTAAATTCAGCATTTACTTTCCCGCAATTACATTCCCGCAATTTACTTTCAAGTAATTTGGATTTGCCTCCCCTCCTTCTAAATGCTGCTGATCTTGGATGTTTTGAGTGTGTTCATATGGTTTTACATCTCTTTTGCACTCTTGGATTGAGTAGAGAACATCTTTTCTTTCAAGTTCCAACTTTGTTCAGAACTTGTTCTTCGCGCAGCAGTCAGTGTTTGATTTTTGTAAACATATAGAAAAATCATTTTTGAGTGATTCTTGTTGGAGAAGGTGCGGGACTCTGGTATACACC
The DNA here is from genome assembly GCA_036346275.1 of Otatea glauca. NCBI lineage: Eukaryota > Viridiplantae > Streptophyta > Magnoliopsida > Poales > Poaceae > Otatea > Otatea glauca. Next base: position 26,971,963 of record CM070726.1, on the reverse strand, counting down.
TGCAGAAAAATTTTGGAGTTCACTTGTTGCACCGTTTGGGCGCCAAGAGGTGAAAACCGAGCCCCAAACTTTCTGCTCAAAGTTCTTGAGCATACTGTGTTCTTAGATTTTTCCTGTTTTTTATGTAAGGCTTTTTGAGGATAAATTTGGTGGAGTTCTTCATGACTCTGATGCTCATAGGGAGAAAAATTATCAGAATTTTGTGAGCTGAAGAAACCCACCAACCTCCTGTGCAAAATAAGGACAAGTTCTGGAAATTCTGCTTTTGCTTTTCTGAAAGTGACTTTTGTGATTTGAATTGATGTTCTTTCTAAAAGAAAGAGTTTGAATTGATTCCTCTTTATCTTGGACACTAGACAACCAGGATTAGGACTAAAAAATCCCCACATATTTTATGGTACTTATCCATGCAAGCTTGGGGTACACACAGTTGTCTAGTTTTTCGGGTTTTTCACAATTTCCTTTGAGCGATCTTGTCGAGGTTTTTGTTGGAGTATTTTGGGGGAATTTTTATTTGCCACCATTCACCCCCCCTCTGTTCGCCATCTCGGTCCTTCAATTGGTATCAAAGCCGGTTCTGCTCTTTCTAGATCTTGACCGGTCTCAAGAGCCATGGCGACGGACAAATATTCCACCAAGCCTCCCATCTTTAATGGAGTTGATTTTCCTTTTGGAAGTCCCGATGGAGTCATACATCACATCCTGGGCTACGATATAGCGAGAAGGTGAATCTCCGTATGAGGTTCATCTTGATGAAAATGTCACGCCATCAATATGGTTAACGTTGAGGCGAATGCTAAGGCAAGGAACATTCTCATACGTGGTCTTAGCGCGGTGAGTATGATAGGATTTCTCACCTTCACTCTGCTCACGAGATTTGGGTAACCTCGATGCTTACCATGAGGGCTCTACTCAAATCAAGACGTGAGGCAGATTCGATTCAAGCGAGTACAACAAGTTTGATCAACGCTACCGGTGAGAGTCTTGACGAGTGTTTTGGTCGGTTTACAAAGATTTTGAGCGACCTCCGGCGCTTGGTTGCATATACTCGACTCGGAAAATGCTCGGCATTTCTTGACCGCACTCGACCTTCGGGTTTGGGAGATGAAGGTGACCACCATCAAGGACACCACCGACTTATCGACTCGACTCTTGACGGGCTTTATTCCGCCTCAAGACTCATGAGATCGATGTCGTCTCTCGGAAGACGAAATCTCGATCGATGGCTTTGGTCACCGATCCCATTGGATCTTCTTCTTCGATCCTTCTATTGGTTTCTCTCTTTCCGCCCTTTGCGAGCTAGCGATGACCAACTGGAAAAATTTCGAGAAAATGAGCTTGCTCTTCTCGCTCGCAAGTTTTCTCATGCATACAAGAGGGTGAGAGAGAGGAGAGGTGGCATGATCACCGCTTGAGTGTGGTGGCCCCAATCACATTCGGCGAACTGTTCCAAGGCGGAGAAGGGCAAGAACGACGTTGGCGGTTCGGGCAAGAACGACTACACCGACAAGAACCGCAACAAGAAGCCTCCAGTTCGTGAACCGGCGCACGAGAAGAAGTACCGCAACTTCTCCAAGAATAAGAAGCTCTTCCACCGCGTCCTCGCCGCGCTTGACGACATCAACCTCTCCGACACGGAGACATGGAGCGACGAGGGCGAGGATGATCCGCAAGAGAAGAAGGGCGGCGATGACTTCTCCGGCATGTGCTTCATGACCGACACCAACGACATCAGCGACTCCGAGCTCTACAGCGACTCGGATGAGGTACCCTCCTATGACCAGCTCAACAAAGCTTTCTGCAAATTAGGAAAATTTCATGCTAGAGCTAGAGCTAGGTGTACGGAGCTTGAGAAGGAAGTAGGTACCTTGACTCGGGAGTTAGCTTCACTTAGATCTTCTCCCTCCCGAGTCACTGATGATTGCTCTTTGTGTGATGCTATTCTTGTGGAGTTGGAGAACCTAAGGACCATACATGATAGTGTGCTTGCTGAACTTGATGGTCTTAGGTTGAAGAATGCTAGCACTAGTTCTATTGATGCTATTCCTGTTGAGGCTAGTTTTCTTCATGCTCACTCCACTCCATCATGTGCTAATTACCCTAAATTGCTTGCCGAAATTGATGCCATGAGCGAACACCTTAGAAAGCTTTCTGCTAGAAATGATGAACTTGAATTGCATGCTTCTAAGGACCCAGTCAGCTCATGTGAGGGCTGTAAGCAACTAAAACTTGACAATGATGCTTTGAATATCAAGTGTGATCAACTTGCTAAGTCACAAACTGGTTGCTTGCTGTGTGTTGGGGTTAAGGATGATGTGGATCAAATCCATGTCGAGCTTAAGAAGAAGTTAAAAGACCAAACCCTTAGGATTAGAGATGCTCCTTGCGTTTCTTGTGAGGCCCTCAAGATTGAGGCAGTCATGCTAAGGGAACAAAAAGCACGTGCTGAGAGATCTTCTCTTTCTGGTTCTTCTTTTTCCTCTCCTTCCCCCTGTTCTTCTTGTGCTTCTTTCTTCCGAGATTGCCAGTATCTTACGAGCACTCTCGAGAAGTTTGTTGGAGGCAAGAAGAAGCTCAATCTTATTCTAGACCAATCCAAGATTAGTAGATTCAATCAAGGTCTAGGATTTGATCCCTTGGAGCACACTCGGGCGCATCCTCCCACCATTGTGCGCGGCTCCAAGAGTGGTGAGATTGTGGTAGCTCCCAGAGTGAGCACCACCAAGTTTAGGTCTGCTGGGGTTGTCCATAGGACTTCTGACCAGAAGGGTGTTACTCCTATTGCTTCTGCCTCTAGCAAGGCGAAGTACACATGCACCTTCTGTAAGAAGGATGGTCACCTAGTAGATTTACGCTTGAGCGCCAAGATCACTCGGCGTGGCGTGTTGTCGCTCTTAGGGGTATTCGTGGTCATCCCGGACTTTGAGTGCTCCTAAGACACACCCGCTTCTAGACAGTTAGAGAGTCGCTTTGTGTTTGGGCGCGTCTAGGACTCGGTTTTCATGCTAGTTCTTTGAGTTTTAGCCCTAGAGCTGTTCGTAGTCAGTCTTTCCGCCGTCCTCTTGATATTCCTCGTTTTTCCCATCGAGGTAGATATCAGCGGCGTGAGGTGTTTTCTGGTAGGAGATCCAGGCAGCCTTACTGGGATGGTCCGGCTTTTGCACCACGGCGTGCTAACCCAGTTCCAGCTCCTAGATCATCTACTAGAGTTACTCACGATCTTGTTAGAGTTGAGCGTCGAGAGACATTCGAGTCCGATCTTCTTACGTGGTTGGTACTGAGGTGTCGTATGGTTCAGTATTGGGTTCCTAAGTCTTCACTCTATCCCAGTACTGAGTCATCTTTCCCTCTTGTGTCAATTCCTTGTGTCATGTCTATGCGATGATGCTTTTAAGTGCCTTTTGCCTTTCTCATGGCATGAGTCGCTTGAGGCCAGCTTTAGGATGTGATCACTGCCTAGTGGAGTGGATTTGGGTCATCTTGTGGACTTGTCCTTTCTTAGTTCGATTCTTAGTCCATGAGTTGTCCTGAGGCATCATCTTCGCCGTGCATAAGTAGTGGACCTCGTTTTTCCTCGAGGTACCCACTCACGGCAAGAGTTGCAGGAAAGTATGTAGGTCATGTTGATCTTTACTAATCTCATCTAGGATCGGTTTGTCGCTTTTCAATGTTGGCACTCGATGTGAATTCCGAGTTGACCTTTGCGGCTTGTCTCTAGAGGATTGGATCTTCCTGCATGACCATCATGAGCATCATGCTAACCTGCATGTACTTTCAACTTTGTTTGCCTCGTGTTTCTCTCCACAAGTGTTGAGCTTCATGATAACAACATTGGGGACACTTCCACTTCCATGGTGAGCTATCTCATACCCTCATGTCGGTTATACTTGTGATCATCATTTCCATGACATGTTGTGATTGCTCTTGCTCCCATGTGTATTATATGTACTTTGCTAGGTCTTGTTAGTTTTTGTCTGTCTTGTTTTGTGCCATAGCATGTTTTCCCCAACCATCTTTGTGCTTCATGTATTATATCCTAAATTCATGAGCTCTTTCCCAGCATGTGATTCTCTTGTTTTTATCCTGTCCATGATATTGTTCATTTGGTATGAGCATTTGTATTAACAATGGGCACGTGCTATATATCATTTACTTTATTTTGTCATGAGTAGTATCTAGGTTATATGACCCTGATTTTCTATTACATCCATGATTAGCTTTGTTTAGACTTTGTTTGTTAGACTTTGTGCTACATGTGAGTGCCTTTCATGAGATTAGGGTCATATGATCTAGCTGCCGCTGTATGACTTATATTGCTCATGATAACCTTTTATTGTCCTTCATGCTTATATGCTTCATACCTATTTTGCATGAGCTTGTGTTCTTCATTCATGGCATGTATTCATCATCATGCATAGAGTGTTGCCATAAGTAGCTTCTCATCTTTGTGTCCATGGTCACCATTTACTTTCATGTTTGTCTCGTGTCCTCATGACCTTTTGTTTGGTCTTGTTTTGACGGGCCTTTTCGCAAATGCAAATATTGTTATTGAGACTATGGATAAATGGATCTTGATGTTGCTAATTGGTTTGTTTTATGCATGATCCTCTTTGGTTGTCTTCATTCATCTTGCTCATGTTATATCTAGTAGCATGTTGTTGTGCTTCATTGTGGTATTTCTTCATTTACATGCTCATTGCCATGTTTAGGTAGTATCTTGATCCGTGTATTTCTAGGCTTGCACATGATCCTGCTAGCATTTTGTTGCTGTGATGCACCTTGCTTAGCTTCTTCTCGACATGATGATGATGCTATGATGCACCTTGTCGTTGTTTATCATGTGGATATGTTTTCACTTGTTGTCTATGGATATATGGATCTTGATGCTATCTTTAGCTTGGTTGTGATCATGATCTTACATTACCTTCGCATCATGTTCATGCTCTAGATGATCATTTGCCATACTTTTCCTGTATCTTGTCCATTCGTGCCTAGGAACCGGATCCGCTAACCCCGATTTGAAAGCATAGATTTGTTGGATGCATATGTGTAGGCTTTCTGGTGAGGAGACCATCATCCTAGGAATATCTCTAAGTCTTCTTCCTCTGCTTTTTGGATCCACTTCAGGTCATTTGCCACTACTTGCTCTACACTGCAGTAGGTAAGTACCTCTGAAAATGTTGATGATAGTGATGGGTCTCTTAGGAGGTTGTGGTTCTTTTGTAGGTAGAGCTTGTGTCCTATTTGTCTAGAGTCTTTTGGTTGGACTTCTAGCATAGTTAGGTTGCTTCTTACCTTGAGCCATCTTGCTCCTTAGAGACCATGTGGTTTTAGATCTTATCTCTTCTCCTCTAGCTTTCTACCTATCTCTTGTGAGGTGAGAGTTTTAGAGTGTGCCTCAAGGGAGTAGAGTGTGTTGGGGATTTGAGCTTGGGTTTATGAGCTCATATGGCATTTCTTGAGGGGAGCTGGTTTGTATATTATGTACTATATATTTTCTTCCAAATTTCCTTTCTTCTTACAGGTGACTTTGGGCTTGTTTTCTTGAGTTGAGTTCACTCACTTAGACTTCGCATGCCTTCCATGGACCTCTTATCTTGTGCTTTAGGTTGCTATCATGCATGATTAGCTGTTCTCTCTTCTCTCTAGGTTGAGTTCGCTCACGCCTTATAAATCTAGCGTATTGGGCCTCCAGGTAGACAGGTATGTGTGCACTCCTTAGTTGGGATCTAGAGTCGACTTCCTATGTCACCATTGGGAAGATAAGAGCGAGTCTAAGCCGTAGTGAGTCTCTTCTATCTTATCTATGCTCAATAGCCATCCAGCTTTTGCGCTTTCTCGGCTTCTTCTCCTCATTCTGTTTTTCTGGTTGTTATTGAGTTCATTCGGGTTTTCTTTATGCCTAATCTTGATAATAACTCAACTTTAACCAGATTTGAGCTTAAAATTGATTCATTTGTTGAGGGGGAGTTTGGGAATCTATTCATGCATTGCATTTAGACTGCATTTTCTGTTTTATGAGCTTTGTCTATTATGCAATTGATTTCTTCTTCATGCTATACACCATGCTACATCATTTGAAGAAAATCACTAGCTTAGGTATGTCCAAGTTCACTTAACTTGCTAAGCTTAAAAATGAAATAAGCCTTAAATGAAAAACTTGATGAAACTTGTTGCTTTTACTTGCTAGGTTTCTTCTCTAGAGGTTTGTGCCATAATTTGAGAAATTTAGGAGTTCTCTAGAGTCCCTATAGCAACTTGGGTGAAACTAGTTTGATCCATGCTAGAGTCCTTCAATTGCTCATGAATCATTGTGCAAAAAAAAAATGAAAATTAAACAAAATTGACTCTTCTTGTTCACATATGACTCAACACCTTGCATTCACAAGACCGCTTCCCATTGCACTTGGGATGAACTTGGAATACATCGTGTTTGACCTAGACCATCCTCTTAAGAGTTCATCTTGAGATGGTCGCATACGGCTTGAGTCAATTGGTTGTCAAACGAAAATGCAAATAAATTAAAAACAAAGACATATGTGGGTAAAGAATGCAAATAATGTCAAACATTTGCACCCCGCTATGTCTTATATGATGATAAATCAAAATTTGCATTAAGTGATAAATGAGCCCAAGGACCTTGTATGCTCTTCTAGATTCCCAAAGTGTTGAGTAGGTTGAACTCTAGGTTTTCCTTTTGATCCTTAGAGTGACTATTCTTCTATTTTTGAAACTAAAGCTAAGTGTTGCACTTGTCTAATCTTGCTAAAAATGAAATATTCAAAACTAAGCTCGTATTTGCACTTGGACATGTGTTAGTTTAGTCATCTTCTGAAATTGACAAGCTTGGTGTAATATCCTTCCATTTTGATCAATTGGATAATCTTCAAAGCTCTTTCGATTGCATTTCATGCATACATAAAAAAAATTGATGCCTATATTGCCAAAAGGGGGAGAAAACGTAGAAAAGGCATCACTAAAATGATAAAAATGTGAATGCTTATTTGGTTATTATGATCTTTGTAAAACTATGCTACTACTACATTGGATCATAATCTCATAATCACATTTGACATGTTTAGTTGGATTTTAGAGTTTTTGTTGAAAACTTCTAAAATATGAATTTCTCTTCGTCAACTTGGTCATGGTTCTAATTTCTATCTTTGGACCAAGTTTGACTTTGCAACTAAAAATTGCTTTCTTCTTCATTTTCTTCAAACTCAATTTTTTGCCTTTTGTGTGGTTTGTCAATATACTCATCAAGGGGGAGATTGAAGGACCATGTGGAGGTCCATCCATGTTTGTGATGAGTATTTGACTTTATTTGAGCAAGGTGTGCTCAAGTTTGAGTTTGATTTGGATTGATTTTCAAAATGAAGCAATTTGAGTTGTCTCTGCCAGGAGTGGCAGTACCGGTCGTATGGACGCGGTAGTGATGAGTTGGATAGTTTATTGCACATCTTTGTGGGCATTGCTATGTGAGGAGTTTCCTTGTCTTTAATGGTTGCAGGGCGACAGTGCTAGGTCATGGTGAGGCGAAGGATGATCGGGACTAGGCGAGGAGCATCGGAGGTCCAGACGGTTGGGAGATCGCCGGAAGATGATCGGAGACGGAGTCCGGGCAAGTCAAGAAGACAAGGAAAGGAGTTGATGCTAGTTAGATGCCGCGTGGATCAATGAGGGCCGTCGGATTGAGGTCTAGTTGATAGGTTAGCGGGTCTAGGTAGTATGCTTTGAAAACCGTGCAAGAAAACCCGGTATGTGTGTGGGTTTTGGGTTAGCCCTTGCATGGCTGTGTGTGTGGGTTAATCCTAGCCCTTAGATGAGTGCTCTAGGGTTGAGGGACTCATCCAAGGGTGGTAGGTGGCCCAAGAGTAGTATAAATAGGGTGGAGGGTTGCCTCCTTCCCTTGAAGGTGTTGAGGTTTTGATGCTCATTTGAGCTTTGCCCACATGAATGTGAGGCTTTGTAACCTCCTTCCAGAAATGAAAGTTTTATCCATCCACCTCTGAATTTATTTTATGATTTACATTATGTCTTTACTTTACGCAATTTAAATTCAGCATTTACTTTCCATAATTACATTCCCGCAATTTACTTTCAAATAATTTGAATTTGCCTCCCCTCCTTCTAAATGCTGCTGATCTTGGATGTTTTGAGTGTGTTCATATAGTTTTACATCTCTTTTGCACTCTTGGATTGAGTAGAGAACATCTTTTCTTTCAAGTTCCAACTTTGTTCAGAACTTGTTCTTCGCGCAGCAGTCAGTGTTTGATTTTTGTAAACATATAGAAAAATCATTTTTGAGTGATTCTTGTTGGAGGAGGTGAGGGACTCTGATATACACGTGCAGAAAAATTTTGGAGTTCACTTGTTGCACCGTTTGGGCGCCAAGAGGTGAAAACCGAGCCCCAAACTTTCTGCTCGAAGTTCTTGAGCATACTGTGTTCTTAGATTTTTCCTGTTTTTTATGTAAGGCTTTTTGAGGAGAAATTTGGTGGAGTTCTTCACGACTCTGATTCTCATAGGGAGAAAAATTCTCAGAATTTTGTGAGCTGAAGAAACCCACCAACCTCCTGTGTAAATTGAGGACAAGTTCTGGAAATTCTGCTTTTGCTTTTCTGAAAGTGACTTTTGTGATTTGAATTGATGTTCTTTCTAAAAGCAAGAGTTTGAATTGATTCCTCTTTATCTTGGACACTAGACAACCAGGATTGGGACTAAAAAATCCCCACATATTTTATGGTACTTATCCATGCAAGCTTGGGGTACACATAGTTGTCTAGTTTTTCGGGTTTTTCACAATTTCCTTTGAGCGATCTTGTCGAGGTTTTTGTTGGAGTATTTTGGGGGAATTTTTATTTGCGACCATTCACCCCCCCCTCTGTTCGCCATCTCGGTCCTTCAATTGCATATGAGATTAACAATGTGGTTAAATGTTATATGTTGCTTTTGCGTAACTTCTTGTATTTTATACTTGTATGATATACTTTGCTGAGTTTTGGACTCACGCTTGTTTATATAATAATTTAGGTATTTTGAGAATGTCATGAAGGAATAGGACATAGCTTCACCACATCACACATCCATGCCATTCATAATAATATCTTTGGAGCAATTTCACTATAGAGAATAATTTAGTTGTTCAATCATGGATCCTTGTTTATCTTGAGGATGTGTTCTATTTGATCATGTTGCTTAAATGCTGTCTTGGCCATAATTAGAATTGTGTTGCTTGTCGAGCCTAATTGTTGAGCTAATTATGTGATGCCATCATTGCTTTATTTGCTAGAATGCTTTTCTAGTGGCTATTATGCATGGGATTAATGTTATGTGGTTGCTTATGTATTTATACCCATGTTTGTGGTCATGGTTTATTCTAGTTGTGAGATTTTTATTTAGTATGCTTGCTAAAATCTTTCTGTAATTGGAGTTTTTGTTAATATTTGTAATTGTTTTGGTGACATTCTAGGCACGTGTTGTGCCAGGGTTTTACATAGCATGCCTTAACAGCCATTTCATTTTATGAGCCGATTAATGGGATCCACAAATACCTTTGTGTACTTCTCCCATGGCCACTTTAACTTCTTGGGCTTAAAGACACCTTAGTAACAAACCCTCTAAAGTCCGATAATAAAGTACATTATCAAAAAAGACATACTTTAGGGCCTATCACTTGATTCTCCCATCAGTAGGTGTTGAGGGATCAATCAAATATTGCAGTATTTTTGCTCTCTAATCATTGGTGCTAACACACATAATCATTTTTTCTGTCGGCTCGAATTCCTCTAATTAGCCAAAAACTTTATAGTCGGATACTTGTTGAGCTAGCAAGTTGGTATTGTTATTTAACTCACGAGGAATATGATAAATGGAAAGAGAAGTGAATGAGCCGATTACAACGAGACACTGCTACAAATATTTGATCAAAACTTCATCATTGTAGTTTTATTCTTCCTTAATCTTCTAGACCACAAACAGAGAATCGCCATAAGCCTCAACAGAATCAACTCCGATATTATCGAGTAGCTGTATGCCTTTAAGCAATGCTTCTTATTCTGCTTGATTATTACAACATCTGCAATTCAACCTGAATGCGAACTCAAAGCTATACCCTTTTGGCGAAATCAATACTATCCCAATACCATCACCTTCTAGACATATAGATCCCTAAAAAAAACTGCCAAAGGGGCAACAGATACTAGATCGACATTCATATCAATTTCGTGCCCCGTTATGAAATCAACTATCACTTGACATTTAACAGCTTTAGTCGATTCATATGTCAAGTCGAACTCGATGAGTATATACGCTCATTTACAAAGTTGACCTCACAAAATTGGAGCTGACAACATATATTTTATAACATCAGTTTTACAAATATAATGCCTTAATTTTGTGCAAGCAAAATATAATGACAAGCAGAGTTTTTCAACAAAAGGGTACTTGGTTTTTTGCATCAACCAAACATCAGCTTAAGTTGAAAATAACCCACTCTTTACCATCAATTTCTTGTGCCAACCATCTCCAATTGTTGTCTCTTCAGCCGATATATATAATTTAAATGGTATACCCTTTTGAGGTGTGGCTAAAACTGGAAATTAGAAAACATTTCCCCTAATGCTCTCGAAAGCTTTCCATTGATCTGCTCCCTAAATAAATTCTTGATTATCTTTTAATTTCAATAGTGGGGCAAATGAACTAATACAGCCAGAAAAATTTGAAATATACCACTGTAAATAATTAATCTTGCCGATCAACTTCTGCAAGTCCTTTTTGCTGGCTAGTGGCTTAGTTTTGGCTATGGCTTTAACCCTTTCTTGATTAAATTTAATTCCTCTTTTATTAACTATAAAGCCCAAAAACTATCCAGTCGACACACCAAAAGCACACTTCTATATATTTATCTTTAAACCATGTGACATTGTGTTTTTGAACACTGTTTCCAAAACGGCCAGATGCAAATCTTCCTTGGAATTTACAACAACATCATCGATGTAAATTTCCACAATATGGCCAATTAAATCATGAAAAATCAATTTCATGGCACGTTGATATGTTGCTCAAGCATTTTTCAAGCCGAACGTCATTACCACCTACTCAAACAAACCTAGGACACCAGGGCACCTAAAATCTGTCTTAGGTATATCGGCTTCTGCCATGAATATTTGATTATATCCAGCATTACCATCGAGAAAACTAATAATTTTATTTAACAATGCAGCATCGATAAGCATATCGGCTATTGGCATTGGGTATTCATCCTTTGGTGTGGCTTTATTTAAATCCCTAAGATCAACACACACCCCGAGTTTGCCATTTTTGTTCATAACAGGAACGATTTTGGAAACCCATTCAGTATATCAGCTAGGCATGATAAACTTAGCCTCCAATAATCGCTCGATTTCTTCTTTTATAATAGTATACAAGGTTGGATTAAATCATCTAGGAGACTATTTAAATGGCCGGTAACTTAGCTTTATATGTAGCCGATGCTCGACAAGTTGTTGGCTTAAACCAGGCATCTCATGATACTCCCAAACAAAGCAATCTTTATAATTTTTTAATATATTGACCAACTTTTCTTTATAATTTGTAGCTAAATTTGAACTAATGGAAGTTGGTCTTGTTCCAGCAAATCAGTCAACGTGAAGCCTTGGCCTAACTTCTCAATTTCTTGAAAATCTTCAATGGCCTCTTAGTTAATCGCTCAATTTCTTCTTTTATAATAGTATACAAGGTCGGATTAAATCGTCTAGGAAATTATTTAAATGAGCAGTAACTTGGCTTTATATGTAGCCGATGCTCGACAATTTGTTGGCTTAAACCAAGCATCTCATGATACTCCCAAACAAAGCAATCTTTATAATTTTTTAATATCTTGACCAACTTTTCTTTATAATTTGCAGCTAAATTTGAACTAATAGAAGTTGATCTTATTCTAGCAAATCAGTCAACATGTGAAGCCTTGGCTTAACTTTTCGATTTCTTCAAAATCTTCAATGGCCTCTTAGCTATCTGTTATTTAATGATAGCTTCGCATTTCATCCTATAAAGCCTTTATTGCCGATGTCGGGACCCGGATTTTACAAATCCAAAACCCGCTGTGTATACTGCACTAGTTCAAGATCATGCTAGTGCACACAGTGGTAAGACAAATGAAATACCATTCCATACAACGAATTAACTAAGAAAGAAGAAAAATTTTATTAAATAAAGCAAGGGACCTTATGGTCAAAAATTACACCACCATGCCTTAAGGGCATAAGAAACAAATAAACTATTACAGTGGAAATAAAGTAACTTGGGCCAATCGACATGCCACATATAATCATCAAGGGAACACCTTCCTAATCCACGTAGTCTTTATATTACTCCTCATAGAACTCTATAGTTCCCTGTCCTTCTTTAGCAATTGATCAACAAAGGCATATAACCGTTAGTACAAAAAGTACTCAGCAAGCCGTGGGAAAAATGATGCAATACATTCATGCAAGGCTTGACAAAGGAATGCCATAAGGTTCTTTCGTAGAAAGCAGTAACTTGAATTGAAGTAGAGTAAATAGATTGAAAGCATAATTATGAAAAAGATAATAAATAACTGGTAATTCAATGGCAGATAACATGAACATAATGGTGAGGCATCACCCTACACCATCTAAAACAATTATCAAACCGCTAAATTCAATAGTATTAACTTTAGACAACAAAACAACAATGAACTGCATGTTCACATCTCAACAATTCCACCTTCCAACAATGCATGGAACACTCTATAACTCATGTGAAATTCCTGGGCATGTCCATGACCGCGGATACAACTATTCGAATAGTTTTACACTCTGTAGAGGTTGTACTGCTTTAACCACAAGACATGTTCATCTCTTTGTGCAACGTCATTAGCACACTTCCTTTGGTGTCTTACAAAGCCACAATGCCCTGTCTAAGATTGGTACTGCCCAGTAAGGTTTCGCCCCTCAGGGCCCCTCTTGAGCCATGTGAATCATCTCGTCCATCCCGAAACCCACACCACCATCTAGTAGTACTCAAATTTAGACATTGCAAATTAATCAACTAGGTTTATCACATATAAGACATATGGTTGTACGGTTAAGACCAGTTCAATGGCGCACAAGATTAAGTCCTTAACATGTCTTAGGCAAAATATCCACATCCCAAATGTGCTAATAGCACCCCCTTTACTGCACGGTCACTTGCTCGAGGGAAAACAATTTCATTTAACTAAGACCAATGGCACACCTTGCCATGGTACAACAAATTTCACATCAATGACTAACGACCAAAATTCAATATCTCATTAAGTCGATATTAACATCAATTCACATGTGATATGAATCCCATCGTACAACTAAGCATGTCTGAGCATAGCTACGATAACCCAATGTTCGTAATATGATCATGTCCAACTAGTAATATCCCAACCTAGAGTTAACAATAGATACATGGCATTCCAATAGTCAAGGTGGCACAATGTCAACTAGGTATATAGCTATTTCCAGCAACTAATCATTGTATAGAAATGTCATTAAAGTCTATAAACCAAAGTACTATTGCAAACATAGGTTCGACATGATCAAGGGTTACGACTTGCCTTGCTGATCTATTGCTGAGTCTTGATCTTCCAATTCTCCGTTCGCTCACTTGGGATTAGCGTCTATTGGAAAAGACAACACCGAATACCAATAAATGACAAACAGAGACTCAAACAAACTCAAAATTGAAAATAAATGGCTCTGGAACGTAGAGCTTTGATTTTTAAAAAATTTAGAAACTTGAATCCCCTCAATCGAAGTTCGTATTAAAGTGAATGGGCCTCCAAAAAATTAAATCTAGAGAAAATAGAAAAAGGATATTTTTTGGAATTATTTTTCTAAAGAAAATCATATTTATTGCACACTACTGACATCATTCAGAATTTTGGAAATTAAAAAAAAATAAAAAAGGCTGAAGGGTGGGACCCTGGGTCTATGGACCGAGCCCTCAGAAGGGCTAGGGTTTACGGTAGACCAAGTTCATGACATAGTGCCACTAATGCTTGGGACCGCACTGGTGCTGTTGTTACCACTAACGTCATTGCTGACTGGGTGGTCGATCGAACGGATCGACTGACTAGGCGTTGCGCTGGCGCACGCGCGGACGCAATGTGGCCACCACGAAAGCACAGCTCGAGCTCAGCGTCTGGTGATCGACGATGGTGTGAACTTGCTGAACGCGAGGAAGAAGAGATGGCTTTGGTGAATCGATAGCGGATCATCTTCGGTTCTTCGTACATCTGGAAAAGGACGTCAATGCGAACCTGAAGAACTACTTGGCTGCGGTCGAGTGGGTTCGACATTGGAGACCAACGCAGTGGAAAGCTTTAGCTACGACGGCGGAGTCCAGCGACCTCGTGCGCGAAGATGACGGTGCCTCGGGCTAGACGAGATAGGGCGATAGATGCGGTGGAACATAGGCAACCTCGAACGGGGTACCTCGGTGCATTAATAGCCCTATGAAGGCATGCATGGCGTAGACGCTGAGGATAATGCAGATCTGGCTCAAAAGCGGTTAGGGTTTTAGGCAACGGTGGTGGTGTGATGTGGCTACATCCCGGCTACCCATGTGTCATCCATCCAATTGACCACGCGGCGCAGGCTGGGCTGGCGAGTGGAGCGGGCCGGTTTGGCGTTTGGGCCGGACTGAGGAAAGGGGTCGACTGCCGAAATAGGAACGGGTCATAGAGAATTCGGCTTGAGGAGAAATTAAGAAATAAAAATATTTTCCTAATTAAGAAAATTCCAAAAATTCAAATAAAATAGTAAATAAATTCAGAACAATCTCAAAATTACAAAAAAATCTTTTGTTTGATGTATAGCTTAGTCAAACTAAATCTTTTACAAAAAGAAAAATTCAAATTAAGCTTTGGTTAATTTGGGAAAAATGCGAATGGTTCCTTTTCAAATTTAAACATTCAGAAACTCAAATTTTAGGATGTTACAAACCTCCCCCTTAAATGGAATCTCGAACCTGAGATTCAAGCTGGTTAGAGAATAGGTGGGGAAACTCGGACATCATATCCTTTTCTCGCTCCCAAGTAGCTTCCTCTTTTGAATGATGGCTCCACTGAACTTTACAAAAACAGATGGTCTTGCTCTTTGTGATACGTTCTGCTACCTCCAAAATTTTCACCAGATGCTCCTTGTAGGTGAGATCCTCTTGCAAATCAATGGCTTCTAAAGGCATATGCTCCTCTGACACAAGCAGACACTTCTTAACTGAGACACGTGGAACACATCATGGATTTTAGCAAAAGACTGGAGAAACTCAAGCTTGTAGGCAACCTCTCCTTTTCATTCCAATACCTTGAATGGTCCAACATATCTAGGAGCAAGCTTTGCTTTTACTTGGGATCTCTTAACCCCTTTGAGAGGGGTGACTCTAAGATAAACATAGCCATTGGGCTCGAAACTCAAATCTCGACGATGATTGTCTGCATAGCTCTTTTGTCTGGTTTGGGCTATCTTTAACCTGTCTCGAATTAGCTTAACTTGCTCTTCAACTTCTTGTAGGATAGCAAGACCAAACAATTGTCTTTCTCCAGTCTCCTTCCAGTTGAGAGGGGTTTTGCACTTTCTTCCATATAAGGCTTCAAATAGAGACGCTTGTAGACTGGCTTGATAGTTATTATTGTAGGAAAACTCAGCATAGGGCAAACACTTGTCCCACTTGGCACTATAAGTTAAGGAACAAGCTCTTAACATATCCTCAAGGATCTGATTCACATGCTCAGTCTGTTCGCCAATTTGAGGGTGATAAGCAGTATTGAATCTGAGATGAGTTCCCACAGCTTCATGCAAACTGTGCCAAAAATGAGAGGTAAAATGGGCTCCTCTATCAGACACTATCTTCTTATGTACTCTGTGAAGACTAATAATCCATGACATATACAATTATGCCAATTTATCTCCTACGTTGGTAGTCTTAACCGGAATGAAGTGAGCTACCTTAGTCAATCGATCCACTTCTACCCAGATTGAGTCATAGCCTCCTTGGGTCTTAGGAAGTCCAGTAATGAAATTCATACTAATTTCTTCCCACTTCCATTTTGGAATCATTAATGGCTATAACAATCCTGCTGGTCTCTAATGCTCTGCTTTGACCTTTTGGCAGACATCACAAAGAGCAACATATTCTGCAACCTCACGCTTCATGCTAGGCCACCAATACCTTTTCTTAAGGTCCTGATACATCTTCGTACTTCCAGGATGAATGGAGTATAAGGTCTTATGTGGTTCTTTAAGTATCAGCTCCTTAAGCTCTTTCTGATCTGGTACACATATACGATTCTCATACCAAACAATACCTTGTTCATCGTCAAAGGTGTGCGTGGTACGGATGCTAAGGGCGGTGCAGACACAGTTAGGGTTTTCGGGCGGCGGTGGCGGTGCGACGTGGCTACATACCAGCCACCAAAACGTGTCGTCCATCCAACAGACCACACGGCGTGGGCTAGGCCAGCGAGCGGAGCGGGCCAATAGGGCGACTAGGCCGAACCGAGGAAATGGGCCGATAGCCGGAACAGGAAAGGGCCGTAAAGAATTCGGCGCGAGGAGAAATTAAGAAATAAAAATATATTCTAAATTATGAAAATTCTAGAAATTCAAATAAAAGCAAATAAATTCTAATAAATAGTAAATAAATTTAGAAAAATCTCAAAAATTACAAAATCTTTTATTTGATGTATAGTTTTGTCAAATTAAATCTTGTACAAAAAGAAAAATTCAAATTAAGATTTAGTTAATTTGGGAAAATGCAAATGGTTCATTTTTAAATTCAAACATTCCTAAAATCAAATTTTGGGATGTTACAACCGATTTGGACTCCAATAGAGCAAAATCTCATCTTTCCAATGAAGCATTCCTGGCCTTACATTGATCGAAATGAGCCCTTTCTTGTTGATGCAGATGAAAACACAATCATCCAGAGCTTTAGCCGATATACATTCGGCTTCCTCATGTTGCCAGTTTTCGTTTGAACTCGACATGGCGACAAGAGTCGATGTATCAGCTTGAATTACTTTGACCTCATCCCCATTCCATTAGATGAGCATCTGATGCATGGTTGATGGGATACAACAATTAGCATGAATCCAATCTCGCCCTAGTAGAACACTGTAGTTACCCTTGGCGTCAACCTTGAAAAAGACGATCGACAATGCTTTGCTATCGACTGTTAACTCTATTACCATATCCCCTCTTGCTTCAGTGGGATCACCTGTGAAGTTATTTAAAACCATCTTAGTCTTAATAAGATCATCATCAGACTGATCCAACTTCTTGCATGTGGTGTATGGCATTAAATTGACGGTTGCTACTCCATCAACCAGCATCCTCGATATCGGCTTGCCGTTGACATGCTGTTTTAAATATAACTGCTTTAGATAATGATGATCATCTTGAGTCTTTTCAAAGACTGCATCTTGAGCCCACAAACACAACTGAGCAAACATCTCTTTGGCTGAACTGTACTTATTTTAAATTTGGCCGGGTGGAGTGAACACCATGTTGATGCCCATCGGAGGTGGAGAATCATCCCAACTCACAAGTGAATCCAGATCATAAGCTGAATCAAACTCTTCTTCAACTAGTTATTTTCTCCTCTACTCCTTTTTAGCAATTTTAATCGGCTGGAGCTAATTGAATGCTTCATCTCTGTACTTCTCTTGCTCGGTCTTTCTCATCACTTGGGTCCTTTGTCTTTGAATCCATCTATGTTATGATCGGCTAAGCCCTGGAGGACACCATTTGGGTTTAGGTTCAATTGGTTCACGTAATTTTCTAACCAGATCAACTTGGGCCATGGAACTTGAACCCTATTCTAATCGCGTTTGCAGTTGGACCAGTCTAGAAATTCTCTCATCAATCGATGTTTTATGAATTTCACCATGATGACCCTGCATCGGCTTAGATAGAGGCCGTTTGGGGGCTGTGCTTCAGCTTTAGGCCAAAAGCCCCCCAAACAGCATGACTGCAAAGTAGTTGGGAAGCTAAGCCACAACAAAAGCATCCCCAAAAGCTGTAGCTCCTAGGGAGGAGCTTTTCAGTTGTGGCTTCGCTCGACCGCTTCCCACCTCGCTCACTCTGCATCCCCAACCTCCGCCACCCCTCCTCGCTGCCTCCGCATCACCTCCCAGCTCGGCCACCATTGTGCTTCGCTAGGTTGCTGCCTCTCCGCTCGGTTGCCCCTCAAAAGCTACAGCTGTAGCAACCAGTTTACCAAACGGCGTAACAAAAAAAGTTTCAACCGCCACTCACAAAGACTTCTGATCCGATAAGCCAAAAGTAGTCATTCAAATTGCCATGACCCCAAAAGGCCCATAATCTATCTCTAGCCGACTGTCATTGCCAATAACCTTGGCATGGATAATGTTCCATCGGACAAGAATATGATGACAACAAAGGTGAACCTCTTTCCAAATAGAACTGCCCAAAGAGGCATTGTTGGTGAAATTTTTCCATGTTATCGGGCCAGTACATATTATCTGGCCGTTTTGTAGGATAATGTGGCCTATTGCTTCTTCTTTCATACTTTTCTAACAACTAGGAGAAAGTTGGCTTCGGTTTGTGAATCAGCTTTTGTGGTGGCGATGCCGTCTCGACCATCTACCACTTGCCGATTGGCAAGTCTCTTCATGGCTTGATGGTCCTTGAACCTCTCCCTTCATGATCGGTTTATATTTGTAGTGAGCCGACCCTGATCTTCAGTGTGTCCTTGCCGTAGAGCTCGATTGAACATCAGCATGATGTGCAACTTTTAACACCATATCTTGTATTGGCTATTTTCCTTTTCCAGAGGATTGAACCATATTCATCAGAAAAGAATTGGCATCCAATTACATCGTTGGATCTTTTGCAAATTTGAGTTGGCCATCTTCTATAGCCGATTTTTTTTGCTGTCAGAAAATATTGCAATCATTAGAATTATGAGAAAAAGAATGGTGCCATTTACAATACCTTCGCTTTTTGATCTCGTTAGCCGATAGTATAATACGTCCTTCAGGCAATCGTATTATTTTTTCTTACAACAATAAATTAAAAATATGGCCACATTTAGAAACATCAAAAGTATATTTTATTTCCAACTTATTTTTAGTCGGCTTGAGCCAGGAATAGACTAGGGACTTCTTAGACCCTTTAACCCATTCAACTATATTTATTTTAGCCTCGTCGTCTTCAGATAAATCACTTGAGTTGTACTCGACGAGGTTGACCACGGCTTTACCTTTATCCTTGTTATTATTATTTGTAACACCCCGGCACAACACGTGCCTAGGATGTCACCACAACAACCACAAATACTAACAAATGCTTCAATTACACAAAAATTTCAGCAAGCAACCTAAATAAAAATCTCACATCTATAGTATAAGCAACGACCACAACATGTGCATAAATAAATAAGCAACCACATAACATTAATCCCATGCATAATGACAACTAGAAAAGCATACTAGCAAATAATTTCAGCAACATTAACATCACATAGCTAGCTCAACAATTAGGCTCAACAAATAGCACAATTCCACTTTTGACCAAGATAGTATTTAATCAACAAGAACAAATAGTACACATCCACATGATAAACAAGGATCCATGATTGAACAACTAATTTATTCTTTATGGTAGAATTGCTCCAAAGCTAATTATTATGAATGGCATGAATGTGTGACATGGTGAAGCTAAATCCCATCCCTTCATGATGTCCTCAAAGAACCTAAAATATTAAATAAACAAGTGCGAGTCCAAAAACTCAGCAAAGTATATCATACAAGGATAAAAGATGTTAAGTTACTCAAGAGCAACATACAACACATTTCCCCATCATACAAGTAGTGAATCTCAACAGTTAGAATCGCATTTTTAATCTCATATGCAATGCACCATGCTTTCATGATAAAAAAATGCACCATTCATAGCCTATACCAATATAGCTTGAGTGCACACCCATCGGTGTCGCACCTATTCTTTCCCTACCATCCCAGTGAAGGGACTCACAAGTAGGTCTCACTCCCATCCATCCTTGTGGATGGGACTACTTGATAAGTCTTTTAACAGAGCACTCCGGATTAGTCACATGATCACATATGACTTTCTCACCAACCTAGCTTGAATTCTTTTTATGACATTAATACAAATGATGCAATATAATATCTCAATTTTACATTTGCCATGTATCATCATAACAAAGATGGAGCACAAATAACACCAACAATTGCAGTAACTCATATAAATCATCATGATAGCAAATTTAACAATTAACACCATATCTCATTTCGAGTCATCCTCAATTGTATGATATACTTGCCTCTTTACCACGCGAAGAGGAGGGGCGTGAGCTTGAGGCCACACCTAGAGTCACACCACCTACAGCAAGCACAACTCCTCAAAAAAATGCCACAATAATACATACACCAAAAAAATAATAATGCAACTATGCACCATCCCTAGGATAAACTATCACTCGTTGCAATCAATTAACCCCTTGCTGTTCTAACAGTCGGAATACCATAAATTTCAGTTCAAGAGCGCAAAACTAGGAACTCATTAACTTTATAAAAACTATACAAGAATACCAACCATATTCTAGTTACCCATCATTTTTAATGACTACATCAAATCCCTCAAATTCAACACAGAAAACCGATCTGTCATCAATTTGGATAGCAACTTTCAAAATTTCATAACTATTTTTATATAACTCCAAATTAAGAAAATTATAATATTTTTGAAATCTAAAGGAATTTCCTAGCTATCTCTAATTGTTTAAATAATTTAATTTAGCCTTTAATTAGCCCTAATTTGCTAATTATCACAGCTGCTACTAACAGGCACAGATTCTAGACAGCAGTGCTTCAAAAGGCCATAACTTTTAAACTTCTTAACCAAAATTCATTTCTTATTCTCTAATTAAACTTAAGACAACGATCTACAACTTTCACAACAGCCAAGCCCTTTGAAAATAACCTCAACTATTTCGAAACCCAGATCTAAAAATGCACACAATGCTGCATGAGAACAGAACTATCCTAGACCTAAACTTTCTCTAATCAAATTTTGTATCAACAATAAAACAGCAAACCCTAGCACGGTGAAACCAGATTACAGTGACAAAAAAACGAATCCACCTAGTAAAACAATTATACCTTTCAAAGACCCGCAAGATCAACATCGAGATGCGAACTCTCCCTACAAACAGTGCGATATGCAATCCTCCTAGCAAACCAATCCACCAGGGTAGCAAGGGAGATTGGCTAGGAGGAAGGGCAGAGCTAGGGAACTAGGGAGGGGCCAGGGGCCAGCCAAGACTAGCTAGGAGAGAGGGCGCCCAAGGGAGGGGAGGAGGAGCACCATAGGGAAAGAAAGCAGGGGCGACTGGGGATGAAGGGGTACAGGGGGAGGATTGCTGTGTAGAGAGGGGCTGGGGGAAGAGGTTAGGGGCGGCTAGGGGGTGGGAGGAGGGTGGGCTAGGGTTAGACCACTAATTCTTCCCCTACATGGGCCAAAAAGCAGACTCTGGTAGCCCATAACAACACCATGAGGTCAAAACAGCCCACAAAACCTCCAAATTTCAGCTCAAAATAGCAAAAACTATTTGTGATATTACATTCATCCGTAACACCCTAGTCCAAATTTCAATTATGGCCTAGCCCACCGTGGGGTGGGCCCACGCATGCATAGCACCCCACTTACACTTTCGTCCTCGCTTCGTGTAAAATGGTTAGCCCGGAGGTGCTATGTTTGGACCCAACAGGTATGCTACTACAACTGAATTTATGCAAGCAATGTGGGACTAATCCCACCACCGCTCCCCATGGGCCACATGGGCCTTTACATTAATGGGCCAAGGTACTACACTCACCCCCTTAAGGGCTAACGTCCTCGGCCGCACACTGTATACACGTCGTCGGCACATATGCTATGCCGTGAGGCCACTCTGGGCTCATATGCACCATGCGCCATATGCCCGCGCCCCTATCCCACACATGCCCATGCAGCGAAGGTTGATGCTCTGATGCCATCTGTAACACCTTGGCCCAAATTTCGCTCATGGCCTAGCCCACCGTGGGACGGGCCCACGCATGCATAGCACCCCACTTAAACTTTCATCCTCGCTTCATGTAAAAGGGTTAACCTGGAGGTACTATGTTTGGACCCAACAGAGATTATATACTACTACAACTCACTTTATGCAAGCAATGTGGGAATAATCCCACCACCGCTCCCCATGGGCCACATGGGCCTTCATATTAATGGGCTAGGGTATTACATTATTAGTCTTGAATTTATCCCTAAAGCCTCTTATCGGTAAAACGTCTTTCTTGAGCCGATGTCATATGCAGTAGGTGATTTAAGTCAGTAAATTCCTATCTGACGAATTTTTCCTTCAACTGGGGAATTAACCCATGGAAGGCTAAATCAACTAACTGGTTATCAGGTAAAGTTACACAAAACAATGATTTCTTATTTTTCTAAATACTTTTATTTAATCTATTACTGATTCCCCAAGTTTTTGGTGAACATAACTTAAGTTGGAAATTCTGAGTTACAAACTTCCAGAGAAAAAGTATTTATGGAACCGACTTTACAAATCGGTCTAGAAATTGACTTCAGAGGTAAACTTGTAAACCAAGTAAGAGTAGCTCTTAACAAAGATAACGGGAAAACCTAATTTTTAACCCTTCGGACTAAGCAACTTCAGTGCATTGCGTGATAAAATTTCCAACATGCTCTAAAGTGGTGACGGAGTCATCCCCTGAGAATTTTGCAAAATTAGGAACTTTATAATTATTAGGATAAGGCATCCAGTCAATGTAATGGTGGTACAACTTCCGATAGCCTGTAACCTTCCCTTTGGGTTGTATGCCGAATTGGTCTCACAATACGGCGGATATCTAATCAGCCCAATTCACCATATTAGCCGATGCAGTATAAGGAATCTACCAATTGCGCTCATAATTGGCATTCAGCCCCCCAGCGTAAGCTTGGGTTGATATGTCGCTTGAGCTGATGAGAACTGATGAGGTTTCTCAAAGCCCACGTTGTTTTTCCTAGCAATCGGCTCTAGTACTATAATGAAGTGTTCAAAGTACGTTACAACCTTGTATGGAACCATATTCCTATGTAGAATTGGCTCGACATACTGCAGATGCCTAGGAGGCTCAATCTGCTGCAGAACCAATTGGGGAAAAGCTTAAAATAGAGCCGATGTTGGTAAGTTGGTTGGTGCATCCAATTTAGCAGTATCAGTATATGCTTGATAATGCACAACCCCACTACAAGGATCTCGAGGTAATACTATAATCTGTTGGGTTGGCATCATAGTTAGAGATGGAGTTGTAGCGGATGGCTCAGTATCGATTATTAACACAAGGCTTTGCATGTTTGGTACTACCGAATAAACAGGGTAATTTAGCAGGGTTTGTAGTGGATTGAGCAAGCTTCCAACCGATGCCAACTCTTGAGCTATAGTTTTAGCACTGTTGGCTATCATCGGCTTAAGAGTTGTAAATAAAGCCACTGATTGGTTGATCAAAGCATGGTTCATGATTGATTAATCATGGTAGATAATTCAGCTTGTGCAAGCATGTATCGACTTACCGATGCATCGGTAATCCTTGCATCATCGAGGATATTGCCTATCGGCAATGCAGTCTTTTGAGTGACACCACATCAAGTTTTCTGATAGCAGCTTAACATCATCTGCTCGAGCACAGCCTTCCGATCCTCCATCTCTTTATGCTGTTTAGGTGTCAAATCATGCAATGTTGGGACAATTATTACTTCGGTGTTCAGGTTGGACTGTGGGATTGACTTTCCAGTAGAAGACATCATGTCCCACCATGCGTGCCAAAAGTGTGTTGCGCCGAACAATGTGACAGCGGATTGATCATCCCAAACACACAAAAATGCCAGGTTTTAGTTGGTTCGTGGTGTGCCAGCCGATTTGATCTTGCAATTGGCAAGATAGATAGAAAATATACGCTCAAAGCTAATCTAGTGTAATAAATGGAAAAGATTTAAACAGCTACAAGACCACGATTAAATCAAAAGTGACGATAAGTCTAAACAATTGATTAGGGCTGATTAGATAGTAAAAGGTAGATTTCTTTTCAAAAAAAGGCGATGTGCAAGAAGATAAGAGAAAACGAAACCTGGCATAATCGAGGAAGATAAATAATCGGCGATGTGCAACTTTATTGGATTACAAGTGATTCTAAATTACAGAGCTACTCCTAGTTGATAGGAAAAAGTAAATAAAAAGTAGATGCAAATTGTTTGATTGATTGTATTGTATTTTTTTGCTTGCTCTCGATCTCCTTTTTATAGTTCATCAACCGATCGTATCCTTTTCCAGTACGTTGCTAGTCATGATCAGCATCGGCCTTTGTACGGATAAATTTGAAAGACTATGTGGTGGACTACCCGTGATTGTGATGAGTTATTGACATCATTTAAGCATGTGGAGCTTAGGTTTGAGGTTGATTTGAAGTTTAAATCGAAATTTGAAGCAAATGGGAGAAGTGCGCAGAATTTGCGATGCTACCGGCCAGGGGGCGGTAGCACCAGCCTCAGGTTGGTGTGTTTTTTTAGAGAGTAATATTTTTGGATTTTTGTGTGGGGCCATTCTACCGGCCCCATGGCCGGTAGCACTGCCCTTATGAGCGAGTTAGAACTAAAAATTATGATTTTTCATGAAATTCATTGTATATCTTTTTTGGACATTGCTATGTGATGTGTTTCCTTGTTTTCGATGGTCACAGGACATCGGTGCTTGATTATGGTGAGGCAGAGGATGATCGGGTCTAGGCAAGGTGCGCCGGAGGTCTAGACGATCGAGGATCGCCAGAAGATTATCGGAGATAGAGTCGTTGCAAACCTAAAGACAAGGAACGGATGAGATGCTAACTAGAGCTACTCAAATCAAGGAGATCCGTTGGATCGCGGTCTAGGTGATAGAGTAGCGGGTCTAGTTAGTATGCTTTGAAAAGTGTGCAAAAACCCGTTATGTTAGAGGGTTTCGGGTTAGTCCATGTATGAGTGAGTGTGTCAATCCTAGCCCTTCATGGTGATCCTTAGGGTAGAATGAACTCATGCAAGGGTGGATGGTGACTCAAGAGTAGTATAAATAGATGGGTAGGGGTAGCCTTCCTTCTCTTCAAGGTTTTAGAGGTTTTGTGCTCCTTTGAGCTTTGCCCACTTTGTTTTTAGGCTTTGTAAACCTCCCTTCCAGAAATGCAAATTACTTTCTCTTATGCTTGAATTTACTTTACGCATTTACTTTATGTTTTAAATTCGGCACTTAAATTCCGCAATTTACATTCTTGCAATTTACTTTCTGCACATTTGGATTTGCCTCCCCTCCTTCTAAATGCTTGTGGATTTTTTGCTGAGGATGTATGATTGATGGATGAGTCTTTTTCAGACCATATACCAATCATCTAGGTAACTCTTGTGTTATTTCTTGCAAGAAACTGATCTTTTGCTTCTTCAAGGGTTATTCTTGACAGATTGGGTTTTTGTTGTTCTTGACTTATGTTCTTGCTGGCTTTGATGTGTGGGATGTCATCCAAGATCATCTTGATCATCAAAACCCCACGAGCAAGTCCAAGATCAAGTTTTTGGGTTTTTGCTCAGACTTGATGCATTCTTCCTTCGATTCGAAAAAGGCCAGAATTTTGATGTCAATCCCTTGAATTGAAGGTTGGAATAAGTTCTTAACCTCCATATGAAGGTGCATGCCAAGTTTCATGAGTTTTGAACCAACCGATTAAAGGTTGCGTCATTTTTGCTTTTGAAGTCCGTGCTGATTTTTCCGATGTTCTTGTGCCCAGTCATACTACCCCTAGTGCTGTCATACCTGTCTTCGGTGGTACAAGTGCCCCTGTGGTAGTACCAGCCATACAGAGTAAAATACTCCCTCTCATTTGCTCCTTTTTATTGTTTAGTCTCAGGGCTTGTATGGATTATTTTGAGTGCGAGAAAATTTTATTTGGGATCATTCACCCCCTCTGATCGGCATCTTAATCCTTTAGTTGGTATGAGAGCCGGTTTTGCTCTCAAGAGCCATGGCCATGGATAAATATTCCACCAAGCCTCTGATCTTTTCTGGAGTTGATTTTCCTTTCTAGAAGTATAGAATGGAGTCATACATCACTGCCTACTAGGGCTTCCTGATTTGGCCTGAGGTGAAGCTCCCGTATGAGGTTCCTACCGATGAGAACGTCACAACCGGCAATATGGCTAATGTTGAGATGAATACTAAGGCAAGGAACATCCTCATACAGGGTCTTAGCCGTAGTGAGTATGACAAGATCTCTCACCTTCGTTCTGCTCACTAGATCTGGGTGATCCTCAATGCTTACCATGAGGGCACCACTCAGATCAAGACGGTTAGACAGGATCAATACAAGCGTAAATATAACAAATTTGAACAACACGTTGGTGAGACCCTTGATGAATGCTTTGGTCGTTATACAAGGATTTTGAGCGATCTTCGTGCAGTTGGTTGCACATACCTGACTCGAAGAATGCTCGACACTTCTTGACCGCACTTGATCTTTGGGTTTGGGAGATGAAGGTAACCTCCATCAAGGACAACAAAGACTTATTGACCTTGACTCTTGATGAGCTTTACTCTCGGCTTAAGACTCATGAGATCGATGTTGTCTCATGTAAGACAAAGTCGTAGTCGATGGCGTTGGTCACCGATCCCATTGGATCCACTTCTAAGACTACAGTTGGTTTCTCTCTTTTCGTCCTTTGCGAGCTAAGCAATGAACAGTTGGATAAATTTTTAGAAAATGAGCTTGCACTTTTAGCTTGCAAACTTTCTAATGCCTACAAAAGGGTGAGGGAGAGGAAAAGAGGTGGCATCATCTCCTACTTCAAGTGTGGTGGCCCTAACCACATTCGTGTGAACCGCCCCAAGCTGGAGAAGGGCAAGAACGATGCCCGGTGGTTTAGGAAAGAATTACAACATCAACATGAACCACAACAGGAAGCCCCAGTTCGCGACATGACGCGTGAGAAGAAGTATCACAACTTCTCAAAGAACAAGAAGCTCTTCCATCGCGTCCTCACTGCGCTCAATGACATCAACCACTTCGACACAGAGACATCGAGCGACGAGGGCAAGGATGATCCACAAGCGAAGAACAAAGGTTGCGACAACTTCACCGAGATGTGTTTCATGGCGGACGCCAACGACATTAGCGACTCTGAGCTCTATAGCAACTCGGACGAGATTCAGGAGGGCACCGTCTTGCATCTGTCTGACGGGAAGTCAGTTGTAAGGACCCGAATCCACTGATTTGAACCCACTGTGTTTACCGCACTAGTCCCATGATCAACGCTAGTGCACACAACTTAACATTGGTACATATCACATCATACTCAACGATAATAATAATAATACTCCATTTATTGATATAGCTAAGTGTATGATCTTATGACTAACTTACATTATTAAGCCACGCAGGGCTAGACTGAAAATATAAACTAATAAATAAGCAGCAGAAAGTAGAAGACGTAGATGGCTCATCAGTTCACTACAGGCAACTGACAAGGCTCAGACCCTAACGACTCGTGTCCTCCTGGAACTCCTCCAACACAGGTGTAGACTCTTCAACTGTTGATTGTTATTGTTTGGCAAGAGCGAGTACTTAAAGCACTCAACAAGTTGCGCACATAATGCAATTCTATGTAACTATATGCAAGGCTTATTCCAAAGGAAAAGGCTATTATGGCTATTTTGCAATAAGCAGCATTTATGAACAAATACAATAAATAGATTGTAAAGATTGTAAAGCAAATAGCAGTAATAGATAGATTCAGCATTTCTCAAGTAAACCAAGTTTCCAATCCTAAGTCAAGTTCAACCTTCCACATGGCAATTCCGCCATCCTAACCAAGTTTTCCTTTTAATTAAGCTAACCCTTAACTGTAATTCTCGAGCATTGCTCAATACCGTGAGCACGGCTATCCGAATAGATTTACACTCTGCAGAGGTTATTCACTTTACCCACACGATACAACCATACACCACAAAGGCGAGTGATTATAACAAAGCCTTTACAATGCACTACCTTAACCTGATACTACCCGCTAAGGTTTCAACACTGGTGGGTCTGAAAACCACAACCAGGACCCCCTCTTGCGCCTTGTGAATTACTCCATAACTCAGGAACTCACACTGACAATGATAGTACCAAACTAAGACATTGCAAATTAATTAGCTAGGCTGTCACATACCAGACATATGGTTGCATGATTAACTCAGGTCAAAGACTTGCAAGGTTAAGTCATTAGGATGATCGAAGCAAGACTTCCACATACCCTCTGCCCATTGGGCCCACCTTGCCATACTCGCCCCATGTCACTTGCCCCAATCTAAGTGATTACCACCCCAGTTGATTACCAAGCACCACGTGCCACCAACAATTCAACATCGTTGCGTGACATGACTCGCCACTACAACTCAATCTCATTGTGTGATCTCACATGACACACAAGTTCACATCATTATTCCATATTCCATTAGTGAAGATTAATCATTGATGATTCATGTACATGTGATGACGTGGCATGGCTAAGCAACTACACGGTCTAACCATCCCATGTTGATTTTAATATTAACCAACTATAGTGAACCAATCTAAGGTGACAATAGATCATGGTATACAAATGACAAGGTAGGGTATAGATCAATTGGTGGATTAACTAGATCCCAATTTAATTTGAAACAATTGTATACGTGAAATAGTATGCATTAAAGTAAATCAATATAGCGATTTTATAAACATGGGTTCAACATGATCAAAGCACAACTTGCCTTGAAATAGAATCTGGTCTTGCTTTGGAACTTGATCTTGAGTTGACGAATCCTCCTCTGAAGCGTCGCACAATTCAACGTCTATACGAACCGAAGGAGAAAAACAAATAAATACCAAAACAGGGAGCAAATGAACTCCAAAAATCAAATAAAATTCACCATTAAATAGATCTCAATTTTAAAAAAATTTAGAAAGTTGAATCACCCAAATCTGAGTTAAAATGCAAAAGTTATAGCCTTTCAAAGATTGAATTAATTTTGGAAATACAGAAAATAGAAAATCCGATTGTCATCGAATTATTTTTATACTAAAAACTGCATTTATGATGCCAGCATGACATCATGATGACATCAGCACTGAAGACTTTTCTGGTTGAATTATTTTCCAACAAAAAAAATCCAATTTATGACATCATCTTGATGTCAGCGATCCTTCGGACCAATCACGGAGAGCCACGTGTCATGGTCTATGGACTTGGTCCATGGCGTGGCGCCAGACCACGGCGGACTCGGTCCACGATTCTTCAGCTGCTGTGCCTGACACGCGACACAATGATATTGGCCCGAGGTGCGGCGCGATCCAAGACGTCCAATTCAATCCGACGGCCCACAGTAGATGATAAGGTTTACTGCTGATGCGCATACGTGGTTCGATCTTGGCGGTTCAGAGATGATCCAACGGTTGATACCTTACGAGTCCGGCAGTGGTGGCACGGCGGCGCTTCTTCGCTGGACTTGAAGATGAAAACGACGAAGACAACATTTCCCCGATGACCAAAAGTAGAAGATCTGACTCGTCCAGACACGACCAATCTGAATTCGGTGCTGGAGCGGCGAAAAACGGCCTGTCGATGGCGTAATCTGCGGAAAACGAACGACGGCACGGCGATGAACAATAGCGAGCTCTCACGGACACTCCTTTGCGTCTTGACGGCGAACTTCTGGACCAAGAGGTGCAGCGTCTCACGATGGTTCTTGGGAGAGGGTTGGCGTGCCCTTTAAAGGCCTCGATGACCGTGTACCGCCCAGAGACCCGAAGCATCACGGCGGCGAAGTCCTCCTTCGATACGGTGATGGATTCGCGAAGATGACACAATCCAGACCATCCACGTGTCGCGATCCAACGGACAGCCAAAGCGGGCGACACGGCTCGAATCCGCCCCGACACGTCCACTTGATCCAACAACCGAAACTCAAAATGTCCCAATGCATTTTGATAATTCTGAGCCACACGATCGCGATCCAACGACTAACGCTAATTAGGGTTTCTAGTCCTACGATCAAATCTCGACCTCACATTAGGAATCCAACGGCTAGCGCCAACCTTTAGAAAATGGGCCACAGAAACTGGGCTACACGTGCGCAATACTTGGGCCTGGCCCATTATTGTTCCCTCGAATTTCTTGGGTTTTATCAATTAAAATAATTCTAGCAATTCGATTAAATGTTTTTAGGCAATAAAAATATCAGGAAAAATCCCAGAAAAATCTCAAAAATACTTTGAGACATTTCGAACTCAATTAAAATATTTTTGGCAAACCTTTTATATAAACTTTGTATATATTTAATTAATTTTCTCAAAAAGGCCAAAATACATATTTCAAAATAAATTCAAATAAATTCCAGAAAAAATCCAATAAATTCCAGAAAATCACCAAATGCACAAATGACAATTAAAATAGTATTTAGGGCAAAATTTGTGATGTTACAAACCTCCCCCCTTAACAGAATCTCGACCCCGAGATTCAGGGTTTACTAGAGAATAAGTTTGGAAATTCTAACTTTAGATCCTCTTCACGCTCTCAAGTGGCTTCGCTTTCAGAATGATTGCTCCACTGAACTCTGCAAAAGCGAATAGACTTATTCCTAGTTTTGTGATCCATAACATCCAAGAATTTGATTGGCCGCTCCTTGTAGGTCAAATCTTCTTGTAGCTCTATTGCTTCCAACGGGGTTTGTTCTGCTGGAACACATCATGCACCCCTGCTAATGACTACGGCAATTCCAACTGATATGCATCCTCTCCTCATCAGCTCAAAATCTTGAACGGACCAATATACCTAGGTGCAAGCTTCCCTTTAACGTGAAACCTTTTAACACCTTGAAGAGGGGTAACCCTGAGATACACATAATCATTGGGCTCAAAGCTCAAATCACAACGACGATTATCTGCGTAGCTCTTCTGTCTTGACTGTGCTATCTTCAGTCTCTCTCTAATCATAGCGACTTGATTTTCGGCTTCTTCGAGAATATCTAGCCCAAACACCAAACGTTCTGCTGTTTTGTTCCAATTTAACGGGGTACGACAAGTACGACCATACAATGCCTCAAATGGTGACATCTACAAACTAGCCTGATAACTATTATTATAGCTGAATTCTGCATACGGCAATTATTTGTCTCATGATGTAGCATAGGCTAATGCACAAGCTCTCAACATATCCTCCAAAATCTAATTTACCCTCTCGGTCTGACCCTCTGTCTGCGGGTGATACGCTATACTGAACTTCAGGCGAGTCCCCATTGCTTCATGCAATTTGTTCCAAAATCTCGAGGTAAATTAGGTACCTCTATCTGACATAATCTTCTTGGGCACTCCATGCAAACACACAATCCTCGACATATATAATTCTGCCAAATGGTCTCCTGAATAAGTCTTCTTCACTAGGATGAAGTGAGTGACTTTGGTCAAACGATCCACAATAACCAAATAGAATTGTAACCTCTCTGAGTCTTAGGAAAACCGGTAATAAAATCCATACCGATTTCCTCCCACTTCCATTTAGGAATTTTCAACGGCTGCGACAAACCAGCGGGTCTTTGATGCATGGCTTTTACCCTTTGACATACATCATACAGAGCAACGTGCTCTGCTATTTCACACTTCATGTTAGGCCACCAAAACCATTCCTTAAGATCTTGGTACATCTTAGCACTTCCTGGATGAATCGAGTACTTAGAATCATGAGCTTCCTCAAGAATCAATTGCTTAAGCCCCTTCTTATTCGATACACAAATCCTTCCCTTAAACCACATGGTACCTCGCTCATCCACAACAAAATCCTCCGCTAAACCTTCATCCTTCCTAGACTTGATTCTGCTGATTTTCTCGTCATCCTTTTGACCTTCTCTAATTTGATCTTCAAGTGTTGGCTTTAATTCCAATGAAGCTACAAAACCTTGCGGAACAACCTCCAATTTCAGCTTCTGAAACTCACTACACAACTCTGATTGTTCACTTGATATCAGCATATTTGCACTATGGCTTTTGCGACTCAAAGCATCGACTAACACATTAGCCTTGCCCCGATGGTAATGGATTCCAACGTTATAATCCTTCATCAATTCTAGCCATCTTCTTTGCCTCATATTGAGATCTGACTAAGTGAATATATACTTTAGACTCTTCTGGTCTGTATATATTGCACACCTATCTCTAATGAGGTAATGTCGCCATATTTTTAAGGCATGCACTATAGCAGCTAATTCCAAATCGTGCGTAGGATAATTTCTTTCATGCGGTCTCAATTGTCTTGACGCATAGGCAACCACATTGCCATTTTGCATTAACACACAACCAAGACCTTGCTTTGAAGCATCACAATATATATCGAAACTATTATGCACATCTGACACTACTAACACAGGTGCGGTAGTTAATCGCTTCTTCAACTCCTGAAAACTATTTTCGCATTCTGGAATCCATGCAAACTTCTTTTCTTTCTGCAACAACTACGTAAGCGGTCTAGCAATCATAGAGAACCCTTCTATAAATCGCCGGTAATATCCTGCCATCCCCAGAAAACTACGAATCTGAGTGACTGACTTCGATTGCTCCCAATGTAACACGGCCTCGACCTTGCTCGAATCAACGACAACTCCTTCTGCAGTCATCACATGACCAAGAAATTCCACCTTATCCTTCCAAAAGTCACACTTACTGAACTTATCATACAACTGCTGCTCTCACAACCTCTCTAAAACCAACCTCAAATGGTCTGCGTGCTCTTCTCTCGTCTTGGAATACACAAGAATGTCATCTATAAAGACAACGACAAATTTGTCCAAATAGTCCATAAATACTTTGTTCATCATATTCATGAAATACGCTGGAGCATTGGTCAATCCAAAAGACATAACTGTGAACTCATAATGGTCATATCGTGTGGAAAACGCAGTCTTAGGAACATCTTCCGCTCTAATCTTCAGCTGATGATATCCTGAATGAAGGTCTATCTTGGAGAAAACTCCAGCCCCTCTCAACTGATCAAACAAATCGTTGATCCTAGGCAAAGAGCACTTATTCTTAATTGTCACTTCATTAAATGCACGATAATCGATACACATTCTTAAACTCCCATCCTTCTTTCTGACGAACAAAACTGGCGCTCCCCATGGAGAAGAACTCGGTATTATGAAACCTTTTTCAAGCAATTCCTCGATTTGCTTCTTCATCTCAACTAACTCATTTGTTGGCATGTGATACGGTCTCTTCGCTATTGGTGCTGTGCCAGGCACTAGCTCAATAACAAACTCAATCTCCCTCTCTGGCGGCATGCTCGGCAAGTCATCGGGAAAGACTTCCGGGCAATCCCTCACAATCGGCACATCCTCTATACTAGCAACTTTCACGCTGTTCACCATTAATTGCCCGTCACGAACGGCTGTCGCACGAATCTTCACTTTCTTGCCACTAGGGCTTTCCAATGACACCACTCTTTGGCCACAATCCAACACGGTTTTATGCCTGGATAGCCAATCCATTCCAAGGATAACATCTAAGATTTGAGTATCTAACCAGGTGAGATTCGCTAGAAATTCTATCCCATTCATGAGCAACTTAACTCCCAAACACCCAAGGCTAGATCTAAGCTCAGATCCTAGGGTTTGGACTAAAAGCACACACTTAAGAATCTTAACATCAAATCCATTCTCAGTTGCAAAACTCCGAGAAACAAACGAATGCGAAGCTCCATAATCAAATAAAACTATAGCAGGTACTGAGTTAACCAGAAACTTACCTAATACAACATCCGTATCCTCTTTAGCTTCATCCGCTCTGATGTGGTTGACTCTCCCATGCACTGTTGAATGGGTGCTGCTCCAGTTTGTCCTGGTTCGCGATTCCCTATTGATGCAGGTGCCTTAGCAGGTGTCGTTCCCATGTTGAAGCAGACTGGCGTGGTTCCTCCTTTTTGCGGACACTTGTTAGCAAAATGTCCTAGCTCATTGCAAGCATAGCAACGTCTGACAACAGACTGTTGATTCCCTCCTGGTGCATTGTTCCCTTGAGCTGGTGTCTAAAAATTCTGATTAGCAGGGCGAGGTGCAGGGGTTGATGTCTTATTTGCTGCTTGCGGCTGAAACATAGCAAACTGTTGTGGTGACATCCTTAATTTGAACTAGTTTGGTCGCCCTCCTTAGTTAACCATCCTGTGTCTGTGATCCTCACCGAGCTCTTTGTGTTTACCCTCCAAAATCAAAGCTTTGTTAACCAATTCTTGGAATTCTGAAAAGTTATGGGTGATCAATCTCACTTGCAGTCCAGAGTTTAATCCCTTCATAAAGCGTGACTGCCTAGCCTTGTCTGTAACCACATCCTCTGGAGCATAGCGTGCTAGCTGAGTAAATTTGTTCAAGTAATCGGCCATTGGCTGGCCTCCTTACTTCAAAGCTCTAAATTCCTCCTTCTTGAGGTCCATCATGCCTTTAGGGACATGGTACCGACGAAAAGCTATAGTAAATTCATCCCATGTGATCTCCTGTGGGGCTTCATGAGCGGCACAATAGTTCCCCCACCATTCTGCAGCAGTTCTTTCTAGCTGATGAGAGGCATAAATCACCTTCTCATTTCCTTCACACTGAGTAATGTACAGCTTTCTCTCAATCGTCCTAAGCCAATCATCGGCTTCCAAGGGGTTGACATTGCCTGAGAATGTCGGCGAACGAGTCCTCATGAAGTAAGACAGTTTGTAGTAAGGACGCGGTCCATTGTTGCTATGTTGAACACTATTGTTGTTGATAGCTGCTTGGTTGGTCATACCCTGCATATGTTGCATCATCGTTTGCATAAGCTGGGTCTGTGTTGCAAGAAAAGCTCCCAAATTCTGTATGTCCACTGGCGGTGATGGTTGTGGCGGTACTCCATCATTGGGGTTGTCATTATGGCGAAGGCCACTTCTTAAAGCACCATTGTTGCCACGAGTGTTCACCATCTGCTGATTGCTTCTTGGGTTAGGAAAGGTAGATGTAGCATAGATAAGACACCAGAATTTCTAAGGTGGGGAAACAGGTTAAACCCAAGTTTATCAACTTTATTAATACTTTGTATGGTTAATTACAAAAGCCTAAAGGCTATGCAACACATACTGCACGCCCAGCAATCAAAGATCCAAACTAAGCACACAACCTTAACGACTGCTAAAAAGGTAAAGACTATCTTAAAGACGCGACTCAACACTTGAGTCTCAACCCAACTCCAAGACTCTCACTCATCCCGCCACCCTGGCTGCGGCTGACCCAGTGCATACACCGGTGGGTGGGCTGGCATGGGCGCAAACCTATCCTGATGACCCTCGACTGGAACCTCCACGTCCACGCGTACGTCGCGCTCCTTTGGCTCAAACTCAACCTCCCCGGGGTCTCCTCTCCTTTAGCTTCCTCAATCGGCTCCTGATCGTCCTGAGCTCTCTGAGCTGCTTGGCCTTCGGCCTCTTGCAAAGCCTCCTCTAGCTCGGTGACCACCTCAGCGGCTGCGGTACGAGTGTCCTGAAGCTCCTGCTCATCCAAGTGACCAAATATTCGAAAAATGACACCAAGCTACTCATGTTCAGATTATGCTAATCTAGGACATGTCCAAGTGCAAATGTCAAATTAGCTAGCGAGCTCAAATAAGACTGTCATTTTTGTTTGATTTTAACGAATGCAATACTTAACATATTTTCCAAACTAGAAGCAAGGCCATTCAATGGATCAAATGGAAAACCTAGAGTTCAACCTACTCAACACTTTAAGAATGCATACAAGGTCCTTCGGCTCAAACATCTTTAATGCAAATTTTGTTTGAATGTTTCAAAGCACATAGTTAGTTTGACATTATTTGCATTCTTTACCCACTTAATGTTTATTTGTATTTTTTATTAATTTACTGACACAAGCAATTCTCGACCATCTCAAGAAGAACTCTTAAGTGAACTGTCTTAGTCATACACAATATATTCCAAGTTCATCCCAAGTGCAATGGGAAGCTGTCTTGTGAATGTAAAGTGTTAACTTCAATTTGCACAAAAAGAATCATTTTTTCTTATTTTCATTTTAGCACATAGATTTATGAACATGTGAAGGACTCAAGTATGGATCAACCGAGCTTCACCCAAGTTGTTATAGGGCCTCTAGTAGAAATCCAAAATTTCACAAATAATGGCACAGTCACCTAGAGAGGAAACATAGCAAGTAAAAGCAACATGTTTCATCCAGTTTTCATTTAAAGCTTTAATTTTCAATTTTTAACAAGCTTAGCAAGATCAAACAAAATGAACTTGAACATATCTAAGCTATCAGTTTTCTTCATAAAAGTAGCAGGGTGCATAGCATGAAGAGAGGCTCATTTGCATAATAGACAAAGCTCATAAAAACAAAAAATGAAGTCTATATTCAACGCATGAAACATATTCTCAAACTGCCGCTCAACAAGTAAATTAATTTTAAGTACAAATCTGGTTCAAGTTGAGTTATTAGTAGAATTAAGATCAAGGAAGATCCAAATGAACTCAAACAAAACAAGAAACACAGAATGAGGAGAAGAAATCGAGAAACTTCAAACTGGGTGACTATAGAGCATAGAAAAGATAGAAGAGAACACTATAGCTCAGACTCACTCTCATCTTTCCCAATGACTAACATAGGAAAGCTGACTCTAGTTCTCACGCTAAGGAGTGCGCACAGACCCTATCTACCCAGGGAGCCCAACACCTGCTAAACATATAAGACTGAGGAAACTCAACCTAGAGAGAAGAGGGAACAACTAATTGTGCATAATAGCAACCTAAAGCATAAGATGAGAGGTCCATGCAAAGTAGGCCAGAAGTCTAAGTGAAGTGGACTCAGAACACTAGAAATAAGCCCAAAAACACCCAGAAGATGTAAAGGAAAAGGAAATTGTAGAAGAAAAATATATATAATACATAATATACAAACCAGCTCCCCTCAAGGGATGTCGTAAGTGCACACAACTCCAAGCTCTTCTCTTAAAGCCACAATCCTAGAGCTATCCAAAGGTTTGGTAAAGATGTGGACAATCTGGTGGACACTCTCTACAAATTGAAACACAATATCACCCTTCTCCATATGGTCTCTAAGGAAGTGATATCTAATGTCTATGTGCTTGGTTCTGAAGTGCTGCACTGAGTTTTTAGCAACGCAAATAGCAAAAGTGTTGTCACAGAAAAGTGGAGCACTCTCTATCTTTAACCCAAAGCCCCACAAGATCGATCTCATCCAAAACTCCTGACTACAGCAACTAGCTGCAGCGACATACTCGGCCTCAGCGGTAGACTATGCAACTCTGGACTGCTTCCTAGATAACCAAGAGAAATGAGAATTACCAATGAATTGGCAAGTTGAAGGATCGATATGGCCTAGAGGGGGGGGGGTGAATAGGCAATTTTACAGATTCTAGCAATTTTAATCAACTAACTTATTTTATCGAGAGTAACTTATAGCAAGAATAAAGCAGAATTCAAGCAACTAATAATAACAGCGAAAGCAATAAAAGAAATGATACAGGAGAGACAAAGATTTATCCCGTGGTTCAGAGCCGCACTCCTAATCCACGTTGAAGCACTTCTTCCGAAGTTCAGCTTCTCCAAAGCTAGTCGCAGTAGCTCTGGTGTTCACTCAGGTAACTCTTTCACTTTTCCAGTGAGGTGAGTTCAAAACCTCTCACAAACACAGTTGCCTTCCACAAACACCTTTGGACAGGTCACACTGTTTTACTTCCTCCAAGCTGTCTAGGATCACCAAGATCCAAGAGTAATAAACCTTGCACAAGTTCTGTCTCTTGGTTCACTTTGCAAATCACACAACTAGACACTGACTTGGAGCTTACACACTTAGGGATGTATGAAGATTTTTGTGTGAAAATGAAGCACAGACTCGTTTTTGAGAATGAGAGCTATATGACAATGCCAAAGAGTAAGGAGTTCATCTCATCCTTGGTAGATGGCTCAGGAAATGCTTATATAGCCATTTTGGGTGAAAATAGCCGTTACACCTGCTACAGTAGCCGTTGGATGTGTCAGGTGTCAGAAACAACAGAAAAACATACATAACCGGACTATGTATCAGTGCTTAGTGATACTGGTTATATGTATGTCGGACCAAATTTCAGAGTTCACGACGGACCAAATATTTTGGTCCGTAGTACATGGGTTGATCAAGAAGATGGTCTGGCATACAACTGAGAGAGATATATGAGTATCAGACTAAATTGCTTGGACCGTTATACATGACTTTCAAAAAGATTTAGCTTAGGCATAGAGACCTATGTAAGTCAGACCAAAATTTTGGTCCGTCATACAGGACAAAGCAAGAGATTTGCCAGGAACAGAGACATATGTACTTCGGACCAAATTTTTGGTCCGTTAAGCATGGACTTCATAGAAGATTGGTTTTGGCAAGAAACACATGTACTTCGGACCAAATTTTTTGGTCCGTTATGCATGGACTTCACAGAAGATTTGTTTTGGTAAGAAGACACATGTACTTCGGACCAAATTTTTGGTCCGTGATACACGGACTTCACACGAAATTGGTGCCAAGAACCTTTTTCAACATAGATAAATTTTATTAACGGATTTTAAAGTAATTAAGCATAAATATTTTGTCCGTTTCCTGAGTAAAAACCTCTTTTGAAGATAGAGAGTACTTATTTTATGTTTCGATTAAAAGGAACATTAAAGATTTAGTCCGGCCAAAAACTTATATACTAAAAGGGATGCCGGACCAAATTTTTGGTCTGCTGAAGATGGGAAACCTAATACATCTTTGGTCCGATATTGAGGAGTGAATTTTGCATGTATGCCGGACCAAAATATTTGGTCCGTCATACATAGGCAGAATTTTGACTAAGATGATTTTCAAGGAATGTTTGACCAAGAATATGTGGATATGAAAGCGAGTATATTTTAATCTAAAAATCAGATATACTAAGGGATATTTGACATATAAGAGATTCAAGGTTTGCAATGGACTGAAGAATATGGATAGGTAAAGATTGGTCTGTTGTACTGAAAGGTATAGTTATAAAAGGGTAAAGACTAAGTGTCTTTTGCTCCAAGTGATCTAGTTTTGCCTTTGCCTAACAAACTATTTTCTTGTGCAAAGTCCCTCTTTTGGACAACTAAACAAAGATAAAACACCTAGGCTATTTGACTTAAAACATCTCCCAAGACATAAACTATAAACTAAAAGCCTTAATCTTGTTGTCCCAGCTTATTTCATCATAGGTTCCAGCTCACTTTCTTCAAGCTTTGAATATTACTAACTTAGTCATCAATACCAAAACCATAATAATATAAAAATAAAATTGAGGGGTGCCTAGATGCTATCAATCTCCCCCTTTTTGGTAATTGATGACAACATACCTTTTAGTTAGTAATATCTTATTTATTCTACAAAACAGAGTTAGCTGAATATACTGACAGTAGAAATAGAGAGTGAATTTGCTCCCCCTTAATGAAAGCATTCATATCAAAGCAGAGAATCCGAGCATATAGTATCTAAACAGTTAAAAAACAAATCACACCATAAACATAGCACAGAACAAATACTCAGAACAAATACACATAATATTCAGATAGATAAGCCAGCCTAGCCTATAGAGGAGAACTAAGGTTTTTCTCCCCCTTTGGCATTAATAGCCAAAAAGGGACCCTATTTGCGCCTTGAAAAGAGTCTTTTGAGATGGCCCTGAGCTTTGCTTTTCTTTGGAGAAGAGGCAGGTTGTTCATCAGTAGTTTCTTGGCTTGGATTATCTGGCCCTTGAGACATAGGTCGATCATGCCAACTTGGATAGTCTGGGTCTCCTGGCTGGATAACCAACAGTTGAAGATCTGACTGAATCTGATCCAAGGATTCATTCATATTGTGAGTTTCAGCAAGGACATCGCCCACATCATATATGCAATCATGTGCCAGGCGAGTATGGTCGAGCAAGGCATCTTCAGTAAATTCAGACAGATGATCTAATTGGTGTCTCATCCATAACTGATTGCTTGTATGTGATGTTCTTGCAGCTTCCACTTGATTTCTCAGTTTCTTGTAGTGATCATCCATCTTCTGGTTCATATCATACAGTCTATCCTTGATCAGATTTTGAGTAGTATTGAGCTGTTGGACATGCTATCTAAGATCTTCTTGATTTTTGCTTAGGTGGTCAAATCTTGACATGGCTTTATTACGAAACTTTATTTCTTCCTCATATCTTTGAGCTGCTGCATTCTGATCTTCCATGTATCTAGCTTGGAATCCTCTTTGATCAGCATAGTATTGTTGCTCAAAATTTGAAAACCAGGAAGGCTGTGAGTCAAAGAAGTTTTCTTGAGCTTGAAATGTGTTATCTTGTCCTTGCTCATCATACTTAGGAGAGGATGGTATGGGATACTGACAATCAAATAAACTTTCCCAACCAGGAAACGTATCCCTTTGATCATGCTCAAGATGAGCTGATGAAGAAGGATAGAAGGGTTCATATTGCTGGGGTATTTCAGATGGCATCCTAGACCATCCAGCTTCATTTTCATTTGCTCCTGGTCTGAAAGTCTGCGCTTCCGTGAACCTTGCTACTGCAGCTGCTTCTTGAAGTTGATAAATTTGATGCTCTTCATCCAAGGTTTTATCAACTGAGCTTGAAAGCCTTTGAGTAGCAGCATCATCTATTCTCCATGAATCACTTCTATGAATCACTTCAGTAGCTTCTGGAGAGAGGTGGCTTAGAGTCTTCCCTTTTTCCTTTTGAACACTAGGTTCTCTGTCATTTCTGCTCTGATCAGACACATAAGGACTCTCATAGGCTTGATGATAGCTTTCATAGGATTGATGCCAGGAGTCACTTTGTTGTGCCTGGGAAAGACTTCTAGCACTATTTCTGTCAAACTCATTTTCAGCCTCAATCCTTTCTTCACTTTCTTCTTCAGGCTGAATTGGTTGATTTTCTGCCACTCTCTGAAGAAAACCAGAAATCCTTAGGCTTTGTCCAGTAGCTTGATGCATACTATATTTCTTTGGAAAGCATTTGAATTCTTTATTCAAGTCATCTTGAGAGATAATGCCTTGAGCCAACAGGACTCCAGTGATTAACTGGGCAAAAGGCAAAGAGCTACTGAACTTTTTATTGATGGCTTCCTCCATCTGCCCAAAGAAGTAATCAACAAGATCTACAGGCTGTCTTGACAGAATGAGATGTAGCAACCAGGCTAATACTGAGGTTACTCCTTCTTTATATCCAGAATTGGGATATATAGTATGCCTTAATATCAAGAGCAGAACCTTAGCTTCTTCAGACAGGCAGGACACCCTATTTGGATTAAAATCCTCACTTGAGGTGTCTTTGTATATGTGCCCTGACACTTGTAAGTCTGGCATGTCCCCACTCAGTCTCCACCTTTGATGTGGATACATCTTTTCAAAGATTCTTGTCTTATTTGCCAGAGGACTAGAAGCTCCTATTGCTAATTCAAACTAAGATGACTTGATTTTTCTTATTTTTCCATTCAGAGTGAACATGATATATTTCCTTTGCTTGTTCACTAGTAAAGAAGCATAAAACTCTAGAGTCCTTGAAACACTCCATGGAATTGTTTTATTTGACATGATTCTTACTAGTCCAGGAGTGGAGTTTATGCAATCAAACAGTCCAGATGATCCAATAATATTGTTCACTTGATCCCAATCTACATATTGGTGATTTGACAGAGCAGAAATCAACTTTCCTTTTCCATCTCTTTTGTTTAGATAGGCATTGTAAATATTTTTGTGTAACAAGGACACAAAATTTTCACCCAGGGCTGGCCTTGACTCTGGGAACTAGACCTTTTCACTGACTAACCGAACTGCTCTTAACTTCTTAGTACTAAGTTTTCCCAATTCTTCACTACTAAGAATATCAATTTCAGATATTAGTTCAGTGCTTTCTGAGGACGATTCACTGTCGGGTTCATAGGGACAATCCTCAAAAGATGACTCAGAGTCAACTATCTGCTTTCCTTTTCTTGGATGAGAGGTTACTATTTTGCGATTTGGTCGAGCAGCATTATGAACATCTGGGATTAGAACTGGTCCTTGAGGTTGTTCTGGCACATTTGTTTCAGAAGATGAACTGGATCTTCTTTGCTTCTTACTTTTAAATTTATCAATGATTTTTCCAATCAAACCCCTTTTATCTGGATTCTTTGACCTCATTCTGACTCAAAACACAGACTCAGGACCAGACTCTCTTCACGAAGAACAGACCTAAAAAGGAAGAACTAAGTCTAAGCACTAGGTCTAGGGTTCGAGATTTTGAAGAGAAAAAGAGAAGTTCTAAGGAACTTACTGAGCTTGAAGGAGATTCTTGCGCACAATGTCGAACGATCACCGTCGCCAAGATCCGGTCAGGATTTGCTTCGGTGAAGAGAGGAAAGAAACTTCCGGTTTAGAGAAGTTTTTGCGCAAGCAAGACAATAACAAGGAGGTTTTTGATGGAAGAAGTTACTGCATTGAATGCATTTGCAGAAGTAAATAGACCTTGGAAACTGATACCTTTTAACCAGGGTAGTTGGAGAGGAACAGAAGTTTTTGTAAGGACAATGGGACCTCTCCTTTTTGAGGACAGTTTGAGCAGGCACAGAGAGTCCCAAAGAAATAATGACAGGATAGCAATAGGTAAAGACCTAAAGCAATAGGTAAGATTTTGAACAACTTTTGATATCTTGAGAGGAGAATAAGGAATTTTATTTAAGCTTGGTATAAAATGTTTGAGTTTAGATAAGAGTTAAGACTTAGAGATATTTAATCATGAGGCTGACTTGACTTTAAACGGATTTGGACATATTACACTTTGGGCCGGACCAAAAGTTTTGTACTCAGTCTGGACCAGATTTAGTCCACTTGGTATTAAGACCAAAACTCTTATCATCGACGGACCAAAAAATTTAGTCCGGAGAGCATTGTCGATTTATTTGAGATTGGTCCGATCCAAGTACGAACCTGTAGCTTAGAGTTGTTCTCAGTCTGCATCATGTCTATATTTCTGAAAATTTTTAAAGATAAGAGATATAGCTAAGATCAACAACCAAATTCAATCAAACAAACGATTTTAGTGAATGTTTGAGTTTGATAATTAAGTAATCTTAAGTATTTCTTTAAACTAAGCTTACCTGAAAAACTCAAGTACTTTAATATGCACACTTTCTTGAAAAAGGCAAATGAAAACTTTGGGTTTCCTTTAAAATTTTGATTAGATACGAATGATCATAGTAGGTGAGTCTTATAGCGGCAGTTTTATTGTTGTTAAA
Organism: Otatea glauca; assembly: GCA_036346275.1. Lineage (NCBI taxonomy): Eukaryota > Viridiplantae > Streptophyta > Magnoliopsida > Poales > Poaceae > Otatea > Otatea glauca. The sequence continues at coordinate 26,928,521 of CM070726.1, read as the reverse complement.
ACGAACTTTATTCAAAGAGTTATTTTATCTTAACATTTTTTACTTTATCCATATCGTGTAGTCGTAACAGTAAGCTGTCGATTGAGAGCCGTGTTATGCGACTAGTCGAAGTCATGTTTCAGCGACGTACACGTATGAATAGAGTTTAACTTGATAAAGTATGAGAGACAAGAAATGACTCAAAGAGCATTTTAGAACATTTTCATTTTATTTAAATACAGAGTCCCGGATTACATGATCAGAGGAAACGGGACAAGACAAGAACAGAAACTAGTTTTCTCCCCTACGCGCGCGCCCTAAAGCTTCTATGAGCGCTGCTCTGGCCTTGGACAGAGCGGGGAAGGCTTCGAGAAAGGCATCCATAGCCGCACTGTCTCTGACGACAGCCCTTTCTTCAGCTAGTTCAGCCATAGCACGATCAAACTGCTTCCAGAGTTCTGCAAACTCTGGGTCGTCTCGATCATCTTTGTAGGGTCTTTTCGGCATGGTGAAGAACTTAGATTAGAGCAGAAAAGAGAAGGGATAAGTTAAGAATGGCATTTTCAGGGTCTCTGGAACGCCTTTTATAGCCATTTCGACGAGAGAGAAGTAAATACATCAAAATCCAAAGCGACTTTGAAGTTAGAGAAGATACGGAAAAAACTGGGAGTTACGGAAAACGAAACGATTTTTGACAGAAAATTGTGCAAAGCTGGTGTAAGAAAACAAGGGAAAAGAGCATTAGGATAAACTTGGTAAACAAAAGTGCTCCCCCTTAGTCAAACATTATCGAGCAATATTTGAAAAAGCAATGATATTTAGTTCATTTCTTAATTTTGAAAATTTGGCCTCATCAAGCGGCTTAGTGAAAATATCAGCCAATTGGTCCTCAGTTCTTACATGACTAAGCATAATATTTCCTTTAGCAACATGATCACGAATAAAGTGATGTCGAATTTCTATATGCTTAGTTCTGGAATGTTGGACCGGATTGTTTGCTATTTTCACTGCACTTTCATTATCACATAGCAAAGGTACATTATCAAATTTTATACCAAAATCTAAGAATGTTTGTTTGATGAATAAAATTTGAGCACAGCAACTTCTAGCAGCCACATATTCGGCCTCGGCAGTGGATAGTGCTACTGAATTTTGCTTTTTAGAAAACCAAGAAACTAAAGACCTTCCAAGCAAATGACAACTCTCTGAGGTGCTCTTATGATCAATCTTGCATTCGGCATAATCAGAATCTGAGTAGCCTAGAAGCTCAAAAGGAGCACCTTTGGGGTACTATAAACCAATACTAGAAGTAAACTTAAGATATCTAAATATTCTTTTTACAACAGTCAAGTGAATTTCTTTAGGAGCAGCTTGAAATCTTGCACACATACACACACTGAACATGACATCAGGCCTAGATGCTGTCAAGTATAGTAAAGAACCTATCATGGATCTAAAAAGCTTTTGATCAACAGACTTACCTCCCACATCTTGATCAAGATGTGTATTAGTAGCCATGGGAGTCTTTATGATCTTACATTCTTCCATTTTGAAGCGTTTGAGAAGATCCTTAATATATTTTTCTTGCGAAATAAAGGTTCCTTCCTTTAACTGCTTGATTTGAAATCCCAGAAAGAATGATAGTTCCCCAAGCATAGACATCTCGAATTCTTTGGCCATCATGTCACCAAATTCTTTACAAAGAGAGATATTAGTACAGCCAAAGATAATATCATCAACATATATTTGACAGATCATTAATGTTCCATTAATATCTTTTAAAAACAATGTTGGATCAACCTTTCCAGTTTTGAAGTCCTTATTGAGTAGAAAATCTCTAAGACGTTCATACCAAGCTCTAGGAGCTTGTTTTAGACCATAGAGTGCCTTAGATAATTTATACACGTGGTTTGGCAAATTTGGGTCTTCAAAACCAGGTGGTTGTTCAACATAGACAGTTTCATCAATGAATCCATTTAGAAATGCACTTTTTACATCTATTTGAAATAGAGTGATATTAAAATGAGTAGCAAAGGAAAGAAGAAACCGAATAGCTTCAAGACGAGCCACTGGGGCATAAGTCTCTCCATAGTCCAATCCTTCTATTTGAGTAAATCCTTGAGCTACAAGTCTGGCTTTATTCCTTATCACCACTCCATTTTCATCTTGCTTATTTCTGAACACCCATTTTGTACCAATAACATTGTGATCCTTTGGGCGATTTGTTAAACTCCAAACTTTATTTCTTTCAAAATTGTTAAGTTCTTCTTCCATAGCAATGATCCAATCAGCATCTTGTAGTGCTTCTTCCACTGTTTTAGGCTCAATACACGAGACAAAAGAGTAATGTTCACAAAAAGAAGCTTGTCTAGAACGAGTTTGAACCCCCTTACTGAATTCACCAATGATTTGATCTGAGGGATGATCTTTAGCAATGGTATGATGGCTTTTGATGTGAACTGGACGATCTTGTTCTTTTTCATCTTCTTCTTCCTCTTGAGTTCCATCATGAGGCACCATTGATTGAGTGGGGAGTTCATCCTTGTCTTCTTTTGGTCGAATATCACCCACTTCCATCTTCTTCATTGCTTGTGCCAAGCCATCATCTCCTACATCATCTAAATTCTCATGCTCACCTTGTGAGCCATCAGATTCATCAAACTTTACATCATAAGTTTCTTCGACTAGTCCAGTAGTATTATTAAAGACTCTATATGCTTTGGATTTAGAGGAATATCCTAGCATAAAGCCAGTGTCACATCTAGTTTGAAATTTTCCCAAATGAGTTCTCTTTTTATAGATGTAAACTTTACAACCAAACACACGAAAATATGATACATTTGGTCTTCTTCCTACTAAGAGTTCATAAGGAGTTTTCTTAAGCAATCTATGAAGATAAAGTCTATTTACAGCATGACAAGCAATATTGATTGCTTCAGCCCAAAAAGCATCAGAGGTTTCATATTCATCTAGCATAGATCTAGCCATTTCAATCAAGGTTCGATTTTTTCTTTCAACAACACCATTTTGCTGAGGAGTATAAGTGGCAGAGAGTTCATGCTTAATTCCTAATTCATCACAATATTCAATAATATTTGTGTTAACGAACTCAGATCCATTGTCACTTCTTATTTTCTTGATGGGACATTCAAATTCATTTTGAGCCCTTTTTACAAAAGTTTTGAAGATTTTTCCAACTTCACTTTTGTTTGGCAAAAAGAATACCCAAGTGAATCTGGAAAAATCATCAACAATTACTAAACAATAAGAGTTACCACCAATGCTGGTATATGAGGTGGGACCAAACACATCCATATGCAGAAGCTCAAGTGGTCTAGTGGTGGACATGATACTTTTAATTGGGTGAGAATTAGCCACTTGTTTGCCTGCTTGACAAGCACTACATAGCTTATTCTTTTCAAATTTGACATCTTTCAAACCCACCACAAGCTCATTTTTGAAAAGCTTCTTTAGATTAGACATACCTACATGCCCCAGACGCCTATGCCAAAGCCATCCAAGGGAGACTTTAGCTAACAGACAGGTTGAGATACATGAGGAGTTAGATTTGAAATCTACTAAATAGAGATTTTGAAATCTGAATCCTTTGAATATAAGCTTTTCATTTTTATCAAATACAGTTACCCCATCAGAAGTGAAGTTACAATGAAATCCAAGATCACATAATTGAGCAACAGACACTAAATTGAAGTTTAAGGAATCAACGAGAAGAACATTGTTAATAGAGTGATCGTTTGATATGGCAATCTTACCAAGACCTTTTACCTTTCTTTTGCTGTTGTCTCCAAAGGTGATTTTGTGACTTGGATCGCTTTCTCCTTCAATTGAAGTGAACATTCTTGAGGTACCGGTCATGTGTTGAGTGCAGCCACTGTCTATGACCCAATGTCTGCCTCCACTCTTATAATTTACCTACAAGTTCATTTCTTCATTTTAGGTACCCAAATACTTTTGAGTCCTTTGATGTTAGTTACAGCCATCTTAGGTTTGAAAGGATTTATTAGCATGGCCTTAGGTACCCAGACAGCTTTAAGTTTCTTATCTAAATTTGAGGGACCTACATATTTCACATTTGCTTTGCCCCGGAAATCTTTAAATAACATATAATGGGCATCACACATGCAATCCCTTTTGGCATGAGAAACATTTGCAAGATAGCAGTTTTTAGATGCATAATTAGATTCATGACAATAATAACATTGAGTGCTTTTCTTGACAAAAATTTGTTTAACATGACCTGATGCATTTTTATTTGGCAAACTGTTGGGTTTATATCCCAAGCCCTTTTTGCCCAAGTTTGGTCTCTGTCCAACAAGAATTTTGTCAAGGATAGCACTTCCCAGAAAATATTTTTCTAAGCCTTTATCAAATGTGGCTATTTGAGATTTTAGTTCTTTATTTTCGGTTTCAAGCTTCTTGACACAGGAAGCATATTTGCAATTTCCTTTGCAAGCATCAGGAGAACCACAAGTCAAGATCTCTTCTGTTGAAGAGTCACACGAGATAGATGTATTACTTAAAGAGGCATGACTGATTTTATTAGGCATCATCTCATTTTCAATTTCTAATTCACAGTAGTTAATTTGCAAGTCTTCATAATTTTTAGCAAGCAAGGCATTACTTACGACTAGATCATCATGGATTTGTACAGACTTTTCATGTTCATGCATAAGTTTTTCATACTTGTCTGTTAGCATCCTTTGATCATTGAGCAGGCTAGAGATAGTCTTCTTAAGAGTTCTAGTTGAATTTGTCTTATCATGCAAGGCATTATTTAGTTCTTCAACTAGTTCTACTAGCTCATCATAAGAAGGAGAGTCACTCACTTTTTCCTCATCTGATCTTGCCATAAGACAGAGAGGGAATAAGGGTGGCGGTGGAGTTGACTCATCTAGAGCAAGTCCAGCTAGTCCCTTTGACTTCGGACTTTCTTCTTCTGAGGATGAGTCTTCACTTTCACTTTCATCGTCGGTGACCCATTCTCCTATGTGAGCTTCTCCCTTTCCTTTCTTCATAAATCTCTTAGAGTAGCTCTTCTTGAAAAACTTCTTCTTTGATTTTTCATGAGTCTTTTCTTCATCCTCATCATCCTTATTCTTGTACTTGCTCTTCTTCTTGATTTTGTTGGGACACCGAGCAGCTATGTGTCCCTTTTCATTGCAATCAAAACATACAACATTAGAAAAAGGATTTTTCTTTGAGTAAGAGTTTGACCTTTCTCTGTCTTTGAAGTTGACCCTTCTCATGAGTTTGTTTGCTCTTCTCATGAGTAGAGCTAATTTCTTCACATCTTCATCTTCATCTTCACTTGACTCATCATAATCTTCTTCAGATGAGTCTTGAACAACTTCTTTGTCTTTTAATGCGATGGATTTCTTCCTTGGAGCATCTTCATCAGCCAGAGTGAGCTCATGAGCAGATATTTTGCCCAGTAGTTCAGTTGGAGTGACCCTTTTAAGATCACCACTGTTAGACAGATAGGTGATCAAGCTGTGATATGATCGTGGAAGCACTCTAATCATCTTCCTGCATACTTCAACATCTGAAAATTTACTTCCTAGGCCCTTTAGTTCATTTACAATAGGATTTAGCCTAGAGAACATATCATTTGCATTTTCTTGAGGAAGCATTTTGAATTGATCAAAATTTTCCCTAATAACATAGTATTTTTCTTCTTTTACATTGGAGGTACCTTCATGAATTTCTTGTAATGTAGTCCATATATCATATGCAGAAGTAAGATTACTTACTCTATCAAAGACTTCTAAGCTAAGACAAGAAAATATGGCATTTCTAGCTTGGGCATCATATTGCATATTTTGAATTTCACCCGGAGTGGGTTCTCCATATGTAGATTGCCCTTCAGGTATGACACGAGGAGGCATAGGCTTCTCTGTAACCCTCCACACATCATACCCAACAGCTTCTGAAGGACCATGTGGAGGTCCATCCATGTTTGTGATGAGTATTTGACTTTATTTGAGCATGGTGTGCTCAAATTTGAGTTTGATTTGGATTGTTTTTCGAGCTAGAGCAATTTGAGTTACTGGTTGGAGACCACCGTCCGACCCAGTGGTCGGGTCGTCCGACCTGAGTGGTCGGGGCTTTGGCTGGTTGGAGACCAGTCGTCCGACCCCGAGTGGTCGGGTCGTCCGACCCCGAGTGGTCGGGGCTTTGGCTGGTTGGAGACCAGTCGTCCGACCCCGAGTGGTCGGGTCGTCCGACCTGAGTGGTCGGGGCTTTGGCTGGTCGGAGACCAGTCGTCTGACCCCGAGTGGTCAAGTCTTTGGTTGGTCGGAGACCAGTTGTCCGACCCAGAGAGGTCAGGCCGTGGTCGGTCGAGAGACCGTCGTCGACCCAGTGGTCGTCTCTCTCGGTCGGAGACCAGTCGTCAGACCTCGAGTGGTCGGAATGGAGACTAGTGGTCAGACCTCGAGTGGTCGGGATGGAGACCAGTGGTCAGACCATGGGTGGTCGGAATGGAGACCAGTGGTCAGACCTCGAGTGGTCGGGATGGAGACCAGTGGTCAGACCATGGTTGGTCGGGATGGAGACCAGTGGTCAGACCATGGGTGGTCGGGATGGAGACTAGTGGTCAGACCTCGAGTGGTCGGGATGGAGACCGATGGTCGGACCATGGGTGGTCGGGATGGAGACCGATGGTCGGACCACGTGTGGTCGGGGTTTTTCTTTGAGTCGACATAGTGTATATCTTTCTGTTGAGATGGATATGTGTTGTTGGACATTGCTATGTAATGTGGTTTCCTTGTCTATGATGGTTGCGGGACTTTGGAGCTAGGTCATGGTGAGCGAAGGGGATCGGGACTAAGTGGGAGAGCCGAGGTCCGGATGATCAAGGTGTCGCCAAAGATGGCCGAGGCCGGGGAGTAGCCGCAAGCCGAGAAGACAAAGGAATGGATGAGATGCTAACTTGGAGCCGCTCGATCAAGGAGGACCGTTGGATCGCGGTCGGGAAGATAGAGTAGCGGGTCAAGTTAGTGTGAGTTAGCGTGCAAAACCCGTTGTGTTGTTGGGTTTGGGTGAGCCCATGCATAGCTGTGTGAGTGGGTAAAATCTCAGCCCTTGATGGAGTGCTCTAGGGTTTAGAGGCTCATCCAAGGGTGGTAGGTGTTCAAGCTCGCTACTAGGCAGGGAGAGGGTGTCTCCTGGGGCGTGGTGGCGGTGAGGAAAGTGTACGTGAGTAGTTGAGAGTTGTTGAGAGTGGCGGTGTAAGGATCAAATCCTGGCCCTTGGATGTTGGCTTAGGATTGAAGCGGGACATCCAAAGGTGGGAATTGATCCTGTGTCACTATAAATAGAGGGTAGGGCAGCCTCCCTCTTTGAAGGTTCTGAGGTTTTGTTGCTCATTTGAGCTTTGCCCACTTTGTTGTGAGGCTTTGTAAACCTCCCTTCGAGAAATGAAATGTTCTTCATTTATATTCTTGTTTCATTTCTCTTACGTATTTACATTACGCACTTGAATTACATTATCTAAATTCGCATTTACCTACTTGCGATTTACTTTACGTAATTTGGATTTGCCTCATCTCCTTCTACATGCTATTGAGTCTTTGTTGAAATTCATGATTGATGAACTCTTCTCTGGATTCGTGCTTTCAATCTTTTAGGCAATCCTTACGTTCTTGTTGCAAGTTGTAAATCTGTGTTCTTAAAGTGCGTAAGCGTGTGACTTGCGCTTATTTAGTCTTGATTGGCTTCGTTCTTGTTGCCAAGGATGAAAGATTGCTGGATGAATCTTCTATAGATCATATCCCAATCATCTAGGCAATCTACAACCTCTTCTATTCAGTTTTGGAAGAAACCAATTTCTGTGCCTAGTTTTCAGATAGTGTTTCTATTTGTTTGAAGGGTTGTTTCTTCGTGTACTTACTTGCTATGATTTGTGGAGAGTCATCCAAGGATTTCGACCATCAACTCCCACCAACAAGTTAGGGGTGAAATCTGTGTTCGTGACTCTGTTTTTGGTGTTGCATTTGTTAAACTGAAAAGGACGGAACCTTGGTATTAATTCCTTCGATTGTTGATTGAAATAGGTTCCTGACATCCTTTGGGAGGTGCACACCAATTTTCACTATTTTCGGATCAGCCGATCAAAAGCTACATCGATTTCTATTTTTGAGATCGTGCCGATTTTTTACTGTTCACCCGAACACTATTCACCCGAGTACTGTTCATCCGACCTCCACAGGTCGGGCGTACTGTTCATCTGGTCGGGGGTGTACTGTTCATCCGACCACTTGGTCGAGTCTTGCTCATCCAACACTTCGGTCGGAATCTTGTTCATCCGACCGATCTTTGGTCGAAGTACTGTTCACCCAAGCACTATTCATTCTGATTCTTGTTCATCCGACCTCAGAGGTCGAGTACTATTCATCCGACTGCAGATACCCGACCGGTGCGGTTTCTTTCTGGTCTTTTGGTGGTTTGAATTCTAGGGGGAGAGTTTATTCGAAAATTTTATTTGGCTCCTATTCACCCCCCTCTAGTCGCCTTTTTCGATCTTTCAGCTTCTAAATAGCATCTCATCCTAATTTTCCAATAAGCATAGTTTGTGCCATATAAAACAGGTACTCTACCAATACTAACAGTTGCAGAACCATTTCCCTCAGCCATTTACCAAAGCTAGTTAAGCTAAACAAGGTAAACCTATGCTCTGATACCACTTGAAGGATCGATATGGCCTAGAGGGGGGGTGAATAGGCAATTTTACAGATTCTAGCAATTTTAATCAACTAACTATTTTATCGAGAGTAACTTATAGCAAGAATAAAGCAGAATTCAAGCAACTAATAATAACAGCGAAAGCAATAAAAGAAATGATACAGGAGAGACAAAGATTTATCCCGTGGTTCAGAGCCGCACTCCTAATCCACGTTGAAGCACTTCTTCCGAAGTTCAGCTTCTCCAAAGCTAGTCGCAGTAGCTCTGGTGTTCACTCAGGTAACTCTTTTACTTTTCCAGTGAGGTGAGTTCCAAACCTCTCACAAACACAGTTGCCTTCCATAATGAAGGACCATCTGGAGGTCCATCCATGTTTGTGATGAGTATTTGACTTTATTTGAGCAAGGTGTGCTCAAGTTTGAGTTTGATTTGGATTGATTTTCAAAATGAAGCAATTTGAGTTGCCTCTGCCGGAGGCGGCGATGCGGTCGTATGGGCGCGGTAGTGATGAGTTGGATGGTTTATTGCACATCTTTGTGGGCATTGCTATGTGAGGAGTTTCCTTGTCTTTGATGGTTGCGAGGCGACGGTGCTAGGTCATGGTGAGGCGAAGGATGGCCGGGACTAGGCGAGGCGTTGGAGGTCCAGACGGTTGGGAGATCGCGGAAGATGATCGGAGATGGAGTTCGGGCAAGTCAAGAAGACAAGGAAAGGAGTTGATGCTAGCTAGATGCCGCGTGGATCAATGAGGGCCGTCGGATTGAGGTCTAGTTGATAGGTTAGCGGGTCTAGGTAGTATGCTTTGAAAACCGTGCAAGAAAACCTGGTATGTGTGTGGGTTTTGGGTTAGCCCTTGCATGGCTGTGTGTGGGTTAATCCTAGCCCTTAGATGAGTGCTCTAGGGTTGAGGGACTCATCCAAGGGTGGTAGGAAGCCCAAGAGTAGTAAAAAATAGGGGTGGAGGGGTGGCCTCCTTCCCTTGAAGGTGTTGAGGTTTTTGATGATCATTTGAGCTTTGCCCACATGAATGTGAGGCTTTGTAACCTCCCCTTCCAGAAATGAAAGTTTTATCCATCCACCTCTGAATTTATTTTGCGCATTTACATTATGTCTTTACTTTACGCAATTTAAATTCAGCATTTACTTTCCATAATTACATTCCCGCAATTTACTTTCAAGTAATTTGGATTTGCCTCCCCTCCTTCTAAATGCTGCTGATCTTGGATGTTTTGAGTGTGTTCATATGGTTTTACATCTCTTTTGCACTCTTGGATTGAGTAGAGAACATCTTTTCTTTCAAGTTCCAACTTTGTTCAGAACTTGTTCTTCGCGCAGCAGTCAGTGTTCGATTTTTGTAAAAATATATAAAAATCCTTTTTGAGTGCTTCTTATTGGAGGAGGTGCGGGACTCTGATATACACCTGTAGAAAAAGTTTGGAGTTCACTTATTGCACCGTTTGGGCTCCATGAGGTGAAAACCGAGCCTCAAACTTTCTGCTCGAAGTTCTTGAGCATACTGTGTTCTTAGATTTCTACTGTTTTTTCTGTAAGGATTTTTGAGGAGAAATTTGGTCGAGTTCTTCACGACTCTGATGCTCATAGGGAGAAAAATTCTCAGAATTTTGTGAGCTGCAGAAACCCACCAACCTCCTGTGCAACAAGTTCTGGAAATTCTGGAAATTCTGCTTTTGCTTTTTTGAAAGTGACTTTTGTGATTTGAATTGATGTCCTTTCTAAAAGCAAGAGTTTGAATTGATTCCTCTTTATCTTGGACACTAGACAACCAGGATTGTGACTCAAAAATCCCCACATATTTTATGGAACTTATCCATGCAAGCTTGGGGTACACATAGTTGTCTAGTTTTTTGGGTTTTTCACAATTTCCTTTGAGCGATCTTGTCGAGGTTTTTGTTGGAGTATTTTGGGGGAAATTTTATTTGCGACCATTCACCCCCCCTTTGTTCGCCATCTCGGTCCTTCAATTGGTATCAGAGCCGGTTTTGCTCTTCCATAGATCTTGACCGGTCTCAAGAGCCATGGCGACGGACAAATATTCCACCAAGCCTCCCATCTTTAATAGAGTTGATTTTCCTTTTTGGAACTCCCGGATGGAGTCATACATCATCGCCTGGGCTACGATATGGCAGAAGGTGAAACTCCCGTATGAGGTTCCTGCTGATGAAAATGTCACGGCCATCAATATGGTTTACGTTGAGGCGAATGCTAAGGCAAGGAACATTCTCATACAGGGTCTTAGCCACGGTGAGTATGATAGGATTTCTCACCTTCGCTCCGCTCACGAGATTTGGGTAACCCTCGATGCTTACCATGAGGGCTCTACTCAAATCAAGACTGTGAGGCAGAACCAGCTCAAGCGCGAGTACAACAAGTTTGATCAACGCGCTTGTGAGAGTCTCGGCGAGTGTTTTGGTCGGTTTACAAAGATTTTGGCGACCTCGGCGATTGGATGCATATACCGACTCGGACAATGCTCGGCATTTCTTGACCGCACTCGACCTTGGGTTTGGGAGATGAAGGTGACCACCATCAAGGACACCACCAACTTATTGACTCTGACTCTTGACGGGCTTTATTCCCACCTCAAGACTCATGAGATCGATGTCGTCTGTCGGAAGACGAAATCTCGATCGATGGCTTTGGTCACCGATCCCATTGGATCTTCTTCTTGATCCTTCTATTGGTTTCTCTCTTTCCGCCCTTTGCGAGCTAGCGATGACCAACTGGAAAAATTTCGGAAAATGAGCTTGCTCTTCTCGCCGCAAGTTTTCTCATGCATAGAAGAGGGTGAGAGAGAGAAGAGAGGTGGCATGATCACCGCTTGAGTGTGGTGGCCCCAACCACATTGGCGAACTGTCCCAAGCGGAGAAGGGCAAGAACGGCGTTGGCGGTTCGTGCAAGAATGACTACACCGACAAGAACCGCAACAAGAAGTCTCGGTTCGTGAACCGCGCACGAGAAGAAGTACCGCAACTTCTCCAAGAACAAGAAGCTCTTCCACCGCGTCCTCGCCGCGCCAGCGACATCAACCTCTCCGACACGGAGACATGGAGCGACGAGGACGAGGATGAACCGCAAGAAAAGAAGGGCGACGACGACTTCTCCGGCATGTGCTTCATGGCCGACACCAACGGCATCAGCGACTCAGAATGTGCAAAGGACACACGGATGAGGTACCCACCTACGACGATTTAAATGTTGCCTTCTGTAAATTAGGCAAGTTTCATGCTAAGGCTAGGTCGAGGTGTTCTGAGTTAGAGAAGGAAGTAGGTACCTTGACTCGGGAGTTAGCTTCACTTAGATCTTCTCCCTCCCGAGTCACTGATGACTGTGTTCTTTGTGATGCTGTTCTTGTGGAGTTGGAGAACCTAAGGACCATACATGATAGTGTGCTTGCTGAACTTGATAGTCTTAGGTTGAAGAATGCTAGCACTAGTTCTATTGATGCTATTCCTGTTGAGGATAGTTTTCTTCATGCTCACTCCACTCTATCATGTGCAAATTGCCCTAAATTGCTTGCCGAAATTGATGCCATGAGCGAACACCTTAGAAAGCTTTCTGCTAGAAATGATGAACTTGAATTGCATGCTTCTAAGGACCCAGTTAGCTCATGTGAGGGCTGTAAGCAACTAAAACTTGACAATGATGCTTTGAATGTCAAGTGTGATCAACTTGCTAAGGATTTACTAGTTAAGTCACAAACTGGATGCTTGCTGTGTGTTGGGGTTAAGGATGATGTGGATCAAATCCATGTCGAGCTTATTCTAGACCAATCCAAGATTAGTAGATTCAATCAAGGTCTAGGATTTGATCCCTTGGAGCACGCTCGGGCGCATCCTCCCACCATTGTGGGCGGCTCCAAGAGTGGTGAGATTGTGGTAGCTCCCAGAGTGAGCACCACCATGTTTAGGTCTGCTTGGGTTGTCCATAGGACTTCTGATCAGAAGGGTGTTACTCCTATTGCTTCTGTCTCTAGCAAGGCGAAGTACACATGCACCTTCTGTAAGAAGGATGGTCACCTAGTAGATTTCTGCTTCAGGCGCGCCAAGATCACTCGGCGTAAGCGTGTTGCTGCTCTTAGGGGTATTCAGGGTTATCCCCAGACTTTGAGTGCTCCTAAGACACACACTGCTTCTAGATAGGTTAGAGAGTCGCCTGTTTTTAGGCAGCGTCCAGGACTCGATTTTCATCCTAGTTCTTTGAGTTTTAGTCCTAGAGCTGTTCGTAGTCAGTCTTTCCGCCGTCCTCTTGATATTCCTCGTTTTTCTCATCGAGGTAGATATCAGCGGCGCGAGGCGTTTTCTGGTAGGAGTTTTAGGCAGCTTCACTGGGGTGGTTCGGCTTTTGCTCCACGGCGAGCCAACCCAGATTTGACTCCTAGATCATCTACTAGAGTTGCTACTGATCTTGTTAGGGTTAAACGTCAGAGAGACACTCGAGTCCAGTCTTCTTCAGTGGCTGGTACTCTGAGGCGTCGAGTGGTTCAGTATTGGGTCCCCAAGTCTTCACTCTATCCCAGTACTAAGTCATCTTTCCCTCTTGTGTCATGTCTATGCGATGATGCTTTTAAGTGCCTTTTGCCTTTCTCATGGCATGAGTCGCTTGAGGCTAGCTTGAAGATGTGATCACTGCCTAGTGGAGTGGTTTTGGGTCATTTTGTGGACTTGTCCTTTGTTAGTTCGATTCTTAGTCCATGAGTTGTCCTGAGGCATCATCTTCGCCGTACATAAGTAGTGGACTGTAACATCCCAAAAATTTGCTTAAATATTATTTTATTGCTTATTTATGCATTTATGATTTTTTGGAATTTATTTGGATTTTTCTGGATTTATTAGAATTAAATTCAAATCAAGTTTATTGCCTTTTATTCGAATCTATTTAAATTTATGCAAAGTCAAAATAAAGTTTTGCTAAAAATATTTTATTTGAGTCCAGAATGTCTCAAAGTATTTTTGAGAATTTTCTTGGATTTTTCCTGAATATTTATTTGCCTAAAACCAATTAAATAAATTTCTGCATTTGTTTTTAAAGAAAAATCTGGAAAAATTCGTTTAGCAGCAATGGGCCGGAGCCCATTACTTCCGCTCGGCCCAGTTCGGCGCGGCCCGTGGATTTCTTTTGGAAGATCTCGGCCGTTGCGATCCGTTGGTGTCCCGGATGAAGCCGCGTCGCGAGGAAATCTGCGCCGTTCATCCTGCCACGTGTCGGTGCCTGGTGCATCGTCTCGGATGAGGACTCGAGTCGGCTCGTGTCGACCATGGACACCGCGGTGGAAGCCGGCGGGGCATGGACTCCTAGGGCTATAAAAGGGGTGCGCCGTGTTCGTCAGGAGGCCGTGAGCAAAAGCCCTAAGCGCATAGCCCGAGAACCGCAGCCGTTCGTCGAGATTTTGGGTTGAACACCGAGCGCCGCCGCCGTCGTTTTCTTCGTTTTCGTGGCCGACCGGTGATCATTCGCCGCCGTTGAGGGCAGATCTGGAATCGCCGCTGTGAGACGCTTCGGTTCCGGGTGTTTTCGTCGTAGTTTGGTCGCCAAAGTGCCGTTGGGCTCGCCTTCGTCTCGGTCTCCGGTGAACGCGCCGCCAAGCTCGTCGTCGGACCTCGCGATCGTTTGCAACCGTTGGATCTTGGATCGAGCACGTCAGATCTCGCCGCGTGGAGTACGTGTCAGTAAGCCACGTCATCGCTAGCGTGAGCCGTCGGATCAGTGATGGAAGGCCCAGATTGCGCCGTTGGTTGAGCCAACCAGATCGTGCCGCGTGTCAGGCGAAGAACCCGAAGCGCTGTGAGCCGAGTCCACCGTGGGCTGGCGCGGGCCGTGGACCCAGTCCATGCGTCGAAGACACGTGTCGCCATCTGATTGGCTGGCACCAGGGCTGACGCCAGCGTGACGTCATGCTTACGTCATAAGTCGGTTTTTGAATTAAAAATAAATCTGTTAATTCGTAATTTCCAATTTCTGTATTTTCAGTATTTATTTCGAACTTCAAAAGGCTATATCTTTTGCATCGTAACTCGGATTTGAGTGATTTTAGTTTCTAAAAATTTGTAAAATTGAGATATATTTAATGGTGAATTTTATTTGATTTTTGGAGTTCAATTGCTCTCTCTTTTGGTATTTATTTGCTTTTCTCTTTCGGTACGCGTAGACGTTGAATTGTGCGACGCTTCGGAGGAAGATCCAGCAACTCAAGAGCAAGTTCCAGAACCAGATCAGGACCTATTCCAAGGCAAGTTGTGCTTTGATCATGTTGAACCCATGTTTATAAAATTGCTATGTTTGTTTTACCCTATTGCATATATTTCAAATATACAATTGTTTCAATTTAAATTGGGCTTAGCTAATATACCAGATTGATCTATACCCTACCTTGTCAATGTATGCCATGATCCATTGTCACCCTAGATTGGTTTAATATAGTTGGTTAATAATTATAATCAACATTGGAGCTTTAGACCGTATTAGTTGCTTAGCCATGCCACGTCATCACATGTGTCGAAATCATTGATAATTAATTTTGATTAATGGAATATGGAACAATGTTATGAACTTGTGTGTCATGTGGGATCACACGATGAGATTGAGTTGTTGTGGCGAGTCATGTCACGCAACGATGTTGAATTGTTGATGGCACGTGGTGCTTGGTAATCAAGCGGGTGATAATCACTTAGATCGGGGCAAGTGACAAGGCGAGTATGCCAAGGTGGGCCTGATGGGCGAGAGGTATGTGGATGTCTTGCCTTGATCACACTAAGGACTTAACCTTGCAAGCCTTTGACTGAGTCAATCATGCAACCACATGTCCGTATGGGCCACCTAGCCGAGTAATTTGCAATGTCTTAATTTTGGTACTATCGTGGTCGGTGTGAGTTCCCGAGTTATGGTGTAATTCACATGGCGCAAGAGGGGGCCCGGATGTGGTAACCAGTCCCACCGTGTTGAAACCTTAGCGGGTAGTATCGGGTTAAGCGAGCATTGTAAAGGCTTTGTTATAATCACTCGCCTTGGTGGTGTTTGGTTGTATCACGTGGGTAAAGTGCATAACCTCTGCAGTGTGAAACTATTCGGATAGCCGTGCTCGCGGTATTGAGCAATGCTCGGGAATTACTGATTAAGGGTTAGTTTAATTAATTGGACAACTTGGTTGGGATGGCGGAAGGCCATATGGAAGATGG
The DNA here is from genome assembly GCA_036346275.1 of Otatea glauca. Taxonomy (NCBI): domain Eukaryota; kingdom Viridiplantae; phylum Streptophyta; class Magnoliopsida; order Poales; family Poaceae; genus Otatea; species Otatea glauca. Next base: position 26,912,646 of record CM070726.1, on the reverse strand, counting down.
AATTTGACTTAGGATTGGAAACTTGGTTCACTTGAGAAATACGAATTTATTTACTATTGATATTTGTTTCTGACGCTTTACAATCTATTTATTGTATTTGTTCATAAATGCTCGCTTATTGCAAAATAGCCATGATAGCCTATCCATTGGAATAAGCCTTACATATAGATACATAGAATTGCATTCATGCACAACTTGTTGAGTGCTTTAAGTACTCACCCTTGCCAAACAACAATAATCAACAGTTGAAGAATCTACACTGTGTTGGAAGATGAAGTCCGTGAAGACACGAGTCATTAGGGTCCGAGCCTTGTCGGTTGCTCGTGGTGAACCGATGAGCTATCTACGTTTTACTTTCCGCCGCTTAATTATTAGTTTATATTCTCGTCTTGCCTGCGTGGCTTAATAATGTAAGTTGGTCGTAAGATCATACATTTAGCTATATCGATAAAGGAACTATTATTCTATTATCGTTGTTTATGATGTGATATGTACCAATGTTAAGTCGTGTGCACTAGCGTTGATCCCAGGACTAGTGCGGTAAACACGGTGGGTTCGAATCGATGGATTCGGGTCCTTCAGAGGTGGTATCGAGCATCTTGATGTATGTCTTGGCCCTAGATAGTATGGAGGTGTCTTGTGTGTGTCCAAACTATTTTCTAAAAGAAAATCTAAACTTGACTAATAAAACACTCTCGACTCATCTCATTCTCTACTTCTCGCCTTTGCTGAATTTACCCGTTTCACTTGCCGTTTCGGGTGGAGAACTTATTCAAAGTTCTTGTGGAGCAGATGCCGATCATTCTGACCTTCGAGGAGTCAGCTGGCGGCTACGCCATGGAGCTGTGGAGAGTACTTCAGACGCTTGGAGGCTTCTACCGTCCGCTTTACCGAGGAGGCAGCTGGTCAATTAATGGTGTACACCGAGGATTTATTTGCAAGCTGATTATCTACGCTCGAGAGAACGAGGGAGCTAGCAGGCCAATCAACATCTCTGCCAGAAGATTCTCGTACGAGGATGCAATTCAGGAGATTGCCCGACTTGCTCTTCGCCGTGTCTGCCGCGACTACACCGACGAGCTTCACGACTCAGTGTTCCGCCTTCACCCAGACGTTCAAGCATGCCGACGCCGACGGATCGTGTAGGACGAGTGTGCCACAGCCACACACCTCGCAGAGTTCGCCCTTGCCCAGGAGGATCATATGAGAGATACTACTCAGGAGCTGGAGACTGTGTACGAGGCACTCAGAGTGGCAGAGCAGGAGCTTGAGGTGACCCGTGCTTCAGCTATCGGGATGATCACCGAGCCGGGAGAGGCCACGGAGGCGCTTGAGGACGAGTTGGAGCGCGTGACTCGAGGAGTTCAGAGCCGCTTGGAGAGTCCGAGGAGGATCCCGAGGAGCGAGAGTGGGAGCCAGAGGAGTCACGGACCCGTTGTTGCAGAGGACCCAGTAGTAGGTCATCAGGATAGGTTCGCTCCTATGCCAGCTCACCCGCCGGTGTATGCGCCGGATCAGCCTCAGCCAGGGTGGCTGGATGAGTGAGTGTCAGCCTTGGAGCTGTGTTGAGACTCGGTTGTGAGTCGCGTCTTTAAGTTAGTTTTTACCTCTTTAGTTGACGTTAAGGTTTCGTGTTTAGTTTGCTTCTTTGTATTGCTGAGTGTGCAGTATGTGTTGCAAAGCTTGTAGGCTTAAATAAGCAGCCATACCAAGAATAAATAAAGAATTATTTCAGTTGGGTATAACCTATCTCCCCGCTTTAGAAAGTCTTACTTCTTATCTATGCTACATCTACCTTTCCTAACCCAAGAGGCAATCATCAGATGGTGAATACTCGAGGAAACAACGGTGCTTGAAAGTGGATCGCGCTGAATGACAACCCCAATGACGGAAGCGACCCTCAACCACCGCCATTGACATGCGAGAACTGGGAGCATTTCTTGCGGCAGACTAAGCGATGCAGACTATGATGCAGCAGATGCAGCAGATGACCAACGCAGCAGCCAACAACAACAACCCTGTAGCTCAGAACAACCATGGTGGACCCCGACCTCACTCGAAGCTATCAGATTTTATGAGGACTAGGCCACCAACTTTTTCAGGGAATGTGAACCCTTTGGAAGCCGATGACTGGCTTAGGACAATTGAGAAGAAGCTGCACATCACTCAGTGTGAGGGCAATGAGAAGGTGCTCTACGCCTCTCATCAACTTGAAGGAACCGCCGCAGAATGGTGGGAGAATTACTGTGCCGCTCATGGAGCCCCACAAGAGATCACCTGGGAGGAGTTTACTAATGCTTTCCGTCAGTATCATGTCCCGGAGGGAATGATGGACCTTAAGAAGGAAGAGTTCAGGGCTTTGAAACAAGGAGGCCAACCAGTGGCCGAGTACCTGAACAAGTTTACTCAGTTAGCTCGCTATGCCCCTGAAGACGTAGCGACGGACAAAGCTAGGCAGTCTCGTTTCATGAAGGGACTGAATTCAGGACTACAGGTGGGACTGATCACCCACAATTTTCCAGACTTTCAGGAGCTAGTAAATAAGGCTTTGACCCTAGAGGACAAGCGCAAAGAGCTGGGTGAAAACCGTAAGCGCTTAATGACTAATCAGGGTGGACATCCAAACCATCTACGTTTGAGGATGTCACCACAACAATTTGCTAGGTTCCAACCGCCAGCCGTGAACAAGACATCAACCCCTGCACCTCGCCCTGCCAATCAAAACTTTCAGACACCAGCACAGGGCAACAATGCACCAGGAGGGAATCAACAGTCTGCAATGAAAAGATGCTATACATGCAACGAGCCAGGGCACTTTTCTAATAGGTGTCCACAGAAGGGAGGCATCACGCCAGTTCGTTTCAACTTGGGAACAACACCTGCCAAGGCACCAACCTCAGGAGGAAATCGTGCGCCAGGTCAATCTGGAGCAACCCCGCAATCAACAGTGCGCGGAAGGATCAACCACATCACCGCAGATGGAGCTCAGGAAGTTACAGACGTCGTACTAGGTAAGTTCCTGGTCAACTCGATACTGCTTTCTGCTTTGTTTGATTCGGAGCTTCGCATTCGTTTGTTTCTCAAAGTTTTGCAACCAAGAATGGATTTAAGGTGGTGAATCTTAAGTGTGTGCTCTTAGTCCAAGCCCCAGGATCCGAGCTTAGATCTAGCCTTGGGTGTTTGGGAGCTAAGTTGCTTATGGATGGGATAGAATCCCTAGCGAATCTTATCTTGATAGATGCGCAATCCCTAGACGTCATCCTTGGAATGGATTGGCTGTCTAAGCATAAGGCTGTTTTGGATTATGGCCGAAGGATCGTGACTTTGGAAGGCCCTAGTGGCAAGAAAGTGGAGATTCAAGCGACCGCAGTTCGAGATGGGCAATTAGTGGTCAACAGCGTGAAAGCCATCAGCATGGAAGATGTGCCAGTTGTCAGAGAATATCCAGATGTGTTTCCAGAAAATTTGCCAGGACTGCCGCCAGATCGCGATATCGAGTTTGTTATTGAATTAGCACCAGGGATAGCACCGATATCAAAGAGACCATATCGGATGCCTACCGACGAGTTAGTGGAAATGAAGAAGCAGATTGAGGAACTGCAAGAGAAAGGCTTCATTAGACCTAGTTCATCACCATGGGGAGCCCCGGTTTTGTTTGATCGTAACAAGGACGGAAGTCTTAGAATGTGCATCGATTATCGTGCACTGAATGAAGTAACGATCAAGAAAAAGTATCCGTTGCCCAGGATCGACGACTTATTTGATCAGTTAAGAGGAGCTGGAGTTTTCTCCAAGATAGATCTTCATTCGGGATACCACCAGTTGAAGATCCGAGCGGAGGATGTGCCTAAGACTGCGTTTTCTACGCGATATGGACATTATGAGTTCACAGTCATGTCATTTGGATTGACTAATGCCCCTGCATACTTCATGAACATGATGAATAAGGTTTTTATGGAATATTTGGATAAGTTTGTGGTAGTCTTCATAGACGATATCTTGGTTTACTCGAAGACAGAGGAAGAGCACGCAGAACATCTCAGAATGGTTTTAGAGAGGCTGCGAGAGCATCAGCTATATGCTAAGTTTAGCAAGTGTGAATTCTGGAAGGAGAAAGTTGAATTTCTTGGTCATGTGATGACTACTAAAGGAGTGGCAGTCGACCCAAGCAAAGTGAACACAGTGTTGCATTGGGAGCCACCGAAGTCTGTTACTCAGATCCGTAGTTTTCTGGGAATGGCGGGATATTACCGTCGGTTCATAGAAGGATTCTCAACAATTGCTAAACCCCTTACGCAGTTGTTAAAGAAAGAAAAGAAATTTGCATGGACGCCAGAGTGCGAGACAAGTTTCATGGAACTAAAGAAGCATTTAACAACAGCCCCCGTATCAGTGTTGCCAGATGTACAGAAGGGATTTGACATTTACTGCGATGCTTCGAAGCAAGGCTTGGGATGCGTGTTAATGCAAGAAGGCAAAGTCATTGCTTATGCGTCAAGACAATTAAGACCGTATGAAGGGAATTACCCAACGCATGATTTGGAGTTAGCTGCCATAGTGCATGCTTTAAAGATATGGCGTCATTATCTCATAGGAAATAGATGTGAGATATATACAGACCATAAGAGCCTGAAATACATATTCACTCAAGCAGATCTGAATATGAGACAGCGAAGATGGCTTGAGCTAATTAAGGATTATAATGTGGGAATCCATTATCATCCCGGAAAAGCCAATGTGGTAGCAGATGCTCTAAGTCGGAAGAGCCATAGCGCTAATATGTTAACAATGGAGGATCAACCAGAATTATGCAAGGAATTTCAGAAGCTAAGGTTGGAGGTCGTTCCACAAGGAATGGTAGCTACGCTAGAAGTTAAGCCAACGCTGGAGGATCAGATTAGAGAAGGTCAACAAGATGACGATAAGATTTCTAAGATCAAGGCTAAAAAGGAAGAAGGCCTAGCCTTAGATTTCACTCTGGATGAGCAGGGAACCATGTTTTTCAAAGGCCGAATTTGTGTGCCGGATAAAAAGGAGCTAAAGCAATTGATTCTTGAGGAAGCTCACGATTCGAAATACTCAATTCATCCAGGAAGTGCCAAGATGTATCAGGATTTAAAACAGAGATTTTGGTGGCCTAATATGAAGCGTGAAGTAGCTGAGCATGTTGCTCTATGTGACGTATGTCAAAGAGTAAAAGCCATGCACCAAAGACCAGCTGGTTTGTTGCAGCCGTTGAAAATTCCGGAATGGAAGTGGGAGGAAATCGGAATGGACTTTATCACCGGTTTACCTAAGACTCAGAGAGGTTACGATTCCATTTGGGTTATCGTGGATCGTCTAACCAAGGTCGCCCGTTTTATCCCAGTAAAGACCACTTACTCCGGAGATCGTTTAGAAGAGCTGTACATGTCGAGGATTGTATGTTTGCATGGAGTGCCCAAGAAGATTGTGTCGGACAGAGGTACCCAATTTACCTCAAGATTTTGGAACAAGTTGCATGAAGCAATGGGGACTCGTCTGAATTTTAGTACAGCATATCACCCGCAGACAGATGGTCAGACTGAAAGAGTAAATCAGATTTTAGAGGATATGTTGAGAGCTTGTGCTTTAGCTTATGCTACATCTTGGGATAAAAGTTTGCCATATCACGATCTCCATTAATAATAGTTATCAAGCTAGCCTGCAGATGTCACCATTTGAGGCGTTGTATGGACGTGCTTGTCGTACTCCGTTAAATTGGAATGAAACAGGAGAGCGTTTGGTTTTCGGGCCAGATATTCTCGAGGAAGCCGAAAGTCAAGTTGCAATGATCAGAGAGAGGTTGAAGATAGCACAGTCAAGACAGAAAAGCTATGCGGATAACCGTCGTCGAGATTTAAGTCTTGAACCAGAAGATCATGTGTATCTCAGAGTTACCCCTCTTAAGGGCTTTAAAAGATTTCACGTTAAAGGGAAGCTCGCGCCAAGATATGTCGGTCTGTTCAAGATTCTGAACCGTCGAGGAGAGGTAGCTTATCAGTTAGAGTTGCCTCAGTCATTGGCAGGAGTGCATGATGTATTCCATGTGTCGCAGCTTAAGAAGTGTCTCAGAGTGCCAACAGAGCAAACCCCGTTGGATGCAATAGAGCTGCAAGAAGATTTGACTTACAAAGAGCAACCAGTCAGAATTTTGGATGTTATGGAGCGCAAGACCAGAAACAAGTCTATTCGCTTTTGCAGAGTTCAGTGGAGCAATCATTCTGAAAGTGAAGCCACTTGGGAGCGATTTGAAGTCAGAATTTCCGAACCTATTCTCTAGTTAGCCCTGAATCTCGGGGTCGAGATTCTGTTAAGGGGGGAAGGTTTGTAACACCCCAAAAATTTGCTTAAATATTATTTTATTGCTTATTTATGCATTTATGATTTTCTGGAATTTATTTGGATTTTTCTGGATTTATTAGAATTAAATTCAAATCAAGTTTATTGCCTTTTATTCGAATCTATTTAAATTTATGCAAAGTCAAAATAAAGTTTTGCCAAAAATATTTTATTTGAGTCCAGAATGTCTCAAAGTATTTTTGAGAATTTTCTTAGATTTTTCCTGAATATTTATTTGCCTAAAACCAATTAAATAAATTTCTGCATTTGTTTTTAAAGAAAAATCTGGAAAAATTCGTTTAGCAGTAATGGGCCGGAGCCCATTACTTCCGCTCGGCCCAGTTCGGCGCGGCCCGTGGATTTCTTCTGGAAGATCTCGGCCGTTGCGATCCGTTGGCGTCCCGGATGAAGCCGCGTCGCGAGGAAATCTGCGCCGTTCATCCTGCCACGTGTCGGTGCCTGGTGCATCGTCTCGGATGAGGACTCCGAGTCCAGCTCCGTGTCGGCCATGGACACCGCGGTGGAAGCCGGCGGGGCATGGACTCCTAGGGCTATAAAAGGGGTGCGCCGTGTTCGTCAGGAGGCCGTGAGCAAAAGCCCTAAGCGCATAGCCCGAGAACCGCAGCCGTTCGTCGAGATTTTGGGTTGAACACCGAGCGCCGCCGCCGTCGTTTTCTTCGTTTTCGTGGCCGACCGGTGATCATTCGCCGCCGTTGAGGGCAGATCTGGAATCGCCGCTGTGAGACGCTTCGGTTCCGGGTGTTTTCGTCGCAGTTTGGTCGCCAAAGTGCCGTTAGACTCGCCTTCGTCTCGGTCTCCGGTGAACGCGCCGCCAAGCTCGTCGTCGGACCTCGCGATCGTTTGCAACCGTTGGATCTTGGATCGAGCACGTCAGATCTCGCCGCGTGGAGTACGTGTCGGTAAGCCACGTCATCGCTAGCGTGAGCCGTCGGATCAGTGATGGAAGGCCCAGATTGCGCCGTTGGTTGAGCCAATCAGATCGTGCCGCGTGTCAGGCGCAGAACCCGAAGCGCTGTGAGCCGAGTCCACCGTGGGCTGGCGCGGGCCGTGGACCCAGTCCATGCGCCGAAGACACGTGTCGCCATCTGATTGGCTGGCGCCAGGGCTGACGCCAGCGTGACGTCATGCTTACATCATAAGTCGGTTTTCGAATTAAAAATAAATCTGTTAATTCGTAATTTCCAATTTCTGTAATTTCAGTATTTATTTCAAACTTCAAAAGGCTATATCTTTTGCATCGTAACTCGGATTTGAGTGATTTTAGTTTCTAAAAATTTGTAAAATTGAGATATATTTAATGGTGAATTTTATTTGATTTTTGGAGTTCAATTGCTCTCTCTTTTGGTATTTATTTGCTTTTCTCTTTGATGCAGCGCTGAGACGTTGAATTGTGCGACGCTTGGAGGAAGATCCAAAGAACTCAAGAGCAAGTTCCAGAACCAGATCAGGACCTATTCCAAGGCAAGTTGTGCTTTGATCATGTTGAACCCATGTTTATAAAATTGCTATGTTTGTTTTACCCTATTGCATATATTTCAAATATACAATTGTTTCAATTTAAATTGGGCTTAGCTAATATACCAGATTGATCTATACCCTACCTTGTCAATGTATGCCATGATCCATTGTCACCCTAGATTGGTTTAATATAGTTGGTTAATAATTATAATCAACATTGGAGCTTTAGACCGTATTAGTTGCTTAGCCATGCCACGTCATCACATGTGTCAGAATCATTGATAATTAATTTTGATTAATGGAATATGGAACAATGTTATGAACTTGTGTGTCATGTGGGATCACACGATGAGATTGAGTTGTTGTGGCGAGTCATGTCACGCAACGATGTTGAATTGTTGATGGCACGTGGTGCTTGGTAATCAACTGGGTGATAATCACTTAGATCAGGGCAAGTGACAAGGGGCGAGTATGCCAAGGTGGGCCTGATGGGCAGAGGGTATGTGGATGTCTTGCCTTGATCACACTAAGGACTTAACCTTGCAAGCCTTTGACCTGAGTCAATCATGCAACCACATGTCTGGTATGGGCCAGCCTAGCTGAGTAATTTGCAATGTCTTAATTTTGGTACTATCGTGGTCGGTGTGAGTTCCCGAGTTATGGTGTAATTCACATGGCGCAAGAGGGGGGCCCTGGATGTGGTAACCAGTCCCACCAGTGTTGAAACCTTAGCGGGTAGTATCGGGTTAAGCCAGAGCATTGTAAAGGCTTTGTTATAATCACTCGCCTTGGTGGTGTTTGGTTGTATCACGTGGGTAAAGTGCATAACCTCTGCAGAGTGTGAAACTATTCGGATAGCCGTGCTCGCGGTATTGAGCAATGCTCGGGAATTACAGTTAAGGGTTAGTTTAATTAATTGGACAACTTGGTTGGGATGGCGGAAGGCCATATGGAAGATGGAATTTGACTTAGGATTGGAAACTTGGTTCACTTGAGAAATACAGAATTTATTTACTATTGATATTTGTTTTACAGTCTTTACAATCTATTTACTGTATTTGTTCATAAATGCTGCTTATTGCAAAATAGCCATGATAGCCTATCCATTGGAATAAGCCTTACATATAGATACATAGAATTGCATTCTGTGCACAACTTGTTGAGTGCTTTAAGTACTCACCCTTGCCAAACAACAATAATCAACAGTTGAAGAATCTACACCTGTGTTGGAAGATGAAGTCCAGGAAGACACGAGTCATTAGGGTCCGAGCCTTGTCGGTTGCCTGTGGTGAACTGATGAGCTATCTACGTTTTTACTTTCCGCTGCTTAATTATTAGTTTATATTCTCAGTCTTGCCCTGCGTGGCTTAATAATGTAAGTTGGTCGTAAGATCATACATTTAGCTATATCAATAAAGGAACTATTATTCTATTATCGTTGTGTATGATGTGATATGTACCAATGTTAAGCTGTGTGCACTAGCGTTGATCCTGGGACTAGTGCGGTAAACACAGTGGGTTCGAATCAGTGGATTCGGGTCCTTACATGACCTCGTTTTTCCTCGAGGTACCCACTCACGGCAAGAGTTGAAGGTAAGTATGTTGGTCATGTTGATCTTTACTAATCTCATCTAGGATCGGTCTATCGCTTTTCAATGTTGGCACTCGATGTGAATTCCGAGTTGGCCTTTGCGGCTTGTCTCTAGAGGATTGGATCTTCCTGCATGACCATCATGAGTATCATGCTAACCTGCATGTTCTTTCAATTTTGTTTGCCTCGTGTTTCGCTCCACAAGTGTTGAGCTTCATGATAACAGCATTGGGGACTTCCACTTCTATGGTGAGCTATCTCATATCCTCGTGTCGGTTATACTTGTGATCATCATTTCCATGACATGTTGTGATTGCTCTTGCTCCCATGTGTATTATATGTACTTTGCTAGGTCTTGTTAGTTTTTGTCTGTCTTGTTTTGTGCCATAGCATGTTTTCCCCAACCATCTTTGTGCTTCACGTATTATATCCTAAATTCATGAGCTTTTTCCCAGCATGTGATTTTCTTGTTTTTATCCTGTCCATGATATTGTTCATTTGGTATGAGCATTTGTATTAACTATGGGCACGTGCCATATATCATTTACTTTATTTTGTCATGACTAGTATCTAGGTTATATGACCCTGATTTTCTATTACATCCATGATTAGCCTTGTTTAGACTTTGTTTGTTAGACTTTGTGCTACATGTGAGTGCCTTTCATGAGATTAGGGTTATATGATCTAGCTGCCGCTGTATGACTTATATTGTTCATGATCACCTTTTATTGTCCTTCATGCTTATATGCTTCATACCTATTTTGCATGAGCTTGTGTTCTTCATTCATGGCATGTATTCATCATCATGCATAGAGTGTTGCCATAAGTAGCTTCTCATCTTTGTGTCCATGGTCACCATTCACTTTCATGCTGCCTGTGTCCTCATGACCTTTTGTTTGGTCTTCTTTTGACGGGCCTTTTCGCAGCAAGTAAATATTGTTATTGAGACTGGATAAATGGATCTTGATGTTGCTAACTGGTTTGTTTTATGCATGATCCTCTTTGGTCATCTTCATTCATCTTGCTCATGTTATATCTAGTAGCATGTTGTTGTGCTTCATTGTGGTATTTCTTCATTTACATGCTCATTGCCATGTTTAGGTAGTATCTTAATCCATGTATTTCTAGGCTTTCACATGATCCTGCTAGCATTTTGTTGCTTTGTGATACACCTTACTTAGCTTCTTATGCCAAAGATGATGCTATGATGCACCTTGTTCTTGCTTTTATCATGTGGATATGTTTTCACCGTTGTCTATGGATATATGGATCTTGATGCTATCTTTAGCTTGGTTGTGATACATGATCTTACATTACCTTCTCGCATCTTGTTCATGCTCTAGATGATCGTTTGCCACATTTTTCCTGATCTTGTCCATTCGTGCCTAGGAACCGGATCCGCTAACCCCGCCAAAGCATAGATTTGTTGGATGCATGTGTGTAGGCTTTCTGGTGAGGAGACCATCATCCTAGGAATATCTCTAAGTCTTCTTCCTCTGCTTTTTGGATCCACTTCAGTTCATTTGCCACTACTTGCACTACACTGCAGTAGGTCAGTCACTGGGGAAGATAAGAGCGAGTCTAAGCCGTAGTGAGTCTCTTCTATCTTATCTATGCTCAATAGCCATCCAGTTTTGCAGTTTATCGGCTTCTTCTCCTCATTCTGTTTTTCTGGTTGTTATTGAGTTCATTCGGGTTTTCTTTATGCCTAATCTTGATAATAACTCAACTTTAACCAGATTTGAGCTTAAAATTGATTCATTTGTTGAGGGGGAGTTTGGTAATCTGTTCATGAATTGCATTTAGACTGCATTTTCTGTTTTATGAGCTTTGTCTATTATGCAATTGATTTCTTCTTCATGCTATACACCATGCTACATCATTTGAAGAAAATCACTAGCTTAGGTATGTCCAAGTTCATTTAACTTGCTAAGCTTAAAAATGAAATAAGCCTTAAATGAAAAACTTGATGAAACTTGTTGCTTTTACTTGCTAGGTTTCTTCTCTAGAGGTTTGTGCCATAATTTGAGAAATTTAGGAGTTCTCTAGAGTCCCTATAGCAACTTGGGTGAAACTAGTTTGATCCATGCTAGAGTCCTTCAATTGCTCATGAATCATTGTGCAAAAAAATGAAAATTAAACAAAATTAACTCTTCTTGTGCACATATGACTCAACACCTTGCATTCACAAGACCGCTTCCCATTGCACTTGGGATGAACTTGGAATACATCGTGTTTGACCTAGACCATCCTCTTAAGAGTTCATCTTGAGATGGTCGCATACGGCTTGAGTCAATTGGTTGTCAAAAGAAAATGCGAATAAATTAAAAACAAAGACATATGTGGGTAAAGAATGCAAATAATATCAAACATTTGCACCCCGCTATGTCTTGTATGATGATAAATCAAAATTTGCATTAAGTGATAAATGAGCCCGAAGGACCTTGTATGCTCTTCTAGATTCCCCAAAGTGTTGAGCAGGTTGAACTCTAGGTTTTCCTTTTGATCCTTAGAGTGGCTATTCTTCTATTTTTGAAACTAAAGCTAAGTGTTGCACTTGTCTAATCTTGCTAAAAATGAAATATTCAAAACTAAGCTCGTATTTGCACTTGGACATGTCTTAGTTTAGTCATCTTCTAAAATTGACAAGCTTGGTGTAATATCCTTCCATTTTGATCAATTGGATAATCTTCAAAGCTCTTTCGATTGCATTTAATGCATACATAAAAAAAATTGATGCCTATATTGCCAAAAGGGGGAGAAAACGTAGAAAAGGCATCACTAAAATGATAAAAATGTGAATGCTTATTTGGTTATTATGATCTTTGTAAAACTATGCTACTACTTCTGTTGGATCATAATCTCATAATCATATTTGACATGTTTAGTTGGATTTTAGAGTTTTTGTTGAAAACTTGCTCTTTCTTAAATTTAACACTAAAATCTGAATTCCTCTTCGTCAACTTGGTCATGGTTCTAATTTCTATCTTTGGACCAAGTTTGACTTTGCAACTAAAAATTGCTTTCTTCTTCATTTTCTTCAAACTCAAATTTATGCCTTTTGTGTGGTTTGTCAATATACTCATCAAGGGGGAGATTGAAGGACCATGTGGAGGTCCATCCATGTTTGTGATGAGTATTTGACTTTATTTGAGCAAGGTGTGCTCAAGTTTGAGTTTGATTTGGATTGATTTTCAAAATGAAGCAATTTGAGTTGTCTCTGCCAGGAGTGGCAGTACCGGTCGTATGGACGCGGTAGTGATGAGTTGGATGGTTTATTGCACATCTTTATGGGCATTGCTATGTGAGGAGTTTCCTTGTCTTTGATGGTTGCAATGCGACGGTGCTAGGTCATGGTGAGGCGAAGGATGACCGAGACTAGGCGAGGAGCGTCGGAGCTCCAGACGGTTGGGAGATCGCCGAAAGATGATCGGAGACGGAGTCCGAGCAAGTCAAGAAGACAAGGAAAGGAGTTGATGCTAGCTAGATGCCGCGTGTATCAATGAGGGCCATCGGATTGAGGTCTAGTTGATAGGTTAGCGGGTCTAGGTAGTATGCTTTGAAAACCGTGCAAGAAAACCCGGTATGTGTGTGGGTTTTGGGTTAGCCCTTGCATGGCTGTGTGTGTGGGTTAATCCTAGCCCTTAGATGAGTGCTCTAGGGTTGAGGGACTCATCCAAGGGTGGTAGGTGGCCCAAGAGTAGTATAAATAGGGGTGGAGGGGTAGCCTCCTTCCCTTGAAGGTGTTGAGGTTTTTGATGCTCATTTGAGCTTTGCCCACATGAATGTGAGGCTTTGTAACCTCCCCTTCCAGAAATGAAAGTTTTATCCATCCACCACTGAATTTATTTTGCGCATTTACATTATGTCTTTACTTTACGCAATTTAAGTTCAGCATTTACTTTCCCGCAATTACATTCCCGCAATTTACTTTCAAGTAATTTGGATTTGCCTCCCCTCCTTCTAAATGCTGCTGATCTTGGATGTTTTGAGTGTGTTCATATGGTTTTACATCTCTTTTGCACTCTTGGATTGAGTAGAGAACATCTTTTCTTTCAAGTTCCAACTTTGTTCAGAACTTGTTTTTCGCGCAGCAGTCAGTGTTCGATTTTTGTAAAAATATAGAAAAATCTTTTTTGAGTGATTCTTGTTGGAAGAGGTGCGGGACTCTGATATACACCTGCAGAAAAATTTTGGAGTTCACTTGTTGCACCGTTTGTGCGCCATGAGGTGAAAACCGAGCCCCAAACTTTCTGCTCGAAGTTCTTGTGCATACTGTGTTCTTAGAATTTTCCTGTTTTTTATGTAAGGCTTTTAGAGGATAAATTTGGTGGAGTTCTTCACGACTCTGATGCTCATAGGGAGAACAATTCTCAGAATTTTGTGAGCTGCAGAAACCCACCAACCTCCTGTGCAAATTGAGGACAAGTTCTGGAAATTCTGCTTTTGCTTTTTTGAAAGTGACTTTTGTGATTTGAATTGATGTCCTTTCTAAAAGCAAGAGTTTGAATTGATTCCTCTTTATCTTGGACACTAGACAACCAGGATTGTGACTCAAAAATCCCCCACATATTTTATGGTACTTATCCATGCAAGCTTGGGGTACACATAGTTGTCTAGTTTTTCGGGTTTTTCACAATTTCCTTTGAGCGATCTTGTCGAGGTTTTTGTTGGAGTATTTTGGGGGAAATTTTATTTGCGACCATTCACCACCCCTCTGTTCGCCATCTCGGTCCTTCACATAAACACCTTTGGACAGGTCACACTGTTTTACTTCCTCCAAGCTGTCTAGGATCACCAAGATCCAAGAGTAATAAACCTTGCACAAGTTCTGTCTCTTGGTTCACTTTGCAAATCACACAACTAGACACTGACTTGGAGCTTACACACTTAGGGATGTACGAAGATTTTTGTGTGAAAATGAAGCACAGACTCCTTTTTGAGAATGAGAGCTATATGACAATGCAAAAGAGTAAGGAGTTCATCTCATCCTTGGTAGATGGCTCAGGAAATGCTTATATAGCCATTTTGGGTGAAAATAGCCGTTACACCTGCTACAGTAGCCATTGGACGTGTCAGGTGTCAGAAACAACAGAAAAACATACGTACACCGGACTATGTATCAGTGCTTAGCGATACTGGTTATGTGTATGTCGGACCAAATTTCAGAGTTCACGACGGACCAAATATTTTGGTCCATAGTACATGGGTTGATCAAGAAGATGGTCTGGCATACAACTGAGAGAGATATGAGTATCAGACTAAATTGCTTGGTCCGTTATACATGACTTTCAAAAAGATTTAGCGTAGGCATAGAGACCTATGTAAGTCGGACCAAAATTTTGGTCCGTCATACAGGACAAAGCAAGAGATTTGCCAGGAACAGAGACATATGTACTTCGGACCAAATTTTTGGTCCGTTAAGCATGGACTTCATAGAAGATTGGTTTTGGCAAGAAGACACATGTACTTCGGACCAAATTTTTTGGTCCGTTATGCATGGACATCACAGAAGATTTGTTTTGGCAAGAAGACACATGTACTTCGGACCAAATTTTTGGTCCGTGATACATGGACGTCATAGGAAATTGGTGCCAAGAACCTTTTTCAACATAGATAAATTTTATTAACGGATTTTAAAGTAATTAAACATAAATATTTTGTCTGTTTCCTGAGTAAAAACCTCTTTTGAAGATAGAGAGTACTTATTTTATGTTTCAATTAAAAGGAACATCAAAGATTTAGTCCGGCCAAAAACTTATATACTAAAAGGGATGCCGTACCAAATTTTTGGTCCGCTGAAGATGGGAAACCTAATACATCTTTGGTCCAATATTGAGGAGTGAATTTTGCATGTATGCCGGACCAAAATATTTGGTCTGTCATACATAGGCAGAATTTTGACTAAGATGATTTTCAAGGAATGTTTGACCAAGAATATGTGGATATGAAAGCGAGTATATTTTAATCTGAAAATCAGATATACTAAGGGAGTTTTGACATATAAGAGATTCAAGGTTTGCAACGGACTGAAGAATATGGATAGGTAAAGATTGGTCCGTTGTACTGAAAGGTATAGTTATAAAAGGGTAAAGACTAAGTGTCTTTTGCTCCAAGTGATCTAGTTTTGCCTTTGCCTAACAAACTATTTCCTTGTGCAAAGTCCCTCTTTTGGACAACTAAACAAAGATAAAACACTGTAACATCCCAAAATTTGGCTTAATTAAGTTTTTATTGCCTAAATGGGCATTTATGATTTTCTGGAATTTATTTGGATTTTTCGGAATTTATTTGAATTAAATTCAAATCAGGTTTATTGCCTTTTATTCAAATCTATTTAAACTTATGCAAAGTTAAAATAAAGTTTTGCCAAAAATATTTTATTTGGGTCCAGAATGTCTCAAAGTATTTTTGAGATTTTTGTTGGATTTTTCCTAATAGTTTTATTGCCTGAAACAAATAAAATGAATTCCTGGAATTGTTTTAAATCAAAAATATTTTAAAATCCAATGAACGAGAACGGCCGCCCACTCTTGTGTGGCCCAGATAGCCCGCGCGCCCGCTTCAATGAAACCCTAAACCTAAGGAAGCCGACCGTTGGATCGAGATCCAACGGCTCCTCTTCGCCGCGTTGTCAAAGCGCTGGGCCGTTGGATGGACGCCGTGGACGCTACCGGATGCGATCGCGTCATCTCTCGTGTCGTCGCCGAATCCGCCGCCACAAGGTCATCCTCGAGTCCGTCTTTGGGCACGCCTCCCGTCTTGCTATTTAAAGCGCCGACGCGGCACGGAACCCCTCACCTCGCGCCGCGCATCTTTCGTAAAGCCCGGAGCTCCGAGGCGCCGTCGTTCGCGCAAGGAAGCTCGCCGGAGTTGGTGGTTCTCGCCGTGGTGGTTTCCGCGGGTTTTCGTCGCCGTCGTTGAGTCTCCGCCGCCACCAGTGCCCTCACCGAGATCGCCAGACCGAGCCGCGTTGAACCGCAGCTTCTCGTCGTGCGAAACTCGCCGGAGCACCGCGTAGCGCACCGTCTTCTTCGTCACCGGTAAGATTCCGCCGTCGTGCCTTCATCGTCGGACCAGAAGCTCGGGGCCGTCAGATCTAGATCGGTTGGTCGATGCGCTGCCACGTCGCGCATGATCGCTGGCCATCCGATCGTGTTTCTGCGGACCAGATCGAACCGTGCGAGTAGCCAACCAGATCGTGCCGCGTGTCAGGCACAGAACCCGAAACGTGGTGCGCCGAGTCCACCGTGGGCTGGCGCGAGCCGTGGACCGAGTCTATGCACCGGAACCACGTGGCAAGCTCTGATTGGCTGGCGCCAGGGCTGACGTCAGCGTGACGTCATGATGACGCAATAATCGGTTTTTCAGAATAAAAATAAATCTGTTAATTCCGAATTTCTGATTTTCTGATTTCAGTATTTATTTCAAACTTCAAAAGGCTATATCTTTTGCATCGTAACTCAGATTTGAGTGATTCCAATTTCTAAAAATTTGTAAAATTCAGATCTATTGAATGGTGAATTTTATTTGATTTTTGGAGTTCAATTTCTCTCTGTTTTGGTATTTATTTGCTTTTCTTCTTGATGCAGCGTGTAGACGTTGAATTGTGCGACGCTTCGGAGGAAGATCCAGCAACTCAAGAGCAAGTTCCAGAACCAGATCAGGACCTATTCCAAGGCAAGTTGTGCTTTGATCATGTTGATCCCATGTTTATAAAATTGCTATGTTTGTTTTACCCTATTGCATATATTTCAAATATACAATTGTTTTAAATTAGATTGGGTTTAGCTAATATACCAGATTGATCTATACCCTACATTGTCATTGTATGCCATGATTTATTGTCACCCTAGATTGGTTCAATATAGTTGGTTAGTAACTATAATAAACATTGGAGGGTTAGTCCGTATTAGTTGCTTAGCCATGCCACGTCATCACATGTGTTGGAATCATTAATAATTAATCTTGATTAATGGAATATGGAACAATGTTATGAACTTGTGTGTCATGTGGGATCACACGATGAGATTGAGTTGTTGTGGCGAGTCATGTCACGCAACGATGTTGAATTGTTGATGGCACGTGGTGCTTGGTAATCAACTGGGTGATAATAACTTAGATTGGGGCAAGTGACAAGGGGCGAGGAGGCCAAGGTGGGCCCGAAGGGCAGAGGGTATGTGGATGTCTTGCCTTGATCACACTAAGGACTTAACCTTGCAAGCCTTTGACCTGAGTCAATCATGCAACCACATGTCTGGTATGGGCCAGCCTAGCTGAGTAATTTGCAATGTCTTAATTTTGGTACTATCGTGGTCGGTGTGAGTTCCCGAGTTATGGAGTAATTCACATGGCGCAAGAGGGGCCACGGTTATGGTTTTCGCACCCACCGTGTTGAAACCTTAGCGGGTAGTATCCGGTTAAGCCAGTGCATTGTAAAGGCTTTGTTATAATCACTCGCCTTGGTGGTGTTTGGTTGTATCACGTGGGTAAAGTGCATAACCTCTGCAGAGTGTAAAACTATTCGGATAGCCGTGATCGCGGTATTGAGCAATGCTCGGGAATTACAGTTAAGGGTTAGCTTAATTAATTGGACAACTTGGTTGGGATGGCGGAATGCCATGTGGAAGATGGAATTTGACTTAGGATTGGAAACTTGGTTTACTTGAGAAATACTGAATTTATTTATTATTGCTATTTGTTTCTGATCTTTACAATCTATTTATTATACTTGTTCATAAATGCTGCTTATTGCAAAATAGCCATGATAGCCTATCCATTGGAATGAGCCTTACATATAGATACATAGAATTGCATTCTATGCACAACTTGTTGAGTGCTTTAAGTACTCACCCTTGCCAAACAACAATAATCAACAGTTGAAGAATCTACACCTGTGTTGGAAGAGGAAGTCCAGGAAGACACGAGTCATTAGGGTCCGAGCCTTGTCGGTTGCCTGTGGTGAACTGATGAGCTATCTACGTTTTCTACTGTCCGCTGCTTAATTACTAGCTTATATTTCCAGTCTTGCCCTACGTGGCTTAATAATGTAAGTCGGTCATAAGATCATACACTTAGCTATATCAATAAATGAGCTACTATTTCTATTATCGTTGAGTATGATGTGATATGTACCGATGTTGAGCTGTGTGCACTAGCGTTGATCCTGGAACTAGTGCGGTAAACACAGTGGGTTCGAATCAGTGGATTCGGGTCCTTACAAACACCTAGGCAATTTGACTTAAAACATCTCCCAAGACATAAACTATAAACTAAAAGCCTTAATCTTGTTATCCCAGCTTATTTCATCATAGGTTCCAGCTCACTTTCTTCAAGCTTTGAATATTACTAACTTAGTCATCAATACCAAAACCATAATAATATAAAAATAAAATTGAGGGGTGCCTAGATGCTATCACAAGTGCCAGAAGTGCTCTTCCTTTCTATCCTATAGCTAGCGAAGTCTTCATCGAAAAAGGCTCTAAGGGACAGACAGGAAGAGGTACAGTAACAAATACCATAGTCAATGGTAGCTCGAGGGTACCTGAAGATGCGCTTCATGACTTGACGATGAGAGGCACGAGGAGAAGCCTAAAATCAAGTGCATAGACGTACAGCAAAATGTATGTCTGGCCTCGTGGCAGTGAGATACAAGAGGGAGCCGATCATGCTCTTGAACTCCTTATAATCAACTGGCTCGCCATTCTCGTCAGACTCAAGGACAACATTGACAGCCATAGGAGTCATCACTGATGTAACATCCCAAATTTCGCCCTAAATATTATTTTAATTCCCATTTGTGCATTTGGTGATTTTTTTGGAATTTATTGGATTTTTCTGGAATTTATTTGAATTTATTTTGAAATATGTATTTTGGCCTTTTTGAGAAAATTAAATAAATATATACAAAGTTAATATACAAGTTTTTCCAAAAATATTTTATTTGAGTTCAAAATGTCTCAAAGTATTTTTGAGATTGTTCTGGTATTTTTTTCTGATATTTTTATTGCTTAAAACCATTTAATCGAATTGCTAGAATTATTTTAATTGATAAAACCCGGGAAATTCGAAGGAATAGTAATGGGCCAGGCCCAAGTACTATGCGCATGCAGCCAAATTTTTGGCAGCCCATTTTCTAAAGGTTAGCGCTAGCCGTTGGATTCCTAATGTGCGGTCGAGACTTGATTGTGGGATTAGAAACCCTAATTAGCGTGAGTCGTTGCATCGCGATCGTGTGGCTAAGAGTTATCGTAACGCATCGGGACGTTTTGAGTTTCGGTCGTTGGATCAAGTGGACATGTCGGGACAGATTCGAGCTGCGTCACCCGCTTTGGCTGTCCGTTGGATCGCAACACGTGGATGGTCTTGATTGTGTCGTCTTCGCGAATCGGTCGCCGTATCGAAGGAGGACTCCGCCGCCGTGACGCTTCGGGTCTTCGAGCCATGCACGGTTGTCGAGGCCTTCAAAGGGCACGCCAATCCTCGCCTGAGAACCATCGTGAGACACCGCACCTCTTGGTCCAGAAGTTCGCCGTCAGGACGCAAAGGAGCGCCCGTGAGAGCTCGCTGTTGTTCATCGCCGCGCCACCGTTCGTTTTCCTCAGATTGCGCCATCGACATGCTGTTTTTTGCCGCTCCAGCACCGGATTTAGATTGGTCGTGTCTGGACGCATCAGGTCTTCTACTTTTGGTCGTCGGGGAAATGCTGCTTCGCTGTCTTCGTCGTTTTCGTCTTCAAGTCCGGCGAAGAAGCACCGCCATGCCACCACCGCCGGACTCGTAAGGTATCAACCATCGGATCATCTCTGAATCGCCAGGATCAAACCACATATGCGCATCAGCAATAAACCTTATCATCTAGTGTGGGCCGTCGATTGAATTGGACGTCTTGGATCGCGCTGCACCTCGGGCCAATATCGTTGTGACGCGTGTGAGGCACAGCAGCCGAAGCATCGTGGACCGAGTCCACCGTGGTCCAACGCCACGCTGTGGACCAAGTCCATAGACCATGACACGTGGCCCGTGATTGGTTTGAAGGATCGCTTACATCAAGATGACATCATAAATTGGATTTTTCATTGGAAAATAATTCAACCAGAAAAGTCTTCGGTGCTGACATCATCAGGATGTCATGCTGGCATCATAAATGCAGTTTTTCAGTATAAAAATAATTCGGGGAAAATCGGATTTTCTATTTTCCGTATTTCCAGAATTAATTCAATCTTTGAAAGGCTATAACTTTTGCATTTTTACTCGGATTTGGGTGATTCAAATTTCCAAAAAATTTGTAAAATTGAGTTTTACTTAATGGTGAATTTTATTTGATTTTTGGAGTTCATTTGCTCTCTTTTTTGATATTTATTTGCTTTTCTCTCCAGTTTGCGTAAACGTTGAATTGTGTAACGCTTCGGAGGAGGATTCGTTAACTCAAGATCAAATTCCAGAGCAAGACCAGAACCTATTCCAAGTCAAGTTGTGCTTTGATTATGTTGAACCCATGTTTATAAAATCGCTATATTGATTTACTTTAATGCATACTATTTCACGTATACAATTGTTTCAAATTAAATTAGGATCTAGTTAATCCACCAATTGATCTATACCGTACCTTGTCATTTGTATACCATGATCTATTGTCACCTTAGATTGGTTCACTATAGTTGGTTAATACTAAAATCAACATGGGATGGTTAGACCGTGTAGTTGCTTAGCCATGCCATGTCATCACATGTACATAAATCATCAATGATTAATCTTAACTAATGGAATATGGAACAATGATGTGAACTTGTGTGTCATGTGAGATCACACAGTGAGATTGAATTGTAGTGACGAGTCATGTCCTCGATGTCAACATTCGGACCTTCCCAAAAAAAACTATAGTTGTTATACATCCTTTCTTTTCCAACATATTCCGTACCTCTCCTTAAACTAGCTTATCCTTGCTAGCGAATGTTATCCAATAAAAAGAGATATGTAGAATGCCTTAATGTCCCTCATCTGTTTATGTGAAACCCAAATAAAAATCTTCTCCATTCTTAGGATGTCAACTAGGAATTTTTTTTAAAAAAAGAAGTCTAATGAAGTAATTGTACTAAAGAGAAAGTAACAAGAGAACAACAAGATCACCACCGAGAAAGAATTCCCTAAACCCGTCTAGTCCCTGCAAATCTCAAGGACGAGATTTTTTGTAAGGGGGGTAGATTTGTAACATCTTGAAAATTTTAAAAATGGGAAAAATGAAAATTTAAAATTTGGAAATGGAATTGAATAAAAATTTCAACTGAAACTGAGATTTTGATTTTAAATATCAACATTTTCTTCATTCTCTTGTATTTTTTAACCTAGAAAGGGAAAATAATAAGTTGCTACATTAAAATTCTTCATCTAAAATAAACAAACTTTGAAAAAAAGTTGAAAAAGTAATCTTGTTTTGAATCCCCATCTTTTCTGAATTTTTCTGGATTCATTAACTTTTCTTAGATTTTTGGCAATAAAGAAAAATAAATTAATGAAAGCGTAAAAGTAAAAAGCTAAAAATATGAAAGTAAAAATAAAAAAAAATGTTATTAAATTTTGAAAAATCTCGAAAACATGTTTTCAGCTGTCAAAAGGTTTTTAAAGCATTAGGTAAAGAAATGAAATGTGAAATGACCCAAATTGACTCCAAAATAGTGATTTTCAGAATTAAATAAAAATCTTCAAACTTTTCTCTGGCTGCCACTGCTCCCTCGGAATAGTATTAACCTCTGGTAAAAATATGAAAAATTAATAATTACATTTAATTCTTTTTAAAATTCAAAAACTGAAATCATGAAAATCTAAAATCTGCAATGTCAGAATTAATAGAAAATAAATGTTCATGATCTTGAGCTGAAATTTTTACACAAGAATTATTAGCCCATATAAAACTCTCTAAAAGAATTTCGAAATTTATTGAATTCAGTTCATCCTCAAATAAAATAAAAACATAAAATAGCAGAATACTCGATCAGCATTGTAAGAATTATTTTAATTGTTCTGTAAAATATTTTAATGTGAAAATTTTACAGTAGAGAAAAAAGTATCTCTAGATCACTAAAAAAATTATCAAAAATATCAAGTCAAAGATAAATGTTCATTCAATGCTTGGAATCTCTGTCAGCTCAAAATCAGGATTCTTGACCCTTCCCTTTGGTCTAACTGACAGTGGGTTCTGGCCCCACTCGGCGGCCTCCTTTCTCCTCCTCACTCATGAGTCCGAGCGCTGCCTCTCTCTGCTATTTGCTGCCACGGCAATGGAGTCAGCTCAGATTTGCTGCCGTGGCAGGGAGTGCACACCACGCGGCTCGTCGGCCTGGCCATTCCCATGCTGAGCATCGCCAACTCCGTTGCCATACCCTGCCCTGGTTTCTTCCACACCCTGCTCAGTCATAAAACAGCCCCACACTTCTGTCCCCGGCCACCAAAATCGGTGCCCATTCAAATCATGTGCTGCCCAACCTCATTGCATAATTAAGCCAGCCATTCTGTCCATTAGAGTCACGGAAACGATCTTCACCTCACCCCTGACACATTTCTCTGCTAACTCTTCTACCTTGCGCAAGCCTCAAGTCTCAGCCAAGCTTTGCTTCCATCACCATTATCAAAGCTTTACCGAAAAGGGGGAGAATACCATTGGAGCGAGTAGATGAACGCATGATCAATTCCTTGCGCCAGGAGCATATCCTAGGGCCACTGAAGCCGCCCCTAGCTTAGCCACAGTTACCTTCAACCAAAACCCCACCGCCACCAGTGTTCTTCTTCCCCAAGAGCAGTTACCGATGTCAGCCTTCCTCCGTCGTTTTCGCCACGGGAAAACCCGTAAAATGAGTTTCAATGTGTCCGTTAATGCTCAAATTTTACTCGCCCGAGCTTAATTCCGCTTGACTTGCTTGTTCTCCGGTCGACCAAACCCACAGCCTCAAGTCTTCGATGGAAGCCCTCGGTGGCACGAAGACCCCACGATCGAGACCTCCCCTAAGTTCCTGATAAGCCCCTCTTGCTCTCTTGACTCCGGCCGGCCGACTCCACCCTCTCCTTGCCGCAGGCGAAGCACGGCTGTTGACTCCCCTGCTTTGTCTCTCTGCACCACGGGACCCAGCTGTCAGCCATTGAGCACAAGCTCAAATAGGATGCGTTTAAGGCCGAAGGCGTATTCAGTTCTAACAAACGTATTTCACCTTTTATTTCTTTTTCCAAACCGAGGTACATGTAAACCTTTATATCTTTTGCATTTTTAATCCAATTTTAGCAAAGTAAATTTATAAACTCATGTTAAATCATTTAGTTTTAGAATATGCAAAAAAAATTAATTTTGCACTTTAGTATAAATTATTTGAATTTAACAGGAAACCCTAATATGTCTTCCATTCAAAAATGTAAAACCCTAGATTATAAATTAATGAAATTATTTTAATAAACTCCTAATACCATAATAAACCTATTTATGCAAAAATATTAAATTTTGGAGAAAAAATTGAAGTTTTTAAAAATAAAACTTGATCCTACCTTAGTCTAGTTACTATTGCATATATGAAATAATTTTTAATATGTTCCTATGATCATGAGCACCCCATTTCTACAAAAACATTTAGGTTTGAATTTAGTTTGGTTCAAAGTTGAAAATAGATTGCTTTTCATGCATGGAAAATCAAAATAGTTAAGACTTGGATCAAATAAACTCAAATTATGGTAAAAACAATTCCTAGGTCTTAGTGATACTCCAAAAAACCCTGTTTATACAAAAAAAATTCATATATATTCAAGTTTAAACCAAGTTTGTAATTAACCTTGCCTTAGATTATATAGGATTGGTATATATAGGTGAAGTCCATAAATGAGTGCAAAGGAAGAAAAAAAGCTCTTTAGCACCAGATCATCTTCTGCAATGATGATAACTATAATAAATTATAATTTGTACTTATATTCTTAATTAAGATATGCTTCTATATAACATATATCTAAAGAATAAAAAATATGAACAAACAAGTGTGAATCAAATGTCATAAGTAGATGCTAATACATGGAAAACTAGGTCCCAAATATCATGTATAATCAAACCATCTAATGCAATAGAAACCATTCTAAATATGTCATGGCTTGCACTTAATCTTTTAGTCGAAATATGCATTCATATGGTATATGTAAATATGAGGGTTTAAAATATATAAATAAAATGCATAAATTTATTACATAGATCATGTGAGGCTAGTCTCAAAACATTTCTAAAGAAAAGATCATGCTACTCGGCAAAAAGACCTAATTTAAATTAAGTTCATAAAAGACTACATTCTTCATGTGCAGATAAACTATCGTGGCTAAAAGCGAAATGATGCGAAACCAAACATTCCCTACTAATTCCAAAAAAATTATTACATAATCTTATAAGGTGCAATCATAAACTTAAAACGAAAACTAAACCCTTATCACGTAAACTTTAGAATCACTTATGCATTTTCAGCACATATAAAACATTCATCTAAATGCAATTATTAAGAAGATTAGCCTATAAATGCTCTTTAGGATATGGACTACGATATTCTAAAAAAATAATCTTATTTCATCTTGCTTTCCATCTGAATCCTGCTAAGAATATAACCCTAAGTGTTATGATCGCTAGAATTTATAATATGAATAATCGAGCTTAAGAAATCATTAGTCAAAATAATTTTATCGCCAAAATCATTTTGTAGCCATGATTGTACAGCCAGTAGCCTGAACTTGTAGACCTAACATGTATAAATCACTTTGTATGCAAAACACCTACGGCTAAGTACTATTCATACACTACACCTTAACTAATGTCTTAATTCTATTAATCTAAATAATTTTTTCCTCTTGAATTTGAA
The DNA here is from genome assembly GCA_036346275.1 of Otatea glauca. Lineage (NCBI taxonomy): Eukaryota > Viridiplantae > Streptophyta > Magnoliopsida > Poales > Poaceae > Otatea > Otatea glauca. The sequence goes on along the minus strand of CM070726.1, from coordinate 26,887,347 downwards.
GTTATAAATAAAAAGATACATAATTTTAGCCTCTTGAATTCATAAATAACCTTAAAAATTATTATAACTTTAGCTTCTTGAAATCGATGAATGAAAGCAGTATATTCATAAAGGGCCTCACATAAGCAAAGTATCAATAAAACCATTTTGTAAGTGATAACTATGGAACCCTAAACTGCTCTGTTCTTCTTTGGTAAGTTTCATTTGGTACTGACATCTGATTTCTTTTTACCCTTATTGATATGTTGTTATTTGCTTTTGTCGCGGTTCTTGTTATTTAACACATAGACGCTGACATTTCGAAATCGGTTGATGACAATTCCGACTACAACCTGATTACATCCTTGATGATGAGCAACTAGGCAAGCACCGTCCTTTGATAATGTTGATCCCATATTTTACAATGTTTATGTTGTTTTGTCAAACTATATGCATGTGTGTATGGTATAAACTTGCTATGTTATAGGTACCGGTAGTTGTTTCCCAATTGTATGCATTACCTTTACCTTGACATTGAATTACCTGCTATTGTAACCTAGCTTATGGTGTAGACATTACTTAGTGTCATTTGGGTAATAATTGCTAATTATCTCACGTATATGCTTAGATTTGCTCTCTAGAACGTCTTTTAAATGTTGGGACACATATTTATATCTGGCTTGAGCAATCTTGTTTAATGGTACGGAACGGAGGTATAGTTTCCGTGTATTTTGGTAAAAATTCATCCCAAAACTTATGTTTAGACGCGGGTGAGTTATGGTTAAATTTGAGGAGTGAAAAGAGACCTTGTGCGTAATTAGGGGAAGATTCTCGCCCAGGGCAATTAAAGATCAAACTTGATGCTATCACCTGAATGAATTGGTGCAACCACATGTGCTACTATGTGATAACCTTAGCTTAGTATATTAGCTGGGGTTTAGCCTTGCATTTTGATAGGCCGAAGTAGTAAGGGCACATCGAGGTACGGTATGACTCATAGGTGCTCCTTTCACCGTGCTGTTGGGGCCAAAGCATTCCAATAAAAGGGTATATGCCTTGCCATGGGGAGAGGACTCATGGCGTATACCATCGTTAGCACATCACGTGTTGGTCTGGATCTCCGGACTGTGGCAAGGGTTAATATCATTGGGGCTGATGAAAGGCTAGGCTTTAACTAGTTGAATGTTTTCGTCACAGTCTAGCAAATTGGGTACGGTACGTATCTCGAGGCATGATTGACCATGATTACTAGAATATGTCATGTGGGTAAATTGTACACTCTCTATTGAGTTTAAAATCTGATTAATTAGCCATTCTCACGATCGTGACCAATTTGGGATAATATTATCAAGTATAGTCTTGTTTTTGCGAAAACTTTTGGAAATGGTGTTGGAATGGGTTGGTAAATTTGTGAGCCAAGGGTGGCTGTGTTTTCTCGCTGGTCACAGCAAAGGAGGGCCGTGAAATGATGTACATGAATTTTACTTACTGTTATTTAGCTTCCTATCAAATACTCTTTACAATTCCGTTATCGTTTGATGAAACATTCGCTTACAAATAAAAATCTGCTTTATGCTGAAAATGAGACTTAGTGTAATGACATGTTATCCTTTTTCTAGCCATGCATTTACTATATTTCCATACACTCAACTCTTGCGAGTACATACATGTATTCACCGTTGCTCAATCTAAATAATATAGATGAAGGTATGGAAGAGTACCCTGACGACTCGTACTTTGCTCCTAGGTCTGACGAATACTTGGATGGATGAACTTGGGCTTTTCCATGTTGATTGTCTATGGGTTTATGGATGAGCATACCACAGTCATTCTTTTGATTTATGTTTCTATTCCACTTCATTTTACTTTGGTATATAATATTTGGTCGATCAACCATATACTTGTAATAGTAAGTAATTGTAATAGCTTCTAGTTTATGCTTATACTATGCCAACTGCTTAGACATATGTGTATATATTATGATGCTTCTTGAATGTAGGATATGTGGGTGCTAGGCATTGAGCTTGGGAACTACCACTAGACACATATCCAGGTATCTGAAATTGCTTTCAACCGTCTAATGCATAAACTCCGGTCGTCATTCCTTGACTATTGCTCACACTACCCTCGGAGGGTGTGGGCGATACCAAGGTGCTGAGACAGACAATGAGTGCTATGCTTAGATGAGTTGGTTTCCATCCCGGTATGGTTATTCGGAATGGAATCAGAACTCTCTTGGTTGCGTAAGTGTGTATGGTATAACTAAGTGGCTCATATTTGTTTGGGTGAGGCCCATCTAGTTAATACTCCGTGCACGGGACTTTTGGGTACAGTGAGCATACACTTAAGTGGAGTATAGGTGTCACCTCTAAGTCCAACACATGAGCAAGGATCGATTCATATTTCTGGGTGCCCACAAGTACCCGATTTGCTATATTGTGACGAAACTGTTCAACTAGCTAAAGTCTAGCCTTGCACCAGCCCGATGATGACAAACCCTTGTCATGGCACTGGAAATCTGAACCCATACACATAGTACTAATGATGGTTTATGCCCCATCGTGTCCTTCCCCCTATGGTAAGGCATACACCATTGTATTAGAATGTTTTAACCCCAACACATCGGTGAAGGGAGCACTTACTAGTGACAACGTACCCGGTAGTGTCCTTACTAATTCGGCCTACCAAAATGCAAGGTTAAACTTTAACTAATCTACTAGGCTAAGGCTATCCCATACTAGCACATATGGTTGCACTATTTCACTTAGGTGATAGTGTCAAGTTCGGTCCTTAACCGACCCGGGCGAGAATCTCCCCCTAACTACACGTGAGATCTCTCCTCACACCTCAAGTTTAAATACTAACTCACCCACATCTAAACCATAAGTTTTCAAGTTGGATTTTTATCAAAATACATGGAGATCATAACTCGTCTCTGTACCTTTAAAAATTGTTTAAGCCTAAATAGAAGTGTAGCTCAACATTTAAATGACGTTCTAAGTGAGCATGGCTAAACATATGTGTGTACTATTTCGCATTTGTTATCCGTAGTGATTGTAACTAATGTCTAATCCATAAACTAAGGTTATAAAAGCTGGTAAACAAGTGTTAAGGTAATGATAATGCATACAAATGGGAAATATCTACGGTACCCACAAAATAACAAGTTTAATATAAACATACATGTATGCAAACATCATTTGATAAAAATAACATAAACGTTATAAAATAGTGGAATCAACATGATCAAAGGAGGGTGTTTACCTTGTTTGTTGAACAATTGGTCTTGCTTTAGTTTATCAGTGTACCAATTACATCATCTAGTCTAGAACCTCTCACATAGTCTCATGATTCGCGCGTACACTCCAACACCAACATACATACAAGCAAACAAATCCAAAGTTACTATTCTTACATATAAATAACATATATACAAGCATTATACAAGCTCATGTATATGAGAATAATGCTTATGAGGATGATGCATATGAGAATGATGCATATGAGAATGATGTGAGGGCCAATCCTACAACTCATATATAGAACATCCACTGTAAAGGACATGCATCTTCTAAGCAAGCCATATCACTTTCTAGGTGCCATGATATTCGAAAGACCCACTAATTTAGCATGTATGTCTAACTACACAATTCCCTCTAATGTTGCTCGTCAATGGTTCTGCAAGAAGTGTTGTCTAAGCAAATAATCATAAAGCCGCGAATAAATACCAACCAAACCTCAGTTTGCAACACGCTAAAAAATATACAAAATTTACATAAAAGATAGAGAATGATTTATCATGAATTTTTAAAAGGTTTCACAATTTTTTAGAATTTATTTGCACTACTTATGAGCTTTTGAAATTTAAATGTATTGAAATTCGTCTACTCATGCATTTGATACAAACTAAGCTCAAATCTAGACATTTTTACATATTTAGAATTCTCATGACCTCAAGAACACATAGATATTGGTTTCATTATTTTTGGATTTGATTTCTGAAAATTTTACGTAGAGTACACATCCTAGGCCTACAGGTTAAATTTGAGCTCATTTACTCTACATTGAGGAAATCTAATATATTTTTGTATATTCAGATTCTTAATGAATTTACAAAAGTTTATAAATTTGTTTCACTGGATATGGAGTTTCCTAGCAAAAGTTATATGCATTTGATTTGTGTTGGTTTTGAAAAAGCTGAAAAATCGGAAATACGCTTTTGTACAGTGAAGGCGTATATTGATTTTTGCACGGGTTTTAAATCAAACCGCCAGCTAACAATTGATATTTCGCTCTGATGATCAAAATAATTAACCAATTTTTGTGCCACTCTAATAATACTCGACTAAGACATGATAACCTACTAAATTAAACAATTGGACATTCATCGTCGATAATTAATATTTTACTTGACGATTGAATTATTTATATAGGGCGAAAGCAATACTTATTTATACTGTCGAACAATTATGACCTAATTAGTAGCTATACTGGTCGTAAGCCATCAAGCTAATTTCTGAATCATGCATGCATGAAGTTCGCTGCATGTTAAGTTGGTGTTAACGGTGCATGGAGAATGCTGTGCTGCATGGACGTGTGCATGCTGCAAGTAGAGGCTTCGTGTGACTAATGGACCGAGTAATTAGTGCTATTTACGTGAGCTAATATTAGCTTGCTCTCACTGACCACGGCCGCTCTCGGCGTCGCTGCGCCTCACGCTTGGCGGTGCTTATTGATATTAACTGACGTTTAGTTTTACCCTTGTGAGTATCCATGTTATGATGATGTAATTTCTCATTTCTACATTCACTAGCTCCTTTGCTGATCTATGTATTTCACACTTAAGACTATTTTGCTCCAATACTGAAGGTGTTAAAATCAATTCTGCAATTGGAAGAACGAAATTGTCTCGATTAGATAGCCTCGTATGTGAATAGATGAAGTTGCTGTTGTGGTAATGGTGGTTGTGATTTTGGGCTAGAGATTATGTGTTTTGTATAGCCCTGTAAGTTCTAATGGGGAATAATGCTAGGCATTTTTACCGCTCCTGTAATTTTCCGGCGTGGATAGTTGCTGCCAAGGTACTTGTATGCTCCTCTACCGCTTCTATGTGTCCATTTAGATCGATTTTGCAGTGAGTCTGATTTGCAAAAAAAATTGCCCAAAAAAGAAACTGAACTTCATCTTTTCTGGAGGATGTTGGCCTCCTGAAAACTGCAACTGCGCTCAGGGTGGTTTAGGGCTGATTTCCAAAAATTAAAACACTGGATGTGCAACAACCTGCAACCAATAGTACTGACCATCTAGATTTTGTTTTGACAGTAACTGACCATCCATAACTTCTAGTGTTCTTACGTATGTTCTCAACTTCTCATCAGTGAAAGTAGCATGTACATCTCTTCTTCCAGGTTGCTGATAAGGTGACTTAACAGAGGATTTTTATGTTTCATAGAAATGTGACTTAGATGTATTCCATGAGACATAGAAGCATAAAACGGCACTATTTAAATGATTAATATGCAGAAAACTCACTTAAATTTACACAGCAGGTTATTTTAGTTTAAACATGGAGAATCTGGATGCGAGTCATGAATTTGTAGGCATGTTTTATCACTACCGAACCTGAAACAAACAAAAACAAAGATACTCTTTAGGTTAGATATTTTAATGCAACCAATCGATTATAGAGAAAGGAAATTAACACAATAGATTCTGTTACCTCTGGCCTAAAATAATTATCACAAGCCCATATGCAGTTTGATAAATTATCTCTCGAAACAAAAAAAGCATTATGGAAGGCACATGTACTTGAATCTAGAAACACTGCATTATGCATCGAAAAGCAGAATAATAGGCTTTTTATCGATCATATCTACTTTAACTTTGTCTTTATTATTGTTGCAATATGATCAATGTCCTTACAATAGTTTTCACTTTATATGTCATTATTGTTGATGTAATATGATCAATGTTAGAGTTTTGGTTGCATAACCTACATCTCCTGTTCGAGGGTGCTTGTTTATAAATACGCTGAAATAAAATATTTATAAGCAAGCAGTTCAAAATTACCAATGTTTTTTGGACAGTTCAAGGATATGTGGTTCAGACAAATTCCTAAGCTATTGTGTAAACCTAGAGAAACTTTCGGCAGCATCTCAGTGTTCTCCAGATACACACCTTCTTAACTTGTTGTCAAGGCGTGTGTTTGGAGAACAACGGGGAGATGCTGTCAACATTTTCTCTGGAGTTTTACAACAGCTTAGAAACTTGCCCGAACCACATATCCTCGAATAGGATTAGGACCTAACCTAATTAGATATTTGGAGTCATCGTTAGTACATACTTAGTTGGTCAACAGATAGACATTTCTTTAAGATCATCCATTAATCTATTAATTTACTACAATATGCTAATACAAATATATGCTATGAATTATCCATTAATTTGTTAATTTACATTAATTGCTTTCTCTTATTAAGTTTAGGTTTGATATATATATTAAAATTGTCGCAAAGAGAGAGCACCGGCTCATCGCTAGATATAATAGAAGGTGATGCTGAGGGGCCGGGAAAGGTGACAAATGTTGAGGGGCCAAGTAAGGTGAGAAAGGCTCAAGGACCGAATAAAGGAGCCACAGGGAGAACGCAGTAGGTTCTCCACTTTGATGCTACGGGGGTTTGCATGGGTGCTCCCAAATATAAGGTGTGCTACCGATCTTTTCTCATCCAATTGATGAAGGAGATTGTGCCGATCACGGTTAAGGACTGGAGGAAAGAAATTAGCACCGGGCAGAAGAATCATCTGTAGGATGAATTTAAGGGGAAATAGATTATACAAGAGGAAGATGAACGCAATGTGAGGCGGTATGCCTTGAAGAGAATGGGTGTGTCTTTGAGGCACTTCAGGGTTATCATGTATAGTGAGTATGTGTTGAAAGGCCATACTCTCTTCGAGATATATCCTTTTGTGACTCCCGATGTTTGGGAGGAGTTCACAAGGATGAAGAGTACGCCCGAGGTGGAGGAGCTGAGAGAGAAGAACATCGTTATCTAGAGGTAGAACACACGCAAACCACCTCGGTTCCGCTGGTTATGAAGGGAAGAAGGTAGAGTGGGCGTGACTAGCCAAGGAGTCTGCAAACTCCAGGACAGTGATGCCTTACTCTCACATATGTGAGGAGCGGCCACGCGACTGGGTATTAGTGAGGTCAAAGAAAACTTCCGACAGTTGGCTTGTAGTTCCCAACCCCGCGATTGCGTGGATCGTCTCCACCATCGTAAGACATCTAATTTAGTACATTGCAGTTGACCCTTCCCGTTGTATTTTAGCACTAATTTATATTTGCTTCTTGCAAGAGGAGGTAAGCCAGTAGAAAGAGTAGGAGACCTTTCATAGACATGGGTCGAAAGACATCTTGTCTTCAGCGATCAAGAAGCCCAACCATAAGGGCCAGGTGCTTGCCATAGGTGTGGGGCATACAAAGAGATCCTTCTTCCAAGACAAGGATGCTGCCAGTGCCAGATCAAGATCATGAGAAGTACATGCAAGTCACCTCAAGGACACGCTGAGGGAGGAGCTAAAGGAGAAGATGAGGGAGGAGATGATGGGACGTGAGGAGCGTCTGAGGACTGATATATGGCCTTGCCTCTCGTAGAAAGGCCTGTGCCCCATCCTAGCAGTTGCACTTCTAAAATAATTAGATCGGTCCCCAACTGTAGGTAATAATTATTTCTAACTTAAAGGTACGGGGGTAAGCCAAACAATATTTTCGATCAAGTTGTGCACTTCTTGTAGGTGCCTGCAAGGTGCCAGCTCGTCATGATGGAAGACGGATTTCTCATTGAGGCTGGACACGACGCTGCATTTCCATGCTCCCTTTTTACAGCACACACCAATCCGCCAGCATAGAAGGATTTCATAAAAGAGAAAAGGTGTCAATTTTAGGACAAAAACACAAGGACTATCCCCCCATTTTATGCTGACCCAGGCCAGTGCTCGCTTTTTGGGAAGGCCATTCACACCGCACTCACAGCCCGGTTGGCCTGCCAAGGTGACTGACACATTGCATGGTAACCCTTTGAGGAAGGGCTACATCAGGATGTAGGTGCATTATGTCCATGATGACTTCTTATCTCATGTGCTGGAGTCCCCCCCCCCCGACGAAGATATCACCACTCTCGGGCAAGCACGGATGTCGTTCATCAAGTGGCCAACGATGGGTGTTGTACTAGTAAAAATCCTCCGCATTTTCTTGATCATTCTAGTACTGCAACACGTTACTGAAGGGATACGGGTAGGCTACACTAGCGCACAATAAAATTTTCTACCTCGTAAAGCAGAAAGCCACGTAAGTAGATGATCATGGATCATTACCACTAGACGCGCAGTGCAGCGGAAGGAAGTTGATGCAGCCCGAATCAATGAAGTGCGTGTCCAGTTGCAGTGGTCGATCTTCCTTACGCGGTGGTCGATCATCCTGAATAGTATTGCAGTAGTAGCAACACCTCTACCGGTGTCCACACGTTCGAGGAAAAGAATGCCGTGCGTCCGTGTGCCAGCACCAGAGCGCAAGGGAAGGCTCAAGTGGTGACGGCTAGGGTTTCGGTGGCTATGCCCTCTTGTGTGATCTATTACAATCACGAACCCCTTTATATAGCCACCTCCTTCCTCATGGTGGAACCCTACATTAGGGCCCAACTGAAGGACAAAGCCCACTTGGCCTATTAGTGATGGATCCAATCCGTACGACTATATTCAAACCCCTTAAGTGTGTGACCCTGTAGGTTCATGCATATTTGGACATGACTCAGAAACACCTTTCCGACCGATAATCGATAGCGGTACCTAGTAATACATATCGATTTCCAAATATCCATAAAGTATTGGACGAACCTACTATAGTGTGATAATGTAATGTTCCCTTTGCTTCACGAAATCACATCGAGCTCAAGGCGAGAGTCGTGTCATCCTATGACAACTTGATCTCTTCACTCATACCGTAGTGGAATAATTTATCTAGATTGACTCTCAATCATATTTAGCATGGTCATACACTTCCTTAATCCATCTACCCTTAGGGGCCAAGAGATATCTCTCCATTATATAGGAGGAGCAAATTCCATCTTGATCATTCATGTACCTCAGCATGTTTCATGGTAAACTCGAAAGCTTCTTTTATAACTACCTGGTTTAAGAGTCGCGTTTGGGAGCTCCTATGTGAACCATTAAACATTTAGGAAAACAATGACAATCACAGGTCTCAGGATCATACATACACTATGCATGAGATCAACTGATGACACATAAGTACAATCCTCACAGTGTCTCACATGGGTCTATCCAACGCATGTTCTCTAACATGTGTCCACATTATTGATTAGATATCTCCATATCTCTATGACCTGTGAAACTTGGTCATCAATCAATACATGTGCTGATCTATGAAGCATAATTGTCCTATATTATGATAACCGATCAGGGATAGCTTGAATAACATCGATATATGGAAAAAAAATTGAACTAACAAATCACTTACTTGTTGATTAATCCAATCAATATTTATTCAAAGGACAAACAATTATATTGTTTGATAAACATAAGGCGTGATACAATCATCTTTATGATTGCCTCAAGGGCATATCACCAACAGTTACATATGCATGTGCTTTGTAGGTTCTTATCATACCCGCACCTGCTCCTGCTCTCACCACCATAACGACTCCTCTGTCCAAGTTGACTCCTGCACAGAGTGTAGACCTGGTACACAAAAGAACTAGAATGATGATGAAAGAACCACATGAGACCTCGAAGAATCCTTCTGCCAAAAGGCAAACTTGACAGAGGCCACAACACACCCTCAAATACATGGAAAGTCTCTCCCGACCTTGGAGACTCCTTCTATCCAGAAAGCAAAGTTGACAAAGGCCAGAGAGCTCCTTGGACATTATAAGGGGTACATACATGGAAAGCCTCTTGTTCGTAGCAACGAATTGAATGCTCTAGGTGTGTGCACTCGCTTGCTCCATGGATGGTACATTGACAAGGCGAATGAGGCCAAGCATCACGTCGATTTCAATGTGAGGAATCGAGGGAGACATGTCCACTGCGATGAGTACGGGACATTCCCAGTGAGTTTTGAGGATTTGTCCCATTTGTACAGCTTGAAAGCCATCAATATTTCTACTATACGATCCTAGACGCTATGAGTATTGCACCATACAACATGAGCCTATGACTGTTATAGGATTTTGTATTATGTTTTTTAACAATTGACACTAGTTGCAGGATAATGAGGCAGCGAGCCGTGATGGGCTAATACCCAGTTAGGTTCGTCGAACCCGAGATGGTGTCTGCCACCATGGCTAGGCTTCAATCGGAGTTCCTTACCAACTACATCAATCAAACATTGCAAGCTAAGGTGAAAAAGGACTTCATTCTATTCTCGTACTACGAGGAGTAAATACTACTTTACCCTTCAATTAATTGTACGCATTTAAACTGTATATGAACTTATTTTCTTGCATTGTATACCATTTAAAAGCAACCATTGGGTTCTACTCGTGGTTGCTCCGAGTGAAAACAAAGTCTACACTTTTAACTCGATCGAGATGAGACCGACGGCCTACGCAATCAAACATGTTTTGTAGAAGTAAGTACATTCCTCTAACCTAACACTTTTTGTATTTAACTACATTCTTTTTTTTTGCCTCAATGGTATCTCTCCAATGTATATAGGGCTTTCTGGTCATACGTTGCTAAAGGAGGGCGACACGATGACAAACGAGGCGACCAGCTGGAGTAGAATATAAGCACTTCAAAGGTACAAGTGGCTAGCATAGGATTTTTTACATCTATTCTTTGTCTCTTAATTTAATTTTCTTTGTTCATAGTGTCATCAACAGGGGTGCGACGACCTGTGCGGCTTCTACGCCATGAATCACATACTGATCTTGGTCGACGACGCACACCTTTTCCCTAAGGTATATGTACATGCATAATACACTCAGCCTTTTATATACAAATTTTAAAATATAAATTAGTGCACTCATTTCTATTTTGTAGAAGATCGATATCCCCCTCAAAAGCTTACAATACAAAGATTTCAATAAATTACGAGACCACATACGCCAGTGGTACTGGAGAGAAGTTCTAGTGGAGGACATTAGGTTTAGAGATATGTAAACAATATTATATCATGTGAATGTGATATGTCTACTGACTAATAAGTATGTTTGTGTTCTATATTGTGAACGAATGTGATATGTGTATTGTAAAGTGTTTTGTTCTACATATATTGTGAATGTGATATGCATACTGTGTGTAACCTGTGCTATTTTTGAGAAGATGTACAAAGAACAAACACAAGCTCCCACATCACAATCGGCTCCAAGCTAGAACCGATTGTGATGTGGCGGAACATCATAATTGGTTCCAACCTAGAACCAATGGGGTAGAACCGATTGTGATGTTACAATTGGTTCCAATCTAGAACCGATTGTCATATTCAACACATCACAATCGGTTTTGGCTCAGAATTGATTGTTATGTAGTACTGATCACAATCGGTTCTGAGCTAGAACTGATTGGGATGACCATTTAGCACTATCAGGAAAAGATCGACAGTGATAGCGCCTCCTCAGCACTGTCTAATGACTTTGTATCGCCATCAAAATCGACTATGATGGCGAAAAAACGGATTGTGATGTACATTTTTGTAGTGGCGGATTTCCTTTTCCACATTAGTGGTGGCACCAGGGTTTATGGTAGATTTGTGGTAGGAAGAATAGATTGTAGTCGTCAATAACGAGGCTAGAGAAGGTGAGGTTGTCGGATCAAGGATAACCGACTAGAGGGGGTGAATAGTAGGTTTCTAAATTTTTTATTCTAATTTACAATTAATTAAATCACTAAGCTATAATAGCAATAATTAGAAATTTACAACTATAATCTCTAGAGATCACCAAAACACCTTAGCAAATCAAGTAGAGCAATAAATAATTCTAAACACAAATAATCTACTCAATTTTGCTAGAAATGAAATTAAGCAAAAGAATGATAAAAGCAAATCACTAGATAATGAGAGATAAGAATTTTTATCCAATGGTCACGGAGACTTGCTAGTCTCCCCTACTCCATATTGAGGTGACTTGAACAACTTCAAGCCGGCTCCACCTGCTTGAGCCTCCCTCGATCAGTCGTGGTAGCTCTTCAGCACTCCAGTTAGGCGAGCTCCTTGCCTTCACAATCGACCGGGCCTTCTCACAAGCTTCTTTGAGAAGATCACCGATGCCATACGCCTCCAAGCCATCTAGGAGGCGGCAACCTCCAAGAGTAATAAACTTGATGTTTGCTTAAGGCTCTAGAGTGCTCTTAAATGGCTCAAATGATGCAATGCACTCAAATTTCTCTCCAACAACTAAAAATCAAGAATTGAATGCACTTTTGAGTGGAGAGTTTTGCTTGGGCATAGAATGTAGTCAATAGAGTCACCAACAAGCTTAAATGCAGGTGGGAGGGATATATAACCTCTCCCAACTCAAACTAGCTGTTACCGTAAATATTTCAGAAATATTAGGCTCAACCGGCACTACCGGCCCGCACTACCCTATAAGGGTCGGTAGTGCCGACTTTGGCTCTAACGGTTAACCCAGTGCATTTAATGCACTGGGATGTAGCCGTTATATCGCTTTCCCCGAGACCAGCACTACCGCTAGGAAATACCGGTAGTGCCGCAATTTGAATTAGGGTAAAAATCGACTTCTCTGTGAAATAGCTACCGACTCTTAAGGGGCGGTACTACCGCTCAATCCAGCAGTACCGCACCAAGGCGCCGGTAGTGTCGGCCTCTGGAAACAGCCAAAACAACATGCCTTTTGTTAAAAAGCTACCGTGGTTATGTGGGCAGTATGGTCGCAAAAACTGGCAGTACCGCTCTAATCTTTCGGTAGTGCCGCTTCAGCTTAGAGGACATGATTTTAGGCGAAGTTTCTTAATGCATAATGAGATATAAGAATTTTTGAGCTATTTGAATGCACTTCTTAGAATTCAAGCCACCAATCAAATCCCTCTTGATAGTACGGCAACTAATTCTATCAACCCGATCTTTCTCCAACACCGAGATCGGAAAAACGCTATACAATTAAACCTTGTCTTGATTTTATCTTCAAATAGAGCTGCATGATTCACTTTTACATATTCCATGATGGGGACCTATCACCTTTTACATTCTCAAAACAAATGTTAGTCCACTAAAGCTTGATTATCATTAATTATCGAAACTACAGAAATTTTGGGGCCTAGATGCTTCAGAGTTGAGTTGAAGGGCGAGAGGTGGTGGAGGTTGGAGACATGGCAGCAAGAGGAGGAGGTCAATGGATAAGGGAGAAGTTGAGGAGCGATTTGGAGGGTTGGTGGGGAGAGGGTCCCGGGGGAGACTACTATTTTATTCTAAAATCAATTTTGCATCCCTGACAACTACGCCCATGTAAGGGATGCCAAATCCCTCACTGTTATGCTCCAATCGATAGGAATCGTCGGATTATCTATGACGGTTAAGTGATAACTTTCAGGGATTCTACTTTTCCTTGATGGTGTGATTGGGGCGTCAAGGATACCCTTGACTGTCAGGAGAAATATTGATTCTGGTTGTGAGAGAAGACCTTTTCAAGCTAGAATACAATATGAAATATTTCTATTTAGCATGCTACAGTACTAACTATTAATACCATTTGCTGGTTTTCAGGGACTTGTTACTGAACAAGGCACATATTAGGTGATCATGACAATGATTTTTAAGGAAAACAAGGTGAACAGAAAATTATATTGATCTGAATGTGAAGAATATGGTTCAGGAATATTTATTTCAAGGATTAATAAGCTTGGCTAGAAGAAAGTTATACTGTATGTTTGTATAATTTTGTGTTTACCAAAGTTGATGTAATTGTTGATGTTGTAACATTTGTAAGCTGTATACCAAGCGAATTTTGTCATGTCCATCTAGCCATATTAATAGCAAGTAAAGCTGCTTGACAAATTTGTTTTGGTTATGTTTATGCATGTTGGAAGTAATATGTAATAAAAAAATTAAGATTACTCCATCTGTTTTCACGAAAATCCACCTTGCCCTCTACGCTTGAATTGGAAAATAAACCCTTAAGACTTTCGACATGAGTTCAAAATATAACCTGTTCTAATATGTGATGGCCGCCTCCACCCTGTTAGTTTGATCTTGTTAAATTGAATCATGATTGACGCCTAAAAGGGAATCCCGTAAAAGTTTTTTCCAGTAAAATCCACTGGGTTGATTGGTTCTAAGCCCATGCATTCTAGTAACTTTGGCTAAATTTGACACACCTATTTGGTTAGTTACCAAACTTTGATAAAGTTCTTTTTTTATTGCATCTTTGTTACATTTTGATGCCAAAGTTATATGGTTGAAACTTAGGCCAAGAAATCTGTGACCAAATGTCGTTAGTGCTAAATATTAAAAACACGTTGATAGGATTTGTATGGGTCATGAAGACACGAACCAAATAACCCCAACATGTTGGCACAACTATACGAAAAACTTGATCCACTTATATGTTGACGGGGATAGCTTAAGGGATTTTTTCAGATGAACTATAGCATGAGGGAATTGATAAGTACCGTCCACGGATTAGTACAGGGACTTCTTGCTCTTAGCTTTCAAGAGATCCTGTGCATATCCAGCATGTAGGGCAAGCTCCAAATTGACTGACCAGCTACATGGCTAACAGACATGTCCTGTGCTATCAAGTTAGCAACAGGCACACACGTCTTATCCAAGATCGACTGACTAGAGTACTGACCTACCACGTGAGCCACAAAAGATTCAGAAAGTAATATATGTGATGGGTTTAGACGGCAATATGGATTACCTTTTGCTGCACCACACGCAAAATAGGAGCCCTTTTAATTTGTCTGCGACTTCACGACCTGGCTCAATTAGAGTCCATTAGTCCTCAACCCGTGCATCCGGGCGGTATCCTGTTTCAAGTTATATTTTTATTTTAACAAATTTGTTGAACTATAACCATGCATAATAGACTCTATGTTCTATTTTGTATAGACTATCAAGCATGTATATTAGATTAGACATATATCTTTCTTGTATATTATATTCTAATATTTTAGATTATATTAATATATGTTAAATATATTAAAGAAATGTAGGCCAGCTAGTATGCATACCAGGATATAATTAAGCATATACCTTTGCATGTCTAAGCTTCATTATGTAGTTGATCTTTCTCTCAGTATAAAATTCAAGTACTATCCGACATGCATATGTGTGCATTCCTTGTTCTGTCTGGTTCAGAAGTCCAGCATCTGGACATATGTGTGCATGCCTTGTTTGATTTGGATCAGAACTCCATGTTTTCACTGTTGGAATTCCTTTCAAACTCTCCCTCTGTCTGTACAAGAGTTTTCCGAAGAAACCCGGCAGTGAAGGAAAGCCTCTTAGGGATAAGAGAAATAGGGCTAAAGAGAGAGCTAAAACAGATCTTTGGTGTATAATCCTGCATAATCTCTAATGTTATTAGTTCCGATACATAGACAAATAATACAATGCAAACAAAAGTTTCTATATTCATGGAGATATAGAACACATATAAGGTATCATCCTTGCATATCCATCTTTTGAGTCTCCAAGGTATGGATTAGAAAGAAATTTCCCCCTTTCTCTTTATCCTTTCTTTATATGGATCAGATATTTTTTTATGGAAGAAAAAAATATATTTACTTCATTTGTATATAGTACTAGTCCTATGATTAGTGGCTAATATACACATTTACAACATTAGTAGCACATCCATACAAAATTTTATTAAAGCGGAAGCTAATTATACAATAAAGTCTTACATTTCAGAGTAAACTGTAGTGAAATATTCAAAAGCCTTATGGTATACCCACACAAACCCTCAGGCAACTCACAAGGTATAAACTCTAGAAAAACTTGTCAATATAATCCCTGGAACCTACGTCATAATGTGCGTCCTCTGGTATCTTGTTCTACTCACCTACTAAATCAACAAATAAAGAAATGTACTCAGTAGGACTTGTAATGTATAACAAATGTAAATATCATAAATGAAGGTGAAGGACCGAGATGAAGATCAGAGGGGGGTGAATGATCCCAAAATAAATTTTTTCCTCACTCAAACTAGTCCAACCAACAACCTCAAGTCATCAAACCAAACCAGAGATAGCGAAAAATTAGAATTTCTCAGCCAAGGGCCGGCATTACCGCAGACTAACCTGGTAGGGACGGACAAACAGTAGCCCACACTATGGTGGTACTGTAGCGACACTATGCTACAGTAAAATCATCGCATCAATAGTAAAATCAGCACGACTTCGAAATGAAAATCGGGTGAATATTTTGATCGGCTGATCCAAACTGGGTGAAACTTTGTAGACACCTTCCTATGGATGTCAGGAACCTATTCCAACCTTCAATCGTAGGGATCGATGTCAAAATTCCGACCTTTTTTCAATTTGAGGAAGAGTGCACAAGAACGGGTACAAAAATAAAAACTTAGCGCTCAATTAGCTCGTGGGTTCTTGATGATCAAGATGATGCTAAATAGCTTTCCACATGTCATAACAAGTTAGAACACAAGATAAGAACGCCAAAAACCCAATTTTCCAAGAATCATCCTCTCAGGATTAAAAGCTCGGTTTCTTGCAAGGAAGAACACAAGATTTGCCTAAATGATTGAGGTATAGTATGAAGAAGACTTATCCGTCAATCAATCATCCTTGGCACAAGATCCAAAAGCATTTAGGAGGGGAGGAAAATCAAACTTGTATGAAAGTAAATTACAAGAAAGTAAATTGCAGAATTTAAAGACATAATGTAAATGCAAAAAGTAAATTCAGAATTAAGAGGAATGAATTTTCATTTCTGGAAGGAAGGTTTACAAGGCCTCACAACCAAGTGAGCAAAGCTCAAAGGAGCATCAAAACCTCTAAAACCTTCAAGAGAGGTCGCCTTCATCAGAATCGATATGCTTTTATTCTCTGATTAGCCTTAATCGGCTAATTAGACTTACCCTTTTATTTCGATTTAATCGGCTTTAAGCTGATTGAATCTAAGCCGATTGATCTTGACAATCGGTTTTGAGTGAATTTCATATTTTTATCTTGTCGATTCCAGGTCAAATCGACTGGCACACTCTGAATCAGGTGTTCGCCTAATGTGCTGTTGTCAAAAATCCTATTTCAAATTAATTTTTGACGCCAACACAGGCCTAGTGGTAGCAAGGGTGGGAGAGAAAGAGTGAAGAGATAGAGACATGTTTGGGAAAAGCGAATTCCGTAGCTTTACACCTTCTTTATGTGAACACAATTTTTGGCCACGCTTTCCATTTTAGGTATTTTCTGGGTTCTGTTTTAAATTTTGTTTTGAAGCCAAAACATTTGAATTTAATTGAGCTATCAAACTGTGTCAAAAAATTTCATGAACAATCCTGAGCTAATTCTATTGCTCCCATAAAATTTTATTGCCTCTGTGTTTTTTTGAGGATTTATAGTTTTTGATTTTCCAGAAGCAATAAATAAATTCAAAAATTTCTAAAACTTTTTGAATATGTTCTGGAGATTATTTAGGATTTATATAAATCATTTTTAGACATTGTGATGTTTCATATTCGAAGATTAAAATTCATAAACCACTAGGTTGTTAAAAAAGCATTTTTTTCTTATTTGCAAAAAATTCAGAAATCCACATAAATGTTAAAAAAATTCAAATTAATACCAAAGTCAATTCATTTGCTTGAATTTTATTTTTCATGATTTTTGGGATGTTACGTGACCATGCAGGTGTGTGCATGCGTTGCGTAAGTGTGGTGTGCATGGTTTGTGTGCTTCTCCTTTAACCTAAATAAACTCTTATTCCCTGCGGTGACAAATAGTTGTTGTTTTGGATATTGATATAGTCAAACTTTTAAAATTTTAACCGTTAATATCTTTTTAAATATTTAAATTAGATATATAAAAATTATATGTATAGATTTGTCTCGAAAATTACTTCTGTAATATTATAATTTTATTAGATTTTATAAAAACATTATAATAAAAATTAATGCTTGAAACTATATTTTAGAAACTATGGTCGTACCTAAAACGACAACTATTTTAGACCGACTATCAGTTTTCTTGCGCGTAGTGAGGGGGTCATACATGACGTATGTTGGTGTGGCGTCAATTGGAGCGTATAGATGGGACTTGGGAGCAAGGTTATAAAAACCGCCGAAATTCGGCGAAATCTCGCCGAAATCTCGGATTTCGGACCCCAGCGAGTTTGCATAGACCGGCCGGATGTAAAAATCCGAAAAAAATTTGAAATTGCTACAGTATATTTCGGATTTTTATTTTTAATGAATTTCGCAAAAACCGCGAGATTTCGGAATTTTAAACCGAATTTGAATTTTTGGCGGATCGACCGAATTATATCAATAAGTTCTCGGAAGTGATCTTCAATGATAATGTTTGAAAAAGTTTATTTTTAGACTTTTTGGCATTTCGGCAGAAACACTCTCTGAATTTTAAAAAATTGAGAATGCATTTTCATGCTATGAAAAATTTATGGGATTATCATAAGATATGTAGGATAATACATAAAATTTATGAAAATATTTTAACATCATTTGTTATGTTTTAAAAATAAAAATCGAAATAGGATAAACATCGATTCACGCGGACCACTTGGAAGTGGTCCGTATACTTCGTTCACGCCGGACCACTTCCAAGTGGTCCGGCGTGAACTCTCGTTCACGCCGGACCACTTGTAAGTAGTCCGGCGTGAACTGACTAGTATCGCTAACTAGTCCGACGTGAACTGACTAGTATCGCTAACTAGTCCGTGAGAAGTAAAAACTTACGGACAAAGAATTCAAGTGGTCCGGCGTAGAATTATGAGAAATTTAATTCTAACTGGTTATAAGACATTTTCGATGAACCTTTTCAAGAAAACATATAGAAGAAACAAGGACGAAATTTGCACATGTAGCAAACTTGACTCCCCCTAAATGTGATATTTTGATAAAACCTTTTCAAAACACAAGTAGGATCAATGTAGGTCATATGAATAAGATTTCAATATACAATAAGATTTCCATATACAATAAGATTAGTAGGTCACGGAGTCATAAACTTCTTCATTTAAAGATTCCTATTACAACATATATAACATATAAGTTAGTACATAATTAAAACACTGCTGAATTACACCCCTCCATAACTTTGCCATAAGGGAATTCTGTATATGTGGATGTAGGGATCCAGATTTAGGGAACGCTGCTGGAGATGGCCTAACGAGCTGCCAAATCTTACAACATTGTCACATTTCCTTAAATGTAAGATTATCTTGGTACCTGGGAGTCTCATTACCAACATTGGAAGTCTGCCTGGCTACCACGAGACATGACCTGGGAGGAATACAAGCAACAACACGAGAGGAGGTATCACGAGATCATTGTCGACAACGCGGAGGTGGAGTTTGCACCAGGGGCGCTTTACTACTCATAGGTATGTGATGCAAACATACATTCATTTAGTTGTCATATGCAAATATGTGAAGACTTGTTGTGTGTATCGATTTTATTACATTCTTAATAATTGTCATGCCAATATACATTAATTGTTTCGAATTGTGACTCTCAATCTTGATTTTGGTCAAAATCTTTAGAGATTTTATACTTCACGCACGTATACGAATTCCCCAATTTTAAAAATTCCTCGAGCTTCAGTAACTACTGAAAATTTTATGGCAACATCATTCACATGTCGAATCATGCTATTAAAATTTCAAATATTTATAACATGCTTTGTCCCATTTTCATTCAGTTCAAAATTGCGTGGCGTTTCATTACGACAGTACCAATGTTTCAATTTTAAAAAATTTACATGATTCAAAAAATCTGAAATTTTATGACAACATTAATAATACGTCAGAACTCTCCAAAAAAATTCGAAATTTTCTCCATCTTTTGGACCAATTTTCGGGCTTGTCAATCTGGCGAAATTTACGCCATTTCTCGGCGAGATCTCGCCAA
Organism: Otatea glauca; assembly: GCA_036346275.1. NCBI lineage: Eukaryota > Viridiplantae > Streptophyta > Magnoliopsida > Poales > Poaceae > Otatea > Otatea glauca. The sequence goes on along the minus strand of CM070726.1, from coordinate 26,867,290 downwards.
TTCTCGAAATTCGGCATTTCCGTAGAAAAAACCGGATTCAAAATTTGGATTTGAATTTCCGAACGAGATTTGTCCGAAATTACCGAATTTCGCCGAAATTTCGTTTTCCGGGCATGAACGGTATTTTATCCGAAACCGAAATCCAAAACAGTGCTTGGGAGTCGCTGCTTGTACTTTTTAGGGGAATTGGCTGCATGTACTACTAAAGTACTGCTAGTAATCAGTTCTCTCGGAAAAAAAAAATACATGACCACATGTGCCAACGGTTAACAGTAACGTATACGTGGAGTTCTCGCTTTGTTGTTTTCAATGTTGACCAAAATTAAATGCAGGTTTCGGCTGTAACCAACAGAAGAGACAGAATGTGATGTGACGGTTGGAAAATTTCGCAGCAGGACAAAAACACGCTGATCATTGACTATAGAAGACTCAGGCGATTGCTACCCTCGATCCAAATTTCAGCGAAATTTCGTTAAAATTTTAGCTTTCGGGACCTCTAAAGACCTAAACTACTGGCCAGAAAAAATTTAAAAATACTATAGTAATTTGATTTTTTTCGGAGAGAAATGTCGGTCAAACCAGGCGAAATTTTATGAAAAGTTTTTGGATTTTGGTATTTTATGGCCGGATTTGACTTCAATTACATCAATAACCTATAAGAAAGTGATCTTTGATGATAATTTGTCAAAAACTTATTTTTTTTAAGACATTTTAAAATTTTGACAGAAACACTGTTAGAATTTTATAAAATTTAATATGCTTTGTAATGCTATGAAAAATTTATGGTACTATCCTAAGATGTCTAGGATCAAACAGAAAATTTTATAAAATATTTTAACTTCATTTGTTATCTTTTAAAAATAAAAACAGAATTGGCATAAACGAGGTAGTAACAGTGTTAGAATTTTATAACTTTTTTCATGTTTGATCATCATTTGAAAATTTTACGGTAACACTAAAGATTAATAAATACTATCTATAAAAATTTTCAAAATTTTCTAGAATTGTTTGAACTATTTTTCCTTCGGTTGAAATTTGTCGGTCAGCCTTCAGTTGCATTGTCCGAATTTTTAAAAATTCATGAAGCTTGATCATCATGTGAAACTTTTATGGGAACATTAATTATGTATCATAATCATGCACAAAAAATTTCAAAAGTTTCTAACGCGGTTTGTACCATTTTTCATTCGGATCAAACTTATCGGTTAGTGTTTTATCAGGACAGTAGCAATATTTAAATTTTCAAAAATTCCTTAAATGGGATAATGTTCTGAAATTTTTATGAGAACAACATTGATGTGTCAGGAACCTCCAGAAACAATTTCAAAATTTTATGACATCGTTTGGATCATTTTCCGTTCAGTCAAAATTCGGCGAAATTTCAGTGTACTTGGCGAATTTCGTTTTTTCGGTAGAAAACAAACCGGATTTGAATTTTTGTTTTTGAATTTCGAATGAGATTTGTTCGAAATACCCGAATTTAGCCGAAATTCCGGATTCCGGTCCCGGACGATATTTTACCCGAATACGAAATTTAAATCCTTGCACTCGACGCGTAAGGCCATGTACAACAGTTCGTCGTTTTTGTCGTTTTCTATTTATCCAGTTATCAAAGCTAAAGCTGTTAGAGATTATTGCTCTAATAGAGTATCTCTTAGGAATGGTCTACACAATGAATATAAAGTATTTTATAATTTTTTTCACTATGAACCCACGTGTCAACACCAATAGTGTGTTAAACTCTATTTCCATCTCCAACCCCTCACCGTCACTCCATCGCACGCCGTCGCCCTTCACATCCTCTCACTACAACAAAAGGATTTATATTAGACTCTTATCACTGACGGCTTTCAAAAATCATCTGTGATGAGGACTCATCACAGACGGTTTTTTTGTAAAAACAGTCAGTGATGAGTCCCATAGTCATCATAGACGATTTTTGACTAAAACTGTTTGTGATAAGGCTCACATCACACACGATTTCTATCGATGTCTAAGACTTTGGTCCCTTAATCGGTCTTACGAAAAATAATAAATCGTGGGCCCTTGGATATCAAAATGGAAACAATGGGAAGTGCTTCTTTATTGGCCAAATAGCTATGAAAGTATACACGAGTTACAGGGTGATCTAGTGATTGCAGAATGCTAATCACTAGTTACAAGGTGTTGATTGCATGATTAAGATGAAGATCAGATGATTCTAGATGTCTTCAACAACGTGGATTGGCCCCCTATTTATCATTGATGAAGAGGCGACAGTTGACTTCCAGAAAGGGTGTCACGTAACCGGGAGACGCCTTTCTCGCCAAACGGTATCTTCTCGCCAAAGGTTACCTTTTCTAGAGAAAACTTCCGAGTAGTTACGTGTACCTGTCAAATAACGGTCCACACGGAGACATATAAGGGAAAAATCGCTTCTCCCAACCAGTATACTAGTCGGGGCGACTATTTCACTGGTCGGAGACGACTAGTGTGAAGCTAGATTTTGACCCTCTTTGACTGAATTGGTCGGAGATCTAACCATTCGGATTGTGATGGGCTTTGTTTCAATGTATTATGGGCCTTGTGTTTTCATAGGCTCATGATCAACACGCAGTCATGAATTATTATAAAGGGCCTAATTGAAAACAGAGTTTTAATCCTTATCATCTAGCCCCTATGTCTTGAGAAATAAGAGTTTATTACTCAAAGCTTTTCAAATTCTGTGACTTTGTGGGATTATGCGCCAATTATTTGACCGGCCTGAGTGCTGATAAATAGGAGATCCTTGAGATTCTCTTGGTAACTGAACCGACACCTGGTAATTTTTAATGCGTGTGGCATATAAAGGGGACGAATGTCTCCTTCTGAATCAAGAAAAAGATTGATTCCAAAACTCTTTAGTTTTTTCACCTTCTCATGATCTTCCCCTACTTCTCCTTCACCAAATATGATGAGGGTATGATTTAAGAGGAGATGATGGGAAGTTGAAATATCTAAAGGAGTTTCATGAATAATATTTGATTCCTTCACACTTTCAGACTTCTAGACAGTAGATTACATTCAAACCTTTTTAGTTGTTTTAAGTTTTCTATCATCCACTCTTTTTGTTTTTCCCGTCAGATATGATGGGGAATTTTGAGATGGATGGTGAAAAATTTAAACATCTAAGGAGTTTGAGAAATAAGATTTCTTGATTTCTTTGAAGAAAACATTTCAAGAATATCAATCGGGTGTTATTTGCCATTGCTTGGAAATCAAAACGGTGTCCGAAACTGTGACTCATTTGGCTGTATAAAAAGAGGGGTAAATCCTTTCAGACTTTTCACGCCCTTGCTACATTCAGGCGTAGAAATTTTCTTAAGCCTTTTGCGACCTCTGAACTTTTATTCTTCAATTCTTTCTTCGTCCCATATCGAATGGCCATGGATAAATCAATCCTAACTGAGGGGAGGATCAAGGAACTAGAAGACCAAGGTCTGATCCTTCTTCGTGCAATGCTGCGATGGGATCCTAGTGTAACACCCCAGTACTAACGTGCCCCGAATGTTACCACAACAAGTACATCCACAACTAGATATTCTAATAATACACTAATTTCAGCAAGCATACCCCTAGACAATTCACTGGTAAAAAGATGAATGATGGTCCAAAGGATGAGCATAAAAGAATAACTCACTATAAATTTCAATATTCCACCCTTAAGATTCATCCACAAGACGTTCCAACAAGTAATTTCAGCATTTAATGCGTAAATAAAGAGAACAATAACCAAATCATCACCATGCAGCAGTTAACCAAAAGTCAACACCACTCAAAGCAAAAATGTTCCCGTTTTCCCTTCTCACAAGGACCATTATTATCTACGCTAAAAAGTTGATCTTCTAGTTTATTCATTGGTAGAGAGATAATTAAAAACAAATTAGCGATTAAGTTATGAAATAGTGTGCATTGTGCCGCTAAGCCCCATCCCTGGATGTCATCTTCAAAGCACCTATAGTCATGAGGAACAAACAAGCGTGAGTTCGAAACTCAGCAAGCATATCTCACAATAATACAATTCATTAAAGTGCAACTTAACATAGGAAACATGTTTCTCTCCATGATACACATAATTTACCACAATGATTAACCATCTAAATCAGATTCTCATACGCAATGCACCATGCATTTATTCTCAAATAATGCACCATTCGAGCTTATACCGGTATAGCTTGAGTGCTCGCCCGTCGGCGACGCACCCTCTTTTTCCCTACCATCCCTGTGGAGTGGCCTACGAGTAGATCACGCTCCCATCCATCCCCGTGGATGAGATACTCAATAGGTCTTTCAATAGAGCACTCCGGATTAGTCATAAGACTTCTTATGGCTTTCTCACCGTCTTGGCTCAAAATCTTTTCATGACATGATGCAAATGATGCGATAAACAATTTCATCTTTACTTTTGCCATAGTTACTCATCATGATAATGGAACAAAGTGACATCAATAAATTGGCAACAAAGTATGGGAATTCACATGAAAGCCATTTTAGCACTAAACAATCACTACTCCCCACGAACCATTCACAATTGCACGATATACTTACCTCTTTACCGCGCGAAGTAGAAGGACGTGAGCTCGAAGCCACACCCGAAGTCACACCACCTACAGCATACAAACCTCCTCAAAAACAAGCTAAACACAGCACATACTTCAAGTACAATCATCACACACTTAGGGATGGCAATTTTACCCATGGGTTTGGGTACCCGTGGGTACCCGACCCGATAGGAGCGGGTATGGGTAGCATTTCAGACCCATGGGTTTACGGGTTTGGGTACCCGATAAGCCCATAGGATGGGTGTGGGTGTCAATTTGTACCCATGGGTACCCAATAGGTATCCTATGACATGTGGGCCCACTTTTTAGAGACATATTAGAAAAACAAACTCATTGATTGCTCGACTGAGTCAGCTCCTCCCTAATTCCCCTTGCCCCCATCGCCTGATTGCCTCGGCCTCCTCCTCGCCTCTACCTCCTCGGTGGCCGGCGCCGCTCCTCCTCTCGCCTCGCCTCCCTTGGCACCGGCTCCTCCTATTGCCTCCCTCGCCCAGGCGCACGGTGCCCAAAGAAGAGAGAGAAAGGAGAGGCGACCCTACTCACCCGGCGCACTACCCCGCTGCGTACCCAGGTCTAGTGTTCCAGCGGCCATGGCGAGCCCGCGACCGACTAGAAGCGGCGGTGGCGGCGGACAAGGCAATCTAGAGGAAGCTCCACGAGTGCGCTTTGTCGAGTGCATCGGTCAGCGCCGTGACAAGCGGCCTTGCGGCGCTCATCACCTACATCACCCTACTCTCTCCCCTCGCTCCTGTGGTGTGGTTGATACGTCGGGTTTTGGTTTCTTGGTTCAATGGTTTGCCGTTCTTGGTATATCGGAGTAGTTCTTGGTGGATTTCTTTCGGGGAGGAGAGAAGGAACAATAGGCGAAAAGAATTGGCCGGTCTTCATTAGAGAATCACCCCCTGCCTCACCGGTGTTGTCGCCTTGGCCACTTCCCTTGGCCTCCGGCATCCGTGAGAGGGGAGGGGAGCATGCGGCGGCCGTGGCACCCCCCACCTCTCCGCCTTTGCCCTTCGGTGCTCGCGCACAAATCTGTGCCCGTGGGTACCCATTGGTTATCGGGTACCCATTGGGTTTGGGTATGGGCACAGATCTGTACCCGTACAGCTTAGTGGGTTTGGGTAGACGGGGCTTTGTTTGGGTTTGGGTTTGGGTTTAAGACGGTGATACCCGGAGGTACCCACCCGATTGCCATCCCTACACACACTGCTCTCAAAGCCGAACCATCTTATGTTCTGAATTTGGACTTTATATTCAGCATTAGCAGCCCACTGGACAGTCAACTTAAAAATGCCATAAATATTTTTTTAAAGCTCCAAATTCAGTAAACGAGGAAATTTTCAGAACCTATAGAAAATTTCCCATCTTTTTGTAGTTATAGAGAAAATTTGATTCAGCCTCTAAGTAGTCCTAAACAGCCAATTCCCGCAGCATCTGCCACCACCCAGCCCCCAAAGCTCACCAAAAGAATAATCTAGGAAATTCATACCTTCCCAACGATCGCTAGATCGATGGCGATTTCTGGAACTCTTCCTCGAATCGCGCAAGCTTTGCTCGCCTCATTGCCTCACCTCTCCAAAGGGATCTCCGGGGACGCAGACCACAAGGGGATCTGGGAGCGGCACCTAGGAGGAGGAGGAAATTCTACCTAGGGGAGGGAGAGGGAGGGATGGGGCGCAAGGGGAAGTGGGGAGGAGGTGGCATTGCAAGGAAGGTGGGAGGTGCGGTGGGGGTGGGAGGCAGGGAGAGGGGCTAGGGTTAGGGAATTTCCCCTCCACAAGACCCAACGATGGCCCAAAAAAAAGCCTACAATCGGCCCAAACTAAGAAACCAAGCCCTAGAAGCCCTCAACGGCCCGCTAAAACCCCAAATCAGCCCATAGCAACTCAAATAATTAATTTTTTTTGTATTACAATCTTCCCCCCATAAAAGGATTCAACCCCGAATCTGCGCATACTACTAAGCGACAAAAGAAACACGAGGGAATGAATCTCAAACCATACCTGAAGTGAACAACTCAGGATACTTCTTGCGCATAAGAGACTCCAACTCCCACGTCGCTTCCCTTTTCGATTGATGTGACCACAAAACTTTAACAAACCTCAAGGTTCTATTTTTCAACACTCGCTCAGAATTCCCCAAGATTTGCACTGGTCGGGCCTCAAAAGAGAGATTCTGATCAACCACCAATGGATCAAGTGGAACAACCAACTCTAGGTCGTGCAAATACTTCCTCAACATGGATACGTGGAACACATTATGTACTCCTTGCATTGAACTAGGAAGCTCCAATCGATAGGCCAACTTTCCAACTCGTGCGACAATAGAGAAAGGTCCAATATACCTCGGGCTAAGCTTCCCCTTAGTGCCAAATCTAACCACTCCTTTAGTGGGAGACACTCTCAAAAACACACTATCTCCTACCGCAAACTCCAACTCTCGCCTCCTCACATCAGCATAGCTTTTCTGCTTACTCTGGGCTGCAAGGAGATTCTGCCTAACCTCGGACACACGCTCCACAGTCTGCTGGACCAGTCTGGTCCAAGAATTGCTCTTTCCCCTATTACATCCCAGCAAAGAGGGGACCTACACTTCCGCCCATAGAGCACTTCAAAAGGAGCAGCCCGAATGCTTGCTTGAAAGCTATTATTATAAGCAAATTCAGCAAGAGCCAAGTGGTCTTCCCAACTCCCCTTCCAAGCCAACACACAACATCTAAGCATATCCTCTAAGGTTTGAATAGTTCACTCAGACTGCCCATCAATTTGAGGGTGGAAGGCAATGCTAAGGCGGAGCTGCGTGCCCAGAGCACCCTGCAAACTTTCCCAAAACTTGGAGACAAACTTGGCATCCCGATCGGACACAATCGTCTTAGGCACACCATGGAGTCTCACAATTTCTCGTAAATAGATAGGAGCCAACTCGGCTCGCTGAAATGGTTGCGCGAATTGGAATGAAATGGGTGGAATTGCTAAGTCGGTCCACCACTACCCAAATCGCATCCTTCCCTCGCTGGGTACGAGGTAGGCCAATCACAAAATCCATGGATATATCATCCCAAGGCCACACGGGAACCTCTAATGGTTGAAACAACCCTGCTGGCTGCTTATGCTCAGCCTTCACCCTTTGGCAAATTCCACAGGATGCCACATAACGAGCAATGTCAACCCTCATCCTTTTCCACCAAAAACTCTTTCAAATCCTGATACATCTTATTCTCACCAGGATGTACTGTGTACGGGGTGCGATGAGCCTCTTTTAGAATATCATCTTTGACTTGGAACTTCTGGGGAACACAAAGGCGGCCCTTAAACCGCAACAGACCAATCTCATTAATGCTAAAATCTCCAGATTTGCCTTCCTTGATGCGCTTTCGCACTTGATGAAGAAACCTGTCATGCTGTTGTGCCTCGTGCACATGTTCTGGAATTGTAGACTTCAGAATTAACTGCATTTTAGCTTGGACGGTGCCCACATAACAATAGGAGACTTCCATGCACTCAAAATCAGCAATAAGACAATCAAGAATAGGGGCATCATCTTATGACTAAGAGCATCTGCTACTACATTCGCTTTGCCAGGATGATACTGGATGGAGTGATTGTAGTCCTTGATCAATTCCAGCCATCTCCTTTGTCTCAAATTTAAGTCTTTCTGTGTGAAAATATATTTGAGACTCTTGTGATCAGTGAAAATATCATAGGATTCCCCATACAGATAATGCCTCCAAATCATCAAAGCAAAGACAACTGCGGCAAACTCTAGGTCATGGGTGGGGTAATTCTGCTCGTGTGCTTCTTTAGCTGCCTTGAGACATAAGCGATCACCTTACCCTCTTGCATAAGCACATAGCCATGTCCTACACGTGATGCATCAGAATAGACAATGGAGCGCTTCCCGGGCTCAGGAAGGGTGAGGATGGGTGCAGTTACTAGCTTCTCCTTCAAGGTAGAGAAACTGCTCTCACACTCCGCAGTCCACTGGAATTTCACACCCTTTTGAGTCAACTAAGTCAATGGCTTTGCAATAATAGAGAAATCTTGCACAAAACGCCGATAGTAACCAACGAGACCCAGAAAACTTCGCACTTCTTTGACATTAGAGGGTCTCTCCAAGTCTACAACTGTAGACATTTTGCTAGGATCAACAGAAATGCCTTCTTGGTTGATAACATGGCCCAGAAATCCCACTTTTGAAACCCAGAATTCACATTTCTTTAACTTGGCGAAGAACTGATTCTCCCTCAAAGTAATGAGCACAAGCCTTAGATGGTGCTCATGCTCCTCATTTGATTTGGAATAAATTAGGATATCGTCGATGAACACCACAACAAAATCATCAAGATATCTGAGCAACATACTGTTCATCGCCTCCATAAAAATAGCAGGGGCATTGGTTAGTCCAAAAGACATAACATTAAATTCATAATGCCCATACCTAGTGGAGAAAGCCGTCTTTTCAATATCTTGCTCCCTACTTTAGAATCGATTGTACCCGATTAAAGATCAATTTTGGAGAACACCTTTGCTCCCCTCAACTGATCAAATAGGTCCTCTATACGAGGCAAAGGTTATTTATTTTTAATGATCACCTGATTAAGTGCGCAATAATCAATGCACATTCTCCAACTCCCATCTTTCTTGGCTATAAACAGCACCGGTGCTCCCCAAGGTGACACACTGTAACATCCCAAAATTTGGCTTAATTAAGTTTTTGTTGTTTAAAAGTGCATTTGTGATTTTCTGGAATTTATTTGGATTTTTCTGGATTTATTTGAATTAAATGTTATTTTGGGTTTATTGCTTTTTATTCAAAAGTATTTAAATCTGTGCAAAGTCAAAATAAAGTTTTGTCAAAAATATTTTATTTAAGTCCAGAATGTCTCAAAGTATTTTTGAGATTTTTCTTGGAATTTTCCTGATTATTTTATTGCCTAAAACAAATTAAAGGAATTTTTGGAATTAGTTTAATTGGAAAACTGTTAAAAAAATCTTTTGAACAGTGTTGGGCCGAGCCCAACAACATGCTTATTTATAAACCAGCGTCGGTGCGGCCCGGTCGGCCATGGCCGTCGCGAGGAAACCCTAGATCGGCGACCGTTCATCGCGATCCAGCGGTCCAGAGAGGGCCGCGTGTGTGTGCGCGTTTTAGCCGTCGGATCTGGACACGCGTCGCAGCGTCGATTATCGTCGTCTCGATCTGGACTCGGAGTTCATCGCCGTGGCGCCGCGGACTCTTCGCCCGTGTGGAGCGCGGACGCCGAGGCTATAAAAGGAGGGTAGCGCCCGAGGTTCGCAAGCAGCCGCATCTTTTGGGTGGAAAGTTTCGCGAGCAACCGTAGAACGTCGCCGCAAGCTCGCCGGAGTTGAAGTCTGCAGCCGCCGAAGTTTTTGCTCAAGCACGTCGCCGGTTCGTCGGTTTTCGTCGTGTGGACTCGAGATCTGGACTCACCGGCGCGCGCGCGACTACTCTACCTCGCCTCGCGGGAGGCAGCGAAACGCCGCCGCCTTGGTCTTCGTCTTCAAGTCCGGTAAGACCTCACCGTCGCGCCGCCATCGCTGGACCGAGGAGCTCGAAGCCGTCGGATCTAGATTGGATGGGCGATCGTTGCCACGTCGCTCGCGATTGATGACCGTCCGTCGGGTTTCGTCGGATCGGATCGAACCGCTGGGTTGAGCCAATCGCGACGGCCACGTGTCGGCGCTGGTGCCGAGCGTCGTGGCCGAGTCTCCGTAAGCCGGCCGACGAGTTCGTGAGACTCGATCCATGCGCCGAGGACACGTGTCGGCGTGGGATTGGCGAGACCGATCTTGGCGTCATGCTTGCGTCATAATTACATTTTCAATTGGAAAAATATTCCGATTGGAAATTCCGTGATGATGACGTCATCATGAGGTCACGCTGACGTCATAAATCGATTTTTCAGTATAAAAATAAATATGTTAATTCGTATTTTACGATTTTCGATTTGATATTTATTTCAAACTTCAAAAGGCTATATCTTTTGCATCGTAACTCGGAATTGAGTGATTCCAGTTTATAAAAATTTGTAAAATTGAGATCTATTTAATGGTGAATTTTAATTGATTTTGGAGTTCAATTGCTCTCTGTTTTGGCATTTATTTGCTTTTCTCTTTCGATGCAGCGTGACGTTGAATTGTGCGGCGCTTGGAGGAAGATCAAGCAACCCAAGAGCAAGCTTCAGATCAAGATCAGGACCTATTCCAAGGCAAGTTGTGCTTTGATCATGTTGAACCCATGTTTATAAAATTGCTATGTTTGTTTTACAATATTGCATATATTTCAAATATACAATTGTTTCAAAATTAGATTGGGTTTAGCTAAAATACAGATTGATCTATACCCTACCTTGTCATTATATGCCATGAACCATTGTCACCTAGATTGGTTTAATATAGTTGATTAATAATTATGATCAACATTGGAGGTTAGACCGTATTAGTTGCTTAGCCATGCCACGTCATCACATGTGTCGAATCATTGTTAATTAATCTTGATTAACGGAATATGGAACAATGTTATGAACTTGTGTGTCATGTGGGATCACACGACGAGATTGAGTTGTTGTGGCGAGTCATGTCACGCAACGATGTTGAATTGTTGATGGCACGTGGTGCTTGGTAATCAAGCGGGTGATGATAACTTAGATTGGGGCAAGTGGCAAGGCGAGGAGGCCAAGGTGGGCCCGATGGGCGATGGTATGTGGAAGTCTTGCCTTGATCACACTAAGGACTTAACCTTGCAAGCCTTTGACTGAGTCAATCATGCAACCACATGTGCAGTATGGGCCACCTAGGTGAGTAATTTGCAAAGTCTTAATTTTGATACTATCGTGGTCGGTGTGAGTTCCCTGGTCGAGTGTAATTCACATGGCGCAAGAGGGGGCCCGGATGTGGTTTACGAGACCCAAATGTTGAAACCTTAGCGGGTAGTATCGGGTTAAGATAGAGCATTGTAAAGGCTTTGTTATAATCTCTCGCCTTTGTGGTGTTTGGTTGTATCACGTGGGTAAAGTGCATAACCTCTGCAGTGTGAAACTATTCGGATAGCCGTGCTCATGGTATTGAGCAATGCTCGGAATTACTGATTAAGGGTTAGCTTAATTAATTGGACAACTTGGTTGGGATGGCGGAATGCCATGTGGAAGATGGAATTTAACTTAGGATTGGAAACTTGGTTTACTTGAGAAATCTTGAATTTATTTATTATCGTTATTTGTTTTACATCCTTTACAATCTATATCTTGTATTCGTTCATAAATCTTGCTTATTGCAAAATAGCCATGATAGCCTATCCATTGGAATAAGCCTTGCATATAGATACATGGAATTGCATTACATGCACAACTTGTTGAGTGCTTTAAGTACTCACCCTTGCCAAACAACATTAATCAACAGTTGAAGAATCTACACTGTGTTGGAAGATGAAGTCCAAGAAGACCACGAGTCATTAGGGTCCGAGCCTTGTCGGTTGCTGTGGTGGTGATGAGCTACCTCGTTTCTACTTTCCACGCTTAATTATTAGTTTATATTTTCGGTCTTGCCTGCGTGGCTTAATAATGTAAGTTGGTCATAAGATCATACATTTAGTTATATCAATAAATGAACTATTATTCTATTATCGTTGTGTATGATGTGATATGTACCAATGTTAAGTCGTGTGCACTAGCGTTGATCACAGGAATAGTCAATAAACACGGTGGGTTCGAATCGGTGGATTCGGGTCCTTCTGAGGTGGTATCGAGCATCTTGTTGTAGGTCTTGGCCTAGATAGTTTGGAGGTGTCTTGAGTGTGTCCAAAATTATTTTCTAAAAGAAAATCTAAGCTTGACTAATAAAACCCTCTCGACTCATCTCATTCTCTACTTCTACGCCTTTGCTAAATTTACCCGTTTTACTTGCCGTTTGGTGGAGAACTTATTCCAAAGTTCTTGTGGAGCGGATCTGATCGTTCAGACCTTTGAGGAGATAGTGGCGGCTCGCCATGGAGTCGTGGAGAGTACTTGAGGCGCTTGGAGGTTTCTATCGTCCACTTTACCGAGGAGGCGGTGGTCGGTGAATGGTGTACACCGAGGATTTATTTGCAAGTTGATCATCTACGCTCGGGAGAGCGAGGAAGCTAGCAGCCAATCAACATCTCCGCGAGAAGATTCTCGTGCGAGGTTGCAATTCAGAGGTCGCTCGACTTGCTCTTGCCCGTGTCTGCGCGACTCGCCGACGAGCTTCACGACTCGGTGTTCCGACTTCACCCAGACGTTCAAGCATGCGAAGGCGACGGATCGAGGGGAGCGAGTGTGCTCTGACGACGCACCTTGCGAGTTCGCCCTTGCCGGGAGGATCATATGAGAGAGACTACCCGGAGCCGGAGGCGTATGCGAGGCACTCGAGTAGCGAGCGAGCTCGAGGTGACCCGTGCTTGACCATCGGGATGATCACCGGTGGGAGAGGCCACAGAGGCGATTGAGGGCGAGTGGGCGCGTGACTCGAGAGTTCGAGAGCGGTGAGAGTCAGAGGAGGATCGAGAGGAGCGAGAGTGGGAGCGGAGGAGTCTGAGACCCGTTGTTGCAGAGGACCCGATAATAGGTCATCGGGATAGGTTTGCTCGATGCCACCCACCGCCGGTGTATCGCCGGATCGGTCTCGGCCGGTGGTGGATGAGTGAGTGTCGACCTTGGAGCGTGTTGAGACTCGAGTGTGAGTCGCGTCTTTAAGTTAGTCTTTACCTTTCTAGTGGGCGTTAAGGTTGCGTGTTTAGTTTGCTTCTTTGTATTCTTGAGTGTGCGGTATGTGTTGCGAGCTTGTAGGCTTAAATAAGCGACCATACCAAGTTAAATAAAGAATTGTTCAGTTTAGGTATAACCTATCTCCCGTTTTAGAAATTCTTACTTCTCATCTATGCTACATCTACCTTTCCTAACCTAAGAGGCAATCATCGGATGGTGAATACTCGAGAAACAACGGTGCTTGAAAGTGGGCTGCGTCGAATGACAATCCCAATGATGGAGGCAGCCCTCAACCACCGCCAAGGACATGCGAGAATCAGGAGCATTCCTTGCGGCCAGACTCAAGCGATCACGGAACAATGATGCGGCGGATCGGCGGATGACCAATGCGTGATAAACCACAACAATCCCGCAACTCGGAACAATCATGGTGGACCTCGACCTATGTCCAAGCTATCGGATTTTATGAGGACTAGGCCACCAACTTTCTCTGAAGCGTGAACCCTTTGGAAGCCGATGATTGGCTTAGGACCATTGAGAAGAAGCGCACATCACTCGGTGTGAGGGCAATGAGAAGGTGCTCTCGCCTCTCATCAACTTGAAGGAACCGCCGAGAATGGTGGGAGAATTCTTGTGCGCTCATGGAGCCCGCAAGAGATAACACAGGAGGAGTTCACTAATGCTTTCGCCAATATCATGTCCCGGAGGAATGATGGATCTTAAGAAGGAGGAGTTGAGCTTTGAAGCAAGGAGGCCAACCAAAGGCGAATACGAATAAATTCACTCGATTAGCTCGTTATGCCCACGAGGACGTAGCGACGGATAAAGCTAAGCGATCTCGTTTCATGAAGGGATGAATTGAGGATCGCAGTGGGGTGATTACCCACAATTTTCCGGATTTTCAGAGGCTGGTAAATAAGGCTTTAATCCTAGAGGACAAGCGCAAAGAGCTAGGTGAAAACCGTAGCGCTTGATGAACAATCGGTGGGCGCCCAAACCATCTACGTTTGAGGATGTCACCCGACAATTTGCTAGATTTCAACCACCACCGAACAAGACATCAACCCCTACACCTCGCCACGCCAATCGAATTTCGGACCCAGCGCAAGGCAACAATGCACGGAGGAAATCGTGATCTGCGGTGAAGAGATGCTATACTTGCAATGAGCCAGGCACTTTTCAAATAGGTGTCCACGAAGGAGGCATCACACCATTCGTTTCAACACAGGAACAACACCCGCTAAAGCACCAACATCGGGAGGAAATCGTGCACCAAGCCAAGTGGAGCAACGCCGCGATCAACGATCGTGGAAGAATCAACCACATCACCGATGGAGCTCGGGAAGCTACGAGGCGTCGTCTTGGGTAAGTTCTTGGTCAACTCGATGCACCTTTCTGCTTTGTTTGATTACGAGCTTCGCATTCGTTTGTTTCTCAAAGTTTTGCAACCAAGAATGGATTTAAAGTGGTGAATCTTAAGTGTGTGCTCTTAGTCCAAGCCCGGGATCCGAGCTTAGATCTAGCCTTGGGTGTTTGGGAGCTAAGTTGTTTATGGATGGGATAGAATTTCTCGCGAATCTTATCTTGATAGATGCGCAATCCTAAACGTCATCCTTGGAATGGATTGGCTGTCCAAGCATAAGGCTATTTTAGATTGTGGCGAAGGATCGTGACCTTGGAAGGCCCTAGTGGCAAGAAAGTGGAGTTTCAAGCGACCGCAGATTCGGACGGCGATTAACGGTCAACGATGTGAAAGCCATCGGCATGGAAGATGTGCGATGGCGAGAGAATACCGGAGGTATTTCGGAAGATTTGCGGGATTGCCACGGATCGTGATATCGAGTTTGTCATCGAGTTAGCACCGGTGCAGCACCGATATCAAAGAGACCATATCGAATGCCTACCGCGAGTTAGTAGAAATGAAGAAGCGATTGAGGCTGCAAGAGAAAGGTTTCATTAGACCAAGTTCATCGCCGTGGGGAGCCCGGTTTTGTTTGTTCGCAAGAAGGATGGAAGTCTTAGAATGTGCATCGACTACGTGCACTTAATGAAGTAACGATCAAGAATAAGTATCCATTGCCCGGGATCGACGACTTATTTGATCGATTAAGAGGAGCTGAGTTTTCTCAAGATAGATCTTCGTTCGTGATACCATCGCTTGAAGATCCGGCGGAGGATGTACCTAAGACTGCGTTTTCTACGCGATATGGACATTACGAGTTCACAGTCATGTCATTCGGATTGACTAATGCCCAACATATTTCATGAACATGATGAATAAAGTCTTCATGGATTACTTGGACAAGTTTGTTGTAGTCTTCATAGACGATATCTTGGTTTACTCGAAGACGGAGGAAGAGCATGCGAAACATCGAGAATGGTTTTAGGCAGTGCGAGAGCATCAACTATATGCTAAGTTTAGCAAGTGTGAATTTTGGAAGGAGAAAGTTGAATTTCTCGGTCATGTAATGACTACCAAAGGAGTCGATTGATCGACAAAGTGGGCCTTGATGTTGCATTGGGAGCCACCAAGTCCATTACTCGATTCGTAGTTTTACGGGAATGGCGGGATATTACCGTCGGTTCATAGAAGGATTCTCGACAATTGCTAAACCCCTTACGCGATTGTTAAAGAAAGAAAGAAGTTTGCATGGGCGCGGAGTGCGAGAAAAGTTTCATGGAATTAAAGAAGCGTTTAACAACGGCCCGTATTAGTGTTGCGGATGTGCGTAATGGATTTGACATTTCTTTGCGATGCTTGAAGCGGGGCTTGGGATGCGTGTTAATGCAAGAAGGCAAAGTCGTTGCTTATGCGTCGAGACAGATTAAGACCACATGAAGTGAATTACCCAACGCATGATTTGGAGTTAGTCTGCCGTAGTGCATGCTTTAAAGATATGGCGTCATTATCTCATAGGAAATAGATGTGAGATATATACGGACCATAAGAGTCGAAATACATATTCACTCAATCGACTGAATATGAGACAAATAAGATGGCTTGAGCTAATTAAGGATTATAATGTAGGAATCCATTATCATCTGGAAAAGCCAATGTGGTGGCGGATGCCCGAGTCGAAAAAGCCATAGCGCAAATGCATTGTCAATGGAGGATCAACGAGAATTATGCAAGGAATTTGAGAGGTTAAGATTGGAGGTCGTTCGCAAGGAATGATAGTGCGCTAAAGTAAAACCAACATTAGAGGATCAGATTAGAGAAGGTCAACAAGATGACGATAAAATTTCAAAAATCAAGGCTAAAAGGAAGAAGGCCTAGCCATAGATTTCACTCTGGGCGAACAAGGAACTATGTTCTTCAAAGGCGAATTTGTGTGCTTGATAAAAGGAATTAAAACAATTGATTCTTGAGGAAGCGCATGATTCAAAGTACTCAATTCATCCAGAAGTGCTAAAATGTACGAGATTTGAAGGAGAGATTCGGTGGCCAAAATGAAGCGTGAAGTGGTGAGCATGTTGCATTATCGGCGTGTGTCGAGAGTAAAGGCTATGCACCAAAGACCATTGGGTTGTTGCAACCGTTGAAAATTCGGAATGGAAGTGGGAGGAAATCGGGATGGATTTTATCACGGTTTACCTAAGACTCGAAAGGTTACGATTCCATTTGGGTTATCGTGGATCGTCTAACCAAGGTCGCTCATTTCATCGATAAAGACCACTTACTCGGAGATCGTTTGGCGAATCTGTACATGTCGAGGATTGTATGTTTGCATGGAGTGCCAAAGAAGATTGTGTCGAGATGAGGTACCCAATTTACCTCAAGGTTTTGGAATAAGTTGCATGAAGCAATGGGAACCCGTCTGAATTTTAGTCTGACATATCACCCGCATGACGGATGGTCGATGAAAGAGTAAATCGATCTTAGAGGATATGTTGAGAGCTTGTGCCTTAGCTTACGCTCGACATGGGATAAATGTTTGCCATATGCGAGTTGATTACAATAATAGTTATCAAGCTAGCCTACAAATGTCACCGTTCGAGGCATTGTATGGGCGTGCTTGTCGTACTCCATTGAATTGGAGCGAGGCAGAGAACGTTTGGTGTTTGGGCGGATATCCTCGAAGAAGCGAGAAAGTCAAGTAGCAATGATCGAGAGAGATTAAAGATAGCACAGTCAAGACAGAAAAGCTACGCCGATAATCGTCGTCGAGATTTGAGTTTTGAACGAGAAGATCATGTGTACCTCGAGGTTACCCCTCTTAAGGCGTTAAGAGATTTCACGTTAAAGGAAGCTTGCACCAAGATATGTCGGTCCGTTCAAGATTACGAGCCACGAGGAGAGGTAGCTTATCGATTAGAGTTGCCTCGGTCATTGGCGAGGAGTGCATGATGTATTCCATGTATCGCGACTTAAGAAGTGTCTCGAGTGCCAACAGAGCAAGCCCGTTGGAGGCAATAGAGTGCAAGAAGATTTGACTTATAAAGAGCAACCAATCGAATTTTGGATGTTGTGGGCGCAAGACCGAAACAAGTCTATTCGCTTTGCGAGTTCATGGAGCAATCATTCGAAAGTGAAGCCACTTGGGAGCGAGAAGAAGAATTGAAGTCGAATTCGAACCTATTCTCTAGTTAGCCCCGAATCTCGGGTCGAGATTCTGTTAAGGGGGGGAGGTTTGTAACATCCCAAAATTTGGCTTAATTAAGTTTTTGTTGTTTAAAAGTGCATTTGTGATTTTCTGGAATTTATTTGGATTTTTCTCGATTTATTTGAATTAAATGTTATTTTGGGTTTATTGCTTTTTATTCAAAAGTATTTAAATCTGTGCAAAGTCAAAATAAAGTTTTGTCAAAAATATTTTATTTAAGTCCGAATGTCTCAAAGTATTTTTGAGATTTTTCTTGGAATTTTCTGATTATTTTATTGCCTAAAACAAATTAAAGGAATTTTGGAATTAGTTTAATTGGAAAAGCTGTTAAAAATCTTTTGAGCAGTGTTGGGCCGAGCCCAACAACAGTCTTGCGTAAACCAGCGTCGGTGCGGCCCGGTCGGCCGCTGGCCGTCGCGAGGAAACCCTAGATCGGCGATCGCTCATCGCGATCCAGCGGTCGAGAGAGCCGCGCGTGTGTGTGCGCGTTTTAGCCGTCGGATCGGACACGCGTCGCAACGTCGCTTGTCGTCTCCGATCTGGACTCGGAGTTCATCGCCGTGGCGCCGCGGACTCTTTCGCCGTGTGGGCGCGGACGCCGAGGCTATAAAGGAGGGTAGCGCCCGAGGTTCGCAGCCGCCGCCGCATCTTTTAGGTGGAAAGTTTCGCGAGCAACCGTAGAACGTCGCCGCAAGCTCGCGGAGTTGAAGTCTGCACCGCGAAGTTTTTGCTCAAGCACGTCGCCGGTTCGTCGGTTTTAAATCGTGTGGACTCGAGATCTGGACTCACCGGCCCGCGCCGACCGACTACTCTACCTCACCTCGCGGAGACGCGCCAAACGCCGCCGCCTTGGTCTTCGTCTTCAAGTCCGGTAAGACCTCACCGTCGCGCCGCCATCGCTGGACCAGAGCTCGGGCCGTCGGATCTAGATTGGATGGGCGATCGTTGCCACGTCGCTCGCGATTGATGACCGTCCGATCGGGTTTCGTCGGATCGATCGAACCGCTGGGTTGAGCCAATCGCAGACGGCCACGCGTCGTCGGCCTGGTGCCGAGGCGTCGTGCCGAGTCTACCGTAAGCCAAAGACGAGTTCGTAGACTCGATCCATGCGCCGAGGACACGTGTCGGCGTGGGATTGGCCGAGACCGATCTTGACGTCATGCTTGCGTCATAATTACATTTTCAATTGGAAAAATATTCCGATTGGAAATTCCGTGATGATGACGTCATCATGAGGTCACGCTGACGTCATAAATCGATTTTCAGTATAAAAATAAATCTGTTAATTCGTATTTTACGATTTTCGATTTGATATTTATTTCAAACTTCAAAAGGCTATATCTTTTGCATCGTAACTCGGAATTGAGTGATTCCAGTTTATAAAAATTTGTAAAATTGAGATCTATTTAATGGTGAATTTTAATTGATTTTGGAGTTCAATTGCTCTCTGTTTTGGCATTTATTTGCTTTTCTCTTTGATGCAGCGTAGACGTTGAATTGTGCGGCGCTTGGAGGAAGATCAAGCAACCCAAGAGCAAGCTTCAGATCAAGATCAGGACCTATTCCAAGGCAAGTTGTGCTTTGATCATGTTGAACCCATGTTTATAAAATTGCTATGTTTGTTTTACAATATTGCATATATTTCAAATATACAATTGTTTCAAAATTAGATTGGGTTTAGCTAAAATACCAGATTGATCTATACCCTACCTTGTCATTATATGCCATGAACCATTGTCACCCTAGATTGGTTTAATATAGTTGATTAATAATTATGATCAACATTGGAGGTTAGACCGTATTAGTTGCTTAGCCATGCCACGTCATCACATGTGTCGTAATCATTGTTAATTAATCTTGATTAACGGAATATGGAACAATGTTATGAACTTGTGTGTCATGTGGGATCACACGACGAGATTGAGTTGTTGTGGCGAGTCATGTCACGCAACGATGTTGAATTGTTGATGGCACGTGGTGCTTGGTAATCAAGCGGGTGATGATAACTTAGATTGGGGCAAGTGGCAAGGCGAGGAGGCCAAGGTGGGCCCGATGGGCGATGGTATGTGGAAGTCTTGCCTTGATCACACTAAGGACTTAACCTTGCAAGCCTTTGACTGAGTCAATCATGCAACCACATGTGCGTATGGGCCACCCTAGTGAGTAATTTGCAAAGTCTTAATTTTGATACTATCGTGGTCGGTGTGAGTTCCCGGTCGAGTGTAATTCACATGGCGCAAGAGGGGCCCCGGATGTGGTTTACTGAGACCATTGATGTTGAAACCTTAGCGGGTAGTATCGGGTTAAGATAGAGCATTGTAAAGGCTTTGTTATAATCTCTCGCCTTTGTGGTGTTTGGTTGTATCACGTGGGTAAAGTGCATAACCTCTGCAGAGTGTGAAACTATTCGGATAGCCGTGCTCATGTATTGAGCAATGCTCGGAATTACTGATTAAGGGTTAGCTTAATTAATTGGACAACTTGGTTGGGATGGCGGAATGCCATGTGGAAGATGGAATTTAACTTAGGATTGGAAACTTGGTTTACTTGAGAAATCTGAATTTATTTATTATCGTTATTTGTTTTACATCCTTTACAATCTATATCTCAGATTCGTTCATAAATGCTGCTTATTGCAAAATAGCCATGATAGCCTATCCATTGGAATAAGCCTTGCATATAGATACATGGAATTGCATTACATGCACAACTTGTTGAGTGCTTTAAGTACTCACCCTTGCCAAACAACATTAATCAACAGTTGAAGAATCTACACTGTGTTGGAAGATGAAGTCCAAGAAGACACGAGTCATTAGGGTCCGAGCCTTGTCGGTTGCTGTGGTGGTGATGAGCTACCTACGTTTCTACTTTCCATTTGCTTAATTATTAGTTTATATTTTCAGTCTTGCCCTGCGTGGCTTAATAATGTAAGTTGGTCATAAGATCATACATTTAGTTATATCAATAAATGAACTATTATTCTATTATCGTTGTGTATGATGTGATATGTACCAATGTTAAGCTGTGTGCACTAGCGTTGATCCTGGGAATAGTGCAGTAAACACAGTGGGTTCGAATCAGTGGATTCGGGTCCTTACACACACTGCGCCGGATTAACCCTTTGGACAGCAAATCATCCAATTGCCTTTTTAATTCATCCTGGAGAGGGCGAGCCAAGTAGTAGGGGGACACTGAAATAGGACGGGTGCCTGGAATCAATTCAATTTGGAATTCCACATCCCGAGGAGGAGGCAATCCTGGAAGCTCATTAGGAAACACATCAGGATACTCCCTCACCACGGGAATCTCCTCAATACGCACAGAACTATCGAACTTGATGGCGTTGGCAAGAAGTTCTCCAGATTTCAACACGTGGCGACCAGGAAAAAATCTGGCCAACACAAAGAGAGAATTAATTGGTCCACTTCCCTGGAAGACCACCTCCACTCCTGACGGAGTCTGCAAAGTAATGGTCTTCCAAAAACAACAAATTTTGGCTCGATAGAGATCTAGCCAATCCATTCCCAGAATAACATCAAAAGGAGACAACTGAATCACTATCAGGTTGGCAATGAACTCCTCGTCCCCTAAAGTAATAATGCAACCAAGGCAAACCATAGAGCTAGTAATGAAACCACCCGGTGAACTAACTAGCACAGACTTGGCAATAAGTTGCATTCCCAAATTGACCCTTCTAGTAAAGTCCCACGACACAAAGGAATAGGATGCCCCTGAATCAAAAAGAGCATAAGCCTCATAAGAATCAACCAGAACCGTACCTGTCACCACATCTGGGAGTCCTGCCGCCTCAGAAGACAGTAGGGTGTACACTCCTGGTAGTGCCGGGGTAGCAGAAGCCCCAACACACTGCGATGGTGGCACATACGCTGGCGATGGAGCAACAAATGGTGGTGGAGCTGATGGGTGAGGGTGCCAGAAGGAGCCTGAGGGTGGCACCCACGATGGTGGCTGA
This sequence comes from Otatea glauca, assembly GCA_036346275.1. Classification (NCBI taxonomy): domain Eukaryota; kingdom Viridiplantae; phylum Streptophyta; class Magnoliopsida; order Poales; family Poaceae; genus Otatea; species Otatea glauca. The sequence continues at coordinate 26,845,390 of CM070726.1, read as the reverse complement.
GGGAGACCAGGTGTAGCCGCCATCAACTGAACTGATCCCCTAGAAGAAGCCGCTGGAGTTGGGGTAGAGGGCACAGGTTCCCACTTGATGACGCTGTTGGGGTTCTCCCTGCACACCCGCCCTGACCAAGTACACTCCACTGCACGGTGTCCACCACCGCACTTGAAGCACATCATGCCCTGCCCAGGGACAGGACGAACAGCGGGCATTGTTGAGGTAGGCGCTGCTGACGAAAACGACCGAGTCTGCATTGACTTGGCCGAGAAAGAGGAACGCTGCCCTCCCTTGAACCTCTTAGAAGTGGGTCGTTGAGAAGACCCACCTCCCTCACCAAAAGAGACAGGAGCCCCAGACCCACCAGGATTTTGCTTCTCCCTGGTGAGTTCCATCTCCACCTCCATGCCTCGTGCCTGCTCAACCACCGAGTTAAAGTCACGGGGGACAGTTGCCCCCAGGACCACTCGGAACTCCTGATTGAGGCCCCTACGGAACCTCCTAGCCTTCTCGCAATCATCTGCCCACGGTGGCACAGGCGGACAATCTTTGTTGAATTCCGCCTCATACTCAACTACTGATCTCCTCCCTTGGGAGAGGGTGGATAAAGAACGCTCCATCCTCTCTAGGAAGGACTCCGGATAGAATTTCATCCGGAACTGCTCGACGAAGTCCTCCAATGAAACTACACCATGGACGGGGTTCCTAGCTGCCAGAACCCCCTCCCACCAGATATCGGCCTAGCCCTTCAACTGAAAAGCCACGAAACGAACTCTTTGCTGAGAGGTCATCTCGAGTGCCTCAAACTGCCTCTCCATGTAGTGCAGCCAGTCCGCTGCCTGGACTGGCGTGCCAGCGCCATTGAAAGAGTTGAGGCGAAGAGACATCCACTCACGAAGGTTCATCCTAGGCTCCTGAGCAGCAGTCGCGGCAGGAGGGTCAGTCACGGGTGGTGGCACTGCAGCAGGGGCTGCCTGAACCTGCTGGCGCAGCTCTTGAATCTCGCTCTGGAGAGCCTGCAATAGGGCTTCGAAAGTAGCCGCTGCCCCTGCTTTGGCCTGAGCGTTCGGAGCACCCTCCAAATCTGCCGACGAAGCACTGGGCACGCCGCTCCCCTGAGCGATAGACTCACCCACCTCTTGGGATGATTGCCTACCACTACAGCCGCGACCTCCACGGCCGCGACGTCCACGACCTCTACCCCTTAGCATAGCTAAAACACATAAACAAAAGTTCACATTATCAATTCCACCTTCAATACAACTGATCATAACAACATAACATTACTCAATAATAAGGATAAAGGAAGCATGAAAGCGCAATGCAATGATTTCCCCTTACACTTCCTATTGTGCACAAGAGTGTGTCAAGTTTTAAAAATTATTTAACCAATCTACGAACCATTTTTAAGTTTAACAGACCGGTGGCAAGGTTTTAAATCAACACTCCTAATCCATGTTTCTAATTCCACCAACAAGTTGTAATTCACTCTCAAGTAAGTTAATTGTTCATACTCCCAAGGTTCTAATGCCCGCTCTGATACCAACTGTAACACCCCAGCACTAACGTGCCCCGAATGTTACCACAACAAGTACATCCACAACTAGATATTCTAATAATACACTAACTTCAGCAAGCATACCCCTAGACAATTCACTGGTAAAAAGATGAATGACGGTCCAAAGGATGAGCATAAAAGAATAACTCACTATAAATTTCAATATTCCACCCGTAAGATTCATCCACAAGATGTTCCAAAAAGTAATTTCAGCATTTGATGCGTAAATAAAGAGAACAGTAACCAAATCATCACCATGCAGTAGTTAACCAAAAGTCAACACCACTCAAAGCAAAAATGTTCCCGTTTTCCCTTCTCACAAGGTCCATTATTATCTATGCTAAAAAGTTGATCTTCTAGTTTATTCATTGGAAGAGAGATAATTCAAAAGAAACTAGCGATTGAGTTATGAAATAGTGTGCATTGTGCCGCTAAGCCCCATCCCTGGATGTCATCTTCAAAGCACCTACAGTCGAGAGGAACAAACAAGTGTGAGTTCAAAACTCAGCAAGCATATCTCACAATAATACAATTCATTGCAACTTAACATAGGAAACATGTTTCTCTCCATGATGCACATAATTTACCACAATGATTAACCATCTAAATCAGATTCTCATATGCAATGCACCATGCATTTATTCTCAAATAATGCACCATTCGAGCTTATACCGGTATAGCTTGAGTGCTCGCCCGTCGGCGACGCACCCTCTTTTTCCCTACCATCCCTGTGGAGGGGCCTACGAGTAGATCACGCTCCCATCCATCCCCGTGGATGAGACTACTCAATAGGTCCTTCAATAGAGCACTCTGGATTAGTCATAAGATCTCTTATGGATTTCTCACCGTCCTGGCTCGAGATCTTTTCATGACATGATGCAAATGATGCGATAAACAATTTCAACCTTACTTTTACCATAGTTACTCATCATGATAATGGAACAAAGTGACATCAATAAATTGGCAACCAAGTATGGGAATTCACATGAAAGCCATTTTAGCACTAAACAATCACTACTCCCCATGAACCATCCACAATTGCACGATATACTTGCCTCTTTACTGCGCGAAGTAGAAGGACGTGAGCTCGAAGCCACACCCGAAGTCACACCACCTACAACATACAAACCTCCTCAAAAACAAGCCAAACACAGCACATACTTCAAGTACAATCATCACACGCTGCTCCCAAAACCGAACCATCTTAAGTTCTGAATTTGGACTTTGTATTCAGCATTAGTAAGGTTATAGAGAAAATTTGATTCAGCCTCTAAGTTGCCCTAAACAGCCAATTCCCGCAGCGTCTGCCAATTGAGACAGATTCTGTGCTGCAGTCAGTAAAACAGCTATAACTTTTAAACCGTCCAATAAAAATCCGTGATCTTAGTCTCTAAATAAACTTAATACGATGATCTACGACTTTCTCAACAGCCAACCCCTCAGAAAAGGACAAGAACTATTTTTAATCTCTGCCCAAACATGGGAGTTTGCACTGCCCGAATCCAGACCACGCCCAAACCCCAGATTTTCCCACACCCAACCTAATCACAGGACAAGTATGACCGAATCTAGAAAGCCCTTTCCAACACCCAGCCCCCAAACCTCACCAAAAGAATAATCTAGGAAATTCATACCTTCCCAACGATCGCTAGATTAACGACGAACACAGAACTCTTCCCTCCAATAGCGCAAGCTTTCCTCGCCTCGCTGCCTCACCTCTCCAAAGGGATCTCCCGAGGACACAACCACAAGGGGGATCTGGGAGAAGCACCTAGGAGGGAGGGGGAGGAAATTCTCCCTAGGGGGAGGGGAGAGGGGAGGGGATGGGGCGCAAGGGGGAAGTGGGGAGGGGAGGTGGCGGCTGCAAGGGAAGGTGGGGAGGTGCGGCTGGGGGGTGGGAGGCACGGAGAGGGGCTAGGGTTTGGGAATTTCCCCTCCACAAGACCCAACGATGGCCCAAAAAAACCTACAATCGGCCCAAACTAAAAAACCAAGCCCTAGAAGCCCTCAACGGCCCGCTAAAACCCCAAATCAACCCACAGCAACTCAAATAATTAATTTTTTTTGTATTACACGTAGTGGTGAGAGAACATGAAGCTGGTGGCGCAAGAGGGGCAACTCATGATGTTTTTAGCCGATGTGCTCGATCATTATGAGATTTTAGCCGTCCAGAAAGTGAGTTTTTAGCCGATGTGCTCGAACATTATGATTTGAGCTACATCATGTTCCTCCCAATTCCATTCTTATTTTGAGCATTTTCTTGCTTCTTTGCGAGGCTTTTCTTGGAATCCCTCCTGCTATTTAGCTTTTTCGCTTCTTCTATCAATATACCAAAAATAGTAAGAGCCAGGACCTCTTCGAGAGCGCATATTTTAAGCTCTAAGATAAGATGGCCTCACAATATCCTCCTCTCCCAACCAAGGATACATGGAGGGATTACCGAAAGGAGTGGTCCTACTCAGAAATTCCTAGGGGGAGCCATCTCCGATTTACCGGGAAAGCAGCCTCGAGCTAGGCCAAGACTGAAACAAATAAGGAAAAGGACTCCTTACCGAGGAGGAGAAGGAAATTATGAAAATCATCGGGAATTTGGTGAAGGGAAGTCTGATGGGGCAGAAGATCATGTACAATTTCCATAAGATTAGTCCTTTGAAGAGGTGGTGTCGATTCGCCTAGAGGATGGAAGTGACTAGGATCCGACTCAGAACGAACTTGGAGGTAAGAATACTCTCCTTTACCGACCTCTTTAGTTGAATCAAAGGACTGTATTGATATTATTTTTGAATATTTCTCCTATCAATGCTGACCGACGAGGAGGCCTAGTCGAGAGTTGCGTCTATGCTGCGCATCTCTGCTGACGGGTCTTACCTGGCTGTTTTGGATGAACAGATCCAGCATGATAAGGCAAACAGATGAGTTCATAAACGAATGCATCATGGTTAGTACCATTTTTTTTCAAATTCCCTTTTGTGATTGACAATCGAATTTTCTTAGATGCATGGTCAGAAGAGACCTGGTGAGCAACCTGAGGTCTCAGCCCCAACACCTCCGGTTAAGAAAATGAAGACCAAAGTTGCTCTGAAAGTGGTGAATCCTGTCACCGCTAAAACTAGTGCTGACCTAACTAGCACTAGTCAAGCTTTGGTGCCGGTTAGTGGTGTGCACTCTAAGAGTGCACATGACCCAGCATAGGGCAAGAGGATTCCGTTCACTGCGGGGACACAAACGAGGACCTCATCCCAGGTGCACCTCAAAAAATGGTTCAACCACAACTGGGATGGCCCATTTCGACATCTTCCAACATTCCCCTTTATCCAAGGTGAGAGTGAGGATTTGGAGGACAATGTTCCTCTAATCATAAGGAGAAAGAAGAAGACCCCAATTTGAATATAGAGGCGTCTTTACTTATATTATCCTGGGATATACTTAGGCCTCCAATGCAAGTATGTGATTTTTACATTTTTATTCCGAGAATTTGTCTTCATAATTTTTTTTAATTTATGGTTATTTGCTCTTAGCCCCCAAGCCACTATCCCTGATACCTTTAAGGGTTAGGATGCAGCTGCATAGGTTGGGGTTGAGGCTAACCCACTGGTTGATCTAGCAATGACCAGTGAGGATCATGCCTTGGCTTCAACCGAAAAGGTTGCTCCTACCAGTGGGCATGTGAACCCACTTAGCACCGGAGGTGAAAACCTTCTGGCTATTGGTGGTCAAACACTGGTCAGTCAAAACCCGCTGACCACAGAGGAGGTTGATCGTCCTTCGGTGATGACGACCTAGGAGGTCGAGGCGACCACCATCGTTGGAGAGGAAACTTCTACTGGTGAGGTGATCAAGGATATTCCTCCCATAGCGGAGGTATTGGCCAGTCCGACCAATAAGGGGTATCGCCTGAAAGGGCGATTATCCAACTAGTGGCTCTTCCACTAGTCTCTTCCTCTAGTCAATCCGACTAGAGAGACTTCAAGCAAGTTTTTGATAACAATGGTATTTATCTTTTCTCCCTTGTTCTTTTTTTTGGGAAGGATCACTTTTAATTCACTTGCCTTTTTTTGCTATTCTTCAGCATTCAAAAAAATGTTCGACCTGCTAAACCAGCAAGCAAGGACTTTGGCCAAGGCCAAAGCAGAAAAATAAAAATTAAGTATAAGCTTCACTGTTATTTTCCTTCTTTTCTCTTATCTTTTTGTTTTGACATAACTATTCTGGCACAAATAAGAAGAACAACTAAAAGAATTAGAGAAGCAACTCCTGGTGGCTCAAAATACCACCAAAGGATATAAGTTTGATCTTGTTCCTGCTAAAAAATACTTTGAAGATAAAATTGCTGGACTCCACGAGTCCTTCAAAAGGAATGAGGACAAACTCGAAAGGCTCTCCGAGGAGTATAAAAATACTCTTCAGACAAAAGAGTCTGAGATAGCTAGTAAAACATAATTCTAACTTGTCTTAAACTCAATTTTACTTGGGAAAAATGAAAACATAAAATCAATCTTTGTAGACTTGAAAAATATAATAAAGGCCAATAAATCTCAACTTTTCGGCTGGGAAGAAGAGAGACTAAAAGCTGATGAATAGAGATTGGTGAGGAAAGATGAAATGGACAGACTCACCGACCAGCTAAAGATCTTCACAAAATATTTGGTCACAGTTCAGAGAGGTAGGATATCTACTCTGAACATTATTCTTAAATAGCTTCAAAAGATTGCAACGGATTTAAAAGGGAAATAAATAAAACTTACAAATCTATTGTTTGAGGAATTGGTCGGGGGAGTGAACAATCAATTAAAGATCATTCAGAGGCAAATCTCCCTCATGGTGCAGACTATGAAAGTTGCATTTCAAGCTTTGATTGGTTCCCAAGTAGGTACCCTCTTCGTCAAGTTGAGGCGTTTCTACAAGGATGTGGTTGAACTAGAGAAACTAGTGCCCGACTTGAAGTTTAGCACTCAAGAGAGATTAATAGAAAATGTGCAGAAGTAGCTTCTGCCGTCGAGACATACATGAGAAATGTAAAGATTATATATAAACAAAATGTATGATCTTATTGAAACGAATGAAAAAGAATCTCTTTTTGTGTCAAATTCTATCTTGTGTTTATTTATGTGAATATTTTTCTGAGTATATCACTAGTCCAAAACTGTTTGTGCACTGAATAGTGATATGTTCGAAATACAAATAGTTTTATGAGTGATGAACAATTCTCTTCATGTAGTACTTGTTATTAAGTCGCAGCAAATCGGAGATAAGGTCATGCTAATGAGTTTCAATACAATAGGAACTAGCTTATAAGCAAAGTCTCTATTAGATGTTATCTCACAATCCAACCAGCAACTTTGTATGTTGTGTATAAGGAAGTTGGTCAAATGATGACTTTTGTGAGTTCCAAAAGGATTATTAGAATAAACACAGTTTCAAAACATAACAACTAAAGAGGTAACATATGTAAATTAAAAAAGAAATTTATTTACACATAGAACGAACGAAGATGTTGGATATTCCAAGTGTTGGACAAAATTCTTCTGTCTTTCATAGCAAGATGAACAGAGCCTGCTCGCGTAATTGATACTACATTAAAGGGACCTTTCCATTTGGAAGATAACTTATTCAAGTTAGACTGATTCTGGATACGCCTTAGAACCAAGTCTCCCATGTTTAATGTACGTGGTTGTACTCTTTTATTGTAATATATTTTTAGGCCTTTTAGATAGGGCACTGACCTGATCACTGCTCGGTCTCGCTTTTCTTCTAAAAGATTAATGTCATCTTTGCATTGGTCTTCTTGATTGACCAGTTCATAGAGAAAGGTCCGTGTAGATCCTAAATGAACTTCATTTGGCAACACAACTTCTTCTCCGTAGACCAGTTGAAAAGGAGTTTCTCTTGTTGATTTGGTCATTGTTCGAATGGCCCGGAGCACAGAGTAGAGGTTGTCTACCTAAGCCCGAGTGTTTGGTAAGACAATCAAATACTCTTTTCTTTATGCCTTGCATAATCTGGCCATTAGCTATTTCAATTGCTCCATTACTCTAGGATAAGCAACTGAAGCAAAACAAATCTTTGTGCTTATTTCATCACAGTATTTTTGAAACAGACCACTAATGAACTGTGATCCATTGTTTGTAATTAGTCTACTAGGTACACCAAATCTAGTGACTATATTTCCCACAAAAAATTTCTTGGTAGCTTGGGCCATAATAGAAACTACAAGCTCAGCTTCAATACATTTTATGAATGTATCAATTACAACAAACAGGAATTTGAATCCTTTAGTTGCTCTTGGTAAAGGTCCTACTATATCAATTCCCCATGTCGAAAATGTACATGACAAAGGTATGACTTGCAGCTAATTAGCAGGTAAATGTACTTGTCGAGCATGAAATTGACATTGCTCACAAGTTTTCACAAGATGCATGGCATCCTGCAACGCAGTTGGCCAATAAAATCCTTGTTGAAAAGCATAACCGACCAGTGTTCTGTATGAATCATGCACTCCACACAAGCCTCCATGTATCTCATTAAGCAATAATTTTCGTTGTTACTGGGTTATACATCGCATGAGAATACCATACGTGCCCTTCCTATATGGTGTATTGTTGAGAATTTTATACATTCATGCCTTTGTACTTTGTCTTTTTTGTGAATATCCTCGAGCAGCGTCCCATTTTTTAGATAGGCTATAAATGATTTATCCCAATCTGAATTCTGCTCAAGGACTCCAACCTATTCAGTGGTCGGGGATTGTTCTATGAATGTATTTATACAAAGCTTAGACAAATATTCAAGAAATACACTTGTTGGAATAGGTGGTCGTGAGGAGCCCTGTTTTGACAACTGGTCCGCTAAGACATTGTCTTTTTGCGGTATATATTGGACTTCAAAGTGAGTAAAATGTTTTTCCAATTTCCTCACTTCATCCAGGTAGTGAGCCATTACCTCATCGGACGTTCTGTATTCCTTGCTAACCCAATTTACAAACAATTGCGAATCGCCCATCGCAAGAAGTCGACGGACTCAAAGATATTTTGCTGCTCGGAGCCTAGCTATTAGACCTTCATACATTGCCACATTGTTAGTAGCAGGGAAATGTATCTGGATTACATATTTTACTGGTCACCTTTAGGTGTAACCAATACTATAGCTACCCCCGAGCCTTTTATTTCTCAAGAACCATCAAAGTACAGTTTCTGGTGATCAGTATCAGTCTTAGCCAAAATATGAGATTTAATTGTTGTTTAGGCTACAAAATGGGATTTAAATGACCCCAGTTTGACTGCCCACTTGGCAATTTGACCAGTTGCGTCTTGATTATGTAAGATACTTCACAAGGCAAAAGATGATGGTATTGTAATATGATGTTATTGGAAATAATGCCTCAATTTTCTAGAAGCCATTAATAGAGCATAAAGCAATTTTTGAGCCTGTGGGTATTGCTCCTTAGGTCCGTGTAAAACTTCGCTTACGTAATAAATAGGTTTTTGAACCTGATCTCTTTAACAATCAGTACAGCACTGACCACGTTATCTGAGGCTGCTAAGTACACCAACACCTCTCCAGGGTTGGGGGAGGCCAAAGTGGGTGGGCTTTGCAAATAGGGTTTTATGTCATTAAAGGCTTTATTCGCTTCCTCTGACCAATGGAACTTGTCATGTTTTCTAATTACCTTAAAGAAAGGCAAACCATATTATCCTGATCTTGAGATAAAATGACTGAGAGCAGCCAACTGACCAGTTAAACCTTGAACTCCTTTACTGTTGAAGGTGGTCTTAAGGATTCAATGGTCTGAATCTTCTCAAGATTTACTTCAATACCTCGTGAATAGACAAGGAAACCAAGCAATTTTCCAAAAGAAACACTAAATACACATTTTTCTTGATTGGGCTTAATATCATATTTATTCAAATTATTGAAGGTTTCAGCCAAGTCTGACAAATGATTAGAGCTAATTTTGCTCTTTACAAAGAGATCATCAACATAAGTTTCGATATTATGCCCTACTTGACTATAGAAAGCATTCTGCATAAGGCGCTGGTATGTGGCTCTAGCATTTTTCAGTCTGAAAGGCATCTTCTTGTACCTGTAGAGACCGAACGGGGTTATGAAGGAAGTGTTCTCTTCATCTTCACTTGTCAAGCTTATTTGATGATAACCTGAGTATACGTTTGGGAAACTCAGGAATTCACAGCCCGTTGTTGAATCTACTAATTGGTCGATCCAGGCCAAAGGAAAACCATCTTTTGGACAAGCTTTATTTAAACTTTTGAAATCAATGCACATGCGCCACTTAACGTTTTCTTTCTTGACCATGACCGGATTTGCAAGCCAATTAGGATGATCAACTTCGCGAATGAAACCAACTTCTGAGAGTTTGTCCAACTCTTGTCGGATGGCTTCTTGTTAATCAGGAGTGAATCATCGTAGCTTCTGCTTCACTAGTCGTATGTCAGATCGTATGGCTAATCTGTACTCTATCACTTTCCTTGGGACCCTAGGCATGTCAGATGGTTTCCACGCAAACACATCTGCATTAGCCCAGAGGAAAGTAACAAGCGCATCTTCCTATTTGGCATCCATTAATGACCCTATTTGAATAGTTTTTGACTGATCGGTAGGATCAATGGTGACTTGCTCATTGGGCTGAGGAGTTGCCTTTAGCCTTTCCGTCTTGTTAGTTTTATAAGACTTTTCTGCATCATTGTAATTATTCAATGGTAATTGATCAATAATTTCCAATGACTTGTGATCACAATTAAGTGCAGTAAGCTGGTTACCATGCACATTAATCACGCCCTTTGTATTAGGTATTTTCAAGCTCTGGTAGGCATGATGAGTCGTTGCCATAAACTTGGTTAGTGAAGGTTTACCCATAATGGTATTATATGTTGACTCAAAATCAACAATTTCAAATGAAATTAACTCTATTCTGAAATTGCCAGCATTTCCAAAAGTGATAGGTAACACTATCTGTCCTATTGGAGTTATTGATGGACTAGGTACAATCCCAAAAAATCGTTTCATAACAGGTCTTATTTTAAAACGAGAGATTTGCATCTCATCCATGGTATGAATAAAAAATAAGTCCAAAGAACTCGCTCCATCAATTAAAACTCTTCCAACTTTACAATTGCTAATAGTAGGAGAAACTACTAACGGAAGCTTTCTAGGAATTGACATACCTTTTGAGCAGTCTTTTCTGTTGAAGGTGAGGTCGATATCTGACCACTTGGGATACTCTGGCTTTCCGATCCAATTGTCAATGCTATTGACCTCCCTCCATGCAGTTTTTATTCTGCCTTTTTGAGGTGTATGCAGATGAACCATCGAATATAACATTGACGTGGTTATGAGGCTTTTGATAACCCATTTCCTCATCACCATCTGCATCTTTGTTTCTTGAATCTTCCAGTAAGGTAGGCATAGGACCCTTGTCGAAGTAGAAATCTTCCATCCATTTCTATCATGTACGACAGTTCTGCAAGTCGTGTCCTGATATCCTATGCAACGAACACTAGCGACCATTGCCACTGGTCGTACGAGGATTTTTGGAACCAGACTGGTCATCTTGGCAAAAAGCAGACTTCTTCCAAGGTGCCTTTCCCTTGCAGTATGTAGGTCGTTCTGCAATTCCTACAACTTCACGCTGGGCATTCTATTTAGTCTTCCTTTTCTCATTCATCCTTTTGTGATCTTCAGATTTAGGGATCTTTTCCATCTTTGGGTTCCGACCCTATGAGGCCAGGTTGTGGACGAGCATGGCCTTTGTCAACCATTCGGTTCCACTCAATTGCCTCATGCGCATCTGAGTATCTGTCTACCATATCAAAATGCTCTGGTCTGGTAGACAGCGAATGAATGTTGAGATCATCGGTAAACATTTTATAACAGATAGCCTGCTTGAATGCACAAATCATAGAGCTGTTAGATATATTAGTAATGGTGTTGTGTACTTCTACAAACCTTTTAATAAATTGTCACCAGAAGTTTGGTGAAGACGATGCAAATCATCTTCTTTACCAAGCTTGGTATAGTAACTTTTAAAATTGTTTCAAATGGCATGGCACAAATTTTCTCAACTGGAAATAGAACCTTCTGGCTGATTAAATAGCCAAGTTCGTACTGATCCTTTTAAAACAGTAGGAAGGTAGTTGGTCATTATTTTTTCATCACCTCTAGCAGCCTGGATGGTGGCAATATAGATTTGCAAGAATTTTGATGGGTTTTTAGTTCCATCAAAACTCTTCAGAGATTCCAGCTTGAATTTCTCAGGTTAGGTTATGTTTTTGAACCCATGGGAGAAAGCTTTACATCCCGAATACAGACCAGAACATAATCGTACATTAGGAGCTTGGACAATATTTTCAGGAGAACGAGGTCATCGTCGACCATGGTTAGGAATTTCAACTGGGGTAAGGCATTCAAAGACGCTTCTCCATTGTGGACCTCCTCTTTCCTGGTGGCTAATGCCTTAGTGGCACCGATCAGACCAGGATCCTTCCACACGGGATTCGTGTAACATCACAAAAATTCTAAATAATAAAAATAGAAATATTAAAATTAGAAAATGAAATTGAATAAAATTTTTAATTAAAATGTCAAGAATGAATTAAAATATTATCTTCTATTTCAATATCTTGTAATCCAACCCTAACAAAAGGATGAGTTGCAAAATAAAACTTCAAATCAAATAAAACTTCTTACAAAGAACCGATAGAGATGACAGTCTCATCTCTATCGCTTCTTACAAAGAACCGATGGAGATGATCCTGTCATCTCTATCACTTCATACAAAGAACCGATAGAGATGAGTATGTCATCTCTATCGCTTCTTACAAAGAACCGATAGAGATGACCACCTCATCTCTATCATTTTCTTGTGAGAACCGATAGAGATGAATGTGTGTGGTGTGCTATTTTATAATTCACCCTCCAATCAACACATATTTCACACAATATGCACATATCACATTCACACAGCAATTACAGACAACATATCATATTCACAGAACACGAAAACTTTGTTACAACAAACACATATCACATTCGTTCACAAAATAGAACTCAAACATGCTTAACCATCAGTACACATGCAATCACATTCAGATATGTAATATTGTTCACATATGGTCTAGTAGGACCTTTCGGGATCTCTAAACCGTCCGTCCTCCGATAAGCATTCTATCCAGTACCACTGGCATAAGTGGTCTCGTATCTTGTTAAGTGCAGTGCTGTCTACACTCTTCTGGGGGATATTCGTAAGCTGCAAAATAAAAACGAGTGCTCTAATTTAAGTTTTCAAATTTCTATGTGAAAGGCTAATTGTATTATTATGCATGTACATATACCTTAGGGAAATATTCTGAGCCGGCAATCAAGATCACCATGTGATGCATGACGTACAAACCACAGCGGTCGTCGCTGCCCTGTTGATGACACTGTGAAGAAAGAAAAACAAATTAAGAGATGAAGAAAATCTGTCAGAAAATGTAAATCTTATATATGGTAGCCACTTGTACCTTGAAGCGGACATACTCCAGCTTGGAGCTCTTTTTGTCGTCGTGTGTCCCTCCTGCTTCGACGTATTCCTTGAAACCCCTATATACATTACAGAGATGCCGTCGAGTAAAAAAATAATGAACATAGTTAAATACAGAAAGTGTTAGATAAGAGTAGTGCACTTACTGATCCAAAGGAGGCTTGATCACGTAGGCCATCGGTCTCTTTTCAATCGAATTAAAAGTGTACACTTTGTTGTCACTCGGAAGAAGCACGAGTAGAACCCAATGGTTGCTTATTAAATGGTATGCAGCGAAGAAAATAAGTTCACATACGGTTTCAGTGCGTAGAAATAATTGAATGGTGAAGTGGTACTTACTCCTCGTGGTACGGGAGTAGAATAAAGTCCTTGTTCGATTCAGCTTGCAATGCCCTCTTGATGTAGGAGGCAACCCATTCCAGTTGAAGCCTAGCCATCGTCACGGACACAATCTCAGGGTCGACGAACCCAATTGGTTGTCGATTCATCACGACCCACTGCCTCATCGCCCTGCAACTCGCATTGAATGTTAAGAAGCGTAATGCAAAATCCTATGGAGGTCATAAGGTCGTGCAACGTGGTGCGATACTCACAGCGTCCAGGATCGTACAGTAGAAATATCGATGGCTATCAGTTGGTACAGATGGGATAGATCCTCAAAACTAACTGGGAATGTCCCATCCTCCTCGCGGTGGAAATGTCCCTTTCTGTATCTAACATTGAAGTCGACACGCTCGCTCTCTTTCACTTTGTCAACGTACCATCCATGGAGCTATCGAGTCTATATGCCTAGAGCATTCAATTTGCTGGGAGGCAGAAGGTGCTTTCCATGTACGTAGGCCTTAAATTCATATGGCTTTTCTGTGGCATGTGCCAGCTCTCCTTTCTGGGCCGAAGGAGTCTCTGAGGCCGGGGCAGTGGGCTTTTCATGTACCTGCGGGGGCGCTGTGGCCTTTGTGAGCCTTGCCCTTTTAGCAGAGGCCTCCAGTTGTTCTGTGGTTGTCATGCTAGTCCTTTTATGCACCAGCTCCGTACTTTGTGCAGGACTCGTCATGGTCATGGGAAGGCGCAGGTACGGTAGGAACCTACAAAGCACGCGCATAATTAAGTAACTTGTTGCAATACTACTGGAATGGTACAGAAGATGTGGGGGATTTTTACCTTGACCAGTACGACGCCTGTCGTGGGCCACTTGATGAACGACATCCGCGCTTGCCCGAGAGTGGTCATGTCTTCGTTGGGGGGAACTCGAGCAAATGTGATAAGAAGGCTTCGTGGACGTAGTCCACCTGGACCCTCATGTAGCCCTTCCCCAAAGGCTGACCATGCACCGTGTCGGTCTCCTTGCATGGAAATGCAACCCCGCGTGCAGTCTCAACAGGAAATCCGTCTTCCGTTAAGGTGAGCTGGCACTTGGTAGGCGCCTACAAAAAGTGCACAACTTGAGAGAAAATATATGAAGAGTTACCCTCGCACCTTTAAGTTAGGCAAAATTAATTATTACCTTCAGCTGGGGACCGGACTTATCATTTTTGGAACCGCAGCTACTTGGTCGGGGCACAGGTTTCTCTACAATCGGCAGGGGCATCTGGCTCTGATTCTGGGAGATCATCGCCATCATCTCGGCCCTTAGGCGCTCCTCACGTGCCATCATCTCCTCCTCACGTGCCATCATCTCCACCCTCATCTCCCCCTCATCTCCTCCTTAATCTCCTCCCTCAGTTGCTCCCTAAGCGTGTCCTTCAAGCGCTCCGCACGTGCCTCCTATGATCTTGATCTCGTACTCCCAGCATCATCTTGGAAGTAGGACTTCTTCGTATGCCCCGCCCCTGCGGCAAGCACCCGACCCTTATTGTTGGGCTTCCCAATCGCACAGTATAGGATGTCATTTGACCCTTGGCTAAGAAAGGTCCCCTGCTCTTTCCTCTGGCATACCTCCTCCTGCAAGAAGAGAGTACGAATTAGATCTGAATACAACAGGAATGGTCGACTGCAATGTAGTAAGTTTGATATCTTACGATGGTGGAGATGACTTGCGCGGTAGTGGCGTTTGGTACTACCAGCTGCCCGTCCGCGGTTTTCTTTGTCCTCGCTAATACCCAGTCACGTGCCCGCTCCTCACATATGTGCGAGTAAGGCATCGCTGTCCCAGAGTTGGCGCACTCCTCGGCTAGTCGCGCCCATTCCGCTTTCTTTCCTTCGTAGCCGCCTGAACCGAGATGGTGCGCATGCGTGTTCAGCCTCTAGGTAGCAACGTTTTTCTGTCTCAGCTCCTCCGCCTCAGGCGTACTCTTGATCCTCGTGAACTCCTCCCAAACATTGGGATTCACAAACGGATACCTCTCGAATGGTGTACACCATTTCAGCACGTACTCACTGTGCATGTAGACCCTAAAGTGCCTCAGAGCCACACCCGTCCTCTTCAAGGCGTACCGCCTGGCATTGTTTTCATCCTCCTCTTCTATAATCCATTTTCCCTTAACCTCGTCCCACAGTCGGTTCATCTGCTCGGCGCTGACCTCCTTTCTCCAATCCTTAACCGTTATGGGAACTCTCTCCCTCACCAATTGCCCGAGGAATGAGCGGTATCGCCCCTTATACTTAGGAGGACCCGTGCAAACGCCCGTCGCATTGAAGTGGAGAACTTGCTGCGTTCTCCCTGTGGCCCCTTTGCTCGGTCCTCGGGCCTTCCTCACTTTACTCGCCCCCTCGACATTTGGAACCTGGTTCGGCTCGACACTTGTAAGTTGGCTTGGCCCCTTAGGAGCACCTTCTACTCTTTCTGGTGATGAGCCGATGCTTTCTAATTGCGACATTTTGAGTTTTCTTATCTAACATGGACATATATTTCACATGAGAGAAAGCAATTCGTAGCTATTATGTGAACTTCACAATAAATCATCTAAAGCAACAGGTCAATGGATAATTCATAGCATGTCATTGTTCTAGCATATTGCACTAAAGTAACAGATGAACGAATGATCTTCAAGAAAAGTCTCTATGTAGACCAACTAAATACGTACGGACGATAACTCCTAATCTCTAAATAGGTTTGGTCCTAATCCCATTCGAGGATATGTGGTTCGGGCAAGTTCCTAAGCCGTTGTACAACTCCAGAGAAATTTTCGGCAGCATCTCCCCGCTGTTCTCCAGATACACGTCTCGACAACAGGTCAAGAGGGGTGTGTATCCGGAGAACACCAGGGAGACGCTACCGAAATCTACTCTTTGAGTTGTACAACAGCTCAGGAACTTGCCCGAACCACATATCCTCGAACTGTCCAAAAAACGTGGACAATCCGAGATTGCTTGCTTCTGAATATGCCGAAATGGCATATTCATAAACAAGCACCCTCGAATGGGAGACGTAGGTTACGCATGGTGAACTGTAACGTTGATCATATTAATGCAAAAAAAAGACATGGAAATAAAAAGACATGTTTGTTTAAAGTAAAATGTATATTTTACTACTTTGCTGCAGAACCAAAAGGTTTCAATACAAAACAGATCAGGAAAAACAAACCAAGAATAGATTTCAGGACAGAATGTCATGCATAGCTCAAGAATTTGCTGTTAATTGACAAAAGTACGATGACAGTGGTAGATCAATAGCCAATCAACTATTTGTGTCGACCTAAAAGTCAAGAACTCGTAGAAGTCAGTAAACAATATGCATGAAAACTGTAGGCTACCGTAGGATGTTGGTCTTTGAGTATGTTGAGAACGGATCGCTAGCTAACATACTTTTCAAAAACAAAATCTTGTTAGAGTGGAAGCAAAGGTTTAACATTACTTTAGTTGTTGCAAAGGGGCTGGCCTAGCTCTGCCATGAATGCCTAGAGTGGGTCATTCACTGCAACCTGAAGCCAGAGAAATTTTGTTGGATTAGACTTTAGAACCTAAGATCACCGTCTTTGGGTTGGCAAAGCTACTCAGTAGATCTGGGACTAATCAGAATGAATCACGAGCACGAGGAACTATAGGTTACATGGCTCCAGAGTGGGTCTCTGGTTTACCAATCACGGCGAAGGTTGATGTGTATAGCTACGGAGTTGTGCTTCTTGATCTAGTTTCAGGAACACGAGTTTTTGACTTGGTCGTAGGTGAGGATGAGAAGGTGCATGTGGTGCTCAAGAAGCTTGTTAACATGCTTGCTTATAGATTGGACAGGGAGGAACCGTTGTGGTTAGTAGAGTTCGTAGATTTCAGTCTGGGTGGCGACTTCAACTACTTGCAAGCGAAAGCATTGATCAAGTTAGCTGTTTCATGCTTGGAGGAAGATAGGAAGAAAAGGCCAACAATGGAATCAGTAGTAGAGAGCCTCCTTTCGGTTGATGAAGCTAGAAGTTAAGGAAACAATAATATGATGAACGAAGTGTCTATTTCAGTTAGAAGGCGCCAAGGTATCTCTTAGTAGTATGTTGAATTGTAAGCACCATACTACAATGTGTATATAGTCGTATATAGGTAGGTATATGTGCCTGTTACATCTTGTTCCATGTTATGTACTAATGGAATAGTGGCAATGTATGTACTAGTAGTTCTTATGTATGTTCATTTTCTTTCAATAATTATGGGTATGTATTGTCATACTGACAATGGTAAAAGAAATGCTGCAAGTTTGGAGGTTGTCACACATCATGCCTGTACTAACCTATGGTGTAATTTTAGAATTGTGCCTGAATTTTTTTTGTTTACTTAATTTAGTTTTTTTCAGTGTGCCATTTTTCCCCTTGATATGCATGTTTCATGATAATTTCTATCTTCATCTCGTATACGCAAGGTTTTTCAGCTGAAAATTTCAAATGCAGCAAGATTGCACAGGTATTCTTATCCAACTGAGGATATAAGTAAACAATATGCATGAAAAGCATAGGTCACCATTTCAAGAAATCAAGATAACAGACACAACAATTCATTGCACATATACCTACCTATATACGGCGTGGGGGCGAGTCGGCAACGGGGGGAGGAGTGGACGGCGTGGGGGCGGCTCGGCGG
This sequence comes from Otatea glauca, assembly GCA_036346275.1. Lineage (NCBI taxonomy): Eukaryota > Viridiplantae > Streptophyta > Magnoliopsida > Poales > Poaceae > Otatea > Otatea glauca. The sequence goes on along the minus strand of CM070726.1, from coordinate 26,827,301 downwards.
CGTGGGGAGGAGTCCACAGCGTGGGGCGAGTCGGCGACGGGGGGAGGAGTTGACGGCGTGGGGGCAGCTCGACGGCGTGGGGTCCACGGCGTGGGGGCGGCTGACGGTGTGGGGAGGAGTCCACAGCGTGGGGGCGAGTCGGCGACGGGGGGAGGAGTGGACGGCGTGGGGAGGAGTCCATAGCGTGGGGGTGAGTCGACGACGGGTGGAGGAGTCAACGGTGTGGGGGCTAGTCGGCGACGGGGGGAGGAGTCGACGGCGTGGGGGCGGCTTGACGGCGTGGGGTCCACGACGTGGGGGCAGCTCGGCGGTGTGGGGAAGAGTCCATAGCGTGGGGGCGAGTCGGCGACGGGGGGAGGAGTGGATGGCGTGGGGGTGGCTCGGCGGTGTGGGGAGGACAGGGAGCGCGGAGGCTGCGGCGACGTTGGCGGCGAAGGCGAAGAAAGCGTGGTGCGAGCGCTGGACGGTGGGAGCTAGGGCAAAATAAATGGAAGGGGCGCGTATTAATTGGTAGAGTAATTAATTGTGTCGGTTCCGTATCACAATCCGACACAAATAATCGCATCACTGTTCACTTTCCCTCATTACTATCGGCTTTCAATAGAAACCGATACAAATTATGTCACTATTACAATCGGCTTTCAACAAAAAACCGACACAAATACTTCAATCATCTGTGTCGGTTTTTTTATCAAAACCGATACAAATAACTTAATTATCTGTGTCGCTTTTTTATTGCAATCGTCACAAATTATGTGACTATTACAATCGGTTTTAAAAAAAACTGACACAAATACTTAATCATCTGGGTCGGTTTGTTTATCAAAACCGATACAAATAACTTAATTATCTATGTCGCTTTCTTATTGCAACCGACACAAATTATGTGACTATTACAATCAGTTTTCAACAAAAAACCGACACCAATACTTAAATCATCTGGGTCAGTTTTTTATCAAAACCGATACAAATAACTTAATTATCTGTGTCGCTTTTCTATTGGAACTGACACAAATTATGTGACTATTACAATCGGTTTTCAACCAAAAACCGACACAAATAGATCACAATCATCTATGTCAGTTTTTTGTAAAAACCGACACAAATAACTTCATCACCTGTGTTGGTTTTTTGGAACCGATACAAATTATGTGACTATGCGAATCTGTTTTCAATAGAACCGACACTAATGCTTTTTCACACAATTGCCAGCCCATATGACCTGGAACTATCACTATCGGTTCTATGAGAAAACCGACACAAATAATGAAAATGTCACTATCGGTTTTTGAGTGAAACCGACATATATTATTATCACAATCAGTTTTTAATAAAAACCGACACAAATGTGGTTCACTGCACTATTGGTTTTCCAGGGCAAACCATTGATTCAGAATTTTCAGAATTAGATCAAACAGTTCAAAATGACATAACTTTTGCAAATATAGTTGGAATTATTTGAAATTTTGCAGAAATATACTTTGAGATACTACAAACATTTTCAAAGAAATATACTTTGAGAAATACATTTTTTTTGCAAAAAGAGTTAGGACTGAAAAAATGTGCCAACATTTACTTTGTAGGCATGATTTTTGATGCTAAGAGTTGAAAAGTCAAAACTTCTACAAATGAAGTCCAAGTTTTTTGAAAATTTTCAGAAATGAACGGACTATTTACAAGCTACCTTTCTCACAATCTTTATCGGTTTTTACCAATAAACTAACACAAAAATACACATGGAGACTACACCATGTAATTGCAGGACAACAGCGCATGAACAATATAAACATTTCAAGCACATAACAAGTGATACAATGACGTACTCCCTTTATTTACAATACAACCCTTCTTGATGATCTATACACATGTAATTTCTTCCGTGTGTGTCGTCATCCCCACTAAGACAGGCCCCATCCGCAAACGGAGGTATTTCATCAAATTGGTCATATTCTTCTTCATCTATGACATTTTCAACACCAACGATTTGCCGCTTGCTGTAAAGGACGACATGCACCCTCGGATTGGACGGATCACGTACGTAGAAGACTTGATTTGCCTGCTTCGCAAGGACGAATGGGTCATCTTTGTAGGCGAGTCTGTTGAGATCCACAAGAGTAAAACCTCTCTTGTCGACCTTCACTCCATGTGGAAGTCCCACCCACTTACATCGGATCAATGGAATTTGGTATATTCTGTAATCGAGCTCCCAAATTTCTTCGATCACCCTGTAGTAAGAGTTCATTGCCATTGAGGATCCTCCTTTCGAGTGATGTTCATCGGACAAAGCATCTATGCTTACACCACTGTTTTGAACAGTACTCTTCCCATCCTGACTTTTAGTGTAAAAGGTGTACCCATTAATATCGTACCCCTACCATGTCTGTACATTAAATCTAGGTCCGTCAAGCTGCAACTCATCATCCGGTTCCACCGTGTCTTCGTTGCATACCGGCAGGGTACTACCTGTCTCCCCGTGATGGATCCAACATGTGTAATTCCTCACGAAGCCACGTCGATTCAGGTGGTCCTCAATTTGAGCTGAGTTGTTAAATCTTCTCAGATTGGTGCAATCAATGCAAGGACAATATATGAAGTTTACACCCCTCCTCACCATGTCCTCTTCGGCAATTTTTTTGAACTCCTTAACACCCCTTTGAAATTCAGCACTCACACAACTTTTGTCATACATCCATTCCTTACGGTTCATCTGCAATTAAACTTCACACGATAAATTAAGCACAAACTGGAGCGACAGCAAGCTAGCTATTTGAAATATTGAGACATCATTTCAGTTAATATTACCTTTGCAAAATATAGGACAATTTCCTGCAAGATATATGAAATATGTACACCCGATCGATACCTAGATTCTTCCCTGGTTTAGAGCTTCCAATTTCCTATATAAGAGACATACATTTTTAACATGAATAATTATATCAAACAATCTAATTATATAGTGCAGTAGCTTACAAATCTTTTGACTACAATGAAACAAAACAAGTGTACCAATGATGACTCCTAATCTCTAAATAGATTTGGTCCTAATCCCATTCGAGGATATGTGGTTCGGACAAGTTCCTAAGCCGTTGTACAACTCCAGAGAAAATTTCGGCAGCATCTCCCCACTATTCTCCATATACACGTCTCGACAACAGGTCAAGAGGGGTGTGTATCTGGAGAATACCAGGGAGACGCTACCGAAATCTACTCTGATTGTACAACCACTTCGAGAACTTGCCCAAGCACATACCTCAATCATCAAACGTGGATTAATCAGCTGAACCAACTTCAAACATGAATATCTTTTGCGTCTTTAATCCAAATAAGATGAAAAAAATTTCTATATTCATATAAAATCAATTAGTCTCATAATATACAAAAATATTTTGGATAAGAGGTCTAGAAAAATTTGAAATTCAAATTTAAAGAAAAGGGTGAAACATAAGCTATATATATACATGATGCAAATGAACTGACAATTGAATGAAACCAATTTTATTGGAATCCTTAGACTTCCAGCAACCAAAATATATAAAAATATTTAAATATCATCTTTGTTTGAGTCATTTTATATTAAAGGTTGTTCTCAATACATTAAATATTCAAAAGGATACACTTTGTACAAAAGAAACCCAAAATGAGAATAATTGATTTCTAAAATGCTTTTATGATAGAATATCACCTGGGTAAGCTAAAATACTTAAGAAGTAATCTTGACTTGAATTGTTCCATGAATAAGAATGAGACCCTAGTGTAAAAGATATATATATGTATATGCATTCATATGATGTATATATGGTTAAGAATCAGAAATATATTTAGAACACCTCATAAGTTAAGTATAAGATTTGGTAGAACTAATCTTAGCATATTCTTAAAGATTAGACCCTGATAATAGGCGAAAAGAACTAATTTGAATACAATTTATAAAAGACTATATCTTCATATGCATATAAACTATCTCGGATAAAAGTAAAATAATGTAAAACTAATTCTAAAATACTTTTAGGATTGTACCCTGCTAATACCAGAAAAATGAGTGAATGATCATGTATAGTGTAGTCGCAACTTAAATCGAAATCCGACTCGTTATAACGTCAATTTCATGACCATTTATGCTATTTTAGCAGCAAGTAAAATATCTCGTCTAAGAACTAAAATTTATAAAATCAGTTTAGTAATACTATACAAAAAAAATACTTCAATCTTATGAAGAAAGAACCTCATTTAGTCTTGCTTCGCATATATATCTTGATAGCAAAATAACCTTAAGTATTATTTTTTCAGAAACGCTTTAAGCCTTTACGGCAACTCATGGAACAACTCGTCTAAATGCAAATTTTAGAAAGAACAGCCCAGAAATTATCCTTGAGATATGTTCTACCATAATCTGGAAAAATATTCTTTTTACAACTTGTTTTGCATCTGAATCTTGCTAGCTCAATACCCTTAAGTGTTACGGTCGTCAGAAAACATAATGTCATTTAAGCTACTTCAGCAATGAATAAAGCATCTCATCTAAATCCTAAAAACTATGAAATTAGCTTAAGAATGCTCCCCAAAGTATAGACTACCTTATTATTAAGAAATAATCTTGTTTTATCATGTTCTGTATATAAATCCTGTCATGCAAATAAACTTAAGTATTATGATCTCCATAATCCGTAATATGATTAAACGAGTTTTAATAATAAATAAGAAATCAATGCTTAAGATATTTGTTTTAACCAAAACCTTGTTGAAAACTAGAATATGTAACCAATGGCCCAACCTAACAAGTCTGGTGTGGTGTGTATATATATATTCAAAATGAATACTTATGCAAATTCAGTACCACTCATGTATAACATGATGACAAATGTTTTAATCCTATTAATCCAAATAATTTTAGCATCTTGAATTCGAAGTTATGGATACAAGAATACATAATTTCAACCTCTTGAATTCATGAAATAAGAATAAATAATCTATAAAAGAATCTGTATCCGTTCTGTACAACAAGTCTTTATTTGATTTACTGTCTATCTTATTTTTGCCCTTATTGAAATTTGTTGTTTCGCTATATTTCCATTGAACGACATGTAGAACCCGATGTCACTAATTCCATTGTCAACCACGCAAGTTATATCCATGACTTCGTCACAATCAACAATTAAGCAAGGCAAGCACCCCCTTTGATCATATTGATCCCAGTATTTAATCTTCGTTGTGTTTATCAAAATGTTTGATGCATGCGTTTATTTTCTATAAATACACTATTTTGTAGTACTGGTAGATATACCAATTGTCTCATAAACTTCCTTGATAAGTATGGACATGTGAACCTTGATAACCATATAAACGAGTTAGACAATACATAATGTCAACTTGGGTATATGCGATTATTAACCATGCTTAGCCATGCTCTAGAACCAACGTTGGATATGATCATATCAAAATTGATTATTGAGAATTGAAAAAGGTTAGTTATGGCATGATGTCTGTTGTCGCTATTTTTACTAAAAACCCCAAAATAAAAACTTTGGTTTAGATGCGGGCAATTATTGGCAATAGCCGGTTGTGCAAGGGTTAGACTTGTATGTAGTGTAGGGAGAGATTATTGCCCGTGTCGGATTAAGGACCGAGCTATGGGTTGTTTTCAAGCCAAGAAAATCGTACAACCACGAGTGCTGGTATGGGATAGCCTTAACCTATTAAGTTGCTCTGGTCTGGCTTTGCACATTGGTAGGCGGGAGATAGTATGAGCAATCCTTTCTAGGTTTGCTTATTAGGGGCTTCCACACTTCGTTGTGGGTAAATGCATATCGGTATAACGGTGTACGCCTTGATATGGGAAGAAACCCTCATCGCAGGGATTTACTGCTCCTATCGTAGAGAATTACTGCTCATATTACCACTTTAAAATGACAGGGAATCACTGTCATGTTTCTTCTCTATAACAAGGATTCAACGTCATCGGGCTGGTGCAAAGTTAGGTCTCTGTAATGTAACTGTTATGTTATGATCTCTCTGCGGCACAGCAAATGAATTGTGCTAATAGCTTGCACAAAGAGCTGATCATTTCTTGTGGGTAAAGCTATACACCTCTACAGAGTGTAAATCTAATTAACTAGCCACGCCTATGGTCAAAGGCACTTAGTAACATCATCACATGGTTAGCAGTTTTACTATTTTGAAAATGGGACGACTTTCACCTGATGTGCCTTGTTTTGGCAAAGATTATGGTTACGCCACGTGTTGGCAAGGAATGGATATGTCAGAATTAGATTATTGGATCATTGAATTGTTCAATACTCGCGAAGGGCTGTGAGTATTACTTATGCTTTACTTATTTCTTACCAGTAAAATTTGCTTTATTAAATTCTGTTTGCAAATAACAACTTGATTTACAAATTCAATTTCACTTTATGAAAATTAACCGTAGAAGCCTTTCCTTTGAAATGGCTTGCATATATTATAGGATTTGCTAAAGTCTTGCAGAGTACGTAAAGTACTCACCTTTGCTTATTTTGTCGTTTTAGGTGGAAAAAGATAGCGAAGCTTCGAAAGATCTCTTTTCATCGCAGGATGCGGGATTTTCAATAAAGCGACCTTTCTAGGGATTATTCCTTGTCAACTGTGTGAGGGATTGGATGGGCACACTACAAGACTTTGCTTCTTCTGCTGCTATATTTATATACTCTGAGTTGTAAGAATATATTGTACAAATAGCTTCCGCTTGAATAAAATGATGTATGGATGTGATTCCAATTGTTGAAAATGTGCTTACTAGCCATTGATCATGGGACTAGTACTTTATGCGCATTAGATTTCCATTTTTTCATTTATGTGAAAATAGGGGTCATTACAATTTGGTCTAAGACCTTGTCGACATAGACCGTATTTGCACTTCATTTGCAGCTTCTTGCAGATCAGCAACAATAGACCACATGACAGTTGCGTTCAGTATATCTTCCCCTCCATCGGATGATTAAGAATTGCATCTAATAAAATTCGAATTCTCTCAATGGGAGTTGTTTGTCATGAACTACTTTGATCAAAGTTGGGGTCTCTTGCCACCGCCTATGGAGGTGGTGGCGTAATAAACGTATCTTGACAAGTTTGTCCTCAAGAGACCTGAAATCTCCGTGTGGTACTTGGTTGATTCTAGAAATATAAGTGCTTGGCCTCATCAATAGATCTTTGTTTCTCTGCTATACGCCGCTCGTATTCACTCTAAGCGGTTTTTTGACAGTTTCTTGGGCTTCACTTTCTTCATGTTCCACCTGCTGCACTTCAATTTCACTGGTGACTGCATAGGCGCAGAAACCCGAGTAAATAGAGGGTGTTAATCCTCCATCTTAATCTGATGAAGGTGTGTAATCTAAATCTTGGACATGATCTTCTAAGGCTGAATTGTTCAGAAGGTTATTACTACCTTTTGATACATTTTCATTCTTAATTTCCATGGAACAGGCCTCATGGTTATCTTCCTATGAATTTACTATAAGAGTAACAAGAGCTTTACCTTTTGGCACGCAGGATGAGTGTGCTTCGGCCTCTACCTCTGCCTCAATCTTTGCTAACTACGCTGCAGTGACGTACTCAGAATAGAAATCACACTTACACTGCTCCTCTATGGCTCGTCATCAGCGGTAAGATGGGCGTAATCAGTGTGGTCAAACCAATTCTCCTCATCCATTGTAGAGAATTTCCTGATTTTGATGTCTGGAGGCCCGTCTTCTAGTGCCAGCTATCGATGTCCAAGACTTCGAGTCCCTTAATCGATCTTACGGAAAATAATAAATCATGGGCCCTTGGATATCAAAGTGGAAACAATGGTAAGTGCTTCTTTATTGGCCAAACGGCTATGATAGTATAATCACTGGTTACAAGGTGTTAAGATGATTATTGCGAGATTAAGATGAAGATCAGATGATTCCAGATGTCTTCAATAGCATGGATTGGCCCCCTATTTATCCTTGATGAAGAAGCGGCAGTTGACTTCCAGATGAGGTTTCGCGTAACAAGGAGACTCCTTTCCCGCCAAACAGTGTCTTTTCACCAAAAGGTGCATTTTCCAGAGATAACTTCCGGGTAGTTACATGTACCTGTTAGATAACTATTCGCATAGAGGCATATGCAGGAAAAACCGCATGTCCCGACTAGTTTGCTAGTCGAGGCGACCATTTCACTGGTCGGAGACGACCAGTGTGAAGCTAGGTTTTGAATCTCTTTCACTAAACGGGTCGGAGATTTAACCGTTTGGATAGGGATGGGCTTTATTTCAATGTATTATGGGCCTTATGTATTCACAGGCCCATTATCAGCACACAGTCACGAATTATTATAAGGGGCCTAATTGAAAACAGAGTTTTAATCCTCGTCAATTTTAGCCAAAAATCATCTGTGATAGGCCTTTCTTGTAAATAAGTATAGAGAGCCCCAACCTTCTCTGTGTTTTTATGGTTTTTAAAGCTATTTTTGAGGTGGCTGCGATGGATTGGTGATTTGGTGAAAAGAGACCTTGCATTTGGAAGTGTGATTGTAGATTGTTTTGTTCTAGGTATTCAAGATCTAGCTTGGTAAAGAGGAAAATGAAGATGGTTTCGATATAGCTTGGCGTAGATCCATTTGTTCTTTGTGATATAAAGTAGTAATAGGTTTAAATTGCATTATACTCAAGATGTTGCTAGTTAGATAAAGAGAGAATTTATAATGGTAATATGTTCTAAGGTTAATAATTGTTCAAATTACATTATATTCAAGATCTAGCTTGGTAAATAGGGAATTAAAGATGGTTTTGATCTTGCTTGGTGTAGATCCATTTATTCTTTTTGATCTAAAGTAGTAATTGGTTCTAATTACATTGTACTTAAGATGTAGCTAGATGTAGCTAGGCTATGTAAAGAGAGAATTGAAGATGTCGAGTTTAAATATAGCCTATATATATATATTTGTTCTTTGTGATCTAAGGAGCTATCTAGGTTAATTCGCATGTTCAAATGTAGCTTATATGTAGAATATTGTAGATCCGTTTGTTCTTTAGATCTAGCATGGTTATGATTTAGGGTAAGGTTTTAGCCAATTAGTCTGTGCTCCAATTAAAGAATATGTGCATGTGCACTCCTAGTGTACTTAATTCATTATTTCACACTTATTTTTATATACGTAGCGTAGATGAACCAAAGCTAAACGTACAATGAGAACCGTGGAAGCGCTAAGTACATTAATTGCTTCTCCATTTTAGAAGAGCTGTAGAGGAGGATATGTTGAACAAAGAGGTGGAATTTATGCCTTGTCAATGTATTAACTGCGAGAATCTCATAATGTTTTGAAACCCAATGCAGATCGAAGCACACTTGATTCTAAGGGGGTTTCAATAGCAGGTATACATGTTGGACTAGTCATGGTGAAGAGCAGATTATACAGGAAGCAAGTAGTATTAACATCATTGACGAATTAAACCATACGCCGGATGATTTCGATTGTGCTTTTGTTGAGGATAATTTTTGCGATGACAATCAAGATTAGATGCTGCGTGATGCAGAAGGGAACCGTGATGAGCAGGAGTGTGTAAAATTCTGGGGCTTGATGGATGACTCACAGAAACCTTTTTTCCTGAGCTGCAAGTCCAAATACACAAGGTTGTTATCCGTGCTTAAACTGCTAAAATTAAAGGTAAGCAACGGTTTGTCCGACAAGAGTTTCACGGCGCTTTTAGGTCTATTAGTGGACATGCTTCCAGAGGAAAATGAGTTGCGATAGCCATCTACAAAGCCAAGAAGGTTCTTTGTCCCTTGGGAAAGGATGTAGAAAGAATACATGTATGTCCGAACGACTGTATCCTTTATCGCAAAGAGTACGCAAATTTGCATGTATATCCAGTGTGTAATGCATCTCGGTACAAGCATAAAGATAAATCAGGTGACGACAATGAGGGCATCGAGGAGAAGAAAGGACCTCCTGCTAAGGTGGCATGGTATCTGCTTGTAATTCCCAGTTTGAAGCATTTATTTGTGAACCCAAAGGAGGCAAAACTACTTCGGTGGCACTCAGATGAGCGCAAGAACAATGGAATGCTAAGGCACCCTGCTGATTTCACCCAGTGGAGAAACATCGGTAGGAGGTTTCAAGAATTCACAGTAGATATGAGGAATATAAGGTTTCGATTGAGTACGGATGGAATGAATCCTTTCAGTAACACGAGCAGTCGCCCTAACACTTGGCCCGTGAAATCTCTGTATTTACAACCTTCCTCCTTGGTTGTCTATGAAGCGAACGTATATTTTATTATCTATACTTATCCAAGGCCTGAAGCAACCTGGGATCATATTGATGTATACCTAGCACCATTGGTGGAAGATCTGAAAGCACTATGAGGTCTTGGGGTACAAGTGTGGGATGCTCACAAATGAGAGTACTTCACTTTGCACTGCCTATTGTTTTGCACCATAAATGATTATCTTGCCCTTGCTAACCTGTCAGGCCAAAGTACAAAAGGAACTAAAGCTTCTGCTCACTACTTAGATGATACCGAGAGTGTGTGGCTGAATCACTCGCGTAAAACCATTTACATGCATCACTGTAGTACTACAACAAAAGGGGTTATACTAGACCCCTCATTACTGACTGTTTTTTTATAAAAACCATCAGAGATGAGTATCGGGCACATCATAGACAATTTTTGGCTAAAACCGTCTATGATGAGGGGCACATCACAGACGGTTTTAGCCAAAAACTGTCTGTGATGAACATTTCTAGTAAATAACAACAGAGAGCCCCGACCTCCTTTGTATTTTTAGGGTTTCCTGAGTTGTTTTTGAGGTGGTTGCGATTGAGAGGCGATCTAGTGGAAAGTGACCCTGGATTTGGAGTTGTGATGGTAGATCATTCTGTTCTAGGTCACCTAAGATTAGTAATTGGTTCAAATTTGCATTATATTTAAAATCTAGCTTGGTAAAAAGGGAAAGAAGATGGTTTTTAGATCTAGCTTGGTGTAGATCCATTTGTTCTCTATGATGTAAAGTAGTAATTGGTTGTAATTACATTATACTCAATATATTCATAGTTACTTAAAGAAAGGTGATGTAGGCTAATAATTGGTTGTAATAGCATTATATTCAAGGTATATACATCTAGCTTGATAAAGAGGGAATTGAAGATGGTTTTGATATAACTTAGTGTAGATCCATTTGTTCTCTTCGATGTAAAGTAGTAATTGATTCTAATTGCATTATACTTAAGATGTAGCTAACTATGTAAAGAGAGAATTGAAGATGTTGAGTTTAAATGTAGGTTATATATGTTTATATATCCATTTGTTCTTTGTGATGTAAGGAGCTATATAAGTTAATCGGCAAGTTTAAATGTAGCTTATATGTAGCATATGTATGCATGTGCACTCCTAGTGTACTTAATTCAATATTTAACACCTATTTTTACATATGTAGCGTAGATGGACTCCTAGTGTACTTGATCCAACGGCCGGGATTGCTTCGCGTCACCACTCGCGGCTAGCCGCTCGATCGGATCCACGTGGATGTCCAGGATTGTGCCACATCGGCTCGCCATATCCGGATCGAATCTTCGCCACCGAATTCATTTGGATTTCCGCACCCTATACAGAAGCCAAGGGCCCTATTTAATGTGCCACCGCCTCTGGAATCCTCACCTCGAGCTGCACCTTTTGAGCTAGAGCACGCCTGCTAGTCGCCGCTGTTCACTTGCAAAAGCTCACCGAAGTTCGGAGGTAGCGCCAGCACGGTACTTCGTCATTTTCGTCGTCGTCCACTGTCCTCCACCGCGTCAGTGCCTGGGTTCAAGTTTGTCACCCCGAGGCATGTCATTTCCGCCAGCTCTCGTCGTCGAAGGTGCCCTGGTCACGCCGCGTGTCATTCGGTTCTTAAACCGTTGTGCCATCTCGGCCATCAGATCTGAGTTGTGCGTCCTAGATCGCGCCGCGTCATGTCGCCTTTTATCCGCGCAGTCGAGCCATCATATCAGGCGTGGAGGGCCGAGATGTAGCCGCGTGTCAGCACTGTAGTAAGCCACCGCTTCGCGTGTTATGTTGATCTTGACCGTCCATTTGAATTGGACAGGCGGGATCACACCAAGCCTTGCACCAATCACGTCCCGTGCTTCACCGCATGTCAACGCTGACGCCAGCGCTCGTGTCAGCAAGTGCACAGGCACAGTGCTGCCAGTCCACGGTGGACCAGCGCTGTCGTGCACTGAGTCCATGCGCCAATGACACGTGTCAGCATCTGGTTGCACCACATGTCCAGTGACGTCAGCATGACGTCATAATTCGATTTTTTCGCAGAAAATTAATTTGGCCAAAAATCATTTTCCTTGCTGACATCATAAATGTTGTTTTTTGAACCATCTATAATTATGTGTCTATGATAATACGACGCATTACTGACGGTTTCCGAACCGATTGTAAAAACATATATCACACATAGTTTTTATTTAGAGCTGTCTATGATATGTATTGATCACAGACGATTTGTGTATATATAACCATCCATGCTACGTGTTGATCACAGACAATTTGTATCTATAACTATCTGTGATATGTGTTGATCACAGACAGTTTTTAAATAGAACTATATTTGTGATATGTTTTTTCCTAACTCTCTTAGCAGAACTTCTATGATTAGTATCTGTTGTTCAAAATTTTCTTCTCCTTAGATATTTCTATAATGACATTACAAGGCACAACCAGTTATAGATTTTACAATTGGATATCAAAACATTCTAGATACATCGAGACAATAGCTTGTCTGATGAGGATAGTCTTAAAATATGAATATTTGTAGCATTTTCATCCCCTTTCTTATTCTAATATTGATGGATTCCAAGACAAAATCCAATTCCATTCACTATTTGTGATGAAAGTTATCATTCTATGATTTATCTTCCACTTCAGCATCATCTCCGAATGAGAATACCATAGGTAGCCTATTTTCACTCTGATTTTGCAAATGTCTTTGCAGTAATATCTAAAAAGAAGAAAATTTTAAAAACAGAAACTAATCATGGAAATTCTACCAAGGGAGGTAGAAAAACTTTTGTTTCCAACATGCAAGCTCGATACTATTCATAATTGGATTAATTCAATATGAGCAAATAGTAAAGATAATTTCAGAAATCAATACATTGATAAAATATGATATCACAAATATCAACAAGCATACATTGAGAAACAACATTAATTATTTGATAGATCAAGATAAGGCTTCCTTAGGACTTTTCCATGTCTACCATCATCTGTACAACAGCTTCTGCAATGGAGGCTTTTCGGTTCTTCCTGAAGTTCCACAGCTCCAGCATAGTGCCTAGTTATTTGACACCAATATCTGGTTGACTTCCAAGCATATACCTTAATTCCTACAAAAGCGATCATATTGTTGTGAAAACGATGTCTTAGTATATTATCAGAAACCACGTTGAATTACATACTAGAAACCTTTATATTACCACTATAAGCTTAGCTTTGGCTTCTTCCATCCCTAGCATGTGCTCTTTAATAATAAGTGCCTTATTAAGAGAATCAATTTTTTGCGATTTACCATCTATATCTTTCAGTTTTTGTTTCATCTCATAAATCTTTTCTGCTAACTCGGACTTTCCCTTCATTTGGTCTATCTCCATCTCAAGTTTTTATTTAGCATCCAACATCTTTTCCATGTAGTTTATCTTTTTTGTAGACTCCATTTGTATATGTGTGCAATTTACAGTCACTAGGACATATAATGTATATATGATGAATCACGATAGAAGTTAAATATCTAGATGTTTTTGTAATATAATATGCAAAATTCAAATATTGCAAAAACAACATAACCGAAAGGATAAAGCAATTCATAATTATTATGTTGACATGACATTGAGTTATGTCTACTTAATAGATTAATCGGTAAATGTATGATATAGTGCTCTCAAATGTTGAGCTGTTAAAGGTTAGACCTTCAGTCTGCTCGCCACAAGGTGTAAGGCTAGTAGAGAAAATATCTTAACTCCACTACACTAGGGTTATGTAATCAAAATTGAACTAGATAATTAACTAAGCAAATAAGGTTTTGAACTCTTACCTTCATAAATTATGCACCATCAAAATCAGATTATGAATAGTATGTATGTGTTCTTCTAGTGTATGGGTGTAGCAATAAATACAAGAAGGAAAACACTATGGACTTACTTGTAAGGCCCCCATTTTTGATACCGAATACCAATAATGGGTACCATGTGCATACAGTATTAGTCCCATGATCAGTAGCTAGTACGCACAAATACAAATTGATATCACAATCATACACAAACTTTATTACACAGCGGAAGCAAGGTTACATAATATTCTTACAATACCAAAAGTAAACACAGCAGTAGACACAACTTCATGTAGTATGCCTTTTTAACCCATTGTCCCACGGGCAACTGAAAAGGTAAAGCCTTAGAAAAATTCATCGTTAAATTCCCCGAATCCTGCATCAACGTATGAGTCGTCGGGGTAATCTGATTCTTCACCTAAAAACATCAACATAGGCAAGTTGAGTACTTACGTACTCGCAAGACTTTTGCAAATCCTAATAATATATGCAGGTTATTTCAATGGAGAGGCGGTCATGGTTAATTTGCATAAAGCCAGTTTGAAATTTAAATACAGAATAATAGATTGCAAAACGGAACTTAAATAACAGCGGTTTCATAAGTAGAATAACAGTATGTAAATACGAATAACTGAAATTTCAAACCTGGGTATAATGACCATATCCAAGAACATTTCCACTGACATACAGTAGAAATTACCGACACACGGTAGAAACCAGATTTTATGAAAATCAACAAAATTGCTAACTATGTGATGATTTTACCAAGTGCCCTTAACCGCGGGCGCGGCTAATCGATTAGTTTTACACTCTGCAGAGGTATACAACTTTCCCCACAAGACATGACTAACTTTTTGAGCAATCGATATTAACACACTTCCTTTGGTGTGCCGCAGAGAGTCCTGTTATAACTGTTACATTATTTAATCCTGACTTTGCACCAGCACGGTGACGATAAACCCATTTTGTGGCGGAAGGACTCAGAGCATAGAAATGATGGAACTCCCCACATTATGGCGTACACCGTTATATTGGTGGACGTTTATTCCATGATCACATCAGTGTGGACGTCCCGTCGAGCAATTCATTAAGAAACAGCTCGTACTACTCCAGTCTTCCAAGTACAAAGCCAAATTTAAACAACTTAATAAGTTAGAGCTGCCCCATACCAGCACTTGTGGTTGTATGATAATTCTGGGCATGAAAACAACTCATAATTCGGTCCTTAATCCGACACGGGCAATAATCTCCCCCTACACTACGTGCAAAGACATGCACACCCGGCTATTACCAATAATTGCCCGCATCTAAACCATAGTTTTATTTTTATTTTCCAACAAAAAATACCAACCTTATGAAAAGTCATACCCATTAAATGTCATATCCAACATTTTTAATCATGTCAAAGTTTTATGTTGCTTTAAGCCTGGCTAAGCATGACACTACGTGTGAGTGACCCAAGTTGACATCACATATTGTCTACGCTATTCTAGGGTTATCAAGGTTCACAATTTCATACTTATCAAGGAAGTTCTATAAAGCTACTGGTACAACTACCAAGACCTGTAGAATAGCAGGCTTTAATAAAAATAAAGTATGCAGTAAAACATTTAATGAAAACATTTATAAAGCTGGGATCAATATGATCAAAGAGGTTCTTTCCTTGTTGATTATTCTTGACGTCGAATTCCTGATCATCGAATGTTTCGGATTCGTCGGGTTCTACACGTCGTATGGCAACACATAACAAATACCAAATTTCAATAGGGCCAAAAGGAAATCAGATGGAAATATTCAAATAAAATTATTTCATAACTTCAGAAATGGTTACTAGTATTATTTATTCTCTTTTGCAATTTAAAAGATTTAATCTTCTTGGATCGTTATTGCACCATTTCATCACATATTTAATAACTTAAATTTTTCTTATAACAAACCCTAAGTATTTTTACATATTCAGGGTCATAAGATTACAAGGAATCTAACAAAATTTATTTTATTAAATTTGGTGGTCATTTGCAAAAATTCCATGTATGACATATTTCTACCTTTTTCTTTAAATTTGAATTCAAAATTTAAAAAAAATTCAATTTTGAAATATTTTCGCATATTCTGAATCTACATGATTTATAATAAATTTATAAATTTATTTCATCAAATTTGGATTTAAAATGCACAAGATATAAGCTATTGAATATTCTAGGTTTTGAAAAATACTGAAAATCAGAAATATGCCGAAAATGGAAAGTACGCTTTCACGGGGAAAACGTGCTTTCCCTTTTCGGGTCGGCGCCGGGCTAAGACGCTGACAGGCCGAGCCCAATTGGCAGTGGCGCTCAACGCGTGCGACCGACACGCGGGCCCGAGCTGTCGGCGCGATGCGCGTGATTGGCGCGCGGGCTGCGCTACGTGTGCTGCTAACAAGCAGGACCCGTTGGCAGCGACACGCGTCAGCACGAGTGACCGACCGGTGGGGTCTGCACGGCAGCGGCTAGCGCGGCGCAAGCGGCTGTCCGGTGGGGTCCGCAAGTCGGCCACGCAGCGACGCGTATGCGACTGACGTCTGGGCTAACGGGTCAGTGCCTCAAACGGGCCGATCGGCTGACATGCGGTCCCACTTGGCAGCGACTCAAAGCTTGGGCGGCGAATGGTTGGCTCGCCGGCGACGAACTAGCGTCGGTGCGGCGGAATGGGCTCCACTCCGAGCATCAGCGTGCTCGTGTGAACTCAGGGATGGTTGCGCGGTGGCCGGAGGTGGCCGGAAAGAGGGTTGTCGCCAGCGAGGTGTGGCGGCAACCACGGCTAATCGGTGAATCTGCAAAACTAAGACTCCCCGGGCTTGAAGATCACCCTAGCGAGCATTAGTATACTACAAGGATCTTGATTTCGGGTTTGGTTTGAAGAACGGGCAACCGGAGAGGGTTCTCACAGTGCGCAGTGGTGGCAGAGGAAAAAGCACGGTGTGAAGGCTCGCCGGAGAAGATGAGCTCGAGCCAACGATGGGAAATGACTTTTGGCAATGCAAGGATGCTTCGGGTTGGATGATTCGGGGCGAAATTGGTTGAAGCGGCGAAACGACGAATTTTCCCCTTTTCGGGTTTTGCCGGAGTTGGGAACGATGACGGGAGAAGCGGCGAAATGAGGAGCACAGGGGAACGGCTGGTTTGGTTGCAAAGATGCGCGAGGCTTTTATATGCGGATGGAGTCGGTTCGGCGCGAGCTGAAGCGAGAAGAATCGGGCGAAGCTGCGTCGGCGCGAGAGAACAGTGAGAGGGGGAGAAGAACGCGGGAGAGAGGCTGACATGTGGGGGCCAGGTGGCAGCAAGGGTCGGCAGGCTTGACTGGCTGACACACCGGGCCCACAAGTCAGCGAGAGAAGAAAAGAACTCAGGTGAAAGTTCTTGACAGAACGGGATGATCACAGAAATTTCGAGGCTCAAATGGCTGAATAAAATTATGAAAATTTTACCATGGGTCGGGAAGGAAATTATCAGCTTCCAGTAAAATATTTACCATTTTATGCTCTGTGTAGAATTTTAAATAATTCTGACAATGCAGTTGTTGCTTTTTTGACAATTCTATTTTTCATTTAATTTATGATATGAATGAAGTTAATATTTTATAAAACTTTTTGTGAGAGTCTGAAATGGTATTTTACACTTTCTGTAAAATTATAAGATTTTATTTCTTAATATTTAAGTTTTAATAATTCTGACATTACAATTTTCTACTTTATTTCTCCAATGTTTTTGAATTTTTGAAATTATAAATGAATCATTTAATTTTTAATATTTTTACTGGAGATTTTCCCTGTGCTGAAGTCGGCAGGGTAAAAATCTTGACTCAGGATGGCTTCCTGAGAATTCTTCAAAATTCTTTTGCCCTGATTTTTCTTTTACAGGATTTGCTTTGATTAAATTATATTTTAATTAATCTAGGTCCTCCAACAACTTAAACTGGCTGTGGAGAGCCCTAAGATTTTTATTATGACTTTTTTAGATTTTTGTTGACTTCGCATTTTTACCTTTTTACTTTTACCATTTTACTATATCACTTAATCCAATTTCTTTTATTAAGGAAAAGCCAAAAGAATTTCTTATAATTCCAGAAAATTCAAAAATAATACAGAAAATATTTTTCATTCACTTTTCTTTATTTTATTGATTTTGAGGCTGTTACATTACTTAAACAAGTCATGTTATTAGAATTATATGTCATGTTCTTAGAATTATTGAACACTGAATATGACGATCAAGCTCAAAGACAGTACAATAAAAGCAATACTTTCTACCATTAACTGGAAGCAACTCTATAGATCAAGGCCACATTCGCTACTTTAATTGTTTTAATTCATCAATAGACATATAGCATTATTGAGCAAACAACCAGCATCATAAGAGAATGGAAGTAAATGCAACCCTAGCATAGCAGATAGTATGAAGTGAGTACCACGCAATCATAATTGGACACACTCATAGCAAACTAACCATTAATGTATTCATATTTACTAACCATTAATAGCAAACTAACCATTTATGTATCTAGCATTCATAATCATAGTAAACTAACCATTTATGTATTCACATTTACTAACCATTCATATATCCAGCATTCATAATCACACGAAACGAATCACTCAAGTATTCATAGCAAACTAAGCATTTATGAATGAAGTAATCATAATCATAGCTAATTAACTATTCATGTATCCATCATTCATAATCATAGGAAACTAATCATTTATGTATTCATAGCAAACTAAGCATTTATGTATCCAGCAGTCATAATAATAGCAAATAACCATTTATGTATTCACATTTACTAAAAAAAATATCAAAAAATTGTATCTCATGCATATTACCTGGGCCGCTGGGGGAGAGGAGGAGGCCAGTGGCGCAGGGAGGATATATACTGGCGTGGGGGAGGAGACCGGTGTGGGGGAGGAGGCTGACGGTGCAGGGGCAAAGATTGACGGGGCGGGGGAGGAGACCAGCTGCGCGGGGAGGAGACTGGAGCGGGGGAAGAGGCCGGCAACGCGGGGGAGGCAACCAATGGCATGGGGGAGGAGACCGGAGAGGAAGAGGAGGCCGGCGCTGGGTATCTTACACGAGGAACCGATTAGTATATTTATAGGGATGAATCTTATCTCATACAGTTCTATTACAGAACCCTCTATGATAGCTACAGGTGTCATCACTGACAGTTTTATATTAAAACCATCTGTGATATCTCTGTATATTACTGATGGTTTATGGATAGAATCGTCTGTGATGATATCACTGACAGTTTTATATTAAAACCATCTGTGATATCTCTGTATATTACTGATGGTTTATGGATAGAATCGTCTGTGATGATATCACTGACAGTTTTACTGTATAATCGTGTGTGATACCTATCATCATAGACGGTTTTGAAAAACCGTCTGTGATGAGGCGTCTAATATAAACTTTTTTTTGTAGTAGTGGTAGTCAATTTAGAGCTCACATAACAATCCTTCAACAGATATTTCTTTCCCAAAAATATCCTGCTGTATATTAATTTTAAGCTGCGAAGTATTATACATAGTGCTATAAATTAATTTCGTATATCTACGTCAATAGGAGAACAGGCATGCATACTGCTATAAATTAATTTCGTATATCGTGATGTATACACAGCAAGACGTACGAGTAAGCTAAATACTGTTATTTCCCTGCAAAAATAGTTTGGCATTCACACAGGCCTGAATCCTATGTGTCCGACGATTGTGCAGCTAAATGCAATGCAGTTAATAACCTATAGTTTATTTCATTTGTGCTCAGACGAAGAGTCTTTTCGCGGGAAAATATCGGAATTGCTACCAGCTGAACGTCCGATTTTTTAGACGCTGCAATATTTTTTTTCTACTCGTGAAATATTTTTTTCTACGTGTGAAACATTTTCCTTCAATAATAGTAGAAATGTCGATCGGATCGCTGCAATATTTTTTTCCTACGCGTGAAATATTTTTTCCTACGCGTGAAATATTTTCCTTCAATAACAGTAGAAATGTACGTGCAAAACAAAATGTTGCAAACGTTGAAAAAGAATATTACAGACGTTGAAAAAAATATTGCACCGAGCGTCCAACAGAACATATTGAGATCGAACGTCCGGATGCTAGTTCTTCCCAATATCGGATCCCGGGAAATATTGCAAACCTACGTACAGTACAAACATCGAGAACAACATGCGCGCAGATGCGAAGCTAGCGTTGACATTCACCGGCCTCAAGTCTTCGGTTTGGGCACTTGGCAGCTACACTACAACTCATCGCGTTACGTCTGTGAGCACGTGCTGGACGATTACATGCCAGACAAAAGCTCTCCATTATCCTCTGGCCGGAGGAGATTGCCAGCCACTTGCGTACACTCACTTCGCAGTTAAACTACTGCACTTTTGTTCGACTATAAATTAAGCAGCTGCCCGAACGCGAACGGATAACTCTCCAAGAGTAGTTGTGTACAAGCTAGCACCGGAGACAGGAATCATCGCACCTCAGTACGAGCATGGCAGGTTTGTGTGATTGTTGCCGAGTGTGCGTGCAGTAGGTACTCCTGCACCTCGAGCATATGCGGCTAGTGTACATGTAGTGTGCGGCGTGCCATGCATGCAAGCAAATGAATTAAGCTTATTGAGGCTCATCTTTCTGTTATCTTACATGTTGGCCTTCCTCCTTTGTTGTATATATAGCCAAAGGTTCATCTTCTCGCAATAAATTCACAGAACTGAGGCAAAGGCCTCCAACTCCCTTCCAACAAGACAAGCATGCCTATCCTCGTGAGTAGCCCAAATATACATCATTCGGTAGATCGATTTGTAAGGTTTGCGGATACTACTGCACAAACATATATAACGTTGCCATGCACACACATATATGAATTAATTAGGCTTCTTTGTATCATGTTGATATTACGTACATAAGTTGGCGCTCATCCTTCTCTTTGTAGCCAAGGCTCCATCTTCTCGCACAAACTCTGAAGGACAAATGAACAGTCGAAGTCCATATTATCCCGGTAATGAAGCCACCTACGGCCAACCTGGTGAGTAGTGTAACACCTTTTCAAACGAGGCATCCGGTTAATTAACTGGGTTACTAAGGCTCGCATATATAATTACCGCAAGTTGAACGATGGCAGCTACCGCACGTCAAACTTACGAAGCGTATGCCATGCATGCACTTATGAAATAATTAAGCTTCTTCATACAACTTTTTGTCATGTTTTTCTCGTGTTGATTTACTTACTTTTTGCCATTTCTTCGTCCTCTACGTAGCCAAGGCTTCATCTTCTCGCACAAACTCTGAAGGACAAATGCAAAGTCGAAGTCCATATTATCCCAATGATGAAGACACCTACGGCCAACCTGGTGAGTAGTGTAACACCTTTTAAAACGACGCATCCGGTTAGCTGGGTTACTAAGGCTCGCATATATAATTACCGCAAGTTGAACGATGGCAGCTACTGCACGTCGAACTTACGAAGCGTATGCCATGCATGCGCTTATGAAATAATTAAGCTTCTTCATACAACTTTTTGTCATGTTTGTATCGTGGTGATTTACTTACTTTTTGCCATTTCTTCGTCCTCTACGTAGCCAAGGCTCCGTCTTCTCACACTAAACTCCAAGCACCGAAGCAATGGCCACCGTAGTATTTCTTCCAGGAAGTCGTCTCTACCCACCCTGGTCAGTATAGTGTATAGTACATGCAGTAGCCACACACACATACATATGTATACTACTTGGACGAACGTGATAATACTTCTTTATCATTTTCGGTATACTTAAATACTAATTCTAAGATATTCTAACGCGACATGGTTGAAATTTTTTTATTGTAGCCCTTTATTTTTCCTATATATCTTTTTTCATATGTAAAATAAGTATATACACAAATTATGCTATAAAAAGTGGACTTTAATGAGATTTTTCATAGAACTCACTTTAAAGCTGTATCTTATAATCATTATTAGAGTATGCTCAAAAAGATAAATAGGTACAATTTTTTTGTTTAAGCGGTATATTCAAGGTGAGTAGAGAACCATCTAAACTGTGGCAAATTAAATCAGTGTCGGGCAGACTGTTTACCAGATATTAGAGAGCCTGTACAATATAAACACACGACTTAATTATTTCCACCATAAATTCAGATAGTCTAGTACAAACTGCAAGATGAATATTTTATATTAATTTTGTGCGCTACAGGCAACCTGAAGTTCATGTAGAAGATCACAACGAAGGAATGAGAACTATATGTGTGGCAATGTTAAAAGTTGTTTTATCAGAAGCTCACAGAAGTTACAAATCTGAAGTTCATATATAAAACTAGACAAATCAAATATGTTGACTTTTCTATTAGAAAGTAGAAACATATAACATATAAAAGTTGCGTTAAGTGCATCACATGTCAGGTTGTCTAATATTTGTGAGATAAATCATTTTAGGAAGAAGGCCAACCATGGCTTTATCTTATAAAGCGCCAGAATCAATATTATAACCGATGGCCAGGAATGGTCAGGGATGAAGGGAAAACCGTCAGGGGTTGCAACCTTTGATGGGCACCATCAGGCATTACCCGTCAGGGCTTCCTAGCGAGGGTTCACTACCGATTCCTGACGGAAAATCGTCAGGGATTGTTTCCTAACGGTAGACTCTGGTGGAGGCCCTCAGGGAAAAGGGCACCATTCCAGGTTAGACATTAGAAGGTTTGTGGTCTGAAGGAGGTCATCTGGTTGGCAATAGGAAGTTGAGATAGCAACGACGTAGATCCGGATCTGGATCTAGATGGGAGGCTATGAAGATGCAAATCCGGGCCTAGATTGCAAGTGGGAGGCGGCATGTTAGGCAGTGGATTGAAGGGAACATGTGAACATAGCACAGTAGTCGATGGCCGAATGGCCATGGCCAGCAGCGGCGATTTCCTTTTCCACTTTAGTGGTGGCACTAGGGTTTATGGTAGATTTGGGGTAGGATGAATGATTTGTAGCGGCCAGCAACGAGGCTAGAGAAGGCGAGGGGAGCTGAAGGGCGAGAGGTGGTGGTGGTTGGAGCCACGACGGACAGAGGAGGAGGTCAATGGATATGGGCGAAGTTGAGGAGCGATTTGGAGGGTTTGTGGGGAGAGGGTCCTAGGGGATCAGACTTATTTTATTCTGAAATCCATTTTGCATCCTTGACAATTAAGCCACGCCTGAAATGCCTAATCTCTTACTGTTGTGCCAACCGACAAAAATGGCAGGATTATCTATGACGATTAAGTGATAATTTTCAAGGATTCTACTTTTCCTTGATGATGTGATTGGGGCTGTCAGGGATACCCTTGACTGTCAGGAGAAATATTGATTCTGGTAGTGAGAGAAGACCTTTTCAAGCTAGAATAAAATATGAAATATTTCTATTTAGCAAGCTACAGTACTAACTATTAATACCATTTTCTGGTTTTCAGGGACTTGTTACTGAACAAGGCACATATTAGCTGAGCATGACAATGTTTTTTAAGGAAAACAATACGTGAACAGAAAATTATATTGATCTGAATGTGAAGAATATGGTTCAGAAATATTTGCTTCAAGGATTAATAAGCTTGGCAAGAATAAAGTTATACTGTATATTTGTATAATTTTGTGTTTACCAAAGTTGATGTAATTGTTGATGTTGTAACATTTGTAACCCGTACAGCAAAGTGAATGTTGTCATGTTCATCTAGCCCATATTAATAGCAAGTAAAGTTGCTTTACAAATTTGTTTGAGTTATGTCTATGCATGTTGGAAGTAATATGCATGTCATAAAAAAATTAAGATTACTCCATCTATTTTCACGAAAATCCACCTTGCCTCTACGCTTGAATTGGAAAATAAACCCTTAGACTTTCAACATGAGTTCAAAATATAACCTGTTCTAATATGTGATGACCGCCTCCACGTACACCCTGTTAGTTTGATCTTGTTGAACTGAATCACGATTGACGCCTATAAAGGAATCCCGTAAAAGTTTTTTCCAGTAAAAGACACTGGGCTGATTGGTTCTAAGTCCACAATGCATTCCGGTAACTTTGGCTAAATTTGACACCCGTTCGGTTAGTTACCAAACTTTGGTAAAGTTTTTTTATTGCATCTTTGGTATGGTTGAAACATAGGCCAAGGAAATCCATGACCAAATTTCGGTATTTCTAAAAATTAAAAGCACATTGATAGGATTTGTATGGGTCATGAAGACACGAACCAAGTAACCCCAACATGTGGGCAACATTGATAGGATTTGTATGGGTCATGAAGACACGAACCAAGTAACCCCAACATGTTGGCACAACTATACGACAAACGTTCAAGGATGTATATGTTGTGGCTTTATTGCAAAATAGCTAGATCAGCTATTTATTTGAAATAAGCTTTGTATATAGCTAGACTAGAGTTGCATTCTATGCACAATTTATTGGGTGCTTTATGTACTCCCCTTTGCCATAAAAAAATTATTTGAAGAGTCTATACCAGCATTTGAGGAGAAGTATATGGAGAAGGCCAGCTTGAGGGAATTGATATGTATCGTTCATGGATTTGTACATGGACTTCTTGCTCTTAGCTTTCAAGAGATCCTGTGTATATCCACCATGTATGGCAAGCTCCAAATTGACTGACTAGCTACATGGCTAACAGACATGTCCTTTGCTATCAAGTTAGCAACAGGCACACACGTCTTATCCAAGATCGACTGACTAGAGTACTGACTTATCACGTGAGCCACAAAAACTTCAGAAAGTAATATACGTGATGGGTTTAGACGGCACTATGGATCACCTTTTGCTGCACCGCACGCCATAGGAGCCCTTTTAATTTGTCTGCGACTTCACGACCTGGCTCAATTAGAGTCAATTACCCGTGCATCCGCACGGTCTCCTGTTTTAAGTTATATTTCTATTTTAAAGAATTTATTGAACTATGACCATGCATAATGGGATAAATCATTAAAGATGGCAAACATTAAATATTCACTACTACAGAACAGGCAATTCTTGCTGGCATATCACTGCCGGTTAGGACCGAGCCGGCAGTGATAACATATCTCTGCCGGTTCGAAACTTAAGTTGGGGAAGACCTTGTCACTGCCGGTTCATGCAACCAACCGGCAGTAAAAAGCAAGATATCACTGTCGGTTTGAGACAACAACCGGCAGAGATATATCACTGCCGGGTCGTCCTTAAACCGGCAGTGGTACTGAAAAATCTATTAAAATTCATATTGTACTTCTTTTCGAGGTTAGTAATTTGATCTCTATTTTTGTAAATAATAAAAAATTGCCACATGGATATTTACATAATAAAAAAAGGTTCATGTATTTTCAAATTTTGAAATAATAAAAACTTGTTAGATGGATATTTACCTAATGAAAAAATGTTGATGTATTTTAATGTACTCAAAGTATATCCTAAGTATTTACAATTTTTTCAAGTTTTTAAATAATAAGAAATTGCAAGATGGATATTGACGCAATGAAAAAAGATTGATATATTTTAATATAGTCCAAATATATCATAACTATTTACAATTATTTTCATTTTTTACAATAATAAAAAATTGCTACATGGATATTTATATAACGGAAAAAGGTTGATGTATTTTAATATAGTCAAAATTGCTACATAGGTTTTTAAATCTAATCGTTTACAATTATTTGTTATTTGCAATTATATGCTTATGTAATGTTTGATTTAATTAATTGTAGATGGACCGAAGGTGGATGTATGACACGGACCGTTGCGGAGCAGAGTTTTTTAATGGTGTGAGTTATTTTCTAAACGTGGCTGCGGCGCACAAGTCGAAGAATCTGGCGGACTACATGTGTTGTCCATGCGATGATTGCAAAAATCGGAAGATGTTTTCTACCATAGAGTCGATACGTGCACACTTGCTTCGAAGAGGTTTCAAGGCTGGCTATACCTGTTGGACCAAGCACGGCGAAGATGAGATTGTACAGGAAGGGCAAAACATTGCTAAAGATGACGGAGACAACGATATGACGGCAGTCGAAGATACGTTTGTTGATAGCCACGACAATGATCTGGATCAAATGTTGCGTGATGGGGAGGGAGACTTCACGAGTGAAAGAGAGTTTCAAAAGTTCCAACATATGGTACAGGACTTCACAACACCATTGTACCCAGGCTGCAAGGAGGAGCACAAAAAATTGCAGACAGTGCTTACACTACTGCAGTTGAAGGCAAGCAATGGTTGGTCCAATAAGAGCTTCACTGAGCTGTTATGTCTCTTGGGGGATTTGCTTCCAAAGGGTAACGTGTTGCCTACAAGTACGTACCAGGCCAAGCAGGTTGTCTGCCCGTTGGGACTGAAAGTACAAAGGATACACGTATGTCCAAACGATTGCATGTTGTATCGCAATGAGTTTACGGAATTGGATGGTTGTGCTGTTTGCAAAGCAAAGCAGTACAAGGGCAACGATGATGACATCGATAATGATGATGTTGGGGTGAAGCGTAAGAAGATGAGATCCCCCCGTAAGGTGGTGTGGTATTTTCCTATAATTCCCCATCTGAATCGATTGTTTGTGAATAAAAGGCATGCCCAATTGCTACGATGGCACGCCGAAGAGCGTAAGAAAGATGAAATGCTCAGACACCCTGCTGACTCTGTGCAATGGAGGAACATCGACATAAAATATAAGAAGCACTTGGCATATGATGTGAGGAATATAAGGTTCGGGTTGAGTACGGATGGGATGAATCCTTTCGGCAACATGAGTAGTCGTCATAGCACGTGGCCGGTAACTCTATGCATCTACAACCTTCCTCCTTGGCTTTGTATGAAGCGGAAGTACATTATGATGCCACTACTGATCCAAGGGCCTATGCAACCTGGCAACGATATCGATGTGTACCTCACACCATTGGTTGAAGATTTTCTAATCTTGTGGAACGATGGAGTACGGGTATGGGATGAGTATAAAAGAGAGAACTTTATCCTACGCGCATTGTTGTTCATAACCATCAATGATTACCCTGCCCTTGGTAACCTGTCGGGCCAGACGACAAAAGGCTTCAATGGATGCGTCCAGTGCTTAGATGGTATAGCTAGTCGATGGCTGAAGAACTGTCGAAAAATGTCTTACATGCGGCATCGTAGGTTCCTTCGCAAGGATCACCCATACCGCAATAATAAGAGAGCTTTTTACAGGACAAAGGAGACTGCTTTAGCTCTGAAGAATCATACTGGGAGAGAGATATTTGCGACTGTAAAGGAATTAAAATTATTCACGAAAAGGGAGCAGACAGTACATCTATCCCGAGTTCCCGTGATAAGGCTCCTTTGTGGAAAAAGAGATCAGTATTTTGGGTCCTACCTTACTGGCAGCACTTGGAAGTTCGACACGCAATCGACGTCATGCACATAGAGAAGAACGTGTGTGACAGCTTGCTTGGTACCTTACTGGATATACCTGGCAAAACAATGTAAGGACCCGAATGCAGTGATTCGAACCCACTGTGTTTACCGCACTAGTTCCAGGATCAACGCTAGTGCACAAAGCTTGACATTGGTACATATCACATCATACACAACGATAATAGAATAATAGTTCATTTATTGATATAGCTAAATGTATGATCTTATGACCAACTTACATTATTAAGCCACGCAGGGCAAGACTGAAAATATAACTAATGATTAAGCAGCGGAAAATAGAAAACGTAGATAGCTCATCAGTTCACCACAGGCAATCGATAAGGCTCGGACCCTAATGACTCGTGTCTTCCTGGACTTCATCTTCCAACATAGGTGTAGATTCCTCAACTGTTGATTATTGTTGTTTGGCAAGGGTGAGTACTTAGAGCACTCAACAAGTTGTGCACAGAATGCAATTCTATGTATCTATATGTAAGGCTTATTCCAATGGATAGGCTATCATGGCTATTTTGCAATAAGCAGCATTTATGAACAAATACAATAAATAGATTGTAAAGAATGTAAAACAAATAGCAATAATAAATAACTTCAGTATTTCTCAAGTAAACCAAATTTCCAATCCTAAGTCAAATTTCATCTTCTATATGGCATTCCGCCATCCCAACCATGTTGTCCAATTAATTAAGCTAACCCATAATCAGTAATTCCGAGCATTGCTCAATACATGAGCACGGCTATCCGAATAGTTTCACACTCTGCAGAGGTTATGCACTTTACCCACGTGACACAACCAAACACCACCAAGGCGAGTGATTATAACAAAGCCTTTACAATGCTCTGGCTTAACCCGATACTACCCGCGAAGGTTTCAACACTGGTGGGACTGGTTACCACATCCAGGGCCCCCCTCTTGCACCATGTGAATTACACCAGAACTCGGGAACTCACACCGACCACGATAGTACCAAAATTAAGACATTGCAAATTACTCAGCTAGGCTGGCCCATACCAGACATGTGGTTGCATGATTGACTCAGGTCAAAGGCTTACAAGGTTAAGTCCCTAGTGTGATCAAGGCAAGACATCCACATACCCTCTGTCCATCGGGCCCACCTTGGCATCCTCGCCCCTTGTCACTTGCCCCAATCTAAGTTATTATCACCCCGTTGATTACCAAGCACCATGTGCCATCAACAATTCAACATCGTTGCGTGACATGACTCGCCACAACAACTCAATCTCATCGTGTGATTCCACATGACACACAAGTTCATAACGTTGTTCCATATTCCATTAATCAAGATTAATTATCAATGATTCTGACACATGTGATGACGTAGCAAGGCTAAGCAACTAATACGGACTAAACCTCCAATGTTGATTATAATTATTAACCAACTATATTTAACCAATCTAGGGTGACAATGGATCATGGCATACAATGACAAGGTAGGGTATAGATCAATCTGGTATATTAGCTAAGCCCAATCTAATTTGAAACAATTGTATATTTGAAACATATGCAATAGGGTAAAACAAACATAGCAATTTTATAAACATAGTTTCAACATGATCAAAGCACAACTTGCCTTGGAATAGGTCCTGATCTGGTTCTGGAACTTGCTCTTGAGTTGCTGGATTTTCCTCTGAAGCGTCGCACAATTCAACGTCTACGCGTACCGAAGATGAAAAGAAAATAAATGCCAAAACAGAGAGCAATTGAACTCCAAAAATCAAATAAAATTTACCATTAAATATATCTCAATTTTACAAATTTTTAGAAATTGGAATCACTCAAATCCGAGTTACGATGCAAAAGATATAGCCTTTTGAAGTTTGAAATAAATACTGAAATCAGAAAATTAGAAATTCGAATTTAACAGATTTATTTTTATACTGAAAAATCAATTTATAACGCAAGCATGGCGTCCTGTTGACGTCAGCCCTGGCCCGAAGCGCCCTGGTGCTGACACGTGTCCCTCGGTCCATGGACTCAGTCCACGAACCTCATCGGTCCACGGTGCACCCGGTCCACGTGGTTTTGGGCCACTGACACGCGGGCCCCGCACGGTGCTGACTCGGCGCCAGCACGCTGCTTACTCAACGCGCCACGCCAGTGCCACGTCGCTGCCCGGTCCGACCTGGCATCCACGTGGGTGACACAAAGCGACGAATCAGCAATCCACGTCGACGGCGAAGCACAGAGCCCTAGGGTCGTCGGCGGCGAGGTCGGTGGGTACTCACAGATGCGTCTTGCCGGCGCGGATCTGATGACGCGGTCGGTTTCTCTTCCGAGGAGCTGAAACGATGGCGACGTCGTTCTTTTCTTCGTCGGCGACGGCCTCCCCGCGTTCCTCCTCTGGCGATGCTCGTCCAAACTAGCGCGCGACGGATGCTCGAACAACCACGGCGGATCGTCAAGCGCGAGCCGCGATGGCTTGACGGCGGCGAATCGACGGTTCTTCGACGCCGCGGCGCTCGGCAAACTTCCGTGAAATCACGACGAATCGACGGCGCTCTCACGGGCTAAACCTAGGGTTTCGGTTGCTTAGGGTATTGCGCAGCCCGTGCTCGCCTTTTATAGCGCTAGGACCGGCTGCCTTGCCCGATTGCTCTGCGGAGTCCATGGCGGACACGGAGCAGAGTCCGACACGGACACGCGAAGACGATGACCGGATCGGCGACACGTGGCAAATCGGACGGCAACGATAGAACAGAAATCCCCAACCGGTACGCGTTGCGCTCAACCCTTCGATCTGGATCCAACGGCCGGGATAAAACCTCTAGAAAAAGGGCCGAGCAGGCCACGCCGCTCCGGGCCGCTTTCACACGGAAAATGGGCCAAGCCCACTACTGTTCATCCCGATTTTAAAGGTTTTCCAATTAAAATAATTGCTGAAATTCGTTTAATTTGTTTTAGGCAATTAAAGTATCAGGAAAAATCCCAGAAAAATCTCAAAAACACCTTGAAACATTCTGGACTCAAATAAAATATTTTTGGCAAAACTTTATTTTAACTTTGCATAAATTTAAATAGATTTGAATAAAAGGCAATTACACTTGATTTCAAATTAATTCAAATAAATCCATAAAAATCCAAATAAATTCCAGAAAATCATAAATGCACTTTTAAGCAATAAAATACTATTTAAGCCAAATTTTTGGGATGTTACAAACCTCCCCCCTTAACAGAATCTCGACCCGAGATTCAGGGCTAACTCGAGAATATGTTCGGGAATTCTGACTTCAAATCTTCTTCTCGCTCCCAAGTGGCTTCACTTTCGGAATGATTGCTCCACTGAACTCTGCAAAAGCGAATAGACTTGTTCCTGGTCTTGCGTTCCATAACATCCAAAATTTTGACCGGTTGCTCCTTGTAAGTCAAATCTTCTTGCAGCTCTATTGCACCCAACGGGGTTTGCTCGGTTGGCACTCTGAGACACTTCTTAAGCTGCGACACATGGAATACATCATGCACTCCTGCCAAGAACTGAGGCAATTCTAACTGATAAGCTACCTCTCCTCGACGGCTCAGGATCTTGAACGGACCAACATATCTTGGTGCAAGCTTCCCTTTAACATGGAATCTTTTAACGCCCTTAAGAGGGGTAACCCTGAGATACACATGATCTTCTGGTTCAAAACTCAAATCTCGACGACGGTTATCTACGTAACTCTTCTGTCTTGACTGCGCTATCTTCAACCTCTCTCTGATCATTGCAACTTGACTTTCTGCCTCCTCGAGAATATCTGGCCCAAACACCAAACGTTCTCCTGTTTCGTTCCAATTCAACGGAGTACGACAAGCACGCCCATACAATGCCTCGAACGGTGACATCTGTAGGCTAGCTTGATAACTATTATTGTAACTAAATTCGTGATATGGCAAACACTTATCCCACGTCGCAAGATAAGCTAAAGCACAAGCTCTCAACATATCCTCTAAAATCGATTTACTCTTTCGATCGACCATCATCATGGGGTGATATGTCAGTACTAAAATTCGACGAGTTCCTATGGCTTCGTGCAACTTATTCCGAATCTTGAGGTAAATTGGGTACCTCTGCGACACAATCTTCTTGGGCACTCCATGCAAACATACAATCTTTGACATGTACAACTCGCTAAATGATCTCTGAGTAAGTGGTCTTTACTGGGATAAAATGGGCGACCTTGGTTAGACGATCCACAATAACCCAAATGGAATCGTAACCTCTCTGAGTTTTAGGTAAACCGGTAATAAAATCCATTCCGATTTCCTCCCACTTCCATTCCGGAATTTTCAATGGCTGCAATAGACCAGCTGGTCTTTGGTGCATGGCTTTTACCCTCTGACATACGTCGCATAAAGCGACATGCTCGGCTACTTCACGCTTCATATTAGGCCACCAAAATCTCTCTTTCAAATCCTGGTACATCTTAGCACTTCCTGGATGAATTGAGTACTTCGAATCGTGAGCTTCCTCGAGAATCAACTGTTTTAGCTCCTTTTTATCCGGCACGCAAATCCGGCCTTTGAAGAACATGGTCCCTTGCTCATTCAGAGTGAAATCTACGGCTAGGCCTTCTTCCTTTTAGCCTTAATCTTAGAAATTTTATCGTCATCCTTCGGCCTTTTCCAACTGTTCCTCCGTTGTTGGCTTCACTTCTAGTGCGATTACCATTCCTTGAACGACTTCCAACCTTAGCTTCAAATTCCTTGCATAGTTCTCGGTTGATCCTCCAATGTCAATGTATTTGCGCTATGGCTCTTTCGACTCGAGCATCCGCCACCACATTGGCTTTTCCGGATGATAATGGATTCCACATTATAATCCTTAATTAGCT
This sequence comes from Otatea glauca, assembly GCA_036346275.1. Classification (NCBI taxonomy): domain Eukaryota; kingdom Viridiplantae; phylum Streptophyta; class Magnoliopsida; order Poales; family Poaceae; genus Otatea; species Otatea glauca. Next base: position 26,794,947 of record CM070726.1, on the reverse strand, counting down.
CTAGCCACCTTCGCTGTCTCATATTCAGTGCCGCTTGAGTGAATATGTATTTGTGCTCTTATGGTGCAGATATATCTCACATCTATTTCCTATGAGATAATGACGCCATATCTTTAAAGCATGCACTACTGCAGCTAACTCCAAATCATGCGTTGGGTAATTCACTTCATGCGATCTTAAGCGTCTTGGCGATAAGCAACGACTTTGCCTTCTTGCATTAACACGCATCCCAAGCCTTGCTTTGAAGCATCGCAATAAATATCAAATCCATTCGCATATCCGCAACACTAATACGGGGTCATTGTTAAACACTTCTTTAATTCCATAAAGCTTTTCTCGCACTCTGGCGCCCATGCAAACTTCTTTTCTTTCTTTAACAAGCTGCGTAAGGGGTTTAGCAATCGTTGAGAATCCTCTATGAACCGACGGTAATATCCCGCCATTCCCGAAAACTACGGATCCGGTAATGGACTTTGGTTCCTCCCAATGCAACACTGCGTCCACTTTGCTTGGGTCAACTGCTACTCCTTTAGTAGTCATTACATGACCAAGAAATTCAACTTTCTCCTTCCAAAATTCACACTTGTTAAACTTAGCATATAGCTGATGTTCTCGCAGCCTCTCTAAAACCATCCTGAGATGTTCTGCATGCTCTTCCTCTGTCTTCGAGTAAACCAAGATATCGTCTATAAAGACTACAACGAACTTATCCAAATATTCCATGAAAACCTTATTCATCATGTTCATAAAATATGCCGGGGCATTAGTCAATCCAAATGACATGACTGTGAACTCGTAATGTCCATAACGCGTAGAAAACACAGTCTTAGGCACATCCTCCGCTCGGATCTTCAACTGATGGTATCCCGAACGAAGATCTATCTTGGAGAAAACTCCAGCTCCTCTTAACTGATCAAATAAGTCATCGATCCTGGGCAACGGATACTTATTCTTGATCGTTATTTCATTCAATGCACGATAATCGATGCACATTCTAAGACTTCCGCCCTTTTACGAACAAACAAAACCGGGGCTCCCACGGCGATGAACTTGGTCTAATGAAACTTTTCTCTTGCGCCTCAATCGCTTCTTCATTTCCACTAACGCGTCGGTAGGCATCCGATATGGTCTTTTTGATATCGGTGCTGTACCTGGCGCTAACTCGATCACGAACTCGATATCACGGTCCGGTGGCAATCCTGGCAAATCTTCTGGAAACACATCCGGGTATTCTCTGGCTACTAGCACATCTTCCATGCTGATGGCTTTCACGCTGTTGACCATTAACTGCCCATCTCGAACTGCGGTCGCTTGAAACTCTACTTTCTTGCCACTAGGGCCTTCCAAAGTCACGATCCGTCGGCCACAATCCAAAACGGCCTTATGCTTAGACAGCCAATCCATTCCAAGGATGACGTCTAGGGATTGCGCATCTATCAAGATAAGATTCGCTAGGAATTCTATCCCATCCATAAGCAACTTAGCTCCCAAACACCCAAGGCTAGATCTAAGCTCAGATCCTGGGGCTTGGACTAAGAGCACACACTTAAGATTCACCACTTTAAATCCATTCTTGGTTGCAAAACTTTGAGAAACAAGCGAATCTGAAGCTCGAAATCAAACAAATCAGAAGCAGTCTCGAGTTGACCGAAACTTACCCAAGACGACGTCTCAGCCTCCCGAGCTCCATCGGCGGTGATGTGGTTGATCCTTCCACGACCGTTGATTGCGGGTTGCTCGGCTTGACTCGCGCACGATTTCCTCCCGAGCCCGGTGCTTTGGCGGTGTGGTTCCCAAGTTGAAACGAATCGTGTAATGCCTCCTTCGTGGACACCTATTGGAAAAGTGCCTGGCTCATTGCGTATAGCACCTTTTCACGGCAGATCGCTGATTCCTCCTGGCGCATTGTTGCCTGTCTTTGGGTCCGAAAATTCGATTGGCGGGCGAGTGCGAGGGTTGATGTCTTGTTCACGGTGGTGGTTGGAATCTAGCAAATTGCTTTGTGGTGACATCCTCAAACGTAGATGGTTTGGGCGTCCACCTGATTAGTCATTAAGCGCTTACGGTTCTCACCCGACTCTTTGCGCTTATCTTCTAGGATCAAAGCTTTATTGACTAGTTCTGAAAGTCCGAAAATTGTGGGTGATCACCCCACTGCAGTCCTGAATTCATCCCTTCATGAAACGAGGCGCCTAGCTTTATCTGTCGCTACGTCTTGAGGGCATAGCGAGCTAATCGAGTAAACTTGTTCGGTACTCACCACCGTTGGCCTCCTTGTTTCAAAGCCACGAACTCTTCCTTCTTAAGGTCCATCATTCCCTCCGGGACATGATATTGGCGGAAAGCATTAGTAAACTCCTCCTGTGTGATCTCTTGTGGGGCTCCATGAGCGGCACAGAATTCTCCCACCATTCCGCGCGGTTCCTTCAAGTTGATGAGAGGCGTAGAGCACCTTCTCATTGCCCTCACACTGAGTGATGTGCAGCTTCTTCTCAATTGTCCTAAGCCAGTCATCGGCTTCCAAAGGGTTCACATTTCCCGAAAAAGTTGGTGGCCTAGTCCTCATAAAATCTGATAGCTTTGAGTGAGGTCGGGGTCCACCACGGTTGTTCCGAGCTCTGTGGTTGTTGTTGTTGGCTGCTGCGTTGGTCATCTGCTGCATCATAGTCTGCATCAGTTGAGTCTGCGCTGCAAGAAATGCTCCCAGATTCTGCATGTCCACTGGCGGTGGTTGAGGGCTGCCTCTGTCGTTGGTGTTGTCGTTCTGGCGCAGTCCACTTCCTGAAGCTCCGTTGTTCCCTCGAGTATTCACCATCTGATGATTTCCTCTTAGGTTAGGAAAGGTAGATGTAGCATAGATGAGAAGCAAGAATTTCTAAAGCGGGGAGATAGGTTATACCCAACTGAAATAATTCTTTATTATTCTTGGTATGGACGCTTAGTTAAGCCTACAAGCTTTGCAACCCATACTGCACATTCAGCATTACAAAGAAGCAAACTAAACACGAAACCTTAACGTCAACTAGAAAGGTAAAGACTAACTTAAAGACGCGACTCACACTCGAGTCTCAACACAGCCTCAAGGTCGACACTCACTCATCCACCACCTGGCCGAGGTGATCCGCGATACACCGGTGGGTGGTGGCATAGGAGCGAACCTATCCCGATGACCTACTCACGGGTCCTCTGCAACAACGGGTCCTGACTCCTCCGGCTCCCACTCGCTCCTCGGGATCCTCCTCGGACTCTCCAACTGCTCCTGAACTCCGCGAGTCACGCGCTCCAACTCGTCCTCGACCGCCTCCGGGGCCTCTCCCACCGAATCATCCCGATGGTCAAGCACGGGTCACCTCAAGCTCTGCTCGCCACTGAGTGCCTCGTACACGCCTCCAGCTCCTGAGTAGTATCTCTCATATGATCCTCCTGGGCAAGGGCGAACTCTGCAAGGTGTGTGGCTGTGGCACACTCGTTCTCCACGATCCGTCGGCGTCGGCATGCTTGAACGTCTGGGTGAAGCCGGAACACTGAGTCGTGAAGCTCGTCGGCGTAGTCGCGGCCGACACGGCGAAGAGCAAGTCGAGCGACCTCCTGAATTGCAACCTCGTACGAGAATCTTCTGGCGGAGATGTTAATTGGCTTGCTAGCTTCCTCGTTCTCCCGAGCGTAGATAATCAGCTTGCAAATAAATCCTCGGTGTACACCATTAACTGACCAACTGCCTCCTCGGTAAAGCGGACGGTAGAAGCCTCCCAGCGTCTGAAGTACTCTCCACAGCTCCATGGCGTAGCCGCCAGCTGACTCCTCGAAGATCGGAACAATCGGCATCTGCTCCACAAGAACTTTGAATAAATTCTCCACCCAAAACGGCAAGTAAAACGGTAAATTCAGCAAAGGCGAGAAGTAGAGAATGAGATGAGTCGAGAGTGTTTTATTAGTCAAGTTTAGATTTTCTTTTAGAAAATAGTTTTGGACTCACACAGACACCTCCACACTATCTAGGGCCAAGACCTACAACGGATGCTCGATACCACCTCTGTAAGGACCCGAATCCACTGATTCGAACCCACTATGTTTACCGCACTAGTCCCAGGATCAACGCTAGTGCACACAGCTTGACATTGGTACAAATCACATCATACACAACGATAATAGAATAATAGTTCATTTATTGATATAGCTAAATGTATGATCTTATGACCAACTTACATTATTAAGCCACGCAGTCAAGACCAAAATATAACTAATGATTAAGCGGCGGAAAATAGAAAACGTAGATAGATCATCACCACCACAGCAACCGACAAGGCTCGGACCCTAATGACTCGTGTCTTCTGGACTTCATCTTCCAACACAGTGTAGATTCCTCAACTGTTGATTATTGTTGTTTGGCAAGGGTGAGTACTTAAAGCACTCAACAAGTTGTGCATGTAATGCAATTCTATGTATCTATATGTAAGGCTTATTCCAATGGATAGGCTATCATGGCTATTTTGCAATAAGCAGATTTATGAACAAATACAATAAATAGATTGTAAAGAATGTAAAACAAATAGCAATAATAAATAACTTCAGATTTCAAGTAAACCAAATTTCCAATCCTAAGTCAAATTTCATCTTCCATATGGCATTCCGCCATCCCAACCATGTTGTCCAATTAATTAAGCTAACCCATAATCAGAATTCCGAGCATTGCTCAATACATGAGCACGGCTATCCGAATAGTTTCACACTCTGCAGAGGTTATGCACTTTACCCACGTGATACAACCAAACACCACCAAGGCGAGTGATTATAACAAAGCCTTTACAATGCTCGCTTAACCCGATACTACCCGCTGAAGGTTTCAACACTGGTGGATGGTTACCACATCCGGGCCCCTCTTGCACCATGTGAATTACACCATAACTCGGGAACTCACACCGACCACAATAGTACCAAAATTAAGACATTGCAAATTACTCAGCTAGGCTGGCCCATGCCAGACATGTGGTTGCATGATTGACTCAGGTCAAAGGCTTGCAAGGTTAAGTCCTTAGTGTGATCAAGGCAAGACATCCACATACCCTATGCCCATCGGGCCCACCTTGGCCTCCTCGCCCCTTGCCACTTGCCCCAATCTAAATGATTATCACCCAGTTGATTACCAAGCACCACGTGCCATCAACAATTCAACATCGTTGCGTGACATGACTCGCCACAACAACTCAATCTCATCGTGTGATTCCACATGACACACAAGTTCATAACGTTGTTCCATATTCCATTAATCAAGATTAATTATCAATGATTCTGACACATGTGATGACGTAGCAAGGCTAAGCAACTAATACGGACTAAACCTCCAATGTTGATTATAATTATTAACCAACTATATTTAACCAATCTAGGGTGACAATGGATCATGGCATACAATGACAAGGTAGGGTATAGATCAATCTGGTATATTAGCTAAGCCCAATCTAATTTGAAACAATTGTATATTTGAAACATATGCAATAGGGTAAAACAAACATAGCAATTTTATAAACATGGTTTCAACATGATCAAAGCACAACTTGCCTTGGAATAGGTCCTGATCTGGTTCTGGAACTTGCTCTTGAGTTGCTGGATCTTCCTCCAAGCGTCGCACAATTCAACGCGTCTCACGCTGCAACAAGATGAAAAGCAAATAAATGCCAAAACAGAGAGCAATTGAACTCCAAAAATCAAATAGAATTTACCATTAAATAGATCTCAATTTTACAAATTTTTAGAAATTAGAATCACTCAAATCCGAGTTACGATGCAAAAGATATAGCCTTTTGAAGTTTGAAATAAATACTGAAATCAGAAAATTAGAAATTCGAATTTAACAGATTTATTTTTATACTGAAAAATGGATTTATGACGCAAGCATGACGTCCTGCTGACGTCAGCCCTGGCCCGAAGCGCCCTGGTGCTGACACGTGTCCCTCGGTCCACGGACTCAGTCCACGAACCTCATCGGTCCACGGTGCACCCGGTCCACGTGGTTTTGGGCCACTGACACGCGGGCCCCGCACGGTGCTGACTCGGCGCCAGCACGCTGCTTACCCGACGTGCCACGCCAGCGCCACGTCGCTGCCCGGACCGACCTGGCATCCACGTGGGTGACACACGGCGACGAATCAGCAATCCACGCCGAGGCGGCTACGAGCCCTAGGGTCGTCGGCGGCGAGTCGGTGGGTACTCACAGATCGTCTTGCCGGCGCGGATCGATGACGCGTCGGTTTCTCTTCCGAGGAGCTGAAACGATGGCGGCGCTATTCTTTTCTTCGTCGGCGACGGACTCCCGCAGATTCCTCCCTGCGATGCTCGTCCAAACTAGCGCGCGCGACATGATGCTCGAACAACCACGGCGGATCGTCAAGGCGCGAGCCGCGATGGCTTGACGGCGCGAATCGACGGTTCTTCGACGCGGCGGCGCTCGGCAAACTTCCGCGAAATCACGATTTAATCGACGGCGCTCTCACGGGCTAAACCTAGGGTTTCGGTTGCTTAGGGTATTGCGCAGCCCGTGCTCGCCTTTTATAGCGCTAGGACCGGCTGCCTTGCCCGATTGCTCTGCGGAGTCCATGGCGGACACGGAGCAGAGTCCGACACGGACACGCGAAGACGATGACCGAATCGGCGACACGTGGCAAATCGGACGGCAACGATAGAACAGAAATCCCCAACCGGTACGCGTTGCGCTCAACCCTTCAATCTGGATCCAACGGCCGGGATAAAACTTCTAGAAAAAGGGCCGAATAGGCCACGTCGCTCCGGGCCGCTTTCGCACGGAAAATGGGCCAAGCCACTACTGTTCATCCCGATTTTAAATGTTTTCCAATTAAAATAATTGCTGAAATTCATTTAATTTGTTTTAGGCAATTAAAGTATCAGGAAAAATCCCAGAAAAATCTCAAAAACACCTTGAAACATTCTGGACTCAAATAAAATATTTTTGGCAAAACTTTATTTTAACTTTGCATAAATTTAAATAGATTTGAATAAAAGGCAATTACACTTGATTTAAAATTAATTCAAATAAATCCATAAAAATCCAAATAAATTCCAGAAAATCATAAATGCACTTTTAAGCAATAAAATACTATTTAAGCCAAAATTTTGGGATGTTACAAACAAAAGATACTCTCCAAGCACGGATGGACCTTGAAGATATGAAACTCAGGAAGGAGCTGCATCACGAAGACATGGATACAGGGAAAAAGTACCTTCCCACAGCCTGCTACACTCTGAGCAAGAAAGAAAAAATTAGCTTGTGTGAATGCTTGCATGGAGTGAAAGTTCCATCCGGATACTCTGCCAACATAAAGAGACTAGTCTCAATGAAAGACTTAAAATTAATTGGCATGAAGTCTCACGATTGCCACGTGATGATGACGCAGATGCTTCCAATTGCAATTAGGGGTGTTCTGCCAAAGAAAGTTCGAGACCCAATTATAAAGTTGTGTTTATTCTTCAACGCGATTTCACAGAAGGCCATCGATCCATTGAAACTAGATAAGCTGCAGGAAGACGTGGTCCACACTCTCTGCAGGCTCGAGATGTGTTTCCCTCCATCTTTTTTTGATATTATGGCCCATCTTATTGTTCACATTGTGAAAGAGATACGGATTCTCGGTCCCGTGTTTCTACATCAGATATATCCTTTTGAGAGGTTCATGGAGGTTATAAAGAAATATGTTCAGAATCGACATCGGTAGGAAGGTTGCATTGCGTATGGTTGGGGAACCGAGGAGGTCATTGAGTTCTGCGTCGATTACATGGATCTCAAACCGATTGGTGTGCCTACATCACGGCATGAGGGCAAAGCTACGAGGAAAAGGGACATCAAGAAATCACTCAGTACAAACAATCTAGCTTCATTCACACAAGCACATTTCGCAGCTTTGGGACAATCGGTTGTGGTGGCCCGTATGTCAACATGCACAAGAGCATGCTATCCGAACAAACCCAGTAAGTCGAGGGTTGGATCGCGAGAGCATAGACATAACTTCGGCGATTGGTTGCGTAGGCACATGATGCATACGGAGACAGAGTGCGCTCAGTTGAAAGTGTTGGCTCAGGGACCGTCAACTACAATTCGTACATTCCAAGGATACGATATAAATGGTTTTACATTTTATACAAGAGCACAAGATAAAAAGAGCACCAACCAAAACAGCGGTATCCGTATAGATGCCTACGACAGCAACGGAAATAGAAAAACCTACTACGGATTCATCGAAGAGATTTGGGAGCTTGATTACGGACCTTTGAAGTCCCTCTCTTTCGATGCCAATGGGTAAGACTTCCAAGGGGCATGAACATCGACAAGTACGATATCACTACCGTGGACCTCAAACTGGTCAGATAGAGAGAAGAACCATTCGTACTTGCTAATTCTGTTACACAAATATTTTTTGTAACCGATCCAGCTAACAAGGAGTGCCACGTGGTTATTCAAGGAAAAAGAAGGATTGTCAGAGTTGAGAATGTTGTCGACGAGGAAGAGTACAACCAATTCGATGAGCTTCCACCTTTCGAAGAGGACGTTGACCTAGGTCTCATGGAAGAGAGTGAGAACGAAGCTACGTACATACGCCGCGATCATAACGAAGGTCGAATCGTAGCTTAGTTGTCCTAATTAAATACATATTTATTTTCTCATATGAAACAATTAATGTATTCTTTTCTCATATGTAACAATTTGTGTGAATTAAACTGGATCTGTGTGAATTTTTGTATTTGTATGAATTTTTGAAGCAATGGTTGGTCTACTGCATTTGTGCGAATTTTTTAAGCATTATTTGATATCGAAAATATTAAAAATATTAAAACAGTGAGCAATCTGTATTTTTAGAATTTTAGACGAAGGTCAAAATAAAGGGGAAATATTTAAGAGAAATATTACATGTCCTGAAGTTTGTTAGGATTTTAAAAATCCCAAAGCAATCAGCCTCTGAAAAAGAAATAAATTGAAAGTTTGACTTCATTGACCTAAACTTACATATCACTGTCGGTTCTATATATTACCCGGCAGTGATACTTAAGTATTACTGCCGGTTAATTAGATAATCGGCAGTGATATTTAAGTATCACTGCCGGTTCTATATATTACCCGGCAGTGATACTTAAGTATGACTGCCGGTTAATTGATAACCGGCAGTGATATTTAAGTATCACTGCCGGTTCTACATATTACCTGGCAGTGATAAGTCAACTTCACCGCCGGTTATAAATGTGACCCGTCAGTGATATTTAGTCACTGCCGGTTTTTGTGGAGACCCGACAGTGATAGTCCAGTCCTATATATATTGAAACGCCGTGCGCCCTCCACCCAGTTCCACTTCAACCTAACGCCGCCACCTCCTCGTAGCTCCCCGCCATCTCCCCGCCATCGCCTCGGAGTACGCCGCCATCGCCTCAGAGTGCGCCGCCGTCGCCTCGACCTCCCCGCCCAGGCCGTCGCCTCGCACTGCGCCGCATCCCCGCCGTCGCCTCGGAGTGCGCCGCCGTAGCCTCGCCGTCGCGTCGGAGTGAGCCGTCGTCGCCTCGGAGTGCGCCGCCGTGGCCTCAACATCCCTGCGCCGCATCACCTCGGAGTGCGCCGCCGTTGTTTGCTTCGGTACTAATTCACCACTAACGTTTTGAGTGTTAACCAAATACAAAAATACGAAATGGAAATGTTGCTTTGAAGTTTTGTAATGATGTCTTTAATGCGCGAGATTGGACAATGTGAAATAGCAACATGTTCTGATATTAGTGGAACAGTAGGATTTTCCTTGGTAGTGTGGAAATATGTGACAATTGCATGGTTTGTCCACTGTTTTCTTGGATGCAATTGATCGAATTAAATTGCAACATTTTTCATGTTAGTGGATATCAAACCATGCATTGTTAGTGCATTTTGCTATGAAATATTGATTCTGCTCAAATGTAAGAATTACAAATAAAATTCGTAGAAAGGGGAGTTCATAACTTCATATTGAGCATCGCTTTTTACAAATTTGTATGGGAGTTTGAATTGAGCATCGTTTTTTACAAATTTGTATGTCCTAGCTGTAGTACTGATCATAGTGGGTATTAATAGGTTTGGATGATTCAAAGGATTATTAGAATTTAGCATACAAAGTTGGATGGAATTTGGGTTATGTTGTATGATTTTGCTTAGCTGATGGTCCTTAGCAAAGTTCAAATATTGATTATTCGTTATCCGCTCTACCTTCTTGAAAGTTTTAGTTCTTTAAGGCTTTTGATCTTGCGACTTTACAAACTTTAAACAACGAATACAAATTTCTATGATATTTGTGTGCTAATGCCCAAATTGTGTGAATTTAGAATTGAATGTAGTGATGTTCAAATGACAAATTCGATGTAATGTAAGTAACCCTTGGATCATGTCCATTCCATTCAAGATTCAATTCGCCTCATTTTCCTTAATCCTGATTGATAAGGTGTTATTTCGTTGCTACCCATGTAGATTAAATGTGAACAGCTCATTTATAGATAAATAAAGCAAGGGGGTAGGATTGGCACGTTGTGAGTGTGGATGACATCAAAGAACCGACACCGTGCAAGCTACATTTGGCCGCACATGGCATTACGATAAAGGTGGCTAAGGGCAGGGCTTGGCCATGCCAGGAGTCGCAGGTTTTTCACTGTCGCCCGATACCGCAGGGATTCACCAGGGTCGAAGTGGATAGTGTAGTCCGCCAATACCGAAAAATGGAGGTAGAGATCCCTAGCGAGGATAGAAACAAAAAACTAGGAGAAAACGTGCATGGCTTCCTCGCGTGGCGCAACAGCTTGATTAAGTTTGGCTCGGACGATGAGGGCGACGAAGATGATGATCAGCCGCACTCTCCACACAGAGACCTCCCGCCCTTCTCGCCGCCAACTAGAAAATGTCCAACTCCTCCATGGCACCAACCGAAAAAGCCCGACTCCTCCGCCAAAATCAAAAGAATCGAACACGGTGAACATCTCGGCGATCGGCACCGCCCTCGAAGAAATCTCAACCATCTATGAACCTAGGACAATCCCAGAAGAAATTATCAGCTGACATGACTGAAGAAGAACGGAAAAAGCATGTAAGCGCCTACGTAACATCTCACTTTAAAAAGGCGCCATCATATAAGAAGACTAAAGTTGATGCTGACACGCAAAAGTTTTTCTTGAGTATGGCAAAAGTGCAAAAGACGGGCAGGCTTCTGAACCTTGCAAAATGTCGGACTACGAGCGATATCCGTAAAGCAATACTTGCGGCGGCTAGTGCCGACACGCTAAAGCGGGATGCTCAAGCAGATGTTGCTCAACTAGATGCTCTGGCGCACGGTCTAAGGTGGAAGTTCATTATGGGAAAACCGCTGGTTGAACCAGCTCATTTCGACAACCTTACAACACAACTGCGGCGCGTCCATCAGTGGTACATGCAGCACTCCAACGATGGTATGGAGGCGTTTGCAGTCAGATACACAGAGCAAGATTTCCACAATAGGGATTACATCTGCTGGGTTCTTTTCACAAAGCTGTATATGTTGTACCAGCAAGATGCCCTGGATATGAATATACTTAGACTATGAACTTTGTAAATCTGTCCGTATATCGTTGAGCATTTTTGTACTGTTTAATTGCATATCTAACTTCTTTCTTATGTAGAATGGAGATACAGACATGTAGAAGAAATAACAATGACAATCTAGCATTCCTAGATCCGGGGCTCGTCAACGAGAAGCTTGTGAATGACAATCCACAGTTCGTTGAAGACTATTTATTTAATACTTTCTTGAAGCTGCAATACAAAACCTCCGTACTTTTACCCTATAACTTCAAGTACGTATCTCCTTACTTCTAATATCATTTTACTATTTTTGCGTAACACGTACGATGTGGGAGTAATTGACTACGTTGACATATATGTGCAGGTTTCACTGGGTCCTCCTCGTCATCCAGTTAGATGCTAGCAGGATTTTTGTCTCGAACTCCAGGAGAAAACAAACTAATCTGTACCAAGACCTTTGGGACATGTTGAACAGGTAAACTCGATCGTTGCGTTATTACTCTAGCAAAATTCCATTCTATTGCATTTAAGTTTAATTACTATTTAAAATCATTCACATGGCTTTCGTATGGTATTGCAAGAAAAGTGTTCGGTATCGTCCATACAGGAAAAATTTTGAAATAATAAATGACTTTCCATGCATGAGGCAGGACCCTGGAAACAATTTATGTGCATACTATGTATGTACAAATATGCATTCAATTGTCACAGAGAGTGTGGGCTATAACGAAGCCATGGTACGTAATTACACATTGATGCCTTTTTTTCATTTAACAAATATCATCATTAATTAACTTCCTTTTTTCTTCAAAAACAGCGCTCCAAACTGAGAACCAATAAGTTATTGCTGACAGAAATTATAGCAATTCAAGAACAGATTGCCGGATTCATTCATGATGAGATCATCAATCCAAACGGCGAGTTCCACGAGTAGCCTCATCACCCTCATTCCTTCGACCTAGACGCGTGACATGTCTACTTCGACTCTTTGTACTATAGTCCTTGCAAAATCAAAGCGAATGGGATGAGATGTAGTCGAGCTACATTAATTGTAAACAAATCATTGTAAAAACAAAATATTGTGATGCTTAATTTAATATATTTGAATTATGATTTTAACGATGCTTCATATATACATGGATATATTTGAATTATGATTTGAACGATGCTTTATATACTACATATGGACACTGTATAAACAATTGTATAAAAATATATATATTACACAAAAAATATGCAAGCTTGTCACTGCCGGTTCTTGGAGAAACCCGGCAGTGATAGTTCGATATCACTGTCGGTTTTATGTATAACCGACAGTGATAATTATCATCATTGCTGGATTTTGGTTTGATCCGGCAGTGATAGTTCCATATCACTGCCGGTTGTAGGAAGAACCGGCAGTGATAATCCTTATCACTGCCAGATTTTGGTTTGATCCGGCAGTGTTAGTCCAATATCACTGCCGGTTGTAGGTAGAACCGGCAGTGATAATCCTTATCACTGTCGGTTCCTGAGCCGGCAGTGATAATCCCCGAGTATCACTGCCGACCAATCACTGCCGGCGCCAATGACCGGCAGTGATGGGGTTTTGGAACCGGAAGTGATGTGCTGTTCTATAGTAGTGATTACATGTTTTCAGAATGTTAAAATTTGGAAACAGCAATTTATATTCTATGACTACTATAGAATGCTACAACACTATCGCTACATTTAGGCGTGTTCTTACCTTTTTAGGAAAAATCGGTTGTGATAGATGTCTTCAGAGAGGGTGTTAATAATAATCACATAGTATTAGACATCGATTGTGATGTGCACATGTACATCACAATCGGTTGTGATGTGTCATGCACATCACAATCGGTTCAAACATGAGAACTGACTGTGATGTGTACGTACATCACAATCGGTTTTGGAACCGATTGTAATGTGGCTCGCTAGGTTATTTATACCCTTGGGCTAAACTCTCCTCTGTTGTTATTCCAGAGGCCAAAAAATCACAGTCGCCCCGAAAAACACCATATATTCATGTTGGAAGCATTACTTGAGTAAGAAATTATTATGAAATCCTCGAGGTTGTGTATTAAGAGGGTAAAGTTGAAGCCTTAGCTGGAGAAGATTTTCCCTCAATTTTCCCTTTAGCATTCTTTGTTTCTTCGATCCCGTACCGCTTTGTTCTTGTTTGGTTTACTACAATGTCCTCACGTTCCCGGTTTTCCCACAATGGTTTAGCTGTTGAGAACCTGGTAAAAAGCTGTGCTGGAAGTACGCTACAATGGTTTAGCTGTTGAGAACCTGATTAAAAAAAATCTTCTTTTTTATATCAATTTGTTTCGTTTGGAATGAATCTCTTTGCAGTATTGTCATCTCTTCTTGTATCTTGCTTGCAAATGGTGTCCCTTTTCCCTTGAAACAGAGTGAAAGTGCTCGTATATTTGTTCCGAAGTAGGTTTATGCACGTGTTGAAAATAAACAGAACTAATAAAATAAAAATGTATCAGCAGTCTTTTCTGTTCTCCTAGAGTCATGGATAATTTTTTAAAAAAGAACTCTTTTGAAACTTGATACAACAATATTTTCCTCTTGCTCAAACTAAAGGAGAGGACTTAGATTGTTACCAAGAAATGAAGGTAAGAGAAGTGCACCCTTTATGAAACTTGGGAACGATCAAACAGACTAAGTTTGGACTTGATGCACTTCACGATTGCTAAAAATGTCAAATCGTCATTGTCTAAAACTGATAATGTAAATGAACTCATGAAGAAGCCAAAAGAATATTTCCAATCTGGTTTTCTTCAAAAGGTGAGCATTCATTCAAACCCCTTCAATTTTTCTCTAGGAAATTTCGATATGTCGCAAAAAGAGTTTAGGTTGCACTGGAATTGTGTGTATCCTATCAGATTTCACACCCTTTATTTAATTATCTTTGTAGTACTCTCTTGCCAATATGGAATTATTGTTGTTGTAATATGATGAATGAATGTTAGGATTTATGTTGCATAACCTACGTCTCCCGTTCGAGAATGCTTGTTTATAAATATGATGAAATGACATATTTATAAGCAAGCAGTCTCGAATTGTCACTACTACAGAATGATACATCACTATCACTTCATCTGGATCGGTTCCTAAATTTTTAGAAAAAAAGATTGTAATAGATTACTTAGGAGATGTGGCAAAAATAATCACTATCGGTTCTGAGATTAGAAACGGTTGTGATGTAGCACTTGGCATATCACAATCGGTTCTTATGTGAGAAATGATAGTGATGATGATGTACATCACTATCGCTTCCCACAGAAGAATCGATTGTAATGTGCACATGCTCATCACAATCGGTTCTTTTGTAAGAAGCGATAGTGATGTGAATGATCATCTGTAACATCTCAAAGATTCTAAATAATAATAATAGAAATATAAAAATTAGAAAATGAGATTAAATAGAATTTTTAATTAGAATATCAAGAATGAAATAAAATATTATCTTCTATTTCAATATCTTGTAATCCAACCATAACAAACGGATGAGTGCATAATAAAACTTCAAATAAAAAAATATGAAAATAAATTGGAAACATAAGTTCACTTTGAAATTTCATCCAATCTGAAATTCTTCTTGAATTTTGGTTCTTAAGAAATCCTTTATTGTAATGATTTCTGTTTCCCCTCAATGCAAAATGCAAAACATAATGATGAATTAAACCTTAAACATTTAATTATTGTTATTGATGCTTTTTATGAATTCTCTAAAATTTATTGACTTTTCTTGGATTTCTTTATCATTGTTTGGAAGGAGAATTACTTTTTAATGAATAATCAAACATGGGATAAGTAATAAGAAAAGATTTGTAAACTAACAAAATAATAAAAATCCCTGAAAAATTTGTGGAGATATCCAAAACCGTAAAATATAAATTAAAATTCATATCAAAGTATTAAAAGATGAAAAGAAAGGTAATTAATGAATAATGACTAGCTATAGTAAATATGTCAGAAATTAAATTATCATAAATTCGATGTGGCAATTTTTATATTATCTTCACCCTGGATAGATCCATCCACAGTAAAAATATCAAGAAATAATAATATTATTTTAGTATTTATAAAAATTCAAAAACAGAAAATCTGAAAATTTGGAAATGTCAATGTCAGAATGTTAGAAAATAAAATGTAAATAATTTGAAGTTCAAAATTTTACAGTAGACTAATATGTCCAGAAGGAACTTCTATAAAAAGTTTCAAAAAGTTTTGGTAAGATATAAGTCCTCTGATAAATTAAAAACTGAAAACCCAATTTTGTGCACAGTACACTGTCAGAATTTTTGTAAAATCTACAGGCCTCCAATAGGTCTGAAATATTTGTGGTAGGTTAAAACCTAGCTCTAGTACACTCAGTAAATTCCTCAATAATTTTGAAACAAGAGAGGTTGCTGATTAATTGAACTTATCCTCGCTCTGATCGCTGAAAATTGCTTAAGGTCACCCCGCCGTTCACTTACCTGTGGACCCCATTTCACCGTGCGGCCCACCTGCCGGCCTAACCCCGTGCCTTCGTCTTCCTCGGTGCGCTAAAGACCCGAAGCAGAGCACCTCCCTGTCGTAACCTGTCGGGACCCGAATATGCAAATCCGGACCGTCTGTGTATTCAGCACTAGTCCAGGATCACGCTAGTGCACACAGTCTCAACATTGATGAAATATCACAATCATACACAGCAGAATAATAAACAAAGACTTCATTTATTAATATAGAACTATTGAACGACCTTAAGGTCAAACTTACACTTGCGAGGCCTTGGTGGCTTCAACTCAAATTAAATAAATAGCAGCGGAATGAAGAACGCCGATTTAATCCCATCAATATGCCACAGCAATCGACAAGGTTCAACTCCTAGATATTCGCCCCTTGTGGAACTTCTCCTCCTTTGAAGTTGTAGTCTTCTCCTCAACGATGATTTTGTTGATGGCAAGGGTGAGTACATAAAGCACTCAACAAGTTGTGCATGTAATGCAATTCTAATATAACTATATGCAAGGCTTATTCCAAGGAATGGCTTATCATGGTTATTTTGCAAGAAAGCGAAGATTTGAGAACAATTACTGATAAATAGATTGTAAAGACAATAAAACAAATAAGCGTAATAAATAGATTCAAGATTTCTCAAGTAAACCAAGTTCCAATCCTTAATCAAGTTCCAACTTACCATGGCAACCGCCATCCATCCCAAGTTTTGTTTTGCAAAAGTCTAACCCTTAATCAGAATTCCGAGCATTGCTCAATACATGAGCACGGCTATTCGAATAGTTTTACACTCTGCAGAGGTTATGCACTTTACCCACACGACATGATCGTCTCTTAGTGCCATGCAATTAACACACTTCCTTTGGTGTGTCGGCAGAGAGATCATGACAAAGCCTTTACAAAGCTCGCCTTAACCCAAGATTACCCACGAGGTTTCAACATCAAGGGTTAAACCACCACGACAGGCCCCCTCTTGCGCCATGTGAGTTAATCCGTACACCCGGACTCACACCACCAATGGTAGTACCAAGCTAAAACATTACTAATTAATCACCTAGGCTGTCCCATTCCGCACATGTGGTTGCAAGAGAGACTCAGTCAAAGGCTTGCAAGGTTAAGTCCTTAAAATGACCAAGGCAAGACTTCCACATACCCCGCCAATCTGGCCCACCTTGGCACACCGCCCTTGCCACTTGCCCCAATCTAAATCATTACCACCCCGGTTGATTACCAAGCACCACGTGCCACCAACATTTCAATCTAGTTGTGTGACCTCCTCGCCACGACAACTTAATATCACTGTGTGACAACACATGACACACCAATTCATACACATTATTCCATATTCCATTAGTCAAGATTAAGTATCAACATTCGGACACATGTGATGACGTGGCATGGCTAAGCAATCTCTGACGGTCTAACCACCCATGTCGATTATCAATATTAACCAACTATTAATTAACCATCCTAGGGTGACAATTAGATCATGGCATACAATGGCAAGGTAGGGTATAGATCAAATTGGTATAATAGCTAAGTCCCAATTTAATTTGAAACAATTGTATAATTGAAATAATATGCAATAGGGTAAAACAAATATAGCAATTTTATAAACATGGGTTCAATATGATCAAAGCACAACTTGCACTGCCCTTGCGATTTTTATCGTTCTTTACTCTTTATCTTTAATTCTTGATCTTGATCTTGATCTTTACCTTCTTGATCTTGACTCCTTAGAACAACTTCCGGACGATCGCCTAACGATTAAAGAAGAAGCAAATACAAACCAACTCAAAAGATAAATCAAATAAAATCCAAATTGAGAACGGATAGTCTTTGGATCACGAAGGCTTAGATGAATTTAGGAACTTGAATGGATTAGATCGGATATTAGACAAAAGAGAACGAACTTCCTAATACACCAAAAGGAAAAGATCGATAATCGAGAAAGAAAGAATAATATTCCAAAGAATATTTCTTCCGAAGTTATTATCTTGATTGGATAGACAATGACATATGGGCTCTCGATCTATAAACCGGTCCATAAAGATACGTTAGTTTGCAATGAACTAAATCGATGCTTAATGATGACTTTTGTTGATTAAACAGATACACAATCAAACAAAAGCAAGATAGACTAATAGATTAGATATGGCACAAGGATATGACATATGGCCAATGGTCTATCGACCAAGTCCACGAATGACTTCTAGGTCAATGGCAGATTAGATTTCAAGAATAGGACATGGACAAGCGGGGTTGACATTCATGCGATTCGATTTGAGATCAGTCATACGTCGATCAAGATGCTTGACAATGACAAGGCAGCGAGGAAATGAAGACAAGGCTAAACTCATAGGTGATAGGGTTAGATTACAATAAGGCGATAGAGAGGATGATGATATTGCACTAGGGCTTTTGCGACCATGCACACATGCAAAGATAGCGAAGCAACGACAGGACACTCATGCAAAGATGAGATGTCGATTGTCGTACAACGATATGGTAGCAAGGATATGATATGGCTCAGGATTGATCTGCGAGTTGCGAGGTTTACATGACATGATGCATCGTCAACGACAGATTGGACGCAAGGTTAAGTTAGGGTTTGAGAGGAACGACTCACGGATAGATCCACTTGGCATAGGGATAGGATAGGTAGGGTTGGCTCTGCGATAAAAGATTACCAAGGGTGGCTAACCGAAACACGAACCGATAATAAAAGAACTGGATCGAACGACGACGGGTAGATTCTAGAATATGGCATTGATGGCAACCGAAGATCAAATGAACTCTAAAGATGAGCAAACCAGAGAATGATGGCCTTACTGGACATGATGACACGACCAAGGCGAACTAAGATGGTTGGCGGCAAAAGACGCGGTAGCGCGATTTAAAGGCGGCGGCTAACGAATATAAAAATTTTCGGTAGATGGAACAGCAAAGAGGAAGTGAGCACCACGTAGAACGCGGCGAGACGAGCTCAACGGTATAAGCGGATTTGGCGGCAACCCAATGGACAGATCACAAACCATCGATGAGCGGTACGCTAAAGCTAATAGATCAAACGGCCATAACTATTAAGGTAATGGATGAAACCTAACCAAAATTTACAGAGAGCTATCTGGGATCATTTGGCACAATATGACGCGAACGGATCTGAGTTTTATCTTCTAGATCAACGGGGAACGCGTGACGAAGTTTTCAGCTGTACGTACGCAGTCTGATCGGGGAAAATTGAATTTTCTGCAGCAATCCCGGGGACAAAACCTTGAGTTAGGGTGAGCACCAGGTAGAGGACATCAAGATGAGTCTACAGAATAAATATTGCGGTCAAACTCGCAAAATCGAAGGAGAACGGGCGATGGCAAGATTCGAGATTGGAACGGTCGTAACTTTTGATTTGCTGGGTGAAACAGCTCCAAATTTGGTGGAGAGGTAGATGGGACCATATGGCACGAGATGACGAGAGCGGATTTTAGAAAAACTAACCAGAATGATGGGGAACACGATGCCAAGATCGGCCGGCGAGGGCGGCGCCCCGGAAGACGACGGCTGCGGTTTTTAGGGTTTGGGAGGTGCTCTGGGGATTAGGGGTGCGTGGGAGGGGTCTTAGGACACTTAAATAGGCTAGGAAGTCGTGCCATACAAGGAAACACGAAGAAAAACCGGATTTGGATTGAAAACGGATCGGATCGAACACCGGCGCGAATGAACAAAGACGGGTGACGTGGCGCATGCAGTGCGTCGGATGGAGATTGGAAGGCTGAGGTTAGGCGATGACGTGGCCGGTTCTGGAGCTGCCACGTCGATTTAGCCCAATTTCCGAATTAAAATAATTCCAGAAATTAAAATAATTCATTTAGAGCAATAAAAATACTAGAAAAATTCTAAAAAAATTCTAGAAAATATTTTAATACATTTGGAGCTCGAATAAAATATTTTTAACCAAACTTTATTTAAAATTTTGCAGTATTTAATTAAATTTAACAAAAGGCTTAATTTAAATTAATTCCAAATAAATAGCAAACGAACTCCGAAAAATCTTTAAAAAATTACAGAAAATTCCTTGAAGCACAATGAACTCAAATAAAACTAAATTTATTTTATTTGAAGTTTATATTAGTCAAATTTAATTTATTTAGCATTAGAAAATTTCAGATTAAGCTTTATTAAAGAGTGAAAATCCGCGGGGATTTTTGGAAAGATGAACTAAACAAAAGATTTTTGAAAACCCAAATTTTGGGTTGTTACATAACCGCCTCTCCTGTTGCTCACATCACCTTCTCCATCTGGCGTCGCCTGGCCAATACTAGCACGCCATGGCTCTGCCACGTCGCCATCCTCCCCGGATTTCCTGCTGCGACGCCCATGCCTTCTCCTGTGCAGCGCCGCAAAACCTCTGAAGCTTTCACACTTGCTGTCCGAGCTTCTCTACAGCAAATCCTTGGCTATAAAAGCCACTCTGTGATTGCCTTGTAGTGCCCTTCACTTCCCCTCTCCTTCCATTCACTTCTTTCCAGACGAAACACCCCAATACCTCCCCAGTTCTGCCATGAACGAAAGCTTTGAAGCTTTGAGCCGAAATCAATTCGAGTGATTAAGCAACTTATTCCCAAATTGCTTCAAGCCGTAGCATCATCAAGCCTCTAGGATCAAAACCCCTCAAAAACATTTGGAGTCCGTCATGCAAAAACCCGCCGCCACCGAGAAGCTCCTTCCTCATGGCCAGCCACCGGTGTTGCAGCTCCTCCGTTCATCTCCACTTCGAATAACCGGTAAAATGGAACCTCTGGCGTCCCTTGATGCTTATTTTGCTACCGATTCGATCCGAGACTCACCTGTTATCTTTTGCGGCGATCTGCCCTTGTTGCCGCCACTCATCCACGGTGGTAGCTCACCTTGGCTCGCCTCCGGCCGAATTGGTACCACCCCCGAGTACCCCTCAACTCCCTAATGCTCACCGCGCCGTCGACCGAACCTCCCCCGAGCTGCTTCATCGGCGGCAAGCCACGAAGGTGAGACCCCTGTTCTATGCCGATGACATGTGAGTCCCCGCTGTCAGCCAGAGTAAGCCACCTCCAGTCTAACCCAAAAGACGCTTTCCAGCTGATGAAAACGTATTTTGCATTTTCAGTCCGAATGGAATTCACACATTAATAACTATTGCGTCTTTAATCCAAATAAGATTAAATAAATTTCTATATTCCTGTAAAATCAAGTTCATTCAGAATATGCAAAAATATTTGCAAAAAGATTAATGGGTAAATTTGAAATTCAAATTTAAAGAAAAGGATGAAATATAGGCTATATATAAAAATGATGCAAATGAACTGAGAATTGAGTGAAACCAATTTTATTAGAATCCTAAGACTTCCAGCAACCTAAATATATAAAAATATTTAAATATAATCTTTGCTTGAATCATTTTCTACTAAAGGTTATTCTAAATACATTAAATAGGATATACCGTGTGCAAAAGAAATCTTAAATAAGCAAGAATTGATGTTTATATATATGTGTCAGTAGGACTCCAGAGTATGTCACAATGTTTAAATAATAGACTCAACTTGAGAATATAACCTAAATGAAAAAGATGCATATAGGCATATGCATAAGTAGAAGTACTAGTGCATATAAGAGATAATATACTAAGCAGTAGTAATATACATGTATGAATATGTAGAATGGACCATGAAACAGATTTATTTGACAACAACAAAATGCTTAGGAGCTTGATTTAGAATAAGCCTAATAATTGGAAATAAGTCAAATGTGAATATATTCCAGAATAATCATGAAACTGATTATTTGCTATTAAACTGTTTTGAATACAACAACAGTAGTTTGCATATGCATAAAACCTCATAAATTAAATATCAGATTAGGAAAAGTTAATCTTAGTATACTCTTTGAGATAATGTCGGAACCCGCAAAAAGGATACGGGCCCCAGCTGTGTTTACCTGTACCAGTCCCTGGATCAATAGCTAGTACACACAGATCATAACAGTATGGACCATAACCATGCGATAAACAAAAATTGAATTCAGAGTACTGGCTGACATGGCCCATTATTACAAAAGTTGGACCCGTGGGTCATATAGCAGCGAAAACATTAAAATGGCAAATAAACTTGACGAAGCCAAGTCCAAGACACCACAGGCAAAGACTGGAGAAAACGCGATCCTAGACGTCTGGATAGTCCTCCTCTTCAAATCCTTCATCGCAGATGTCGAACGGTGGGATGCAAGCTCTTGGATAGCTATCTCTGATCTCCTGATCTGCTTTATTGAATAAGCAGCCCCGCAATGAAAAGCGGGGGTGAGTATGCAACATACTCAACATGTCCGGAAAGAAATGCAGTATGTAGTTTAATTCAAGGGAGGGAATTGGTTAATTTGCCATAAGCCAGTTTTTAAGATTTTATTCCAGAATTTTTAAGAGCAGTTTTCAAAGCTATTTTCTTTTAAGAAATAAGAGCTTCAAACTTTTTAGGACATGGCTCCAACTGTGGGAAAAACAAAACATAAACCAACTCACGGCATTTGCCATGGTTTTATTTTAAGAATACTTTTCCACAGCACCAACCGTGGTTTTCCTTTGAAATGTTTTCCTCGTGGCTCCAACCACGGACTTTTATCAAATCAAAACATTCGCGGCTCCAACCGTCTTCATTTTATAGAAACTGATTTTGAAACCAAATAGGGAAAATCTACCATGTGACAACGCCCTCTGTCTACCCTTGACCGTGGGTACGGCTATTCGAATAGTTTGTTTACTCTGCAGAGTTTGGACACTTTACCCGCGAGAGATATTTCACTATATTTGGTCATACACTTCCTTTTGCATATAACCCCAAGTGAAAATCACAAGGCCATTTCTCTAGCTACATCTTCACTAAGTCACGCCCGCTGAGGTTTCACCGCCAAATGGCTACAACCATAATGGAAGCCCCCTCTTGCGCCTGTAGGACTCCTGTGGCTACAACCACGCCTACTCCACCATCTGGCATGCCTTAATTAAGTTTTCACTAGTTACTCGGCCAGGCCCGTCCCATACCGGAACCCGCGGCCGCACTGTTATACATTGTTTGACAATCACAAGGGATCCGTCCTTAGGGTGACTAGGGTGGTACATACTCAAACCCGAGTCTCGTGCATTCTGCACCCGCCTTGCAACCTTCCACACTATTCAATTTTAAAAATACCAAATCTTTTCTTTTATTTTACCAAACTGGTAGCACCAACTGCCCTTTTTAAATAATATTTTCACTCAATCATTTAGAATTTCAAGTAACAAGCCTTCAATTAAACATACAAATAGTATTTAGCATAACTAAGCACTACTATTATACTAAACAAGGTGTCAAGACTTTTATAATATAATTAATCATTCTAGGGCAGCCAAAGAACAGATGGATTAATATGTAGCAAACATACATATTAACAAGGTATTTAACTACAATCTATCATAATATAATATTTTTCTTAATCAACATAGCATGCAAGTTTGTAAATCTACAAAGCATTTCAAAACATGGATCAACATGCTTCAAGGAGACTTACTTTCGTCGACGAAGTGCGCTGCGTTATTCTGGAGGTCTTCTCCTTCGTCGGCGATGACGACCGCTTCTTCGACTACGCGCAAAACGGTGCACGAAATAAATAAAATAAAATAATTTAAAACTAAAAATTATAATAAAAATACTTGCAGGTAGAGGATGAATTTATATAAATTTATCAATTTGAATCACTCTATTCGGACTTACGACGGAGGAGAAACAATTGTTTGAATTCAAAATTTGACCTTTCGCCGGGCTTAGAGAAGAAAAGATTGCTGACAGAGCTCTGGTATGAATTTTCACAATCTGATTTTACACGACGTAGAGGACACTGATAGGAAGTTCTAGTAAAAATTTGAGGAAAATGGAGGTCAGGAGCAGCCGGAGAGCTCACCAAAAATTTGGTGGAGTTCGGAAAGAATGGCTTGCACAGGGAGATCTGTTGGATGGATTAGAACAACTCAAAGCTGA
The DNA here is from genome assembly GCA_036346275.1 of Otatea glauca. NCBI lineage: Eukaryota > Viridiplantae > Streptophyta > Magnoliopsida > Poales > Poaceae > Otatea > Otatea glauca. The sequence continues at coordinate 26,770,827 of CM070726.1, read as the reverse complement.
GGATATGAGGAATGAGAAGGGGATCTTGGGGGTCAATTTATAAGACAATCGGACTAGCGGATCGTCGAGAAACGCTCGCCAGAGTTATCGCCGGAACAGTAACCGAGATCGCCGGAATTTGAAGAGTTGAAATAGCTGAATAAATGCGGATCGGGTTGCTTCGGGTACTGTAGCGACGGGTCCACTGTAGCTTGCGGGCGGTAAGAGAAACAGATCGTATGAACAGTAACCAAAATTATTAATTCCGTAAATAATTAATTTTCCACTGAAAATTCGGATTAAATTCGGAAAAATAGCAATTAAATCATAATAAATTTGGGAATTTTTATAGACAACTGTTTCAAAAACTAAAGCACTAATAAATATTTTTGGATAATATTATATTGTTATTTTTCTTACATCAATTAATATAGTGCTGAAAATTAAATAGTTTTGGGGAAAATAGAAAAATGGTTCTAAAAATTCTGGGAAAAATCTCAAAAATACTTTAGAATATTTTTAACCTAATAAAATTAGTTTTAGAATTTTTAGAGAATTTTGGAATTGGATTTGAATTTTGGATTTCAGGATGAAATGGAATTTCCGGACGCGAATGGAATAAATTCCATTTTTGGATGGAAAGGAATGCCAGGTTAACTTAAATTCCAAAGAAAACCCAAATCCTTGAATTAATTAATTTAAATTAATTTTTAAGAAAAGAACCAAGAATGGGATGTTACAAACCTACCCCCCTTAAACGGAATCTCGACCCCAAGATTCGGTAGAGCTGGGAAAAATATTTGGGAATTCTGCTCGTAGGTCCTCTTCACGCTCCCATGTAGCCTCCCTCTCGGTATGATTGCTCCACTGCACCTTACAGAATTTGATACTTCTTCTGCGAGTTTTGCGAACCTCCTCATCCAAAATCTGTATTGGGTATTCCTTATAAGAAAGATCCTGCTGTAAATCTAACTGTTCTAAGGACATGTGTTCCTCTGGTACTCGAAGACATTTTCTTAGCTGAGACACATGAAATACATTATGCACGTCAGTTAGTTGTGATGGTAATTCCAATTGATATGCCACCTCGCCTCTTCTAGCCAAAACTTTGAACGGTCCAATATATCTAGGTGCAAGCTTTCCGCTAACCCGAAATCGTTTGATTCCTTTCATTGGTGAAACTTTCAAATACACGGTCGCCCTCGGCAAATTTCGTGTCCCGACGTCGGTTATCGCCAGTAGCTTTTCATCGGCTTTGAGCAGCTTTTAATTTTTGTTGGATCCATCTCACTTGTTCTTCCGCCTCCTTGAGTACATCTGGTCCAAACACTTTTCCTTCTCCAGTTTCCTTCCAATAAAGTGGTGTTCGACACTTGCGCCCATATAATGCCTCAAAAGGTGGCATCTGAATACTTGATTGATATCCATTGTTGTATGAAAATTCTGCATAAGGCAAACTCTTATCCCAACTTGTCTTGTTTGTCAAAGCGCAGGATTTGAGCATATCTTCTAAAACCTGATTTACCCTTTCGGTCTGGCCGTCTGTTTGTGGATGATATGCTGTGCTGAAATTAAGATTCGTACCCAATAAACTATGCAACTTTTGACAAAACTTTGAGGTGAACTGAGTACCTCTATCCGGCACAATTTTCTTGGGTACTCCATGCAAACACACTACCTTTGTCATGTACAACTCTGCCAATTTGTCCCCAGTGTAGGTGGTTTTAACAGAAATGAAATGAGCAGATTTAGTTAGACGATCAACTATAACCCAGATTGAGTCCTTAGTAATCCAGTGATGAAATCCATTCCGACCTCTTCCCATTTCCATTCGGGAATTTTTAACGGTTGTAGTAACCCTGTAGGTCTCTGATGCTTAGCTTTCACCCGTTGGCAGATATCGCACAAAGCAACAAACTCTGCAATTTCTCTCTTCATACTGGTCCACCAGTACGATTCTTTCAAATCTAAATACATTTTGGTACTTCCCGGATGAATGGAATAGGCAGTCTCGTGGGCTTCCTTTAAGGTCATTTCCTTGATTTCTTTCTTATTGGGTACAAAAATTATTTTCCCAAACCATAGGGTACCTTTTTCATCTATTGAAAATCCTGGAGCTTTTCCTTTCTTCATCCTCTCAATAATTTCCAAAACTTCTGCATCATCTTTCTGAGCTTCCCTAATTTGGTCCTCCAAGGCAGGTCATAGTTCCATCATATTGATGTATCCTTGCTCCACCATCTCCAGATTCATTTTCTTGAATTCTTCGTACAAAGCTAGCTGGATTTCCTTAACTAATACATTATTACAATAATTCTTCCTACTCAGAGCATCGGCCACTACATTTGCTTTCCCAGGGTGATAATGGATTCCAACATCATAATCCTTTATCAGCTCCAACCATCTTCTTTGCCTCATATTTAAATCTGGTTGAGTGAATATATACTTTAAGCTCTTATGATCAGTGTATATCTCAGTTCAATTCCCAATGAGGTAATGCCTCCAAATTTTGAGGGCATGTACTACATACCGCTAACTCCAAATCACGAGTAGGGTAATTTTCCTCGTGAGGCGTGAATCGCCTAGATGCATAGGCCACCACTTTACCTTCTTGCATCAACACACAACCTAAACCTTGCTTCGAAGCATCACAATAAACCACAAAGTCCTTTTGTATATCTGGTAACGTCAATACTGGAGCAGAGGTTAGTTTCTTCTTGAGCGCTTGGAAACTATCTTCGCACGACAGGGTCCATTCAAACTTCTTTTCTTTCTTTAATAGTTGTGTAAGTGGTTTTGCGATTTTGGAAAAATCTTCTATGAATCTTCTATAATATCCGGCCATACCAAGAAAACTTCTAATTTGAGTTACTGATTGGGTTGCTTCCAATCAAGTACATCCTTTACTTTACTCGGGTCAACAGCAACTCCTCCAGCTGAAATAACATGGCCCAAGAAAGAGACTTCTTTTATCCAAAACTCGCATTTGCTGAACTTGGCATAAAGCTTATGTTCCCTGAGTTTTTCCAAAACTAAACGCAAATGCTTCTCATGTTCTCCTTCATCTTTGGAGTATATCAGAATATCATCGATGAAAATAACTACGAATTTGTCTAAAAATTCCATGAACACCTTGTTCATTAAATGCATAAAATAGGCTGGTGCATTGGTCAATCCGAAGGACATCACGGTGAACTCGTAAAGTCCATACCGAGTGGTGAAGGCAGTCTTAGGAATATCCTCCTTCTTGATTTTAATCTGATGGTACCCTGATCTTAAATCTTATTTTGAGAAAACACAAGCTCCCTTGAGTTGGTCAAATAGATCATCGATCCTTGACAATGGGTACTTGTTTTTGATTGTCACCTCATTCAAAGATCTATAATCTATACACATTCTTAGAGTATTATCCTTCTTTTTTCACAAAAATAACTGGAGCTCCCCAAGGTGATGAACTAGGGCGAATGAAGCCTTTCTTTTGTAGTTCCTCAACTTGCTTCTTTAATTCCACTAATAGGTTAGCAGACAACCGATAGGGTCTTTGGTGGATTGGGGTTGTGCCAGGAACTAGGTTAATAACAAACTCTATATCTCGATCTGGTGGCATGCCTGGCAAGTCATCAGGAAAGACATTCGGGTATTCTTTTGCTACTGGTACTGATTCCAATGTTATTTCCTTTAACTGATTCAACAAACTGGTCGGTCTTGAGGCAAGGTCAGATAAGAAGCATACTCGGGCTGCATCTTTATTGACAAGAGATATGGTATGGTTGGCACAATTAATTTGTCCTTCATGTTTGGTTAACTACCCATACTGTATCACATCTATTCCCCGAATCTAATAGGATAAGGTTTGCTAGAAACTTCACCCCATTAATTTCTATTTCTAGCTTGGGACATACCTTTTTAGTCCTCATTTCTTTTCCCGGGGATTTTACTATCATAGGGTTCTTTAGGTTCATTGTATCCCAATGGTTCCTTTCCACAAAACCCTTGGATATGAATGAATGAGATGCACCGGAATCAAACAAAATTGTAGCAGGTACAGAGTTTACGAGAAACATACCCATCACTACATTTTGAGCTTCTTGTGCTTCTTTAGCAGAGATATGGTTCACATGGCTTCTTCCAGCTCGATTTGGGGTTCTGGGAGTCCGAGGGTTACCACGACCTTGACTTGGTGCACGGACTGAAGCTGACCCCAGGTTGAATGAAACTGGAGCTATGTTTAAGCGCCTTTGAGGACATTTGGTTGCATAAAGTCCCATTTGATGACAATTGTAGCACTGCACATCTGCTGTATTGTTAGTTTTTGGCCGGCCGAGTAATCGGTTTTGACAGGTGTCTCAGACGGACGAGGTACAGACATCATAGCCCTTTGCACTTGCTGAATCGGCGGCTTGTTAGCTTGAAAATGTCCAATCCTTGGCCTAGACCCACTAGCTACCTGTTGAACTTGAATTGCTAGCTTTCTCTTACGATTCTCGTTTCGCTGACGCTGTATGTCCTCTTGGGCTAGAGCTTTCTTCACTAGTTGTTGGAAAGTGGCATAATCATTGGTAGCCAATAAAGCCTTGAGCTCCGGGTCCATCCCTTCCATGAATTTCCAAATCTTGTCGGCCTCATTGGCCACTTTAGTTGGAGCATATCGAGCCAATTGGTTGAACTTATGCAAATAGTCAGTCATGGTCATATTACCCTGTTGGAGCCTATGGAATTCTCGCCTCTTCGTTTCCATAACTTCTTTGGGAATATGAGCATCCTTAAAAGCTGAACAAATTCTTCCTGTAATGGCAGCGATTTTGATGAGAAGCACGAAGTTCTCCCACCAGCAAGAAGACTACCTGCAGCTTGATGTCCAAATGGGTTGACGCTTTCATAGTCATCACACTGAGCTAATGTCAACTTTCGGTCCATTTCTTTGATCCAATCATTTGCGACTAATGGATCAGTGGACCCCGCAAATGTAGAAGGTCTTGTGCGCATAAACTCACCGAACTTGGACTGCGGCTGGTGAGGTTGGGTTTGATTATTGAAGTTATTGGCTATGCCTTGAAATACTTGAAGATGCATAGTCAGCAGCTGTTGGATAGTCGGCTCTCCAACAGGGGAAGGAATTTGTACTGGGTTCCCTTGTCCGAGCGATGATTGATTGTTGGCAGGGTGTTGAGTTTGCCCACGACCACTGCCACGACCAATACCGCTGCTACCAGCTCCAACATCACCATGGCCTCTGCTACGAGTATTCACCATCTGGAATTGAGAATGGGAAAATCACAAGGAAAGAGGGAAAAACAACGTTAAGAAAACAGGGAAAATAAGCAATCATCCCACAACATGACAAAGACTAAACCACAGAAAGAAACACCAACTGAAATCTCATATAAAATAAAAGCTTTTGATAAGATGGCGGTATCACAAACGCATAAAGCGCGATACAGTCCATCACACGAATTATTCAACGTTCTAGCGTAAACAACCGCAAGGTTCTACTGACAAAGACTGAAACTAACTACTCCCCTCGCTCTCCTCAAAAACACGAGGGGAGGGATCCTCCTCACTACTGCTACAGGAAGGGTCAGCAGCACGAGAAGGTCCTGGCTCTCCAGGAGCAGCAAAAAAAAATCCCAGAGAAATCCCCAACTCCTGAAGCATCAAAGATAATTCCTCACAGAATCCTCTAGCTAATGCGGCAAAGGTGGTGTAAACCGACATCTACAAATTTTGAAACGGAACAAGGCTAGTAAACAAATTTCAAATGAAGGATGAGGTAAGGACCAGACGCTAAGATAGAAAAGATAGAAGCAAAGGAAATTAAAATTTTATAAATATATTTTTATAAAAATATTAATCCTTAAGGCTTTGCCATTCTAACTAGATCACGTTCTACAGTCTTGGCTCTGATACCATTCTGTCGGAACCCGCAAAAAGGATACGGGCCCCAGCTGTGTTTACTGCACATCATTGGATCAATAGCTAGTACACAGATCATAACAGTATGGACCATAACCATGCGATAAACAAAAATTGAATTCAGAGTACTGGCTGACATGGCCCATTATTACAAAAGTTGGACCCGTGGGTCATATAGCAGCGGAAACATTAAAATGGCAAATAAACTTGACGAAGCGAAGTCCAAGACACCACAGGCAAAGACTGGAGAAAACGCGATCCTAGACGTCTGAATAGTCCTCCTCTTCAAATCCTTCATCGCAGATGTCGAACGGTGGGATGCAAGCTCTTGGATAGCTATCTCTGATCTCCTGATCTGCTATATGGAATAAGCAGCCCCGCAATGAAAAGCGGGGGTGAGTATGCAACATACTCAACAAGTCCGGAAAGAAATGCAGTATGTAGTTTAATTCAAGGGAGGGAATTGGTTAATTTGCCATAAGCCAATTTTTAAGATTTTATCGCAGAATTTTGAAGAGCAGTTTTCAAAGCTATTTTCTTTTAAGAAATAAGAGCTTCAAACTTTTCAGGACATGGCTCCAACCGTGGGAAAAACAAAACATAAAACAACTCACGGCATTTGCCATGGTTTTATTTTAAGAATACTTTTCCACAGCACCAACCGTGGTTTTCCTTTGAAATGTTTTCCTCGTGGCTCCAACCACGGACTTTTATCAAATGAAAACATTCACGGCTCCAACCGTCTTCATTTTATAAAAACTGATTTTGAAACCAAATAGGGAAAATCTACCATGTGACAACGCCCTCTGTCTACCCTTGACCGTGGGTACGGCTATTTGAATAGTTTGTTTACTCTGGCAGAGTTTGGACACTTTACCCGCGAGAGATATTTCACTATATTTGGTCATACACTTCCTTTTGCATATAACCCCAAGTGAAAATCACAAGGCCATTTCTCTAGCTACATCTTCACTAAGTCACGCCCGCTGAGGTTTCACCGCCAAATGGCTACAACCATAATGGAAGCCCCCTCTTGCGCCTGTAGGACTCCTGTGGCTACAACCACGCCTACTCCACCGTCTGGCATGCTTTAATTAAGTTTTCACTAGTTACTCGGCCAGGCCCGTCCCATACTGGAACCCGCAGCCGCACTGTTATACATTGTTTGACAATCACAAGGGATCGGTCCTTAGGGTGACTAGGGTGGTACATACTCAAACCCGAGTCTCGTGCATTCTACACCCGCCTTGCAACCTTCCACCCTATTCAATTTTTAAAATACCAAATCTTTTCTTTTATTTTACCAAACTGGCAGCACCAACTGCCCTTTTTAAATAATATTTTCACTCAATCATTTAGAATTTCAAGTAACAAGCCTTCAATTAAACATACAAATAGTATTTAGCATAACTAAGCACTACTATTATACTAAACAAGGTGTCAAGCCTTTTATAATATAATTATTCATTTTAGGGCAGCCAAAGAACAGATGGATTAATATGTAGCAAACATACATATTAACAAGGTATTTAACTACAATCTATCATAATATAATATTTTTTTTAATCAACATAGCATGCAAGTTTGTAAATCTACAAAGCATTTCAAAACATGGATCAACATGCTTCAAGGAGACTTGCCTTCATCGATGAAGTGCGCTGCGTTGTTCTGGAGGTCTTCTCCTTCGTCGGCGATGACGGCCACTTCTTCGACTACGCGCAAAACGGTGCACGAAATGAATAAAATAAAATAAGTAAAAACTAAAAATTATAATAAAAATACTGTCAGGTAGAGGATGAATTTAGATAAATTTATCAATTTGAATCACTCTATTCGGAGTTACGACGGAGGAGAAATAATTGTTTGAATTCAAAATTTGACCTTTCGCCGGGCTTAGAGAAGAAATGATTGCTGACAGAGCTCTGGTAGGAATTTTCACAATATGATTTTGCAAGACGTATAGAACACCGATAGGAAGCTCCAGTAAAAATTTGAGGACAAATGGAGGTCGGGAGCAGCCGGGAGAGCTCACCGAAAGTTCACCGGAGTTCGGAAACAATAGCTTGCACAGGGAGATCTGGTGGATGGATTGGAACAACTCAAAGCTGAGGATATGAGGAATGAGTAGGGGATCTTGGGGGTCAATTTATAGGACAATCGGACTAGCGGATCGTTGGGAAACGCTCGCCGGAGTTTTCGCCAGAACTGTAACCGAGATCGCCGGGATTTGAAGAGCTGAAACAGTTGAATAAATGCGGGTCGGGTTGCTTTGGGTACTGTAGCGATGGGTCCACTGTAGCTTGCAGGCGGGAAGAGAAACGGATCGGATGAACAGTAACCAAAATTATTAATTCCGGAAATAATTAATTTTCCACTGAAAATTTGGATTAAATTCGGAAAAATAGCAATTAAATCATAATAAATTTGGGAATTTTTATAGACAACCGTTTCAAAAACTAAAGCACTAATAAATATTTTTGGATAATATTATATTGTTATTTTTCTTATAGCAATTAATATAGTGCCGAAAATTAAATAGTTTTTAGGGAAAATAGAAAATTGGTTTTAAAAATTCTGGGAAAAATCTCAAAAATACTTTAGAATATTTTTAACCTAATAAAATTTGTTTCAGAATTTTTAGAGAATTTTGTAATTGGATTTGAGTTTTGGATTTCAGGATGAAATGGAATTTCCGGACACGAATGGAATAAATTCCATTTTTGGATGGAAAGGAATGCCAGGTTAACTAAAATTCCAAAGAAAACCCAAATCCTTGAATTAATTAATTTAAATTAATTTTTTACAAAAGAACCAAGAATAGGATGTTACAGATACGCTCATAATAATCGGCAAAAAGAACTAACCTGGATTACTTTCATAATAGATTTCATACTTCATATGCATACAAAACACCTCGGCTAAGATCAAAATAATGCCAAACTAGTTATAAAACACTTCTAGGATCATCCCCTGCTAATGCCAGAAAAATGAATGAATAATCATATGTAGTGTAGCCACAAACGAAAAGCGAAATCCGTCTAGTTACAACGTTAACTTTATGGTCATTTATGCTACTTCTGCAGCAAATAAAATATCTCGTCTAAACACTAAAATTTATAAAATTAGTTTAGAAATACTCTCCAAAGTACATACTACCAAGTTCTGAAGAAAGAAGTTCATTACATCATGGTTTGCATATAAATCTTGCTTGTGATATAACCTTAAGTATTATGTTTTCAGAAACACTTAAATAATTTTTGGCAACTCATAAAACAACTCGTCTAAATGCAAATTTTATGAAGAATAGACCAGAAATGATCCTTGAGATATAGACTACCATAATCTGGAAAAATATTCTTTTTACAACTTGCTTTGCATCTGAATCTTGCTAGCTCTATACCCTTAAGTGTTATGGTCATCAAAAACCTTAATGCCATTTAAGTTGTTTTAGCAATGAGAAAAATATCTCGTCTAAATCCTAAAATTAGTTAAATCAGCTCAGGAATGCTCCCCAAATTATTGACCACCTTATTACGATGAAATAATCTTATTTCATCATGTTTTGTATATAAATCCTGTCATCCAAATAACCCTAAGTATTATGATCTTAATAATCCGTAGTATGAATAAACGAGCTTTAATAATAAATAAGAAATCAATGGTTAAGATATTTGTTTTAGCCAAGACCTCCTTGCAAACCAGAATATGTAACCAATAGCCCAACCTAACAAGTTTGGCGTGTATATATATATACATATTTAGAATGAATACTTATGCAAAGTTAATACCACTCATGTATAACATGATGACTAATGTTTTAATCCTATTAATCCAAATAATTTTAGCATCTATAATTCGAAGTTATAAATAGAAGAATACATAATTTTAGCCTCTTGAACTCGTAAAACAAGAATAAATAATCTATAAAAGAATCTGCATCCGTTCTTTATAGCAAGTCTTTATTTGATATAATGTATGTCTTCTTTTTGCCCTTATTGAAATTGTTGTTCGCTATATTTCCATTGAACGACGTGTACAATCCGACGTCACTAATTTCATCGTCAACCATGCCAGCTGCAGTCGTGACTTCGTCATAAACAACAATTAAGCAAGGCAAACACCCCCTTTGATCATATTGATCCCAGTATTTAATTTTTATTATGTTTATCAAAATGTTTCATGCATGCATTTATTTTATGTAAATACATTATTTTGTGGTACTGGTAGATATACATGTTGTCTCATGAAACTTCTTTGATAAGTATGGACATGTGAACCTTGATAGCCATATAAACGAGTTAGACAATACATAATGTCAACTTGGGTATACTACTACAGAAAGGCTTATATTAGACACCTCATCACAGACTGCTTCTCAAAACCGTCTGTGACGATGAACATCACTGACAGTTTTATATTGCAACCGCCGCGACATTATCACGCATTTGTACTCTTCAAAATCGCCGATGATATACATCAATATCACAGACGGTTTTAGTTAAAAACCGTCTGTGATAATTATCATAGACGGTTTTTAACTAAAACCATCTGTGATATCATGTATTATCTCAGATGGTTTTATAATAAAACCGTCAGCGACTTATCACATACGGTTCGTTATAATAACCGTCTGTGATAAACCACATCATAGACGGTTTATCAAGACAGAACCGTCTGTGATAATATTTCAACTTTCGCGCTCTCACCAAATTTGAACTTCCCGCTCGTCTCGTTTTCGACTTCCTTTGAAATACCAGCCCGCGGCTCTTCTCCTGCTGCTTTCTTCTCACTTATCCTGCTCTCCTCTTCTCTTCTCCCTTCTCACTTCATTTTCCTCTCCTCTTCGAATGTTTGGTAAGTATGGTGTTCGAATCGTTCAACTAAAATGTTATAGCTCATCCTCTCCTCTTCCTCTTCCTTTTTCTCTTCTCTTCTCTTTTGCACTCTTGATGTTGCAGCATTTTCGTTTTGGATCCGTGCACCTTTCGGTAAAACGGCCATAACTTTTGCATACGAGCTCCGATCGCGATGTTCTTGTGCTCGTTTTAAAGCTAACGAAAAGTTTGATTTGGAAATCCATAAGTCCAAGTCAGGGGGCTACATCAGAAGTACACACGACGCGAGGCTCCGAAAAAACGTCAATCTCGAGAAAACGTCGTTTAGAGCCTCAAAATGGCCTCCGAATTTTTTTCCGTCGATTTTGCGCTTTCAAGTTCTTCAGAGCAGTGACATGGGATATCTCACATCTAGTAGCTCTTCCATTATGCATGAACTAGCACAGAGCAGCTGGATCACAGAAATATCACCTGTACGTGACGATATTTTTTTTGTTTCCAAAAGTAACATCACAGACGGTTCATAGTAAAACCATCTGTGATAGTTGTTATCACAGACGGTTCTTAGTAAAAACCGTCTGTGATAGTTTGTTTTCACAGACAGTTCTTAGTAAAAACCGTCTGTGATGTTTGCATATCATAGACAGTTTTATTTTGAAACCGTCTGTGATGTTCCGTAACATCACTGACCCATGGTTACAGATGGTTCGGAAAACCGTCTGTGATGACGGTTCCGAACCGTCTGTGATGACCTTTTCTGTAGTAGTGTATGCGATTATTAACCATGCTTAGCCATGCTTTAGAACCAACGTTGAATATGATCAGATCAAAATTGATTCTTGAGAATTCAAAAAGGTTGGTTATGCCATGATGTCAGTTGTTGGTATTTTTGACTAAAAACCCCAAAATAAAACTATGATTTAGATGCGGGCAATTATTGACAATAGCCGGTTTGCAAGGGTTAGACTTGTACGTAGTGTAGGGGGAGATTATTGCCCGTGTCGGATTAAGGACCGAGCTATGGGTTGTTTTCAAGCCAAGAAAATCGTACAACCACGAGTGCTGGTATGGGACAGTCTTAACCTATTTAGTTGCTTAGGTCTGGCTTTGCACATTGGTAGGCGGGAGATAGTATGAGCAATCATTTCTAAGTTTGCTTATGAGGGGCTTCCACACTTCGTTGTGGGTAAATGCATATCGGTATAACGGTGTACGCCTTGGTATGGAAAGAAACCCTCACCGCAGGGATTTACTGCTTCTATCGCAAGGAATTACTGCTCTTATTACCACTTTAAAATGACAGGGAATCACTGTTATGTTTCTTCTCCATAACAAGGATTTAACGTCATCGGGCTGGTGCAAAGCTATGACTAGGTAATGTAACGTTTATGTTATGATCTCTATGCGGCACACCAAACGAAGTGTGTCAATTGCGATGCACAAAGAGATGATCATTTCTGGTAGGTAAAGCTGTACTACTCCGCAGAGTGAAAATCTAATTAATTAGCCGTTGTGGAATATAAGAACCCGGGTATCTTCATAACTGGCTCAGGAGCAACGGAAGAAGGGATAGGGTCGAACGGAAGGCCCAGAGGGTAAGCCCCCCACCAAGCCTTGCTACCATGTGCCAGGGGATACATCCTAGAGATAGTTGAACGTATATTTAGAAATAAGAGATATGATTGTAATCCGAGTTGTTAGCAGGGTACGATAAAGATGTAAACTCTATCCTGTAACCCATTAGAATCATGTAACCGATCGGAATCCCTTAAGCGATCGGGACTCTGTAAACCACCCAACCCCCCAGTATATAAGGGAGAGGGCAGGCAACAGTAGAGAGAAGAAGCCATCCAATCCATGATCCAAGAGATCCACATAATCCTAGCACACAGGACTAGGGTATTACCTCCTCCGTCAAGGGCCTAAACCTATCTAAACCTTTGTCTTGTGTGACCTTCGAGTTTGAGATCTAGCGCTTACCCCATAAAATTCATTGCTGACTACAAAAGTCGACAGTTGGCGCGCCAGGTAGGGGGTGCGCTATAATCTTTTCCACAGACTCGATGGCAGCGATTGGCGAAATCATCGCCACCTTCGTCTCCGGTTAGGCTTTCCGCTTTGGAAGCCTGGACTTCATCGCAGACACGCTCGGAGAACTCGTCTGCCTAGACCTAAACCAGATCCAATCTGGTAAAGATCAGGCCGACCCTTCCCAGGTATGCCACTCTGACTCGTCTTAGGAATGCCACTTCGGCTTGTTCAACAAACTAGTCGACGTCGTGAAGGACTGCTACAATCTTCGTGGCGTCTTCGCGATAGAAGAGCACAAATCCGATCTCCAACACCAACAAGAGATTGAAGAAGACACGGAGGAAGATCGCCTTCTTCGTAAAGCTAAGGAGGCACCGCCGCGATCGCTTCAATCTCGCGGCCGCAATGTCCACGAGGACATCCTACAGTCCAGATTGGCATTCCAAGCTGTCTTCCATACACCGCTGCAGAACGTTGACGCTTCCAAGACGCTTCTTGACACGCTGGACCCGATGATTGCATCTGATAGCCCAGCAGCCCCGATCGTGGCCCAGATCAAGGCCATGGTGACGGCGACGGCAATTCAGCAGAATCAGGAAAAGCCGGCGGAAGAAGCGCACTCACGCTCCCACGCGACTACTCGCGTCGCCAGCAGCCGGACTGCTACTAGTCGGAACACCGGAAGACGACGCCACACGCAACCAGTCGGGGACGCCCACCACAATCTCAACCGCGACCTTCGCCAGGACATCACCGCCAGGCGGCAAGAGCGGGACGAGGATGAATGACGCAGGCGCTACGACAACCGTGAGCATTTCGGCATCGGCCACGATCGACGAAGTGAACGACGGTATGACTACGACGACCATAGAGACCATCATCGCTGAGGGAGAAACGACAATGACGACCGTCGAGTCATGGACTCGCCGTGCCGAACTCCACCCCGACGCGTTGACGACAATCGCCGAGCTGGGGGCTCGCCATGCCGGACTCCCCCTCATCATGAAGACAGATCCATCGACGGAATCCGAGCGTTCACTTCTCTTCTACGCCGAGTGGTATGGCCCGAAGGTTTCAACCCCAAGGGCATCGTAAAGTTTGACGGGGAGCGAGATCTGGAGGCTTGGCCGCAGGTCTATGCCCTGGCGGTCAAAGCGGCTGGGGTCAATCAAAATGTGATGGCAAATTATTTGCCAGTCAATCTCACCCCTTCAACCCAGTCATGGCTCACAGGACTTCCTACGAATTCGGTGGACTCCTGGAGCGATCTTTGCGATCAATTCATCGTGAACTTTCAGGGAACCTATGAGAGGCCTGGCACCCATGGGACCTATATCAGCTTCACCAGAAGAAGGACGAGACGCTGAGGGACTTCATCCGGCGTTTCATGCAGAAGAAAAATACCATCAGGGATGTATCTGAAGCAGTGGTGGTGGCAGCCTTTCAGAAAGGGGTAAGTGATCCTGATCTAATCAAGAAAATGTCCAGGAAGCCGCCGACCTTCGTAAAGGAGATGTTTGCACTAGCCGACCGCTATACCACGGCCTCAGATGCCCTGGCCGAGCACCAAGAAGATCGTCCGCAACAGAAGAATAGAGGCGACAAGGCCGAGTCCTCCAAGCCCGAGGACAAGAAACAGAAAGGCGAGGAGATAGTTGTGGTAGCAGAACGCGACCGGCCCCGAGCCCCACGGAGGGTGGCTCCCAACTACAACACTGTCATGGATGCGATCTGTCCTTTCCACCCTAAGGGAAAGCACGTCGCCAAAGACTGCTTTATATTGAAGCGTTTTGCGCGTGAGAGCCACAGGCAACCAGCTCTAGTGAAGGATGAGGCTGCCAAGAAGAAAGACCCTCCTGGCGAGGACGATTACCAAGAACCCGAGCATGAGCTGAACTACATTTACGGGGGCTCCACCGGATACGAGTCCAAACGGAAGCAAAATGTAACATCCCAAAATTTGGGTTTTCAAAAATCTTTTATTTAGTTCATCTTTCCAAAAATCCCCGCTGATTTTCTCGCTATAATAAAGCTTAATCTAGAATTTTCTAATACTAAAACAATTTAATTTGAATAATATAAACATCAATTAAAATATATTTAGTTTTATTTGAGTTCATTATGCTTCAAGGAATTTTTCGTAATTGTTTGAGTTTTTTCGGAGTTCGTTTGCTATTTATTTGGAATTAATTTAAATTAATCCTTTTGTTAAATTTAATTTAATTCTCCAAAATTTTAAATAAAGTGGTTAAAAATATTTTATTTGAGCTCCAAATGTCTTTAAATATTTTCTAGAATTTTTTTAGAATTTTTCTGGTATTTTTATTGCTCTAAATGAATTATTTTAATTGTTTAAATTATTTTAATTCGGAAATTGGGTTAAATCCACGTGTCATCTCCAGAGCCGGCCACGTCGCCGCCCAGACGCAGCCCTCCGATCCACATCCGACCCACCACAATACGCCACGTTATCGTAAACTGTTCATTGCGCACCAGGTGTTCGATCCAATCCGTTTTCAATCCAAATCCAGTTTTTCTTCGTGTTTCCTTGTATGGCACGACTCCTAGGCCTATATAAGGGCCCGTTCGGTATTGTTTCTGCTCCTGACTCCTCAGCCGGAGCACCCGGAGTCCATCCGAACGGCTTGCTCCCGTGAAGGATCCAGTAGAGCGCTCCACAGGAAATGAACTGGAAAGATCGGGATCAAGTGGAGCGGGGTTTTGGCTGAGTCCCGTGAGGAGCCAAAGCACCCAAATGAGAATACCCCTACATGTTGATACTATTTACCCGCAAAATGCCACTGCTATAACCCCACCGACGCCTCGCCGCCACCCCGCCCCAAACCCACCCGCATCGGCTCGCCCAAGGAGACCGTGCAAGCATCACGCATCCACGGCCAGCGCCCACGCCGCGGCGCACGGCGCGACGAAGCGGCGACCCGCGTCCACGACGGCTTCCACGAACGGCGAGGCGGTGTCCACGGCGGCATCCACGGCGACGTCCCGCACAGGTTAACTACCAACACCCATAACCCTAATTTCGACGCCGTGGTTCATACGCTCTCGACCTCTCCTCCCACGGACGTATTGGTTCTTTTTCTTTCACCGATCCTATAGAGTAGTACGCCTCATATAGCTGCTGTTGTGAGGCAATCAAATCTTGCCAACTAGTGCTCCCGACATCAAGGTATATGATTTCCCGCATCCCTAGATCCCCAATTTGTTTGATTGTGCAATCAAAAAGTAAACGTCTTGTAAGAAAAAACTAGGATATGGGTTATGGATTTTGCCATGTTCTTTATTTCATTATTTATCAACAGTAAGTCAATAATCTCCTCCACAATTTTTAGAACATCCATATCTTCTTCCAAAGAACCCATGTCTGTCTGATCAAGGTTCACTTGTTGGGTTGATCTTATATGGGAATTGAATAGTAGCAGAACTAGATAAACATAAGATTAGTTTGTTCTGAAGTGATGAGTAAAATAAGAGTGAACACCATTTAGCTAATGGGAGCTGGTATGCCTGAGACTTCTGTTTGTTGGGTTAATCCTGACATGTGTATTCAAGTTGTTGCTTAACATCGAGTCTGTAGGGAGTGCGTTTTTGTTTTTCCTGAAGAATAGCGCATAAGCAATAGTGGCTTAGTGTATAAACAATAGTGATGTTTTAGTGCGTGTTGCGTCTGGTGATTCCGGATTATTTGGATCGTGGGTTGGTATGTGACTAGAGATCACACCGAATCTGTTAAGGTTGTTAGCTTTTATTTGTTAAGTTATGCGTTCAGTTCAGTTGAATATAGTAGATTACTGAAAATCGCCCAAAATAGTGTTATCTCTGAAGAACTCTGAACCTCTGTTTTTTCTTTTCCTGTTGTCGGAAAAACTACAGAGAAGAACACCCGAGAGAGATTTTGAGTGTAATTCCTGGGCTCTAGAACCTACACTGTTTTGATGGTTTGGGTATTGCAAACCTTGGATAGTTAGCTTTCAGAACCTGTCCCGCAATGTGCTGGTGAGAGAAGGTTGTCACACTTATGTTCCTGGGTCTGTTTTTCATTTTTAACCTGTATGCTCTGCACTGAACTTTGAATTAGAAACTGGGAGAGCTTCCCCTGTTCCCCTTTAAAAAAATTACTTTGCATTACTGCCATGAGGTGTGGATATGACAAATTGTACTAAATTTTTCACACTCCATTGCCTTTGCTAAATTTTTTTTGTCATGTCGTGATAATCATCCTCTCACTTATATGCAGTCAGGCCAGACTATCCCAAATAGCAAAAAATGGTGCATGGGACACACTGAATCTTGCCATGTCTTGGAGTTAATCTCCAGATTTGGTTTTACAAAACTATTATTGTTTGCTGTCATCTCTCTTTGACAGCCATCGCAGGAACAGCTCAAAGAGCCAACCTGGTGATGATTTCAGTAATTCAGCTGTTGTTGGTGTTTTTAGCTATGAATATTATATTGTATTAATGCAGATGGCAGGAAATGCTGAGTGGACTAATGAGAAAACTAGGATAGTGTGTGAGTTATTCGTTGAACAAGTTAGAGCTGGAAATCGTTCCGGTACCCATTTGAATAAAGTAGTTTATGTTGCTGTGATTGCCAAATTTGAAGAAAAGACTGGGTTGCAGTACAAAAAACAACAATTTAAGAACAAATGGGACAAAATGAAGATTGAGTATGGCATATGGAAGAAATTGTTGAAAAGAGAGACCGGTCTAGGTTGGGACCATGCAAGGGGTACACTTGACGCCTCCGATGAATGGTGGAAGAATGCAAATAAGGTGAGAACTCATGCTGTATTACATGCATGAATATTTTGCTACAAATTTCTAGTAAATTCTATCATTTTTGTCTCACTGTGACAGGACTTGAAAGGTTGTATCAAGTTCCAAAAGAGAGGACTTCAAAATGAGGAGCTGATGAGAGAGATGTTCGAAGATCTTCGAAACACTGGAGAGGATCACTGGAATCCTTCAGGGGATTCTCTTTAACTTGCATCTACTGCTATTGATCTAGAAGAGGATGCAGATGACAATGATGACAAAGACAGTGATCAGGAAGATGAATCGCATGTTGCTGACAAGAAAGGAAAGAGAGCATGTGGTGCTAGAAACGAGAAGAGGAAAAAACCGAAGACTGGTGGAGGACAATGGATGCAGGACCAAATGATACGCATTGTTGAGTGTCATGAAAAATCTGCTGCATCTTTCGAATCATTCTCTAAAAGGGAAGACCCCTCGGGCCTTGGCATAAAGGATGTCAAGGCAGTGGTGAAGGATTGTGGTGCAATGGCCGGGACTAATGAGCATTTCATTGCGTCTGAACTATTTACCAAGAGGGCTGAAAGGGAAATGTTTATGACCTTGGACACTGCAGAAGAATGATTTGGTTGGCTAGCAAGGGAGTATGTTGCCAAGTATGGGCATTAGATAGCCATACTTGTGTTGTATTATTAAGACTTTTATTTATCTTTGAGACTTGAACTATTTCGTTGTTGTTCAGAATTTATTGTGTTGCTATCTTGATCTATTGATGTTGCTATCTTCATATATTATATTGATGTTGCTATTTTGTCATTTTCATTTTCATATGTCTTGTGAAAGTGAAAGTGAAAGTGGTGGGAGTGATGGTGAGGATATTATGTTTTCCAAGTAGAGTTGATGAGGCGACGACAACAAGTCATGTCGTCCCTAACTTGTGCTGCGTCTATCATGACAAGTTATTTCTCAAAATATTATGATAAAAATGAACCTAGAACTTCACAACTAAGTGGATATGGTTGGGTGATGGAAACTTTGAAGACTCCCAGAGAAAGTCACAACATGTTTCGCATGAACTCTAGACTTTTCTACAAGTTGCATGATCTTCTTGTGAGCACGTATGGTTTAAAATCTACCTCTCATATGCACTCAATGGAGGCATTTGCTATATTCCTATATATATGCGGTGGTTGTGAATCAAATTGAAGGGCACAAAATCGGTTCAAGCATTCTGGTGACACAATTTCTCGTAAATTTAATGAGGTACTACAATGCGTTGTTAAGACGTCGAAGGATTTTATACAACCCAAGGATCCTAATTTTTCTGTTGTTCATAGTAGAATTAGGAGTGATAATAGGATGTCGCCACATTTTAAAGATTGCATCGGAGCCATTGATGGTACTCACATACTTGCAACTCCACCTTCAGAAGATCTTGTCAGATACATTGGTAGATCTGGAAATGCAACTCAGAATGTTATGGCTATTGTTGATTTTGACATGCGCTTCACATATACATCTATTGGTCAGCCTGGATCTATGCATGACACTAGTGTGCTCTATCATGCATTGGACGTTGATAGACATGTCTTTCCACATCCTCCACAGGGTAATTGTTGTTCCTATCATCTATGTATATTTTCCTACATAATATTGGATTTATTTTTGTTATCTATGTGGTAGGAAAATATTACCTTGTTGATGATGGCTATCCAAATAGGCTAGGGTACTTAGCACCATATAAGGGGCAAAGGTATCATGTCCTTGATTGGCGGAGAGGCCCTGCTCCAACTGGTGAGCAAGAACTATTCAACCAATTGCATTCAAGTATTCGCAATGTTGTTGAACGGACCTTTGGTGTGTGGAAGATGAAATGGAGGATTCTCTTAAAGATGCCAACCTTTGATATGCCCAAACAAAAGATGATTGTGGCAGCCACCATGTGCCTTCATAACTTCATACGTGAGAATGCTATCTCTGACAAACATTTTCGTAGGTGTGATCGGGATCCTAATTATGTGCCTACAATACCATCTCGATATGCAAAATATGCCATATGCCAAAATGCTTCGGATTCGTCAACATCACATTCCAATGATAGGTCAATGGATCAATTTCGTGATGATCTCGCAAAGGCAATTAGTCAATCTAGGATGATCTAATGAATGCATCTTTACTTGTTTTGCTGTCTTTTCTAATCACTAATATATCATGATGAGACTTCTATGTAATTTTTTGACTTTATTACCATGCTAATTACTCAGATATTCAATATATTGCATAATACTAGGTTTTTTTTTTCTCATATCTCACAAATAATCCACACAAATACAATGGGTCAAGTTACATGTACAAGTAAGGTATTACAGACAAGGGCAAACTGGACAATTCCTCCAGAATCTCCTTTTTCAAGAATCTGAAGCCAACCAGCTAGCCAAACACTTTCAGAAACTACTCCTGATTCTTTAGAAGATCAGAATCAAAAAGAGCCAGAGCAGAATCACAGAGGATCAGGAGCTGGAGTCCTACTGAACGGGCGCTAAGTGTTCTAAGACCCCTCCCACACACCCTTAATCCCCAGAGCACCTCCCAAACACTACAAAACGCAGTCGTCCTCTTTTCGGTGCGCCGCCCTCGTCTGCCGAACCTTGCGTCACGTTCCCTATCATTCTGGTGAGTTTTTATGAAATCCACTTGCATCATCTCGTGCCATATGGTCCAACATACCTCTCCACCATATTTGGTGCAGTTTCATCTAACAAATCAAAAGTTACGGCCGTTCCAATCTCTAATTTTGCCGTCGCCCGTTCTCCTTCGTTTTTGCGAATTTGACCATGAAATTTTTACTGTAGACTCATCTTGATGTCCTCTACTCGGTGCTCACCCTAACTCAAGGTTTTGTCTGCGAGATTTCAGCAGAAAATTCAATCTTCCCCAATCAGATTGCGTGCGTACAACTGAAAACTTCCTCCTGCGTTCCTTGTTGATCCAGAAGGTAAAACTCCAATCCTTCATGTCATATTGTGCCTTTAGGTCCTAGATAGCTCTCTGTAAAATTTGGTTAGGTTTCATCTACTATTTTAATAGTTATGACCATTTGATCTATTAGCTTTAGCAGCCGTTCATCGGTAGTTTTGTGATCTGTCCATTAGGTTGCCGCCAAATCCGCTTATACCGTTGAGCTCGTCTCGCCGCATTCTACGTGATGCCCACTTCCCCTTTGCTGTTCCATCCACCAAAAATTTTAATATTCGTTAGCCGTCGCCTTTCGTCAGTGCCGCGCGCCGTCTTTTGTTGCCAACCATCTTAGTTCGCCTTGATCGTGTCGTCATGTCCAGTAGGCCATCATTCTCTGGTTTGCTCATCTTTAGAGTTCATTTGGTCTTCGGTTGCCATTAATGCCATATTCTAGAATCTACCCGTCGTCCTCGATCTAGTCCCTTTCATTATCGGATCTTGTTTCGGTTAGCCACCCTTGGTAATCTTTTATCGCAGAGCCAATCCTACCTATCCTATCCCTATGCCAAGTTGATCTATCTGCGAGTCATTCCTCTCAAACCCTAACTTAACCTTGGGTCCAATCTATCGTTGACGATGCATCATGTCATATAAACCTCGCAACTCGCAGATCGATCCTGAGCCATATCATAACCTTGCTACCATATCATTGTACTGACAATCGACATCTCATCTTTGCATGAGTGTCCTTTCATTTCTTCGCTATCCTCGCATGTGTGCATACTTGCAAAAGCCCTAGTGCAATATCATCATCCTCTCTATCGCCTTATTGTAATCTAACCCGATCACCTATGAGTTTAACCTTGTCTTCATTTCCTCACTGCCTTGTCATCGTCAAGCCACTTGATCGATGTATGACTGAACTCAGATCGAATCGCATGAATGTCGACCCCGCTTGTCCATGTCCTATTCTTGAAAATCTAATCTGCCATTGACCTAGAAGTCATTCGTGGACTTGGTCGATAGACCATTGGCCATATGTCATATCCTTGTGCCATATCTAATGTATTAGTCTATCTTCTTTTGTTTGACTGTGTATCTGTTTAGTCAACAAAAGTCAGCATTGAGCATCAGTTTAGTTCATTGCGAACTAACGTATCTTTATGGACCCAGTTTATAGATCGAGAGCCCATATGTCATTGCCTATCCAATCAAGATAATAACTTTAGAAGAAATATTCTTTGGAATATTATTCTTTCTTTCTCAGTTATCAGTCTTTTCCTTCTCGGTGTATTCCGAAAGCTCGTTCTCTTTTGTCTAATCTCTAATCTAATCCATTCAAGTTCCTAAATTCAGCTAAGCCTTTGTGATCTAATACTATTCATTCTCAATTTGGATTTTATTTGATTTATCTTTTGAGTTGGTTTGTATTTGCTTCTTCTTTAATCGTTAGACGCATCACCCGGAAGTTGATCTAAGGAGATGAAGATCAAGAAGGTAAAGATTGAAGATCGAAGATCAAGAATCAAAGATAAAGAGTAAAGAACAGTAAAAATCGCAAGGGCCAGGCAAGTTGTGCTTTGATCATGTTGAACCCATGTTTATAAAGATGCTATATTGTTTTACCTATTGCATATTATTTCAAGTATATACTGTTTCGCATTAAATTGGGATCTAGTTAATCTACCAAATTGATCGATACCCTACCTTGCCATTGTATGCCATGATCTAATTGTCACCCTAGGATGTTTAATTAATAGTTGGTTAATACTGATAATCAACATGGGCTGGTAGACCGTCGTAGATTGCTTAGCCATGCCATGTCATCACATGTGTTGAATCATCACTGATTAATCTTGACTAATGGAATGTGGAATAATGTTATGAAATTGTGTGTCATGTGTGGTCACACAATGAGATTGCGTTGTGGTGACGAGTGAATGTCACGCAACGAGGTTGACTTGTTGATAGCATGTGGTGCTTGGTAATCAACTGGGGTGGTAATGATTTAGCTTGGGGCATGTGGCGAGGGGCAGTGTGCCAAGGTGGGCTAGATTTGGCAGAGGGTATGTGAAAGTCTTGCCCTAGTCACCTAAGGACTTAACCTTGCAAGCCTTTGACCTGAGTCTTACTTGCAACCACACGTCTGGAATGGGACAGCCTAGCCGAATAATTTGTGATGTCTAGATTTCGGTACTGCTGTGGTGTATAGTGAGTTCCGGGTGTACGGGTAGACTCACATGGCGCAAGAGGGGGGCCCGGAGTGTGGTAACCAGTCCCTTCCGTGTTGAAACCTCAGCGAGCAGTACAGGGTTTAGACGGAGCATTGTAAAGGCTTTGTCATGATTACCCTGCCGGCACACCAAAGGAAGTGTGCTAATAGCTTGGCAACAAGGGACGATCATGTCATGTGAGTAAAGTGCATAACCTCTGTAGAGTGTAAAATCTATTCGAATAGCCGTGCTCACGGTATTGAGCAATGCTCGGGAATTACAGTCAAGGGTTAGACTTTTGTTAAAAAAACTTATTGGAATGGCAGGATGCCACGAAAAGTGGAAATTGACTTAGGATTGGAAACTTGGTTTACAGAATGATCGAAATGGCGATCAGAGGGGGGTGAATGATCCCAAATAAAATTTCCCCCACTCAAATTACTCCAAACACTCTTGCAATAAAAATCTAAAACACCCAAAGATTTTCGTTCAAACTGGTGCTTCTCAGATTCGCACACCCTCCAAAACCCAGAACAATTAGACAACTATGTGTACCCCTAACTTGTATGGATAAGAACCATGAATCATGTGAGGGGTTTTTTAATCACAATCCTGGTTGTCAAGTGTCCAAGCAAAAGAGGAATCAATTCAAAAGACTTCTTTTCTAAAAGAGATAAAGCTAAAATACCAAAGTCTGTTTTCAGAAAAGTTAAAGCAGATTTTCAGAAATTGTCCTCAGTTGGAACAGGTGGTTGGTGAGTTTCTGTTGCTCTAAAATTTTTGGAAAGTTTTTTCCCCTGTGAGCAGTTGAGTCGTGAAACTCTCCACAAAAAATCACCTTAGAAAGCTTTGTAGAATAAGAATGAAAAATCAAGCAATACAGACCGATAGGAACTTCGACCAGAAAGTTTGATGCTCGATTTTCACTTCATAGCACTCAAACGGTGCAACCAGCGGACTCAAGAAATTTTATAAAGATGTATATATGAGGCTTGCACCTTCTCCAAAAATAATCACTTAAAAATTATTTTTATATATTTTTATAAAAATCAAAAACTGACTACTGTACGAAGAACAAGTTCTGGACAGATTTGCGATTTGATAAAAAATTTGATCTCTAGTCTATCCAAGGGTGTAAGAAAGATGTAAAACCAAATGAACACCCTCAAGACATCCTAGAAGAACAGCATTTAGAAGGAGAGGAGGCAAATCCAAATTGCATAAATGTAAATTGCAAGAATGTAAGTGCTGAATTTAATTGCCGAATTTAAGTGCGGAATTTAAGTGCATAATGTAAATTTCGTAATTTAAATGCGTAATGTAAATGCACAAAGAAAAGAAATAATTTGAGGAAACATTTCATTTCTGGAAGGAGAGGTTACAAAGCCTCACATTCATGTGGGCAAAGCTCAAAGGAGCATCAAAAACCTCAAAACCTTCAAGAGGGGAAGGCTACCCCTTCACCCCTATTTATACAACTTTTGGGCCACCTACCACCCTTGGATGAGCCTTTAAACCCTAGAGCATCCATCAAGGGCTAGGATTAACCCTCTCAACCTGCCATGCAAGGGTTCACCCAAAACCCACCACACAAATGGGTTTTCTTGAACGGTTTTCAAAGCATACTAACTAGACCCGCTATCCTATCAACTAGACCGCAATCCGACGGCCCTCATCGATCCGAGCAGCATCTAGCTAGCATCACATCCATTCCTTGTCTTCACAGCTTGCACGGACTCTATCTCCGATCATCTTCCGACGATCCCCGACCATTTGGACCTCCGACGCTCCTCGCCTAGTCCCGCTCATCCTTCACCTCACCATGACCTAGCACCGTCGTCCTGCAACCATCAAAAACAAGGAAACACATCACATAGCAATGCCCACAATGATATGCAATAAACCATCCAACTCATCACTACTGCGCCCATACGACCGGTACTGCCACTCCTGGCAGGGACAACTCAAATTGCTTCATTTTGAAAATCAATCCAAATCAAACTCAAACTTGAGCACACCTTGCTCAAATAAAGTCAAATACTCATCATAAACATGGATGGACCTCCACATGGTCCTTCAATCTCCCCCTTGATGAGTATATTAACAAACCACACAAAAGGCATAAATTTGACTTTGAATGAGAGAAGAAGAGAGCAATTTGATTGCAAAGCCAAACTTGGTCCAAAGAGAAAGATATAAAATCATGACCAAGTTGGCAGAAAGAATTTAGAGCAAGACTATGAAAAGAGTAAGTTTTCCACAAAAGCTCTAAAAACCAATCATAAGTGCCAAATGTGATTATGATCCATAAGAAGTAGCAAAGATTTACAAGGATCATAAGAACCAACAAGCTTTCACATTTTTATCTCTTTTTTTTAATGATGCCTTTTCTACATTTTCTCCCCCTTTTGGCAGTATAGGCATCAAAATGGAATTTTCTCCCTCTTTTTATGTATGCAAGAAATGCAGCTTAAGGGAGCTTTGAAGATTATCCAATTGATAATAACAAGATATGACACCAAGCTAGTCAATTTTTAGATTAGACTAGTCTAAGACATGTCCAAGTGCAAATACGGGCTTAGGTTTGAATATTTCATTTTTAGCAAGATTTGACAAGTGCAATACTTAGCTTTAGTTTCAAAAATAAAAGAATAGCTACTCTAAGGATCAAAAGGAAAACCTAGAGTTCAACCTACTCAACACTTTGGGGAATCTAGAAGAGCATACAAGGTCCTTCGGGCTCATTTATCACTTAATGCAAATTTTGATTTATCATCATACAAGACATAGCGGGGTGCAAATATTTGACATTATTTGCATTCTTTACCCACATATGTCTTTGTTTTTAATTTATTTGCATTTTCTTTTGACAACCAATTGACTCAAGTCGTATGCGACCATCTCAAGATGAACTCTTAAGAGGATGGTCTAGGTCAAACAGGATGTATTCCATGTTCATCCTGAGTGCAATGGGAAGCGGTCTTGTGAATGCAAGGTGTTGAGTCGTATGTGCACAAGAAGAGTCAATTTTGTTTAATTTTCATTTTTAGCACAATGATTTATGAGCAATTGAAGGACTCTAGCATGGATCAAACTAGTTTCACCCAAGTTGCTATAAGGACTCTAGAGAACTCCAAAATTTCTCAAATTATGGCACAAACCTCTAGAGAAGAAACCTAGCAAGTAAAAGCAACAAGTTTCATCAAGTTTTTCATTTAAGGCTTATTTCATTTTTAAGCTTAGCAAGTTAAATGAACTTGGCCATATCTAAGCTAGTGATTTTCTCCATATGATGTAGCATGGTGTATAGCATGAAGAAGAAATCAATTGCATAATAGACAAAGCTCATTAAACAGGAAATGCAGTCTATATGCAATGCACGAACAGAGTCCCAAACTCCCCCTCAACAAATGAATCAATTTTAAGCTCAAATCTGGTTAAAGTTGAGTTATTATCAAGATTAGGCATAAAGAAAACCCGAATGAACTCAATAATAACCAGAAAAATAGAATGAGGAGAAGAAGTCGAGAAACTGCAAAACTAGATGGCTATTGAGCATAGATAAGATAGAAGAGACTCACTACGGCTCAGACTCGCTCTTATTTTCCCCAGAGACTGACATAGGGAAGCTGACACTAGATCCCAACTAAGGAGTGCACACAGACTCTGTCTACCCAGGAGGCCTAATACCTGCTAGACTTATAAGACTGTGAGGGAACTCAACCTAGAGAGAAGAGAGAACAGCTAATCACGCATGATAACAACCTAAAGCACAAGATAAGAGATCCATGCAAGGCATGCCAGAAGTCTACGTGAGTGAACTCAACTCAAGAAAACAAGCCCAAAGTCACCCAGAAGAAACACAAAGAAAAGAAAAGCTGGAAGAAAACATATAATACATAATATACAAACCAGCTCGCCCTCACGAAAGGCCGTAAGGGCTCACGACTCTAAGCTCACTCCTCAAGGCAACAAATCTGAAGCTATCCAAAGGCTTGGTGAAGATATCGGCTAACTGAAGGTCACTCTCTACGAATCGAGCGCGATATCTCCTTCTCCACATGGTCTCTAAGGAAGTGATATCTAATATCAATGTGCTTGGTCCGGAATGTTGCACTGGGTTTTTAGCAATGCAAATAGCTGAAGTGTTGTCACGTAAAAATGGCACACTCCTATCTCTAACCCATAGTACCGTAAGGTCGATCTCATCCAGAGCACTGCTACAAAGAATCGGTGCGCAAACATACTCGACCTCGGTGGATCAGGTAACTCCGGATCGCTTCCTAGATGACCAAGAAACAAGAGAAGTACCAATGAATTGGTAAGTGCGGCGTGCTCTTCCTATCTATCCTACACCAAGAAAGTCAAGATCGAAAAGGCTCTAAGAGATAGACAAGAAGAAGAAGAGTACCAAATACCATAATCGTGAGTAGCACGAAGTACCAAGATGCGCTTGATCGCTCAAGCGTGAGAGGCGCGAGGAGAAGCTTGAAATCGAGCGCACAGATACACAGTGAAATGTATGTTCGGCCTCAAAGTAGTGAGGTACAAGAGGGAGCCGATCATGCTCCGAAACTCCTTTTCATCAGCAGGCTCACCATCCTCATCGGGCTCGAGGACAGCAGTGGTGGCTATAGGAGTCATCACCGGCTTTCTATCAGACATATCGAAGTGCCTCAGGAGGTCACGGGTATACTTGCCTTGATGCAAGAAAGTACCCTCCCGAGTCTGCTTGATTTGGAAGCCAAGAAAGTAGCTCAACTCGCCCATCATACTCATCTCAAACTCTATGCTCATCACCTCAGAAAACTGAGACACAAGTGAATGAGATGAGCCACCAAAATGATATCGCCCACATAACCGACGAGAAGAAAATGCGACTCATGGTGTCTAATGAACAGAGTCTTGTCTACTACGCCCATTTTGAAGTCATGGCTGAGAAGATAAGACTTGAGCCTCTCATACCATGCTCTGGGGGCCTGCTTGAGTCCATACAGAGTTTTGGAAAGCTTGTATACATGACTCGAAAACTTGGGGTTCTCAAATCCTGGAGGTTGTTTGACATAAACCTCTTCCTCAATATAGCCATTGAGTAATGCACTCTTGACACCCATTTGATAGAGCTTAAAGCCCCAGGATGCAGAGAATGCAAGCAGGATCCTAATGGCCTCTAGTCTAGCTACAGGGGCAAAGGTCTCCTCAAAGTCAAGACCCTCAACCCGAGAAAAGCCCTGTGCAACTAGCCTAGCCTTGTTGCGAATGACAACCCCATCGTCACTCTGCTTGTTTTTGAACACCCACTTGGTCCCAATGACATTATGACCAGATGGACGTTCTACAAGCTGCCAGACTTTGTTTCTCTCAAAGTTTTCAAGTTCCTCATGCATAGCATTAGTCCAAGACTCGTCAGATAATGCATGAGTCACATCCTTCGGCTCAAACGAGGCAACAAAGGCAGAGTGAAAGCAGAAACTGGACAAACCTGATTTTGAGTGAGTGACTCACTCAAATAGATCGCCGATGATCTGATCATGTGGATGAGAACGCTGAATATGACGGGGAGGTCCAGAAGCAGAAGTGGCCCCTACCTCATGCACAGAAGAGGTAGGAGCAGAGCCACTAGCTGAATGAGAGTCAGAAGGCAAGGGTTGGCCTTCCTGAGGTGCAGAAATGGAAACATGAGGCACCTCAGGTGTAGAGGGGACTGGATCAGGTGGAACAACATCATCTCCATCATCCTCATCCTCTACAAAGATGGTCTCGGAGGAAGAAGAAGAGCCTGAAATATCGGGTCTAGCTCCTGGGCTAGCCTCATCAAAGGTCACTTCACAGGTCTCTATGATCCTATGCGCATCGCAACTCCAGATCCTATAGCTACGAGAAGAAGTCGAATAACCCAAAAAGATACCATCAGAGGAACGAGACTCAAACTTATTCAGGTTACCAGACATCAAAATAAAACACTTGCAACCAAACACACGAAAATGAGAAACACTGGGATTTCGCCCATACCTCAACTCGTAAGAAGTGCGGTGCAAATGTGCTCTCAAGAGTACACGATTAGAAACATGGCAAGCAGTAGCTATAGCCTCAGCCCAAAACTTCCTAGGACTACTGTACTCTTCTAACATCGTCCTAGCCATTTCTACCAGGGTCCTGTTCCTCCTTTCCACTACGCCATTTTGCTGAGGGACGTAGGGAGAGGAGAACTAATGCTCTAAACCAGAGTCCACACAGAAACTCTCAAAATAGGAGTTCTTGAACTCCGTGCCATTATCATCACAGATAGCTCGAGGGCACCGTGGAGCTCAAAAGACAACCTATGAACCAAACCCCTAAAATGGGTAAAAGTCTCATCCTTCGAGGACATGAAAAACACCCAAGAATACCTCGAAAAATCTTCAACAATGACAAGAACATACCACTTCCCACCCACTGACTACACTCTAGCTGGACCAACTATGTCCATATGTAAAAGCTGTCCTGGTGCATCAGTCATCACAACAGTGACTGGGGGATGAGAAGCAGCAACCATCTTGCCATGTCTGCAGGGAGAGCAAACTAAGTCTTTGACCATTTTGAGTTTGGGCAAATCACGAATGAGATCGTGGCTGCTAACTCGGGTTAAATGATCAAATCCAATGTGACCAAGTCTCCTATGCTAGAAGGAGAGATCATGGACTCTGAAGCAATAAAACACCGAAGAGAGTCTCCATAAGAAACAGAAAAATCAGCACGGAAGACTCTCCCAAATCTAGAAATCCCGCAAACTAACCCTCCTGATGAATCGAGGATTCTACAGGCATTACTCTTAAAACTCACCTCGAAAGAGTCATCAATAAGTTGAGAAACAGAAGCAAATTGTATTGCACTTACTTACTAAGGCAACATCTTTAAGAATGAAATTGTCATTAATGCAAATGGTACCTTTAGCGATGACTCTACCTGAAGAAGCATCCCCGAAAGTGATCAACTCATCACCGGGGCTCGGACTAGGAAGAGAACCATCGAGAATATCCACCATATGACGAGAACAATCGAGTCGATAATCCAAACATCTCCTTCCCATCCGACAAACCTGATCAAGACACAAGAGAGAAAGATGACTCAAGATCGGGATAGAGTGAAGACTTAGGAACCCAATATCAACCATACGACTCCTCAGTACCACCACGTAAGAAGACTGGACTCGAGTGTCTCTCTGACGTTTAACCCTAACAAGATCAGTAGCAACTCTAGTAGGTGACCTAGGAGCTAAAACTGGGTTGGCATGCCGTGGTGCAAAAGCCGAACCACCCCAGTGAAGCTGCCTAAAACTCCTACCAGAAAACGCATCACGCCGCTGATATTTACCTCGATGAGAAAAAAGAGGAATATCAAGAGGACGGCAAAAAACTGACTACGAACAGCTCTAGGACTAAAACTCAAAGAACTAGTATGAAAACCGAGTCCTGGACGCTGCCCAAAAACATGCGACTCTCTAACTGTCTAGAAGCAAGCAGGTGCCTTAGAGCACTCAAAGTCCGGGATGACCTTGAATACTCTTAAGGGCAGCAACACGCCACGCCGATTGATCTTAGCGCTACAAGGTAAATCTACTAGGTGACCATCCTTCTTACTGTAGGTGCATGTGTACTTCGCTTGCTAGAGGCGTAAGCAGGAGTAACACCCTTCTGATCGGAAGTCCTATGGACAACCCCAGCAGACCTAAACACGGTGGTACTCACTCTGGGATCTACCACAATCTCACCACTCTTGGAGCTGCGCACAATGGTGGGAGGATGCGCCCGAGTGTGCTCCAAAGGGTCAAATCCTAGACCTTGATTGAATCTACTAATCTTGTATTGGTCTAGAATAAGATTGAGCTTCTTCTTGCCTCCAACAAACTTCTCGAGAGTGCTCATAAGATACTGGCAATCTCAAAAGAAAGAAGCACAAGAAGAACGGGAGGAAGGAGAGGAAGAAGAAGAACAAGAAAGAGAAGATCTCTCAGCACGTGCTTTTTGTTCCGTTAGCACGGCTGCCTCAATCTTGAGGGCCTCACAAGAAACGCAAGGAGCATCTCTAATCCTAAGGGTTTGGTCTTTTAACTTCTTCCTAAGCTCGACATGGATTTGATCCACATCATCCTTAACCCCAACACACAGCAGGCAACCAGTTTTTGATTTAACTAGTAAGTCCTTAGCAAGTTGATCACACTTGACATTCAAAGCATCATTGTCAAGTTTTAGTTGCCTACAACCCTCACGTGAGCTGACTGGGTCCTTAGAAGCATGCAATTCAAGTTCATCATTTCTAGCAGAAAGCTTTCTAAGGTGTTCGCTCATGGCATCAATTTCGGCAAGCAATTTAGGGCAATTAGTACAAGGAGTAGAGTGAGCATGAAGAAAACTAGCATCTAGTGGAATAGCATCAACAGAATTATCGCTAGCATTCTTCAACTTAAGACTATCTAATTCAGTCAACACACTATCATGCATAGTCCTTAAGTTCTCCAACTCCACAAGAATAGCATCACACAAAGAGCAATCATCAGTGACTCGGGAGGGAGAAGATCTAAGAGAAGCTAACTCCCTAGTCAAGGTACCTACTTCCTTCTCAAGCTCCGTACACCTAGCTCTAGCTCTAGCATGAAATTTTCCTAGTTTACAGAAAGCTTCATTGAGCTGGTCAAAGGAGGGTACCTCGTCCGAGTCGCTGTAGAGCTCGGAGTCGCTGATGCCGTTGGCGTCGGCCATGAAGCACATGCCGGAGAAGTCGTCGCCGCCCTTCTTCTCTTGCGGTTCATCCTCGCCCTCATCGCTCCATGTCTCCGTGTCGGAGAGGTTGATGTCGTCAAGCGCGGCGAGGACGTGGTGGAAGAGCTTCTTGTTCTTGGAGAAGTTGCAGTACTTCTTCTCACGCGTCGGCTCACGAACTGGAGGCTTCTTGTTGCGGTTCTTGTCGATGTAGCCATTCTTTGCCGAACCGTCGGCATCATTCTTAGACTTCTCCAGTTTGGGTGTTGTTCAAACTTGTTGAACTCACGCTTGAATTGGTCCTGTCGAACCGTCTTGATTTGGGTAGTGCCCTCATGGTAAGCATCGAGGGTCACCCAAATCTCGTGAGCGGAATGGAGGTGAGAAATCCTATCATACTCACTGTAGCTAAGACCCCGTATGAGAATTTTACTTGCCTTAGCGTTTGCCTCAACGTCAGCCATATTGCCGGCCGTGACGTTTTCATCAGCAGGAACATCATACGGGAGTTTCACCTTCTGCCATATCAGGAAGCCCTGGGCAGTGATGTATGACTCCATTCGAGATTTCTAAAAAGGAAAATCAACACCAGAAAAAAATAGGAGGCTTGGTGGAATACTTGTCCATCGCCATGGCTCTTAAGACCGGTCAAGATCTATGGAAGAGTAAAACCGACTCTGATACCAATTGAAAGATCGAAATGGCGATTAGTGGGGGTGAATGATCCCAAATAAAATTTCCCCCACTCAAAGTACTCCAAACACTCTTGCAATAAAAATCTAAAGCACCAAAATATTTTCGTTCAAACTGGTGCTTCTCAGATTCGCACACCCTCCAAAACCCAGAATAATTAGACAACTATGTGTACCCCTAACTTGCATGGATAAGAACCATGAATCATGTGAGGGGTTTTTTTAATCACAATCCTGGTTTTCAAGTGTCCAAACAAAACAGGAGTCAATTCAAAAGACTTCTTTTCTAAAAGAGATAAAGCTAAAATACCAAAGTCTCTTTTCAGAAAAGTTAAAGCAGATTTTCAGAAATTATCCTCAGTTGGAACAGGTGGTTGGTGAGTTTCTGTTGCTCTAAAATTTTTGCAAATTTTTTTTTCCTGTGATATGTTGAGTAGTGAAACACACCACCAAAAATCACCTAAGAAAGATTTGTAAAATAAGAATGAAAAATCAAGCAATACAGACAAACAGGAACATCGACCAGAAAGTTTGAGGCTTGGTTTTCACTTCATAGCACTCAAACAGTGCAACCAGTGGACTCAAGAAATGTTTTAAAGATGTATATATGAGGCTTGCACCTTCTCCAAAAAGAATCACTTAAAAATGATTTTTTGATATTTTTATAAAAATCAAACACTGACTGCTGCGCGAAGAACAAATTCTGGACAGATTTGCAATTTGATAAAAAACTTGATCTCTATTCTATCCAAGGGTGTAAGAAAGATGTAAAACCAAATGAACACCCTCAAGACATCCTAGAAGAATAGCATTTAGAAGGAGGGGGGGCAAATCCAAATTGCATAAATGTAAATTGCAAGAATGTAACTGCTGAATTTAATTGCGGAATTTAAGTGTGGAATTTAAGTGCATAATGTAAATTGCGTAATTTAAATGCGTAATGTAAATGCACAAAGAAAAGAAATGATTTGAGGAAACATTTCATTTCTGGAAGGAGAGGTTACAAAGCCTCACATTCATGTGGGCAAAGCTCAAAGGAGCACTAGAAACCTCAAAACCTTCAAGAGGGGAAGGCTACCCCTCCACCCCTATTTATACAACTCTTGGGCCACCTACCACCCTTGGATGAGCCTCTAAACCCTAGAGCATCCATCAAGGGCTAGGATTAACCCACTCAACCTACCATGCAAGGGTTCACCCAAAACCCACCACACAAATGGGTTTTCTTGCACGGTTTTCAAAGCATACTAACTAGACCCGCTATCCTATCAACTAGACCGCAATCCGACGGCCCTCATCGATCCGAGCAGCATCTAGCTAGCATCACATCCATTCCTTGTCTTCACGGCTTGCACGGACTCCGTCTCCGATCATCTTCCGGCGATCCCCGACCGTCTGGACCTCCGACGTTCCTCGTCTAGTCCCGGCCATCCTTCGCCTCACCATGACCTAGCACCGTCGTCCTGCAACCAATAAAAACAAGGAAACACATCACATAGCAATGCCCACAATAATATGCAATAAACCATCCAACTCATCACTACTGCACCCATACGACCGGTACTGCCACTCCTGGCAGAGACAACTCAAATTGTTTCATTTTGAAAATCAATCCAAATCAAACTCAAACTTGAGCACACCTTGCTCAAATAAAGTCAAATACTCATCACAAACATGGATGGACCTCCACATGGTCCTTCATTTACTTATCAAATGTTGAATCTATCTATCTATTATTATTTATTTTACTACAATTTCAATCTATTTACTGTATTCTTTTATAAATGCTGCTTTACTACAAAATAACCATGATAGCCATACCTTTGTACTAAGTCATGCATATAGAATACTAGACTTGCATTCTGTGCACAACTTGTTGAGTGCTTTATGTACTCACCCCTTGCAACACACAAAATCATCAGTTGAGGAGAAGACTACAACTTCGAAGGAGGAGAAGTTCCACGAGGAGGCGAATATCTAGGAGTTTAACCTTGTCAGTTGCCTGTGGCATATTGATGGGATTCGTCGACGTTCTTCATTCCGCTGCTGTTTATTTATTTTGAGTTGATGCCGCCAAGGCCTAACAAGTGTAAGTTTGACCTTAAGGTCGTTCAATAGTTCTATATTAATAGATGAAGTATTTATTTATTATTTCGCTGTGTATGATTGTGATATTTCATCTATGTTGAGATTGTGTGCACTAGCGTGATCCTGGACTAGTGCTGAATACACAGAGGGTTCGGGTTTTCATATTCGGGTCCCGACACAAAAGCTTACCTCTCGGGAGATCAATGCGGTGGAACCGGCAACCCCCCAATATCTGAAGTGGTCTGAAGTCCCGATCACCTTCGACCGCTCGGATCACCCTAATCGAGTTCTGCATCCGGGTAAGTACCCTCTAGTGCTCGACCCTGTTATTCGCAGTGTAAAGCTCAAGAAGGTCTTGATCGATAGTGGGAGTGGAGTCAACGTCCTGTTCGCCAAAACCCTCGACGACATGAACATCCCCTGCTCCGAGCTAAGGCCGAGCTCACAGCCGTTCCACGGGGTGATCCCTAGGGCGTTCTCGTTCCCACTCGGGCAGATTTCTTTGCCCGTCACATTCGACTCCAAAGACAACTACCGGACCGAGTATATAAATTTCGAGGTAGCCGATTTCGAGACAACATATCACGCTATCTTGGGAAGGCCCGGTCTGGCTTGGTTTATGGCCGTCCCGCACTACACCTATCTGGTGATGAATATGCCGGGACCCAGAAGCGTCATCACGGTTCGCAGTGATTTCAAGCAATCTTCGGAATGTGACTGAGAGAATCATGAACTTGCGGAGCTGCAGGAGGCAACCGTTGAAGGGAAGAATATCCAGGCAGAAGCTGCTACACTGCAGGAAGAAGGCGACATCCCGTCCAAGAAGCAGCCCACATCAGGGATAAAGCCCGACAAAGGAACCAAGAGAATTATTCTCGACCCATCCGACCCGTCCAAGACGACGGTGATCGGGTTATGGCTCGAGGACAAATAGGAAAGCATGCTCGTCACCTTCCTCCAAGCTAACAAGGACATGTTCACCTGAAAACCATCAAACATGCCGGGTGTTCCTAGGGAGGTGATTGAGCACTCTTTACACATCGATGAGAAGGCAAAGCCAATCAAGCAGAGACTCTGGCGGTTCGCTCCAGATCATCGAAACACCATCAATCAGGAGATCACCAAGCTATTAGCTGCAGGTTTTATCAAAGAAGTGTATCATCCCGATAGGTTGGCGAACCCCGTACTAGTTCAAAAGGAGATTAAAACATGGCGCATGTGCGTTGATTATACCGATCTCAACATGGCATGTCCGAAGGACCCCTTCGGGCTAACTCGAATCGATCAGGTGGTTGATTCAATCGCCGGGTGCGAGATCCTGAGCTTCCTCGATGCCTACTCAGGGCACCATCAGATTCGCCTAAAGGCAGAGGATCATATCAAGACTTCGTTCATCATGCCCTTTGGGGCCTTTTGCTATACCACGATGGCGTTCGGGTTGAAAAACGCTGGCGCAACGTATCAACGCGCAATACAACGGTAAATCCACACCCAGCTCGGGCGCAACGTGGAGGCATATGTGGACGATGTCGTGATAAAGACTCGGGAGAAGAAGGACCTTATCGCCGACCTAACCGAGACGTTCGAGAGCCTAAGGACTTTCAGCATGAAGCTTAATCCCAAGAAGTGTGTTTTCGGAGTATCTTCGGGAAAACTGCTCGGGTTTATCGTATCCCAATGAGACATTGAGGCCAATCCAAAAAAGATCAAGGCCATATCAATATGGAACCGCCGACTTGCCAAAAGGACGTCCGGAAGCTTACAGGGTGCATGGCTACACTCAGCAGGTTTATTTCCCGACTGGGTATGCAAGGTATGCCATTCTTTAAACTCCTCAAGAAGCAGGATAAGTTCCAATGGACGCCTGAGGCACAGCAAGCATTTGAAGATTTGAAGACCTTCTTAACGACACCCCCGGTCTTTGTTTCATCGATGCCAAAGGAACCTCTGTTACTTTACATCACGACAATGACTCACGTAGTCAGTGCCGCAATCGTCGTAGAAAGGGAGGAGCCAGGTCACGTGCAGAAGATCCAACACCGGTCTACTTCATCAGCGAGGTCCTGAGTGAATCAAAGGTGCGGTATCCACAAGTGCAAAAATTGTTATACGCCGTACTTCTAACATCTCGCAAACTCAAGCACTACTTCCAAGAGCATGTTATTTCGGTGGTCACCTCCTTCCCAATAGGAGACATACTTCACAACCAGGAGGCAACTGGGAGAATTGCAAAGTGGGCGGTCGAGCTTGGAGCCTTTGATATCCTATTTAATCCTCGCACTGCCGAGTGGACAAAACTTCAAAACCCGGCGGTCGTCAAGGAGCTCGAATATTGGATGATGTACTTTGATGGCTCCCTCACGCTCAGCGGCACGGGGGCTGGAATAGTGCTCATATCACCAAGCGGGGAACGGCTGAGGTATGTTCTTCAAATACTTTTTCCCGCGTCGAACAACGCCGTCGAGTACAAGGCACTCATCCATGGGCTCCGTATCACCATATCGCTCGGTATCCGACGTTTGGCGGTTCGTGGAGACTCAATGCTCGTGGTCAATCAAGTGCAAAAGGAATGGTCCTGCATCGAAGACAACATGGTCGCCTACTGCCAGGAGGTCCGCAAGCTAGAAGGCAACTTTGACGGCTTG
Organism: Otatea glauca; assembly: GCA_036346275.1. Taxonomy (NCBI): domain Eukaryota; kingdom Viridiplantae; phylum Streptophyta; class Magnoliopsida; order Poales; family Poaceae; genus Otatea; species Otatea glauca. The sequence continues at coordinate 26,733,963 of CM070726.1, read as the reverse complement.
GAGCCCGTTCATGTGCTCCGTCGGGACAATGAAGCAGCTGACGAACTAGCGAAGATGGGATCTGGCCGGACCATAGTGCCCGTGGGAGTATTCGTTGAAGAAATTCATAAACCCACGATAAGCACTCGGCCGAAGTCGAACATCCCAATGGAAAAGAGCGTAGAGGCAGAAGTCCTGATCATTACCCCCGATTGGACAGCTCCGTATCTGGACTATTTGACGAAGGACAAGCTGCTCAAAGACCGCACGCAGGCCGAACGAATAATGCACCGAAGCAAGAGCTATGTTGTAATCAGGGAAGAACTCTATCTCAAGAGCTCCTCTGGTGTACTGCGACGGTGCATATTAGAACAAGAAGGAAGAGATCTTCTCAAAGAAGTCCACTCGGGAATTTGTGGGAATCACGCGACGTCGTCAGCACTGGTCGGCAAGGCTTATCGCCAGGGTTTTTTCTGACTGACTGCTGTCACTGATGCAGAGGATATCGTCTGAACATGCGAAGCATGTCAATTCTTTGCACGACAGATGAACAAACTGGCACAGGAACTACAGACCATACCAATCACCTGGCCATTTGCAGTCTGGGGGCTTGACATGGTGGGACCTTTGAAGAAGGCTCAAGACGGTTATACTCATCTCTTCGTGGCCGTCGATAAATTCACCAAATGGATTGAGGCCAAGCCAGTTGCCAAAATCATAGCCGCAAAGGCCAAAGAATTCTTCCATGAAATCGTGGTTAGATTCGACATTCCTAACCGAATCATCACGGACAATGACACCCAATTCAGAGGAGGCATATTTCAAGACTGGTGCGGCGAACTCGGCATAAAAATTTGCTTCGCATCAGTAGCACACCCCCGAAGTAATGGGCAAGTCGAACGAGCCAACAACATGGTGTTACAAGGCCTAAAGGCAAGGATTTGTGATCGTCTCCAACCACACGCCACTCGGTGGGTCAAAGAATTGCCTTCGGTGCTCTGGGGGCTGCGAACCACCCCTAGCAGAGCAACCGGGCAGTCACCTTTTTTCCTGGTGTATGGCTCAAAGGCGGTACTCCCTACCGAGTTAGAATTCGTATCCCCGCAGGTTCGGAGCTATGAGGAAGTCGCTTCGGAAGAAAGCCGGCTAGAAGACCTCGACCGACTTGAAGAAGCCAGAGACGTTGCAACAATTCAATCGGCAAAGTACCTTCAGGGCTTACGTCGCTATCACGGTCGCAATGTGAGGAGCCGCGCATTCTCCAAAGGAGATATGATCCTTAGAAAGAATCAGAAGTGCGAGCATAAGCTCTCCCCAAGATGGGAAGGTCCTTACATCGTCGATGAGGTGATACGCCCTGGGGTTTATAAGCTCAAGCGTGACGACGGCACAATCGTCAACAACACTTGGAACATAGGACAGATACGTCGTTTTTTCGCTTGAACTCTGTCATTCAGTTGCTTCTTTATGAATAAATGTTCACTCTTAAAGTTGTTCTCATATAATGTTCTCGAAAATTATGCGTCTGAGTGCGTTGATCCTACGAAATCTAAGACTCTGGGACATGCGTCATGAACCATGCCCCAGAGCCTGGGGGCTGGACCAGTCGAATGCGATATCCAGTCGGATGCGATATCTAAGATGTCAAAACCACTCGGATAAAGAAAAAAGGCAATATCAAAGAAATGAATATATATATTCATTCATAGGTCCAAAGTCTCTGCTACAGCCGAAGAAGCATCTTTTACTTCCTCCCAAAGTTCGGCGACTCGATCTTCATCTACGTTGCAAGCATAGCCGTCCTTAATAGCTTCAAGATCCACTCGAGTGTAAAGCGACTTCGTGATCGCCAAAGCCTGGCTAGCACTATTGGTCGCCGCTTCATTCAAGAGTCTCTTGAGCTCCTTGGGGGCTTCCTCCAACCGATGGATAACTTGGTCCCTACTGAGCGGCCTCTCGCCTCGGGGATGAAGCAGACTCAGCAAGGGCTCCGAGGCTTCACGGAGCTTTGAGCAAGACATTTCGAGGGCATTAACCCTCTCGTTGTAAGCAGCATACTGCGCCCACGTCTTGAACTTATAATCTGCAAGCAGAACAGATTACTAAGAAATACCCAGAAGACAACAAAGACAAGGGAGGGCTGGGCTGCTGAACGTACCTTCTAGCTCCTTCTCCGACTTCGAGTTGGAGGCTTCCGAGACCTTGAGCTGCTCCTGAAGCTTCACAATATTGGAATCCCGAGTTGACACGGAGATAAGGCAATCAAAAGGCCGGTCGACTAACCGAGAAGCACGGGGTGGTCAAGAAATATCTACCTCGAAGGGAACCAACGATGTCCAGATTCTCCTCCCGCAAAACTTTCCGCTCTTCCCACAGTGCCTGGACCTCTGACCGAAGACCTTGAAGCACAGCTGCATGTTCAGCTTTAATCCGCTCCAGGTCGGCCAGATACTCCTGGCGCGTCCTGACCTCTGGGAGTATCTTCTGAAGGTACTCTGACTTCTTCGCAGAACGTTCTCCCAGTTTCTGTGACCATCATAGGGAAAGGTGACTACATGCCAACCGATGCAAGCAAGAAGGTGACAAGAGTGGAGAAATCATTACTCAGGCCAGGCGAGCACAAGCAGCGGCGTGATTGAAGAAGTCGTCCCGCTCCTTCTCCTCCGCCTCATCGTCAAGGGACTCCAAGCCGCCCTCCTCATCAACCCATGTGGTTTGTAGTATAAGTCGGGGGCGAGCAGGAGTCGGCGGATCCCGGGAGATCTCTTCTATCTAAGGGGGAGGACGGGAGACGTATTTTCGAGCCGCCGGCCCCGATGCCGAAGCACGGGATATCGACGAAGGCAGCTGTGGCTCGGAGGGCGCCCCGGCGTCTTTAGGCGAGGCTGTTCGTGGGGCCACCTCAATCGGGTCGGGTACATCCTGGGGCTCATGTCCCTCAGGGGCCCCAGAAGGTGTCGCGACAGGGACATCATAAGTCGGATTCCTACAAGAAGAACAGCCAGTAAATAAGCCGGCAAAACGCGTCGAATAAGAGTCGATAGGGGGTCAAACCTATCGGACTTCTTTATTTTCATCGGGGGCTTCTTCCGGGTGGCCGAGTCACTCTCGGAGGGACCACTCGGGACGCTGCAGACTGGAACCCTGAGCTCCTCCCGACTGTCCGAGTGCTTCGGAATAGGACTCGGCTGTACCGCGGGCTCGTGGGGATGGGGAGCCGGAGGCACCGGGGCTCGTGCTGATGGTTCCTGGATCTTGGGACCACCAGTCGAGCGCCGGGGCTTCGCACGGTCCTTGGCAACTGCTTTCTTCCCCTTCTTGGTGGCGGGGTCTCCGGCAGGGGAGCTTGCCGGATGCTTCGGGGGATCGCCCTTATGAACGGGCATCTCTGGGAGTGGCGTATCACTGAAAAAAGCTATTCGATCCTTGAAAGGAATACTAAAACAATTAAAAGTCATCCAGAGACAAAACGCGAAAGTCTATCTGCTAAGCTCTCTCACCTCAGGAGGAGGGTTCGATGTAGTGAAGGCCTTCGGGCATCTGACGGTGGACACCTCGACGCTCGGAATAAAAAAGTCGCCTACTCGAGCATATACCTGCTCTTTCGACACTGCTTCGGGCAATTCCCGCGTCGGATCGTCCTTTCCTTCAAACTGATATCCCGGGTGGACACGCTCTTTCAGGGGCTATATCCGGCGAGTGACGAAATGAAGAGCCAGACCAACCCCTGTGAGACCATCTTCCTTTAATTTGTCGATCAGCACCAAGAGGTCTTGCACTTGATCCATATTGCTGGCATCATCGACGGAAGACCAGGAGAGGGGCACCTTAGGACGGCGCCCGATGAAAGAGGGGAGAGCAGGATCAGGATTGGCACAGTAGAACTATTCCTGGTGCCAGCCTTTATTCGAAGACTTGAAGGTAATAGCAAAGTACGATTTCTTTAGCCCCTCCCGATGTTGGAATCCAGCTCCCCCAATTACCTTGGGGTCGCTTTTTGAGGGATAGGGCTTCAGAAGGTAAAAATGGTGAAAAAGATCGAAATGACGGCGGATGCCCAAGAACGCCTCACAAAGATGAACAAAGAGGGAGATTTGCAAGATAGAATTGGGATTCAAATTCACCGACTCGATTCCGTAGAAGAAAAGAAGACCACGGAGAAAAGCGCAGGTGGGAAGGCCTAGCCCGCGCTGGAAGAAAGACTCAAAAACCACAACTTCTTCGGAGCGAGGAGTGGGGACGGATTCACCTGCAGCCAGTCGGGCGGAGATCAAAGCCAAAGCAGGGAGAACCCCATCGTCCACCATTGACTGCAACCACTCTTCCGTTGTGATTGAAGTGGTCCAATCCTGGGGCAAAGGTGGCAAGGAAGAGACCTTGGAAGGATGAGAAGACATTTTCAAGGAAAGATCGACAGCGGCGCAAGGATGCGAACGTAGCAGCCGTGAACCCTAGCGGCGGAGAAGTCATGGAGACAAGGGAGCAGAAGAGACAGGAGTGCGCGGCGAAGAAAATGAACCGTTGATCGATACCCGCCTTAGTCTTAAAGGGGGGAAAAATTAGGTTTTCGTCGAATTGGCGGGAAAAAGATTGCAGAACATCCAACCCTGCCCTACGCTCCGTAATGCTTCTCTGGTGCGGCGTCCTGACATACAAAGGCAATCATGGCTTGACAAAGTCAAATTTGGGACATGTTGCTCCCCACGATGGGATGTTTAACCACTTATCGCACTAAGCGGGACGTGGATATCCTCCAGTTTGGATTAAAAATATCTTCTTGTGATATGCCCCACACTGGATCGCTAGTTGGTTACCGCACGACGGAATCATATATCACAAGTTGAGCCTGATAAGGCACGACTCCAATGGTATGCCCCAAGAGGGTCGAAAAGCTGTGTGTCGTAATAAACAAGTACGGATACCGTTTGGATAAACCTCGATATGTCCCAAGATGGATCAGAGCTATATCATACACCAGTCGGATATAGGTATCACTCGGCCATGAGCCAAAAAATTCCTGATACGCTCCAAGTTGAGCCTAAGCTATATCCTACAGCAGTCAGATATGGGTATCACTCGGCCTGGAGCCATGTAAACATGATATGTCCCAAGACGGACTAGAGCTGTATCCTACGCCAGTCGGATACGGGTATCACTCGGGCATGAGCCACGTAAATATGGTACGCTCCAAGTTGAGCCTAAGCTATATCTTACAGCAGTCGGATACAGGTATCACTCGGCCAAGAGCCGTGCAAATCCTAATGTGTCCCAAGTCGGACCTAAGATATATCCTGCGCCGGTCGGATATGGGTGTCATTCGGCCAAGAGCCACGAAAGTACGATGTGCTCCATGTCGAGCCTAAGCTACAGTTGGATACGGACATCACTCAACCAAAGAGCCATGCAAGCTTCGATACACCCCAAGATGGGTCTAAGCTATGTCAAACGGCGGTCACAAGCATTCTTTGGAAAAGGTATTCCTTTAATTATATATAAATCCCCCAGGCATTATGCCTGGGAAAATACTACATTACAGGGGGGCCTACACTTCACCCTGACGCACGCGGCCCAGCGCCTCCACGAGGGCCTCCCTAGCCCTATAAAGGGCAGGGAACATCTCGAGGAAAGCGTCGATGGTGGCGTGGTCACGGGCGACCGCCTCCTGTTCGACCAGTTCCGCCATGGCGAGGTCGTACGACTCCCACAACTCGGCGAGCTCCGGATCCCTGTCGTCCATGAAGTTCCGCATGAAGAAGATAGAAGCTTGGAGCAAAAAGATTGAGAACTTAGCGTGGAGAATAAAATTCCCGAAGCATTGGTTCGCCTTTTATAGCTGATGTGGCAAGGTTGAAGTAAATGCGAAGAGGTGAAGACACCAGAAGACGAGGAGACTTGGAGTTAAGATGATTTCAGAAGACAAAGAAGATCTGGGAAAATGAGTTTGCATGTGAAATAAAAAAAACAGCCTCGAAGACTGTATGGCATTGACTCTTGAAGATTATGATTAATTGGAACTGAAAAACTGGGGTTATATTCGAGTCCTTCATAATCCCCTTGCTGCAAGAAGAAGCACTCAAATCAAAGAAGAAACCAGTGAGAGGTTTATGCTGGAAGCTAAAGACATCGATCCAAGGTTTAGGACTAGATAAAGATACAACAACCGGATTATGAATCACTCGGGGGCTGCTGTGGAATATAAGAACCCGGGTATCTTCATAACCGGCCCAGGAGCACCGGAAGAAGGGATAGGGCCGAACGGAAGGCCTAGAGGATAAGCCCCACGCCAAGCCTTGCTGCTATGCGCCAGGGGATACATCCTAGAGATAGTTGAACGTATATTTAGAAATAAGAGATATGTTTGTAATCCGAGTTGTTAGCAGGGTACGATAAAGATGTAAACTCTATCCTGTAACCAATTAGAATCATGTAACCGATCGGAATCCCTTAACCGATCGGGACTCTGTAAACCGCCCCACCCCCAGTATATAAGGGAGAGGGCAGGCAACAGCAGAGAGAGGAAGTCATCCAATCCACAATCTAAGAGATCCACATAATCCCAGCACACAGGACTAGGGTATTACCACCTCCATCGAGGGCCTGAACCTGTCTAAACCTTTGTCTTGTGTGACCTTCGAGTTTGAGATCTAGCGCTTGCCCCATAAAATTCATTGCCGACTACAAAAGTCGACAGCCGCGCCTATGTTCAAAGGCACTTGGTAGCGTCATCACATGGTTAGCAGTTTTACTATTTTCAAAATAGGGTGATTTTCACCTAATGTGCCTTGTTTTAGCAAAGATTATGGTTACGCCACGTGTTGGCAAGGAATGGATATCGCAGAATTGGATTATTAGATCATTGATTTATTCAATGCTCGCGAAGGGCTGTGAGTATTACTTATGCTTTACTTATTTCTTGTCAGTCAAACATGCTTTATTAAATTCCGTTTGCAAATGACAACTTGATTTACAAATTCAATTTCGCTTCATGCAAATTAACCGTAGAAGCCTTTCCTTTGAAATGGCCTGCATATATTATAGGATTTGCTAAAGTCTTGCGGAGTACGTAAAGTACTCACCCTTGCTTATTATGATGTTTTGGGTGGAAAAAGATAGCGAAGCTTCGAAAAATCTCTTTTCGTCGCAAGATGCGGAATTTTCAATAAAGCGACCTTTCTAGGGATTATGCCTTGTCAGTTGCCTGAGAGATTGGATAGGCACACTACAAGACTCTTCTTCTGTTGCTATATTTATATACTCTGAATTGTAAGGATATATTGTACAAATAGTTTCCGCTTGAATTAAATGACGTATTGATGTGATTTCAATTGTTAAAAATGTGCGTACTAGCCACTGATCATAGGGCTAGTACCGTTTGCACATTAGATTTCCATTTTTGCATTTATGTGAAAATAACGGTCGTTACATCATCACTATCGCTTTTCACAAAAGAACCGATTGTGATGAGCACGTGCACATCACAATCGGTTCTTCTGTGGGAGCGATAATGATGTGCATGATCATCACTATCGCTTCCCAATTAAGAACCGATTGTGATGCACATCACAATCGGTTATTAATTGGGAAGCGATAGTGATGATAATGCACATCACAATCGGTCAATATCGCTTCTTAAGTAAGAACCGATTGTGATGTGTCTCGCTAGGTTATTTATACCCTTCGAACTGAACTCTCCGCTGTTGTTGTTGCAGAGGAGATTTCTCCGCCGCCACCCAAAAAAACAGTACATATTTCGGTTGGAAGCAATGCTTGGGAGAGAAAATTTGAAATCCTCAGTGGTGGATGCGTTTAGAGGGCAAATTTGAATCCTTAGTTAAGGAGAGTTCATGTCGCGAAGAATGTTTAGGTTGCACTGGAACATGTATATCCTATCAGATTTCACACCCTTTATTTGACAAGAACACATGTATTTAATTATCTTAATTTGTAGTGCTTTGATGTTAATATGGAATAATATTGTTGTTGTCACATGATGAATGTTAGAGTTTAGATTGCGGAACCTACATCTCCCGTTTGAGGGTGCTTGTTTATAAATATGCTGATCGATATGCTGATCGAAATGGCATATTTATAAGCAAGCAGCCTCGAATTGTCCACGTTCTTTGGACAGTTTGAGGATATGCGGTTCGGGCAAGTTCCCGAGCTGTTGTACAACTCCAGAGTATATTTCGGTAGCATCTTCCTGTGGTGTTCTCCAGGTACACACCCCTCTTGACCTATTATCGAGACGTGTATCTGGAGAACAGTGGAGAGATATTGCTAAAATTTTCTCTGAAGTTGTATGACGGGTTAGGAACTTGCCCGAACCACATATCCTCGAATGGGATTGGGACCTAACCTATTTAGAGATTAGGAGTCATCGTTGGTACCCTTGTTTTGTTTCATTGAAGCAATCGGTAAATAGTCGAAAGTTCATTTATGAAAATTTTCTTACAATTCAAGATCAATTTGAAAAAGTTTTGACTTTTCTACACCTTATGCAAAAAACATGCCTACGAAATGAATTTTGGCATATTTCTGCAATGAGGAGTCTTTTTCTAAAAAATTCTTTGTTGAAAAGCCTTGCAGTATCGTAAAGTATGTTTTTTTGCAAAATTTGAAATAATTTCAACTATATGTGAAAAAGTTATGGCCTTTTGTCTCTTTGATAAGATGTTGAAAAATTCAGACTTTACCGATGTTCATTGTGTGACACAAAGTTTCTATTTGAATCAGTTTTAATTTGAAAACGATAGTGCTGCTACTGAATTTGTATCGGTTATCTAAATGAACCGACATAGATTCTTAGATAATCAATACCATCGGTTCCTTTCAGGAACTGACACAGTTAGCGTGACAATCACCATAGGTTTTGTACCCTAAACCGACACATATAAGATTTTATCATTTCCATCGGTTCTTGAAGACAACCAACACAGGCCTGACCTAATCAATACCATCAGTTCTGTACTCTAAACCGACTGAGATGTTGATATAACTATGTCGGTTAATTGAAAGAACTGACCGAGATGTTGGACAGATTGAGGCTTTACTGTTGCACGAAACCGCCCGGCCCGCACTTAGCTCACTCCTGACCCCTGCGGGACTGTCCTCCCTGGCTCCACCCTCATCGTCTTCCGCACATCCGTCCTCCGACGTCCTCGGCTCCACCTCCGCCCCATCATCCACCCCGGCTCCACCCCCGCCATCCTCCGGATTCCCCGGCTCCACCTCTGCCCCACCGTCCGCCACGGTGAAGGAACTAGTTGGCCTAGAGGGGGGTGAATAGGCAACTTTTTCAAATTTTAACTTCTTAGGACAATTTATTATCCTCTTTATGAGAATAACTCAGTACAATATATGACAGAAGTAAAAAACCAAATACTGATAACAGCGGAAGTAACAAAGTGAAATAAAGCACAAATGAGACAGAGATTTATCCCGTGGTTTAGAGCCTTTCTCCTACTCCACATTGAAGCACTTCTTCCGAAGTATTGCTTCTCCAAACCTAGTCACAGTAGCTCTGGTGATCATTCAGGTAACTCTTTCACTACTCCAGTGAGGTGAGTTCCAAACCTTTCACAACCACAGTGGCCTTCCACAATCACCTTTGGACAGATCGCACTGTTCACTTCCTCCAAGCTATCTAGGATCACTAAGATCCAAGAGTAATAAACTTTGCACAAGTTCTGTTTCTTGGTTCACTCGCAAATCACATAGCTAGACTTCAGCTTGGAGCTAAAACACTTAGAGATGTTGAGGATTTTTGGTTTGAAAGTGAAGCACAGACTCCTTTTGAGAATGAGAGCTATTTTTAATGCTAAAAGGTCAAGGAGTTCATTTATCTCTATGGTAGATGGCTCAGGAAATGCTTATATAGCCATTTGGAATGAATATAGCTGTTACACCTGCCACTGTAGCCGTTGGACATGTCAGAATGTCAGAAATATCAAAAATATACGTTTACAACAGACTAAGCAACAGAACCTAGCGATACTGATCATGTGTATCACGGACCAATTTAAGACATTTACGACGGACCAAAAATTTTGGTCCGTTGTATTTGGGAGTTTCAGAGAATTTGGTCCGGCAAAAGAATGAGTGAGTTACATGTATGCCGGACCAAATAATTTGGTCCGTCATATATGGGAATTTCTAAGATCAGTAGCCAAAGGACCTTTTTGACAACAAATAAGTTTATTCAAGCGATTTGCTTTAGCAACGGCCTAAAAATTAAACAATAAGATTTGGTCCGTCAACAAAGGAAAAACCTTCGAATAAGAATGTATATTTATCTATGGATTTAATAAATAGAACTCCAAGGATTGGTCCGGTAAAAAAGGCTTATAATTTGAATGAGTGCCGGACCAAAATATTTGGTCCGCTATAGATGGAGTTTTGAGAATTTTTTGGTCTGTTGAAAGAGTATGATTTTATATGTATGCCAGACAAAAAACTTTGGTCCGTCATACATAGAAAAACACTTGGTTGCAAGATATCTTCAAGGAATTTTCACCACGGACTAAAGTATGTGAAAGGAAGAAGTTTGGTCTGATGAGTAGATACCTTTATAGGAATTTTGACAAGGAAGAATTTCAAAGCTAGACTAAAAGAGTTTTTGACTGAAAAAGGATTTTGGCCACATATGCAATGGACTTAAGAAATGGATAGCTAAATTTTAGTCCGTTGCATATTTAGACTATTGAAATAAAGGAGAATTTTGATTCAAAGAGCAATGATTAAGAGTTTTTTTATTCCAAGCAATCTAATTTTGTTTTTGCCTTATAATCCAATCAGCTAGCTTGTGCAAAGTCCCTCTTTAGACAGCCAAACTGAAAATAATCCTAGCTATTTGACTTGAATCAGCTCCCAAGTCATAAACTAGTAACAGAACACCTTGATCTTGTTAGTCCAACTTGCTTCACCATTGATTTCAGCACATGCTCTTCAAAACTTAAGCATTATTAACTTAGTCATCAACACCAAAACTATAATAAAACATGATAATGAAAATTGAGGGGGCCTAGATGCTATCACACGGCTCCACCCCCGTCGTCCTCCGACGTTCGTGGCTCCACTTGCGCCCCATTGTCCACCCCGGCTCCACCCCCGCCATCCTCCGGCGTCCGCGGCTCCACCTCTGCCCCGCCGTCTGCCACGGTTCCACCCCCACCGTCCTCCGACGTCCGTAGCTCCACCTCCGCCCCATCGTCCCCCCGGCTCCACCCCTGCCATTCTCCGGCTTCCGCAGCTCCACCTCTGCCCCGCCGTCCGCCACGGCTCCACCCCCGCCGTCCTCCCCAGCTGCACCTGCGCTCGCCTCCGACCTCTGTGGTAAACCCTAATCCGCAATTGCGCCCGCTAAAGTATGGAGTTAATAATAATTCTCAGTTGCTGGTCCATCCATGAAGACATTGACTTAATAATAATTGCAATGCACTTGACAGATTCAATTCGAAATGTTTGGTCTTGTGCGATAGTTAATGTTGTTGTAGATCCAGCAGGGACACCTAAAGTGGTCTTTAATAGTCCATTGACAATCCTGCAAAGATCTGATGCAATTAAATCACTTTACTGTGAAATTAGAAAGAGAATGGCAAATACTTTTCATTGGAAGTATAGACTGTTTTGCTATATTTGACAAATACTAACTATTTAAGATTATAAAACAAAACTGAAGGTGGTGTCTATCAAGCAGAAAACTAGCGTACCTTTCAAAAATGTTTGGTTCATCAACATTACAAACATAGTTCACAAAGATACCAATAATAACCTGAGGTTCTTTACAAATCTTCTCCAAAAAGTTCAGAACTGTCATTTTTTTTGCAAAAAGCTAGGCTGAAGGACATTTTCAAAAACTCTTAGGACAAGTATAGGAAAGAAAATTCCAATTTCATTTTTCAAACAATATCTGAATCTTGACAATAGACCCATAAAAATGGAGCACAAAAGCTGGAAAACACTCATGCTGCAAAGGTACTGCTTAATTGCTTCAAGATATCTGCATCAGTAGAAAAGAAAATATCAATACTAGTGTGCTGTCCTTTCTGTTAAGCCTGCAACTCAATCAAACATTCATACATGAAATGACCTAAACAGGTTCTAGTATGAACTTTTTTGGGTATGGTTGGTTATCTGATGCATCCCCATATGAATAAATTCCAAATTTTAGATTATTAATCAGAAGTACTATGATGATTTTGCTAGTGCAAATAGGCATTTGCTCTCCCTCCCTCAATGAAAAATCAGTTCAATCCAGCATCAGGTTTGTACAATTATTTTAGTTTCTATTCAAGATCAGTTGTTCCTTCATTTGAGATACATGATTTTAGTTTCTATTCAAGATCATCTTTGTACAATTATTCTAATTATATTGAGTACAATTATTCTCTGTTTATGCTAGTTATCTTGTTATGCTCCTATGCGATCAAGCCTCCTTTGCAGAAGTAAGTACATTACTGTAACCTAACACTTTTTGAATTTAACTACGTTTTTTTTACTCAATGGTATCTCTCCAATGTATGTAGGGGTTTCTGGGACTACGTCGATGAAGGAGGGTCACACGATGACAAAAAGGGCAAGACACTGGATTATAAGCGATTTAAGGTACAAGTGCCTAGCATATATACAATAAACTTTTTCTGACATCTAATCTTCGTGTGTTAATTTCTTTTCCTCTCTTCACAGTGTCATGAACAAGGCTGCAATGACCTGTGCGGCTTCTATGTCATGCAGCACATGCTGATCGTGGTCGACGGCTCACACCTTTTCCCTAAGGTATATGTACATGCATAATAATATACTTAGCCTTTTACATACAAATTTTGAAACTTAAATTACTGCACTCATTTCTGTTTTGCAGAAGATCAATATCCCCAGAAGAGCTTAGACAGCAAAGCACTCAATAATTTATGAGACCACTTATGCCAGTGGCACTTTTTAGAAGTTATATCGGAGGATGGTAGGTTTAGAGATCCTGAAGCGTTCTACTAGTCAATATGTAAACAATATTAATTATATATGTCAATGTGATATATATGGATGTGTACTGATTGTTAAGCATGTTTATGTTGTATATTGTGAACGAATGTGATATATGTGTTGTAATTAAAGTGTTTGTGTTCTGTGAATGTGATATGTGTATTTTGTGTTCTGTAATGCGAATGTGATATGTGCATACTGTTAATATGTGCTATTCTGGAAAATATGCAAAAATGACACACTCCTATGATGGGCATCAGAATCGGTTCTTAAGTGCAACCGATTCTGATGACTACATCATCAGAATCGGTTCTTATGTGGAACCGATTCTGATGACCCTATCATCACAATCGGTTCTTTTAAGAAACCGATTGTGATGATAGGGTCATCAGAATTGGTTCTATATAAGAACATATTCTGATGAGCCCTCATTAGAATCGGTTTCTTAAAAGAACCGATTGTGATGATAGGGTCATCAGAATCGATTCCACATAAGAACCAATTCTGATGATAGTCATCAGAATCGGTTCTCGGTAAGAACCGATTGTGATGAGGCTCTATCACAATCGGGCCAAAACCGACTGTGATAGCTCCTCCTCATCACTATCTAAAGACTTTGTATTGCCACTAGAACCGACTGTAATGACAAAAAAGAATTGATTCTAATGTACAATCCTTTACTAGTGTGTCCATATTTTTTAGACAGTTCGAGGATATGTGGTTCGGCAAGTTCCTGATTACGCTGCGTACAACTACAGAGAAAATTTTGGTACCATCTCCTTGGTGTTCTCCAGATACACACCCCTCTTGACTTGTTGTCGAGATGTGTATTTGGAGAATAGCGGAGAGATACTGCCGAAATTTTCTCTAGAGTTGTACAACAGCTTAGGAACTTGTCCGAACCACATATCCTCGAATGGGATTAGAATCTAACCAAATTAGAGATTAGAAGTTATCGTTGGTACGTACTTAGTTGGTGAATAGATAGACGTTTCTTTAAGATCATTCAATTCGTCAACCTTGTTAATGATTGCACCCTTATTTTGTTTCATTGAATTAAGTGAAAAGATTTGCAAGCTATTGTATTAGGTAATTCGATATCATTGTTGATGTTTTAAATGTATGTCTCTTAACTAGGGAATTGGAAGCTCTTAACTAGGGAAGAAGGTATCCTAACTAGTGAATTGAAAGCTCTTAACTAGGAAAGAAGGTATCAGGAATAAAATTATATATTTTGGAACCCGTCCTCTACTTTAGAAAGGTAATAAAATAATGTCTCAACATTAGAAATAGCTAGCTAGCTGTCGCTCCAGTTTTTCTTTAATTTATTGTGCGTACTTTAATTGCAGATGGACTGTGAAGAATGGATGTATCAGAAACACCGTGTGATTGTAGAATTTCAGAGGGGTGCAAGGAGTTAAAAAAATGCAGAAGAAGATATGGTGAAGAGGGGTATAAACTTCATATATTGTCCTTACTTTGATTGCACTAATCTCAGGAGATTTAACAATTCACCTCAAATTGAAGACCTCTTGATTTGATGTGGTTTCATGAGAAATTACATGTATTGGATCCATCACGAAGAGACAAGTAGTACCCTTCTGGTATGCAACGAAGACATACTAGAACCTGAGGACGAGTTGTAGCGTGATATGTTTAAGGAGGACAATTTAGAGAAAATGTTGCGGGATGTGAAGGAAAATTACACGAAAAGAGAGTTTTAAAAGTTTAAAAGCTTGATAGAAGACGTTGCTAAACTGTTGTTCTCGGGTTGCAAAGCGGAATACACCAAGTTGGGTTCGGTCCTTGCATTGTTCGAACTGAAGGCAAAACACCGTTGGATAGATACAAGTTTCAATGCACTTTTAGTTCTTCTATCGGATGTGCTTCCGGAGGGAAACGAGTTGCCAACTAGCATTTATGAAGCAAATAAGCTACTATGTCCTATGGCAATGGAAATAGAAAGGATACATGCATATTCGAATGATTGTATCTTATACTGTAACGCGCATAAGGAACTGCACGTTTGTCTAGTTTGTTGTGTAGCATGGTATAACGTGATGCCCCCATTTTTGATATTAAATACCAATAATGGGTTCCACGTGTATACAGTACTATTCCCATGATCAATGGCTACTACGCACATTTACAATATTGATATAACATCCAAACATTGAGCACATATATTTCATCAAGTTTTGGTGTACAAACCAAAAGTACATAAATGTTGCAGCGGAAAAAAACCGAAAGATTTGTAGTTTGCCCAATACTCCCACAAGCAACTACCAAGGTAAAGCTCTAGAAAAACACGTCGTTATCCCCAAATCCCGCATCAAAATAAATATCGCCAAGGTATTCTGATTCTTCACATAAAAGCAACAACAATAGCAAGTTGAGTACCTGATATACTCGCCAGAATTTTTGCAAATCCTATAATATATGCAGGTTTGAAACAAGAGAATGGCTGCTACAGATAGTTTGCAAAAAGCCAATTTAAATTGTAAATACTAAATAATAGATTGAAGGACCGAAATGGCGAACAGAGGGGGGGTGAATGGTCGCAAATAAAAATTCCCCCAAAATACTCCAACAAAAACCTCGACAAGATCGCTCAAAAGGAATTGTGAAAAACCCGAAAAACTAGACAACTATGTGTACCCCAAGCTTGCATGGATAAGTACCATAAAATATGTGGGGATTTTTGAGTCACAATCCTGGTTGTCTAGTGTCCAAGATAAAGAGGAATCAATTCAAACTCTTGCTTTTAGAAAGGACATCAATTCAAATCACAAAAGTCACTTTCAGAAAAGCAAAAACAGAATTCCCAGAACTTGTCCTCAATTTGCACAGGAGGTTGGTGGGTTTCTGTAGCTCACAAAATTTTGAGACTTTTTCTCCCTATGAGCATCAGAGTCTTGAAGAACTCCACCAAATTTCTCCTCAAAAAGCCTTACAGAAAAAACACGAAAAATCGAAGAACACAGTCTGGTCAAGAACTTCGAGCAGAACGTTTGGGGCTCGGTTTTCACCTCATGGCGCCCAAACGGTACAACAAGTGAACTCCAAAATTTTTCTACAAGCGGATATCAGAGTCCCGCACCTCCTCCAACAAGAATCACTCAAAAAGGATTGTTCTATATTTTTACAAAAATCAAACACTGACTGCTGCGCGAAGAACAAGTTCAGAACAAAGTTGGAACTTGAAAGAAAAGATGTTCTCTACTCAATCCAAGAGTGCAAAAGAGATGTAAAACCATATGAACACACTCAAAACATCCAAGAACAGCAGCATTTAGAAGGAGGGGAGGCAAATCCAAATTACTTGAAAGTAAATTATGGAATGTAATTGCGGAAAGTAAATGCTGAATTTAAATTATGCGTAAAGTAAAGACATAATGTAAATGCGCAAAATAAATTCAGAGGTGGATGAATAAAACTTTCATTTCTGGAAGGAGGTTACAAAGCCTCACATTCATGTGGGCAAAGCTCAAATGAGCATCAAAACCTCAACACCTTCAAGGGAAGGAGGCTACCCTCCACCCCTATTTATACTACTCTTGGGCCACCTACCACCCTTGGATGAGTCCTCAACCCTAGAGCACTCATCTAAGGGCTAGGATTAACCCATACACACAGCCATGCAAGGGCTAACCCAAAACCCACACACATACCGGATTTTCTTGCACGGTTTTCAAAGCATACTACCTAGACCCACTAACCTATCAACTAGACCTCAATCCGACGGCCCTCATTGATCCACGCGCATCTAGCTAGCATCAACTCCTTTCCTTGTCTTCTTGACTTGCCCGACTCCGCCTCCGATCATCTTCCGCGATCTCCCAACCGTCTGGACCTCCGACGCCTCGCCTAGTCCCGGTCATCCTTCGCCTCACCATGACCTAGCACCGTCGTCCTGCAACCATCAAAAACAAGGAAACTCCTCACATAGCAATGCCCACAAAGATGTGCAATAAACCCATCTAACTCATCACTACCGCGTCCATACGACCGGTACTGCCACTCCTGGCAAAAACAACTCAATTGCTTCATTTTGAAAATCAATCCAAATCAAACTCAAACTTGAGCACACCTTGCTCAAATAAAGTCAAATACTCATCACAAATATGGATGGACCTCCACATGGTCCTTCAATCTCCCCCTTGATGAGTATATTGACAAACCACACAAAAGGCATAAATTTGAGTTTGAAGAAAATGAAGAAGGAAACAATTTTTAGTTGCAAAGTCAAACTTGGTCCAAACATAGAAATTAGTACCATGACCAATTTGAAAAAGAGGAATTTAGATTTTAGAGTTAAATTTAAGAAAGAGCAAGTTTTCAACAAAACTCTAAAATCCAACTAAACATGTCAAATGTGATTATGAGATTATGATCCAAATGTAAGTAGTAGCATAGTTTTACAAAGATCATAATAACCAAATAAGCATTCACATTTTTATCTTTTAGTGATGCCTTTTCTACGTTTTCTCCCCTTTTGGCAATATAGGCATCAATTTTTTATGTATGCATGAAATGCAATCGAAAGAGCTTTGAAGATTATCCATTTGATCAAAATGGAAGGATATTACACCAAGCTTGTCAATTTTAGAAGATGACTAAACTAAGACATGTCCAAGTGCAAATACGAGCTTAGTTTTGAATATTTCATTTTAGCAAGATTTGACAAGTGCAACACTTAGCTTTAGTTTCAAAAATAGAAGAATAGCCACTCTAAGGATCAAAAGGAAAACCTAGAGTTCAACCTACTCAACACTTTGGGAAATCTAGAAGAGCATACAAGGTCCTTGGGCTCATTTATCACTTAATGCAAATTTTGATTTATCATCATACAAGACATAGAGGGGTGCAAATGTTTGACATTATTTGCATTCTTTACCCACATATGTCTTTGTTTTTAATTTATTTGCATTTTCTTTTGACAACCAATTGACTCAAGCCGTATGCGACCATCTCAAGATGAACTCTTAAGAGGATGGTCTAGGTCAAACACGATGTATTCCAAGTTCATCCCAAGTGCAATGGGAAGCGGTCTTGTGAATACAAGGTGTTGAGTCGTATGTGCACAAGAAGAGTCAATTTTGTTTAATTTTCATTTTTAGCACAACGATTCATGAGCAATTGAAGGACTCTGCATGGATCAAACTAGTTTCACCTAAGTTGCTATAGGGACTCTAGAGAACTCCTAAATTTCTCAAATTATGGCACAAACCTCTAGAGAAGAAACCTAGCAAGTAAAAGCAACAAGTTTCATCAAGTTTTTCATTTAAGGCTTATTTCATTTTTAAGCTTAGCAAGTTAAATGAACTTGGACATACCTAAGCTAGTGATTTTCTTCAAATGATGTAGCATGGTGTATAGCATGAAGAAGAAATCAATTGCATAATAGACAAAGCTCATAAAAGAAAATGCAGTCTAAATGCAATGCATGAACAGATTCCCAAACTCCCCTCAACAAATGAATCAATTTTAAGCTCAAATCTGGTTAAAAATGAGTTATTATCAAGATTAGGCATAAAGAAGACCCAAATGAACTCAATAACAACCAAAAAACAGAATGAGGAGAAGAAGTCGAGAAACGCAAAACTGGATGGCTATTGAGCATAGATAAGATAGAAGAGACTCACTACGGCTCGACTCACTCTTATCTTCCCAAAGGATCGACATAGGGAAGTCGACTCTAGATCCCAACTAAGGAGTGCACATGCACTGCCTACCAGAGGCCCAATACCGCTAGACTTATAAGACTGTGAGGGAACTCAACCTAGAGAGAAGAGAGAACAAATAATCACGCATGATAGCAACCTAAAGCACAAGATAAGAGGTCCATGCAAGGCATGCCAAGTCTAAGTGAGTGAACTCAACTCAAGAAAACAAGCCCAAAGTCACCCGTAAGAAACACAAAGAAAAGAAAAGCTGGAAGAAAACATATAATACATAATATACAAACCAGCTCCCCCTCACAAAAGGCCGTAAGGGCTCACGACTCCAAGCTCACTCCTCAAGGCAACAAATCTGAGCTATCCAAAGGCTTGGTGAAAATATCGCTAATCAAGGTCACTCTCTCGAATCAAGCGCGATATCTCCTTCTCCACATGGTCTCTAAGGAAGTGATATCTAATATCAATGTGCTTGGTCCGAATGTTGCAATCGGGTTTTTAGCAATGCAAATAGCTGAAGTGTTGTCACCAAAAGTGGCACACTCTCTATCTCTAACCCATAGTCCCGTAAGGTCGATCTCATCCAGAGCACTGCTACAAAGAATCGGTCGCAAAGAACATACTCGGCCTCGGTGGATCAGGCAACTCCGATCGCTTCCTAGATGACCAAGAAACAAGAGAAGTGCCAATGAATTGGCAAGTGCCGAAGTGCTCTTCCTATCTATCCTACACCAAAGAAAGTCGGCATCGTAAAAGGCTCTAAGAGATAGACAAGAAGACGAAGAGTACCAAATACCATAATCGGTGGTAGCACGAAGGTACTGAAGATGCGCTTGACCACTGGCGGTGAGAGGCGCGAGGAGAAGCTTGAAATCGAGCGCACGCACACACAAAGAAATGTATGTCCGGCCTCAAGCGGTGAGGTACAAGAGGAGCCGATCATGCTTCAAACTCCTTTTGATCAAGAGCTCACCATCCTCATCGGGCTCGAGGACAGCGATGGTGGCCATAGGAGTCATCACCGGCTTCCCATCGACATGTCGAACGCCTCAGAGGTCACGGGTATATTTGCCTTGATGCAAGAAAGTACCTCCCGAGTCCGCTTGATTTGGAAGCCAAGAAAGTAGCTCAACTCGCCCATCATACTCATCTCAAACTCTGTGCTCATCACCTCGTAAAACTGAGACACAAGCGAATGAGATGAGCCACCAAAATTATATCGCCCACATAAATGACAAGAAGAAAATGAGACTCATGGTGTCGATGAATGAGTTTTGTCTACTATGCCCATTTTGAAGTCATGGTGAGAAGATAAGACTTGAGCCTCTCATACCATGCTCTGGGGCTGCTTGAGTCCATACAAAGCTTTGGAGAGCTTGTATACATGACTGAAACTTGGGGTTCTCGAACTCGGAGGTTGTTTGACATAAACCTCTTCCTCAATATAGCCATTGAGGAATGCACTCTTGACATCCATTTGATAGAGCTTGAAGCCCTGGATGCAGAGAATGCAAGCGTGATCCTAATAGCCTCTAGTCTAGCTACAGGGCAAAGGTCTCCTCAAAGTCAAGACCTCAACCCGAGAAAAGCCCTGCAACTAGCCTAGCCTTGTTGCGAATGACAACCCCATCCTCACTCTGCTTGTTTTTGAACACCCACTTGGTCCCAATGACATTATGACCAGATGGGGCTCGACAAGCTGCCATACCTTGTTCCTCTCAAAGTTCTCAAGTTCTCATGCATAGCATTAATCCACGATTCATCGGATAATGCATGAGAAACATCTTCGGCTCAAAGGAGGCAACGAAGGCAGAGTGGAGGCAGAATCGGACAAACCTGATTTTGAGCGAGTGACGCGCTCAAACAGATCACCAATGATCCGATCGGTGGATGAGCTCGATATGACGGGAGGACCGTAAGCGATGGCCTCTACCTCATGCACGTAAGAGGTAGGAGCAGAGCCACTCACCAAGGAGAGTCTCAAGGCAAGGGCCGGTCTCCCCGAGGTGCGTAAATGGAAACAGGAGGCACCTCGGTATAGAGGGAATGGATCCGTGGAACACCATCATCTCCATCATCCTCATCTTCTACAAAGATGGTCTCGAGGGATAAGAAGAGCTCAAACATCGTGTCTAGCTCTGGGCTAGCCTCATCGAAGGTCACATCACGTGTCTCTATGATCCTATGCGCATCAACACCTGCACTTATAGCTACGAGAAGAAGTCGAGTAACCTAGAAAGATACCATCGTAAGAGCGAGACTCAAACTTATCTAGGTTACTGACTTCAAGATAAAACACTTGCAACCAAAAACGCGAAAATGAGACACACCGGGCTTTCGCCATACCTCAACTCATAAGAAGTGCGATGCAAATGTGCTCTCAAAAACACGCGATTAGAAACATGGCAAGCGAGCTATAGCCTCACCCAAAACTTCCTAGGAGTATCAGACTGCCTAGCATCGTCCCGCCATCTCAACCGTGGTCCTGTTCTTCCTTTCCACTACGCCATTCTCACGAGGAGCGAGGGAGAAGAGAACGATGCTCTAAACCGGACTCCACACAAAACTCTCAAAGTAGGAATTCTTGAACTCCGTGCCATTATCACTGCAGATAGCTCGTAATGCACCAGGAGCTCAATAGACAACCCATCGATCAAACCCTCAAGTGAGAAAAGTCTCATCCTTCGAGGCCATGAAGAATACCCAAGAGAATCTAGAAAATCATCAACGATGACAAGAACATACCACTTCCCTCCTGCGATCGCACTCTAGCCGACCAACAAAGGTCCATATGTAAAAGCTGTCTGGTGCATCACCATCACTACGGATCGGAGGATGAGAAGCGAACCATCTTGCCATGTCGGCAAGGAGAGCAAACTAAGTCTTTGACCATCTTGAGTTTGGGCAAACCCGAATGAGATCGTGGTCGCTAACTCGGTCAAATGATCAAAACCAATGTGACCAAGTCTCCTATGCCGAAGGAGAGATCACGGACTCGAAGCAATCAAACATCGAAGAGAGTCTCCGAAGAAGCGTAAAAATCAGCACGAAAGACTCTCCCAAATCTAGAAATCCAAGAACTAACCCTCCCGATGAATCAAGGATTCTACAGCATTACTCTTGAAGCTTACCTCGAAAGAGTCATCGATAAGTCGAGAAACAGAGAGCAGATTGTATTGCGACTTACTTACTAAGGCAACATCTTTAAGAATGAAATTTTGGTTAATGCAGATGGTACCTTTAGCAATGACTCTACTCAAGATGCATCCCCAAAAGTGATTAACTCATCACCGGGGCTCGGACTAGGAAGAGAACCAACGAGAATCTCCGGTCATATGACGAGAACAACCGAGTCAACAATCCAAACATCGCCCTTCCCATCCGATTAACCCGATCAAGACACAAGAGAGAAAGATGACTCAAGATCGGGATAGAGTGAAGACTTAGGAACCCAATATCAACCATACGACACCTCGTAGTACCAACCACGTAAGAAGATCGACTCGAGTGTCTCTCTCGACGCCAACTCTCACACGATCAGAGCAACTCGTAGATAATCTAGAGTCAAAATCGGGTTGGCACGCCGTGGTGCAAAAGCCGACCATCCCAAAGAAGGCTGCTGGATCTCCTACCAAAACACCTCACGCCACCGATATCTACCTCGATGGGAAAACGAGGAATATCAAGAGGACGGCGGAAAGATCGACTACGAACAGCTCCAGACTAAAACTCAAGAACTAGCATGAAAACCAAGTCCTCGACGCCCCAAAACAGCGACTCTCTAACTTGTCTAGAAGCGGTGTGTGTCTTAGGAGCACTCAAAGTCCGGGATGACCACGAACACCCTAAGAGCAGCAACACGCCACACCGAGTGATCTTGGCGCTACCAAGGTAAATCTACTAGATGACCATCCTTCTTACGTAAGGTGCATGTGTACTTCGCCTTGCTAGAGGCAGAAGCAATAGGAGTAACACCCTTCTGGTCAGAAGTCCTATGGACAACCCTAGCAGACCTAAACACGGTGGTACTCACTCGGGAGCTACCACAATCTCACCACTCTTGGAGCCGCGACTATGGTGGGAGGATGCGCCGAGCGTGCTCCAAGGATCAAATCCTAGACCTTGATTGAATCTACTAATCTTGGATTGGTCTAGAATAAGATTGAGCTTCTTCTTGCCTCCAACAAACTTCTCGAGAGTGCTCATAAGATACTGGCAATCTCGGAAGAAAGAAGCACAAGAAGAACAGGGGAAGGAGAGGAAGAAGAACCGTAAAGATGAGCTCTCTCAAGACGTGCATTTTTCTCCTCAAAGACGGCTGCCTCAATCTTGAGGGCCTTACAAGAAACGCAAGGAGCATCTCTAATTCTATGGGCTTGGTCTTCTAATTTCTTCCTAAGCTCGACATGGATTTTATCCAAGTCCCCACAATCTCAAAGACATCGCAATCAATATTTTTGTGACTTATCTAGTAAGTCCTTAGCAAGTTTAGCACACTTGACATTCTGTGGTTTCATTGTCAAGTTTTAATTGCTTACACCCTCACATGAGCCGACCGGGTCCTTAGAAGCATGTGATTCAAGTTCATTGTTTCTAGCGAAAGCTTCCTAAGGTGTTCGCCATGGCATCAATTTCGCAAGCAATTTAGGGCAATTAGAGCATGATGGAGTGGAGTGAGCATGAAGAAAACTAGCCTCAACAGAATAGCATCAACGTAACTAGTGCTAGCATTCTTCAACCTAAGACCATCAAGTTCAACAAGCACACTATCATGTATGGTCCTTAGGTTCTCCAACTCCACAAGAATAGCATCACACAAAGAGCAATCATCAGTGACTCGGGAGGGAGAAGATCTAAGTGAAGCTAACTCCCGAGTCAAGGTACCTACTTCCTTCTCAAGCTCCGTACACCTAGCTCTAGCTCTAGCATGAAATTTTCCTAATTTGCAGAAAGCTTCATTGAGCTGGTCATAGGAGGGTACCTCGTCCGAGTCATTTGAGAGCTCGGAGTCGCCGATGTCGCTGGTGTCGGCCATGAAGCACATGCCGAGAAGTCGTCGCGCCTTTCTTCTCTTGCGGATCATCCTCGCCTCGTCGCTCCATGTCTCCGTGTCGGAGAGGTTGATGTCGCTCAAGCGCGCAAGGACGCGTGGAAGAGCTTCTTGTTCTTGGAGAAGTTGCGGTACTTCTTCTCGTCGCCGTTCACGAACCGGAGGCTTCTTGTTGCGGTTCTTGTCGGTGTAGTCGTTCTTGCCCGAACCGCCAACGCTATTCTTGCCCTTCTCCGGCTTGGGATAGTTCGCCAATGTGGTTGGGGCCACCACACTCAAGCGGTGATCATGCCACCTCTCTTCCTCTCTCTCACCCTCTTGTATGCATGAGAAAACTTGCGGCGAGAAGAGCAAGCTCATTTTCTCGAAATTTTTCCAGCTTGGTCATCGCTAGCTCGCAAAGGGCGAAAGAGAGAAACCAATAGAAGGATCAAGAAGAAGATCCAATGGGATCGTGACCAAAGCCATCGATCGAGATTTCGTCTTCCGAGAGACGACATCGATCTCATGAGTCTTGAGGCGGAATAAAGCCCGCCAAGAGTCGAGTCGATAAGTCGGTGGTGTCCTTGATGGTGGTCACCTTCATCTCCCAAACCCAAGGTCGAGTGCGGTCAAGAAATGCCGAGCATTGTCCGAGTCGGGTATATGCAACCAATCGCTCGGAGGTCGCCAAAATCTTTGTAAACCGACCAAAACACTCGCCGAGACTCTCACCGTAGCGTTGATCAAACTTGTTGTACTCGCGCTTGAACTGTCTCGCTCACGCCTTGATTTGAGTAGAGCCCTCATGGTAAGCATCGAGGGTTACCCAAATCTCGTGAGCGGAGCGAAGGTGAGAAATCCTATCATACTCACCGCGGCTAAGACCTCAGATGAGAATGTTCCTTGCCTTAGCATTCGCCTCAACGCCAACCATATTGATGGCCGTGACATTTTCATCGCCAGGAACCTCATACGGGAGTTTCACCTTCTACCATATCGTAGCCCAGGCGTGATGTATGACTCCATCCGGACTTCCAAAAGGAAAATCAACTCCATTAAAGATTGGGGCTTGGTGGAATATTTGTCCGTCGCCATGGCTCTTGAGACCGGTCAAGATCTATGGAAGAGCAAAACGCTCGATACCAATTGAAGGACCGAAATGGCGAATGAGAGGGGGTGAATGGTCGCAAATAAAAATTCCCCAAAATACTCCAACAAAAACCTCGACAAGATCGCTCAAAAGGAATTGTGAAAACCCAAAAACTAGACAACTATGTGTACCCCAAGCTTGCATGGATAAGTACCATAAAATATGTGGGGATTTTTGAGTCACAATCCTGGTTGTCTAGTGTCCAAGATAAAGAGGAATCAATTCAAACTCTTGCTTTTAGAAAGGACATCAATTCAAATCACAAAAGTCACTTTCAGAAAAGCAAAAGCAGAATTCCCAGAACTTGTCCTCAATTTGCACAGGAGGTTGGTGGGTTTCTGTAGCTCACAAAATTTTGAGACTTTTTCTCCCTGTGAGCATCAGAGTCTTGAAGAACTCCACCAAATTTCTCCTCAAAAGCCTTACAGAAAAAACACGAAAAATCGAAGAACACAGTCTGGTCAAGAACTTCGAGCAGAACGTTTGGGGCTCAGTTTTCACCTCATGGCGCCCAAACGGTACAACAAGTGAACTCCAAAATTTTTCTGCAAGCGGATATCAGAGTCCCGCACCTCCTCCAACAAGAATCACTCAAAAGGATTTTTCTATATTTTTACAAAATCAAACACTGACTGTTGCGCGAAGAACAAGTTCAGAACAAAGTTGGAACTTGAAAGAAAAGATGTTCTCTACTCAATCCAAGAGTGCAAAAGAGATGTAAAACCATATGAACACACTCAAAACATCCAAGAACAGCAGCATTTAGAAGGAGGAGGCAAATCCAAATTACTTGAAAGTAAATTATGGGGAATGTAATTATGGAAAGTAAATGCTGAATTTAAATTATGTAAAGTAAAGACATAATGTAAATGCGCAAAATAAATTCAGAGGTGGATGAATAAAACTTTCATTTCTGGAAGGGGAGGTTACAAAGCCTCACATTCATGTGGGCAAAGCTCAAATGAGCATCAAAAACCTCAACACCTTCAAGGGAAGGAGGCTACCCTCCACCCCTATTTATACTACTCTTGGGCCACCTACCACCCTTGGATGAGTCCTCAACCCTAGAGCACTCATCTAAGGGCTAGGATTAACCCACACACACAGCCATGCAAGGGCTAACCCAAAACCCACACACATACCGGGTTTTCTTGCACGGTTTTCAAAGCATACTACCTAGACCCGCTAACCTATCAACTAGACCTCAATCCGACGGCCCTCATTGATCCACGCGCATCTAGCTAGCATCAACTCCTTTCCTTGTCTTCTTGACTTGCCCGACTCCGCCTCCGATCATCTTCCGCGATCTCCCAACCGTCTGGACCTCCGACGCCTCGCCTAGTCCCGGTCATCCTTCGCCTCACCATGACCTAGCACCGTCGTCGCAACCATCAAAAACAAGGAAACTCCTCACATAGCAATGCCCACAAAGATGTGCAATAAACCATCTAACTCATCACTACCGCGTCCATACGACCATCGCCACTCTGGCAAAAACAACTCAAATTGCTTCATTTTGAAAATCAATCCAAATCAAACTCAAACTTGAGCACACCTTGCTCAAATAAAGTCAAATACTCATCACAAACATGGGTGGACCTCCACATGGTCCTTCAATCTCCCCTTGATGAGTATATTGACAAACCACACAAAAGGCATAAATTTGAGTTTGAAGAAAATGAAGAAGAAACAATTTTTAGTTGCAAAGTCAAACTTGGTCCAAAGATAGAAATTAGTACCATGACCAATTTGACAAAGAGGAATTTAGATTTTAGAGTTAAATTTAAGAAAGAGCAAGTTTTCAACAAAAACTCTAAAATCCAACTAAACATGTCAAATGTGATTATGAGATTATGATCCAAAGTAGTAGCATAGTTTTACAAAGATCATAATAACCAAATAAGCATTCACATTTTTATCTTTTAGTGATGCCTTTTCTACGTTTTCTCCCCTTTGGCAATATAGGCATCAATTTTTTATGTATGCATGAAATGCAATCGAAAGAGCTTTGAAGATTATCCATTTGATCAAAATGGAAGGATATTACACCAAGCTTGTCAATTTTAGAAGATGACTAAACTAAGACATGTCCAAGTGCAAATACGAGCTTAGTTTTGAATATTTCATTTTAGCAAGATTTGACAAGTGCAACACTTAGCTTTAGTTTCAAAAATAGAAGAATAGCCACTCTAAGGATCAAAAGGAAAACCTAGAGTTCAACCTACTCAACACTTTGGGAAATCTAGAAGAGCATACAAGGTCCTTTGGGCTCACTTATCACTTAATGCAAATTTTGATTTATCATCATACAAGACATAGAGGGGTGCAAATGTTTGACATTATTTGCATTCTTTACCCACATATGTCTTTGTTTTTAATTTATTTGCATTTTCTTTTGACAACCAATTGACTCAAGCCGTATGCGACCATCTCAAGATGAACTCTTAAGAGGATGGTCTAGGTCAAACACGATGTATTCCAAGTTCATCCCAAGTGCAATGGGAAGCGGTCTTGTGAATACAAGGTGTTGAGTCGTATGTGCACAAGAAGAGTCAATTTTGTTTAATTTTCATTTTTAGCACAACGATTCATGAGCAATTGAAGGACTCTGCATGGATCAAACTAGTTTCACCCAAGTTGCTATAGGGACTCTAGAGAACTCCTAAATTTCTCAAATTATGGCACAAACCTCTAGAGAAGAAACCTAGCAAGTAAAAGCAACAAGTTTCATCAAGTTTTTCATTTAAGGCTTATTTTATTTTTAAGCTTAGCAAGTTAAATGAACTTGGACATACCTAAGCTAGTGATTTTCTTCAAATGATGTAGCATGGTGTATAGCATGAAGAAGAAATCAATTGCATAATAGACAAAGCTCATAAAATGAAAATGCAGTCTAAATGCAATGCATGAACAGATTCCTAAACTCCCCTCAACAAATGAATCAATTTTAAGCTCAAATCTGGTTAACAAATGAGTTATTATCAAGATTAGGCATAAAGAAGACCCAAATGAACTCAATAACAACCTTAAAAATGTAATGAGGAGAAGAAGTCGAGAAACTGCAAAACTGGATGGCTATTGAGTATAGATAAGATAGAAGAGACTCACTACGGCTCAGACTCACTCTTATCTTCCCCAGTGACTGACATAGGGAAGCTGACTCTAGATCCCAACTAAGGAGTGCACATGCACTCGCCTCACCAGGAGGCCCAATACCGCTAGACTTATAAGACGTGAGGGAACTCAACCTAGAGAGAAGAGAGAACACTAATGACGCATGATAGCAACCTAAAGCACAAGATAAGAGGTCCATGCGAGGCATGCCAGAAGTCTAAGTGAGTGAACTCAACTCAAGAAAACAAGCCCAAAGTCACCCAGAAGAAACACAAAGAAAAGAAAAGCTGGAAGAAAACATATAATACATAATATACAAACCAGCTCCCCTCACAAAAGGCCGTAAGGGCTCACGACTCAAGCTCACTCCTCAAGGCAACAAATCTGAGCTATCCAAAGGCTTGGTGAAAATATCGCTAATCAAGGTCACTCTCTACGAATCAAGCGCGATATCTCCCTTCTCCACATGGTCTCTAAGGAAGTGATATCTAATATCAATGTGCTTGGTCCGGAATGTTGCAATGGGTTTTTAGCAATGCAAATAGTGAAGTGTTGTCACGTAAAAGTGGCACACTCTCTATCTCTAACCCATAGTCCCGTAAGGTCGATCTCATCCAGAGCACTGCTACAAAGAATCGGCTGCAAAGAACATACTCGGCCTCGCCGTGGATCAGGCAACTCCGGATCGCTTCCTAGATGACCAAGAAACAAGAGAAGTGCCAATGAATTGGCAAGTGCGAGTAAGTGCTCTTCCTATCTATCCTACACCAAAGAAAGTCGGCATCGTAAAAGGCTCTAAGAGATAGACAAGAAGACGAAGAGTACCAAATACCATAATCGGTGGTAGCACGAAGGTACCAAGATGCGCTTGACCGCCGGCGGTGAGAGGCACGAGGAGAAGCTTGAAATCGAGCGCATGCACACACAAAGAAATGTATGTCCTACCTCGAAGCGGTGAGGTACAAGAGGAGCCGATCATGCTCAAACTCCTTTTGATCAAGAGCTCACCATCCTCATCGGCTCGAGGACAGCAAGCAGGTGGCCATAGGAGTCATCACCGGCTTCCCATCGACATGTCGAACGCCTCAGAGGTCACGGGTATATTTGCCTTGATGCAAGAAAGTACCTCCCGAGTCTGCTTGATTTGGAAGCCAAGAAAGTAGCTCAACTCGCCCATCATACTCATCTCAAACTCAGGCTCATCACCTCGTAAAACTGAGACACAAGCGAATGAGATGAGCCACCAAAATTATATCGCCCACATAAATCGGACAAGAAGAAAATGAGACTCATGGTGTCCGATGAATGAGTTTTGTCTACTATGCCCATTTTGAAGTCATGGTGAGAAGATAAGACTTGAGCCTCTCATACCATGCTCTGGGGCTCGCTTGAGTCCATACAAAGCTTTGGAGAGCTTGTATACATGACTCGAAACTTGGGGTTCTCGAATCTCGGAGGTTGTTTGACATAAACCTCTTCCTCAATATAGCCATTGAGGAATGCACTCTTGACATCCATTTGATAGAGCTTGAAGCCCGGGATGCAGAGAATGCAAGCGAGATCCTAATAGCCTCTAGTCTAGCTACAGGGCAAAGGTCTCCTCAAAGTCAAGACCTCAACCTGAGAAAAGCCCTGTGCAACTAGCCTAGCCTTGTTGCGAATGACAACCCCATCCTCACTCTGCTTGTTTTGAACACCCACTTGGTCCCAATGACATTATGACCGGATGGGGCTCGACAAGCGCCATACCTTGTTCCTCTCAAAGTTCTCAAGTTCTCATGCATAGCATTAATCCACGATTCATCGGATAATGCATGAGAAACATCTTTCGGCTCAAAGGAGGCAACGAAGGCGAGTGGAGGCAGAATCGACAAACCTGATTTTGAGCGAGTGACGCTACCAAACAGATCACCAATGATCCGATCGGTGGATGAGCTCGATATGACGGGAGGACCGAAGCGAGTGGCCTCTACCTCATGCATGTAAGAGGTAGGAGCAGAGCCACTACCAAGGAGAGTCGGAAGGCAAGGGCCGGTCTCCCGAGGTGCGTAAATGGAAACAGGAGGCACCTCGGTATAGAGGAATGGATCCTGTGGAACACCATCATCTCCATCATCCTCATCTTCTACAAAGATGGTCTCGGAGGATAAGAAGAGCTCAAACATCGTGTCTAGCTCTGGGCTAGCCTCATCGAAGGTCACATCACAGTCTCTATGATCCTATGCGCATCAACACCTGCACTTATAGCTACGAGAAGAAGTCGAGTAACCTAGAAAGATACCATCGAAGAGCGAGACTCAAACTTATCTAGGTTACTGACTTCAAGATAAAACACTTGCAACCAAAAACGCGAAAATGAGACACACCGGGCTTTCGCCATACCTCAACTCATAAGAAGTGCGATGCAAATGTGCTCTCAAAACACGCGATTAGAAACATGGCAAGCAAAGAGCTATAGCCTCATTTCAAAACTTCCTAGAGTATCAGACTGTCTAGCATCGTCCCGCCATCTCAACCAGTGGTCCTGTTCTTCCTTTCCACTACGCCATTCTGCGAGGAGCGAGGGAGAAGAGAACGATGCTCTAAACCGGACTCCACACAAAAACTCTCAAAGTAGGAATTCTTGAACTCCGTGCCATTATCACTCACAGATAGCTCGTAATGCACACGGGAGCTCAATAGACAACCCATCGATCAAACCCTCAAGTGAGAAAAGTCTCATCCTTCGAGGCCATGAAGAATACCCAAGAGAATCTAGAAAATCATCAACGATGACAAGAACATACCACTTCCCTCCCGCCGATCGCACTCTAGCCGACCAACGGTGTCCATATGTAAAAGCTGTCTGGTGCATCACCATCACTACGGTGGATCGGAGGATGAGAAGCGAGAACCATCTTGCCATGTCGGCAAGGAGAGCAAACTAAGTCTTTGACCATCTTGAGTTTGGGCAAACCCGAATGAGATCGTGGTCGCTAACTCGGGTCAAATGATCAAAACCAATGTGACCAAGTCTCCTATGCCGTAAGGAGAGATCACGGACTCGAAGCAATCAAACATCAAGAGAGTCTCCGAAGAAGCGTAAAAATCAGCACGAAAGACTCTCCCAAATCTAGAAATCCATAGAACTAACCCTCCCGATGAATCAAGGATTCTACAGGCATTACTCTTGAAGCTTACCTCGAAAGAGTCATCGATAAGTCGAGAAACAGAGAGCGATTGTATTGCGACTTACTTACTAAGGCAACATCTTTAAGAATGAAATTTTGGTTAATGCAGATGGTACCTTTAGCAATGACTCTACTCAAGATGCATCCCCAAAAGTGATTAACTCATCACCGGGCTCGGACTAGGAAGAGAACCAACGAGAATCTCCGGTCATATGACGAGAACAACCGAGTCAACAATCCAAACATCGCCCTTCCCCATCCGATTTAACTGATCAAGACACAAGAGAGAAAGATGACTCAAGATCGGGATAGAGTGAAGACTTAGGAACCCAATATCTTGAACCATACGACACCTCGTAGTACCAACCACGTAAGAAGATCGACTCGAGTGTCTCTCTGACGCTCAACTCTCACACGATCAGAGCAACTCGTAGATAATCTAGAGTCAAAGCGGGTTGGCACGCCGTGGTGCAAAAGCCGACCATCCCGAAGAAGGCTGCTGGATCTCCTACCAGAAAACACTCACGCCACGATATATCTACCTCGATGGGAAAAACGAGGAATATCAAGAGGACGGCGGAAAGATCGACTACTGAACAGCTCGGTGACTAAAACTCAAGAACTAGCATGAAAACCAAGTCCTGGGCGCCGCCAAAAACAGCGACTCTCTAACTTTGTCTAGAAGCGGTGTGTGTCTTAGGAGCACTCAAAGTCCGGGATGACCACGAACACCCTAAGAGCAGCAACACGCCACACCGAGTGATCTTGGCGCTGAAGCGTAAATCTACTAGATGACCATCCTTCTTACGGAAGGTGCATGTGTACTCGCCTTGCTAGAGGCGTAGCAATAGGAGTAACACCCTTCGGTCAAGTCCTATGGACAACCCTAGCAGACCTAAACACGGTGGTACTCACTCAGGGAGCTACCACAATCTCACCACTCTTGGAGCCGCGCACTATGGTGGGAGGATGCGCCGGCGTGCTCCAGGGATCAAATCCTAGACCTTGATTGAATCTACTAATCTTGGATTGGTCTAGAATAAGATTGAGCTTCTTCTTGCCTCCAACAAACTTCTCGAGAGTGCTCATAAGATACTTGCAATCTCGGAAGAAAGAAGCACAAGAAGAACAGGGGAAGGAGAGGAAGAAGAACCGGAAAGATGAGCTCTCTCAAGACGTGCATTTTCTCCTCAAAGACGGCCGCCTCAATCTTGAGGGCCTTACAAGAAACGCAAGGAGCATCTCTAATTCTATGGGCTTGGTCTTCTAATTTCTTCCTAAGCTCGACATGGATTTTATCCAAGTCCCCACAATCTCAAGACATCGCAATCAATATTTTTGTGACTTATCTAGTAAGTCCTTAGCAAGTTTAGCACACTTGACATTCTGTGGTTTCATTGTCAAGTTTTAATTGCTTCTGACCCTCACATGAGTATTGGGTCCTTAGAAGCATGTGATTCAAGTTCATTGTTTCTAGCGAAAGCTTCCTAAGGTGTTCGCTCATGGCATCAATTTCGCAAGCAATTTAGGGCAATTAGAGCATGATGGAGTGGAGTGAGCATGAAGAAAACTAGCCTCAACAGAATAGCATCAACAGTAACTAGTGCTAGCATTCTTCAACCTAAGACCATCAAGTTCAACAAGCACACTATCATGTATGGTCCTTAGGTTCTCCAACTCCACAAGAATAGCATCACACAAAGAGCAATCATCGGTGACTCGGGAGGAGAAGATCTAAGTGAAGCTAACTCCCGAGTCAAGGTACCTACTTCCTTCTCAAGCTCTGTACACCTAGCTCTAGCTCTAGCATGAAATTTTCCTAATTTGCGTAAAGCTTCGTTGAGCTGGTCATAGGAGGGTACCTCGTCCGAGTCATTTGAGAGCTCTGAGTCGCTGATGTCGTTGGTGTCGGCCATGAAGCACATGCCGAGAAGTCGTCGCGCCTTTCTTCTCTTGCGGATCATCCTCGCCTCGTCCGCTCCATGTCTCCGTGTCGGAGAGGTTGATGTCGCTCAAGCGCGCAAGGACGCGGTGGAAGAGCTTCTTGTTCTTGGAGAAGTTGCGGTACTTCTTCTCGTCGGCCGGTTCACGAACCGGAGGCTTCTTGTTGCGGTTCTTGTCGGTGTAGTCGTTCTTGCCCGAACCGCCAACGCTCATTCTTGCCCTTCTCCGCCTTGGGACAGTTCGCCGAATGTGGTTGGGGCCACCACACTCAAGCGGTGATCATGCCACCTCTCTTCCTCTCTCTCACCCTCTTGTATGCATGAGAAAACTTGCAGCGAGAAGAGCAAGCTCATTTTCTCGAAATTTTTCCAGCTTGGTCATCGCTAGCTCGCAAAGGGCGGAAGAGAGAAACCAATAGAAGGATCAAGAAGAAGATCCAATGGGATCGGTGACCAAAGCCATCGATCGAGATTTCGTCTTCCGAGAGACGACATCGATCTCATGAGTCTTGAGGCGGAATAAAGCCCGCCAAGAGTCGAGTCGATAAGTCGGTGGTGTTCTTGATGGTGGTCACCTTCATCTCCCAAACCCGAAGGTCGAGTGCGGTCAAGAAATGCCGAGCATTGTCCGAGTCGGGTATATGCAACCAATCGCCGGAGGTCGCCAAAATCTTTGTAAACCGACCAAAACACTCGTCAAGACTCTCACCGGTAGCGTTGATCAAACTTGTTGTACTCGCGCTTGAACTCGGTCTGCCTCACGCCTTGATTTGAGTAGAGCCCTCATGGTAAGCATCGAGGGTTACCCAAATCTCGTGAGCGGAGCGAAGGTGAGAAATCCTATCATACTCACCATGGCTAAGACCTCAGATGAGAATGTTCCTTGCCTTAGCATTCGCCTCAACGTCAACCATATTGATGGCCGTGACATTTTCATCGCCAGGAACCTCATACGGGAGTTTCACCTTCTACCATATCGTAGCCCAGGCGATGATGTATGACTCCATCCGGACTTCCAAAAAGGAAAATCAACTCCATTAAAGATTGGGGCTTGGTGGAATATTTGTCCGTCGCCATGGCTCTTGAGACCGGTCAAGATCTATGGAAGAGCAAAACCGGCTCTGATACCAATTGAAGGACCGAAATGGTGAACAGAGGGGGGGTGAATGGTCACAAATAAAAATTCCCCCAAAATACTCCAACAAAAACCTCGACAAGATCGCTCAAAAGGAATTGTGAAAACCCAAAAACTAGACAACTATGTGTACCCCAAGCTTGCATGGATAAGTACCATAAAATATGTGGGGATTTTGAGTCACAATCCTGGTTGTCTAGTGTCCAAGATAAAGAGGAATCAATTCAAACTCTTGCTTTTAGAAAGGACATCAATTCAAATCACAAAAGTCACTTTCAGAAAAGCAAAACAGAATTCCCAGAACTTGTCCTCAATTTGCACAGGAGGTTGGTGGGTTTCTGTAGCTCACAAAATTTTGAGACTTTTTCTCCCTGTGAGCATCAGAGTCTTGAAGAACTCCACCAAATTTCTCCTCAAAAGCCTTACAGAAAAAACACGAAAAATCGAAGAACACAGTCTGGTCAAGAACTTCGAGCAGAACGTTTGGGGCTCGGTTTTCACCTCATGGCGCCCAAACGGTACAACAAGTGAACTCCAAAATTTTTCTGCAAGCGGATATCAGAGTCCCGCACCTCCTCCAACAAGAATCACTCAAAAGGATTTTTCTATATTTTTACAAAATCAAACACTGACTGTTGCGCGAAGAACAAGTTCAGAACAAAGTTGGAACTTGAAAGAAAAGATGTTCTCTACTCAATCCAAGAGTGCAAAAGAGATGTAAAACCATATGAACACACTCAAAACATCCAAGAACAGCAGCATTTAGAAGGAGGAGGCAAATCCAAATTACTT
Source organism: Otatea glauca (assembly GCA_036346275.1). Classification (NCBI taxonomy): domain Eukaryota; kingdom Viridiplantae; phylum Streptophyta; class Magnoliopsida; order Poales; family Poaceae; genus Otatea; species Otatea glauca. The sequence continues at coordinate 26,698,992 of CM070726.1, read as the reverse complement.
GAAAGTAAATTGCGGAATGTAATTGCGGAAAGTAAATGCTGAATTTAAATTATGTAAAGTAAAGACATAATGTAAATGCATAAAATAAATTCAGAGGTGGATGAATAAAACTTTCATTTCTGGAAGGGAGGTTACAAAGCCTCACATTCATGTGGGCAAAGCTCAAATGAGCATCAAAACCTCAACACCTTCAAGGGAAGGAGGCTACCCTCCACCCCTATTTATACTACTCTTGGGCCACCTACCACCCTTGGATGAGTCCTCAACCCTAGAGCACTCATCTAAGGGCTAGGATTAACCCACACACACAGCCATGCAAGGGCTAACCCAAAACCCACACACATACCGGGTTTTTGCACGGTTTTCAAAGCATACTACCTAGACCCGCTAACCTATCAACTAGACCTCAATCCGACGGCCCTCATTGATCCACGCGGCATCTAGCTAGCATCAACTCCTTTCCTTGTCTTCTTGACTTGCCCGACTCCGCCTCCGATCATCTTCCGCGATCTCCCAACCGTCTCGACCTCCGACGCCTCGCCTAGTCCCGGTCATCCTTCGCCTCACCATGACCTAGCACCGTCGTCCCGCAACCATCAAAAACAAGGAAACTCCTCACATAGCAATGCCCACAAAGATGTGCAATAAACCATCTAACTCATCACTACCGCGTCCATACGACCAGATCGCCACTCTGGCAAAACAACTCAAATTGCTTCATTTTGAAAATCAATCCAAATCAAACTCAAACTTGAGCACACCTTGCTCAAATAAAGTCAAATACTCATCACAAACATGGATGGACCTCCACATGGTCCTTCAATCTCCCCTTGATGAGTATATTGACAAACCACACAAAAGGCATAAATTTGAGTTTGAAGAAAATGAAGAAGAAACAATTTTAGTTGCAAAGTCAAACTTGGTCCAAAGATAGAAATTAGAACCATGACCAATTTGACAAAGAGGAATTTAGATTTTAGAGTTAAATTTAAGAAAGAGCAAGTTTTCAACAAAACTCTAAAATCCAACTAAACATGTCAAATGTGATTATGAGATTATGATCCAACAGTAGTAGCATAGTTTTACAAAGATCATAATAACCAAATAAGCATTCACATTTTTATCTTTTTAGTGATGCCTTTTCTACGTTTTCTCCCCCTTTTGGCAATATAGGCATCAATTTTTTTATGTATGCATGAAATGCAATCGAAAGAGCTTTGAAGATTATCCATTTGATCAAAATGGAAGGATATTACACCAAGCTTGTCAATTTTAGAAGATGACTAAACTAAGACATGTCCAAGTGCAAATACGAGCTTAGTTTTGAATATTTCATTTTTAGCAAGATTTGACAAGTGCAACACTTAGCTTTAGTTTCAAAAATAGAAGAATAGCCACTCTAAGGATCAAAAGGAAAACCTAGAGTTCAACCTACTCAACACTTTGGGAAATCTAGAAGAGCATACAAGGTCCTTTGGGCTCACTTATCACTTAATGCAAATTTTGATTTATCATCATACAAGACATAGAGGGGTGCAAATGTTTGACATTATTTGCATTCTTTACCCACATATGTCTTTGTTTTTAATTTATTTGCATTTTCTTTTGACAACCAATTGACTCAAGCCGTATGCGACCATCTCAAGATGAACTCTTAAGAGGATGGTCTAGGTCAAACACGATGTATTCCAAGTTCATCCCAAGTGCAATAGGAAGCGGTCTTGTGAATACAAGGTGTTGAGTCGTATGTGCACAAGAAGAGTCAATTTTGTTTAATTTTCATTTTTAGCACAACGATTCATGAGCAATTGAAGGACTCTGCATGGATCAAACTAGTTTCACCCAAGTTGCTATAGGGACTCTAGAGAACTCCTAAATTTCTCAAATTATGGCACAAACCTCTAGAGAAGAAACCTAGCAAGTAAAAGCAACAAGTTTCATCAAGTTTTTCATTTAAGGCTTATTTCATTTTTAAGCTTAGCAAGTTAAATGAACTTGGACATACCTAAGCTAGTGATTTTCTTCAAATGATGTAGCATGGTGTATAGCATGAAGAAGAAATCAATTGCATAATAGACAAAGCTCATAAAACAGAAAATGCAGTCTAAATGCAATGCACGAACAGATTCCTAAACTCCCCCTCAACAAATGAATCAATTTTAAGCTCAAATCTGGTTAACAAATGAGTTATTATCAAGATTAGGCATAAAGAAGACCCAAATGAACTCAATAACAACCAGAAAAACAGAATGAGGAGAAGAAGTCGAGAAACTGCAAAACTGGATGGCTATTGAGCATAGATAAGATAGAAGAGACTCACTACGGCTCGACTCACTCTTATCTTCCCAAAGGATCGACATAGGGAAGTCGACTCTAGATCCCAACTAAGGAGTGCACATGCACCTGCCTACCAGGAGGCCCAATACCGCTAGACTTATAAGACGTGAGGGAACTCAACCTAGAGAGAAGAGAGAATGACTAATCACGCATGATAGCAACCTAAAGCACAAGATAAGAGGTCCATGCAAGGCATGCCAAGTCTAAGTGAGTGAACTCAACTCAAGAAAACAAGCCCAAAGTCACCCAGGAAGAAACACAAAGAAAAGAAAAGTGGAAGAAAACATATAATACATAATATACAAACCACTCCCCTCACAAAAGGCCGTAAGGGCTCACGACTCAAGCTCACTCCTCAAGGCAACAAATCTGAGCTATCCAAAGGCTTGGTGAAAATATCGCTAATCAAGGTCACTCTCTGAATCGAGCGCGATATCTCCCTTCTCCACATGGTCTCTAAGGAAGTGATATCTAATATCAATGTGCTTGGTCCGAATGTTGCACTCGGGTTTTTAGCAATGCAAATAGCTGAAGTGTTGTCACGTAAAAGTGGCACACTCTCTATCTCTAACCCATAGTCCCGTAAGGTCGATCTCATCCAGAGCACTGCTCTGACAAAGAATCGGCAGCAACAACATACTCGGCCTCGGCGGTGGATCAGCAACTCGGATCGCTTCCTAGATGACCAAGAAACAAGAGAAGTGCCAATGAATTGGCAAGTGCCGTAAGTGCTCTTCCTATCTATCCTACAACCCGACAAAGTCGGCATCGTAAAAGGCTCTAAGAGATAGACAAGAAGACGAAGAGTACCAAATACCATAATCGGTGGTAGCACGAAGGTACTGAAGATGCGCTTGACCGCTTTGGCGGTGAGAGGCGCGAGAGAAGCTTGAAATCGAGCGCACGCACACACAAAGAAATGTATGTCCGCCTCGAAGCGGTGAGGTACAAGAGGAGCCGATCATGTTCAAACTCCTTTTGATCAAGAGGCTCACCATCCTCATCGGGCTCGAGGACAGCGGTGGTGGCCATAGGAGTCATCACCGGCTTCCCATCGGACATGTCGAACGCCTCAGAGGTCACGGGTATATTTGCCTTGATGCAAGAAAGTACCCTCCGAGTCCGCTTGATTTGGAAGCCAAGAAAGTAGCTCAACTCGCCCATCATACTCATCTCAAACTCAGTGCTCATCACCTCGTAAAACTGAGACACAAGCGAATGAGATGAGCCACCAAAATTATATCGCCCACATAAATCGGACAAGAAGAAAATGAGACTCATGGTGTCGATGAATGAGTTTTGTCTACTATGCCCATTTTGAAGTCATGGTGAGAAGATAAGACTTGAGCCTCTCATACCATGCTCTGGGGCTCGCTTGAGTCCATACAAAGCTTTGGAGAGCTTGTATACATGACTCGAAACTTGGGGTTCTCGAACTCGAGGTTGTTTGACATAAACCTCTTCCTCAATATAGCCATTGAGGAATGCACTCTTGACATCCATTTGATAGAGCTTGAAGCCACGGGATGCGAGAGAATGCAAGCAGGATCCTAATAGCCTCTAGTCTAGCTACAGGGCAAAGGTCTCCTCAAAGTCAAGACCTCAACTCGAGAAAAGCCCCTGCAACTAGCCTAGCCTTGTTGCGAATGACAACCCCATCCTCACTGCTTGTTTTGAACACCCACTTGGTCCCAATGACATTATGACCGGATGGGGCTCGACAAGCTGCCATACCTTGTTCCTCTCAAAGTTCTCAAGTTCTCATGCATAGCATTAATCCACGATTCATCTGATAATGCATGAGAAACATCTTCGGCTCAAAGGAGGCAACGAAGGCAGTGGAGGCGGCAGAATCGACAAACCTGATTTTGAGCGAGTGACGCTCAAACAGATCACCAATGATCCGATCGGTGGATGAGCTTCTGATATGACGGGAGGACCGTAGCGTATGGCCTCTACCTCATGCATGTAAGAGGTAGGAGCAGAGCCACTCACCAAGGAGAGTCGGAAGGCAAGGGTGGTCTCCCGAGGTGCGTAAATGGAAACAGAGGCACCTCGGTATAGAGGGAACTGGATCCGTGGAACACCATCATCTCCATCATCCTCATCTTCTACAAAGATGGTCTCGGAGGGATAAGAAGAGCTCAAACATCGTGTCTAGCTCTGGGCTAGCCTCATCAAAGGTCACATCACAGTCTCTATGATCCTATGCATCAACACCTGCACCCTATAGCTACGAGAAGAAGTCGAGTAACCTAGAAAGATACCATCGTAAGAGCGAGACTCAAACTTATCTAGGTTACGGACTTCAAGATAAAACACTTGCAACCAAAACGCGAAAATGAGACACACCGGGCTTTCGCCCATACCTCAACTCATAAGAAGTGCGATGCAAATGTGCTCTCAAAAACACGCGATTAGAAACATGGCAAGCAAGAGCTATAGCCTCAGCCCAAAACTTCCTAGGAGTATCAGACTGCCTAGCATCGTCCCGCCATCTCAACTGTGGTCCTGTTCTTCCTTTCCACTACGCCATTCTCACGAGGAGCGAGGGAGAAGAGAACTGATGCTCTAAACCAGACTCCACACAAAACTCTCAAAGTAGGAATTCTTGAACTCCGTGCCATTATCATCACAGATAGCTCGTAATGCACCGGGAGCTCAATAGACAACCTCTTGATCAAACCCCAAGTGAGAAAAGTCTCATCCTTCGAGGCCATGAAGAATACCCAAGAGAATCTAGAAAATCATCAACGATGACAAGAACATACCACTTCCCTCCCGCCGATCGCACTCTAGCCGGACCAACAAAGGTCCATATGTAAAAGCTGTCTGGTGCATCACCATCACTACGGTGGATCGGAGGATGAGAAGCAAGAACCATCTTGCCATGTCGGCAAGGAGAGCAAACTAAGTCTTTGACCATCTTGAGTTTGGGCAAACCCGAATGAGATCGTGGTCGCTAACTCGGGTCAAATGATCAAAACCAATGTGACCAAGTCTCCTATGCCGTAAGGAGAGATCACGGACTCGAAGCAATCAAACATCGAAGAGAGTCTCCGTAAGAAGCGAAAAAATCAGCACGAAAGACTCTCCCAAATCTAGAAATCCAAAACTAACCCTCCCGATGAATCAAGGATTCTACAGCATTACTCTTGAAGCTTACCTCGAAAGAGTCATCGATAAGTCGAGAAACAGAGAGCATTGATTGTATTGCGACTTACTTACTAAGGCAACATCTTTAAGAATGAAATTTTGGTTAATGCAGATGGTACCTTTAGCAATGACTCTACTCAAGATGCATCCCCAAAAGTGATTAACTCATCACCGGGGCTCGGACTAGGAAGAGAACTAACGAGAATCTCCGGTCATATGACGAGAACAACCGAGTCAACAATCCAAACATCGCCCTTCCCCATCCGGATTTAACCTGATCAAGACACAAGAGAGAAAGATGACTCAAGATCGGGATAGAGTGAAGACTTAGGAACCCAATCTCAACCATACGACACCTCGTGAGTACCGACCACGAAGAAGATCGACTCGAGTGTCTCTCTGACGCTCAACTCTCACACGATCAGAGCAACTCGTAGATAATCTAGGAGTCAAAGCTGGGTTGGCACGCCGTGGTGCAAAAGCCGACCATCCCGAGAAGGTCGCTGGATCTCCTACCGAAAACACCTCACGCCACGATATCTACCTCGATGGGAAAACGAGGAATATCAAGAGGACGGCGGAAAGATCGACTACGAACAGCTCCGGGACTAAAACTCAAGAACTAGCATGAAAACCAAGTCCCGGGCGCTGCCCAAAAACAGCGACTCTCTAACTGTCTAGAAGCGGTGTGTCTTAGGAGCACTCAAAGTCCGGGATGACCACAACACCCCTAAGAGCAGCAACACGCCACACCGAGTGATCTTGGCGCTACCAAGCGTAAATCTACTAGATGACCATCCTTCTTCTGAGAAGGTGCATGTGTACCAGCCTTGCTAGAGGCGTATAATAGGAGTAACACCCTTCAGTGGTCAAGTCCTATGGACAACCCTAGCAGACCTAAACACGGTGGTACTCACTCGGGAGCTACCACAATCTCACCACTCTTGGAGCCGCACTATGGTGGGAGGATGCGCCGAGCGTGCTCCAAGGGATCAAATCCTAGACCTTGATTGAATCTACTAATCTTGGATTGGTCTAGAATAAGATTGAGCTTCTTCTTGCCTCCAACAAACTTCTCGAGAGTGCTCATAAGATACTTGGCAATCTCGGAAGAAAGAAGCACAAGAAGAACAGGGGAAGGAGAGGAAGAAGAACCAGAAAGATGAGCTCTCTCAAAGACGTGCATTTTTCTCCTCAAAGACGGCTGCCTCAATCTTGAGGGCCTTACAAGAAACGCAAGGAGCATCTCTAATTCTATGGGCTTGGTCTTCTAATTTCTTCCTAAGCTCGACATGGATTTTATCCAAGTCCCCACAATCTCAAGACATCGCAATCAATATTTTTGTGACTTATCTAGTAAGTCCTTAGCAAGTTTAGCACACTTGACATTCGTGGTTTCATTGTCAAGTTTTAATTGCTTACACCTCACATGAGCCGACTGGTCCTTAGAAGCATGTGATTCAAGTTCATTGTTTCTAGCGAAAGCTTCCTAAGGTGTTCGCCATGGCATCAATTTCGCAAGCAATTTAGGGCAATTAGAGCATGATGGAGTGGAGTGAGCATGAAGAAAACTAGCCTCAACAGAATAGCATCAATGTAACTAGTGCTAGCATTCTTCAACCTAAGACCATCAAGTTCAACAAGCACACTATCATGTATGGTCCTTAGGTTCTCCAACTCCACAAGAATAGCATCACACAAAGAGCAATCATCGGTGACTCGGGAGGAGAAGATCTAAGTGAAGCTAACTCCGAGTCAAGGTACCTACTTCCTTCTCAAGCTCAGTACACCTAGCTCTAGCTCTAGCATGAAATTTTCCTAATTTGCGTAAAGCTTCGTTGAGCTGGTCATAGGAGGGTACCTCGTCCGAGTCAGAGAGCTCGGAGTCGCCGATGTCGTTGGTGTCGCCATGAAGCACATGCCGAGAAGTCGCCGCCTTTCTTCTCTTGCGGATCATCCTCGCCTCGTCGCTCCATGTCTCCGTGTCGGAGAGGTTGATGTCGCTCAAGCGCGGCAAGGACGCGGTGGAAGAGCTTCTTGTTCTTGGAGAAGTTGCGGTACTTCTTCTCGTGCGCCGGTTCACGAACCGGAGGCTTCTTGTTGCGTTCTTGTCGGTGTAGTCGTTTTGCCCGAACCGCCAACGCTCATTCTTGCCCTTCTCCAGCTTGGGATAGTTCGCCAATGTGGTTGGGGCCACCACACTCAAGCGGTGATCATGCCACCTCTCTTCCTCTCTCACCCTCTTGTATGCATGAGAAAACTTGCAGCGAGAAGAGCAAGCTCATTTTCTCGAAATTTTTCCAGCTTGGTCATCGCTAGCTCGCAAAGGGCGAAAGAGAGAAACCAATAGAAGGATCGGAAGAAGAAGATCCAATGGGATCGGTGACCAAAGCCATCGATCGAGATTTCGTCTTCCGAGAGACGACATCGATCTCATGAGTCTTGAGGCGGAATAAAGCCCGCCAAGAGTCGAGTCGATAAGTCGGTGGTGTCCTTGATGGTGGTCACCTTCATCTCCCAAACCCAAGGTCGAGTGCGGTCAAGAAATGCCGAGCATTGTCCGAGTCGGGTATATGCAACCAACCGCCGGAGGTCGCCAAAATCTTTGTAAACCGACCAAAACACTCGCCGAGACTCTCACCAATGCGTTGATCAAACTTGTTGTACTCGCGCTTGAACTGAATCTGCCTCACGCCTTGATTTGAGTAGAGCCCTCATGGTAAGCATCGAGGGTTACCCAAATCTCGTGAGCGGAGCGAAGGTGAGAAATCCTATCATACTCACATGCTGCTAAGACCTCAGATGAGAATGTTCCTTGCCTTAGCATTCGCCTCAACGCCAACCATATTGATGGCCGTGACATTTTCATCAGCAGGAACCTCATACGGGAGTTTCACCTTCTACCATATCAGGTAGCCCTGGGCAGTGATGTATGACTCCATCCGGGACTTCCAAAAAGGAAAATCAACTCCATTAAAGATTGGGGCTTGGTGGAATATTTGTCCGTCGCCATGGCTCTTGAGACCGGTCAAGATCTATGGAAGAGCAAAACCGGCTCTGATACCAATTGAAGGACCGAAATGGTGAACAGAGGGGGGGTGAATGGTCGCAAATAAAAATTCCCCCAAAATACTCCAACAAAAACCTCGACAAGATCGCTCAAAAGGAATTGTGAAAAACCAAAAACTAGACAACTATGTGTACCCCAAGCTTGCATGGATAAGTACCATAAAATATGTGGGGATTTTTGAGTCACAATCCTGGTTGTCTAGTGTCCAAGATAAAGAGGAATCAATTCAAACTCTTGCTTTTAGAAAGGACATCAATTCAAATCACAAAAGTCACTTTCAGAAAAGCAAAAACAGAATTCCCAGAACTTGTCCTCAATTTGCACAGGAGGTTGGTGGGTTTCTGTAGCTCACAAAATTTTGAGACTTTTTCTCCCTGTGAGAATCAGAGTCTTGAAGAACTCCACCAAATTTCTCCTCAAAAAGCCTTACGAAAAAAACACGAAAAATCGAAGAACACAGTCTGGTCAAGAACTTCGAGCAGAACGTTTGGGGCTCGGTTTTCACCTCATGGCGCCCAAACGGTACAACAAGTGAACTCCAAAATTTTTCTACAAGCGGATATCAGAGTCCCGCACCTCCTCCAAGAAGAATCACTCAAAAAGGATTGTTCTATATTTTTACAAAAATCAAACACTGACTGCTGCGCGAAGAACAAGTTCAGAACAAAGTTGGAACTTGAAAGAAAAGATGTTCTCTACTCAATCCAAGAGTGCAAAAGAGATGTAAAACCATATGAACACACTCAAAACATCCAAGAACAGCAGCATTTAGAAGGAGGGGAGGCAAATCCAAATTACTTGAAAGTAAATTGCGGGAATGTAATTATGGAAAGTAAATGCTGAATTTAAATTATGTAAAGTAAAGACATAATGTAAATGCATAAAATAAATTCAGAGGTGGATGAATAAAACTTTCATTTCTGGAAGGGAGGTTACAAAGCCTCACATTCATGTGGGCAAAGCTCAAATGAGCATCAAAACCTCAACACCTTCAAGGGAAGGAGGCTACCCTCCACCCCTATTTATACTACTCTTGGGCCACCTACCACCCTTGGATGAGTCCCTCAACCCTAGAGCACTCATCTAAGGGCTAGGATTAACCCATACACACAGCCATGCAAGGGCTAACCCAAAACCCACACACATACTGGGTTTTCTTGCACGGTTTTCAATGCATACTACCTAGACCCACTAACCTATCAACTAGACCTCAATCCGACGGCCCTCATTGATCCACGCGGCATCTAGCTAGCATCAACTCCTTTCCTTGTCTTCTTGACTTGCCCGGACTCCGTCTCCGATCATCTTCCAGCGATCTCCCAACCGTCTGGACCTCCGACGCTCCTCGCCTAGTCCCGGTCATCCTTCGCCTCACCATGACCTAGCACCGTCGTCCTGCAACCATCAAAAACAAGGAAACTCCTCACATAGCAATGCCCACAAAGATGTGCAATAAACCCATCTAACTCATCACTACCGCGTCCATACGACCGGTACTGCCACTCCTGGCAAAAACAACTCAATTGCTTCATTTTGAAAATCAATCCAAATCAAACTCAAACTTGAGCACACCTTGCTCAAATAAAGTCAAATACTCATCACAAATATGGATGGACCTCCACATGGTCCTTCATAGATTACAAATGGAATTTCAAGAAAGGCAATTTGACAGGTTAATAAAATAACAGTATATGAGCTTAAGTAATTGAATTCCACGAACCTTTAGAATGTTATCACCACAATGAACCATTTCCTCCCATTACATGTCATAAACCAGGTTTCCATGAAAATAAAACAGCTAACGAGTGCTAGCGCATCAAGACTCCCATAACCGTGGGAACAGCTATTCGAAAAGATTTACGCTTTGCAGAGGTGTACAGCTTTACCCACAAGAAATGATCAACCTCTTTTGCTAGGCCACTAACACACTTCCTTCGGTGTGTCGATAAGGAGATCATAATATAACCATTACATTAATTATTTAACCCTAACTTTGCACTAGCCCGATGATGTTAAACCCATACTATGGTGTAAATGATATTTGTACAATCACTGTACAATAAATGGTTAAGCATATCCATAGCCTGGCAAACACTGTTGTATCAGCAAACATTATTCCCAACACCTCGGTGTGGGCGCCACTCCATGCAATCAGTTCCTGAAACCCCGTACTACTACGGCCTACCAATGTGCAAAGCTAGTTCTAAATAACTTATTAGGTTAAGGCTGTCCCATACTAGCCTTATGGTTGCACGGTAATTCTTGGGTTTAACGAACACTTCGTTCGGTCCTTAATCCAATTTACGCGATACCTCTCCCTACACTACGTGCAAGTCCCTTGCACACCTGGCTATTGCCAATAATCACCTGCGCCAAATCCATAGTTTTATTTTCATTTTTAAAAAATTACCATTGATCACATTAACCATCATGTCTATAATTCACCAAAAATAGTAAAGCATACTATTTATGTGTTTCTAAAGCATACTAAGCAAATGCATATATAAATGGTATACCCATTTTGTTATCATTGTAACTATCCATATTCTAGCATTATCAAGGTACACGTGGAAATTTTGATTAGGGAGATCCCCTTAATGAAGGTAATACCTACCATCACCCACGAAATAGCAGAGTTTATAAACGTAGTGCATGCATGAAAATTTTAGTAAAACAGTTTCAAAAACTGAGATCAACATGGTCAAAGGGGTGCTTGCCTTGCTGACAGTCGTCGAAGTCAATCTCGAGGTTGTCAAGGATCATATCTATGATGTCGGGTTCTACACACCGTTCGATGATAACAAAGCAAATAACAAACTTTAATAAGGACAAAAAGAAATCAGATGAAAATCCAAATCAAGACTTGCTCAAGAAAACATATGTGATTTTGGGTTAGTGTCGTGACCCGAATATGCAAATCTGGACCCTCTGTGTATACTGCACTAGTCTAGGATCACGCTAGTGCACACAGGCTCAACATCAGTAAATATCACAATCATACACAGCGGAAACATAATAAAAGACTTCATATATTAAGAAAGACATAGTTGATTGACCTTATGGTCAACCTTACACTTATTAGGCCTCGATGGCTTTGAAGCAAAGTAAATAAACAACAGCAGAACGAAGAACGTCAGTGAATCCCATCAACATGCCACAGGCATCTGACAAGGTTCAACTCCTTGATAATCTCCTTCTCATGGAACTTCATCTCTTTCGAAGGTGTAGACTTCTCCTCAATTGATGATTTGGTTGTAGGCAAGGGTGAGTACATAAAGCACTCAACAAGTTGTGCACATAATGCAAGTCTAATATACTATATGCATGGCTTATTCCAAAGGAACGGCTAACATGGCTAATTCGCAATAAAGCAGCATTTATGAAAGAATAGCATAGAAAGATTGTAAAGACAGCAAAAACAAATAGTATCAATAAGTAATTTCTCATTTGTTTCCCAAATAAACCAACTCAATCCTTAAATCAAATTCCAAACTTCCATAGGCATAAAGCCTCCATCCCCAATTCATTTTAATAAAATCTAACCCTTGACTGTAATCACCGAGCATTGCTCAATACCGCGAGCATGGCTATTCGAATAGGTTTAACACTCTGCAAAGGTTATGCACTTTACCCACACGACATGATCATCTCTTATTGCCAAGCTATTGACACGCTTCCCTTGGTGTGTCGGCAGAGAGATCATGACAAAGCCTTTACAATGCTCTCTCTAAACCTAGTACTACTCGCTAAGGTTTCAACACTGCTGAGACTAGTTACCACATACAGGGCCCCCCTCTTGTGCCATGTGAGCCACCCCGTGTGAGGACTGGTTACCACTACCCGGATCTCACACCACCACTGTTAATACCAAAGCTTAGACATAACAAATTAATCAGCTAGGTCCGTCCCATACCGGACATGTGGTTGCATGATTAACTCAGTTCAAATTCTTGCAAGGTTGTTAAGTCCTTAATTGACCAAGGCAAGACTAACTAAAAAAAATTCACCATTACCACACCATACATTTCCATTAAAAACAATGCAACTGTCCAAATACCACATGCCTTAGTCTAAATCATTTTACCACTCAAGTTGATTACCATGCACCACGTGCCATCAACAACATCAACAACATGGTGTGATAGCACTTGACACGTGAATTCATAAACATGTTCCATAATTCATTAAGCAATATTAACCTTTATACATAAAATGATGCCTCGTTGCATGGCTAAGCATACTACATGTGTTCTAGCTATCCCACATTGACGATTATAGCTACCACTATTATAGAACCATTCTAGTGTGACAAATGAAATACGACATACAACATGGCAAGGTGGATATAACACAATTGGACGAATAGCTATACCCAAATTAATTGAATTAGCTTGCAATACTTTAAAATAATATAATATTTTAAATCCTGGGTTCAACATGATCAAAGTACAACGTGCCTTCAAATAGCTTCGGCTCCTGCTCTGGACCTTGCTCGGATGCTGACTCCTCAACCACAAACTCACCAGACAACTCGACGTCTACGCGTAACAAAAGAGAAAGCAATAAATACCAAAAACAGATAGCAAGATCAACTCAAAAAATTAAGTAAATTCACCATTAAACAGAGCATGATTTTAAAAATCTTTAGAAACTAGAATCACCTCAATTGGAGTTCGAATGCAAAAGATATAGCTCTTCAAATTTCAAAATAAAATAAAAACAGAGAAAATAGAAAAATATGAATTTACCAATTATATTTCTACTGAAAAATAACATTTATGACATCAGCATGACCTCATGATGACGTTAGCACAGATATGAAGTTCGGTCAAAATATTTTTCTACGGAAAATCCCGATTTATGACATCATGATGACGTCAATGGACACGTGGTAGCGCCATGGCCTAACATGTTTCGCGAGTGTATAGACCCAGTCCACATTACAGAGCAAGCGCACGGTGGACTCAGTCCACGACGCTTTGGACGACCCGCATGCCACACGGTGAGATGTGATTGGACGCGGGTGCGGCATGATCTGATCCACACCCTCGAGATTCGATGGCAGCGACAGCACGACACGCGGAGCGATCTGAGACATCTGATCCGAATCGGATGGCTAACAACTACCGACACAATGGTGCACGACGGCGATACGCAGCAACCTCCTAGATCTACATGCCAGACCAGACGGCCCAAACTGCTCAACACGAAACAGAGACGCGGCTGCCCCAGCGCTCAACACGTGGTGTCCATCCACACCTTACCTCAGATTCGACGGCTACGGAGGCTTGCGGGAGACGGCGGCGTGTCGGGACCCGAATGTGAAAATCTGGACCCTCTATGTATTCTGCACAAGTCCAGGATCACGCTAGTGCACACAGGCTCAACATTGATGAATATCACAATCATACTTAACGGTAACATAATAAAGACTTCATCAATATTAAATATAACTATTCAATGACCTTATGGTCAACCTTACATGAATACGCCTCGCACGGCTAAGATTGAAAGTAAATAAATAGCAACGAAAATAAACACAAGCGTAGAAATCCTTCAATCTGCCACAGACAACTAACAATGTTCGCACCCTAGTTATTCGCCTCTTCCTGATACTCTTCCTCAAATGCAGGCATTGCATCTTCACCAACTGGTGATGTTATGTTGCAAGGGGGTGAGTACATAAAGCACTCAACAAGTTGCGCACAGAATGCAAGTCTAATATACTATATGCATGGCTTAATACAAAGGATAGGCTGACATGGTTAATTTGCATAAACAATATTTGTAAAAGAATAGCATAAATAGATTGAAAGACAGTAAAACAGATAATAACAATAATACATTTTCTATTTGTTTTCCAATAACCAACTCACAACCTTATTCCACATTTCACATCCATACCCACATTTGTTTTTAATAAAATCTAACCCTTGACTGTAATCACCGAGCATTGCTCAATACCGCGAGCACGGCTATTCAAATAGGTTTTACACTCTACAGAGGTTATAAACTTTACCCACAAGATACAACCATACACCACAAAGGCGAGTGATTATAACAAAGCCTTTCCAAAGCCTATCTAAACCCAGTACTATCTGCTAAGGCTTCAACACTTGTAGGACTGGTTACCACATGCAGGGCCCCCCTCTTGCGCCATGTGAGCGCCGTGCGAGGCCTGCTTACCACTACCCAGGCCTCACACCACCATAAATAGTACAAAAGTTTAGACTCAAACAAATAAATCAACTAGGATTGTCCCACAACAAACATGTGGTTCTATGAATGACTCAGTTCAAATTCTTGCAAGGTTAAGTCCTTCATTTACCAAGGCAAGACTAACTAAAAATCATCATAACCATGAACCAACTATTATCATAAAAAGGATTGCGACCGCCCAAATGCCACATTGGCCCAACACGAATACATGCCACTTGCCTCAGTCTAAATCATTTTACCACCCCAGTTGATTACCATGCACAAGGTGCCATCAACAACAACAACATTGTGTGACAACACCCGACACACAAGTTAATAAACATGTTCCATAATGATTAAGCTAGATTAACCATTTTTACATAAAATGATGACTCGTTGCATGGCTAAGCATTCTACTTGCGTTCTACCCGACCACATTGGCAATTATAGCTACCAATTAATATTAAACCATTCTAGGATAACAAATAAGATACGACATACAACATGACAAGGTGGATGTAACTCAAAGTGGACAATAACTGATCCCAACATATTTGAAACAACGATACTTGAATTAATATGGAATACTTTGAAGCAATGTAATATTTAAAGTATAGGTTCAAAATGATCAAAGCACAACTTGCCTTCAAATAGCTCTGGCTCCTGCTTTGGACCTTGCTCTGGTGCTGCCTCCTCAGCCACAAACTCACTGGGCAACTCAACGTCTACACGTAACGAGCGAGAAAGCAATAAATAGCAAGTATAGAGAGCAATATCAACTCCAAAAATTAAATAAAATTCTCCATTAAAAAGACCATGATTTTACAACTTTTTAGAAACTGGAATCACCTCAATCGGAGTTCAAATGCATAAGATATTACTATTCAAAGTTTGGAATAAAAGATAATTCTAAAAAATAGAAAAACCGAATTAACCGAATTACTTTTACAGTGGAAAAATAGCATTTATGATGTCATCCTGATGTCAGCGCCGAATATGATTTTTGGCTAATTATTTTTCTAAAGAAAAATGATTTATGACGTCACACTGAAGTCAGTGGACACATGGCAGCAACACGACCCGACACGTGTCGCGGGTGTATAGACCTGGTCCACGGTTCAGCCTCGGTCCACCATGGACCCGGTGCATGGCGCCTCAGCTACGGCACCCGACACACGGCAACACGTGGCTGGCCACAGCGTCGGTGTGATCCGGTCCGCACAGATCAGATCCGACGGCTGGCAAGCGAACACGCGGAGCGATTTGGAACATCCGATCCAAATCGAACGATGGGCAATGACCGGCACGGCGGCGCATGACGACGACACGTGGCGACATCCTAGCCCAACACGCTGGATCAAATGGCTAGCGCTACACGACACGGACTTACGATGCGGCTACCCCGCGGACGACACATGGAGAAGATCCGACGGCGCTCACTAGATCCAACGGCTGACGAAGCTTGCAACGGCGATGATGGCGCGGCGGAGTGGGTTCACCGAAGATGAAGACAAAGACAACGGCCACAACGGTAGTGAGCTTCTATGATAATGCTTCCAGATGAGATCGACGTGGCTCGACGAGAGCAGTCCACCGGAGGCCCGGGCGATGGCGGAAGCAGACCGACGGCGACGGAACGTGGCAAAAACCAAGGTGGCACAGAGTGCAACTACGGTGAGCTCGCATGGGCAATAGGCGACAGTTCGGGATACGCGTGATGGGGCTACGGGTATGTCTCGACGTGCGCGACACAGGGGTGGCGGCGGTGCATTAAATACGGGACTTGACGAGCGTGAAACTAGGCAAAAACGGATTCCGAGATTCCGGGATACTGTGGCGTGGCGGATTCGGATGAAGCCGACGTGGCGCAATCCAGAGCGTCCACGCGGATCCGATCGAACGGCACACAAATCATGGTGACATGGGCGAGAGACAACCGTTGGATCAAGATCCGACGGTGGCGGCGTGATGCGGCTAGGGTTTGCGGCAAGGCGGGCTGCGTAGGCTGGCGGTGTGAAGAAATGGGCCGGACCGTAGGGGTTTCGGCCTAAAGACTATTCACCCGATTTTAAAATGATTTCGAATTAAAATAATTCATATAAATAAACAAAGCCAAAATATGTAGTAAAAATACCAGGGAAAATCATGAAAAATTCCAAAAAATACTTTGGGACATTTGGAACTCAAATAAAATATTTCCAATAAAAGATCATTAATACTTTTCTCTGAATAATTAAAAGATAGCAAAAGGCTTAATTCAAAATTCCAAAATAAATTAAATAAAATCTCAGAAATTCAATAACAAAGAAAAATCATATTAAGTCCAATAAAAGCAAAATTTGCGATGTTACAAACCTCCCTCCTTAACGGAATCTCGATCCCGAGATTTAGGGCTGACTAATAAATAGGTTTGGAAATTCTAACTTTAGATCCTCTTCACGCTCCCATGTAGCCACACTCTCAGAATGATTGCTCCACTGCACTCTGTAGAAACGCACTGACTTGCTTCGGGTTCTACGATCTGCTACATCCAGAATCTTGATTGGTTGCTCCTTGTAGGTTAGGTCCTTTTGCAGGTCCATTGACTCCAATGACGTCTGCTCTGCGGGCACTCGAAGAAACTTCTTCAACTGAAACACATGGAACACATCATGCACTCCTGCCAATGACTATGGCATCTCCAACTGATATGCAACCTCTCCTCTGTGGCTCAATATCTTAAATGAACTAACATATCTTGGTGTGAGCTTCCCCTTGGCATGAAACCTTTTTACTCCCTTGAGAGGAGTTGTCGACTTTTGTAGTCGGCAATAAATTTATGGGGTAGGCGCTAGATCTCAAACTCGAAGGTCACACAAGACAAAGGGTTTAGACAGGTTTAGGCCCTCAGTGATGGAGGTAATACTCTAATCCTGTGTGCTGGGATTATACGGATCTCTTGGATCTTGGGTTGCTCAAAGCGCAATGTTCTCTAGACGATATGAGGTGTGCTATGCTCTATGGCTTGATCCCCTATTGTTGCCCGCCCTCTCCCTTATATAGTAGGGGTGGTGCGACTTACAGAGTCCTGATCGGTTGGGGAGATTCCGATCGGTTACAGGATTCTAGTCGGTTACAGGATAGAGTTTACATCTTGAACTACCGTATCAACGACTCGTATTACAACTGTATCTTTTATATCTAAATATATGTAACAGACTATTGGACGTGCTCCCTTTCCATACAACAGTAAGGCTTGGTGCGGGGCAAAACTTTTCGGCCCATCTTCTCCTCAGGTGACGTTGGGCCGGTCATGGGTATACCCGATTTCATATATACCATAGTAGCCCCCGAGTGATTCATGATCCAATTGCTATGCTTCCAGCTAAGTCCCAACTTGAACCATTGTTCTGAACTCGTTGTGCAAACCTCCGACTGGTTTCTTCATGTGATTTGAATGTTTCTTCTCGCAGCGAGTGGATCATGAAGGACTCGAATATAACCTTTGATTTTTGCATCAATTGAATGTAATCTTCTGTCTGACGAATTTATTGTGAGCGGCCTCGCGGACCTGACCCATGTTTCGGATGTGGATTAAATACTTTTTCCCGCCTGAAGCGAAGTTCTTAACATCCTTTCTTCGTGAATAACCGTCGGACAATCTTCGAGGTTGCCTTTTTTTCCGTGTCATATCGTTTATTGAAAAACTCTTTGGCTTCTGAAATTATATTAACTCCAAATCCCTTCGGCTTCTGGGGCATTTACTTCGTCTCTACTGCGTCGGCTATAAAAGGCGAACCAGCGTTTGCAGAATTTATCTTCTCCTGCTGAGCTCTCCATCTTTCTGTTTCACGTTTCCATTTTTTTCATGCCGAGGAGAAGGAGGAGGAACGTCAGGTGCGCCCAGGATCCCAGGCTCGCCGAAGAATGGGAGCTTTTCAGGCTCGTTGTGGCTGAAATAATGGAGGATAACGCCGCCGTCCTCGACCGCGTCGCCGTCGATACCTTCCTCAAGATTTTTCCTGTCCTTTACAGGGCCAAGGAAGCCCTCGTGGAGGCACTGGGTCACGTGCGTCGGGGTGAAGTGTAGGCCCTCCTGCAAATGTAATATTTTCCCAGGCATAATGCCTATGGAATTTAATATATAATAAAAAGTTCCTTCCAAAGTGTTTTCCATGATTGTCATTGGACCCAACTTGGGGTGCTTCGAAGCTTGCATGGTTCTTTGGTCTGGCGACATCCGTATCTAACTGATGTAGGGCATACCTTAGGTCAGGCGCGGATCGTATTGTACCAAGATTTGCGCGATTTTCGGTCGAGCGGCATCTAGGTCCGACTGGCACGGGTTACACCTTAGATCCAGCAGGATTTCTTAGGCTCATGGCTGAGTGATGCCCATATCCGATTTATGCATGATATGACTTGGGCTCAGCTTGCAGCGTTCCATACATACGTGGCTCTTGGTCGAGTGGTACCCGTATCTGGCTGGTGTTGGATACAGCTTGGGCTCAACGTGGAGCGCACCATGCATTCATGGCTCTTGGCCGAGTGATACCCTTTCCCGACTGATGTCGGATACGACTTAGGCTCTCTCTGAGCGTATCAGGACTTACACAGCTCTTGGCCGAGTGATACCCATACCTGACTGATGTAGGATACGACTTAGGCTCTCTTGGAGTGTATCACGTTTTCATCCGAATGGTATCCGTACTCGTTTAATACAACGCACAGCTTTTCGACCCTCGTGGGGCATACCATTGGATTTGTGCCCGTTTAGGCTCGACTCGTGGTACATGATTCCGTCGTGCGGTAACCACCTAACGACCCAGCGTGGGGCATACCACGAGAAGATATGTTTTTTATCCAAGTTGGAGGTCATCCATGTCCCGCTTAGCACGGTAAGTGGAAAAAACGTCCCATTGCAGGGAGCGACGCGCCCCAAATATGACTTGGTCAAACCCTGTCAAACTCCGCGAGTCGAAGCGACAGGCATGCAAATCATTTATGGAGAATCCGGAAGGACAAGACGCTTCGCAATCTTTTTCCCACTGATTCGGCGGAAACCTAATTTTTTTCCCTTTTTAATGGTTAGGCCGTGCGTCGCCCGACGGTTCATTCTCTTACTGCGCCCTCACTCTTTTTGCTTCGTCGTCTCTCCGACTTCTCCACCGCTAGGGTTAACCGCCGTCGCGCTCGCTCCTTTGTGCCGCCATCGATTTCTCCTACGAAGATGTCTTCCTCTTCTTCTTCGCCGCCTTCGCCCCAGGATTGGACGACCTCGACGATGACAGAGGAGAAACTGCAGTCCATGGTGGATGATGGGATTCTCCCGGACTTGGCCTTGATCTCCGCCCGGTCGGCTGCTGGTGAATCTATCCCCACTCCTCGTCCCGAAGAGGTAGTGGTATTTGAGTCTTTTTTCCAGCGCGGGCTGGGACTTCCGGCCAGCACTTTTCTCTGTGGCCTTCTCTTCTTCTACGGAATCGAATTGGTGAACTTGAATCCCAATTCCATACTGCAGATCTCCCTTTTCGTCCATCTTTGTGAAGCTTTCTTGGGCATTAGCCCCCATTTTGATCTTTTTCGCCATTTTTACCTTTTGAAACCTTATCCCTCCAAGAACGAGCCCAAGGTTGTTGGGGGAGCCGGATTTTAGCTGCGGGAGGGGCTGAAGAAGAATTACTTCGCAATCCCCTTCAAAATCTCCAACAAAGGCTGGCATCAAGAGTGGTTCTATTGTGCCAACCTCGATCCAGCCCTATCCCCCTTTGCCGGGCGTCGACCCAAGGCATCACTTTCCTGGGTGTCCACCCCTAACTCCGCCGACATGGACCAGGTGTATGACCTCCTAGCGCTGATTGGGAAGTTGAAGGAGGATGGTCTCACAGGGGTAGGTCTGGCTCTCTATTTTGTTGCTCGTCGGACCCAGCCCCTGAAGGAGCGAGTTCATCTGGGATTCGCGTACGAAGGGAAAGATGAACCAACCCGGGAACTGCCCGACTAGCTGTCGAAGGAACAAATATATGCCCGGGTCAGAGAATTCTTCATCCCAAGCGTCGACATAACCACCGTCAGATGCCCGAAATCTTTCACCGCTTCACGCCCCTCCTGAGGTAGGCGAGTTCAGCTGAGATATTTCTTCCCTTTGTCTTCTGAATGTCTTCTAACCTTTAACCTTCCTTTCCAGGAAAGCATTGCCTTCTTTAGTGTCGCGCTCCTTTCGAAAATGCCTACTCGTGTAGGTCGTTCCCCGAAGCGGCGAGCGAGTTCTCCAGCGGGAGATCCCGCCACCAAGAAGTGGAAGAAGGCGCTGGCCAAAGACCCCGTGACGCCCCGGCGCCCGACTGGCGGTCCTAAGATTCAGGACTCATCATCACGAGCCCCAGCGCCTTCGGCTCTACTCTCCCGTGAGCCTGCGGCTCAGCCGAGTCCTACACCGAAGGATCCGGGCGTTCAAGAGGAGCCCCGGGTGTCAGTCGGCTGCGTCCCGAGTGGTCCCTCTGGGGGCGGCTCGTCCGCTCGGAGGAAGCCCCCGATGAAAATGAGGAAGTCTGACAGGTTTGTTACCCCATCGACTCTTATTTTGCTCATTTCGCTAGCTTGCTGACAATTCTTCTTGTAGGGATCCTTCGCTTGATGTTCCTGTCGGGACGTCGTCTAAGGCCTCTGTGGAGGCCGAGTACCCGGAGGTTTGCGCCCCGGTCGTAGGGGACGCGTCCGAGGATACCGAAGTGCCTCCCAGGCCCCCAGAGCCGTCTCTGACTCCTCCCGCTTCGGTGTTGGGCCCTGCTGCTCCGGAGCCGGCCTCCTGCTGGTCCCCCGAGATCGAGGAGATCCACCGTGTCCCGCCGACCCCTGCTCACCCCCGGCTTATAATGCGAGCCGCGTGGGTCGATGAGGAGGAAGGCTTGAAGCTCTTGGACGATCCGGAGGAGGAGGAGAAGGAGAGAAATGAATTTTTTAGTCATGCCACGGCTTGCGCGCGCCTGACCCGGGTATGCACTCTTCTACACTTGCTGTCTTCCCGCTCCCGTCATTTATCATGTAGTTACCTTTCCCTGTGACGATTACAAAAAATAGGGGAGCGCTTCGAATAGAAAGCCAAATACTTCCGGAAGATGCTCCCTGAAATCCGAGCGCGCCAAGAATATCTGGCCGACTTGGAACGTATCAAGGCCGGGCACGTGGCCGAGCTGCGATCTCTTCGGTCTGAGGTCCACGCGTCGCGAGAGGAGCAGAGGGCTTTGCGTCAGGAGAAGCTGGACATTGTTGGCTCCCTTCAAGCTAGCTATTTCCTGGGCTATCATGTGCTTTTGCTTAATCATCTGGTTTCATGATCTTCTTATATCCATGTCAGCTCGGGATTTCGCCGTCGCGACGCTCCAAGAAGAACTTAAAGCCACGGAGGATTCCAGAATGAAATTGGAGAAGGAGCTTGAAGGTATGACCGGCGTCTTGGCACTACCATGCCTTCATTGCCCTTTCTAATGCTTGCCTTCCTTGCAGACCATAAATTCAAAACGCGAGCGCAGTACGCCGTCTTTAGTGATAGGGTTGAAGCCCTTGAGACGTCTTGCGCCAAGCTTCAGGAGGCTTCTGGGCCGCTGCTGAGTTCTCTTCATCCTGGGGGTGAGAGGCCACTTAGTAGGGACCAGGTCATCTCTCGGCTGGAGGAGACCCCCGAGGCGCTCAAGAGTCTCTTGAAGGAGACGGCGACCAATGGTGCTAGCCAGGCTCTAGCGATCACCAAGTCGCTTTATCCCCGAGTGGATCTTGAGGCCGTCAAGGAAGGCTTCGCCCACAACGTAGATAAGGACCGAGCCACCGAGCTCTGGGAGGAAGTCAAGGACACCTCTTTGTCCATTGTAGAAACTTTAGACCTGTAAATTGAATGTGTATAAAGGTGTTTCCTTGCTCTTGCATTATTGTTTCAAATATGCACATCCGCCCGAGTGGTTTCGACATATCGTGTCCGACTAGTCCAGCCCCTAGGCTCTGAGGCATGGTTCGCGACACATGTCTCAGAGTCTAAAAATTCGTAGGAGTGAAGCACTCGGACGCATAAATCTCGAGAAGATTATATAAAAAATAACTTTAATATCGATCCTTTTCATTCATAACGGGGCAATATGAATTACAAAGTTCAAGTGAAAAAACGACGTAGCTGTTCTATGTTTAGGTGTTGTTGATTGCTGTGCCATCTTCTCACTTGAGCTTGTAGGCCCCGGGGCGTACCACCTCGTCGACGACGTAAGGGCCCTCCCAGCTTGGGGAGAGCTTATTGTAACATCCCAAAATTTGGCCTAATTAAGATTTTTTTGCTTAAATGTGCATTTGTGATTTTCTGGAGTTTAGTTAGATTTTTCTGGATTTATTTGAATTAAATCTTATTTCAAGTTTATTGCTTTTTATCCAAAAGTATTTAAATATGTGCAAAGTTAAAATAAAGTTTTGGTAAAAATATTTTATTTGAGTCCAGAATGTCTCAAAGTATTTTTGAGATTTTTTTGGATTTTTCCTGATTATTTTATTGCCTAAAACAAATTAAATGAATTTTTGGAATTAATTTAATTGAGAAAACCTTTGAAAAATCCGAACAAAGAATGGGCCCAGCCGTATCTTGTCTTGCGTCGCCCGGAGAATCGCGCCCATTTGGCCCATCACGGTAAACCCTAGGCGGTTGAATCTGCGCTGCTTGGATCAAGATCGCCGAGTGAGATCAAGTCGCATGGGTCGGTCTCGGACCGATCGTCGCCGTTGGAAAGAAATCGCGGTGGATAGGATTAGATCATGGCTATGTGATCGTGACCGTTGGAGCGAATCGGATGGTCGGGGTTGTCGTCTCCGCTGGGACTCGGTCCGCCGCCAACACGACTTCACCGCGGGAAGCTAGGGTTCCGCTTTTAGCGCGTTGGCGAGGCTATAAAAGGAGGGGTAGCGCCCGAGGTTCGCCTGTGTCGCCGCATCTTTTGGTCGAAGAGTTTTCGCGAGAGCGATCGTAGGACGCCGCCGCAAGCTCGCCGGAGTTGAAGCGTGGGACCGCCGCGGTTTTAGCTCAAGTGCGCCGCCAGATCGTCGGTTTTTGGTGTTTTGGTCCCAGATCTGGGTTCGCCGAGGTGTGCCGCGTCGACTAAGCCGGTTCTTCTCGTCGAGGACGCGCCGGAACGCCATCGCCGAAGCCTCATCTTCGTCTCCGGTGACTTTCTTCACCGTCGCCTCGCCATTAGTCTCGGGTAAGCTTGTGGCCGTCGGATCTGGATGAACGGAGTGGATCGAGCCGCGTTGAGCGCATCTGTCGCCGTTCGATTAGATCGGGCCGTGGATGCGTGCCGCGTGTCGTGCATCGGCGGGGCGGCGCTGCAACCAATCGGGTCAAGACGCGTGGCACTACGGGTTTCGAGGCGTCATACGCCGGGTTCACGGTGGACCAGATGAGGTCTCGTGGACCAGGTCTATGCACCGAGGCCACGCGTCGGCTTCTGATTGGTCCGGTTCAGCGCTGGCGTCATGCTGACGTCATGATGACGCAATAAATCAGTTTTCGTTTTAAAAATAAATCTGTTAATTCCGAATTTCCGATTTTCTAATTTCAGTATTTATTTCAAACTTCAAAAGGCTATATCTTTTGCAATTTAACTCGGATTTGAGTGATTCAAATTTCTAACAATTTGTAAAATTGAGATATATTTAATGGTGAATTTTATTTGATTTTTTGAGTTCAATTTCTCTCTGTTTTGGTATTTATTTGCTTTTCTCCTTCGGTACGCGTAGACGTTGAATTGTGCGACGCTTCGGAGGAAGATCAAGCAACTCAAGAGCAAGTTCCAGAACCAGATCAGGACCTATTCCAAGGCAAGTTGTGCTTTGATCATGTTGAACCCATGTTTATAAAATTGCTATATTTGTTTTACCTTATTGCATATGTTTCAAATATACAATTGTTTCAAACCAGATTGGGCTTAGCTAATATACCAGATTGATCTATACACTACCTTGTCATTGTATGCCATGATCCATTGTCACCCTAGATTGGTTTAATATAGTTGATTAGTAATTATGATCAGCATTGGAGGTTTAGACCGCATTAGTTGATTAGCCGTGCCACGTCATCACATGTATCAGAATCATTGATAATTAATCTTGATTAATGGAATATGGAACAATGTTATGAACTTGTGTGTCATGTGGGATCACACGATGAGATTGAGTTGTTGTGACGAGTCATGTCACGCAACGATGTTGAATTGTTGATGGCACGTGGTGCTAGGTAATCAACTGGGTGATGATAATTTAGATTGGGGCAAGTGGCAAGGGGCGAGGAGGCCAAGGTGGGCCCGATGGGTAGATGGTATGTGGATGTCTTGCCTCGATCACACTAAGGACTTAACCTTGCAAGCCTTTGACCTGAGTCAATCATGCAACCACATGTCTGGTATGGGCCAGCCTAGCTGAGTAAATTGCAATGTCTTAATTTGGGTACTATTGTGGTCGGTGTGAGTTCCCGAGTTATGGTGTAATTCACATGGCGCAAGAGGGGGGCCCTGGATGTGGTAACCAGTCCCACCAGTGTTGAATCCTTAGCGGGTAGTATCAGGTTAATCCAGAGCATTGTAAAGGCTTTGTTATAATCACTCGCCTTGGTGGTGTTTGGTTGTATCACGTGGGTAAAGTGCATAACCTCTGCAGAGTGTGAAACTATTCGGATAGCCGTGCTTCATGTATTGAGCAATGCTCGGAATTACTGATTAAGGGTTAGCTTAATTAATTGGACAACATGGTTGGGATGGCGGAATGCCATATGGAAGATGAAATTTGACTTAGGATTGGAAACTTGGTTTACTTGAGAAATCCTGAATTTATTTACTATTGTTATTTGTTTTACATTCTTTACAATCTATTTACTGTATTTGTTCATAAAATGCTGCTTATTGCAAAATAGCCATGATAGCCTATCCATTGGAATAAGCCTTACATATAGATACATAGAATTGCATTCTGTGCACAACATGTTGAGTGCTTTAAGTACTCACACTTGCCAAACAACAATAATCAACAGTTGAGGAATCTACACCTGTGTTGGAAGATGAAGTCCAGGAAGGCACGAGTCATTAGGGTCCGAGCCTTGTCGGTTGCCTGTGGTGAACTGATGAGCCATCTACGTTTCTACTTTCCGCTGCTTAATTATTAGTTTATATTTTCAGTTTTGCCCTGCGTGGCTTAATAATGTAAGTTGGTCATAAGATCATACCTTTAGTTATATCAATGAATGAACTATTATTCTATTATCGTTGAGTATGATGTGATATGTACCAATGTTGAGCTGTGTGCACTAGCGTTGATCCTGGGAATAGTGCGGTAAACACAAAGGGTTCAATCGTGGATTCGGGTCCTTACAGAGGTGGTATCAGAGCGTACTGACTGTAGGTCTTGGCCCTAGATAGTATGGAGGTGTCTTGTGTGTGTCCAAACTATTTTCTAAAAGAAAATCTAAACTTGACTAATAAAACACTCTCGACTCATCTCATTCTCTACTTCTCGCCTTTGCTAAATTTACCGTTTTACTGGCCGTTTTGGGTGGAGCTCTTATTCAAGTTCTTGTGGAGCAGATGCCGATTGTTCCGACCTTCGAGGAGTCAGCTGGCGGCTACGCAATGGAGCTGTGGAGAGTGCTTCAGACGCTTGGGGGCTTTTATCGTCCGCTTTACCGAGGAGGCAGCTGGTCAGTTAATGGTGTACACCGAGGATTTATTTGCAAGCTAATTATCTACGCTCGGGAGAATGAGGAAGCTAGCAGGCCAATCAACATCTCTGCCAGAAGATTCTCGTACGAGGTTGCAATTCAGGAGGTCGCTCGACTTGCTCTTCGTCGTGTCTGCCGCGACTACGCCGACGAGCTTCACGACCCAGTGTTCCGCCTTCACCCAGACGTTCAAGCATGCCGACGCCGACGGATCGTGGAGGACGAGTGTGCCACTACGGTACACCTTGCAGAGTTCGCCCTTGCCCAGGAGGATCATATGAGAGATACTACTCAGAGCCGGAGACTCATGACGAGGCACTCAGTGGCGAGCAGAGCTTGAGGTGACCGTGCTTGACCATCGGGATGATTATTGAGCCGGGAGAGGCCCAGAGGCGGTCGAGGACGAGCCGAGCGCGTGACTCGAGAAGTTCAGAGCCAGCAGAGGAGTCCGAGGAGGATCCAGAGGAGCGATAGTGGGAGCCGAGGGGAGTGCACTGACCCGTGGTTGCAGAGGACCCAGAGTAGGTCATCGTGATAGGTTCGCTCCTATGCCAGCTCACCCGCCGGTGTATGCGCCGGATCAGCCTCAGCCAGGGTGGCTGGATGAGTGAGTGTCAGCCTTGGAGCTGTGTTGAGACTCGAGTGTGAGTCGCGTCTTTAAGTTAGTTTTTACCTTTCTAGTTGACGCTAAGGTTTCGTGTTTAGTTTGCTTCTTAGTATTGCTGAGTGTGCAGTATGTGTTGCAAAGCTTGTAGGCTTAAATAAGCAGCCATACCAAGAATAAATAAAGAATTATTTCAATTGGGTATAACCTATCTCCCCGCTTTAGAAAGTCTTACTTCTTATCTATGCTACATCTACCTTCCCTAAACCTAAGAGGCAATCATCAGATGGTGAATACTCGAGGGAACAACGGAGCTTCAGGAAGTGGACTGCGCCAGAACGACAACACCAACGACAGAGGCAGCCCTCAACCACCGTCAGTAGACATGCAGAATCTGGGAGCGTTTCTTGCAGCGCAGACTCAACTGATGCAGACTATGATGCAGTAGATGCAGCAGATGACCAACGCAGCAGCCAACAACAACAACCCTGTAGCTCAGAACAACCATGGTGGACCCCGACCTCACTCAAAGCTAGCAGATTTCATGAGGACTAGACCACCAACCTTCTCAGGAAATGTGAATCCTTTGGAAGCCGATGACTGGCTTAGTACTATTGAGAAGAAGCTGCACATCACGCAATGTGAAGGAAATGAGAAGGTGCTCTACGCCTCTCATCAATTGGAAGGAACCGCCGCAGAATGGTGGGAGAATTACTGTGCCGCTCATGGAGCCCCACAAGAGATCACCTGGGAGGAGTTTACTAATGCTTTCCGCCAGTATCATGTCCCGGAGGGAATGATGGACCTTAAGAAGGAAAAGTTCAGGGCTCTGAAACAAGGAGGCCAACCAAAGGCGAATACCGAATAAATTTACTCGCTTAGCTCGCTATGCCCTCAAGACGAGCGGCAGATAAAGCTAGGCGCCTCGCTTTCATGAAGGGACTGAATTCAGATCGCAGTGGGGTGATCACCCACAATTTTCCAGATTTTCAGGAACTAGTCAATAAAGCTTTAATCCTAGAAGATAAGCGCAAAGAGCTGGGTGAAAACCGTAAGCGCTTAATAACTAATCAGGGTGGACGTCCAAACCATCTACGTTTGAGGATGTCACCACAACAATTTGCTAGATTCCAACCACCAGCCGTGAACAAGACATCAACCCCGCACTCGCCCCGCCAATCGAATTTTCGACCCAAAGACAGGCAACAATGTGCCGGAGGGAATCAACGATGCGCCATGAAAAGATGCTATACCGCAACGAGCCGGGCACTTTTCCAATAGGTGTCCACGTAGGAGGCATCACGCCGCTCGCTTCAACTTGGGAACAACACCGCCAAGGCACCAACCTCAGAGGAAATCGCGCGCCAGTCAAGTGGAGCAACCCGCAATCAATAGTGCGTGGAAGGATCAACCACATCACCGCAGATGGAGCTCGTGAAGCTACAAACGTCGACTTGGGTAATTTTCGGTCAACTCGAAGACTGCTGCTTTTGTTTGATTACGGAGCTTCGCATTCGCTTGTTTCTCAAAGTTTTGCAACCAAGAATGGATTTAAAGTGGTGAATCTTAAGTGTGTGCTCTTAGTCCAAGCCCCGTGATCCGAACTTAGATCTAGCCTTGGGTGTTTGGGAGCTAAGTTGCTTATGGATGGGATAGAATTCCTAGCGAATCTTATCTTGATAGATGCGCAATCCTAGACGCCATCCTTGGAATGGATTGGCTGTCTAAGCATAAGGCCGTCTTGGATTGTGGCCGAAGGACCGTGACTTTGGAAGGCCCTAGTGGCAAGAAAGTAGAGTTTCAAGCGACCGCAGTTCGCGATGGGCAGTTAATGGTCAACAGCGTGAAAGCCATCAAAGATGGAAGATGTGCCATGAGCTGGGAATACCGGATGTGTTTCGGAAGATTTGCCGGATTGCCACCGACCGTGATATCGAGTTCGTGATCGAGTTAGCGCCAGTACAAAGACCGATATCAAAAAGACCATATCGGATGCCTACCGACGAGTTAGTGGAAATGAAGAAGCAGATTGAGGAACTGCAAGAGAAAGGCTTCATTAAACCAAGTTCATCACCGTGGGAGCCCCGGTTTTGTTTGTTCGTAAAAGGACGGAAGTCTTAGAATGTGCATCGATTATCGTGCATCGAATGAAGTAACGATCAAGAATAAGTATCCGCTGCCCGTGATCGATGACTTATTTGATCGCTTAAGAGGAGCTAGAGTTTTCTCAAGATAGATCTTCGTTCGGGATACCATCGCTTGAAGATCCAAGCGAGGATGTGCCTAAGACTGCGTTTTCTACGCGATATGGATATTATGAGTTCACAATCATGTCATTTGGATTGACTAATGCCCCAAATATTTCATGAACATGATGAATAAGGTTTTCATGGAATATTTGGATAAGTTTGTTGTAGTCTTCATAGACGATATCTTGGTTTACTCAAGACAGAGGAAGAGCATGCGAACATCTCAGAATGGTTTTAGAGAGGCTGAGAGAGCATCAGCTGTATGCTAAGTTTAGCAAGTGTGAATTTTGGAAGGAGAAAGTAGAATTTCTTGGTCATGTAATGACTACTAAAGGAGTAGCAGTTGACCCAAGCAAAGTGGACGCAGTGTTGCATTGGGAGCAACCAAAGTCTGTTACCCAGATCCGTAGTTTTCTGGGAATGGCGGGATATTACCGTCGGTTCATAGAGGGATTCTCAACGATTGCTAAACCCCTTACGCAGTTGTTGAAGAAAGAAAAGAAGTTTGCATGGACGCCAGAGTGCGAGAAAAGTTTCATGGAATTAAAGAAGCGTTTAACAACAGCCCCCGTATTAGTGTTGCCAGATGTGCAGAATGGATTTGATATTTATTGCGATGCTTCAAAGCAAGGCTTGGGATGCGTGTTAATGTAGGAAGGCAAAGTTGTTGCTTATGCGTCGAGACAGTTAAGACCGCATGAAGTGAACTACCCAACGCATGATTTGGAGTTAGCTGCCGTAGTGCACGCTTTAAAGATATGGCGTCATTATCTCATAGGAAATAGATGTAAGGTATATACGGATCATAAGAGCCTGAAATACATATTCACTCAAGCAGATCTGAATATGAGACAGCGAAGATGGCTTGAGCTAATTAAGGATTATAATGTGGGAATCCATTATCATCCCGGAAAAGCCAATGTGGTGGCAGATGCTCTGAGTCGAAAGAGCCATAGCGCAAATACATTCACAATGGAGGATCAACCAGAATTATGCAAGGAATTTCAGAAACTAAGGTTGGAAGTCGTTCCGCAAGGAATGGTAGCTGCACTTGAAGTAAAGCCAACGCTGGAAGATCAGATTAGAGAAGGCCAGAAGGATGACGATAAAATTTCTAAGATTAAGGCTAAAAGGAAGAAGGCCTAGCTGTAGATTTCACTGGGATGAGCAGGAACCATGTTCTTCAAAGGCCGAATTTGTGTGCTTGGAAAAAGGAACTAAAGCAATTGATTCTTGAGGAGGCTCATGATTCTAAGTACTGATTCATCCAGAAGTGCCAAGATGTACCAAGATTTGAAAGAGAGATTTTGGTGGCCTAACATGAAGCGTGAAGTGGTGAGCATGTTGCTTTATGCGACGATGTCGAGGGTAAAAGCTATGCATCAAAGACCATTTGGTTTGTTGCACCGCTGAAAATTCGGAATGGAAGTGGGAGGAAATCGAAATGGACTTTATCACCGGTTTACCTAAAACTCAGAGAGGTTACGATTCCATTTGGGTAATTGTGGATCGTCTAACCAAGGTCGCCCATTTTATCCCAGTAAAGACCACTTACTTAGGAGATCGTTTAGCAGAATTGTACATGTCAAAGATTGTATGTTTGCATGGAGTGCCCAAGAAGATTGTGTCAGACAGAGGTACCCAATTTACCTCAAGATTCTGGAATAAGTTGCACGAAGCCATGGGAACTCATCTGAATTTTAGTACAGCATATCACCCGCAGACAGATGGTCAAACTGAAAGAGTAAATCAGATTTTAGAGGATATGTTGAGAGCTTGTGCTTTAGCTTATACTGCGACATGGGATAAGTGTTTGCCATATGCGGAATTTAGTTACAATAATAGTTATCAAGCTAGCCTGCAGATGTCACCGTTTGAGGCGTTGTATGGACGTGCTTGTCGTACTCCATTGAATTGGAACGAAGCAGGAGAACGTTTGGTTTTCGGGCCAGACATTCTCGAGGAAGCCGAAAGTCAAGTCGCAATGATCAGAGAGAGGTTGAAGATAGCACAGTCAAGACAGAAAAGCTACGCAGACAACCGTCGTCGAGATTTGAGTTTCGAACCAGAAGATCATGTGTATCTCAGGGTTACCCCTCTTAAGGGAGTTAAAAGATTTCACGTTAAAGGGAAGCTTGCGCCAAGATATATTGGTTCGTTCAAGATTCTGAGTCGTCGAGGAGAGGTAGCTTATCAGTTAGAATTGCCTCAGTCCTTGGCAGGAGTGCATGATGTATTCCATGTGTCGCAGCTTAAGAAGTGTCTCAGAGTACCAACGGAGCAAACCCCGTTAGATGCAATAGAGCTGCAAGAAGATTTGACTTACAAAGAGCAACCGGTCGAAATTTTGGATGTTATGGAACGCAAGACCGTAAGCAAGTCTATTCGCTTTGCAGAGTTCAAGGAGCAATCATTCAAAGTGAAGCCACATGGGAGCGAGAAGAAGATTTGAAGTCGAAATTCCGAACCTATTCTCTAGCTAGCCCCGAATCTTGGGTCGAGATTCATATTGAGGGGAGGTTTGTAACATCCCAAAATTTGGCCTAATTAAGATTTTATTGCTTAAATGTGCATTTGTGATTTTCTGAATTTAGTTAGATTTTTCTCGATTTATTTGAATTAAATCTTATTTCAAGTTTATTGCTTTTTATCCAAAAGTATTTAAATCATGCAAAGTTAAAATAAAGTTTTGGTAAAATATTTTATTTGAGTCCGTAATGTCTCAAAGTATTTTTGAGATTTTTTGGATTTTTCCGATTATTTTATTGCCTAAAACAAATTAAATGAATTTCTAGAATTAATTTAATTGAGAAAACCTTTGAAAAATCCGAAGAAAGAATGGGCCCGCCCGTATCTTGTCTTGGCGTGCGGCCCGAGAATCACGCCCATTTGGCCCATCTCGCAAACCCTAGGCGGTTGAATCGCGCCGTTGGATCAAGATCGCCGAGTGAGATCAAGTCGCACTGTTCGGTCTCGGACCGATCGTCGCCGCTGGAAAGAAATCGCGGGTGGATAGGATTAGATCATGGCTATGTGATCGTGACCGTTGGAGCGAATCGGATGGTCGGGGTTGTCGCCTCCGCGAAGGACTCGAGTCCGCCGGCACGACTTCGCCGCGGAAGCTAGGGTTCCGTTTTTAGCGCGTTGGCGAGGCTATAAAAGGAGGGTAGCGCCCGAGGTTCGCCTGTGTCGCCGCATCTTTTGGTCGAAGAGTTTTCGCGAGAGCGATCGAGGATGCCGCCGCAAGCTCGCCGGAGTTGAAGCGTGGGACCGCCGCGGTTTTTGCTCGGCTTGCCGCCGGATCGTCGGTTTTGGTGTTTTGGTCCCAGATCTGGGTTCGCCGAGGTGTGCGCGTCGACTAAGCCGGTTCTTCTCATCGGGGCGCTTGAACGTCGTCGCCGAAGCCTCTTCTTCGTCTCCGGTGACTTTCTTCACCGCCGCCTCGCCATTAGTCTCGGGTAAGCTTGTGGCGTCGGATCGCGATGAGCGGAGGATCGAGCGCGTTGCGTGCATCTGCCGCCGTTCGATTAGATCGGGCGTGGATGCGTCTGCGCGTGTCGTCGCATCGGGCGGGCGGCGCGCAACCAATCGGGTCAAGACGCGTGGCACTACGGGTTTCGGCGTCATCTGGCGGGTTCACGTGGACGGATGAGGTCTCGGACTGTGTCTATGCACCGAGGCCACGCGTCGGCTTCGATTGGTCCGGTTCAGCGTTGGCGTCATGCGTGACGTCATGATGACGCAATAAATCAGTTTTCGTTTTAAAAATAAATCTGTTAATTCCGAATTTCTGATTTTCTAATTTCAGTATTTATTTCAAACTTCAAAAGGCTATATCTTTTGCAATTTAACTCGGATTTGAGTGATTCAAATTTCTAACAATTTTTAAAATTGAGATCTATTTAATGGTGAATTTTATTTGATTTTTTGAGTTCAATTGCTCTCTATTTTGGTATTTATTTGCTTTTCTCCTTCGGTACGCGTAGACGTTGAATTGTGCGACGCTTCGGAGGAAGATCAAGCAACTCAAGAGCAAGTTCCAGAACCAGATCAGGACCTATTCCAAGGTAAGTTGTGCTTTGATCATGTTGAACCCATGTTTATAAAATTGCTATATTTGTTTTACCCTATTGCATATGTTTCAAATATACAATTGTTTCAAACTAGATTGGGCTTAGCTAATATACCAGATTGATCTATACCCTACCTTGTCATTGTATGCCATGATCCATTGTCACCCTAGATTGGTTTAATATAGTTGATTAGTAATTATGATCAGCATTGGAGGTTTAGACCGCATTAGTTGCTTAGCCGTGCCACGTCATCACATGTATCAGAATCATTGATAATTAATCTTGATTAATGGAATATGGAACAATGTTATGAACTTGTGTGTCATGTGGGATCACACGATGAGATTGAGTTGTTGTGATGAGTCATGTCACGCAACGATGTTGAATTGTTGATGGCACGTGGTGCTTGGTAATCAACTAGGTGATGATAATTTAGATTGGGGCAAGTGGCAAGGGGCGAGGAGGCCAAGGTGGGCCCGATGGGTAGATGGTATGTGGATGTCTTGCCTCGATCACACTAAGGACTTAACCTTGCAAGCCTTTGACCTGAGTTAATCATGCAACCACATGTCTGGTATGGGCCAGCCTAGCTGAGTAAATTGCAATGTCTTAATTTTGGTACTATTGTGGTCGGTGTGAGTTCCCGAGTTATGGTGTAATTCACATGGCGCAAGAGGGGGCCCCGGATGTGGTAACCACCCCACCAGTGTTGAATCCTTAGCGGGTAGTATCGGGTTAATCCAGCATTGTAAAGGCTTTGTTATAATCACTCGCCTTGGTGGTGTTTGGTTGTATCACGTGGGTAAAGTGCATAACCTCTGCAGAGTGTGAAACTATTCGGATAGCCGTGCTTCATGGTATTGAGCAATGCTCGGAATTACAGCTAAGGGTTAGCTTAATTAATTGGACAACATGGTTGGGATGGCGGAATGCCATATGGAAGATGAAATTTGACTTAGGATTGGAAACTTGGTTTACTTGAGAAATCCTGAATTTATTTACTATTGTTATTTGTTTTACATTCTTTACAATCTATTTCTCGTATTTGTTCATAAATGTCGCTTATTGCAAAATAGCCATGATAGCCTATCCATTGGAATAAGCCTTACATATAGATACATAGAATTGCATTACATGCACAACATGTTGAGTGCTTTAAGTACTCACCCTTGCCAAACAACAATAATCAACAGTTGAGGAATCTACACTGTGTTGGAAGATGAAGTCCGTGAAGGCACGAGTCATTAGGGTCCGAGCCTTGTCGGTTGCCTGTGGTGAACTGATGAGCCATCTACGTTTCTACTTTCTGCTGCTTAATTATTAGTTTATATTTTCAGTTTTGCCCTGCGTGGCTTAATAATGTAAGTTGGTCATAAGATCATACCTTTAGTTATATCAATGAATGAACTATTATTCTATTATCGTTGAGTATGATGTGATATGTACCAATGTTGAGCTGTGTGCACTAGCGTTGATCCTGGGAATAGTGCGATAAACACAGTGGGTTCGAATCAGTGGATTCGGGTCCTTACACTTATGCTCGCATTTCTGATTCTTTCTAAGGACCAGATCTCCCTTGGAGAATGCGCTGCTCCTCACATTGCGACTGTGGTAGCGCCGTAAGTCCTAAAGGTACTTTGCCGACTGGATTGTTGCAACATCTCTGGCTTCTTCCAGTCGGTCGAGGTCTTCTAGCTGTCTTTCTTTCGAAGCGACATCCTCATAGCTCCGAACCCGCGGGGATCCGAATTCTAACTCGGTGGAGAGGACTGCCTCTGAGCCGTATACCAGGAAAAAAGGTGACTGCCCAGTTGCTCTGCTGGGGGTGGTTCGCAGCCCCCAGAGT
Organism: Otatea glauca; assembly: GCA_036346275.1. NCBI lineage: Eukaryota > Viridiplantae > Streptophyta > Magnoliopsida > Poales > Poaceae > Otatea > Otatea glauca. Next base: position 26,663,740 of record CM070726.1, on the reverse strand, counting down.
ACCGAAGGCAATTCTTTGACCCACCGAGTGGCGTATGGCTGGAGTCAATCGAAAACCCTCACCTTCAGGCCCTGTAGCACCATGTCGTTGGCTCGTTCAACTTGACCATTGTTCCGGGGGTGCGCTACCGATGCGAAGCAGATTTTTATTTTGAGCTCCTCGCACCAACCTTGAAATATACCCCCTCTAAATTGGGTGCCATTATCTGTGATGATTCGGTTTGGCACACCAAATCTAACCACGATTTGATGAAAAAATTCTTTGGCTTTTGCTGCCGTGATGGTGGCGACTGGTTTGGCCTCAATCTATTTGGTGAATTTGTCGACGACCATGAAGAGGTGAGTATAACCGCCCTGGGCCTTTTTCAAAGGTCCTACCATGTCGAGCCCCCATACCGCAAATGGCCATGTTATGGGAATGGTCTGTAGTTCCTGTGCCGGTTTGTTCATCTAACGCGCAAAGAACTGACATCCTTCGCATGTTCGGACGATGTCTTCCACGTCAGTGACAGCAGTCGGCCAGAAGAATCCTTGATGATAAGCCTTGCCGACTAGGGGTGATGATGTCGCGTGATTCCAGCAAACTCCCGAGTGGATTTTTTTGAGAAGATCTCTCCCTTCTTGTTTTGATATGCACCGTCGTAGTACACTAGAGGAGCTTTTGCGATAGAGCTCTTCCCTGATCACCACATAGCTCCTGCTACGGTGCATTAACCGTTCGGCTTGTACGCGGTCTTCGGGTAGCTCGTCCTTCATCAGGTAGTCCAAATACGGAGCTGTCCAATCGGGGGTAATGACCAAGACCTCAGCTTCTTCGCTCTTCTCTGCTGGGACTTCTGTCTTCGGCCGAGTGCTAATCGTGGGCTTATGGATTTCTTCCACGAACTCTCCCACGGGCACTATGGACCGGCAGGATCCCATCTTCGCCAGCTCGTCGGCTGCTTCGTTGTCTCGCCGGAGCACATGAACGAGCTCCAGACCATCGAAATTGCCTTCTAGCTTGCGTACCTCCTGGCAATAGGCTGCCATGTTGTCTTCAATGCATGACCATTCTTTTTGCACTAGATTGATTACGAGCATTGAGTCCCCGCGAACCGCCAATCGTCGGATACCGAACGATATAGCGATACGAAGCCCATGGATGAGTGCCTCGTACTCGACGGCGTTGTTGGATGCGGGAAAAAATATTTGAAGAACGTACCTCAACCTTTCTCCACATGGCGATATGAGTACTATACCGCCCCCGCGCCGCTGAGCATGAGGGAACCATCGAAATACATCGTCCAATACTTGAGTTCCTTGGTAATGGTCGGGTTTTGAAGCTCCATCCACTCGGCCGTAAAGTCGGCGAGTGCTTGAGACTTGATGGCAGTGCGGGGCTTGAATAGGATATCAAAAGCTCCGAGCTGAACTGCCCACTTTGCAATTATCCCAGTGGCCTCTTCTTTGTGAAGTATATCCCCAATCAGGAAGGAGGTGACCACCGAAGTTACATGCCCTTGGAAATAGTGCTTAAGCTTGCGAGATGTAAGTTACGGTATACAACAATTTCTGCACTTGTGGATACCGCACCTTGGATTCACTCAGAACCTCGCTAACGAAGTAGACCGGATGTTGGATCTTCTGTACGTGACCCGGCTCCTCCCTCTCTACAACGATTGCGGCGCTGACCATAGGAGTCGTTGCCGCGATGTAATGTAACAGGGGTTCTTTCGGCATCGGAGAAACCAAGACCGGGGGCGTCGTTAAGAAGGTCTTCAGATCTTCGAACGCTTGCTATGCCTCGGGCGTCCACTAGAACTTGTCCTGCTTTTTGAGGAGTTTAAAGAATGGCATACCTCGCATACCCAGTCGAGAGATAAACCTACTGAGTGCGGCCATGCATCCTGTAAGCTTCTGGACGTCCTTCTGGCAAGTTGGTGGTTCCATTTTTGATATGGCTTTGACCTTCTCTGGGTTGGCCTCAATACCTCGTTGGGATACGATAAACCCGAGAAGTTTTCCCGAAGATACTCCAAAAACACACTTCTCGGGATTGAGCTCCATGCTGAAAGCCCTCATGCTCTCGAACGTCTCGGTTAGGTCGGCGATAAGGTCCTTCTTAGCCCAAGTTTTCAACACAACATCGTCCACGTATTATTCCACATTGCGTCCGAGCTTGGCATGAAAACATCGCTGAATTGAGTGCTCGTACGTTGCGCCAGAGTTTTTCAGCCCGAACGCCATTGTGGTATAGCAAAAGGCTCCAAAAGGCGTGATGAACGAGGTCTTGATATGATCTTCCGCCTTTAGGCGAATCTGATGGTAGCCTGAGTAAGCATCGAGAAAACTTAAAATTTCACACCCAACGGTCGAGTCAACAACCTGATCGATTCGGTGCAGCCCAAAGGGATCCTTCGGACATGCCTTGTTGAGATCAGTATAATCAACGCACATGCGCCAAGTTTTATTTTTCTTCTGAACTAGTACAGGATTCGCTAACAAATCAGGGTGATACACCTCCTTGATGAAACCTGCAGCTAATAGCTTGGTGATCTCCTGCTTGATGGCGTTCCGACGATCTGGAGCGAACCGCTGGAGCCTTTGCTTGATGGGTTTTGCTTTTTCGTCGATGTGTAAGGAGTGCTCGATCACCTCCCTAGGAACACCAGGCATGTCGGATGGTTTCCAGGCAAAGATATCCTTGTTAGCTTGAAGGAAGGTGACGAGCGCGCTTTCCTATTACCTTCGAACCCTGTCCCGATCAGAGTTGTCTTGGACGAGTCGGACGGGTCGAGGTTGATTCTCTTGGTTCCTTCGCCAGGCTTCATTCCTGACGTGGCCTTCTTTTTGGAAGGGACGTCGCCTTCTTCGTGCAACGCGGCAGCCTCCTCTTGGACTTTCTTCCCTTCGGCGATTGCCTCCTGCAGCTCAGCAAGTCCACAATTCTCTCGGTCGCACTCCAGAGATCTCTGGACGTCGCTATGCACCGTGATGACGATTCTGGGTCCCGGCATCTTCATCATCAAGTAGGTATAGTGCAGGATGGCCATGAATCTGGCCAGACTGGGCCTTCCCAAGATAGCGTGGTACGCTGTCTCGAAATTGGCCACCTCGAAATTGATATACTCGGTCCGGAAGTTATCCTTGGTACCGAATGAAACGGGCAAAGAAATCTGCCCAAGCGGGAACGAAGACGCCCCGGGGATCACTCCATGGAATGGCTGGGTGCTCGGCCTTACCTCAGAGCGGGGGATGTTCATATCATCGAAGGTTTTGGCGAATAAGACGTTGAGTCTGCTCCCCCCGTCGACTAACACCTTCTTGAGCTTCACATTGCGAATAACAGGGTCAAGAACCAGAGGGAACTTACCCAGGTGTAGAACCCGGTTGGGGTGATCCGAGCGATCGAAGGTGCTCGGGACCTCAGACCACCTAAGATATTGGGGGGTCGCTGGTTCCACTGCATTGACTTCCCGAGTGGAGAGCTTTTGCTTCCGCATGGACTCATATCCCGTGGAGCCTCCGTAGATGTAGTTCAACTCCTACTCAGGCTCCTGGAATCATCTTCTTCTGGGAGGTCTTTCTTCTTGGCCGCCTCGTCCTTTGTTGGAGCCGGCTGCTTGTTGCATTCCCGCGCAAAACGCTTCAAGGTGAAGCAGTCCTTGGCGGCGTGTTTTCCCTTGGGGTGGAAAGGATAGATTGCTTCCATGACAGAGCTATAGTCGGGTGCCTCCCTCCGTATGGTTCGGGGCTGGCTGCGTTCGACCACCGCGACTAACTCCTCACCCTTCCGCTTCTTGTCTTTGTGCTTGGAGGACTCGGGCTTGTCACCTTTGTTCTTCTGATGCGGGTGTTCTTTTTGGCGCTCCGCCAGGGCGTCTGAGGCCGTGGCGTAGCGATCGGCCAGCGCAAACATCTCCTTCGTGGAGGTTGGAGGTTTCCTAGACATTTTCTTGATCAAATCAGGATCGCTTACCCCTTTTTGAAAGGCCGCCACCACCACCACTTCTGATACATCCCTGATGGTTTTCTTTTTCTGCATGAAGCACCGGATGAAGTCTCTCAGCGTCTCGTCTTTCTTACAGTGCGGTGATACAGTCCCACGGGTCCTGTGTCTTCGTAGGTTCCCTGGAAGTTGGCGATGAATTGATCGCAAAGATCACTCCAGGAGTCCACCGAGTTTGCAGGAAGTCCCGTGAGCCACACTTGAGTCGAGGGGGTGAGATTGACAGGGAGGTAATTTGCCATCACAGTCTGATTGCCCCCGGCCGCTTTAACCGCCAGGGCGTAGACCTACAGCCAAGCCTCCGGATCTCGCTCCCCGTCAAACTTCATAATGCCCTTGGGGTTGAATCCTTCGGGCCAAACCACTCGACGTGATCGGGGTGTGAACGCTCGGATCCCGTCAATAGATCTCTCATCATGAAGAGGGGGGTACGACGTGGCAAGCTTCTAGCTCGGCGATGGTCATCTACACGTCGGGGCGGAGTTCGGCGCGGCGAGTTCAGGACTCGGCGTTCATCGTCGCTCCGATCCCGGCGATGGTAGTCTCTGTGGTCATTGCGGTCATCGTACCTTAGATCATTTCGTCGATCGTGGCCGATGCCGAAACGCTCGTAGTCGTCGTGACGCCCGCGTCGATCTTCCTCGTCCCGCTCTCGTCGTTTGGCCGTTATGTCCTGGCGGAGGTCGTGGCAGAGAATTCGGCGAGCGTCTCCGACTGGTGGTGTGTGGCGCCGACTGCTGCTATTCCGACTGGTTGTAGTCCGACTGCTGGCGATACGAGTCACCCACCGTATTTTCCTGATTCTGCTGGATTGCTGCCGCCGTCACCATAGCCTTGATATGGGCCACGATCGGGGCCGCCGGGCTATCCGACGCAATCATCAAGTCTAGTGTATCGAGAAGCGTCTTGGAGGCGATGACATTCTGCATTGGCGTGCGGAAGACGGATTGGTCTCCCAACCTCGATTGCAGGATATCCTCGCAGACATTGCGGCCACGCGATCGGAGAGATCAGGCCGGCACCTCCTTACCCTTACGAAGACAATCTTCCTCCGCAGTTTCTTGGTCTTCTTGACGGAGATCGGTCCTCTGCTCCTCAATCGCGAAGACACCACAAAAATCGCAGCAATTCCTCACAATGCCGACTGGTTTTCTGGATGGTCAGGGCGGCATACGTGAGATGGGTTGGCCTGATTTTCACCAGATTGGATCTGATTTTGAACCATACAAACAAGCTCTCCGTGCGCATCCGCGACGAAGTCTAAGCTCCTGAAGCAGAAAGCTTGGCCGGAGACGAAGGTGGTGGTGAATCCGCCGATTGCTGCCATCGAGTCTGTAGGAAAAGATTATAGCGCTTCCCCTACCTAGCGCACCAACTGTCGACTTTTGTAGTCGGTAATAAATTTATGGGGCAGGCGCTAGATCTCAAACTCGAAGGTCACACAAGACAAAGGGTTTAGACAGGTTCAGGCCCTCAGCGATGGAGGTAATACCCTAATCCTGTGTACTGGGATTATACGGATCTCTTGGATCTCGGGTTGCTCAAAGCACAATGTGCTCTGGGCGATATGAGGTGTGCTATGCTCTATGGCTTGATCCCCTATTGTTGCCCGCCCTCTCCCTTATATAGTAGGGGTGGTGCGGCTTACAGAGTCCTGATCGGTTGGGGAGATTCCGATCGGTTACAGGATAGAGTTTACATCTTGAACTACCCTATCAACGACTCGGATTACAACTGTATCTTTTATATCTAAATATACGTAACAGACTATTGGACGTGCTCCCTTTCCATACGACAGCAAGGCTTGGTGCGGGGCAGAACTTTTTGGCCTGTCTTCTCCTCAGGTGACGTTGGGCCGGTCATGGGTATACCCAGTTTCATATATTCCACAGGAGTCACTCTGAGATACACAAAATCACTTGGCTCGAAACTCAACTCTCGACGACGATTATCAGCATAGCTCTTCTGCCTTGACTGAGCAGTCTTCAACCTTTCTCTAATCATGATGATTTGCTCTTCGGCCTCCTTTAAAATATCTGGTCCAAAAACCATACGCTCCCCCGTCTCATTCCAATTTAGCGGGGTACGACATGATCGACCATACAAGGCTTCAAATGGTGACCTTTGCAAACTGGTCTGATAACTATTATTATAACTAAACTAAGCATACGGCAAACATTTATCCCATGATGCGGCATATGTTAGTGTTATGCCCTTGAGGCAATCATTTAGATGATTGTAACATGACTATGTTTATGAATAATAATATGATTATTGGTCCAATGAATGTATATCATTGTATTGATCAACAAGTATGTGACTTGATTATGAAGCTCTTTACTTAATGATGTAATTCGATAAATATCTCTGATCGGATATCATCGTATAGGACTACGATGAATAGATCAGCACATGTAGTGATCGATGATCATGCTTCATAGATCATGGGATATGGAGATATCATCTCTACATTGTGGACCATGTTGAAGAACATGGGTTAGATAGACCGCTATGGGACAACTGCGAGAATGTTTCATTCTTATGTGTCATCGTGTATCTCATACCTAGAAGATGTATGATCCTTAGACTGAGATTGTCATATTCCCTACATGTGTAATAGTTTTCCTTGGGGCTATCAAACACTACTTCCTAACGGATAGTTATAAAGGTAGCTTTCATGTTTACTATGAAGCGTGCGAGAGGAAGTGAGCGATCAAGATGGAATTTGCCACTCCAATGAAACGGAGATATATGACAAGGCCACTCGTGTGATATGATTAAGAAAGTGCATGGCCATGCCGTGATTGAGAATCAATCACAACTTATTAATATATCACGGATCGAGAGATGGATTGAATCATCAAAGGATGACATGCTTCTCGCCTTGAGATCAATCTTCATATACTTGGCAAAGGGATTATTACATGAGTTCTTTTGATAGGTTACATTCGATTTGATCACAGTATGTTTGGGAGTTGGCATACTTTGCAAAGCCGCTACCAACTATTGGATTGAAAAGGAGTTTTCGAATCCATGTCCAAACGTATGTGAACTGCAGGTCACACACTTAATGGTGGGACGCATTAATTTGGATTGGATCCGTAATTAATGAACCTCATGGGCTTAGCATCTTTGGTGGGCCCGGTTTAGGGTTTCATCTCGTGGCTATATAAGGAGGGGAGGAGGAGGCGCGAGTGTGCTTTCCACGGTTTAGGTTTGATTCACTTGAAACCCTAGCCTCCTCCTCTCGCTGCCCTGCCGAGCGACTAGGTGCTTGCACACGGCGCACGGCGTTCCATCTCTGGGCGTGTGGACTCTGCGGTGGCGCTGCTGCGGCTGCGGCGTGGGAGGGCGATCCACGGCGGGCGAGGACGATCCACTACATCGACGCAACGATCGCGGCGAGGGCGAACCACTACATCGGCGCGAAGGATTCCGCTGCGCGTCTAGTGGTAATCTTATCTATGATCCCCTTCTTGCGAGTAGCTTTACGGTTTTGCGGTAGTTTTTTTGTGCTAGCGTAGCATACCGCGTTTCCTTCAATGGTATCGAGCCATCTCGTATAGTTTTGTGATCGGATGTTGCACATATGATGTGTGAGGTTAGTAGATTGGATCTATTACATGTTCGGCCGAGTTCATGTGATGAATTGGTGACGGCGACCATCGATGAGATCGATCGATTTAGGGTTTGAGAAAGTGCAAACCGACTCAATCTTGATTTGGGTGAGTCCGTTCATGGTGCGGCGTTACCCTTACCGATCGGGTTACCGCCATCGTGGTTTCGAAGCGTATCCATATGGGACCAAGCCAATCGGATCGAGTTGGATTGGGTCAATCTGGTTGATCCATGGTAGCGCAAACAGATTCAATATTGATTTGGGTGAGTCCGTTCATGATGCGGCGTTGCCCTTACCGGTCGGGTTACCGCCATCGGGGTTTCAAAGCGTATCCATATGGGACCAAGCCAATTATATTAGATCGGATTGGGTCAATCTGGTTGATCCGTGGAAATTTTGAGGTGTTTTCCATGGCGGAAGACATGCCTTGGACCCGCCCGGAGCAGCCGCCCTCGGACCCGCTGGCCGGCCGGTAGGACCGCCCGCCATGGCGCCCCTCGGACCGGAGTCGTGGGGTTGCTTTTGTTTAACTTTCGTTTTGTAGGAATTATGTGAAATAGTATGGCCTATGTGTATGTGATGCATGTAATTTCCACATGGCACAGATGCGTGTTAAGCCATAAGGCTATTTAAATTGTATAACGACTGCTGCGTGTCGACTTGTGATGCTTCAAACCCTCATGTAAAATTCATTATCAAAAGTTGTAAGGAGTTGCATCCATAATGATGAAGACGATGGCTAGGTGAACAAATCAAGCAAGGTGGCTAGGTGAACAACCAAGCATGATGATGGAGATCTTAATGCTAAGGGCCATGCTATTTCACGACTTATTTTGATTTTACGTGGATGTGTGTTTTATCCTTGCTATTTTCTTTATGCTCATTGCATGTGATGCTATGTTCATAGTAATCTTTGTTCATCCTTATAGTTAAAAATCTTAAATCAAATTGTCCATCCAATTGTTGCACCTATCAAGAATTTAGATCGTTATTGATATGACTTGCCAAAGTAGTATATCAATGGCTATCTCAATAGATGATAGGGATGTGTTGGACACATCACGCATAACAATGGCGATTTAAACGAGCTATCAAAGCGGTTTTGGGCTTGAGGACATAAGTGGTTGGGATTTGATTTGATAATGAAGGAACCTATACAAGACAATTGGTGTCTAGGAAAACACACATGAGGCGGGTTTCTTAATTGGCACCGAATACGGAAGTGCTCCCTCCCTCATGTGAGCCCTTGGGGCAGGTTGACTGGCCATGAGTCAAGTTGATGGAGGCATTCATTACTTGTTTTCATACTCAACAAACAAGAGTTACATATGATGTAATTAGCAAAGGTGTTGCTTACCTATGTCATTAAATTTCTAGCAAGTGATGCCAAAGCTCACTAGTGTTTAATGAATATGGATCTTGAATACTCACTATGTGTCTATAAAAGGACATAAAATAGGAGTGTCTTTAATTAAAAGTTTAATAAAAGTTTTACATAAACATAGTGCTTAGAATCTTTGCATATTTTTGTTGTAGTTCAATGGCACCTTCTCCTCTCCTGCTACACTGGTTTTGCTTTGAGATCGGTTTGGAAAGGAAAAACTGAATGGAACTAATTTTGTTGATTGGTATCGCAACTTTGAGAATTGTTCTCAAGCATGAAAAGAAGGACTATGTTCTAGAGAATCCAATTCTGATGAACCACCGAAAATGCTCGCTCGCAATTTGAGGTTGAATATGAAAAGCATGTTAATGTACAGAAGTCACCGTCTCATGCTAGTCACAATGGACTCGAGCTCCAAAAGCAATATGAGGACCGGGATGCTTACAATATGATTGTGGGCTTGAAGGGCATGTTTGGGAATCAAGCAAGAGCTGAGAGGTATGGTATCTCAAAGCTTTTATTTGCTTGTAAGTGGTGAAGGCGATCCGGTCGATCCTCATGTGATCAAGATGATTGGTTACATTGGGAGATTGGAAAAACTTGAGTTTCCCTTAGCCTCGGTTTGGCCACAGATGTTATTCTCAGTCTACGCCTCAGAGCTTTGAGCCATTCATTATGAATTTTCATATGAATAGCATGGAGAAGAGCCTAACAGAGCTACATGGGATGCTCAAAGCTGCGGAGAAAGCATTAAGAAAAACCCAATCATGTGATGATGGTTGAAAACAACCGCTTTCAAAAAGAGAAAGGCTAAGGTGGGGGCAGGAAAGAGCAAGGGCAAGGGCAAGGGCAAGGCTCAAGATGAGATCATGAGCCTCAAAACTAAGCTTGAAGCTTAAAGTTGGCCCTCAACACGATACCCAATGCTTCTATTGCAAGAAATCGGGGCATTGGAAGCGGGCTGAAAAAGTACAGCGGATAAGAAGAATGGAAATGTGGTTTCCACTTGGTATTAATGTTATAGAAATTAATCTTGCTACTTCTTCACTCAGCTCATGGGTATATGATACGGTTCGGTTGCTCACATTTGCAATTCGTTGCGGTGATAAAGTAGAGACTTGGCAAAAGGAGAAGTGGATCTTGGCGTGGGGAATAAAGCAAGAGTTCTTGGTCTTGCCGTTGGCACATACCCATTGCATTTGCCTTGAGTTAGTTTTAGAACTCAATAATTGTTATTTTGTTCCATCTTTGAGTAGAAACATTATTTCATCTTCTTGTTTGGAACATGAAGGTTATGATTTCAGAATAAAGAACTTTGTTTGTTCAATATTTTTGAATGATATGTATTATGGTCGTTGCCCCATGGTGGATGGGTTATGCGTCCTTGAACTCGAAGAAAAACACATCTATAATATTAATGTAAAAGGCACCGCCTAATGATTTGAACCCTACCTTTTTGTGGCATTGTCGCTTAGGTCATATAAATGAGAAGCGCATGAAGAAGCTCCATGGTGATGGACTTCTAACCTCATTTGATTTTGAATCATTTGAAACATGTGAATCTTGTTTACTTGGCAAGATGACAAAAGCCCTTTCACGGGTTTTAGTGAGAGAGCAAGTGAATTATTGGCCCTAGTACATACTGATGTATGTGGACCAATGAGCTCATTGCTAGGGGTGGGTTTGATGCTTTGTAACTTTTACCGATGACTTGATAGATATGGATATATCTATTTAATGAGGCATAAATCTGAAACTTTTGAAAGAGTTTGAGCGAAGTACAAAATCAACTTGGCAAAACAATAAAACACTTACGATCCGATCGTGGTGGCGAATACTTGAGCCAAGAGTTTGGTGATCATTTAAAGCAATGTGGAATCGTTCGCAACTTACTCCGCCAGAACGCCTCAATGGAATGGTGTGTCGAGCAGCGTAACGGACTTTATTAGATATGGTTCGGTCAATGATCGGTAAACAGATCTGCCATTATCCTTTTGGGGTTTCGCTCTAGAGGCAATTGCGTTCACTTTGAATAGGGTCCCATCAAAATCCGTTGAGAAGGCGCCATATGAGATATGGTGGAGAAGACCCATGTTGTCATTTCTCAAGATATGGGGATGTGAGGCTTATGTAAAGCGTTTACAATCGGATAAACTCGCACCTAAATCGGAAAAATGCTTTTTGTGGGGTATCCTAAAGAAACAAAAGGATATTACTTTTACAAAGAAACGAGAACAAAGTTTTGTTGCTCGAAATGGTGTCTTTTGGAGAAAGAGTTTCTTTCAAAAGAAATCAAGAGGAGTGATGTGTATCTTGATGAAGTTCGAGAATCACATGAATATGTTCAAGCTACCTCTGAACCTTCACAAGATGTACAAAGTGTTGTACAACTTTGTGGAAGAGACTCCACCCCACGTAGGTCGGGAGGCCACGTCATGTACCTATTAGATATGGGAATGACATATTATTGTTGAACAATGATGAGCCCACGACTTATGAAGAAGCAATGATGGACCCAAACTCGAAAAATGGCTTGAAGCCATGAGATCCGAAATTCAATCCATGCATGACAATCAAGTTTGGAACTTGGTCGATTCACTGATGGTGTAAAAACCATTGAGTGCAAATGGATTTTCAAGAAAAGATAGGCGTAGATGGAAATATTCAGATCTATAAGGCACGGTTGGTGGCAAAGGGTTTCAAACAAGTTCAAGGAGTTGACTATGATGAAACTTTCTCACGGTAGCCATGCTCAAATCTGTCAGGATCATTTTAGCTATTCTTTGCATATTTTGATTATGAAATATGGCGGATGGATGTCAAAACAGCCTTCCTTAATGGGAATCTTTACGAGGATGTATACATGATACAACCTCAAGGCTTTGTTGATCCTAAATATGCTAAAAGGGTATGCAAGCTTCAAAGATCCATTTATGGGTTAAAGCAAGCATCTAGGAGTTGGAACATTCGTTTTGATGAAGTAGTCAAAGGTTTTGACTTTATCAAAAATGAAGAAGAGCCTTGTGTTTACAAGAAGGCTAGTGGGAGCGCACTTGTATTTACGATTTTGTATGTGGATGACATATTATTAATCGGGAATGACATTCCTATGCTTGAAGATGTTAAGACTTCATTGAAAGGAGTTTCTCAATGAAGGACTTGGGAGAAGCATGCTATATCTTGGGCATAAAAATCTATAGAGATAGATCAAAAGGTTAATTGGATTAAGTCGGAAGCGTACATTGACAAGATATTGAAAAGGTTCAATATGCATGAATCAAGAGAGGTTTCATGCCAATGTCACATGGCATCGATCTGCAAGAATCGGTGTCCTTCGACATCGATGGCGAGGCAGGATGAGCAAGATTCCATATGCTTGACTATTGGGTCTATTATGTATGCCATGATCATACACGCCGGATGTCTCATATGCTCTAAGTGTCACGGCGGATACCAAGCGGATCTGGTGATGGTCATTGGATAGCCGTAAAAATATCTGAAGTACTTGAGAAGAACTAAGGGTATGTTCCTTGTTTTTGGAGGTGAGGAAGATCTGGTTGCAAAGGGTTACACGATGCAAGCTTCCAAGCCGACAAAGATGATTTTCGATCGCAATCCGGGTTTGTGTTTACACTTAATGGAGGAAGCGATGGCTAGAAGAGTTCCAAGCAAAACACGGTGGCGACTCTCACGAAGCGGAGTACATTGCGGCCGGAGGCCGCAAAGGAGGCTGTGTGGATTAAGAAGTTTATCACAGAGCTTGGTGTGGTCGCTAGTGTCTCTAGTCAATGGACATCTATTGTGATAATAGTGGTGCCATTGCACAAGCAAAAGAGCCTAGATCACATCAAAGTCTAAACACATACTCCGTCGCTTTCACCTTATTCGCGAGATTGTGGATAGAGGTGGCGTCGAGAATATGCAAAGTACATCGGAAGCCAATGTGGCGATCCGTTGACAAAGCCAACGCCACACCCTAAGCATGAGGCGCACACAAGGTCTATTGGTATTAGATACTTAATTGATTGACTCAAGTGCAAGTGGGAGATTGTTAGTGTTATGCCCTTGAGGCAATCATTTAGATGATTGTAACATGACTATGTTTATGAATAATAATATGATTATTGGTCCAATGAATGTATATCATTGTATTGATCAACAAGTATGTGACTTGATTATGAAGCTCTTTACTTAATGATGTAATTCGATAAATATCTCTGATCGGATAGAGTACCTCGAGTTATGAGCTTCTTCAAGAACCAATTGCTTTAATTCCTTCTTATTTGGCACACAAATCCGACCTTTCATCCATAAGGTTCTCTGCTCATCCAAAGTAAAATTCTTCGCTTTACCTTCATCCATCTTTGACTTAATTCTCTTAATTTTGGCATCATCTTCCTGCCCTTCTCTAATTTGATCCTCCAAGGTTGACTTCACCTCTAGGGTAGCTAAAAACCCTTTTGGTACCACTTCCAATCTCAGCTTCTAAAAATCCTTGCATAACTCAGATTGATCCTTCTACACTAACATGTTACCACTGTAACTTTTTCTGCTTAAGGCATCAGCTACCACATTAGCCTTCCCGGGGTGATAATGGATTCCTTGGCAATAACTTTGATTAACTCTAACCATCTTCTCTGCCTCATATTCAGGTATGACTGCACGAAAATATACTTTAAACTCTTATCGTCTGTGTATACTTCACAGCGATTTCCAATAAGATAGTGCCGCAATCTTCAAGGCATGCACTACTGCAGCTAATTCCAAATCGTGCATCGGATAATTCTCCTCATGTGGCCTCAACTGCCTGGATGCATATGCAACATCCTTACCATTCTGCATTAGCACACATCCAAGTCCTTGACGCGAAGCATTACAATAAATTTCAAAACTGTTTTGAATATCTGACAACACTAATACTGGTGTGGATGTTAACCTCTTCTTTAATTCTTGAAAACTCTTCTCACAATCTGGCGTCCATGCAAATTTCTTCGCGTTCTTCAACAACTGCGTAAGGGGTCTAGCAATCGTTGAGATTCCCTCAATGAATCGACGGTAATAGCCTGCCATTCCAAGAAAACTATGAATCTGAGTCACCGCCTTCAGCTGTTCCCAGTGCAATACTGCCTCAACTTTACTAGGGTCGACTGCAATACCTTTAGCAATCATCACATGACCAAGAAATTCTATTTTCTTTTTCCAAAAATTACACTTACAAAATTTCGCATATAATTGCTAGTCTCGAAGCTTTTCAAGAACCAGCCTCAGATGTTCTACATGATCTTCTTCTGTCTTGAAGTAGACAAGAATGTTATCTATAAACATGACAACAAACTTATCCAGATATCCCATGAAAACTTTATTCATCATGTTCGCAATTGTCAATCCAAATGACATAACTGTGAACTCATAATGTCCATATCTTGTTGAGAATGCTGTCTTGGGCACATCCACTGCATGAATTTTCAACTGATGATATCTGATCGAAGATCTATCTTGGAGAAAATTTCAGCTCCTCTTAATTGATCAAACAAATCAACGATCCTGAGTAGCGGATACTTATCCTTTATTGTCACTTCATTCAGAGCTCGATAATCAATGCACATTCTCATGCTTCCATCTTTCTTCCGAACAAACAAAACAGGTGCTCCCCATGGCGACGAACTTGGCCTTACAAAACCATTTTCTAACAACTCCTCAATCTGTTTCTTCATTTCTACCAACTCATCCGTAGGCATCCGGTACGGTCTCTTGGCTATTGGGGCTGTACCAGGCAGCAATTCAATCACGAACTCAATATCTCGATCAGGTGGCATTCCAGGTAAATTTTCAAGAAAAACATCCGGATATTCATTAACAACTAGCACTTCTTCAATGCTAACTGCTTTAGCACTATTAACCATCATCTGACCATTGCAAACGGCAGTTGCTTGGACTTCCACTCTTTCACCTTTCGGGCTTTCCATTGACACTACTCTTCTACCACAATCCAACACAACTTTGTGCTTAGACAGCAAATCCATTCCAATTATAACATCTAATGTTTCAGTATCCAAGATAATAAGATTCGCTAGGAACTCTATTCCATTCATGAGCATCTTAACTCCCATACATCCTAGGTTAGATCGCAGTTCTGATCCAGGGAATTGGACCAAAAGCATCCACTTAAGGTTGATCATTTCTAACCCATTCCCAACAGCAAAATCTCGAGAAATAAAGGAATGTGAAGCTCCAAAATCAAATAGAACTATAGCAGGTACTGAATTAACTAGAAACTTACCCAGTGTGACGTCCGATGCTTCCTGGGCTTCATCAATCATGATATGATTAACATTACCCCTCACCATGGCTTGAGTTGTAGCTCCAGATTGAACAGCTCAACGGTTGCCCCCTGGTGCAGGCGTCTTGGTCGGTGTAGATCCAAGGTTTAAGCGACCAGGCATAATACCTCCTCTATTGGGACAGTTATTGGCGAAATGCCCTGGCTCATTGCAACTAAAACAGTGCCTGACTGCTAACTATTGATTTCCTCCCTAGGCGTTATTGATCTGAGCAATGTGTCGAAAATTACGCCCTTTGGGGCGAGTGCGAAGGAGTCTGAAAATTGCCTTGGGTGGCACGATAAAGCTGGCGTGGTGCAACCCTCAATTTTTGCTGATCTTGGCGAGCCCCTTACTGTGCCATCCTGCGCTTGCAGTTGTCATCTAATTTTTTGCACTTGTCTTCCAAAATAAGAGCCTTGTTCACCAGTTCTTGAAAATCAGGAAAATTATGAGTGATTAACCCAACTTGCAATCTAGAATTCAGTCATTTCATGAAGCGAGATTGTCTTGCCTTATCAGTCGCTACGTCTTCAGATGCATAGTGAGCAAGCTGGGTGAACTGGTTCAGGTAGTCTACCACAGACTGACCTCCCAGCTTGATGGCTCTAAATTCTTCCTTCTTTAAGTCCACAACACCTTCAGGAACATGACACTGACGAAAAGTAGCAGAAAATTCTTCCCAAGCGATCTCCTGTGGGTTCTCCTCTGATGCGCAGTAATTCTCCCACCATTCGGCAGTTGTGCCTTCTAGCTGATTAGAAGCATAGAGCACCTTCTTATTTCCCTCACACTAGGTGATATGCAAATTTCTCTTAATTGTCCTTAGCCAATCGTCAGCCTCAATTGGGTTAGCATTCCCAGAAAAAGTTGGCGGACAGGTCCTCATAAAGTCTGACAGCTTCGAGTATAGACGGTTCCCATTTTTATTAGCTTGATTTACATTGTTGGCCACTGATTGATTGGTGAAGTGCTGCATTTGCTGCATCATGGTCTGAAAAGCTGAGTTTGTGTAGCAAGAAAGGCTCCAAAGTTACTCATGTCAACTGGTGGCACTGCTTGAGGAATTGGCGACTCATTCTGGTTCTCATTTTGATGGCTTCCACTTCCACCAGCTTCGATGTTTCCGCGAGTCTGAACTATCTGCTGATTACTCCAAGATTTAGAGAAAAGAGGGAAATATCATAGACAAGTAATATAAGATCTTATGCGGGGGAAAAGCTTTAACTCAAACTCTAGATATATTAAACTTTATTTAATACTTCGTATGGCTGCTCACAAGTGCCTAAGGGCAATGCAACGCATACTGCACACTCAAAAATACCATGAAAACTCTCATTAAGCTAATCAAGCATCTCTAATCAACTAATGGTAACACTCTAAACTAAGACTTATGCAACTCGAACACTTGAGTCACTACTACCACTAAACTCAAGACTCTACCTAGTCACTAAGCCATCCTAGATGTGGGCCTCTAGGTGGACACTGCGGCAGATGACGCGGCATCGGGGTGAACTTGTTTCGATGATCGAGGGTCTTTTGATGACAATGATCCCTGACTCTCAGGCTCTGGCACAAGCTCCTCCGGATCCTCCTTGGACTCCACCAACTAAGCTGCCTCCTCCCTAAGGTAGAGAGCCTCCTCTAGCTCAGCTTCCTCTTAGAAGCCATCCTTCTAGACTCTCGAAGATCCTTTTCGGCCTTCTCCAATGCTTCATATACCTCTGTAAGGTCCTAGTTCGTAGTCTTCGTGAGGGTCTCCTGTGCTGAAGCAAGACATGCTAAGTGGACGATGGTCGCATCTTCCTCTCCCTTGATCCTGTCCTCGGTGATAGCGCTTCCATTGGGATGATACTTGAATACGGTGGACCCCAACTCTGTAGCGTAGTCACAGGCAAGGCGATGAAGTGCAAGACAGGCAGTCTCCTGGATCCTAGCCGCAAATATGGATCTCCTCGCTGAGATGTGGATAGGGCAACTCCTGATGGTGTTCTCCCTGGCGTAGACCATGATCTTGTAGATTGTCCCTCTTATTTTTCTATTCATGATCCAGTTGGTACCACGGTAGATAGGACGATTAAAGCCTCCCAACAGTTGCAGCATCCTCCAAAGCTCAGCGGCAAATCCTCCCTTACGTTCTCCATAAAGACACTCCATCTGAACCTGCAGAAAGCGGCTCTCATAAAAACCTCAACTCAAAACAAGAGAAAAGATGAAAAAAATTAGCAAAGGTGGAAAGCAAGAAAGAAAGGATAAGTCAAGATCCTTTTAATCTTTCAAGTTAATTTTGGCTTTAGAAAATAATTTTGGACACTCCTAAGATGACAAACTAGCTAGGGCTTGATCTACAGTCAGTATGGCTCTGATACCACCTCTGCCGGGAACCGAATGTGCAAATCCTCACCCTTTGTGTAAATTTGCACTAGTCCAGGATCACGATAGTGCACACAGGCTCAACATTGATGAATATCACAATCATACTTAACGTTAACATAATAAAGACTTCAACAATATTAAATATAACTGTTCGACGACCTTATGGTCAACCTTACATGAATACGCCTCACAGGGCTAAGACTGAAAGTAAATAAATAGCAATGGAAATAAACATAAGCATAGAAACCCATCAATCTGCCACAAGCAACTGTAAAGGTTTGCACCCTAACTATTCGCCTCTTCCTGATACTCTTCCTCAAATGCAGGCGTTCCTTCTTCTCCAAATGGTGATGTTTTGTTGCAAGGGGGTGAGTACACAAAGCACTCAACAAGTTGCGCACAGAATGCAAGTCTAATATACTATATTCATGGCTTAATACAGAGGATAGGCTGACAAGGTTAATTTCCATAAACAGTATTTGTAAAAGAATAGCATAAATACATTCGAAGACAGTAAACCAAATAATAACAATAATACATTTTCCATTTCTTTTCCAATAACCAAGTCACAAACTTATTCCACATTTCACATCCATACCGACATTTGTTTTTAATAAAATCTAACCCTTGACTGTAATCACTGAGCATTGCTCAATACCGTGAGCATGGCTATTCGATTAGGTTTACACTCTCTGAGAGGTTATACACTTTACCCACAAGATACAACCATACACCACAAAGGTGAGTTATTATATAACAAAGCCCTATCTAAACCCATACTATCCGCTAAGGTTTCAACACTGGTGGGACTGGTTACCACATCTAGGGCTCCCTTCTTGCGCCATGTGAGCACACCCATGCGAGGACTGGTTACCACTACCCGAGCCTCACACCACTATAAATAGTACAAAAGTTTAGACTCAACAATTTAATCAGCTAGTTTTGTCCCACAACAGACATGTGGTTGTATGAATGACTCAGTTCAAATTCTTGCAAGGTTAAGTCCTTAATTGACCAAGGCAAGACTAACTAAAAATTATCATAACCATGAACCAACCATTATCATAAAAAGCAATGCGACTGCCCAAATACCACATTGGTCCACCACAAATACATACCACTTGCCTCAGTCTAAATCATTTTACCAGCCCAGTTGATTACCATACACCACGTGCCATCAACAATAACAACATTGTGTGACAACACCCGACACACAAGTTAATAAATATGTTCCATAATCATTAAGCAAGATTAACTATTTTTACATAAAATGATGACTCGTTGCATTGCTAAGAATTCTACTTGCGTTCTACCCGACCACATTGGCAATTATAGCTACCAATTAGTATTAAACCATTCTAGGGTGACAAATGAGATACGACATACAACATGACAAGGTGTGTGGAATATAGTCGCCAGGGAGTCCTCAGGACAGGCCCAAGAGGAAGGCTCAGAAGATATTCTCCGTGTCAGGCTTCATTAACCATGCGAAAAGGGATATACCTCAAAGGAAGTTGAACTTATGTTTGGACACGATAAATCTGGTTGTAATCCGAGTCGTTAGAAAGATAGATAAACTTGTAAACTCTGTTCTATAACCGACTAAAGATCTTGTAACCAATCGGAATCTCTTAACCGATTGGGATTCTGTAAGCCGTCCCACCTCCAACTATATAAGGGATAGGGCGGGCGGCGACATAGGGATCAAGTCATTCTATCATCTAAGCCCAGAGCACATAGCGCTTTGAGCATCTTTAGATCCAAGAGATCCATATAATTCCACCACACAGGATTAGAGTATTACCTCCATCGCTGAGGGCCTGAACATGTATAAACCCTTGTCTTGTGTGACCTTCGAGTTTGAGATCGAGCGCCTACCCCATAATTTTATTGCCGACTACAAAAGTCGACAGTTGGCGTGCCAGGTAGGGGAAGCGCTTCAATCTTTTCCTACAGACTCGATGGCATCAATCGGCGGATTCATCGCCACCTTCATCTCCGGCCAGACCTTCCGCTTCGGAAGTCTGGACTTCGTCGCTGATATACATGGAGATCTTATCCGCCTGGGTCAAAGCCAAATCCAATCTGGCAGAATCCAGGGCGAACCATCTCAGGTACATTGCTCCGACTTTCCTAGAGAACCAGTCGGCACCATTAGGAGCGGCTGCGATTTTCACGGCATCTTCTCAATTGAAGGACAGAATACCGATCTACACGAAGAAGACCAAGACACCGCGGAAGAAGATCGTCGGCGTAAGGGTAAGGAGGTACAAGCTCTGTCTCTCCGATCACTGGGTCGCAATGTCCGTGAGGACATCCTGCAATCTAAGTTGGGAGACCAGTCCGTCTTTCGGACACCGATGCAAAATGTCGTCACCTCCAAGACGCTCCTTGACACACTAGACCCGATGATCGTATCGGACAGCCCAGCAGCCCCGATCGTGGCCCATATTAAAGCCATGGTGACGGCGGCAGCAATCCAGCAAACCCAGGGAAGACCACCGGAGGATGAAGCGCACTCGCACTCCCACGCGGCTACTCGCGTCGCCAGCAGCCAGACCGCAACCAGTCGGAACAACGGCAGCCGGCGCCACGCGCCACCCACTGGAGACGCTCGACAAATCCTTGACCGCGACCTCCGCCAGAACAACACGGCCAGACGATGGGAGTGGGACAAGGAGGAAAGGCACGGTCGCCACGACGACTACGAGCGTTTCGGTATCAGCCACGATCGACGAAACGACCGAAGGTATGATGACCGCGACGATCGCAGGGTTCACCACCGCCAGGGAGGAAGCGACGACGAGCGCCGAGTCATGGACTCACCGCGCCGTACCCCACCCCGGTATGTTGATGATCATCGTCGAGCTAGAAGATCGCCACGATGGAGTCCCCCTTGTCAGCACGAGGAATCTATCGACGGGATTTGGGTGTTCACTCCTCAGCTACGCCGAGTGATATGGCCTGAGGGTTTCAACCCCAAAGGCATCGTAAAGTTCGACGGGGAGCGAGACCCGGAGGCTTGGCTGCAGGTTTACGCCTTGGTAGTTAAGGCCGCTGGAGGAAATCAGACTGTCATGGCAAACTATTTGCCAGTCAATCTCACCCCCACGACTCAAGCATGGCTTACAGGCCTCCCCGCGAACTCGGTGGACTCCTGAAGCGACCTCTGCGATCAGTTCATCGCCAACTTCCAGGGGACTTACGAGCGGCCTGGCACTCCATGGGACTGTACGGTGCACTGAAGAAGGGCGAGGCGAGAGAGATTTCATCCGGCGTTTCATGCAGAAGAAGAACACCGTCAGGGACATGTCCGAGGTGGTGGTGGTGGCGGCCTTCCAGAAAGGGGTAACTGATCCTGATTTGATCAAAAAGATTTCCAGGAAGCCCCCGACCTCTATGAAGGAAATGTTCGCATTGGCCGACCGCTACGCAACAGCCTCAGATGCCCTAGCCGAGCGTCAAGAAGACCGCCCGCCGCAGAAGAACAAAGGCGACAAGCCGGAGTCCTCAAAACACAAGGATAAGAAGCAGAAGGGCGAAGAACTAGTCGCGGCAGCAGAGCATAATCGCCCCTGAGCCACTCGGAAGAAGCGCCCGACTACAGCGCCGTCATGGAGGTGATCTGTCCTTTCCACCCCAAGGGAAAGCCGCAGCCAAGGACTGCTTCACTCTGAAGCGTTTTGCGCGCGAAAGTCACCGGCAACCGGCTCCAGCCAAGGGCGAAGCTGCTCCAGCGAAAAAGGACCTCCCAGATGAAGAAGATTTCCAGGAGCCCGAGTAGGAGTTGAACTATATCTACAGGGGCTCAACTGGATATGAGTCCAAGCGGAAGCAAAAACTTATTGCTCGGGAGATCAACGCGGTGGAACCGGCGACTCCTCAGTATCTAAAATGGTCTGAGGTCCCGATCACCTTTGACCGTAGGGATCACCCCAGTCGGGTCCCACATCCGGGTAAGTTTCCTCTCGTACTTGACCCAGTTGTGCGCAGCGTGAAGCTCAAGAGGGTTCTGATCGACGGCGGAAGTGGGCTCAACATCCTATTCGCCAGGACTTTCGATGACATGAGCATCCCCCGTTCGGAGCTGAAGCCAAGCACTCAGCCTTTCCACAGGGTGATCCCCAGGGCGTCCTCGTTCCCCCTCGGACAGATTTCTCTGCCCGTTACGTTCGGCACCAAAAATAATTTTCGGACCGAATGCGTCAATTTCGAGGTAGCCAATTTCGAGACGGCGTATCACGCCATCTTGGGAAGGCCTGGCCTAGCCCGATTCATGGCTGTACCACATTACACTTACTCGATGTTGAAGATGCCGGGACCCAAAGGAGTCATCGCACTCCGGGGAGACATCAAGCAATCCTCGCAATGCGACTAGGAGAATCATGAACTCGCCGAGTTGCGAAGCGAGCCGGGCAAAGACATCGGGCATCGAGGTCGCCACGCTCGAGAGCGAAGGAGAGGTTCCATCAAAGAAGCAGGCCACCTCAGGAATCAAGCCTGGTGAAGGAACCAAAAGAATCGTTCTTGACCCGTCCGACACTTCTAAAACGACTGTGATCGGGACAGGGCTCGAGGACAAATAGGAAAGCGCGCTCGTCACCTTCCTCCAAGCTAACAAGGACATCTTCGCTTGGAAACCATCAGATATGCCAGGCGTACCAAGGGAGGTGATCGAGCACTCTCTCCATATCGACGAGAAGGCGAGACCTATCAAACAAAGGCTTCGGCGGTTCGCTCCGGATCGTCGGAACGCCATCAAACAGGAAATCACGAAACTTCTAACTGCAGGCTTTATCAAAGAGGTGTATCATCCTGATTGGTTAGCAAATCCTGTATTAGTGCAAAAGAAAAATAAAACTTGGCGCATGTGCGTTGATTACACTGATCTCAACAAGGCGTGCCCAAAGGATCCCTTAAGGCTGCCCCGAATCGATCAGGTGGTTGAATCTTCGGGAAAACTGCTCGGATTTATCGTATCACAGCGAGGCATCGAAGCCAACCCAGAGAAAGTCAAGGCCATATCAAATATGGAACCACCGACTTGCCAAAAGGACGTCCAGAAGCTTACAGGATGCATGGCCGCTCTCAGTAGGTTCATCTCCCGATTGGGTATGCGAGGTATGCCTTTCTTCAAACTACTCAAGAAACAAGATAAGTTCCAGTGGACATCGGAGGCACAGCAAGCATTTCAAGATATGAAGACCTTCCTAACAACACCTCCTGTGTTAGTCTCGCCAATGCCAGAAGAACCTCTACTACTTTATATCGCGGCAACGACTCATGTAGTCAGCGCTGCAATCGTCGTGGAGAGGGAGGAGTCGGTTCATGTGCACAAAATCCAGCATCCGGTATACTTTGTTAGCGAAGAATTGAGTGAATCCAAAGTACGGTATCCACAAGTGCAGAAGCTATTATATGCCGTACTCCTTACATCTCGCAAGCTTAAGCATTATTTTCAAGAGCATGTCATTTCGGTGGTCACCTCCCTCCTGATTGGAGACATACTTCACAACCAGGAGGCCACTGGGAGAATTGCCAAATGGGCGGTTGAACTCGGGGCTTTTGACATCCTATTCAAACCCCGCACGGCCATCAAATCCCAAGCGCTCGCCGACTTTACGGCCGAGTGGACAGAGTTGCAGCACCGTCGATTACTAAGGAACTTGAGTATTGGATGATGTACTTCGATGGTTCCCTCATGCTCAGCGACGCGGGGGCTGGTATAGTACTCATATCACCAAGTGGAGAAAGATTGAGGTATGTCCTCCAAATATTTTTTCCCGCATCCAACAACGCCACCGAGTATGAGGCACTCATTCACGGACTCCGTATCACCATATCTCTCGATATCCGACGACTGGCGGTTCGCGGAGATTCAATGCTCGTGGTCAATCAAGTGCAAAAGGAATGGTCTTGCATCGAAGACAACATGGCGGCATATTGCCAAGAGGTGCGCAAGCTAGAAGGCAACATCGATGGACTGGAGCTCGTTCACGTGCTCCGACGAGACAATGAAGCAGCCAACGAATTAGCGAAGTTGGGATCCTGCCGGTCCAAAGTACCCGTAGGAGTATTCGTAGAAGAAATTCATAAGCCCTCAATTGGCGCTCGGCCAAAACAGGACGATCCAACAGAGAAAGGGGAAGAGGCAAAGGTCTTGGTTATTGCCCCAGATTGGACAGCTCCATACCTGGATTACCTGACAGAAGATAAGCTACCCGAGGACCGCGTGCAAGCCGAGCGGATCATGCGCCGAAGCAAGAGTTATGTAGTCGTCAGGAAGGAGCTCTACCGTAAAAGCTCCTCTGGCTTACTGCGACGATGCATATCAGAACAAGAAGGGAGAAACCTGCTCAAAGAAATCCACTCGGGAATTTGTGGGAACCATGCGGCGTCATCGACCCTGGTCGGTAAAGCCTATCGCCAAGGGTTCTTTTGGCCGACTGCTGTGACAGATACAGAGGACTTTGTCCAGACATGCGAAGGATGCCAGTTTTTCGCACGACAAATGAACAAGCCAGCGCAGGAATTACAGACCATCCCGATTACATGGCCATTTGCGGTCTGGGGGCTCAACATGGTGGGACCCTTGAAGAAGGCTCAGGGAGGTTATACTCATCTCTTTGTTGCTGTTGACAAATTCACCAAATGGATTGAGGCCAAACCAGTCGCCACCATCACGGCGGCAAAAGCCAGAGAATTCTTTCACGAGATCGTGGTTAGATTTGGCGTACCCAACCGCATCATCACGGATAACGGCACCCAATTCAGAGGCAGAATATTTCAAGACTGGTGCGAGGAGCTTGGCATAAAGATTTGCTTCGCGTCAGTTGCGCACCACCGAAGTAATGGACAGGTCGAATGAGCCAACGGCATGGTGCTCCAAGGCATAAAGGCAAGAATTTTCGATCGGCTCCAACCATATGCCACTCGGTGGGTCAAAGAATTGCCTTCGGTGCTCTGGGGGCTACGAACCACCCCTAGCAGAGCAACCGGGCAGTCACCTTTCTTTCTGGTATATGGCTCAAAGGCGGTCCTGCCAACCGAATTAGAATTCAGATCCCCGCGGGTTCGGAGTTATGAAGAAATCGCTTCAGAAGACAGCCGGCTAGAAGACCTCGACAAATTGGAAGAAGCTAGGGATGTCGCAACAATCCGATCGGCAAAATACCTCCAGGGCCTACGACGATATCACGGGCGCAATGTAAGGAGCCGCGCGTTTTCTAAAGGTGATCTAGTCCTAAGAAAGAATCAAAGGTGCGAGCATAAACTCTCCCCAAGCTGGGAGGGCCCTTATATAGTGGGAGGTGGGACGGCTTACTGAATCCACAATAGGGCTCTTTTCGCACTTACTATATTAAACGGGACGTGGGTGATTTCCGGCTTGGATAAAAACATATCTTCTTACGGTACGCCCCACGTTGGGCCTTTGGGTGGTTACCGCATGACGGAATCATGTGCCGCAAGTTGAGCCCAAACGGGCGCAGATCCAAGGGCGTGCCCCACGAGGGCCGATGACGCTGTGCGTCGTTTTAAATGAGTATGGACACCCTTCGGATAAAAATGTGATACGCTCCAAGAGAGCCTAAGCCGAACCTAACATCAGTCAGGAAGGTATCACTTGGCCAAGAGTCGTCAAAAATGATACGCTCCAAGAGAGCCTAAGCGAACGACATCGATCGGAAAGGGTATCACTCGGCCAAGAGTCGTCAAAAATGATACGCTCCAAGAGAGCCTAAGCCGAACCTAACATCAGTCGGGAAAGGGTATCACTCGGCCAAGAATCGTCAAAAATGAACGCTCCAAGAGAGCCTAAGCCGAATCTGACATCAGTCGGGAAAGGGTATCACTCGGCCAAGAGTCGTCAAATATGATACGCTCCAAGAGAGCCTAAGCCGAACCTGACATCAGTCGGGAAAGGGTATCACTCGGCCAAGAGTCGTCAAAAATGATACGCTCCAAGAGAGCCTAAGCCGAATCTGACATCAGTCGGGAAAGGGTATCACTCGGCCAAGAGTCGTCAAAAATGATACGCTCCAAAAGCGCCTAAGTCGAACCTGACATCAGTCGGGAAAGGATATCACTCGGCCAAGAGTCGCGTAAAATCACGATACGCTCCGAAAGAGCCGGGCCGCGGTCTAGGGACATGGACATCATTTCGGCCATGAGCCGGGAGGAGCCTTGACCTGACCCAAGTTGAACTAAGGACTTTGCTTTGCAGTAGTCGGATATGGGATTGCCTGGCCAATGGCCACGGCTCACTGCGAATTGGCCTTAGGCTATATCTAGTGAACATCAGGGTTGGATACTGTCCGGCCTTAAGACAGGAGATTATGGTATGTCACAAGGCATATTCAAGGGCGGATTCGGGCAGGAGCCGCTTAAGCCCTAAAAAAGTATCTTGAGTTGGACTAGAGATGAATCGCGACGGACGCCGTTCGACTTGGGATTACACGAAGTGCGATAAGTTTCGCGTCGGCCCTGGACTACGTTTTACGGCGGATGGACGCGTCATCAAGTTCAAGCAATGCATGAGGCCCAGGATGCCCTAGAACGGGTTCGACCCACGACCAAAGGACAGATGAGAATTTCATCGATAATAAAGGTACTTTTATATAGATTTCCGGGCATTATGCAGGAAGATATTTTACATTGGCGGAACCCTAGTCCTCCCCACGCCGCACACGGCCGAGGGCCTCAACAAGCGCCTCCCTCGCCCTATAAAGAGTAGGGAAACCCTCCAGGAAGACGTCGATAGAGGCACGGTCACGGGTGACCGCATCCTCCTCGATCAGCTTCGCCACGCCGCGAGCGAACTTCACCCATAGCGCTGCAAACCTAGGATCCTGTGACACTGCGCGACGACACCGCCGCCTCGCCATGGAGGAAACAAAGACGAGGAACATGAAGATGGAGGACTAAAAGTATGAGGATAGAATCTGCGAACACACACTACCCCCTTTTTATAGCTGGATTGATGAAGTTGGAGTAAATGCTCAGTTATTAAGCATCGGAAGCCGAAGAGGTTTGGAGTTAATATAACTTCAGAAGATGAAGAGTTTCTTTTCAAAGCAATTTGACGCAGAGAAATAAAAGCAACCTCGAAGACTGCCCGATAACAGTTTGCGATGAGCATTAAAATTTTAGGCGGGAAAAGTATCAAATCTATTTTCTGAGATATGAAAGGAAAAAAAAGATCTGCAAGACTGCTCGTGACAAAGCCTGTCTGGTAAAACCTGTACTTGAGAAAGGCAAAGGTCAGAGTTTATGATCGAGTTCTTCATAATTCGCCTGTTGTAAAAAGAAGTTTTTCGATTGGATAAGGGAACCAGTCGGGATTTCAGGCAAGGAGCCCGGAACAAAGCAGTCGGATCATGAAGCACTCGGGGGCTGCTGTGGAATATAGTCGCCAGGGGGTCCTCAGGACAGGCCCAAGAGGAAGGCTCAGAAGATATTCTCCGTGTCAGGCTTCATTTACCATGCGGAAAGGGATATACCTCAAAGGAAGTTGAACTTATGTTTGGACACGATAAATCTGGTTGTAATCCGTGTCGTTAGAAAGATAGATAAACTTGCAAACTCTGTCCTATAACCGACTAAAGATCTTGTAACCAATCGGAATCTCTTAACCGATTGGGATTCTATAAGCCGTCCCACCTCCCACTATATAAGGCATAGGGTGGGCGGCGACATAGGGATCAAGTCATTCTTTCATCTAAGCCCAGAGCACATAGCGCTTTGAGCATCCTTAGATCCAAGAGATCCATATAATTCCAGCACACAGGATTAGGGTATTACGTCCATCGCTGAGGGCCTGAACCTGTATAAACCCTTGTCTTGTGTGACCTTCGAGTTTGAGATCAAGCGCCTACCCCATAATTTTATTGCCGACTACAAAAGTCGACAAGGTGGATGTAACTCAAAGTGGACAATAACTGATCCCAACCTATTTGAAACAACGATACTTGAATTAATATGGAATACTTTGAAGCAATATAATATTTAAAGCATAGGTTCAACATGATCAAAGCACAACTTGCCTTCAAATAGCTCTGACTCCTGCTCTGGACCTTGCTCTGGCGCTGCCTCCTCAACCACAAACTCAGTGGGCAACTCGACGTCTACGTGTAATGAGCGAGAAAGAAATAAATAGCAAGTAAAGAGAGCAATATCAACTCGAAAAATTAAATAAAATTCACCATTAAATAGAGCATGATTTTAGAAAAATTTAGAAACTAGAATGACCTCAATCGGAGTTCAAATGCAAGAGATATAGCTATTCAAAGTTTGGAATAAAAGATAATTATGAAAAATAGAAAAATCGAATTAACCGAATTTCTTTTACACAGTAAAATAGCATTTATGATGTCATGCTGATGACAGCACCGAATATGATTTTTGGCTAGTTATTTTTCTAAAGAAAATGTTTTATGACGTCAGCGGACACATGGCAGCACCATGGCCCGACACGTGTCGCGGGTGTATAGACCTGGTCCACGGTTCGGCCTCGGTCCACCATGGACCTGGCGCATGGCGCCTCGGCTACGGCACCGGACACACAGAGACACGCGGTTGGCCACGACGCCGGTGCGATTCGGTCCGCCTGGTCGAATCGATGGTAGCAAGCGCGAACACGGAAGCGATTTGGAACATCAATCCGTCGAGCGGTGGGCAATGACCCGGCCGCGGCGCATAGCGGCAACACCGATGACTTACAGCCGGGCCCGAATCGCAAATCCGGACCCTCTGTGTATTACATTCTAGTCGAGGATCACGCTAGCTTTACAGATCTTCTGAGGTTGCACATCACGGACATTAGCGATATAAGAATAAATAGTGCAAACATTTATATAAACCGAGTTGAGCGACCTTAAGGTCTCCTTACATAAAAATGCACTTACCTTGAACACATTACTTAGAGTAAAAGAAATAACAGTGAACATAAATAAATATCGTGGAAGCCTTCATCACGCCACGAGCAACAGAGTGAGCTTGCCCCATAATTGCTCGGATCCTCAATGTACTCCTCCTCCCACGCTGGTGTAGACTCCTCCACTGATGTTGGGGTTGATAAGCAAGGTGGGGTGAGTACACAAGGCACTCAACAAGTAATGCACAGAATGCAGCGCTATTACTATATGGAAAGCTTATTCCAAAGGATTGGCTTAAATGGTTCTTTTGCATCAAACAGCATTTTTAGCAGTGGAACAGTTATAAGTAATACTAATTTCTTTAAATGATTTTTCTTCGAAGATCCTCGGCACACAGCCTTAACAGTTCATTTTTAACACTGGCACACAGCCACCCTTTCCACATTTTGTTTATGAAGATCTACCCCTTGACTGTAATTCCCGAGCAATGCTCAATACATGAAACACGGCTATTCGAATAGTTTTGACACTCTGCGGAGGTTGTACACTTTACCCACAAGATCTGACCGCTCACCACAAAGGTGATTGCCCGCAACAAAGCTTTTGGGAACCTCTACCTTTACCAAAGAACCTCTCGTGTTGCCTTCACCATCACTTCCCTCACACGAGCGAAGTATAGGACGGGCCAATCACCGTTGGATGGGCACCAAGCGTAGCAGTGCGCTCCCGTGCAGATACATCCCTATGTTCATCACACCCGATTTATCGGAGGAAAGATATCGAACCCTAATCAACTAGGTCATCCCATATCATACATGTGGTTATGCGGGTGACTCGGATCAAAGGCTTGCAAGGTGAAGTCCTTAAGCGACCAAGGCAAGACTTCCAACACTCAACAAGATGGCACCTGACCCATTCGGCACACAAAATCACAACACTCAGCAACCCAATGCCACACAGGCCCACCAGGCACACAGCCTTTTGCCACTTGCCCCAGTCTAAATCATTTCCCACCCCGTTGATTATTGTGCAACACATGCCAGCAATAACTCAACATCGGTATGGAACCACACAGGTCTCCATACTTCAATTTCATCATGTGGCAACATCACATCACTTTCAAAATACACTCAATATTCCATTAGTCAATATTGTAGGAATTTTCCGAAAGATCATTCATGACTCGTTGCAAGGCTAAGCATCTACTCACGGTCTAGCCTCCCGTGTTGGCATCATATTATTATCCAACCGGTACAATCAAACTTAGGGTGACAATGATTTAGGGCATACAATTAATAATTTCATGGTGGCATAACAGAATGGGTTGATTAACTACGTTATCCCAATTTAAATTACATTCATTTTAAATAAATAAGCATGCATAATTTCAAAGCATAAATTACATTTTAAAAGCTGGGATCAAAATGATCAAAGCATTACTTGCCTTCAAAAATTTGCTGGTCATGTTCTGAAGCTTGGTCTTGAGCGACGAATTCTTCCTCGAAGCTTTCCGGCAAATTTACGTCTACGCGTACAAACAAAATATGCAATAAATAGCTAATATAGAAGACTAGATGACAACAAAAATTCAAATAAAATTCACCATTAAATATATCACAATTTTATGAATTTTTAGAAATTTGAATCACCCAAATCCGAGTTAAAATGCAAAAGTTATAGTCATTTGAAGTTTGAATAAAATCTGAAAATACGGAAATTAAGAAATCCGATGTTTCCAAATTATTTTTATACTGAAAATTCGTATTTATGACGTCAGCATCGCGTCATGATGACGTCAGCATAGAAAGAATTTTGGCCGAAATATTTTATATATAAAAATATTTATGACGTCAGCGATGACGTCAGCATGACATGTGGCACGCCCAGAGGCTGCCACGTCGCTCTGGTCTATGGACTAGGTCCACGGTTCGGCTCTGGTCCACCGTGGATTGGCGGCACTGTGCTCGTGCACCAAGGGACGCAAGCACTGACGTTAGCGCGACGGCTGGACCAATCCTATGGCGACACGCGGCGCAACATAGTTAGCCAAAAATTAATTCAATCTCGTTCGTCCGATTTTAAACGAACGGTCGAGATTCATGCGACCTTTCGCCTCATCTCCACCGCCACGACCGCTTGCGTGGCTACCCGTGGCCCTCGGATCGGATCGAGCGGCCATGATTAATCGGCGGCGTCGGCGAGGCGGCGGCCCGACTCCTCGGTTTCCGCGCGTCGCGCGTCAACACGGGGCGGCCGATCGCGATGCGATCTCACCGCTGATGCAAAATGGAAGGCCGAGATGAACCAAGGCTATCGGCTCTGACACGACACGCGGCGCGATCCAAGGCGACCGGCGCGCATCCGACGGCTGTGACCTTTACGTGACGCGGCTAGATAGAAACCCTACGATCTAGATCTAACGGCTGAAATAAACTAATCATGAAACTACTCGAAGCAATCTAGACCGTTGATTAAATCTAACGGCTGAGGAGTGAAGATGAGGATACTGTTGGATGGCAACGTGGACGAATCTGGTGCGTTCGGCGGCGATCGGACGGTGGGCGGCTCGGTGGCGATGATGTCGCGGTGCGTAGATCTCACCGGAGAGGAAGAAGGCGGCGTGCAGCGCGGCGCTCTGAGGCTTCTTGGCGTGAAGATCGGCTTGTTCGGCGCATCTCGGGGTGGCGTTACTCGGTGGCCTTGGCAGCGGCGGAGGTGGACCGGCGGCGAGAAATGGCGAAAAAACGGCGGCGCGCGAGAGAACAACTACGGCGAGCTTTTGTGAGCAAGCGGAGGCGTTCGGGGCGTGCGCTAGGGCTCTGAAGCGTCTTGAAATCGCGGCCAGGGTGTGCGCGGCGCGCTAAATAGCGCCTCGGCAGCGTAATCCTCGGCGAACGGCGGACATGCGGCGGCCGTTGCTCGGCGATCTCGCGAGGAAGAAGCGGCGTGGCGAAATCCGGCGTCGCGCAGCGATCAACGGTAGCGATGAAGTGACACGGCAGCTTCTCAAACGCACGATGCCGATCCAACGGGCGAAGCGCGGTGGTGGCTAGGGTTTCGACGGGGCGGGCTGCGTGGGCCGGCGACACAAGCTGGGCCAGAGCACAGTACTGGGCCGATCCAAGGATTTTGGCCCAAGCACTATTCTGGGGATTTTAAATCCTTTTCGAATAAAAATAATTCGAGTTGTTTTTGCCAAATAAAATAGTAAAAATATCAGAAAAATTCCAAAAAAAATCTGGAAAATACTTTGAGACATTTGGAACTCAAATAAAATATTTTTAATAAAACTTTACAAAAATTTTCCCATTATTTAACTGATTTCAAGAAAGGCTATATTTGAATAATTCCAAATAAATTTCAATAAATTTCCAAAAATTCACAAAAATAAAAAATACTCCAAAATTTCAATTAGAGCAAAATTTAGGGTGTTACAACTTCCTAGCCCTACACACCGGATCGAATGGCTAGCACTACGATCGGACATGCGGCGCCTTGTGCCCGACGGACGACACATGGAGAAGATCCGGCGGTGCTCACCAAATCAAGCGTGATGAAGCTTGCAGCGACGCGATGGCGTGTGAGCGGGTTCACGAGAGATGAAGATGAAGACAACGGCCGCGGTGCTAGAGAGCTTCTCCGACGATGCTTCTAGATGAGATCAACGTGGCTCAATGAGAGCAGTCCACCGGTGGCCCGGGTGATGGCAGAAGCAGACCGACAGCGACGGAACGAGGCAAAAACTGTGGCGGCACAAAGCGCAACTACGAAGAGCTTGCACGGGCAACAGGCGGTGTTTCGGGATACGCACGATGGGGCTACGAGTTCGTCTCGACGTGCGCGACACAGGGGTGGCACCGACACATGAAGTAGGGGCCTCGACGAGCGTGAAACGGGGCAAAAATGGATTTCGAGGATTACAGGATACGACAGCACAGTGGATTCGAACGAAGCCGACATGGTGCAATCCAGAGCTTCCACGCGGATTCGATCGAACGGCACACAAAGCACGGTGACGCAGGCAAGAGACAACCGTTAGATCAAGATCTGACGGTAGTGGCGCGATGCGGCTAGGGTTAGTGGCAAGGCGGGTTGCGTGGGTTGGCTGTGCGAAGAAATGGGCCGGACTGGAGGGGTTTCAGCCCAAAGACTATTCGCCCGATTTTAAAATGATTTCGAATTAAAGTAATTAAGAGAAATAAATAAAGCCAAAATACATAGCAAAAATATCAGGAAAAATTCTAGAAAATACTTTGGAACATTTGGAACTCAAATAAAATATTTCCAATAAAAGATCATTAATACTTTTCTCTGAATAATTAAAAGATAACAAAAGGCTTAATTCAAAATTCCAAAATGAATTAAATAAAATCTCAGAAATTCAATAACAAAGAAAAATCATATTAAATCCAATAAAAGCAAAATTTTGGATGTTACACGGCGCTCGACAGTGAGATCTTCACCGGAGATGGGGAAGACGATGCGCGCAACGGCGCTCTAGGGGTTCTGCGGTGACAATACCTGGCTCGTTCGAAGCGTCTTGATGCGGTTAGCGCATGGGTACCGACAGCAACAGTGGAGATGCAATGGTCGAGGCAAAAACACGATGAAGCACGGCGGAGGGCAGCCAAACTTCGACGAGCAAACACGGCGGCTAGGGCACAACTCGGCCAGCGCGCATTGGCCAGAAGATGCGACGGGTTGTGGAGATTTCAATTCGTGCAACGCACATTAAATAGTGCCCTCGACGTCCGCATCTATTGTGAGATACGTAGAGGAGACTGCGGCGGCGGTGGAATCTGGCGGTGATATGGTTAGACGACGTGGCTCCATCCCACCCGTACACGTGGAAACAGATCAACGGCACAAAGCGTGGCAACAACGTGGAGAAACAACGGCCACACGATCCCTATTCTACCGCTAAGATCCTAGAGTTTCGGTGGCTGGGCTGTGTGCGACGAAATGGGCCACCACAGCGTACGAGGAAGATAAATTTGGACCCGGTGGGTTTATTAAACACTATGCAACTGATTTTAAATCATTTCCGAATAAAAATAATTCAGAAAAATAGAATAAGCCAAATAAAATAGAAAAAATATTTGAAAAATTCTAGAAAAATTGCAAAAAAAAATACTTTAAGGCATTTGAAACTCAAATAAAATATTTCTAATAAAATATTATTAACACTTTTCCATTGAACAAATAAAACATGATAAGAGACTTAATTACATAAATACAAAATAAATTTAATTAAGTCCCAGAGAGTTCATAAAAGCATAAAATGTAAATTAAATTCTAGAAATACAAAAATTGGGGTGTTACAGTTGGGTTCTTATAATTTTATGTACTCACTTCTTAGAGTGTCTTTATTCTTATGTTATTACTACTTTCTAGGTTAAGCGGTAACACAACTTCTTATTTTTATAGATTATTCTTATTTATTTTATGAATTCAAGGGGCTAAACTTATGTATTCTTGTATTTATATTTTCTAATTCAAGATGCTAAAATTATTTGGATTAGTAGTGTTATTGATACAGTATTAGCACAAGGTATTATTTCTTAACAGAATTCAGATGCAAAGCAATATTGTACTAGGTTTATATTTATGCTTGAGAGTAGCTAAATCTTTTAAGAGTTGTTATAAATCATGCTTAGGCTTTCTCATTATCCATATCTATATATATATATATATATATATATATATATATATATATATATATATATATATATATATATATGTATGTATACACACGTATACACATCTTCTATACTTAAGGTCATATGGTCTACTCTTGATATAGATTCATATCAAGATTAATCCTTTAAATATTTATGCATATGCAGGTATCTTACTGCCAATTTAACATATAGAAATAAATTTTTATTTATTTTAGATTTCTTTTGCATAATCATATATGTTTGAACATCAAGTACCTTGAAGTTAACCTTTCTTAGAAAAAGATTCAAACTAAGTTGAAATTCAAATATTTTGACATATTTGGGTTTCTAGCAGCATGAGGATTGCAACAAAATTGGTTTCATCAAGATATAAGTTCATTTGCAAAATTTTCATATGTAGCCCATTCTTATGCCTTCTCTTTAAATTTAAAATTCAAATTTATCCAGAGCCATTTTTCAAAATATTTTTGCATATTCTGAAAATACTTGGTTTTAGATGAATTTATAATTTTGTTTCATTTTATTTGGATCACAAATGCAAAAGTTATAATTAGTTTAAGTGGCTTGGTTAAGAAAATCCACAGAAAATTTAAAATACTCTTTCAATATACTAAAAATGACTTTTCATTTTTTTCGCATGATTTTTTTAAATCTGGTCAACTGACCAGTGGACCCGCTTGGTCAGTGAGAGGAGTTGCCGAGAGGCACGGTGAGAGAAAATAGGGCCGCCGCTAGGGCGCCCTTTGGCGACGATCTATGGCGGAGGCAGCGGATGTGCGGCGGGGTGAGCTTCTACAGGTCACTGTGGGAGTGGTTTTTGTGGTTCAGAGCTGATCGAAATGGAGCTACCACCGAGCTCGAGTGGTAGCTCTAATGGCGGCGAGCCATGCCGGCGTTAGAAGACAGCACAGACGTGATCGGTTCGAGAATAAGCTTCTAGGGGCTCACAACGTTCCATTTTACCTGTAACACCCTGGCACAAAACGTTGTACTCCCAACAATTCACTCTTGTTGGGTCCTCACTTCTCCCCATAGCTATGGTGACAGAAGATATTTGTATAATGTTGTACTCTCAACAGTTCACTCCTATTAAGTCCTCGCTTCCTTGTCATATCAAAGCGGGCACCGTTGTATTGGTATGTGTTTGACCCACACCTTTGTGTGGACACCTCTAAGAGCAAACATATCTGGATTGCCAATACTACTCTAGCCTTCCAATGCGCAAAGTCAAACTAGATAACTTAATTGGTTTAAGACCATCCCATACCAGTACTTATGGTGGTACGAATGTCTTAGATTAAAAACAACATCTATCTACATGCAAGTCTCATGCACATCCAGGCCCCTATTTTTGGTATTAAATACCAAGAATGGTTTCTATGTGCATACAATACTAGTCCCATAATGAGTGGCTAGTATGCACATTTACAATGTTGACACATCCATACACATGTATGACATATAATAGCGGAAGCTATTTTATACAATAGTCTTAAAAGACGAAATATACTGCAGCGGAAATTCATAAATCTTGTAGTGTGCCACATAACCCTCAGGCAACTGACAAGGTATAAATCCTAGAAAAACTCATCATAATGTTCCCCGTAACCTGCGGTATAGAATGAATCGACGCGGTTTCTGTTCCTTGACCTAAAAACAAAAACAATAGCAAGGTTGAGTACATTGCATGCTCATCAAGACATGAAGTGTATCTGTGTATGCAAACCTATAATAAATGCAGGCTGTATCAAAGGGAAGGCTTCTATGGTTATTTTGCATAAAGCCAATTAGAATTGTAAATACTGAATAATAAATTGCAAACTGAATTTTATAAAAGCAATTTTATAGGTATATAAAAATAATAACTATGAATAACATAATGATAACAACTCACAGTTCCTTCATGAATGTGAGAATCGAACCATACCTTGCCAACACATGGCATAAAAGTAATCTTTGAGAACACATGGCATAATAACTCAAACCAATCTTTGCTAACACATGACAAAGTATTGAATCATCTGAAATGTAAACTTTCCAAAACAAGTTTTCAATATTCATTTTCAATTCCAACCCATTTATGAAAATATGAAAATCATCTAACTAGTGCTAGTGCACCAAGACTCCCATGACCGCGGGAAAGGCTTTTCAAAAAGTTTTTCACTCTCTGAGGTGTCTGACTTTACCCACAAGATATGACTGTCTCTTTGTGCAACGTTATTAGCACATTTCTTTTAGTGTGCCGGAAAGAGATCATAATAACATAACCGTTACATTACCCAGACCTAACTTTACACCCCTTACTATGACGGCAGAAGGTATTTGTACACTCTGTACTTCTTAAATAGTTCACTCCTGTTGAGCCCTAT
The DNA here is from genome assembly GCA_036346275.1 of Otatea glauca. Taxonomy (NCBI): domain Eukaryota; kingdom Viridiplantae; phylum Streptophyta; class Magnoliopsida; order Poales; family Poaceae; genus Otatea; species Otatea glauca. Next base: position 26,627,130 of record CM070726.1, on the reverse strand, counting down.
TTCTGCCCATAGTAAGGCATACACCGTTGTATCGGCAGGCGTTATTCCCTACATCTCGGTAAGGGCACCCCTTTGAGCAGCCTCAATCTGGAAGCCTGTACTACTTCAACCTTCTATTGTGTAAAGCTAGTTCTAAGTAACTTAACAGATTAAGGCTATCCCATACCAGCCTTGTGGTTGCACAGATATTCTTGGATTTAATGAACACTACGTTCGGTCCTTAATCCGACCCGGGAGAGAAATCTCGCCCTATCTATGTGCAAGTCCCAAGCACATCCAGCTATTGCCAATAGCTCAGCCGCATCAAAATTATAGTTTTATTTTTATTTTTACCAAAATACCATTATCCACATTTTCCATCATATCCAATATTCCATTTCCATCATGAGCAGTATAACCAAACATTCATGTCCCAATCTAAAGCATGGCTAAGCATGTGCAAATATAATCGAGTATACCCATTTGACATTATTAAATGTCTAATCCTGACTTATGGCTACAAAGGATGTCATGTCAATATTTGTTAAGAAAGTTCCATCAATAAAGGTTATATGTACCAGTACCATAACATAGCAAATTTACTACAAATACAGGCATGCATAAAAGTTTTCACAAAAAAAATTTGAATTGCTGGGAGCAACATGATCAAAGGGGGTGCTTGCCTTTCTGGTTGATGTTGGTAATGAAGTCAGGGTCGTCGACAACTGTGTCTATAACATTAGAGTTTACACATCACGCGTCGCAAAAAAAACAACAACAATAATAATAATGGCAAAAAAACGTCAGACGAAGCAAATAATACCAAATTCAAATGTGAGTTAAAATAGAAAGTTCTGGTGATAAGAATATTTTAGGTGCCAGTTTCTCAATGTTTAAACTTGTTCGTATTTTTGAGTTCTCAAAGTTCATATTATAAGAAGGTGCATTAAGTGCAAATTATGTCTGAATACAATTACCTTCATATCATTAGAGGTGCTAACCTCTGGAAGACATTGAAGTGCAAAACATGTTCAAATACCATTACCTTTATTGCATGAGAGGGTCCTGATCTCTGGGTTCTTTTCAAGCTGGTCTCATTGGTTTTAACATTTTATGCCAGAATTTTGGATATTACAAAAGGGTCGTGCATATCCTATTATTATTTTTAAATATCATTTTAAAAGCAAGATTCATGTGGAGATACTGTATATACTAATGATTATTTGGTCTACTTTAAAGTTTGCTTATTTCAAGGTCCTGATATTCGTATCAACTAGTTAGGTTTAAGTTAAACTTCAAATTGAATTACCCAAGGTTCTTTTTATCCTTTTTTCTGCCCTTTTGACCAAATGGTCTGTTAATCACATATGTCATTTTCTTTATCTTTAGAACATTATGCAAAAGTTCATATGGAAATTTTCTATAGTAGACAGCTATATAGGAATGTACATAAAGTTTTGTTTGCTTCATTTAAAGTCTGCTTAATCCAAGGTTCTTTTAATTAAACTAGAGATCAGATCAGTTAGCTTTTGACATTGAAAGTTTAAAGTTGACTAAGATACTTCTCTCTGATTTTTGGAGCTAGCTGATTAAACAAGTTCATGAGTTTTAAACTTATCCCTTCTCTGTTTTGGACTAAACCACTAGACATCAACCAATTTGCTCCTACTTGCCAGGGAGAAAATGAACTAATTGAAGTGCTTGTGCTACCTTTGGTTCATGACCACCGGTCAGAGACAGAACTAGAAGCGAGCAAAGGGACTTTGGTCCTGTCTTTGTGGCGCCATGGCTGGAGCTCTATCACGAGCATGGTGGCAGCGAGGCTCTTGAGGGTTGTAGGTAAGGGTAAAAATGGAACCTTGGGACTTCACTACCATAGGAGGTCTTTGTCAGTGATGGATTGGCCTGTAGCAGTGGCGCAACGGAGGTGATGGCTGGGGGCAAGGGGCTCCCGTGGAGGAGTCAGATCGGAAGGGGAATAGGGAAATTGGACGAGGGGATTTGTTTGGGGGCTAGTAAGGATGCTCTAGACCGAGTTAATTGGAGAATAGCTAGCTAATTGTGGAGTTAGGTCGTGTCCCGGTTGCTATGTGGAATTTTGACCACGGTGAAATTGGGGGCAACTCGAGTGAACTTGGAGTTTATTTTTGGAGGAGGAACTACTGGCAAGGTTGGGGAGTGGTTTGGGTGCTTGGTTGGGGCCGGAGCTCACTTAAATAGGCGCAAAGGTGGTGGCAACAAAGGTGAGAATAAGATCTCAGCTACGGCACCATGATTTGAGCAGTGGCACCGAAATGACGGTGTTGTAGGGCATGGGAAAGGCCGATGCAATGATTACGGTGTCCTACATGGTGTTGGTGCAATGAATTTGCTAGAGCTTTTGGCTTGGTTTGTTGAGAACAAAGAGGGAGTAATGGCGGCTGGAGGAGGGAGAAGAGGCTAGGCTACTGCACTGCCATGTGGGCCTGACAGAGAGGGAGCAATGAGTTCATCCCTCTTGAGAAGAGATAGAGTTCGCATTAAATTGCCTACCAAATCACATCTAGAGTTTTGAGAATTTTGTGATTAATCCTTAGGCAATTTTTATCCTCCCGTAAAACTTTCAGCTCAAAATCTTGTTTAGAAATTATAAAACTTATGATAATCCTGTTATCCAGAATTTCCCTTATCTATTTTTTTATTTTTCTATGGATCAAAATTTTGCTCCAAATTTTTCAAAAATTTTCTAAGGGTTACTAATGGATTAAGTATGCTACTGTAAAATTTTGAGATTATGGAATCTTATATTTATTTTGTTAAAATTATGTCATTGCATTTCTTGAATTTCCAAGATTTCTGGTTTTGATTTTTTTAAAGTCAACAAATAAATATATTATTTTAGAAAATGTTCTGGTTGTTGCTCTAGTACTGTATAGGATAGTATAAAAATTTAGGATAATGTAAGGTCTATAGAATTTTAATTAATTCGACATTTTTTTGGTCATGGTCCATATTTATTGTTTTTGATTTATTTAATTTATTAAATGCTTTCACATTACTTTGGGATTTTTTAGGGTCATTCTGCAGTTATCCTAGATTTCAAATATGATTTTTTTAGATTTTCATATTATGGTACTTTGATTTCCATTGTTTAAGCATCAAAACTTGTTGTTAAAATTAATTTCCAAAAGGGCCAAAATGCAATAAAATAGGAAAAGGCAAAAAATTCAGAAATTCATCACATTTAATATATGAATTTCACATTTTGTTTATTTGAGATTTTTGAGGATCTAACAAAGCTATTGCCGATGTCGCGCATCAAAACCATAGTTTTATTTTCAATTTTAACCAAAATATCAGCAATCATTAATGTCATATCCGACCTTTTTAAATTCTCAAGAAACAACATAAATTGGTTATTTCAGTTTCTACTACTAAAGCATGGCTAAGCATGTTTATTATATAATCGCATACACCTATGTTGATATTATGTATTGTCTAACCTTATTCTAAGGTTTTCAAGGTTCACAATTCAATATTTATTAAGAAAGTTCTATGAAATAACAAGTATATCTACCAGTACCACAATATAGCAACTTTATTGAAAATATATGCAACATGATCAAAGGAGGTGCTTGCCTTGCTCTATTGGTTCGAGTACTGGCTCGTGGTCAAAGTTCACAAAGAAGAGCTTCAAGTCGTTGTTGTCTACGTCTCTATCGTTATAACGACAATAAGAACCAATAACAATAGAGGTAAAAGAAATAAAATAATACAAAATTTAAATGTGAATTAAATTAGAAGGTTCTATTGATAAAAGATTTTAAATGCGGATTTCTCATTATTTTAGCTTCATTTATTTGTATTTTGGATTTTAGGATTTGTATTGTGCAGGTTTATGTTTTTAATAGGATTCAGATGCAAAGCGTGTTTATATACAATTATTTTTGCAATATTAAGTGGTCTGGAATTAGGAGTGTTTTGAAACTAATTTTGCATGCATTAACCTTTATTTGTATAATTTGTTTATATATTATGGTGATATATGTATAATTATTAAAGTCTTTTTGTACATTTGGTTCATACCAAACCAAATATGTATTATTTTTTCATAAATGGGAACATTATGGTTTTAAGAAGGTTTAGAAACTTGTTTTATTATAATTTGAGTTTATTTGCATTATTTATAACTATTTGAACTTTCCATGCATTTAATTTCGTTTATTTATGCATGGATAAAAACTAGGTATAAATCTAAATATTATTGCATATTTAGGATGCTCATGACTTTAGATATGTACTAAAATTTATTTCAATAATAAAAGGGCACAATTTTTAAAGGTACCATATTATAGTTTATTCAAATTTTAATTCAAATAATTCGACCTCAGTTCAAAAATTAAATATTTTGTTATATCATCAAACTACAGGATTTTAGATGAATTTATAATTTTATTTGACTTGAATCAAACTTAAGATGCAAAAGTTATTAAGGTTTGAATCTTATATGTATTGAAAAATCCCAGAAAAATGATTAATTACACTTCCATAGAAGGGAATACGTATTTCTTATTTTCCCGAATTTCCCTTGATTTTCCCGATTTATCCGAGCCACTGACAGTATGGGCCCACTTGTCAGCGACTTACCCTTAATTTAATGGTTCGGTTAGGCTCTTAATACACCCCAGGCCCACCTGTCATAGATTCAATCGTCAACCCTGCACTTAATTAGATTTCTAACAGGAAACTGACTAGTGGGACCCTCTGTTGTTCTGGGCTCGAACTTGAATTCGCCTTGCGCCACTGACAGGGGTGGGCCACGTCGTAGTGACTCAAAGCAGAGCCGTGGCTAGGGTACCTCGTTAGCATCACTACAGAGGTGAAGAAGCTCGGTCGAGAGCACATCGAGCTTTAGGAGAGTAAGGCGTGTCTAGGGGTGGCCTTGGTTGTGGCCAATGGCGATTGGTAGTGGTGCACCACCGTGGTCCCCTGACGGCGTTCAAGGCCGAATTGCCACGGTGGAATTCAAAAGGTACTTAACCATGGCCAAGCTTGGATTGTGCATTAGTGAAGTTAGAGAGTCCCATTTTACCGGTTTGGAGGGGCTAAGAATGGTCGAGTTGAGCTACCACCGGTTGCGGACTCTAAGGAAGAAGGTCTATGGTGGCGGCGGCTCATGAGCATCTGGTGCTAAAATGAGAGTTTAGTAGGATTAATAGGTGCTAAAGATGCTCAAGCCAGGTTGGATCGGAGAATGGTTCAACCAAGAAGCTTAATCGAAGATTACACCCTTTTCGGGCTTCTCTGGAAAATGGTGGATTTGAGCAGAGTTTGCCTCGGTGGAATAGAGCGACATGGGCTATGGTGTTGCACGGAGGTTATGCTTGTTGTGGCTAGGTTTAAATAACTTAATTGAGGCGTGGGACATGATTCGAATAGGGTAGTGTTAGCAGCCAGAATTGCGGCGGGTCAAGAGAAGGTTGGCGTGGGGTATAGCAGTGACTGTGATGGCTCAGGGTAGGGCGCAAGTCATGGTGCTCAGCTTCGATCAATGTGATGAGATTTTATAGTGGTAGCTTGATCATGCTCAGAGAGACAATGGCAGTGGAAAAATACCCAATGAGCTCGACTGGAAGTGAGAAACAATGGTCCAATCTTACAGGCTGCGTGGGAACTCTTGATTCATTGCCAATGCAGGGTATGGGTGGAGTCTTGTCATAGCAGGGCTGGATCATGGCGTTGGACTTGGCTATGCAACTCCGATTGACTGGCACTACAAATTGGGAGAGGCAGTCGCATAGTAGTGTGAATCCAGTGGGAAGGGCGGCGGGGTTTAGTAGGAATTCCTGCCGTGGTAGCGCAGTGCACAAGGTAAGGCTGCCCTGAAAAGGATTTTGGTCGACGATTCACTGCCGTGGCAACAATCGGCAGAGAAAGAGAGTAAAGGCGGTGGCCAATCAAGAAAGAAGACAGAGGAAGGGTAGCTACAAGGTGGGGTGAGCAAAGGGAAAGGCCCCACATGTCAATGAAATAAAGGAAGTCCATTGATTTTCCTTTATCTGGACAAGGCCAGCCTTTACATCAAATGAGCCACCAAATCTAGTCTCATGTTTTTTAAATTTTTTTGAGGGTTAATTTAGATGATGGTTATCATCTCGTAAAAATTTCAGATGAAAATCTTATGTGTGCAAATTTAAAAGATTCCGACAATGATACTATCTGGATTTTTCCTTTTTTTCTAAGGTTTTAGATGAGTTTTATTTTATATGAAATTTTGTTGTGTGATCCTAATGGTTCGCATAGTCTACAATAAAAATTTCTAATTTTGATAAATTCTATATAATTTTATAAAACTCTGACATTGATAATTTGTTTTTAATTTGATTTTATTTTTATTTTCTAAATGTGTCAAATGAGTTTATATTTTTCTCAACATTTTTAGATCAGTTCCCATGGTGCTATGGATAGTGTCATAAAATTTTCAGCAGGTTATCTTATTCGTACCAATTTAATTTATTATGGTAATGTTCATGTTCATAGTCATTCCTTACTATTTTGGATTTCTTTTCAGTATTAAATGTGTTCATATAGATTTGAGACTTCCTGAGGTCACTCTTGAATTATCCCTGAAATTAAATAAAATTGTTCCAGATTTTTGTTTCATATGATTTTAAATTCAATAGCTAAAAGATTCAAGTTCATATACTGAAAATAATTTTTCAAAATATCAAAAATCCAGGAAAACAGAGAAAAGATTTCTGGGCTGTTTCAGATTCGAAGATTAAAATTTTTGGGTTGTTTCAGATTCGAAGATTAAAATTCAAAAACCACACTAGGTTATTCAAAAAGCATTTTGTTTTCATATTTGCCAAAATTCTAGAATTCTACATAAATGCTGATAATTCAAATTAAGATCAAAGTCAATTCATATGCTTGTATTTTTTTTTCATGAATTTTGGGCTGTTACATGATCACGCATGTGTGTGCATGCGTTGCGTAAATGTAGTGTGCGTGGTTTGTGTGTGTCTCCTTTAACCTAAAAAAACCTCTTACTCCCTCCGGTGATAAATAGTCATCATTTCGGATATAGATATAGTCAAACTTTTGAAACTTTAACCGTGAATACCTTTTTAAATATTTAAATTGTATACATGAAAATCATATGTGTAGATTTGTCTCGAAAAGTACTTCCGTAATATTATAATTTTATTAGGTTTTATAAAAATATTATAATAAAAATTAGTGATCAAAGTTATGTTTTGGTGAAAGATCGAGATAGCGATCAGAGGGGGGAGAATGATTCCAAATTAATTTTTATCCCTCAAAGAAGATTACAAAAGAAATTCTTCACCCAAAGAAACCAAACAAACACCCTTAGCAATCAAATGGAAACGGAAGAATCAATTTTCTCAGTTTTTAGCCTTCGGTCGGTGCAACCGCCCATGTGGAGCGGTGCTACCGGAGTAATGTAGCTACAATAAAAACAGGCATATGAATAGTATTTTCAGCACACATTCAAAACGAAAATTGATGAATCTTTTGATCCGTTGATCCAAACTCAATGAAACTTAGTAGATAAGATACTAAGGATGTCAGTAACTTATTTCAACCTTCAATCACAAGGATTGACGTCAAAGTTCCAACCTTTTTGCCCAGGAAGGAAGAACGCACCAAGTTTCAACAAAAATCGAAAGAACTTCGATCGAAGTTTGCTCGTGGGGCTATGATGATCAAGATGATCTTGAATGACTCCCCACACGTCCCAGCAAGCAAAAGACCATGAAGAAACTCAAGAAAACACAATCTACAGATCAAGCATTCAAGAACGTCACAAACACCTTCTTGCAAGAAAAATGCATGGATGGCCAAGATGATTGGAACATAATTTCAAAGAGAGAATCAATCATCAACCTCAGCAAAAGATTTGTAAGCAATTAGAAGGAGGGGAGGCAAATCCAAATTGCATAAATGTAAATTGCAAGAAAGTAAATGCGGAATTTAAATTGCGTAATGTAAATGAGTAAAGGAAATTAAGTAAGAACATAAATGAAAAACATTTCATTTCTAGAAGGAGAGGTTACAAAGTCTCACATTCATGTGGGCAAAGCTCAAAGGAGCTTCAAAAACCTCAAAACCTTCAAGGGGAAAGCCTACCCCTCCACCCCTATTTATACAACTCTTGGGCCACCTACCACCCTTAGATGAGCCTCTAAACCCTAGAGCACTCAATCAAGGGCTAGGATTGACCCACTCACTCAGCCATGCAAGGGCTAACCCAAAACCCACACATATAACAGGTTTTCTTGCACGGCTCTCAAAGCACACTAACTAGACTGAAGGACTATGTGGAGGTCCATCTATGTTTGTGATGAGTATTTGACTTTATGTGATCTAGGATAGCTTAGATTTGAGTTTGGATTTAAAATAGATTTCAAGTTGGAAGAGGGAAACAGAGAGTTTTCTATTTGCGACGGACCAATGGAAATGAGAAACAGAGAGTTTCCCATTTGCGCCGGACCAACGGAAATGAGAAACAGAGAGTTTCCCATTTGCGCTGGACCAAGAGAAGAGGGAAACAGAGAGTTTCCATTTGCGCGGACTGATTTTTCACGCGGACCGAGTCTGAGTGAATTTCACATTTACTGTGGACCGGTTTTGACAGCCAACAGTAATTAGCATTTTTGAAGGTCTTCCCTTGCTCAAACAATTATTAGGTCTATATGAAAGTTGTAGATAATTTCAAGACGCATCTTTTTTATGTTGACAAGTTTTTCACTTCAGAAACAGAAAAAATCATAGAAAATCGGGAAGGTTAACAGAGAATTTCACGTTCGCGCGAGACCAAGTCACAGTGAGTTTTACGTGTACGCCGAACTGGTTTTGACAGCCGGCAGTATTTAGCATTTTTGAAGGTCTTTCCGTGCTCAACAAATTATTTGGTCTACATGAAAGTTGTAGAGAATTTCTAGACACATCTTTTTCATGTTGACAAGTTTTTCATTTGAGCAACAGAACAAATCATAGAAAATCGGGAAGGTTAATAGAGAATCTCACATTTACGCCGGACCAGTTTTAACAGCGTGCAGTAATATGCCTGTTTGAAGGTTTTCCCATACTCAAAAAATTATTTGGTCTACATAAAAATCGTAAATAATTGCAAGACGCATCTTTTTCATGTTGACAAATTTTTCATCTGAGCAACATAAAAAATCATAAAAAATTGAGAAGATTACTACTGTATTGAAAATGAAGTGTTTTGGTCCGTTTTGATCTGTTCTAATCCAAATTCATGATCGAATTGATGCGCTGGATTCATGGTAGAACCAAGAAGGGTCTTCTTATCATTGTGGATATAGGACTTCATTTGGTGGTCATGGTGAGGCGAAGGGAGGCTGAAACTAGGCATGGGATGGCTGGAGGTTCAAGTTGGCCGGATGTTCGCCGGAAGATGGCCGGAGATGAAGTCGGTGCAGTCCCAAGAGACAAGAGATCAGTGGAGAAGCTAGCTTATCACTACTTGGATCAAGGAGAGCTGTTGGGTTGCAGTTCTGGAAGATAGAGTAGTGGATAAGTGTAGCTTGCTTTGAAAACCGTGCAAGAAAATCCTTTTATGTGGTGGGTTTTGGGTGAACCCTTGTATGGCTGGTTGAGTAGGTTAATCCTAGCCCTTGATGGATGCTCTAGGGTTTAGAGGCTCATCCAAGGGTGGTAGGTGGTCCAAGAGTTGTATAATTAGGGGTGGAGGGGTAACCTTCCCCCTGAAGGTTTTGAGGTTTTTGATGCTCCTTTGAGCTTTGCCCATATAAATGTGAGGCTTTGTAACATCTCCTTCTAGAAATGAAATGTTCTTCATTTATGTTCATGTTTCATTTCCTTTACGCATTTATATTACGCATTTAAATTACGCAATTTAAATTCCGTATTTACTTTCTTGCAATTTACATTTACGCAATTTAGATTTGCCTCCCCTCCTTATAATTGCTTATGAATCTTTTCCTGAGGTTTATGATTGATTCTTTCTTGAAATCCTATTTCAATTATCTAGGCTATCCATACGTTCTTGTTGCAAGAAGTTGATCTTCTGCGTTCTTGAATGCTTGATCTTGTAGATTGCGTATCCTTGAGTTTCTTTGTGTTCTCTTGCTTGTTGGGATGTGTGCGAAGTCATTCAAGATCACTTTGATCATCAAAACCCCACGAGCAAGCCTTGATCGAAATTCTTTCGATTTTTATCGAAACTTGGTGCGTTCTTCCTTCCTGTGCATAAAGGTCCGAACTTTGACATCAATCTTTGTGATTGAAGCTTGAAATAAGTTCTTGACATCCCAAGGACCTTATCTACCAAGTTTGGTTGAGTTTAGATCAACGGATTAAAAGATACATCAATTTTCTTATTTGAACCTGTGCTGAAAACGCTGTTCATATGCCTGATTTCACTATAGCTACAGTAACTTGGTAGTATCGCCCCCAGAGTGCGATAGCACTGGAATCAGGCTGATTTTTGTGAAAATTGACTCTTTCTCTTCCATTTGATATCTAAGGGTTTTGGCTTGGTTTCTTTGGGTGAAAATCTGCATTTGTGATCTTCCTTAGAGAACATATTTTAATTTGGGATCATTCACCACCTCTGATCGCCATCTCGGTCTTTTATAGACCCGCTAACCTATCAACTAGACCAAGATCCAATGGTCCTCATTGATCCACGCAGTGTCTTGCTAGCATCTCATCTGTTCCTTGTCTTCAGGCTTGCCACGACTCCGTCTCCGATCATCTTCCGCGATCACCAACCGTCTAGACCTCCGACGCTCCTCGCCTAGTCTTGGTCATCCTTCGCCTCACCATGATCTAGCATCGTTGACCTGCAACCATCAAAAACAAGGAAACTCCTCACATAGCAATGCCCACAAAGATATACAAGAAATTCATCAAAGTTCACACTTTGAAATTCATCTTTGTTCGTTTTGGCCGGTGCTACTGCCCTTAGGCCGGTAGCAACGCCCATTGTGGATCGGTGCTACTGCACTCAGGCTAGTATTACCATACAGCACAAACACCAGAGAACACCCCTCTTTGAAAGTTTCACACCGCTGCAAAGTCCGGTGCTACCGCTCACCCGGTAGCACCAGGCTACCATGGCTGGTAGCACCGCTCGACCAAAGAGCCGAAAAATGCCCTCTCTAGTTTTTCCACACTGCTCAGAGGTCCAGTGCTACCGCTCGCCCGGTAGCACCGCTCTATCAAGGCCGGTAGCACCGCCCGGCCAGAACCCACTAAAAACACCCTCTCTCGAAATATTGCACCGGCCATATGGTTCGGTGCTACCACTCGCCCGGTAGCACCATGCTACCATGGCCGGTAGCACCGGGAAAATAGAGAAGACCTCAAATTGCTTTTATTTGGAAATCCATTTCAAATCAAACTCAAACAAGAGTAACCCAAGCTCAAATTTAGTCAAATACTCATCACAAATCTGGGTAGACCTCCACATGGTCCTTCATTTGGAGATCGTATTGATGCCAAAACGACAACTATTGTGACCGGAGGAAGGATCAATTTTCTTGTGTGGTATTGAGTGGGTGATACATGACGTATGTGCGTGTGGCGTCCACTGGAGTGTATAGATGGACCTTATTCATCATTATCATTGCCTCAGGACCTCACACAAAATTTTTCATAAATATTAGAGTTCATTTATTGCCCCTAGAAAATCAAAAACAGAAGAGCATATACAAAGACAATAGCACTGTCATAATTATTAAAAAACACAAATGACCGATAAGGATGTGAAATTTTTATAGCATCATTAGCATTGCTCCAAGAGCTCACACAAAAATTTTCAAAACATTTTAACACCTTTTCATAATTTTTTCCAAATTTTCCAAAATTTTTGAATTTTAATTCCACCAGTTTACTGAGCGGTTTCACAAATTGAGCCGCGTCTATACAGCCAAAAATCAATTGATTTTTGACGGTTTTTGGAACCCTGGTTCATATAGCTTTTAGACTTTATGAGGTCACTCTAGAATTATGCCAAGATTTAAAAATAATTTTTCTAGATTTTTGTTTTATATGATTTTAAATTCTATAGCTAAATATTCAAGTTCACATACTGAAAATAATTTTTCAAAAGACCAAAAATCTAGGAAAATATAGAAAAGATAGAAACTCAAAATAAAATCAAAATATTAATTCAAATTTCATGTTTTATTTAGTTTAAAATTTTTGTGCTGTTACACCAAGTTATTTCCTAAGTTATTTATGAATTTTCTAACTTTTTAAGAAATTTTTGGCATTTAAAGAAAATATTTTTCATTGACTTAGTTACTACTTCTAATTTCGAAACTTTGAAATTAAGTCATCACAAGTCTAGAAATATTTCACTTAAATCTCTAAAAATTTCATAATTTTTGAGGTAGTTATCTATTTATAAAAATTAGAGAACTTCATATTGTATTTAAAGTGAAATACTAAAAGAATTATGGAAGGAAATCCAGTCTTTGCATTCGAAAATTGTATAGAACCTTTAGTATAACCTCAGAAACCCAATCAAAAATGTTCATAAAATTTTAAGCATGTTCATTAGCTTTAAGACATCTAGAAGACCCTAGCTGCAAATTTAAAACTTGAATAAAATCCAAACATGGAAGGCACCTTTTTCGAAAACTATCTCCCCCGCAAAGAGGCATTGTACAGCTAAGTACACCTTCCTTTCCTGGCCTTCTCCATCCTTCATCTCTCTGTGATTAGCCTGGCCGGTGCATCGCCGCTCGCCTCGCCTAGTGTGTGCCCCGAGCCTGCCCATGTTGCGCCATGCGCACCCTGGTACGTAAGCACGTGTGGCAGCCTTCCCATGTGCGCATGTAGGAATCCAGTGCCACATCGTCGACTCACCCCTTGGCTATGAACTCCAGCCTTCCAACGTCGCTTCACAACCACCACGGCACGATGGACATCAGTACTTGCGCCAATGCCCCATACCTGTCTACTACGCTGCTTACACAGAGCCTCGTCAAGCCATCAACTCCCTTCAACCCCATCGCTGCCCACCCTATGCATGCTACGGCCCACAAGAATTCCTAAAATCCCACCATCGATGTCCTTTTTTGCTTGGCCGTGCACCTCACTCATGGGCAGAGGACTGAGCCAGCACCCCAGCACCTATTTAAGGTGTGTCGTGGCCAACACTAGCTTCTCATGCCACCCCTGCTTCCCCTCCTCCCGAGAGTCTGTGTGATTGCCCTCCAAGGACTGCCATTTCCACCGTGAACTAGGAGCTCGAGTAGAGCTCAAATCTTTCCCTTGGTAAGCCATTTCCCAACCCCTTCGATTTGAGGCTTCCTCAAGGTCCCAAGATCACATTTCTCACCGCCTTTGGAGAAGCAGGAACACCACCACCATGACTACCTTTACCCCGGCCATGGTCCATGTTGCCAAACTTCCCCAGTGAACTCTAGCTATCCCTAACCCACAAAATGCATCTCTGGTACCATCTTGAAACTTTCCCCTTCCTCAATTGAGCACCATCACCCCTCTGGTGCCCTCTTTGCTACCTGCCATTAGCGTTGCAATTGAGCTTCAAAGTCAGGTTGCTCCAGTCATCCCCGGTCACTCCAAACAATTCCCTTGAGCTCCCCTTGGTCCCTAACAAGGATTAAATGGCATACTCTATTTGGGCCTGTAACGGTTAAAGGCTATACTCTATTTTTGGGCCCATAACTTAAAAAAAATGCCCATCAAGATGAATGAGGCCTACAATTAGTTACTTGGTTACAGCTCCGACCAGTTTGCTAATGTGTCCTCTACTTTGCCTCATACTAGTCGTCTTCGACCAGTTAAACAACTATTTCAACTAGTGATAGTAGGTGGAATGGGTAGATATGACACATGTATACCGTGCAGATGGTTTTTTCTTGATAGGTACGTATAACTACTTGGAAGTTATCCTGAAAAGGCACCCCCTGACGAAAAGACACCACATGGCAGGAAGACACCTTTCGACTGGACATCACTTTTTTGAAGCATAACTGCCGCCTCTTCATTCTATATAAATAGTTAGGCCATTTTGTACTTTTGAAGGGAAGGATTAGAACTAATCTATAATACTTTGTACATGGCCAATTCACTTGGTTAATAAAAGCAATCTTTCTTTTCCTCTTTCGTAATTGTGTTTCCTTGGAAGCCTATAACTGTTATAACTCATAAACTTGATCTATAAATGCTAGGTCTTCAACATTGATAGTTGGTATGAGGAGGGCCTCCAAAGATCAAGATTGTGAAAGGCATGTCATGTCACTCAATGATGGATGAATAAAACTCTTTTGACCTCTTCGGCTATGCCGATCTTGATGCCCATGACTATATCTTGGAAGACTGGTTTGCACTTCATTTATGTATTTTGTTTTGTTGTTGTTGGGTTAAAGAAACATGTACCAATTTATTTGTTTTATAAAGATTAGTACTTAGTTAAATAATTCAATCGATCCTACTAACGAGGAAAACTAGAAGTGTGAAGTCTATTGGAAGAAAGTTACCGAAGACTACAACAAGAACAATCTGCTCAATCGAAGAAGACTAGCAAAATATTGCAAAGACCGCTGGGGAAAACCAACAAAAAGGTTATATATTTTAATGGTATTTGGTGCAAGTTGAAGGATGTGTATGTTAGTAGGCAATTGGATGACTAACTCATGGACAAAGTGGATGAAATGCACAAGATGGAAACAAAGCAATACTTCACACTACTCTACTTGTCAAGAGAGGTACAGAATCAACCTAAGTGGACTAGGATTTACGAAGAGGCCAATACAAAAAGGAATGAATCAGTTCAAGGGTAGATTGCAGAAGAAACTCGACCACTAGGTACAAAAGCTATGAAAGCAAAGAAGAAAGGGAAAGACGTAGAGGGCACGTCTTTTGGTACTATATCATGTAATGATGTTGAATTATACTATGATACGTAGGCTTTACGAGCTTCAAAGGTGAATAAGATATTAGACTTGCTACTTAAGACTCACAAAGAGAAGCTTGAAGCCACATAAGCAAAGAGAGGATGACAATGGCAAAGAACTACAAGGAACTCCAAATGGTCGACACTAGTTGCTTGTGTGAATTTCAAAATATTGATCATGAAAGAGCTTTAAAATATTTTAGAGATAAATTGTTTCGAGCAAGTAACACCAACTAATAATGATCTTCACACTTCAGATTTTACAAATTCCTTTATTTTGCTTAAATAATTGTTATTGGCATAGCAAATTAGCATTGATGAAATAAAAAGTGTACTTTTGTACCCTTAGGTTAATGTTCATATTCTGGAATACAAGTTATGCAGAAAGATGTACGTGTGCCAGGTAAAGTGCAAAGATAAATGCGTTGTTCCTAAGAAAGACAAGTATTAATGTGCTTGTTCTAGATACACTACTACAGAACACTATGTTACTGTCGTTTCCAAACTGGCATCACTACCGAATTTTGGAATCGGAAGTGATTGTTCAGCAGTGATAGTCTAGAACCAGCAGTGATGTCGGTATCACTGCCGGTTTGTATGCGAATCGGCAGTGATAGTCCGGTCCGTAAATCACTCGGTAAAATCAAAAAAAATTATTTGCATCCGGACCGGGGTACGCGTCACAAGTCACGCGATTTTCGCGCGAAATACGCACGTGTGTTTTTGCTAGGACTAGAACTTGCGATCTGCTACCTCACGCGAGTCCACCTTACCATCTCACATATCACTCATTACTCAACCATTATAGGATATATTTTCCTTTTGTTCCTTTGTCTCTGAAACTTTTGATGATTATTTGGATATCTAAATGAATTCAAATGGAAAAATTGTCAACTACTAATTGTAGATCTCGTCGAGAGCTATAATTTTCATATAAATTTTATCTTCATCCGACTTCGTATGGAAAAGTTATGATTTTTCGAAACATTATTGATAGCATTATTACTGCCGGTTGAGAATACGAACCGTCAACCGGCAGTGATACCATTATTTGGATATTTAAACTACTTCAAATGAAAAGTTGTCAACTACAAAGTTGCATATCTCGTCGAGAGCTACAATTTTCATATAAATTTTATCTCCATCCGACTCTGTATGGAAAAGTTATGATTTTTCGAAAAATGGTTGGTAGCATTATTAGGGCCTGTTTGTTTCAGCTTTGGATTCTCTAAAAGCTGATTCTGGATTGTGGTTTTAGAGAAGCTGATTCTCCAAAAGCTGGAATCCAAAAGCACATTTGAAGTGGATTGTGGATTCTAGTGTATATGGGTGGACTGGATTGTGAGAATCGGATTCTAGAATCAGGCTGTTTGTTTCTGATTCTGCTTTTGGGACCAGAATCCAGAATCAAAAGCTAAAACAAACAGGCCCTTAGTGCCGGTTGGGAATATGAACCGCCAACTGACAGTCATACTATTCTTTGGATATTTAAACTACTTCAAATGAAAAGGTTGTCAACTACAAAGTTGTAGATCTCGTCGAGAGCTACAATTGTTATATAAATTTTATCTCCATCCGACTCCGTATGAAAAAGTTATGATTTTTTGAAAAATAGTTGGTAGCATTATTACTGCCGGTTGGGAATACGAACCGCCAACCGGCAGTGATACCATTATTTTGATGTTTAAACTACTTCAAATGAAAATGCTGTCAACTAAAAAGTTGTAGATCTCGTCGAGAGCTACAAGTTTCATATAAGTGTTATCTCCATCCGACTCCGTATGGAAAAGTTATGATTTTTCGAAAAATGGTTGGTAGCATTATTACTGCCAGTTGGGAATACGAACCGCCAACCAACAGTGATACCATTATTTGGATATTTAAACTACTTCAAATGAAAAAGTTGTCTACTACAAAGTTGTAGATCTCGTCGAGAGCTACAAGTTTCATATAAATTTTATCTCCATTCTACTCCGTATGGAAAAGTTATGATTTTTCAAAAAATGGTTGGTAGCATTATTACTGCCGGTTGGGAATACGAACCGCCAACTGGCAGTGATACTATTATTTAGATATTTAAACTACTTCAAATGAAACAGTTGTCAACTACAAAGTTGTAGATCTCGTCGAGAGCTACAAGTTTCATATAAATTTTATCTCCATCCGACTCCGTATGGAAAAGTTATGATTTTTTGAAAAATATCAGCACTGTCGGTTCTTCTAAAAACCGGCAGTGATAGTATTACTGCCGGTTTGGACACGAATCGGCAGTAATAAGGGATTTATCACTGTCGGTTTATCAGAAAAAAGCCGTTACTGCCGGTTTTCCATCCGAACCGGCAGTGATAATATTATTGCGGTTTTGATGAGCCGCGGTGATATAACAACAAGGATAACTGATTTTGTAGTAGTGATACTGCTTTGGGGTGTGTTTGATTACTTGTATCAAGTGATACATGTATGAGATGGTTTAAGAAAAATATCATTTATGTGTTTGGTTGTTTGAATATAACCCTCTTATCCTGGATGGTTGAATACAAATTTAAGAAATATTCTCTATAGATGCTGAACCATTCCATTCACTTAAAACAATGGAACCAAATGGTACAGTACCATCCCATCTTATTCAACTTTAACCCACTAATCAAACACAGTATATTGCAACTATACACGAAAACTATTAGCTTTTTCAGATCCTAGTATTACTAAGATCAAATAGTTGGAATATACTAGTACTACAATATCACCATACGTACGGTGATATCATGTAAGTAGAGAATCAAATAAAAAATAAATACACAAAGATAAGTAAATGCTAAAATCTTGTTACATATTTTTCCAAAAAAATGCCTTTTCTGTTATATCGTTTATGCGTTATGCGCGTGTGAGAATTGTTGTTATTCAACTAGTTGCACCGCTGGGCCTGCGCGTTGCTGCGGGCGGAAGGCAAAGCCAAGATAGGTAGAGATTTTAACGCAGAGAGAAAATATTTTACGAGAAAGCCTTAAAAAAAATTTCTAAGAAAAAATTAAAAATATTTCTCTAAAAGAGAATTTTTTTTTGAAAAATCACTGTCGCCTGAATATTTAATGTAGCTCAGGCACTGTAGAACTATAGAAACTACAGTGCCTGAGAGACATGTGGCGGGACACCAGATGAGCCTCCGTACCTCTCAAGAACTACAAGTTTATATAGATTTGGTTGGCTTGATGGTACGTTAATTGTACTTCCAAGGTTGCAACGTGTGTTTTTCCCCTAGCACCGTGCACTTCTAATGCACCTTATAATCCGAATTGTCCAATCCACTAGTTCCAAATCAAATATCTCTGATGATGATGCTGCTGCCATTAGCTACGACGATCTCACTACCAAAGTTATGGATAATGATTTTGACGAGCGTTCCACCGTTGCAATGGATACTTATATAAAAGCTCGTATGCTTGGCCGCTATCGCAGGGGTAGCAGGAGGCACATAGAGAGACATTGTGAAGGAGCCCACGAATGTCCTATGTCACACTACTTCTCTTCTATGCCGGTCTACACTGATGCTATGTTCCATTGTAGGTTTCGAATGCGGTGGTCCTTATTTCTGCACATCGTGGAAGATCTTAGCGAATGGTCACCATTTTTTTTTGCCAGAGAACATATGCCTTGAATAGATCACGATTCTCATCTTTGTAGAAGTGCACAATAGCTAATCGAATGTTGGCATATGGGTGTTCTGCTGATTTCGTTGATGAATCTTTACAGATCAGTGCAAGCACATCAATAAAGTGCCTGAAGAATTTTGTTGAAGTTGTGAATATGGTATTTGGTCAACAATATCTTCGAAGACCTACACCTGAAGACATTCATCGATTGCATCAAATTTGAAGACCTACACCTGAAGACTATTTTTCCTAGATAGGTACGAATAACTACTTAGAAGTTATCTTGAAAAGGTAACTTTTGGTGAAAAGACATCACTCGGCGGGAAGACATCTTTCGGCCGGATGACACCTTTTTCAAGCATAACTGCCACATCTTCATTTGTATAAATAGGGAGGCCATTTTTTACATTGAAGGGAAGGATTAGAACTAATCTGTAATACTTTGTACACGGCCAATTCACTTGGTTATTAAAAGTAATCTTTCTTTTCCTCTTTCGTAATCTTGTTTCCTTGGAAGTTGTAACCATTTTAATTCATAAGCTAAATCTAGAGACCTAGGTCTTGAACATCGATAGTTAGCATTAGAAGGAGGGCCTCCGGTGATCAAGATTGTGAAAGGTATATCATGTCACTCTTAGTGACGGATGACGAAAACTCTTTAGACTTCTTCGGCTACACCGATCTCGGCACCAATGACTATGTCTCGGAAGAAGAATATAAGTGTGATTTCTATTCTAAATATGTTAACGAAGTAGAATTATCGGCAATCTAGGCCATTATGGATGAGGCTGAATCGGAAGTGCCACTTCTTAAGGAATCAAAAAGTTGACATAATTCCATTCCTATCCTAGTTTCAGAGGCAGATGTCCATGGAGCATATTCCATAGAAGTCGATGATGATCACGCTCTCCAAGATAATGATAACATTCTAGAGCGCCCAACGTCGGAAGATTATCTCTGAGGCCACGACTACGCGCCATCCTCAGATGAAGATGGACCATTCATTTCCTCTATCCACTCCAAGTTTCGCACCAATGCAGTCACAAGTGAGATAGATGAACAATGGGCAGAACACGAACAATGTGAAGCTAGTAAAATGGCAGGAAAAGCCACTCAAAAGCAACATGAACAATTCATAGTTGCGAAACAAAAGGCTATGGATGAGGTGAGACGCCGATACTTCAACAATCAACTAGGGACATCGCGAAGACCAGATCCCTCAGAAAGTTGCCTCCGACACATTCTTTCGGTCAGGCCGTAAGTCCTGAGGATGACGGTAAGGGACCAA
Source organism: Otatea glauca (assembly GCA_036346275.1). Lineage (NCBI taxonomy): Eukaryota > Viridiplantae > Streptophyta > Magnoliopsida > Poales > Poaceae > Otatea > Otatea glauca. The sequence goes on along the minus strand of CM070726.1, from coordinate 26,607,287 downwards.
AACTTTGTTCTAAGCAGTTCACAGGTGGGAACTCATGTTTTTAGTGCGATTCTAAATCAACCAACATAAGGAAACAATGAGCTTAGTGCAACAATCATTAGATCCCTGGCCACTAATCTACAAGAAGTTGCTGAAGAAGTACAGATCATGTCCCTATCTACAAGGTATTAGACTGATTCATGTATGGAACACTCTTCATCAAGTCAGCACTAACAAGGCAACAATCACTAGTAGAGGAATGAACCACAACAGAGAAGTGTCTTCGAACAACTCACCCCATGTGAAAGTCCTACTCGTGGTCGGTGATGACCTCGCTTCCCTGAATATATGGAACAGATTCCTAATGTGCAAACACGTATGGGACTTTACACATAATGTAAAGCTTTCTCCTCGGGGCTTAGAGACGTTGCCTGGGCTAAGAAATTCCAGCCAGGTCATTTGGAGAGTTCTGATGAAACTCAAAATCCATTGAAATCCTTACAAATATAGACCACCGACATCCAAACTATTGGAGGTGATGAGAAGGTAATGGCAAACTATATTGCTACTGTTTTTAAAGGATCCGCAAGGACTAGCTATTCAATTAGCCGAAAGAATCTATTTTTAGTTGGAAAAATTTATGCCATGCTATTTTAAATAATTTCAAAAGTTGTTAGGCCAAACTAGGGAAAGAAGATGATCTACATCATCTTTGTCAAACTTCTGACGAAAACTTACATTAATTTATTAAAAGGTTTGTAGAGATCTGCAATACCATTCTTAATACATATGACGATTCTACTGTCTTTGCATTTAAATAGGCTGTACATTATAAAAACTTCACATTATACATCTGTTAGACTTGTTGTGCATTTCCTTTTCGTGAAAAAAAATCCCTTTACGTGATGTTGGGAAGTGTATGCGCAATACATATTTTTCTTTAGTGTTCAGTGCTTTTTTGAAACCATGCGCCCACTCACATTCTGTTCTCAATTAATCCACCGAAGATAGTGTCGTCGTACCTCCCTTTTTAATTCTGTGTCGTGATCCTTTCTGCTAACATGACATCCTCGGCCACTTGGGTCTTGGATTCAAACCCAGGTGGGCTAAGCGGTCGACGTTGCTGCTTACTAACCGAGCTAACTTGGACCTCGTTTAGGAGGATTTTGAAACGGGGTACGGTACGTGTCTACTTATGGCAATGATTTTGTAGTAACATTCATAAAATTCGGCATATTTTGGAAATAATTTTGTAGTAAAATTCATAAAATTCGGCATATTTTGATGTTGACGATGGATGGCGCCAGCTGTAAGCAGAGTAGCAGACAGATCACCACAGCATGAGTTAATAATATATTGAGGAACAATACTAGTCAAGGACGCGCTCGTTTAGTTCCTGCATGCGCGTATGGCGTTATATATAGGCAGCCTAGCCTGGCAATGTTCCCCATACAATTGAAACATTATTGGGCCGGGACATCTGGCCTCAATTGCGAAAATTCTATCCCATGGAAACTTTGTCCTCCAAATCTCGGACTGGGCAATGTAGCCTTCTTTGGGTGATGGGACGTAGAACGAAATCGGCCCAACTATCGCCGTGAAGCCCAGCTCAACCGTCATTGAGACTTCAGACTTGTTTTGTTCTTAAGCAAATTATTAACTTCCCCGTAGAAAAACCAAAAAAAACTGCCTCAAATTCCAAAAATAAGTTGTCCTAAATTCCATGCAGGTCAAAATTTGACTATCAATATATAAACCAAGATTGACAACATAAAATTGTTATTACTAAATCCTAATGAAATATACCTTTATAATGTAGAAATTTATGATAAAAGGTCACTTTGGAGGATTTTTTTTAAATAATACATTTTTTATTTCCAATTACATAAATATACAACGCAAATTTTTTTTTGCAAAAATATACCCATCGCCTCTGGTTGGGCGATCAGCTATCGCACTCTAGGATTGGCGAGTTGGCCACACGTCGCCGAATAAAAGGACGACAAGTGCCAGGTCAGCTGCTCCAGCCCATGTCGCCCTCCCAAATGGCCCATGTCGCCCTCCCAAATGGCGACCAGAACCAAATCTAACTCCCGTTGGGCGACATGTGCGCGGCGGCCCCCTTGTCGCCCTACGAAATGGCGACATGAGCCCAAATAAAAACAGCTGATCGGCCGAGAAGAGGCAGAACGCAGAGAGAAAAAGAAAAGGGTGAGGAGAGAAAAGAGAAGAAAAGAAGAGGAAGAAGAGCGACGGCTTCGCAGGTAAATTTTTTACGATCTATTTTATGTAGTTTAGGGTTAGGGTTAGGGTTAAGGTTAGTGTTAGGGTTAGAACTATTTAGTTTCGCGATTTTTTTGTTTAGTGTTTAGGGTTAGATGTAGATAAATATAGTGTTCATATTTTTAGTAATTTAGTGTTTAGGGTTAGGATGGTAATTTAATAAACCCACCAAAAACTTAAGTAATTATGTACGCAAAACATACGATTATCTGCGTTGTACATACACTCAGTTGATCTAGTTATTTTTGCGATTTATTTTGTGTAGTGTTTAGGGTTAGATCTAGTGAAATGTAGTATTTATTTTGTTTAGTGTTTAGGGTTAGATCTAGTTAAATGTAGTGTTTATTTTGTTTAGTGTTTAGGGTTAGATCTAGTGAAATGTAGTGTTTATTTTGTTTAGTGTTTAGGGTTGTATTCCTGTAGCGGCTGTAGCAACATCCGATTTGTTTAGTGTTTAGCAACAAATGTAGTTGAATCTAGTTATATTTTTAGTAATTTAGTCGGTTTGTGGAAACGCTTGTACATAGTTGTTTCTACGAATAATAATATGTTGTTACGGTTTTTTAGAGATATATGTCGGTAGATATACATACGTATAGTTTATAGTACTTTTTACGAAGAGTAATTAATTTGTTTGTTAATGAATAGGTTCACAGATATGTCAGAACGAGTTCCTTTTAGAATCTTTTATGGAGAAGGGGTTGTCATGTATGGTTCGGAGGGTGCGGATCGAGTAACTTTCAAGATGCGGATAGAAGTTTAAGTAGGGTCAAGAGCGTACATTTCTTCTTGTGTTGAATTGGTTGTGTTATACGTTTGGATGGAACAAGAGAAGTGCCACTAAAGTTATCTTGCCTTTGCACCATGCGACATGATCCTGCTTATTGGGAGTTAGTTGAGTGAAGGAACTGCACTTGGAGGTCATATGTGAGGGGCGAACAACGTGGATGGTGTCAGTGCTTTTAGTGCAAGCGTATGAAAGGGTTGTTGCCCGAAGCACCATTTGACGCCGGTGAGTGTAGTGAGACTCAAAATGAGTTCACTTATGGCGACAATCGAAATTGGAGAGTCTAGCCGAGCCGCATGTTCGTGGTTGCAATGAGGATATTGGCTACGGATGGTGAGCAAGTTGAGATTGGGGATGATGATGGAAACATTGGGCAAGATGCGCGGGGGCAAGTAGACGAAGGTGAGGAAATTGAGGAAGTAATAGCACATATGGAAGAGGAAGACCTTGAATATGAACAAGTAGAAGTGGAAGGCGAGCGATAACTCGGATGAGGAAGATGAAGATGTTGAGCCACTTGTGCGTGATTGGAGCACACATCAATTTAATAACCTGGTTGTGAATGAAGGCAATGATACACCTTGGCAGTATAGCGACAATGAGGTGAGACCTAACAGCATGTACCCCACAAAAGAGGCAGTGTAGGATGCTATCAAAGATTGGGCCTTATCACTAAGAAGAACTTTCAGGGTTAAGAAGTCCACCCCAACCTGCTACGACATGGTGTGCGAGATGCAGGGGTGCCCCTGGAGAGTGCACGCGTACAAGCCCAAATGGGGCACCCACCGGCTATGTTCGAAGGTTGAACAACATAGTTGTATGACTGAGGAAACCCTGGTGGCTCACAGGAACCTATCTTCCGGGTATATTGCGAGTGTCATGTACCCGGAGATAGTTGAGAACCTGAATTTTGAGCCCCGTGCTATTATCCGAGCAATTGAGAACAGATTTCAGTACACAATTAGCTACGGGAAGGCATGGCGGGCAAAGCAGAAGGCCTTGGAAATCAGATTTGGGAAATTTGAAGACTCGTACCATAATCTGCCCGCACTGCTCAGTTGCATTCAGGGAAGAAATCCTGGTACATTTTATGATTATCGGGATCGTCCACAAAGAAGTGGCGAATAAGAGGCATCGAAGAGAGTTTTCTTCGCATTCGGAGCATGCATTAGGGCGTTCTATCACTGCCGATCCATTGTTGTGTGTGGGCGGCACATTCTGACCGGAAATACAAAGGACAAATAATGACAGTTTGTGGCGTCGATCACGAACAACCAGATTCTACCTGTTGCCTTTGCCTTTGTGGAAAGCGAGAACTATGAGAGTTGGCTGTGGTTCCTACGGAACTTGAAGATCGGGGTGGTGAAGACTCGCCAACTGTCGGGACCCGGATTTGCAAATCCGAAACCCTCTGTGTATACTGCACTAGTCCAGGATCACGCTAGTGCACACAGTGGAAACATAGATGAAATACCATTCCATACAACGAATTAATTAAGAAGAAGCAAATTATTATTAAATAAAGCAAACGACCTTATGGTCAAGGTTTACACCATTATGCCTTAAGGGCTTAAGAAACAAATACTATTGCAGCGGAAAAGATAACTTGAACCATTCGACATGCCACAGGCAATCGTCTGGGGAACGCCTTCCTAATCCACGTAGTCTTCATAGAATTCCTCTTCATGAGACTCATTATCTCCTTCAGCAACTGATCAACAAGGGCATAAAGCCGTGAGTACAAAGGTACTCAGCAAGCCGTAGGGAATTGATGCAATATATTTATGCACGGCTTGACAAGGATGGCTATATAGTTTATTTTGCGTAAAGCAATAACTTGAATGGAAATACAATAAATAGATTGAAAGCATATTTATGAAAACATAAATAAATAATCGATAGATCAATGATAGACAACAAAACAACGTGAACTCCCGTTCACATCCCAACAATTCCACATTCCACATTTCATGAAACACTCTATACCCCATGTGAAATTCCGGGCTTTGTCCATGACCATGACGCGCTATCCGAATAGTTTTACACCTGCAGAGGTTGTACAACTTTACCCACAAGACATGAACATCTCTTTGTGCAAGCGTTACTAACACACTTCCTTTGGTGTGTCGCGAGAGATATCATGACAGAGCCTTTACAATGCATTGTCTAAACTCAGATTGCCGCTAAGGTTTCGCCCATTAGGGCCCCTCTTGCGCCTTGCGAATCTACCCGTCCATCCGGAACCCACACCACCATTGGCGTTACTCAAGACTAGACATTACAAATTAATCGACTAGGTCTGTCCCATTCGGATATGTGGTAGTACGATTAGACCCAGTTCAATGGCGCACAAGATTAAGTCCTTAAGTTGTCTCGGCAAGACATCCACATCCCAACGTGCTAGAAAGCACCCCTTTCTTGCACGATCACTTGCCCGAGGGAAAACAATTCGTTCAACCAAGACCAATGGCAAACCCGCCATGGTACAACAAATTTTACAACAAATGGCTAACGGCCACGATTCAATATCTCATTAAGTCAAGATTAACATTATTCAACATGTGACATGAATCCCAACGTATATGTAAGCATGTCTAAGCATAGCTACGATAACCCAATGTTGGTATTATGATTATGTCCAACTAGTAATGTCCCAACCTAGGTTTAACAATGGATACATGGCATACAACGAATCAAGGTGGCATAATGTCAACTAGGCATACATCTACTCCCATTAAATAAACATTGATACGTAAATAGCATGCAAGTGTATAAAATAAATTACTTTGCAAACATAGGATCAATATGATCAAAGGTTACGACTTGCCTTGCTGATCTAGTCTTGAATCTTGGTCTTGAAGTCTTCGTTCGCTCCTCGGAATTAGCGTCTCACCGGAAAATAAGCAACGAAACCAAATAAATACAAAACAGAGACTCAAACAAGCTCAAAACTGAAAATAAATGGCTCTGGAAGATAGATCTTGATTTTAGAAAAATTTAGAAACTTGAATCGCCTCAATCGGAGTTCGTATGGCGAGAACGGCCTCGAAAGATTAAATTCGAGAAAATACAGAAAATCGAAAATCGAATTTTTGGATTTATTTTTGTATTGAAAAAGGATTTATTACGCAACGCTGACGTCATCGGGTTCACAGTGGACTGGGTCCACGGCGCTGCGCCGGTTCACCGTGCACCCGGTGCACCGTGTGTCGTGCCACGACGCAGCTCGGCTCGACGACGCGCGATGGACGCAGCGCCACGCGGCGCCAGCATCCGACGCGACGCAAGATCCGGCGGCAGAGGAGTGGCGCAGCCGGAGGTGTGACGCGCACGATCCGGTCGCGGCCGAGCGACGGACGGCGGGGGCGCAAGAGCTCGGCCGACAGAGACGTGGCGCATCTCGAGACGCACACGAGCGTCGGATGGCGAGGTTGGGCGAAGAAGAACGGCGGCGAGTTTTACCGAGACGCGAAGAAGACGAGGCCGGCGGCGGAGGAGAGCCGGATCGGGCGCGGGGCAAGGCGAACCGGGAGGGGCACGAACGCAACTCGGAGATGCAAGCGGGGGCGGCGAACGGCACCGACGACGAAGAAAAAGCGGTGGAAGATCTCGGCAGGGCGGCGGACTCGGCGAGCTCACGCGAAGGATCGGCGACGTCTCGGCGCGAAGCGGGGCAAAAGAAGCGGCGCGAGGAGGAACCTCGGCGGCGTGCGGCACGGCTTTATAGCCTCGAACGCGCAACGGACGCGGACTCGAGACGGCGGCGTCTTGGCGGCGGGACTCGAGTCGGCGGCGGCTAGGGTTTGTGGCGCGATCCCATCGCAGCCACGTGGCGTCGACGGACGGCCGACGCGGCTGGTCGGGCGAGGCAGCGAGCGGGTCAGTGCTGCGAGAGGTGGGCCGAGCGGAGCGGCTGGGGCGAGCGGGCCGGGGAACGGGCCGCAGAGGATTCGGCCCAAGAGGCTTTTTGAAAATAGAAAACATTTTCCGATTTAAGAAAAATCCAGAATTTCAAATAAATTCAAATAAATATCAAATAAATTCAGAAAAATCCCCAAAAATACAGAAAAATTCCTTGGAGCACAAGGAATCCCACAAAAACTGAAATTCTTTAATTTGATGAATAGTTTAGTCAAATTAAATCCTTTTATTATTTAGAAATTCAAATTAAGTCGAGTTAATTCAAGAAAATGCAAATGGTTAAATTTTGAATTCCAACATTCCAAAACTCAAATTTTGGGATGTTACAAACCTCCCTTAAATGGAATCTCGACCCGAGATTCAGTCGCTAGGGAATAGGTGGGAAACTCGGACTTGAGATCCTCTTCTCGCTCCCAAGTTGCTTCCTCTTACGAATGATGGCTCCACCGGACCTTGCAAAAGCGGATGATCTTGCTTCTCGTGATACGCTCTGCGATATCCAAAATTTTCACCGTTGCTCCTTGTAGGTAAGATCCTCTTGCAAATCAATGGCTTCCAATGACATCTGCTCCTCCGCACACGCAGCACTTCTTCAATTGCGATACATGGAACACATCATGGATTCCAAAGAAAAGATCGAGGCAATTCTAACTTGTAGGCAACCTCGCCTCTTCGTTCCAAGATTTTGAACGGTCCCACATATCTAGGGCAAGCTTTCCTTTTACTTGAAATCTCTTAACTCCTTTGAGAGGGTAACTCGAGGTAAACATAATCATTGGGCTCGAAACTCAAATCTCTGCGACGATTATCCGCATAACTCTTCATGCGCTTTGAGCTATCTTCAAGCGGTCTCGAATTAGTGAACTTGCTCTTGACTTCTTGCGGTATGGCAGACCAAACAATTGTCTTTCTCCGACTCCTTCCAGTTGAGAGGGTTCGCACTTCCTTCCATATAAGGCTTCAAAAGGCGACATTTGCAGATCGGCTTGATAACTATTGTTGTACTAAAACTCGGCGTAGGGCAAACACTTGTCCCACTTGACACCATAAGTTAAGGCACAAGCTCTTAACATATCCTCAAGAATCGATTCACACGCTCGGTCATCCATCGGTTTGAGGGTGATAGGCGATCTTGAATCGAGATGAGTTCCCATGGCTTCGCAGCGGACTCGCCAAAAACGAGAGTAAACCGGGTTCCTCTATCGGACACTATCTTCTTAGGCACTCCGTGAAGACCGACGATCCTTGACATATATAACTCGCTAATTTATCTCTGCATAGGTAGTCTTAAGCGGAATGAAGTGAGCTACCTTAGTCAATCGATCCACTATTACCCGGATCGAGTCATAACTGCTTGGGTTTTAGGAAATCCGTAATGAAATCCATACCAATTTCTTCCCACTTCCACTGGAATCTTCAATGGCTGCAGCAATCCTCGGCCTCGATGCTCGCCTTGACCTTCTCGCGACATCACAAAGTGCAACATATTACGCAATCTCACGCTTCATACTAGGCCACCAATACCTTTCCTTGAGGTCTTGATACATCTTGGTACTTCGGGATGAATGGAGTAAAAAGTCTCATGCGCTTCCTTGAGAATCAACTCCTTAAGCTCTTTACGATCGATCCGCACGCAAATCGCTTCTCATACCAAATAGTACCTTGTTCATCTTCGAGAAACACGAGGCTTTTCCTTTCTTCATATTGCTCTTAATCTCCTTAATGTCGGCATCATCTACCTGTGCTTCTCGAATCTGATCTTCCAACGTAGGGCGTACTTCCAAAGTAGCTAAATACCCTTCCTGAATCAATTCCAAACTAAGCTTCTGAAATTCCTTATAAAGGGCTGGCTGACTTTCCTTAATCATCAGAGTGTTGCAGTAGCTCTTTCTACTCAAAGCATCGGCTACGACATTGGCCTTGCCTGGATGATAATGAATCCCAATGTCATAGTCCTTGATCAATTCCAACCATCTTCTTTGTCTCATATTGAGGTCAGCTTGGGTAAAAATATACTTCAAACTCTTGTGATCGGATAAACTTCACAACGATTACCAATGAGATAGTGACGCCAAATCTTTAAAGCATGCACTACGGCTGCTAATTCCAAATCATGGGTAGGATAGTTAACTTCATGTGGCCTCAGTTGTCGCGAAGCATACGCTACAACCTTCTTATCTTGCATTAGCACACAACCGAGTCCTTGTCGGGATGCATCACAGAATATCTCAAAATCCTTCCTATTATCCGCGAGAATAAGCATCTTTGGGCGGTTGTCAAACACTTCTTTAATTCTTGAAAACTTTGCTCACACTCCGATGTCCAAACAAATTTCTTTTCCTTCTTTAAAAGTTGAGTGAGCGGTCTAGCTTTTCTAGAAAACCCTTCTATGAAACGGCGATAATATCCCGCAATACCAAGAAAACTTCGGATTTGGGGTACCGTCTTGGGTGACTCCCAACTTAGCACATCTCGTACCTTTCCAGGGTCAACAGCGACTCCTTCTCCTGATATGACATGTCCTAGGAAAGCAACTTCTTTCATCCAGAACTCACATTTACTAAACTTTGTATAAAGCTGATTCTCTCTTAGCTTCGTTAAAATTTGGCGCAAGTGCTCCTCATGTTCTTCCTCACTTTTGGAGTAGATTAGAATGTCGTCAATGAAAACAACAACAAACTTGTCCAGATATTCCATGAATACCTTATTCATCAAGGTCATGAAGTAGGCGGGGCATTAGTCAATCCAAAAGACATCACCAGATACTCATCTTGTCCATACCGAGTAACAAAAGCTGTTTTGGGTATATCCTCTTGACGAATCTTCAACGGTGGTATCCTCGATCTTAAGTCAATCTTCGAGAACACTCGGCTCCTTGAAGTTGGTCAAATAAATCATCGATTCTTGGCAGAGGGTACTTATTTTTGATGGTGACCTCATTGAGTGAGCGATAATCTACACACATTCTCTGGGTTCCATCTTTCTTTTCAACTAGAAGAACTGGTGCTCCCCATGGCGAAGAACTTGGTCGAACAAATCCTTGATCTTGCAGCTCTTTAATCTGTCTCTTTACTTCGGCTAACTCATTAGCAGGCATCCTATAAGGTCTCTTGAAATGGGTGGCGTTCGGGAACTAGTTCTATCAAGAACTCTATATCTCGATCCGTGGCATCCTGTGCAACTCATCCGAAACACGTCAGAAATTCACGGCGATCGCACATCTTCCAAGCTTATTCCTTTGGCACTACAAACTTTAATCCCTTCGGACTGATCTGAAGCGGCTTGAACTTTTAACTTGGATCCATCTGGACTGGTTAAGGTGATCTCTCTATTCCCACAATCCAAAACTGCTTGGTTCTTGGAGAGCCAATCCATTCCTAGGATCACATCTAGGGACTTGGTGTCTAGGACAATAAGGTTGGCTAGAAATTCTACCCCTCCAATTAATATCTTAACTTCGGGGCAGCCTTGGTTCGTACTCAAATCGTAACCGTGAGATTGCACTAATAAAACAGATCTTAAGAGGCATTGTCTTTAATCGATGATTTGCGGCAAAACTCAGAAACAAACGAATGCGTAGCTCCAGAATCAAACAAAACCATGGCAGATGCTGAGTTGACTAGGAGCTTACCTAGTATGACGTCTGGTGCAGACTGGGCATCCTCGGTGGTGACGTGATTCACACGGCCTCTTCCAGCAGGTGGTGGAGTCCTGATGGCTTGATTGGGAGTCTGGGGAACTCCACGTCCTGATCCTGGTGCAGAGGTCTTGGCTGGCGTAGATCCCAAGTTGAAACGAACCGGCGTCACAGCTTGCTTCCTTGGACAGTTGTTGGCATAGTGACCAAGTTCATGACAGTTGAAACATGTGACTCCTGCAGCTGGATTACTGTTTCTCTGAGGTGGATTGCTGTTGGCGCTAGGGTTGCGATTGCCTGAAGGAGCTGGGCGAGGTGCTGGTGCAGGGGTCCTGAATGTATTCGGAGGAGTGAAGCGAGCAGGCTGTTGAGCATTGGTTCTGACTCTCTGCTGGTGACTCTGATGGGCTCCATGCTGCATCATCTTTCTCTTACGGGATTCTTCCAATTCCCGACGAGATTCCTCAATGAGCATAGCCTTATCTACCAGATGCTGGAAATCTGCATAGTCATTGCCAATGACTTGCACCTTTAATCCTGGATTGAGTCCACGCTTGAACTTCTTCTGACGAGCATCATCTGTGGCTACATCCTCTGGTGCGTAGCGAGCGAGTTGAGTGAACTTATTAAGGTATTCACTCACTGACATTCCTTCTTGCTTAAGCTCTCGAAATTCATTCTTCTTCATTTCCACCTTTCCATCGGAATATGAGAGTGGCGAAAGCGGTGGAAAACTCGCCAAGTGATAGTCTGAGGATCATCATGGGCAGCACTGTAGTTCTCCCACCATTCAGCGGCGGTGCCCTCTAGCTGATGGGCGGCATAGAGAACCTTCTCACGATTGGTGCACTGGGCAATTTCAAGCTTCTTCTCAATGGAGCGGATCCAATCATCGGCGTCCAATGGTTCTGAAGAGTTGGAGAAAGTTGGCGGACGAGTCCTCATAAATTCTGCTAGCTTGACCGAGACGAGCTTGAGGAGGTGCAAAGAAGAGCTTGGTTTTGCTGGTTCAACAGATTGGCTAGAGCAATCTGCAGCAGTTCTGGCGATTCATCATGTTGTTCATGTTCTGCATCATTGTGTTCATAAGCTGAGTCTGAGCTGCTAGAAAATATCCCATGTTCTGGTCTGTCACTGCTGGTGGTGGCGGTGGTGCATTGGGGTTGGAGTTGGTGTTGGCACTGGCACTGGCATCCGCTGGAGAACTGCGACCGGCTCCAGAACGAGTGTCAACCATCTGAGGTGCAGCGCAAGGGTTTGATAGGTAAGAGGAAAAGCGAGAGATGCGTGGTAAGATCATCTAGGGAGAAGGTAATACCTGGGACAAAAGGATACAACCGAAAGGCTTCAAATTAAGGAGGCAAATCAAGTTTTTTTTTTCAATTAAAGGTATGGTTGTAACACCGTGCTTGAGGCAAGTGTACAACATACCAGACGCCCAAAGAAGAAAATCTTAGTATACGCGGACTAAACGTAACTAAACGAAAGGGAAAGACATGCTCAAACACCGAGCACCAAAACCTATCTTATTTGGTAGGCTTCTGATATGTCTTTGATGGCTTGATCATCATCTTCCTTGATTTGATTCCATGCGTAAGACTTGAGGCTTTGAGAAGTTTCATAGGATAAGATCAATTTAAATTTCAAACCATGTTTCAAAGAAGGAAAGGAATAAGAACCTAAGAATAAGTTGAGAGGAGACGAAAACTATTAAGTACCAATTTGTTGGTTTAATTTAGAAAATAATTTTGAAGACCATGCTAACTAGGATAGCGACCTACAATGATATGGCTCGATACTATCTCTGTCGGGACCGGATTTGCAAATCCAAACCCTTCTGTATACCGTGCACTAGTCCAGATCACGCTAGTGCACACAAGGGAAACATAGATGAAATACCATTCCATACAACGAATTAATTAAGAAGAAGCAAATTATTATTAAATAAAGCAAACGACCTTATGGTCAAGGTTTACACCATTATGCCTTAAGGGCTTAAGAAACAAATACTATTGCAATGAAAAGATAACTTGAACCATTCGACATGCCACGAGCAATCGTCTGGGAACGCCTTCCTAATCCACGTAGTCTTCATAGAATTCCTCTTCATGAGACTCATTATCTCCTTCAAAGAATCGATCAACAAGGGCATAAAGCCGTGAGTACAAAGGTACTCGAAGTCGTAGGGAATTGATGCAATATATTTATGCACGGCTTGACAAGGATGGCTATATAGTTTATTTTGCGTAAAGCAATAACTTGAATGGAAATACAATAAATAGATTGAAAGCATATTTATGAAAACATAAATAAATAACTGATAGATCAATGATAGACAACAAAACAACAGTGAACTCCCCGCTCACATCCCAACAATTCCACATTCCACATTTCATGAAACACTCTATACCCCATGTGAAATTCCCGGGCTTTGTCCATGACCATGACGCGCTATCCGAATAGTTTTACACTCGCAGAGGTTGTACAACTTTACCCACAAGACATGAACATCTCTTTGTGCAAACGTTACTAACACACTTCCTTTGGTGTGTCGCAGAGATATCATGACAGAGCCTTTACAATGCATTGTCTAAACTCGGTCCTGCCCGCTAAGGTTTCGCCCATTAGGGCCCCCTCTTGCGCCTTGCGAATCTACCCGTCCATCCCGAACCCACACCACCATTGGCGATACTCAAGACTAGACATTACAAATTAATCACCTAGGTCTGTCCCATTCCGCACATGTGGTAGTACGATTAGACCAGTTCAATGGCGCACAAGATTAAGTCCTTAAGTTGTCTCGGGCAAGACATCCACATCCCAACGTGCTAGAAAGCACCCCCTTTACTGCACGATCACTTGCCCGAGGGAAAACAATTCGTTCAACCAAGACCAATGGCAAACCCCGCCATGGTACAACAAATTTTACAACAGTGGCTAACGGCCACGATTCAATATCTCATTAAGTCAAGATTAACATTATTCAACATGTGACATGAATCCCAACGTATATGTAAGCATGTCTAAGCATAGCTACGATAACCCAATGTTGGTATTATGATTATGTCCAACTAGTAATGTCCCAACCTAGGTTTAACAATGGATACATGGCATACAACGAATCAAGGTGGCATAATGTCAACTAGGCATACATCTACTCCCATTAAATAAACATTGATACGTAAATAGCATGCAAGTGTATAAAATAAATTACTTTGCAAACATAGGATCAATATGATCAAAGGTTACGACTTGCCTTGCTGATCTAGTGCTGAATCTTGGTCTTCGAAGTCTTCGTTCGCTCCCTCGGAATTAGCGCTCACCGGAAAATAAGCAACGAAACCAAATAAATACAAAACAGAGACTCAAACAAGCTCAAAACTGAAAATAAATGGCTCTGGAAGATAGATCTTGATTTTAGAAAAATTTAGAAACTTGAATCGCCTCAATCGGAGTTCGTATGAGCGAGAACGGGCCTCCAAAGATTAAATTCAGAGAAAATACAGAAAATCGAAAATCGGAATTTTGGATTTATTTTTGTCTCGAAAAGGATTTATTACGCAACGCCGACGTCATCGGGTTCACAGTGGATCGGGTCCACGGCGCCGCGCCGTTCACCGTGGCACCGGTGCACCGTGACGTCGCCACGACGCAGCTCGGTCTACCGACGGTAAAGAAGGACGCAAGCGCCACGCGCGCGCGCATCCGACGCGACGCAAGATCCGACGGCAGAGGAGTGGCGCAGCGGCCGAGGTGACGCGCACGATCCGGCGGCCGATCGCGATCGGACGGCGGGGACACAAGAGCTCGGCCGACAGAGACGTGGCGCATCCGAGACGCACACAAGCGATCGGATGGCTGGGTTGGGCGAAAGAACGGCGGCGAGGTTTTACCGAGACGCGGAAGAAGACGAGGCCGGCGGCGAGGAGAGCCGGATCGGGCGCGGGCAAGGCGAACCGGGAGGGGACGACGCGGCAACTCGGAGATGCAAGCGGGACGGCGAACGCACCGCGACGAAGAAAAGCGGTGGAAGATCTCGGCAAGGGCGGCGGACTCGGCGAGCTCACGCTGGCGGATCGGCGACGCCTCGGCGGCGAAGCGGGCAAAAGAAGCGGCGCGAGGAGGGGAACCTCGGCAGCGTGCGGCACGGCTTTTATAGCCTCGGGGCGCGCAACGGACGCGACTCGAGACGGCGGCGGCGTCGGCGGCGGGACTCGAGTCGGCGGCGGCTAGGGTTTCGCGGCGCGATCCTAGCCGCACACGTGGCGCCGACGGACGGCCGACGCGGGGCAATGGGCGAGGCAGCCGAGCGGAAGCGCTGTGCGAGGTGGGCCGAGCGGAGCGGGTCGAAGCGAAGGGCCGGGGAACGGGCAGCAGAGGATTCGCCCAAGAGGCTTTTTGAAAATAGAAAACATTTTCCGATTTAAGAAAAATCCGAATTTCAAATAAATTCAAATAAATATCAAATAAATTCAGAAAAATCCCCAAAAATACAGAAAAATTCCTTGGAGCACAAGGAATCCCACAAAAACTGAAATTCTTTAATTTGATGAATAGTTTAGTCAAATTAAATCCTTTTATTATTTAGAAATTCAAATTAAGCTGGAGTTAATTCAAGAAAATGCAAATGGTTAAATTTTGAATTCCAACATTCCAAAACTCAAATTTTTGGGATGTTACACCAACATGTGTGCATACTGCATGACAGGCATGCTGGTTTGCTTAGTGCCATCAGACAGTTGCAAACAGGGGAAGAGGAGCCATTTCCCTGGACTGACTTGCAGAGCCGATGGTGCATGAGGCATTTGGGCGCGAACTTCTATAAGCAGTTCAAGAACAAGGAACTGATGAACATGTTCAAGAGGCTATGTAAGCAGAACCAAGATAGCAAGTTCCGTACTCTTTGGAAGAATCTTGATGAGCTAACAAAAAAACATAAAGAGACTACTAGCAAGATGTAACACGAGAGCAGTGAGCCTTTATTCCTCTCGCAACAGAAGATGAGGCGACGAGTCGTCGTCGCAGGCAAAGGCCGATCAAATGTTTCTCGGACTGGATAAAGCACGAGCCCAAAGAGAAGTGGTCATTGTTACGTGACACACATGGTGCTAGATACGGTGTCATGACGACCAACTTGGCAGAGGTGTACAACTGGGTAATGAGAGGGATGAGGTGTCTCCCGTTGGTAGGAATTGTCGAGGGAGTGTGCGGGGTATAACCAAGTATTTTGTGGATAGGCATAAAGCTGCTGAAGTAGTAATGAGAGATGAGAATGCCTTGTACTCAAGCATGATAAGTAAATACATGGATGAGAAGAGTAATAAGGCGGGCAAGCATAGAGCTATCAAAGTAGGTTCACGAACACTGCGCTTCGAGGTGATATGCAGAGATAAAGGACGGCGGGGAACAAACCAGAAGGTTATCACCCAAGAGTGCATCTTAATGGCTGAATGTCAATGCTCGTGTAACAAACCCCTCTGTTGCCTGTGCCATGTTCTCATGTGATAGCCGCATGTGCATTATTTGGAATGTGATCCACATATCTATCTCAATATTTTACAAAGGAAAAGGTGATGGCAACTCAAGCGAGGAGTCTGTATGGTTATGGTGTTGTCGGTTCTTTCACCACAACCCCGTGTCGATGAAAGGTTCTGGTCCTCGACTTTGATGCAAGATCATACAAAGGAGGTCGCCGCAAAACAAGGCGTATCGGGAATGATATGGATGAGTCCAAAGCGTAAGCGCGTGAAGAAATGTTCACAAGCGAACAGTCACACGTTCAAGAACTGCCAGCCACATAACGAAGAGGATGAAGGAGGAGATGGCAACCCGACGGCGGGGGAAGGATCGTCGTCTGCAAGGCGTGGTTGACGACGTTGTCGGACTACCGGAGAAGCTGTTTGAACTATTAGATGCTATATGTTAAATTAATATTTTGTTTATGTAATGTGCGTTGTAATCTGTTTTAATATAATTTGATGATGTAATGTGCGTTGTAATCTGTTCTAATATATTTTGCTGATGTAGTGTGCGTTATAATCTGTTTGATTAGAGTTTGTGGACGCTTGTGTATTTATTTCTACGCATTTTGTTCGATGTATTGTTCTGATGCTTGTGTATTTATTTGTACGCATTTGGTTCGATGTATTGTTCTCATGTTTGTGTATTTATTTGTACGTATTTGGTTCGATGTATTATTCTGATGCTTGTGTATTTATTTGTACGCATTTGGTTCGATGTATTGTTCTCATGTTTGTGTATTTATTTGTACGCATTTGGTTCGATGTATTGTTCTGATGCTTGTGTATTTATTTGTATATAACTTTCCTTTTTGTAATTTGCAGGCATGGCTCACCAGGCTGTGGATGACGACTGGCCCTTTGAGTTGGTAGACCCAGTCGTTGATGGTCGTCACCGTGCACACTTCGCCACCGCTTCACCAGAGGAGGGATAGGACCCTCAGGAGCTGGGCGTGCTACGACCGAGGCCACCGCGGGAGCTCTGGACCCTCGATCCACATTGGATCCCTGTAACGATTTATCTTTTAATTTCAAAATATTCCGATGCAAGATCATAATCTGCTTTAATTAACTAGTGCGGTGCTCATATTAATTTAATATTTCTATTTCAGAGGTCTGCGAGCGGCAGGATTGCCGCCACCGCACGGATGTTGGAGGCGCACGCAGTGCGCAGGGAGGACACGAGCCACCGGTTCCGCTTGACAGTCCCTTCTCACGCTCGGTGGATCGGTGGAGACCGGAGACGCACACCTTCCACTTACCTGTCGGGGAGATGGCGATCACTTTGGAGGACGTCTCCTACCTCCTCGGTCTCCCGATCGCTGGTGACCCTGTGGTGCCGCAGGACGTCGACCCGCTGTGGCGGGATGAGGTACTTGCGCGGTTCCATGGTGTGCTACCGCCGCTGTATCGAGTCTTCACCAGCACCCATGGTCCCACACACAGGTGGCTTCGACAGTTCGTGGTAAGCAACTAACCATTCAAACTTAACTTCACATATATATATTGGCTAGACTAATAAGAAAACTTAAATTTACAGGCGGAGCACATCGTTGAGCCTGCGGACGAGCAGAGGGTGAGCCGCCACCTTGAGGCGTACCTGCTCTGGCTGTTTGGCTGGTGCATGTTCACGAGCTCCCACGGGGATAGCGTGGACAGGCACTTCGTCCAGTTCGCGAGGGCGATCGCGGACGCACCCCTTGATGCCGTGCCGTAGTACTCCTGGGGGTCAGCGGTCCTCTGCGCGACGTACCGTGGGCTCTGCGACGGCTGTGGGCGGATAGCCGACGGGTCAATCCTCACCGGGTGTCCACTACTTCTGTAGCTTTGGGCATACGAGAGGTTCCAGATCGGGCGCCCCAGGATCGACACGAGTCCTCTTCTACGCGATGGTGACGACGATGTCGACGCGCCAACTATGGGTACCATCTGGTGCTACCGACGGGTAAGATATTGCAAACCACGGTTGTGAAACCTACGCTTTAACATTTCTCAGTACTAATTGTAATGTTGATTTTTCTGTCGTCACTGCAGCCTAGGTGGGCACACGGCACGGGGCGGCTTAGCTACCCACAGTTTGTCGCTGCCTTCGACCACCTCACCGAGGACGCGTCTGACCGGACGCCGTACAGCGGAGACGTCGGGCTACGTGTGCGGGTGGATTGTCCACCCTATGCACACGCGACGCAGCGATCTTGGCGTACGTCGGTTCCTCGTGTTTGACGCCCCGGTCGAGGGCTACGCCGTCCATCGAGTGATGAGGCGCTCGGTCTACGACAGAGTTCCCGATCCAGTCGGCCGCGGGTCCCACACGGCGTCCACACGTAAGTTCCTACATCGATGTTCTCTAATCATGCGGTGTAATGACATGTAATAATGCTATATTTTGCTTATCCGCAGCGCACTAGGAGGGGCGGGAATGGGGCACCCCATGGTGCGTGCGTATGGTGCCATAGGTCGAGGAGTGGGAGGAGCCTGGACGACGTCCATGCCGAGGATGCGTCAGACGACCCGCAGACGCACTGTGGGTACCGACAGTGGTACACTTCCGTGCCGTGTGCGCTTGATGCGTGTCGACCGGATCCTCCTAGACACATCCCGGGTGAGGGACACGATCCCACCATACGGACTCGGTTACGCACGGTCACGGTAAGTTTTGTCTAATGTATGACGATTTTCGTATTGCATTTTCCAGATTAATGTGTTAGGTTAATTCAGTAATGTATTTTTCGGTGATGTGCTAGCCCAAGACTACGAGGAGTCCGGAGCTTCTGTCTCGTCTGTCTCGTGGGATAGAAGTGACCAGGAGGACGTGACCTCCTTCTTCGCGAGGTTCGTGGAGAGCGCCGACGCACCTCGAGTTGGCGGTTGCCGTCGCGCCTCGCGATGTGGTCGACGGCCCTCGCGGCGTGCCGCCATCGCAGCGAGGAGTGCTCGGTACTTCTTCACACCCCACGCCCTCCGTCCCACCGTCACGCCGACTTACGCGACAGGCGGCTGCCGACACGCCGGTCTAGCCCCTCACGTCGAAGGTAAGCCCTTCGCCACACTTCGTATGTTTTCTAATTATTTCTTGAATGTTACCAACAATTCTTCACTTCTTACAGCTCACAGCACGATGGTTCTCCTCTGCGGCTTCACCGCCTCGACGACTACGAGGCGCTTTGATGATGCACCCATGCGGATTTTGACCTCGACGATGGTGACGTGTCGAGATACTTCGTTGGTCCGGATGTGCCTGGATCATCGCAGTTGCAGGGAGCACCACCACCGACGTAGCCTTCTCAGCCGGCGTACGCTACACCTCCGGCTAGACCACAAAGGGCCCACCACCCACCGTTGCAGTTGACATACTCGCAGGGACAGGTTCGCAAGAGGCCTGCCCAGCCGCGAGGAGGTGCCCAGAAACGGGGGCACCAGTAGTTTGTATTTGGCTTATGTATTTGGGCTTATGTATTTGGTTATTACGTTGTGACGTACTTTGCATCTTATGTATTTATTTGTATACGATATATTTTCCTTATGTTAGTAACCCCGTACTTTTGGTTATGAACTATTGTTATTCTTTGTTACAGTAGTCCTGCTTTCTAGCATGGCGAACTACTGTCGTGAAGTAGCTTTTCAGAGCGAATAGCATACTCACGGGCGTGCATCCTTGTCAGACAGATTAGACAAGTCACATGCATCAGCTTTGTCAGCCTTGTCGGGCCGATGGGACAGGTCACATGCATCAGCTTTGGCAGCCTTGTCGGGCCGATGGGACAGGTCACATGCATCAGCTTTGGCAGCCTTGTCAGGCCGATGGGACAGGTCACATGCATCATCTTTGGCAGCCTTGTCGGGCCGATGGGACAGGTCACATGCATCAGCTTTGTCAGCCGCCTTGTCAGGCCGATTAGACAAGTCGCATGCATCAGCTTTGTCAGCCTTGTCGTGCAGCTTTGTTGATGGGTGACACGTCGTGCAGCTTTACACAGAGGATACCGGCCCATTAGTGCTTTAGTTGTGTGGAGCAGCCCCTGAGCACCACTATAAAAGTGGCCGAGAGGTAGACATCCAACACCGCCAAACAAGCAATACACGCCAGCTGAATCTTCACAAATTAGGGCACGATGTCGTTCTACCGTCGCCTCTTCAGTAAGCAGAATTCATCTCGCCCCGAGTACCCAGATACTAGTAGCGTTGACGCCCCAGTTCCGCCGGAGTTGCCCCGACCCAATTGCGACTGCAACCTTCCGACGAAGATGATGCAATCTACCCACGGAGAGACGGCCGCCAGCGCCACTATCAAGTGCCCGCTCTTACGGGTAGACTGCCGTGTCCATACAATACAGAGTAATATTACCATTTCATGCATCGTTCTTTCTTTTCTCAGCACAACGACTGGTGTTGCTTCTTCCAATGGATCGATGGGCCGGAACGACGTGACTACGAATTTGTCCACAACTGCCACGACGCCAAACCCGCTTCGCCCGAGAACTTCAACCGGTGGGAGAGGCCGCCAGGATACGTCTCCGTTCTAGAGCGACCAGAGTTCAGGGCCGGTGGACAAGAGGCCAACCAATCGGTGAGTTTCATGCGACGAACTCATGCTTCACTCACAAAGTAGTAATTCTAAACCAGTTCGTCGCATATAGGAGTTCAAGAAGAAAATCGCGAAATTGCTAGAGTCAAAGGAGAAACCTCCCCAGGGGCCACCCGAAAACCCCGACTTTTACGAACACGGCCTTCAGGCAGTGGTTGATACCTGCCACGATGAACTAGTGGACCGGAGATTCTACCGGTGCCCCTTGGCCGAGGATGAATGGTGTGGCTACTTCAACCGGGTGGACCCGGAGACGTACCACCCACATCTCAAACTTCCCGTACGGGATAACTGGGGGGAGCAACCCTCCCCGTGGTGCTACTACCGCCCAGAAAAGCCAGACCCCGAGTACGCCTACGGTGTTATTCAACGACCACAACGGGCATACTGTATTGACTGCAGGGCACGCTTCCGGTTGTACAAGGACAAGCCCAACACACACCTCCTGCACCATATAGTGGAGTGCGAGCCAAAACAGAGCAGGCGTCTCGGCAAATCTCCGCCAACAGCCAACGCAACAGAGGCGCAAGAGGGTACCTCCTCTCGAAGAGGAAGGGACAAGGGGAAGCAGCCGGCCGAGGTTCGCACCACGCAACAAGTCCTTGACGCGTTACGCAGATCATTCGGGAACCCGGGTGGTATAAACATAGGGGACGCCGGGAATCGGTATGACAAAAAAATTATGTCTTACACACCCGAGACGTACGGCATAGGCCACCCATTCGGCGACACCTGGGAGCACTGCGGATCCCCATGGAGTTCTTTCACAGTAGGGATTGAGCGGTGTCCGAGTACAAATCTCAAAATTTACACGGGTCAGGTAATATGCAGAAAATGTGGGACATCATTCTGGCTATACCCAGATAGGAGGAACGATCATCTGTTCCACCATGACAAACACTGGTTTCGTTAGTTCGTCAAACAATTTCGTCACTGCTGTAATGCCCTTGTAATATAATCTAGTCTATTGCTTATTTTACCATCTGAAATGCTCATGAAACTGCCCTCATGTATGTTGAACAAATAGTTTAAGTGCTATGTACAAAAAATACATAACATGAGTTGTCGTCGACTATAATAATTATGGGTTATTGCACTAGTGGAAAATACATGCAAAGCAAGGTGTAAATTTAGTCACATGCAATAATGCGATTTGTTCACATGCAATAACGCAATTTTGTCCACATGCAATAACACACAAGGCTTCGAATTGTTCACATGCAAAACCCCGATTTTGTCCACATGGAATCACGCAGAATGCTGCGAATTATTGACATGCAATAAGCGTTTAATTTACAATTGTCAGAGTTAATTAATCTTGTAACAAGAGAGGAGTCTGAAGTGAAATCTGAAATAAAAGAGTTTGATCTTGATTTAGTTTTCAATGTGTTTCTCATTCTTCGAACTGCAGGTTAAGAGTACAAATTCCTAGGAAGTCCTGAAATTTATAAGCAAGCGAGCAAGAGAAAGCAAAATGTGATAGATAATCCATGTGTTGTACCATAAATATTTTGCTTCGATCCTAAATCTGTTTATCCAAATCATTTCACTTTTTTTTAATGTCTCTCAAAATTTTTTTACAAATTTGAAAAATTTACTCACATCTCGCCTTCTCATTGGGCGACTTGACACGTGTCGCCCTCTCATTGGGCGACTTCCACATGTCGCCCTACCATGGGGCGACTCATAAAGATGTCGCCCTACCATAGGGCTACTTCTCCAGTCGCATTACTGCAGTGCGACTCATATGTCCACATGCCTGCCTAGTCAGCAAGTCGCCCTACCACAGGGCGACAGTAGCATATTTTTGCAATTTTTCGGTTCGGTGGTATATTTATGCAACTAGAAATAAAAAATGTATTATTAAAAAAAAATTCCACTTTGGAGACTATCAATGTCCAATATGACTTATATTTGGAAACACAGTGAAAACATATGGATCGTCGTGACAAGGTTCGAAATCTCAGCCAAAATTTTGTCTTTCGGTTGGGGCCGAGATTCCAAATCTCAACAAGATAAGAAAAATTGAAAATTTTCAAATTGTTGCATTAATTTTGGGATTTTTTTATGTGATTTCGGTTTTTTTTTTTTACCGAGATGACCACAAATTCGATGAGCTTTTATGTTTGTAGAACCGGATTTAGCACCAAATTTTTATAGCGATTTGTAATGCCTTTTCTAAGTAATACATGTGAAAATTTTGTAAAAAAAAATACATATAAATTATGTAGCCCTTCTATGTTGCATTATCTTGCACATGCCCGTGGCCAGAACATGCATGCACTGGTAAGCTAGTAAGCGTAATAAGTACCCCCGAATGCGATGCGATTCGGTGGCTATTGCCGGTCACGAGGTTGCTGAACTGAGTGCCTTGAAAGCACCGCCGCCACAGGTACGTACTTCACCGCACGAGGGGAGGCTGGCTGGGAAGGAGCGTTGTCCACGACAGGGTTAACAATTTCGATCTGTGGAAAATCGGGCAAAAATCGAAAATCGGAAGTATTGAACCCAAAATCGTCAAGAATCGTAGAGTTTCAAAATCAAACTTTATGAATTTTTTTTCAAAAATCGACCATTTCTATGGAAAATCGTCCGATTTCAATGGAAAATCGGCGGACTAGATGAACTTGTTTGGTGGTTGATTTTTTGAGCAATTTTCACCGATTATAGACCGATTTACGTCGCATAAATTTTTTTGAATTTTTTTATTTTTTTTAATTGACCGGTTTGTCGAGCGGTTTTAGAAGCCGAGCCGCGGCGATACGAGCGAAAATCGAGCGATTTTCGTCAATTTTTTGAACCCTGGTCCACGACCTGTAGCACCATCCTGGCCCGGTTTTTGACCTGAGCTGCCATTTGTTGCCAGCTATTTTCGGGGTTTAGATCCCCTAGAGCTATAACATTAACTCCATTCGACGGAGTTACAATCTTAACAATTTATTTTCGATCAGGTGGAGATGAAAGTAGCATAATTTAAATTTTAGGAAGAAATAAATAGTTGAAATTGTAATTCCACCAGAAAATAACTCTAAGGAACTGCACCCACCATTTCCACATGCAGTTACGCTGACAGCTTCATGATCTATCTACACTGAAGCAAACTCAGCAACACTTCACAAGTACTAGCCTACAGTTAGGGCAACTTAAATCAACCGGTATAACCGTATAAGGATACATGGACATCCTTCATTGCGTACAATACAACCAATATTAGGATCAATACGTTTTCTGGTTCGAAGAGACCACGACAGAATCCTTAAAACTAGCAATTTAAGTACACAAGACACGTACGTACCTTACGGTAATCCACAAGCCGAGCAAAATATATACTACCTTTATTATACTTCTTATATACTACTTTTATTATACTTCGCAGGTTTGGCGTTCGGGAAGCCCCTCCATGTGGGCCTTCGCTCCGCGGTCGTCCGACACATGCGCGGAATTAACATCCTCAGGCTATAATCAATATACTGTATAAATGACAGCAAGTTGTTTAACAAGGATATCAAGATGTGCTAAAAATTTACCTCAACAAGTACACATCTGTCAACACACCAGCTACTAAATGAGCACATTAATAACTCTCAAGAAATGGTAAGGAAAATACTCATGGTCATAATCCAATAGAAATTGTCTACGAGTTCTTCCTCCATTTCATACTCAGACTTCCTCCATCTCATACTCAGACTTCAGATAACTCTATATGCACACCATTTCGTTTTCTAGAACAAATTAGCAAGATGAAACGTGCATTCGTCAACACGCAAATCATCCCCAACATGTTCAAGACTAGGGCTTTACAAGGAAGATGGAGGAAAATGCAAGGTAATTAATCTCCTTCCGTTGTAGGAAATAAATTAATGTACGTATGCATGGTTCGTCAATTTCACAGAATTTTCAGTAGTATTCTTGAAGAAAACAATAACGACTGAATCCAATAATAAATTCAACATATATCCTGGACAAATCAAGGAAAAACACACATCGGCCGGGTTCTACATGCATTACATATGATGTTCACTTCTACATGCATTACATTACATATGCATTACAATTGGTTTTGATTTTGATGATTTGAGGTTTTTAATACTTTAGAACTATTTGTATTGTACTTTTAACATATTGCAAATATTTATGTTGAATTTATGATGTTACGAAATCACTGTACAAGACTATAGAGTTATACGTGTGAAGTGTGCACCCATAAAAAGTTTTTTAGTTTCGCCACTGCTTCTAGGCCATATATTCTTGAAGAAAATAGCAACATTTGGATCAAATTTATCTCAAATAAATATATGTCAACATGTGTGAACCATATATATCATTGATTGGACATATATAGGAAAAACTCACCGGTCCAGGACTCCAACATGCATCGTTTACAAAGTCCTTTGGTAGCACTTACTAGAAGGTTAAGACTGAAACCCAATGCCATTTTAATGGGACTTCCAAAGGAATGTATAGCAAGGTAAAGTCTCAACAAAACACTAAAAATCGACTTAAATAATTTCCTCAACAGAAGTCATGATCGATTCGACCGGATGCAGTTTCCATGATTTTCCCGTTCATAGGCTATATAAACCACCAGGCCCCACCATTCGTGAAGCACTTAGCAATGCCGCAAACTGAACACGCACAAACACACGAAGCATACTACAGATCACATATTAACATCGGACCCCGTTCCTGTGTAGTCCTTAAGGGACTGCAACTTAAGCAGTCATATGCAAGCCGTTGGATCGAAAAGCGATGGTCCATATCGATCCGAAGCACTGTAGTAAAAGGATTTAGACGATCTAGACCGTTCGTTCGTTCAATCGGACGGTCCACACCTATGGGTCTGCACACTGTACCCTTCCATTAACACCGTACGTACTAAGTATCAACAATGTTCAGGTCTAAAGCCTCAATGACCGCCACCAAGGTTGAGCCTGAGGCTCCAAAATACTACTCTCTGTGCTGAGAAATATAAGACGCATTTTGATTTTGCATAAGGATTAAGGTGTTTGTGAATTGGATAAATGTATAAGAGAAAATGACTTAGATACCATGCATTAGTTTGGATGTTCTTCAATATTCAGAGTGATACGTCAGGTTTATACAGAAAATTTCGACACTGCTACAGAAATGTATATCAGAATCGGTTCTTTTTTGTCATTACAGTCGGTTCTAGTGGCGATACAAAATCATTAGATAGTGATGAGGAGAAACTATCATAATCGGTTTTGGCCCGATTGTGATAGACGCATCATCAACTCATCACAATCGGTTCCTTCCAAGAACTGATTGTGATGAGGGGTGTGCCATTTCTGCATCCTCTCAAAAACAACACATATTAACAATACGCATATATATATCACATTCGCAGTACAAAACACAGAATACACATAACACATTCATAGAACATAAACACTTTATCACAACACATATATCACATTCGTTCACAGTATACAACACAAACATGCTTAACAATCAGTATACATGCATATCGCATTGACATATATAATTAATATTGTTTACATATGGACTAGTAGAAGGCTTCAGGATCTCTACCTACCATCCTCCGATATAACTTCTAACTAGTACCACTGGCATAAGTGGTCTCATATATAGTTGAGTGCTTTGTTATCTAAGCTCTTTTGGGGATATTGATCTTCTGCAAAATAGAAATAAGTGCACTAATTTAAGTTTTAAAATTTTATGTAAAAGGCTAAGTGTATTATTATGCATGTACATATACCTTAGGGAAAAGGTATGCACTACCGACCACGATCAGCATTGCTGCATAACGTAGAAGCTGCACAGGTCATCGATGCCCTGTTGATGACACTACGAAGAGAGAGAAAGAAATTAACACACGAAGATTGGATGTAAGAAAAAATTAATTGTATATATGCTAAGCACTTGTACCTTAAAGCACTTATACTCCAGCTTCATGCCCTTTTTGTCATCGTGTGCCCCTCCTTCATTGATGTCGGCTGAGAAACCCCTACATACATTGGAGAGATGCCACTGAGTCAAAAAAATAAATGTAGTTAAATTCAGGAAGTGTTAGATTACAGCAATGTACTTACTTTTCCAAAGGAGGCTTGATCTTGTAGGCCATCGGTCTCTTCTCAATCGAGTTAAAAGTGTAGACTGAATTTTCACTCGAAAAAAGGACAAGTAGAACCCAATGGTTGCTTATTAAATGGTATGTAGTGCAAGAAAATAAGTTCGCATACAGTTTAAGTGCGTACAAGTAATTGAAGGGTAAAGTACTACTTACTCCTCGTGGTATGGGAATAGAACGAAGTCCTTCTTCGACTCAGCATGCAATGCCCCCTTGATGTAGCTAGCAACGAACTCCTGTTGAAGCCTAGCCAGGGTCGCAGACACAAACTTGGGGTGGATGAACCAAACTAGGTGTTGATTCGTCACGGATCGCTGCCTCATTGCCTTGCAACTCGTGTTGAATGTTAGAAAATATAATGCGAAATCCTATGAAAGTTGTCAGCTCATGCTGTATGGTGCGAAACTCACAGCATCCAGGATCATAAAGTAGAAATATCGATGGCTATCAGTTGGTACACACAAAATAGATCCTCAAAGTTGACTGAGAATGTCCCATGCTCGTCGCGGTAGAAATGTCCCTTTCTATACCTCACATTGAAGTCGACTCGACGCTCTTCCTCATTCACCCTATCAATGTACCATCCATGGAGCAAGCGAGTAAACTTGCCTAGATCATTCAATAACCTAGTTGCAATCAGGGGCTTTCCATGTACGTAGGTCTTAAAATCTTGAGGGATCTTCATAACATCTGCTGACTTTCCTTTATGCATAGAAGGAGTCTCCGAGGTCATGGCAGGGGGCTTTTCATGTGTTTGAGAGGGCATTGTGGCCTCTGTCAGCTTTGCCTTCTTGGAAGGAGTCTCTGAGGCCTCCTGTGGCTGAGTGGCTGTCATGCTAGTCCTTTTACGTGCCCGCTCTGCACCCTGCATAGGACTTGTCACGGTGGTAGGAGCAGGAGCAGGAGCAGGCGTAGGTACGGTAGGAACCTACGAAGCAAGCGCATATGTAACTTGTCGCAATACTACTGGAATGGTAGAGAAGATGTGGTGGATTTTTACCTTGGCCAGTATGACACCCGTCATGGGACACTTGATGAACGACATCCGTGCTTGCCCGAGAATGGTGATATCTTCGTTGGGGGGAATTCGAGCTCATGTGATAAGAAGTCTTCGTGGATGTAGTCCACCTACACCCTCATGTAGCCCTTTCCCAAAGGCTGACCATGCACAGTGTTGGTCTCCTTGCATGGAATGCAACCTCGCGTGCAGCCTCGATGAGAAATCTATCATCCGTCAAGATGAGCTGGCATTTGGCAGGCGCCTGTAAGAAGTGCGCAACTTGAGGCAAAATATTGTGAGAGTTACACTCGTACCTTTAAGTCAGGAAAAATTAATTATTACCTTCAGCTGGGGACCGGTCTTATCATTTTTGGAACCACAACTATTGGGTCGGGGCACAGGCTTCTCTACGAGAGGCGAGGGTATCTGACTCTAACTCTGGGAGATCTTCGCCATCATCTCGGCCCTCAGGCGCTCCTTACATGCCATCATCTCCTCCTTGATCTCCTCCCTCAGCTGCTCCCTAAGCGTGTCCTTGAGGAGCTTCGCACGTGCCTCCTAGGATCTTGATCTGGCACTTGCAGCATCATCTTGGAAGTAGAACATCTTCGTATGCCCCGCCATTGCGACAAGCACCCGGCCCTTATGGTCGGGCTTTCCGATCGCATACGACAGGATGTCCTTCGACCCTTGGCTCTGAAAGGTCCCTTGCTCTTTCCTCTGGCTTACCTCCTCCTACAAGAAGTGAGTATGAATTAGATATGAAATACAATAGGAAGGGTCAACTGCAATGTACTAAGTTAGATGTCTTACGATGGTGGAGACGACGTGCGCGGTAGTGGGGTTTGCAACTACAAGGTTTCCTGTCGGCGGTTTTCTTTGTCCTTGCTAATACCCAGTCGCGTGCCCTCTCTTCACATATGTGGGAGTAAGGCATCATCGTCCTGGAGTTCGCGCACTCCTCGGCTAGTCGCGCCCACTCTACCTTCTTTCCCTCATAGCCGCCTGAACCGAGGTGGTACGCGTGCGTGTTCTACCTCTAGATAGCGATGTTCTTCTCTTGTAGCTCCTCCGCCTTGGGCGTACCTTTCATCCTCGTGAACTCCTCCCAAACATCAGGAGTCACGAACGGATACCTCTCGAATGGAGTACGGCCTTTCAGCACGTACTCACTATGCATGACGACCTTGAAGTGCCTCAATGCCACACTCATCATCTTCAAGTCGTACAGCCTCACATTGCTTTCATCTTCTTCTTCTATAATCCATTTGCCCTTCACCTCTTCCCATAGCCGATTCTTCTGCTTGGCACTGATTTCCTTTCTCCAATTCTTAACCGTTACGGGCACTCTCTCCCTTACTAATTGACCAAGGAATGACCGGTATCACCCCTTATACTTAGGAGGACCTGTGCAAACCCCTGTGACATTGAAGTGAAGAACCTGCTATGTTCTCCCTGTGGCCCCTTTGTTCGGTGCTCGAGCCTTCCTCACCTTACTCAGAGCCTCAACATTTGGAATCGTGATCAACCCCTCAGCAGCACCTTCTACTCTGTCTGGCGATGAGCCGATGCTCTCTAATTATGACATGTCGAATATGTGTAGATCTGACATGGTCATATATTTGAATTGAGAGAGGGCAATTCATAGCTATTATGTACACTTGCCAAAGAAAAGTATATCTTTTGACCTGCTAAGCATGTACCAACGATGGCTCCTAATCTCTAAATAGGTTAAGTCCTAATCCCATTCGAGGATATATGGTTCAGGCAAATTCATAAGCCGTTGTATAACTCCAGAGAAAATTTCAACAGTATTTCCCCGTTGTTCTTCAGATACACGTCTTAACAACAGGTCAATGTATCCGGAGAACACCATGGAGACACTACCGAAATCTACTTTGGAGTTGTAGAACAGCTCAGAAACTTGCCTGAACCACATATCCTCGAACTGTCCAAAGAATGTGGATAATTCGAGACTGCTTGCTTATAAATATGCCATTTCGATCAGCATATTTATAGACAAGCATCCTTGAACGGGAGACGTAGGTTATGCAACCTAAACTCTAACGTTGATCATATTACAAAAAAAAAGACATGTAAAGAAAACTAATAAACAAAATTAGCATTCTACCATTGCTTAGAAAAAATATCTAAAGCAAGCAAAAACGGCTTAAATAGAAATACCTTGGCTAGAAATATAACAAATTGAACATTCAATGAACATTCTCGAACTCAACCAACAAACACAAGACTGAACATCACACAAATGAGTAAAATATATTTGCATGATGCTGAGCAGTGGACAGAGAACAGTTTGTACTAGTTGGGAAATACATCTTACTTCTACAATTATTGTAGTTTACAAAGCACTAAACTAACAACATAAACCAATCTCAGTGGACGCTCTTATCATATATGCAACTTATCTCCAGTCCAACCACAGAACAGATCCATATATTGCAAAAGCCTGGAGAGCAAAAATCAGCTAACATCAACCATCCAGTTGGTGCTCTCTGTTGCAATAGTAGTAAATAGACATATATCCCCCCTTATAGCATCACCGGGACGTTGATGTCTCAGTTCTGGAGGACCTCATGGTTCTTGCTGCATACTTAACATATGCAGATCTTAGATAAGCAGCATTTGGCACTACAAATGGGATTGCACATGCGCGACATATACTACTTGGATACTCACTTCAGTTTTGGATTACTATAACAAAACACAATATGGCACTTGCACCAAACACAACATGAAGCTACGGTGATATACAAAACATGTATGTATATAGTTTTCAGATGTATGTATATAGTTCTCAGATGTCATCTATAAATGCATGTCCTAAGCTATGTTTCTGCTAAAAAAATACTTAAAACATTTTTCACAAAACTATATTTGATAATCTGAAGACTCTAGGGTTTACCGACCAAAAACTGGAATGCGGCACCGGCGGCGTCGGCGGCGGAGGGGTGTGGGCAGCGTCGGCGTCGGAAGGGTGCGGGCGGCATTGGCGGCGGAGGGGTGCGGGTGGCGTCGGATTGGGGGAGCGCGGAACTGCGAGAGGAGGCCGGTTGGGGGAGTGCGGAACCGCCGAAGGAGGGCGGCGGGAGGGCGCACAGCTCGGGGAGGAATTGAAGCAATAGACTGATTTAGTGCGGTCAAGAACCCTAACTTTTATTTTGTCCGAACACAGACAATTCAGTCGGTTCTCACTGAAAACCGACACAGATGGCGACATCATCTGTGTCGGTTTCACCTAAAAACCGACACAAATATTTAATCATCCATATCGGTTTTAAATGAAAAACCGACACAAACAATGAATTCACCACTATTGGTTTTTATTTCTAACCGACACAAACATTTTTCCATCTCTATCGGTCTTTTGAATAGAAAACCGACACAAATATGACCTTATCCCTATCGGTTTTTAATGGAAAACCGACACAAAAAATGAATTCATCACTATTGGTTTTTATTTCTAACCGACACAAATATTTTTTAATCTTATCGGTTTTGAATAAAAAACCGACACAAATATGATCTTATCCCTATCGGTTCTGAATGGAAAACCGACACAAAATATGGACACATCACTATCGGTTTTTTTATTTAAAACCCACACTCTAAAGCAATATGCCCTATCAGTTTTGAATGAAAAACCGACACCAAATATTAACATATCACTGTCGATTTTTTATTTAAAACTGACTTGAATATGCACTACTCCTTGTCGGTTTTGAATAAAAACTGACACAAATATGCATTTGTGAGACCCCGTTCTTGCAAACAGGAACCTCCATGTGATTACTGTAATAGTCCCATGATCAGTGGCTAGCACTCACATGCTTACAACATTCATATCACAACCACAAGATATTAAACTGATAAGCATGTATTACAAGCGGAAATAATTATACAGGGTTTAGAATTTACAAAGACTGAACAGCGGAAAATAAAGAGTTAAAGAACTCCAAAAGCCTCGTGGTTTGCCCGCTAACCCTCAGGCAACAAACTTGGCAAACCTAGGGGAAATCATCGTCAAAAACCCTGTGCCCTGCGTGAAAGCAAGAATTATCTAGCACTTCGCTAGCTTCGTCCTCTGAGACAACAGATGCAAGATTGAGTATATTGGTACTCAGCAAGACTTATAGTGTTTGACAAATGCAATTAAGTAATTATGCAGGCTAAACAAAGACAGGTTATAGGTTATTTTGCAGTTGCATAAACATTGAAGACTACGAATATAATAGATTGAAACATCACAGTTTTAAATAGGAAATTGCAACATAAAGCGATAAGCAAATATTCAAGCCTATCAACCCAGTCTACCCGACTGCAAAGGTCCCCGTATCTATCCTTTTGACACAAAAACTAGTTGCAAGCTGGTTTCCAAACCAAACCCATTTCTTCCAGAAAAATACTAAAAACTCTAACATTGAAATGACTTCACCAAGTGTCCTTGACCGCGGACGCGTCTAATCGATTAGATCTTATACTCTGCAGAGGTGTACAACTTTACACACAGTGAATGATCAACCTCTTTTGCCAGGCCATATCAACACACTTCCTTTGGTGTGTCGGGAAGGAGATCATACAGAGCCGTTAAATTTCTTGGACATGGCTTTGAACCAGCCCAGGACATTAACCCTCATCATAAAACAGAAACACACAAGATGTGATACCTTTCACGCAACACAACACCCATTTCTGTTTCATGACAAGGCGTACACCGTTGCGCGGGCATGCATTTACCCACACCGAGGGTTAGAAAAGTTCAGTGTGGAAGCCCCTCACAAGCAGTCCTGACCGAAAAGCTCCCGCTATACTCCCGCCTTCCTTAGATGCAAAGCCACATCCAAATAACTTAATAGGCTCAGACTATCCCACACCAGGCCCCATGGTTGTACGAAATTCTTGAATCTATAGCGTCCCATTGCTCGGTCCTTAATCCGACACGGGCGATACTCCACCCTACACTACGTGCAACTCCCTTTGCACCACCGGCTATTGCCAATAATAGCCCACGTCAAACCATAGTTTTATTTTAGGTTTTAATCAAAGTACCAGCAACATTTTCCCGAATAAGGATCATACATTTGTTGAAAAGACTGAAATCATACGACGAGTAGCTTAAGCAGGAAAATTATGCAAGCGGTTATACCCAAAATGACATTAAGCATGTCTAGATCAAACTAAGGTCTACAAGGTTTACATGTTCATACAGATTGAGGTAAACCATAATTCACAGGGTTAACTACAGTTCCAACCCAAATTAGCATTTCTCAGGAGAATTATCCGGATGCATAGTACATAGACAAAAACAAAATATTGTAGGTAAATTATTAGGCTCGATATGTTCAAGGGGGTGATTGCCTTGCAATTCACTGTCTGGCTCGAGATTTGGGTCTGTGACGACGTCGTCTCCCTCTTCGAGTACGTCGGACTCTACACGTCGATCAAATGGGAACATAGCAAATATCAAATTTCAATAAGGGCAAAAAGAAAACAGACAGTAAATCAAATAAAGATTAACTGCAGAAAACAAGAGTATATATTAGGGGTTGGTTATAGAATTTTAAGGCTTTATGATTAAAAATATTTCACATTCACCATATTAATGACTTTTATGTTGAACAAACATGGGTTTTCTTATAGATTATTTATTCTTAAATTACGAATTCAAGAGGCTGAAATTATAAATTCTTATATTTATAACTTCGAATTATAGATGCTAAAACTATCCAGATTAAAAAAACTTAAGACATAAGATAGAGGGGTTGCTTGTACTAAATCCATTAAGCTATGATACTAAGTTTGTTCATGGCTTGAAACCATTTAATCTATATCCTAATTATTCAATTACCTATGCACATATATATACACACATATATGTGTGTGAGTGCATTTGGCACAAGGGTTACTTCATATCTTAAAGGTAATTCAAATCAAGATTACTACTTAATCAAGTTCAATTATTCTACTGCCACCCTAGTATTCAGGAAATGAATTTTTACTTATTCCATATTCGTTTTATGCAATTATACATATTTAAATCCTTAGTGTATTGAAAGCAAGACTTAAATAGAACATTATACAAACATGCATGAAAATTAAATAATTTTATATATTTGGATTCCTGGAAACAAAAGGATCCTAGAAAAATTTGTTTCATTAACTTCTAAGCTTATTTGCAGAAATTTTGTATAAAGCGTATCTTTAGCCTTTTTATTCAAATTTGAATTTCAAAATTACCCAGAGATCATTTTCAAAATATTTTTGCATATTATGAAAGACCTTGATTTTACATGAATATATAATTTTATTTCACTAATTTTGGAGTTATGATTCAAAACTTATGGACATTTGAAATGACTTGGTTTCTGATAATCAACTAAAATTAAGAAATACACTTTCTCAGTCGGAAAGCGGTTTTTCGGATTTTGGCGCTACGGCGCTTTGAACTCAAATGGTCGGCTAACAACCGCCCTACGGTCACGATCGAGTTGGCGCAAGACGCACGGTTACCAAGCGATCGATACCGAGGCCCACCTACCAGCGAGCGCGGAGGGGGAAAACCACTGACGCGTGGGCCTGCGTCACGGAGTGACTGCCAAGCCGGGCCCATGAGTCAGTAGCATACTCGCGCAAGGCAACTGACAGCTGGGTCCTGATTGTCACCGACACTAAATAGAGGTCGTCGGTTTTGGGCTCGCCGACAGCGAACTAGCTCCGCCGCGGCGGAACGGGCAGCACCATGAGCATCAGTGCGCCGAGGCGCACCTAGGGGTGGTACCCATTCACCGGGAGATGGCCGGAGAGGTGGCTGCCACCATGGGGGTGCGGCGGCGCCACTGCTGAGAAAGCTAAAGCTCACCACCGGCCATCTTTTCACCGGGCCAGCGCTCCTAGAGCATCAATGGGCACTAGGGGTTCCATTTCACCTGTTGGTACGGTCGAAGAAACACGGAGGATGACTGCCAACGATCGCCGGCCAGAGGGAAGAAGAACGGCGGAGGAGATCAACTGTAGGTGAGAAGAAGTGAAAATAAGGATTGATCAATGATCTAGGAGGTACGGCGAAGCTTAAGAACTGAGAAATCCTAAAGATTGTTGCCGATTTGGCTCACTTCGTCGGTTTCCCCTTTTCGGCTCCGGCGGCGGAACGGAGAGGAGGCTGCAATTGACTCGAGACTCAGTGACTCTCAGGGAAGAAGATGATGGGGGTCTCAATGGTGATACATGGGCGTATTTATAACCAAGGTGAGGCGGTCTCACCAGGGCTTGATCACACGCGCGAGGCTCGGCTCAACTTGGCACGGAAACGGCGAGCTGTCGCGCGGTTTTCAGGGCGCAGGACAGCGCAGTGTGGGCGAGGCGTGGCGTGGACGGGCGAGGATGAGTTGTGGCAACGCACGAGTGTGAGCTCGGTGGGATTTGCGTTGAGACGCAGAGAGGAGTCGGTGGCGAAGGTTCGGGAGAGCTCAAGCTCGTCTCAGGCGAGAAAGGAAAAAGAGAGGGGGAAAGCGAAGCCGGAGGCTGACGGGTGGGTCCGACCCCACTGGCAGCGAGAGAAATGTTCCAGCGTCATTTGCTAGCGCGCCGAGGTGCTACAGGCATTGGGACCACTTGTCAGTGAGTCCGGAGGGAAAACGATTTGGCTCAGCTCGGATAGCTCCATGTGAGCATTAAAATGGCCATCAAATCTTGGTCAATGTTTTCTAAAATTTTCTGACTAAGGTCTCCTGGTAGTTGTTAGACTCCATAAATATTTTGAGACAGGAATACCCTATGGTTATTTAATACAAATTCTAACATTGTACATTTCTCAAGAATTTCCATTTTGGTATTTGATTTATTTAGGGGTTTAAACCATATTAATTATTTTCCAAACTTTTGGTAAGAGTTTAGTTTGGATTATGGATATCTCCATAAAAATTTCAAGCCAAAATCTCTAGTAAATATTTAATAAAAATTCTGACATGATGATTTTCAGTTTCCCAATGCCTCTGTTCTTGAATTTTTAAAAGGCTTTAGCCACATGATAAATTCTTGAGATGTTTACCAGATGTATATAGTGCTTTGAGGGTGTGGTGATAATTTTTGTGGCTCCAGATAAGTTTCAAATATTTTTCATTAATTCTGATTTCACTGTTTTTAGTCAAAAAGAGATGATTAATTATTTTATTTAATTACATTTCAGTACATAGGATTTTTACTAGATGGTTTTACTGGTTTACCAGCATGAATAAGGTCTCCTGGTAATTTTTCTCATGTTTACTTTTACCTCTTCATCTTCTTACCATTCTCAATTTAATAATTCTATTTGTTGGACTTTTCATACAAAGCATAAATCCAAGGAAAATCGAAATAAAACCAATAATTCTCAGAAAACTTAGAAATAAATATATACAATTCCAAAATATTCATTTTCATTTTGTTATATTTTTCTGGATGTTACAAATCTACCCCCCTTACAGAAATCTCGCCCCCGAGATTTGGCGGGTCGAAGTAGAATAGGGTCTAAAAGAAATCAGGAAATTCTTCCTTGAGTCTGTCTTCTTGTTCACATGTTGCTTCTTCTTCTGTATGATTACTCCATTGTACTTTTACCATCTTATGAGTTTTATTTCGAGTATGCCTCTCTGCTTCTTCAAGAATTTTAATTGGGTGTTCACGATAAGTCAAGTCAGGCTGAAGATTGATTTCCTCCAATTGAGTAAGCTCAGCCGGAATGCGAAGACACTTCTTAAGTTGCGATACATGGAAGACATTGTGTATACTGGACAATTGGGATGGCAGCTCCAACTTTTATGCTTTTTCTCCCATCTTTTCCAGTATACGATAAGGTCCAATATATCGAGGGGCTAACTTGCCTTGAACTTGGAATCGATGGATGCCGTGGAGAGGTGAAACCTTAAGATAGACAAAATCATCAATCTCAAAGCTCAAGTCACGTCGACGAGTGTCGGCATAACTTTTCTGACGAGATTGAGCTTCCCTCAACTGGCTTCGGATTAAATCCACATGTTCTTGGGCTTCATTTATCAAATCTGGACCAAAGAACTGTCTTTCTCCTACTTCTGACCAGAAAATTGGAGTCCGACATTTTCTTCCATAAAGGGCTTCAAATGGCGACATTTGCAGACTAGCTTGAAAACCATTGTTGTACGAGAACTCTGCAAATGCTAGGCACTTTTCCCAATTTGTGCTATAAGTTAGCACACAAGCCCTCAACATATCCTCCAGAATTTGATTTGTCCTTTCAGTCTGACCATCGGTCTGAGGATGGTAAGCAGTACTGAAATTTAATTTAGTCCCCAGAAGATTATGCAGCTTTTCCCAAAATCGGGATGTGAATTGTGATCCACGATCTGAGACAATTGTTTTTGGGACCCCGTGCAAGCGCACGATGTTGCTAATATACAGTTCCGCCAATTTGTCTCCAAAATAGGTAGTTCTAACAAGGATGAAATGGGCTACTTTGGTCAGTCAATCAACAATAACCCAAATGAAATCATTCCCTTTCTAAGTTCGGGGAAGACCAGTAATGAAGTCCATACCAACATCATCCCATTTCCATTCCGGAATCTGCAATGACTGAAGAAGCCCAGCTGAACGTTGATGTTCAGCTTTGACTCACTGGCATACATCGCATTTCACGATATATTCAGCGATATCCCTCTTCATACCGGGCCACCAATATTCTTTCTTAAGATCCTAATACATCTTGGTACTACCAGGATGAATAGATAGTGCTGACTCATGAGCCTCAGATAAAATCAGTTTCTTGATGTTAGAATCATTGGGCACAAAAATCCGAGTCCCCTTCATGATTATTCCATCTGGACTCTCCATGAATTCAGAACTTATGCTCCCAATCAAATGATTTTGGATCTCTATAATGGCTTTATCCTTGAGTTGTGCAGCTTAATCTGACTTTTAAGAGTTGGTTGCAACTGAAGGGCGGCCACATAACCATTTTCCACTAAGTTCAAATTGAGCTTTTGAAAGTCATCGATTAAGTCAGATTGACTTGAACCCAACATGAAATAAAGTTTCCGACTAAGAGCGTCAGCTACGACATTGACCATACCAGGATGGTAGTGAAGACCAAGGTCATAGTCCTTAATCAGCTCTAGCCATCTTCTTTGTCTCAGGTTCAATTCTGGTTGTGTGAAGAAATACTTGAGGCTTTTATGGTCAGTGTAGATTTCTGTCCTATTTCCAATAAGATAGTGCCGCTAGATTTTAAGGGCATGAACAACAGCGGCTAGTTCAAGGTCATGTGTAGGATAATTCTGCTCATGAGGGCGAAGTTGTCGAGAAGCATAAGCGACAACTCTGCCTTCTTGCATCAACACACAACCCAAACCATGAAGCGATGCATCACAACATACTTCAAAATTCTTGTGAATATCTGGCAATATAAGTACTGGTGCAGATGTTAACTTTTCTTTTAGTTTTTGGAAACTTTCTTCACAATCAGAAGTCCAATCGAACTTCTTTTCCTTCTTTAAAAGTTGTGTAAGTGGCTTGGCAACCTTGGAGAAGTTTTCAATGAACCGGCGATAATAACCGGCAAAGCCTAGAAAACTTTGAATTTTTGGAACTGATTGTGGCCTTTCCCAAGCCAACACTGCTTGCACTTTACTCGAGTCAATGGCAACTCCGCCTCCAGATAAAACATGCCTGAGAAATGCCACTTCCTTCAACCAAAACTCACACTTCTCGAATTTGGCATACAACTTATTTTCCCGGAGTTTGCTGAGAACCATATGCAATTGCTGCTTATGTTCCTCTTCATTCTTGGAATAAACCAGGATATCATCAATAAAGACCACTACAAACTTGTCCAGATACTCCATGAAAACTTTATTCATTAAATTCATAAAGCTTGGCGGAGCATTAGTAAGCCCAAAGGACATTACGGTGTATTCATATAAACCGTAACATGTAGTGAAAGCGGTCTTTGGAATGTCTGATGGTCTGACCTTCAATTGAAAATATCCTAGCTTCAAGTCTATCTTGGAAAAGATTTGCGCCCCATTCATGTGATCAAATAGATCATCAATCCGGGGAAGCGGATATTTATTTTTGATGGTTACTTCATTTAAAGCACGGTATTCTACGCACATGTGCAGGCTATCGTTCTTTTTCTTGACAAAAGAACCGGACTTCCCCAGGGTGATGTACTGGGACGAATGAATCATTTATCCAGTTGTTCCTTAAGTTGCTTCTTCCATTCTACTAACTCATTTGGAGGCATTCTATATGGACGTTTTGATATTGGTGCAGTTCCCGGCACCAAATCAATAATGAACTCCATGGTAAGCATGGGGCGATTCTTTTCTTGCCCAAAACTTTCTGCTAATTCCCTAACTATAGCTGTCCAACTGGCAGGATTTGCTATCTAAAATTTTAAAACAAAACAAAATCAGCACTAATATAATGCTAGCAGCTATAAAGGAAAAACAATTGTACTACTTCTTGTATGGACCAGGATCACCTCACAATTTTTATACATATGGTTTTTATAGTCTACATGAACTAAGCTATTTCTTTGTTAACCTTTATCATAGGATTCACGACCCACAAACAACTGATGTCATACTAATTTACAACAAAAGACTCCACTTTATTATTTCATACTACCCATATTTACAGAAAGTGTTACATCTCATCCACATACTCCTTCTCACTCTGCTTTATCTAAAGCCCTAGTGGTATAGGCTCTACGCTTATATATCCGAGGAACTTCAGGCTGATACACACAAGTACTACGGGGATCTATACCTTTACCATTTATAAGATGTGGGCGACTACCTATACAAGACATCCTAGCCCCTTTAGGCACACCAGGCGTAGGCACATGTGAGGCAGGTGGAGGACGCCGCGCGGATGGGATTTGAGAAGTTCCATCACTTAGCACCGTGCGTGGTATAGTGCCTCTCGCTACGAACGTTGCCAAGTGGGCCTCCAAAAACGCCATATGACGATGGGTTTCCAACAGCTCTTGTGCCAGCTGAACATAGTGCTTATCTAGATTATTTACAAAATTTGCCATGACTCTA
This sequence comes from Otatea glauca, assembly GCA_036346275.1. NCBI lineage: Eukaryota > Viridiplantae > Streptophyta > Magnoliopsida > Poales > Poaceae > Otatea > Otatea glauca. The sequence goes on along the minus strand of CM070726.1, from coordinate 26,567,390 downwards.
AGACCATCACTCCTAACCCTAGTATGATCTCTATACACATTGTCTCCAACCAGGGGCCTTCCAGGAAAGTAGTAGTAGGCAAGGTCCAAATCTGGAATCACATGGCGAAGATGGATCACAGCTTGATAGGCAGCCTCATTCATTGAAGCATCCATAGATGATCCATATCCGTCAAAACTCCTCTCCCCCTCATTGAAAACCGGTCTAGGCAGTATGAAAACTCTAGTGGTATACTCCTTCGTCACCGAGCTCAGGTACGCCTGAAATACTACATATCTCGGGGAGCTCTCAAAACGACAATCCTTCAACATATGGTGTAACACTCCCATCACTCCACCCAACTCTGGAACAGTTGACTCATGACAGGGTACATAACGCGTCATCTACAAAAATAAGAGAGAAGATTAATAATAGTTATTATGAATAGTCAAGAAACCACAAATAAGAAAATTAGCAAATATGCTAAATTTCATTATTAGTAGAGGGTAATGTTTTGTTTATTTTTCAAATTAAATCTTCATATCACTAACTAACGACCATTTTCCCATGGTTTCCTACAGTCAGTGTGGCTCTGATACCAACGCTGTGAGACCCCGTTCTTGCAAACAGGAACCTCCATGTGATTACTGTACTAGTCCCATGATCAGTGGCTAGCATTCACATGTCTACAACATTCATATCACAACCACAAGATATTAAAATGATAAGCATGTATTACAAGCAGAAATAATTATACAGAGTTTAGAATTTACAAAGACTGAACAGCGGAAAATAGAGACTTAAAGAACTCCAAAAGCCTCGTGGTTTGCCCGCTAACCCTCACGCAACTGACTTGGCAAACCAAGGGGAAATCATCGTCAAAAACTCCGTGCCCTGCGTGAAAGCAAGAATTGTCTGGTACTTCGCTAGCTTCGTCCTCTGAGACAGCAGATGCAAAGATTGAGTACATTGGTACTCAGCAAGACTTATAGTGTTTGACAAATGCAATTAAGTAATTATGCAGGCTAAACAAAGATAGGTTATAGGTTATTTTGCAGTTGCATAAACATTGAAGAGTACGAATATAATAGATTGAAACAAAGCAGTTTTAAATAGGAAATGGCAACATAAAGCAATAAGCAAATATTCAAGCCTATCAACCCAGTCTACCTGACTGCAAAGGTCCTCGTATCTATCCTTTTGACACAAAAGCTAGTTGCAAGCTGGTTTCCAAACCAAACCCAATTTTTTCCAGAAAAATACCAAAAACTCTAACATTAGAATGACTTCACCAAGTGTCCTTGACCGCGGACACGGCTAATCGATTAAATCTTACACTCTGCAGAGGTGGACAACTTTACCCACATGGAATGATCAACCTCTTTTGCCAAGCCATATCAACACACTTCCTTTGGTGTGTCGGCAAGGAGATCATACAGAGCCGTTACATTTCTTGGACATGGCTTCGAACCATCCCGGGGCGTTAACCCTCATCATAAAACAGAAACACACACACACACAAGACGTGGTTCCTTTCACGCAACACAACACCCATTTCTGTTTCATGACGAGGCGTACACCATTGCGCGGGTATGCATTTACCCACACCGAGGGTTAGAAAAGTTCGGTGTGTAAGCCCTCGTATAGCCCCGACCGAAAGCTCCCGCTATACTCCCGCCTTCCTTAGATGCAAAGCCACATCCAAATAACTTAATAGGCTCAGACTGTCCCACACCAGGCCCCGTGGTTGTACGAAATTCTTGGATCTATAGCGTCCCATTGCTCGGTCCTTAATCCGACACGGGCGAAACTCCGCCCTACACTACGTGCAACTCCCTTTGCACCATCGGCTATTGCCAATAATCGCCCACGTCAAACCATAGTTTTATTTTAGGTTTTAACCAAAGTACTAGTAACATTTTCCCGAATGAGGATCATACATTTTTTGAAAAGACTGAAATCATACGATGAGTAGCTTAAGCAGGAAAATTATGCTAGCGGTTATACCCAAAATGACATTAAGCATGTCTAGATCAAACTAAGGTTTAAAAGGTTCACATGTTCATACAGATTGAGGTAAACCATAATTCACAGGGTTAACTACAGTTCCAACCCAAATTAACATTTCTCAGGAGAATTATCCGGATGCATAGTACATAGACAAAAACAACATATTGTAGGTAAATTATTAGGCTCGATATGTTCAAGGGGGTGCTTGCCTTGCACTTCACTGTCTGGCTCGAGATCTGGGTCTGTGACGACGTCGTCTCCCTCTTCGAGTACGTCGGACTCTACTCGTCGATCAAATGGGAACATAGCAAATATCAAATTTCAATAAGGGCAAAAAGAAAACAGACAGTAAATCAAATAAATATTAACTGCAGAAAACAAGAGTATATATTAGGGGTTGGTTATAGAATTTTAAGGATTTATGATTAAAATAATTTCACATTCACCATATTAATGAGTTTTATGATGAACAAACATGGGTTTTCTTATAGATTATTTATTCTTAAATTACAAATTCAAGAGGCTAAAATTATAAATTCTTATATTTATAACTTTGAATTATAGATGCTAAAACTATCCAGATTAATAAAACTTAAGACATAAGATAGAGGGGTTGATTGTACTAAATCCATTAAGCTATGATACTAAGTTTGTTCATGGCTTGAAACCATTTAATCTATATCCTAATTATTCAATTTCCTATGCACATATATAAATATATACACATATATATGTGTGAGTGCATTTGGCACAAGGGTTACTTCATATCTTAAAGGTAATTCAAATCAAGATTACTACTTAATCAAGTTCAATTATTATACTGCCACCCTAGTATTCAGCAAATGAATTTTTACTTATTCTATATTCGTTTTATACAATTATACATATTTAAATCCTTAGTGTATTGAAAGCAAGACTTAAATAGAACATTATTCAAACATGCATGAAAATTAAATATTTTTATATATTTGGATTCCTGAAAACCAAAGGATCCTAGAAAAATTAGTTTTATTAACTTCTAAGCTTATTTGCAGAAATTTTGTATAAAGCATTTCTTTAGCCTTTTTATTCAAATTTGAATTTCAAAATTACCTAGAGGTCATTTTCAAAATATTTTTGCATATTCTGAAATAGCTTGATTTTACATAAATATAGAATTCTATTTCACTAATTTTGGAGTTATGATTCAAAACTTATGGACATTTGAAGTGACTCAGTTTCTGAAAATCAACTAAAATTCAGAAATACGCTTTCTTAGTCGGAAAGCGGTTTTTCGGATTTTGGCGCGCTGGCGCGTTCAAACTCAGCTGGTCCGGCTGACAAACCGGCCCCACTCGTCAGCAATAGAGCTGGCGCGCACGCACGAAGCTACCAAGTGACTGACAGCCGTGGCCCACCTGCCAGCAAGCGCGGAGGGGCAAAACCACTGACGCGTGGGCCTGCGTCACGGAGTGACTGCCAAGCCGGGCCCAAGAGTCAGTAGCATACTCGCGCAAGGCAACTGACAGCTGGGTCCCGATTGTCAGCGACACTAAACAAAGGTCATCGGTTCTGGGCTCGTCGCCGGCGAACTAGCTCCGCCGCGGCGGAACGGGCAGCACCATGAGCATCAGTGCGCCTCGGCGCACCTAGGTGTGGTACCCATTCACCGGGAGATGGCCGGAGAGGTGGCTGCCACCGTGGGGGTGCGGCGGTGCCACTTCTGAGCAAGCAAAAGCCCACCGCCGGCCATCTTTTCACCGGGCCAGCGCTCCTACAACATTAGTGGGCACTAGGGGTTCCATTTCACCTGTTGGTACAGTCGAAGAAACACGGAGGTTGACTGCCAACGATCACCGGCCAGAGAGAAGAAGAACGGCGGAGGAGATGAACTGCAGGCGAGAAGAAGTGAAAATAAGGATTGATCAGTGATCTTGGAGGTATGGCGAAGCTTAAGAACTGAGAAATCCTAAAGATTGTTGCCGATTTGGCTCACTTCACCGGTTTCCCCTTTTCGGCTCCGGCGGCAGAACGGAGAGGAGGCTGCAATTGACTCGAGACTCATTGACTCTCAGGGAAGAAGAGGATGGGGGTCTCAATGGTGATACAGGGGCGTATTTATAACCGAGGTGAGGCGGTCTCACTAGGGCTTGATCACATGCGCGAGGATCAGCTCAACTTGGCATGGAAACGGCGAGGTGGCGCACGGTTTTCAGGGCGCGAGACAGCGCATTATGGGTGAGGTGTGGTGTGGACAGGCCGAGGAAGAGCTGTGGCGATGCACGAGTGCGGGCTCGGTGGGATTTGCGCTGAGACGCAGAGCGGAGTCGGCGGCGAAGGCTCGGGAGAGCTCGAGCTCGTCTCGGGCGAGAAAGGAAAAAGAGAGGGGGAAAGCGAAGCCAGAGGCTAACGGGTGGGTCCAACCCCACTGGTAGCGAGAGAAACGTTCCAGCCTCACTTGCCAGCGCACCGAACTGCTACAGACATTGGGACCACTTGTCAGTGAGTCCGGAGGGAAAAATATTTGGCTCAGCTCAGACAGCTCCATGTGAGCATTAAAATGGCCATCAGATCTTGGTCACTTTTTTCTGAAAATTTGTGAATAAGGTCTCCTGGTAGTTGTTAGACGGCAGAAAAATTTTGAGACAAGAATACCCTATGGTTATTTAATAAAAATTCTGACACTGTACATTGCGCAAGAATTTCCATTTCGGTATTTGATTTATTTAGGGGTGTAAAACATATTAATTATTTTCCAAACTTTTGATAAGAGTTTATTTTGGATTATGGATATCTCCATAAAAGTTCATGCCAAAATATCAAGTAAATATTTAATTAAAATTCTGACATGATGATTTTCAGTTCCCAATGCCTCTGTTCTTGAATTTTTAAAAGGCTTTGGCGACATGATAAATTCCTGAGATTTTTACCAGATGTATATAATACTATGAGAGTGTTGTGATAATTTTTGTGTCTCAATATAAGTTCGAATATTTTTCATTAATTCTGATTTCACTGTTTTTAGTCAAAAAGAGATGATTAATTATTTTATTTAATTACATTTCAGTACATAGGATTTTTAGTAGATGGTTTTACTGGTTTACCAGCATGAATAAGGTCTCCTGGTAATTTTTCTCATGTTTACTTTTACCTCTTCACCTTCTTACCATTCTCCATTTAATAATTCTATTTGTTGGACTTTTCATACAAAGCATAAATCCAAGGAAAATACAAATAAAACCAATAATTCTCAGAAAACTCAGAAATAAATATATACAATTCCAAAATATTCATTTTCATTTTTTTATATTTTTTTCGATGTTACAGCATTTTCAGAGAAGGCATGCACAATTTCTAGCCTGACAAAAGCAAGATGTGCATATTTCACCTTGTAGTAGGTATTTCATGGAGATTTTAACTTTCATGATTTTGTCAAATGAAAGATATTGGTGAATTTTAATTGCCTACAACTTTTCAAATACATTTTTAAAAACTATTGTAGATATGCCAACTTTTCAATTGTCAGCTTTCAAAAGATATGCCAAATTTGACTTCGTAAGCATGATTTTTGCTTAAAGAGTACAAAAGTCAAAACTTTTTGAAATAAAGTCTAGATTTTTTCAAAATTTGCAGAAATGATCTTTGGACTAGTTAGAAGCTTTCCCAAAAATATTACTTTAAAAAGGAATTTTCTTTCTCAAGATATGGGAATATGTGCTTAGTAGACATAAAGAAAGGACAAAAACACCGGTCCAAACTCACATAAGGCTTGAATATGACCTATAGGGTCAATAGCAGTTTTTGGGCTACTTTCCTAAAATCAAATAACTCAGGGCATGATGTGATTGTAATTAAACAATGATAACTGAATGAATGAATAGCTCAAGGCACTAAAAGCAAATTAGATATCATTCATCTCATGTAAGTCACAATGTTCCATGTCACGTGGCCGTTAAACCTTACAAACGGCCCAAAAAAGCAAACAAGCATTACAAAAGTTTCTTCATCTACAATACAACCCTTCTTGATGATCTACACGCATGTAATTTGTTCCATGTGTTTCGTCATCGCCGGTAAGACATTTCCCATTTGCAAACGGAGGTATTTAATCGAATGGTTGTACTCTTCTTCATCTATGACATTTTCAACTCCGACAATCCGCTGCTTGCCATGAAGGATAACGTGCAACCTCGGATTGGCCGGATCACGTACGTAGAAGACTTGATTTGCTTGCTTTGTAAATATGAATGGGTCATCTTTGTAGGCGAGTCTATTGAGATCCACAAGAATAAAACCTCTCTTGTCGACCTTCACTCCATGTGGAAGTCCCACCCACTTACATTAGAACAATAGAACTTGGAATATTCCATAATCGAGCTCCCAAATTTCTTCAATCGTCCCGTAGTACGAGTTCATTGCCGTTGAGGGTTCTCCTTTCGAGTGATCATCGGAAAAAACATCTATACTCACACCACTATTTTGGACAGTACTCTTGGCATCTTGACTCTCAGTGTAAAAGGGGTAGCCATTAATATCATACCCCTGTCATGTTTGTACATTAAATCTTGGTCCGTCAGCCAACCACTTGATATTTTCACTGACGGAGACCTTTGCCTTTTCTTTGAACCATATGAGAAATCGATCGTTGTGTTCTTGCGTAATGCAAAGCTCATCTATATGTGGATTCTCTTTCTGTAATATCAACTTGTGCTGCTTGATAACGGATGAACTTCTGCGCTCTGCTGCAGGACTATCAAATAAGCTTTGCAATACATATCAAATTGTGGACTCATTAGTTTGGACCCAACAGTTCCTTTGCCAGCAAGTCTGCCCTCATGTCGAGATACAGGAACGCTAATTGCTTGTCTTTTAGTAGATAGTCCACACAGAAATCAATAATCTCTTCAGTCCCATAACCTTCAACAATACTACCCTCAGGCTTTGACCGATTTCTCACATATGACTTTAATATATCCATGTACCTCTCGAACGGATACATGTATCGTAGGAATGCGAATCCACATATCTTGATCTCTCTAATAAGGTGAACAACAAGGTGGACCATGATGTCAAAGAATGACAGGGGAAATGCATCTCAAGCTGACATAGAGTGTCGGGACCGGATTTCCAAATCCGAGCCCTCTGTGTATAACCTGTGCTAGTCCAGGAAAAGCTAGCACACACAGTGGAAACAGTGATGACAACACATCCATATCACGAAGCACATAATATTAATTAAGCAAAAGAGTATTAGCCTTATGGCCAATTATTACAAATAAGAAGCATCATAGCTTGAGTTCAAAAAGAAATAGCGGAAACGAAATAACAAAAGCAAAGTAAGTAAGCCCATCCATTTGCCCAACAGGCAATCGACTGGGGTTCGTGTTCTAGCATTCCGGATCACCTTCGTCGTAACCACAAGCGTAGAAATCGTAGTCAGCTTCAGCTTCTGCACACTCTTCTGTGGAAGTTGGGGATGTTGCAAGGGTGAGCACAAAATGTACTCCGCAAGTCTTGGAAACATAATGCATGATAACTATATGCAAGGCTAAACAATTGAAGGCATAATATGGCTCTTTTTAGCATAAAGCAAAGTTTAACTGTAACTACCAATAGTAATTTCATAAAGCATCATTTGAACAAAATGGAATAGCATAGTAATTGAGTTTGATATGACAATTAAAGCAAGTTCCATCTACCTGACTGGCTCCATCTGCCAAACCATAACCCGAGAGTTCCATCTGCTCTCGGATTCCCAAACCATCATTTTCCTTTAAAACAAACCACGAAATCTACGATGTGCAAGCGTACCTCGCCTACCCCTGACCGTGGGCACGGCTACTTAAGTAGTTTTAACTCTGCAGAGTGTGTACACTTTACCCACAAGACATGATCGACTCTTGTTGCCATGCAATTAACACACTCCCTTTGGTGTATCGGCAGAGAGATCATGACAAGGCCTTTACAATGCACAACCCCACTATTAACCTCGCCCGCTAAGGTTTCACCGCTGTTAGGGTTCTAGCTGCCCAAAGATGAAGCCCCTCTTGCGCCTGCCAACATCTGGCACTCACCAACTGGTGAAGCTAATAATGAGATGCACAAATTATTTAGCCAGGTCGTACCCATATAGACTTGTGGTTGTACGGTAGTGCTCGGTCCATGGTAACACACGCTTCGGTCCTTAATTGACTAGGGCGGAACATTCACGTACCAAGGTCTCGTGCTTTCTGCACCCGCCAAACATCCATCCGCCCGGTCTAAACCATTTCCAATTTATTTTACTTAAATCACAGCAGCAACACCAATTGCCACAATTACACAAATAAGTTTAAACAATATTTGAAATGATTCCCATAGTGGCACAATACCGAAACGCTTAAGCTGGACTAAGCAATTCTACCGTTCCATGCTAATCTAATGGATATCACCAAATAAAATAGCTAGTATATATATATCATCTAGGGTATCAAAGGTTCGACATGATCAATACCAATGAGGGTATAACAAACTGGAATTAACTAACCTTGAGACTATATTTAAAGTACTTTGCATAAAAGTAAGCATGCATAATTTAAAAACAACAAAACATTTTCATAAAATTTGGGATCAATATGTTCAAGGAAGACTTGCCTTCGCTGCCTCTTGCTGGTTCTACCTCTGATTGTTGATTCGACTGATCTTCGACTGCGTCGTCTACACGTGAAATGAGGCAAATAAATAAAAAAAATTCAAATAAAATTCAAAAATTGAAAAGAATGGTACTACACGATAGATATTTAATTTATATGAATTTAGAAATTTGAATCACTGGAATCGGAGCTCGAACGAAGGAGAACGGGCTCCTGGAAGATTCCTAAATCAGAAAAATCAGAAAGCTGACACGTGGCAACACGTGATTGGCTGGAATTTCGGGTTTTCTGGAAAATCAGAAAAAGGAAAACCGATTGACACGTGGGGCCCACATGTCAGTGCCTGGGTTCACGGTGAACCGGGAGCACCGAGAAAGGGGATGCCGACGTGGCGGACCACGCTGACGCGGCGACCACGCGGCGGGCTAGGGCTGACGTGGCGGCCGACGCACATACGACGCGGCCGCCACACGGACGGTGACACGGCGCGGCACGCAAGACAGGAACAAGGCGGCGCCGACACGGCACGGAGATTTAGGCGGCGGCGCCGACGCGCGCGAGGTGGCGCAGAGCGGGCGACGCGTGGCGTCGCGTGGGCGCCGACGCGGACGCCAGCGAGGCTCGACGGTGCGGGACGGAGCGGCTCACCGGAGCGGGAGAAGAAGGCGACGGCCTGGGCAAAACTGCGACGGATCCGGGGCGGGGTGTAGGGCAAAGGAGAGAGGGAGACGTGGGGACCTCGGCGAGACCAAAACCAACGGTGGAGGCTCACCGGCGAGGAAGAAAAACGGCGGAGAAGCACACGGGCACGGCGGGGAACTTCGGCGAGCTTGATCTCCTCAACGGAGGAGACTCAGGCAGCAAGGCTTGAGACGGCGGGTGCGGCGTGAGGAGGCGAACCTCGGGATGGGGTCCTCGGGGCTTTAAATAGCCTCGGGATGCGGGCGCGGCACGGACGTCGAGATTTGCGCGGACTCGGTTAGGGTTTCGGCGGCGGCGCAGCGCAGGTGACGCGGCGCAATCGTAGCCGCACGCGTGTCGCCCATCGGACGGCCACGGCGGAGCGGGCTGGTTGGGCCGAGCAACGCGAGGGGGTGAAAAGAAAACGGGCCGGGGAAATGGGCCGGAGAAATGATTCGGCCCGAAAAGGAAACCAGAATAAAAATCATTTTCCGAATTTAAGAAATTCCAGAAATTCAAATAAAAGAAAATAAATTCAAATAAATATCAAATAAATTCAGAAAAATCTCCAAAAATACAGAAAAATTCCTTGTAGCATAATGAAAATATTTTATTTGATGAATAGATTAGCCAAATTAAATCTTTTTATAAATAGAAAATTCAGATTAAGCTTTTATTAATTTGGGAAAAATGAAATGGTTAATTTTTAAATTCAAACTTTCTAAAATCCCAATTTTTTGGAATGTTACATAGAGTCTACACCACCTCACTCTATAAGTTGTCTCACATATCGGGGTAAATAACCTTGCAGGAGATTGCATTGAAGAAATAACATAGCTTCGTGATTGCCAACCTTACATGCTCTGGCAGAATATTTTTTATTGCAATAGGGAGCATTTGGGTCATTAAGACATGACACTCGTGGGACTTCATACCAAGCAACTTCAAATCATCCATAGACACAAGCTTCTTAATATTTGCGAATTAGCCCGATGGAATTTTAATACCTTGGAGACATTTGTAGAGGTCTTCTTTCTCCTTTTTGGATAGGGTGTAGCATGCAGCTTCAATGTACGGATATTTTTCATCCTCCTCTATCACTGCAAGCTTGGGCCTGATTCCCTTGTAGGCCATGTCGTGGTGAGCATTCACACCATCCTTAGTCTTCTCATGTATGTTCAGCAAGATGCCAACCAAATTATCGCAGACATTCTTCTCAACGTGCATGACATCAAGACAATACCAGACATCTAACTCCTTCCAGCATGATAAGTTCTAAAATATCAACCTCTTCTTCCAAATGGTCCTGGGATGAACAGATATACGACTCTTTTCATACAGAATGTCTATATCCTCTTCCCATCAAATTTGTTATTTATCTTACGGTATCGATGACTTCGAGGTAGAAACCTACGGTGACCCATGTACACAGTTTTCTTGGAATTCGACAGCAACAAGCTCTTAGTCTCCTCTTCACAAATAGGACACGCATTGTCTCCCTTCGTACTGTAGCCCGCCAAATTGCCAAGGGCCAGGAAATCATTTATGGTGCAAACTATCATAGCCCGTAGGGTGAAGTGCTCTCTTCTGTGTGCATCCCACACCACGATCCCCTCATTCCATAATTTTACCAAATCCTCAATCAGTGGTGCAAGGTACACATCAATATCATTTCTCAGCTGTTTGGGTCCCAAGATTAGCAACAACATAATTATATACTTTTGCTTCACGCACAACCAAGGAGAGAGATTGTAGATGCACAATAGAACTGGCCAGGTGCTGTTGCGACTGTTCATGTTACCAAACAGATTCATTCCATCGGTACTTAATCCAAATCTTATGTTCCTCATCTCGGCACCAAACTCATGTTTTCAATCGATGTTTCTCTATTGAGCTGAATCAGCGGGATGTCTCAGCTTGTCATCTTCCTTTCCAGACTGATAATGCCAACGCAACAATTTTGTCTCTCTGGGATTTGCAAACAAACGCTCCAAATAGGTAATGATGGGCAAGTACCACAATACCTTGGCCGGTGCACCTTAGTGACATCTTCATCGTCGTCGCCTCGGATCTACGATTCTTGTCATTACGCTTCACCTTTTGTTTGTATCGGGGCACTCCGCAAACTAGACAAATGTGCAGTTCCTGATGCGTATTACGATACAAGATGCAATCATTCGGACATGCATATATCTTTTCTATTTCCATTCCCAAGGGACATAATAGCTTCTTTGCTTCATAAATGCTTATTGGCAACTCGTTTCCCTCTAGAAGTAGATCCGATAGAAGAACTAAAAGTGCATTGAAACTTATATATGTCTAATAGTGTTTTGCCTTCAGTTCAAACAATGCAATGACCGAACCCAACTTTGTGCATTCCGCTTTGCACCCTGAGAACAACGGTTTGGTATCGTCTTCAATCAAAATTTAAAATTTTTCAAACTCTCTTTCCTTGTAATTTCCCTCCACATCCTGTAATATTTGCTCCAAATTGTCCACCTCAAACATATCACGCTGTAACTTGTCATCGGGTTCCACCATGTCTTCGTTGCATACTGGAAGGATACTACTGCTTGTCTCCCTGTGATGGATCCAACACGTGTAATTCCTCACAAAGCCACATCAAATCAGGTGGTCCTCAATTTGAGCTAAGTTGTTGTCGGGACCCGATTATGAGAATCCGAACCCTCTATGTAAAATGTGCTAGTCCAGGATCACGCGACACACACAGTCTTACAGGGTTGCACATCACAGACATTCACAACGATATAAGAATAAATAGTGCAAACATTTATATAAACTGAGTTATACGACCTTATGGTCTCCTTACATAGAATCAGCCACGCAGGGCTTACATTATTCAGAGTAAATGAAGTAGCAGAAAAATAAAAATAAATGTCGTGGAAGCCTTCATCTTGCCACAGGCAACCGACTGGGCTTGCCCCCTAATTACCCGGATCCTCAATGTACTCCTCCTCCCACGCTGGTGTCGACTCCTCCACTGATGTTGGGGTTGATAAGCAAGGAGGGGTGAGTACACAAGGCACTCAACAAGTAATGCACAGAATGCAGCGCTATTACTATATGCAAAGCTTATTCCACAGGATTGGCTTAATTGGTTCTTTTGCATCAAACAGCATTTTTGAACCAGTATCTTATTTAGATTAAAGCAGTGAAATAGTTATAAATAAAACTAAGTTCTTCAAATAGTTTTTCTTCAAAGATTCCTGGCACATAGCCTTAATAATTCATTTTGACACTAGCACACAGCCGCCCATTCCACATTCTTATTTTTGAAGATCTAATCCTTGACTGTAATCCCCGAGCAATGTCCGATACTGCGGACTAGCTATTCGAATAGATTTTACACTCTACAGAGGTTGTACACTTTACCCACATGATACAGCCATTCACCACACAGGTGATCGTCCGTAACAAAGCCTTTCTGGAACCTCTACCTTAACCAAAGAACCTCTTCGGTATTGCCTTCTCTATCATTTCCCTCACACAGAGCCGAAGCATAGGACAGGCCAATCACCGTTGGATGGGCAACAAGACGTAGCACAGGTACGCTCCCGCATGCATATACACCCCGTGTCTCACACCCTGAGGTATCAGAGGAAAGATATAAGAACCCTAATCAACTAGGTCCGTCCCATACCGGACATGTGGTTGTACGGGTGACTCAGGTCAAAGGCTTGTAAGGTGAAGTTCATAGCTGACCAAGCCAGGACTTCCTTCACTCAACAGTGGCACACAGACTCACAACACTCATCAACCCATTGCCACACTGGCCCACCTGTCACACGGCCTCTTGCCACTTGCCCCAGTCTAAATCATTTCCCATCCAGTTGATTATTGTGCAATACATGCCAGCAATAACTCAACATCGGTATGGAACCACACAGGTCTCCATACCTCAATTTCATCGTGTGGCAACATCACACCACTTTCTAAACACATTCAATATTCCATTAGTCAATATTGTAGCATTTTCTCGAAAGATCATTCATGATTCGTTGGCAGGCTAAGCATCTATTCACGGTCTAGCCTCCTGTGTTGGCGTAGTATTAACATCCAACTAATACAATCAAACATAGGGTGACAATGATTTAGGGCATACAGTTAGTAATTTCAAGGTGGCATAACAAAATGGGTTGGTTACCTACATTATCCCAAAGTAGTTTAAATCCATTTTTACTTAATTTAGCATGCATAATTTCAAAGCAAAGTACATTTAGAAAATGGGATCAAAATGGTCGAAGCATCACTTGCCCTCAAAGAGTTGCTGGTCGTGTTCCGAAGCTTGATCTTGAGCGACGAACTCTACCTCGAAACCTTCCGACAAATTTGCGTCTACGCGTACAAACAAAATATGAAATAATACAGAAGACTAAATGACCTCAAAAATTCAAATAAAATTCATCATTAAATAGATCACAATTTTATAAATTTTTAGAAATTTGAATCACCCAAATCCGAGTTAAAAAGCAAAAGTTATAGCCATTGAAGTTTGAATAAAATCTTAAAATACAGAAATTAGAAAATCCGATTTTTCCGAATTACTTTTATACTGAAAAATCACATTTATGATGTCAGCATCGCATCATGATGACGTCAGCATAGAAAAGAATTTCGGCCGAAATATTTTTCTGGGAAATGACGTCATCATGACGTCATCTGACACGTGGCATGCTCTAGGCCTGCCACGTCACCTCGGTCTATGGACCCAGTCCACGGCTCAGGTCGATCCACCGTGGACTTGGTCCATAGAACAGTGCACCTGGCTCCCACCAGATGACGTCAGCACAGACGTCGCTGCTAACGTCAGCTGATTGCCTCGAGATTCGTGCGTGGACACGTGCCATCATCGCAGCGGTCCTTAACCAACGGTCGGATCCCTTCCACGCGGTGCAATCATGGCCGTCAAAAGATCAACGGCCAGATCTCACGTGCTGCGCCAAAATCCGTGTGACACGCGTCGGCCATCGAACGGGCCGACGGATGCAACGGCCAACACACGGGCTGCTAAGCGACGCCTCACACTCCGCACCCCCACGCGTCACGCATCCGACGGTGCACCCGAATCCAACGTTCCAATCCCGCGCACGTCTGGCGACGCCTCGGATCCGCAGCGACACGTGGCGCAATCGCGATAGTCCGCGAAAATCGACGGCCGAGACTCGGTCACGCTGCGGTCAAAGAGGACACGTGGCCGCACGCGATTCGACAGAGGCACGGCGCAATCACCGCCACTTGTTCAAAAATGAATGGCGCGGATCCACCGACTCAGCCCAAGCCCACTGGCACCGCACAGATCTAATCCGACGGTCCCCGATACCCGAGCGGTTTACTGTGCAAACTAGCGACGTGGCGCAATCTCACTCATCCATCAACTACAACGACCAGGATCTACCCTAGTTAAATCTATACAGACGCATCCGAGCTGCACATCTATAGATCTAACGGTACAGATTAAAACCAAGGAAAGACCTGAGATGGCTACGCGGCTTCACCTGAACAGTCGGATGAAGATCGGACGGCGGATGAAGCTCGCGAAGATCGGCGACGGTGCAGAGGAGAAAGGCTGCCGGAGATGGGGAAGATGAAGACTTCAACGGCGTTGCAGAGTGTCTCCGGCGAGAAGAAGTGGTCCACTCGATGCGGCTTGCTTCGGGGAACTTGGGTCGGGGTCGGAGCACGGCGGAGCGGCTCGGACGACGATGAGAGGAAGCAAAAACAATGGTGGCGAGAGAAAGCAACAACGGCGAGCAATAGCGGGCGCTAGAGGGAGTCTCGGCGTGCGTGCAAGGAGTCAAAAGACGCGACGTTGAGTCCTCTGTAGAACGCGCTAACCAACGTGGCTTAAAGGGCCTCGACGTGCGTGAAAACCGTCGGTGAAACTCACGGGCATCAATGCCCACGCCTCTCCGGACATCAAGGAAGAGACGACATGGCTCCATCCCCACCGTCCACGTGGACTCGGTCGGACGGCTCCCAACGCTTGGCGACGCGGTGCAACCGCGAGCGTTCGATCAAAATCGGACAGCGCGCGGCTAGGGTTTTCGGCGTAGTGGGCCGCGCAGGCTGACGGCGCGCGGGCTGTTTGGGCCGGACCGAAGGGTTTTGGCCCAAACACTATTCACTCGATTTTTAATACATTTTTTAATTAAAATAATTTAGTTAAATGGACAAAGCCAAAATAAATAGCAAAAATACCCGAAAAAATCCAGAAACATTCTAGAAAATACTTTGAGACATTTGGAACTCAAATAAAATATTTCCAACAAAACATTGTATAAACTTTTACATGAGGTTAATTAAATTCAAGAAAGGTCACAAATGAATAAATCCAATTAAATTCTTATAAATTCTGATAAATTCTCAAAAATAAAAAATACTCCAAAATTTAAATTAGAGTAAATTTCAGTGTGTTACAAACCTCCCCCCTTAACAGAATCTCGTCCCCGAGATTCAGGGCTGACTACGGAAATAGGTCAGGAAACTCCTTCTTTAGGTCTTCTTCGCGTTCCCACGTGGCTTCACTTTCCGAATGGTTGCTCCACTGAACCCTGCAAAAACGCGTTGACTTGTTCCTTGTCTCTCTGACCATTATGTCCAGAATCTTCATCGGATGTTATAAGTCAGATCTTCTTGCAGCTCGATTGACTCTAAAGGTGTTTGCTCTTCCAGTACTCTAATACACTTTTTCAATTGAGACACATGGAATACATCATGCACTCCTACCAAGGACTGTGGCAACTCCAATTGATATGCAACTTCACCTCTGTGGCTCAAGATCTTAAATGGTCCGACATATCTAGGTGCGAGCTTCCCTTTTGCGTGGAATCTTCTGACCCCCTTGAGTGGCGTAACTCTGAGATATACATAATCTTCAGGTTCAAAGCTCAATTCCCTGCGATGATTGTCGGCATAGCTTTTCTGCCTTGACTGAGCAATCTTCAATCTTTGTCTGATCACGGCGATCTGCTCTTTCGCTTTTTGCAGCACATCCGGGCCAAAAACATGTCGTTCCCCAGTCTCATTCCAATTCAATGGTGTTCGACAGGATCGACCATACAGAGCTTCAAAGGGAGACATCTGTAAACTTGCTTTATAACTGTTATTATAGCTGAACTCAGCATAAGGAAAACACTTGTCCCATGAAGTAGAATATGCTAAGGCACAGGCTCTCAGCATATCTTCCAATATTTGGTTAACCCTCTCAGTTTGACCATCTGTCTGCGGATGGTATGCTGTACTGAAGTTCAAACGAGTCCCTATTGCCTTATGCAATTTACCCCAAAACCTTGAGGTAAATTGAGTACCTCTTTTAGAAACTATTTTCTGAGGTACTCCATGCAAACAAACAATTCTTGCCATATAAAGTTCTGCTAACCGGTCTCCGGAATAAGTGGTCTTTACCGGTATGAAATGTGCCACTTTAGTTAAACGATCTACTATGACCCATATGGAATCATTTCCGCTTTGAATTCTGGGTAAACCAGTTATGAAATCCATACCAATTTCTTCCTATTTCCATTCAGGTATTTTCAGGGGTTGCAATAGTCCTGCTGGCCTCTGATGCATAGCTTTGACTCTTTGGCATATGTCACATAATGCAACATATTCGGCAACTTCCTGCTTCATGCTTGGCCACCAAAATCTTTCTTTTAAATCCTGATACATTTTTGCTCTTCCTGGATGGATTGAATACTTGGAGTCATGGGCTTCTTCCAAAATTAACTGCTTCAACTCTTTTTTGTTCGGCACACAAATGCGCCCTTTAAACCACATAGTACCTTGCTCATCTAGTTTGAAATCTTTTGCCTTGCCTGCATCCATCTTGTCCTTAATCCTTTTGATTTTGTCGTCAACTTTCTGCCCTTCCCTGATCTGATCTTCCAGGGTCGGTTTTACATCCAAGGTTGCTAAGAATCCTTCTGGTACCATTTCCAATTCTAATTTATGGAAATCCTTACACAATTCTGCCTGACTTGTTTCCAACAGCGTATTTACACTGTGGTTCTTTCTACTCAAGGCATCCACCACAACGTTGGCTTTACCAGGATGGTAGTGAATTCCAACATTATAATCTTTGATTAACTCAAGCCATCTTCTTTACTTCATATTCAGGTCTGCTTGCGTGAAGATATACTTAAGACTTTTATGATTGGTATACACTTCACATCTGTTTCCAATGAGATAGTGACGCCATATTTTTAGGGCATGCACTACGACAGCTAATTCCAAATCATGAGTCGGATAGTTTTCCTCATGTGGTCTCAATTGCCTTGACGCATATGCAATTACTTTCCTGTTTTGCATCAACACGCATCCCAATCCTTGACGCGATGCATCACAATAAATGTCGAAGCCTTGATGAACATCGGGTAAAACTAATACAGGTGCTGATGTTAATCGTTTCTTCAACTCCTGAAAACTCTTCTCACACTCAGGTGTCCATAAGATTTTCTTTTCTTTTTTTTAACAATTGCGTAAGGGGTCTCGCAATTGTAGAGAATCCTTCAATGAAACGTCGGTAATATCCCGTCATTCCAAGGAAACTACGGATTTGGGTTACCGTCTTCGGTGGTTCCCAATGTAATACTGCCTCCACTTTCTTTGGATCTACCGCAACTCCTTCCGCAGTCATTATGTGTCCAAGAAATTCCACCTTATCCTTCCAAAAATCACATTTTCTAAATTTAGCAAACAACTGTTGTTCCCTTAGCTTTTCAAGGACTAGCCTTAAATGTTCGGCGTGCTCTTCCTTCGTCTTGGAATAAATAAGGATATCATCTATAAACACGATGATGAACTTATCCATCCATAAAAACCTTATTCAATAAGTTCATGAAATATGCCGGTGCATTTGTCAATCCAAAGGACATAACTGTAAACTCGTAATGCCCATATCTTGATTAGAATGCAGTCTTCGGAATATCCTCTGACCGGATCTTCAATTGATGGTATCCTGATCGAAAATCAATCTTAGAGAAGACTCCCGCTCCTCTCAACTGGTCGAATAGATCATCGATCCTTGGTGGCGGATATTTATTCTTTATTGTCACGTCATTGAGTGCACGATAGTCTATACACATTCAAAAACTCCCGTCCTTCTTCTTGACGAACAGGACAGGTGCTCCCCATGGCGATGAACTGGGCCTTATGAATCCTTTTTCCAGCTGCTCTTCAATTTTCTTCTTCATTTCCACTAATTCCTCCGTGGACATCCTGTAAGGTCTCTTAGCTATTGGAGCTGTCTCCGGAACAAGCTCAATCACGAACTCGATATCTCTTTCCGGCAGCATTCCAGGTAAATCCTCCAGGAAAACATCCGAATATTCATTGACTATGGAAACTTCCTCCAAGCTGACGGTCTTCATGCTGTTGACCATTAATTGTCCATCTCGTACTGCTTTGCTTCAAACTCAACCCTTCTCCCTTCTGGGCTCTCGATTGATATAACTCTTTTTCCACAGTCTAGCACTGCCTTGTGTTTGGTTAACCAATCCATTCCCACGATAACATCCAGGATTTGGGTATTCAATATAATTAAGTTCGCTAGGAACTCTATTCCATTAATTATTAGTCTTACCCGAGAACATCCTATATTAGATCGGAGTTCTGATCCAGGGGATTGGACTACAAGTACACACTTAAGTTCCACAATATCCAAATTATTGCGAACGGCAAAATCTTGAGAAACAAAAGAATGTGATGCTCCGGAGTCAAATAAAACAGTAGCTGGTACTGAGTTTACTAGGAACTTACCCAGTACAACGTCTGGGGCGTTCTGGACTTCATGCAGTTCCTTGTGATGGAGTTGCTGACGTCGATGCTCCGCGGTTCACATTTGGTGCCGGAGTCCTTGTAGGCGTATTCCCCAGGTTAAATCGGACCGGGGTGACACCTCCCTTCTTCGGGCAATTGTTGGTGAAGTGCCCCAATTCGTTGCAG
Source organism: Otatea glauca (assembly GCA_036346275.1). Taxonomy (NCBI): domain Eukaryota; kingdom Viridiplantae; phylum Streptophyta; class Magnoliopsida; order Poales; family Poaceae; genus Otatea; species Otatea glauca. The sequence goes on along the minus strand of CM070726.1, from coordinate 26,548,146 downwards.
TGATAACAATGTCTTCCCGCTGCCTGCGAGGTTCCTCCAGTCTGTACCATAGTTCGGCCGAGTCCGCATTCGCCCACGAGCGATTTGCCGGCGGTGGTGCCTCACACGCCTCGGGTTGGAACCGATGAACTGTTGGTGCCGTCCTCGCCTCTGCGCCGGATGTCCTCCTTGTTGCGCCATTCTACACTTCTGATTGTCATCCAACTCTCGGCGCTTGTCCTCCAGAATGAGAGCCTTGTTAACCAGCTCTTGGAAGTCTGGAAATGTGTGGGTGATCAGTCCCACTTGTAGCCCTGCATTCAATCCCTTCATGAAGCGGGATTGTCTGGCCTTATCCGTAGCTACGTCTTACGTGCGTGCGTGCACCGAGTAAACTTATTCGTAGTCGCCACCGATTGGCCACCCCGCTTGAGATTCCAAATTCTTCCTCTTCAGATCCATGATACCTTCTGGCACATGGTATTGACGGAAAGCACCAGCGAATTCCTCCCAAGTGATTTATTGGGGATTCTCATGTGCAGCGCAGAAATTCTCCCACCATTCTGCGGCGGTTCCCTCTAGCTGGTGAGAGGCATAGAGTACCCTCTCATGTCCCATACACTGGGTTATGTGTAGCTTCCTCTCGATTGTCCTCAGCCAATCGTCCGCCTCTAACGGATTGGCGTTGCCTGAGAAGGTGGGTGGACGAGTCCTCAGGAACTCTGACAGTCTTGAGTAGGGGTGCGGTCCATGGTTACCCCCTTGCTGAACGTTTGTAGCGGCTTGGTTGGAAATCTGCTGCATAGTTTGAATCATGGTGCTATCAGCTGAGTTTGGGCAGCCAGAAAAGAGTTATGCAGCCAGAAAAGAGTTATGCAGATAATCTCAGCTGAGTTTGAATCATGGTGCTATCATGGTGCTATCAGCTGAGTTTGGGCAGCAAGTCCAATTAATTCGAGACAGATTGAAGATAGCTCAAAGGAGACAGAAGAGTTATGCAGATAATCGTCGAAGAGATTTGAGTTTCGAGCCCAATGATTATGTTTATCTCAGAGTCACCCCTCTCAAAGGAGTTAAGAGATTTCAAGCAAAAGGAAAGCTTGCCCCTAGATATGTGGGACCGTTCAAAATCTTGGAACGAAGAGGAGAGGTTGCCTACAAGTTAGAATTGCCTCAGTCTTTTGCCGGAATCCATGATGTGTTCCATGTATCGCAGTTGAAGAAATGCTTGCGTGTGCCAGAGGAACAGATGCCATTGGAAGCCATTGATTTGCAAGAAGACCTTACCTACAAGGAGCAACCAGTGAAAATTTTGGATGTAGCAGAGCGTATCACGAGAAGCAAGATCATCCGTTTTTGCAAGGTCCAGTGGAGCAATCATTCAGAAGAAGAAGCAACTTGGGAGCGAGAAGAGGATCTGAAGTCCCAGTTTCCCCACCTTTTCCCTAGCGGCCCGTAATCTCGGGTCGAGATTCCATTTAAGGGGGGGAGGTTTGTAACATCCCAAAATTTGAAGTTTTGGAATGTTTGAATTCAAAAATAAACCATTTGCATTTTCTTGAACTAACTCTAGCTTAATTTGAATTTTCCATTAATGAAAGGATTTAATTTGACTAAACTATTCATCAAAATCAGGAATTTCAGTTTTAGTTGGGTTCCTTGTGCTCCAAGGAATTTTTCTGTATTTTGGGGGAATTTTCTGAATTTATCTGCTATTTATTTGAATTCATTTGATTTTATTTGAATTTCAGGATTTTTCTTAAATCGGAAAATGTCTTTAATTTCTAAAAAGCCCTTCGGGCCGAAACCTCTGTGGCCCAACCCATTTTCCCCGGCCCGCTTCGCTTCGCCTCCCTCCGCCCCGGCCCAGCCGGCCAGCCTCACAAGACAACCTTTCGCCACCGCCCGCGGGCGGCCGCTCGATCGCGCGCCACGTGTCCGGTCCGGATCGCTCCGCGTCACCCGCGTTTGCGCCGCCGCTGCCAAACCCTAGCCGAGTCCGTGTCGGCGCCGTTCTGGGAGTTCGTGCTGCGCACGCCTTCCAGGGCTATTTAAAGCCGCCGTCGCAACCAGCCCGAGGATCCCCGTTTCGTCCCGCACCTACTGCCTCCTCTCTCGTCACCCAAGAAGTTGCGGTCGCCGAGATCTTCCTCACCGGAGTTTGCCGCTGCGCCCGAAGCCTTCCTCGTCGTCGTTGGCCGCTACGGTGAAGCTCCGCTGGCGTCGTTTGTCCCTTTGGATTCATCACGTCGAGCTCTTCAAGAACCCCTAGGTTGTGCGCCTGATTTGTCGCTTTTCCGCCGAGTTCCTTGTCGTCTTCCTTGACTCCGGCGAAATAGCACCGCCCGCCTCGCCGTCGACTTCCAGTGATCGCGCTCCGCCGTCCGATCTTCTACGGACGCTCATGATCGCGCCGCGTCACTCCACCGCAGCTTCGCTTCTGGCCGTCCGATCTGGCCTCTCGCCAGATGCGCGCCGCGTGGCCGCCGACGTCACCCACCGCGTCGGCCCGGCTGCGTCGGCCGATGACGCTACCGTCGCCGGCGCCGACGGTGGACCGAGCTCAGCGCCGTGGACCTTGTCCACCGTGAGCGGCTGACGTCGCCGTTGCGCAATAAATCCTTTTCAAGACAAAAATAAATCCGAAATTACGATTTTCGATTTTCTGTATTTTCTCTGAATTTAATCTTTCGGAGGCCCGTTCTCACTCATACGAACTCCGATTGAGGCGATTCAAGTTTCTAAATTTTTCTAAAATCAAGATCTATCTTCTAGAGCCATTTATTTTCAGTTTTGAGCTTGTTTGAGTCTCTGTTTTGTATTTATTTGGTTTCGTTGCTTTCTTTTCCGGTAGACGCTAATTCCGAGGGAGCAAACGAAGACTTCGAAGACGAAGATTCAGCACTAGATCAGCAAGGCAAGTCGTAACCTTTGATCATATTGATCCTATGTTTGTAAAGTAATTTATTTTATACACTTGCATGCTATTTACGTATCAATGTTTGTTTAATGGGAGTAGATGTATACCTAGTTGATATTATGCCACCTTGATTAGTTGTATGCCATGTATCCATTGTTAAACCTAGGTTGGGACATTACTAGTTGGACATAATCATTATACCAACATTGGGTTATCGTAGCTATGCTTAGACATGCTTACATATACGTTGGGAGTCATGTCACATGTGAATAATGATAATATTGACTTAATGAGATATTGAATCGTGGCCGGTAGCCACTGTTGTAAAATTTGTTGTACCATGGCGGGGGTTGCCATTGGTCTTGGTTGAACGAATTGTTTTCCCTCGGGCAAGTGATCGTGCAGTAAAGGGGGTGCTTTCTAGCACATTGGGATGTGGATGTCTTGCCTGAGACAACTTAAGGACTTAATCTTGTGCGCCATTGAACTAGGTCTAATCGTACTACCACATGTCTGGAATGGGACAGACCTAGCTGATTAATTTGCAATGTCTAGTCTTGAGTACTGCCAGTTGGTGGTGTGGGTTCCGGGATGGATGGGTAGATTCGCAAGGCGCAAGAGGGGGCTCTAAAGGGCGAAACCTTAGCGGCGTCACTGAGTTTAGACAATTGCATTGTAAAGGCTTTGTCATGATATCTCTGCGACACACCAAAGAAAGTGTGTTAAGATCGATTGCACAAAGAGATGTTCATGTCTTGTGGGTAAAGTTGTACAACCTCTGCAGAGTGTAAAACTATTCGAATAGCGCGTCATGGTCATGGACAAAGCCCGAATTTCACACGGGTATAGAGTGTTTCATAAAATGTGGAATGTGGAATTGTTGGGATGTGAACGGGAGTTCACCGTTGTTTTGTTGTCTATCATTGATCTATCGCTTATTTATTTATCTTTTCATAAATAGGCTTTCAATCTATTTATTGTATTTCAATTCAAGTTATTGCTTTCTGCAAAAGAACTATATAGCCATCCTTGTCAAGCCGTGCATAAATATATTGCATCAATTCCCTACGGCTTGTCGAGTACCTTTGTACTCACGGCTTTATGCCCTTGTTGATCGATTCTTCAAGGAGATAATGAATATAATGAGGAGGAATTCTATGAAGACTACGTGGATTAGGAAGGCGTTCCCCAGACGATTGCCTGTGGCATGTCGAATGGTTCAAGTTATCTTTTCCGCAATAGTATTTGTTTCTTAAGCCCTTAAGGCATAATGGTGTAAACATTGACCATAAGGTCGTTTGCTTTATTTAATAATAAATTGCTTCTTCCTAGTTAATTCGTTGTATGGAATGGTATTTCATCTATGTTTCCACTGTGTGCACTAGCGTGATCCTGGACTAGTGCAGTATACATAGAGGGTTTCGGATTTGCAAATTCGGGTCCCGACAGAGATGGTATCAGAGCCATATCGACTGTAGGTCGCTATCCTAGTTAGCATGGTCTTCAAAATTATTTTCTAAATCAAACCAACAAAATTGGTACTTAATAGTTTTCGTCTCCTCTCGTCTTATTCTTAGGTTCTTATTCCTTTCCTTTGCTGAAATATGGTTTCGAAATTTAAATTGATCTTATCTTATGAAACTTCTCAAAGCCTCGAGTCTTCTGCAAGGAATCAAATCAAGGAAGATGATGATCAAGCCATCAAAGACATATCCGAGAAGCCTACCATATAAGATAGGTCTTTGGTGCTCAGCGGTGTTTGAGCATGTCTTTCCCTTCCATTTTAGTTACGTTTAGTCCGTGTATACTAAGATTTTCTTTGCTTGAGTGTCTGGTATGTTGTACACTTGCCCCAAGCACGGTGTTACAACCATACCTTTAATTGAAAAAGCTTTATTTGCCCCTTTAATTTGAAGCCTTTCGTTGTATCCTTTTGTCCTGGTATTACCTTCTCCCTAGATGATCTTACCACTCGTCTACTGCTTTTCCTTCTTACCTATCAAACCCTTGTGCTGCATATCAGATGGTTGACACTGGTTCTGGAGCCGGTCGCAGTTCACCCGTGGATGCCAAAGCGCTGCCAACACCAACTCCAACCCCAATGCACCACCGCCACCACCAAGAATGACAGACGTAATATGGGACATTTTCGGCAGCTCGATCACTAATGAATACAATGATGCGAACATGAACAACATGATGAATCGCCAGAACCGCATCGCAGCTTGCTAGCAAATCTGTTGAACCAAAGAAACCAAGCTCTGCTGCACCTCCTCAAGCTCGTCTCGGTCCAAGCTAGCGAGAATTTATGAGGACTCGTCCGCCAACATTCTCCAACTCTTCGTAACCATTGACGCCGATGATTGGATCCGCTCTATTGAGAAGAAGCTTGAAATTGCCCAAAGGCACCAATCGTGAGAAGGTTCTCTATGCCGCTCATCAGCTGGAGGGCACCGCTGCTGAATGGTGGGAGAACTACAGTGCTGCCCATGATGACCCTCAGACTATTACTTGGACAGAGTTTTCCACTGCTTTCCGCCACTCTCATATCCCTGATGGAAAGGTGGAGATGAAGAAGAATGAATTTCGAGAGCTTAAGCAAGAAGGAATGTCAGTGAGTGAATACCTTAATAAGTTCACTCAACTCGCTCGCTACGCTATAGACGATGTGGCTACAGATGATGCTCGCCAGAAGAAGTTCAAGCGTGGACTCAATCCAGGACTAAAGGTGCAAGTCATTGGCAATGACTATGCGATTTTCAAACCTTGTAGATAAAGCTATGCTTATTGAGGAATCTCGTCGGGGTTGGAAGAATCCGTAAGAGAAAGATGATGCAACATGGAGCCCATCGAGTCACCAACAGAGAGTCGTAACCAATGCTCAACAAACCTACTCGCTTCACTCCTCCGAATGCAATGAGGACCCCGCACCAACACCTCGCCCGGCTCCTCCAGCAATCGCAACCTCAAGACCAACAAAGAATCCACCTCGGAGGAACAAGAATCTAGCCGCAGGAGTCACCTGTTTCAACCGTCATGAACTCGGTCACTATGCCAATAATTGCCCAGAAGCAAGCTGTGACGCCATCCGCTTCAATTTGGGATCTACGCCACCAAGACCCCACCCGGGTGAGCGGACGTGGAGTGCCCTGCACTCTAATCAAGCCACCGAACTCCGCCGCTCTTTGGAAGAGGCCGTGTGAATCACGCCACCACCGAGGATGCCCGACCGCACTGCACGTCATACTAGGTAAGCTCCTAGTCAACTCAAAGATCGCCATGGTTTTGTTTGATTACGAGCTACGATTCGCTTGTTTCTCAAGTTTTGCCGCAAATCATCAATTAAAGACAATTCCTCTTAAGACTATTTTATTAGTGCAATCTCCTGGTTCTGATTTGAGTACGAACCAAGGCTGCCCCGAAGTTAAGATATTAATTGGAGGGGTAGAATTTCTAGCCAACCTTATTGTCCTAGACACCAAGTCCCTAGATGTGATCCTAGGAATGGATTGGCTTTCAAAGAACCAAGCAGTTTTGGATTGTGAGAATAGAGAGATCACCCTAACCAGTCCAGATGGAACCAAGTTAAAAGTTCAAACAGATTCAGATCAGTCCGAAGGGATTAGAGTTTGCAGTGCCAAAGGAATAAGTTTGGAAGATGTGCCAGTCGCTAGCGAATTTCCTGATGTGTTTCCGGATGAGTTGCCTGGGATGCCACCGGATCGAGATATAGAGTTCTTGATAGAACTAGTTCCTGGAACGCCACCCATTTCCAAGAGACCTTATAGGATGCCCTAATGAGTTAGCCAAGTAAAGAGACAGATTAAAGAGTCGCAAGATCAAGGTTTTGTTCGACCAAGTTCTTCGCCATGGGGAGCGCCAGTTCTTCTAGTTGAAAAGAAAGATGGAACTCGAGAATGTGTGTAGATTACCGCCACTCAATGAGGTCACCATCAAGAATAAGTACCACGCCAAGGATCGATGATTTATTTGACCAACTTCAAGGAGCCGGAGTGTTCTCAAGATTGATTCGAGATCGTTACCACCAGCTTGAAGATTCGTCACGAGGATATACCCAAAACAGCTTTTGTTACTCGGTATGGACAGTATGAGTATACCGTGATGTCTTTTGGATTGACCAATGCCCCTGCCTATTTCATGACCTTGATGAATAAGGTATTCATGGAGTATTTGGATAAGTTTGTGGTTATTTTCATTGACGACATTCTGATCGACTCCAAAAGTGAGGAAGAACATGAGGATCACTTGCGCCAAATTTTAACGAAGCTAAGAGAGAATCAGCTTTATGCGAAGTTCAGTAAATGCGAGTTCTGGATGAAAGAAGTTGCTTTCCTAGGACATGTCATATCAGGAGAAGGAGTCGCTGTTGACCCTGGAAAGGTACGAGATGTGCTAAGTTGGGAGTCACCTAAGACAGTACCCCAAATCCGAAGTTTTCTTGGAATGGCTAGATATTATCGCCGTTTCATAGAAGGGTTTTCTAGAAAAGCTAGACCGCTCACTCAACTCTTAAAGAAGGAGAAGAAATTTGTTTGGACACCAGAGTGTGAGCAAAGTTTTCAAGAGCTAAAGAAGTGTTTGACAACTGCCCCAGTGCTTATCCTGCCAGATAATAGGAAGGATTTTGAGATATTCTGTGATGCATCCCGACAAGGACTCGGTTGTGTGCTAATGCAAGATAAGAAGGTTGTAGCGTATGCTTCGCGACAACTAAGGCCACATGAAGTCAACTATCCTACCCATGATTTGGAATTAGCAAATGTAGTGCATGCTTTAAAGATTTAGCGTCACTATCTCATTGGTAATCGTTGTGAAGTTTACACCGATCACAAGAGTTTGAAATATATCTTTACCCAAGTGACCTCAATATGAGACAAAGAAGATGGTTGGAATTGATTAAGGACTATGACATTGGGATTCGTTATCATCCGTGCAAGGCCAATGTCGTAGCCGATGCTTTGAGTAGAAAGAGCTACTGCAATACTCTGATGATTAAGGAAAGTCACCACCCTTTATAAGGAATTTGAAGCTTAGTTTGGAATTGGTTCAGAAGGGTATTTAGCTACTTTGGAAGTACGCCCTCGTTGGAAGATCGATTCGAGAAGCACAAAGTTGATGATACCGATATCAAGGAGATTAAGAGCAATATGAAGAAAGGAAAAGCCCCAAGTTTCATCAAGATGAACAAGGTACTATTTGGTATGAGAAGCGATTTTGCGTACGGATCGTAAAGAGCTTAAGGAGTTGATTCTCAAGGAAGCGCATGAGACTTTATACTCCATTCATCCCGAAGTACCAAGATGTATCAAGACCTCAAGGAAAGGTATTGGTGGCCTAGTATGAAGCGTGAGATTGCAGAGTATGTTGCACTTTGTGATGTCTGCCAGAAGGTCAAGGCAGAGCATCAAAGGCCAGCAGGATTGCTGCAGCCATTGAAGATTCCAGAATGGAAGTGGGAAGAAATTGGTATGGATTTCATTACCGGATTTCCTAAGACCCAAGCAGGTTATGACTCGATCTGGGTAATAGTGGATCGATTGACTAAGGTAGCTCACTTCATTCCAGTTAAGACTACCTATGCAAGAGATAAATTAGCAGAGTTATATATGTCAAGGATCGTCAGTCTTCACGGAGTGGCTAAGAAGATAGTGTCTGATAGAGGAACCCAATTTACCTCTCGTTTTTGGCAGAGTCTGCATGAAGCCATGGGAACTCATCTCAGATTCAGTACTGCCTATCACCCTCAAACCGATGGATGATCGAGCGTGTGAATCAGATTCTTAAGGATATGTTAAGGGCTTGTGCCTTAACTTATGGTGCCAAGTGGGACAAGTGTTTGCCCTATGCAGAGTTTTCGTACAACAATAGTTATCAAGCCAGTTTGCAAATGTCGCCTTTTGAAGCCTTATATGGAAAAAGTGCGTAACCCTCTCAACTGGAAGGAGTCAGGAGAAAGACAATTGTTTGGTCCTGCCATACTGCAAGAAGCCGAAGAGCAAGTCCAATTAATTCGAGACAGATTGAAGATAGCTCAAAGGAGACAGAAGAGTTATGCAGATTATCGTCGAAGAGATTTGAGTTTCGAGCCCAATGATTATGTTTATCTCAGAGTCACCCCTCTCAAAGGAGTTAAGAGATTTCAAGCAAAAGGAAAGCTTGCCCCTAGATATGTGGGACCGTTCCAAATCTTGGAACGAAGAGGAGAGGTTGCCTACAAGTTAGAATTGCCTCAGTCTTTTGCCGGAATCCATGATGTGTTCCATGTATCGCAGTTGAAGAAATGCTTGCGTGTGCCAGAGGAACAGATGCCATTGGAAGCCATTGATTTGCAAGAAGACCTTACCTACAAGGAGCAACCAGTGAAAATTTTGGAAGTAGCAGAGCGTATCACGAGAAGCAAGATCATCCGTTTTTGCAAGATCCAGTGGAGCAATCATTCAGAAGAAGAAGCAACTTGGGAGCGAGAAGAGGATCTGAAGTCCGAGTTTCCCCACCTTTTTCCCTAGCCAGCCAGAATCTCGGGGTCGAGATTCCATTTAAGGGGGGAGGTTTGTAACATCCCAAAATTTGAAGTTTTGGAATGTTTGAATTCAAAAATAAACCATTTGCATTTTCTTGAACTAACTCTAGCTTAATTTGAATTTTCCATTAATGAAAGGATTTAATTTGACTAAACTATTCATCAAAATCAGGAATTTCAGTTTTAGTTGGGTTCCTTGTGCTCCAAGGAAATTTTCTGTATTTTGGGGGAATTTTCTGAATTTATCTGCTATTTATTTGAATTCATTTGATTTTATTTGAATTTCTGGATTTTTCTTAAATCGAAAAATGTCTTTAATTTCTAAAAAGCCCTTCGGGCCGAAACCGTCGACTTCCAGTGACCGCGCTCCGCCGTCCGATCTTCTACGGACGCTCATGATCGCGCCGCGTCACTCCACCGCAGCTTCGCTTCTGGCCGTCCGATCTGGCCTCTCGCCAGATGCGCGCCGCGTGGCCGCCGTTGTCACCCCCGCGTCGGCCACAAGCGTCGGCGATGACGTCGGCCGTCGCCGGGCGCACGGGTGGACCGAGCCAGCGCCGTGGACCTTGTCCAACGTGAGCTACCGACGTCGGCGTTGCGCAATAAATCCTTTTCCAGTACAAAAATAAATCCAGAAATTCTGATTTTCTGATTTTCTGTATTTTCTCTGAAGGACCATGTGGAGGTCCATCCATATTTGTGATGAGTATTTGACTTTATTTGAGCAAGGTGTGCTCAAGTTTGAGTTTGATTTGGTTTGATTTTCAAAATGAAGCAATTTGAGTTGTCTTTGCCAGAGTGGCGACTGGCCGTATGGACGCCAGTAGTGATGAGTTGCATGGTTTATTGCACATCTTTGTGGGCATTGCTATGTGAGGAGTTTCCTTGTTTTTGATGGTTGCGGGACGACGGTGCTAGGTCATAGTGAGGCGAAGGATGACCGGGACTAGGCGAGGAGCGCCGGAGGTCCGAGACGGTTGGGAGATCGCGGAAGATGATCGGAGACGGAGTCCGGCAAGTCAAGAAGACAAGGAAAGGAGATGATGCTAGCTAGATGCCGCGTGGATCAATGAGGACCGTCGGATTGAGGTCTAGTTGATAGGTTAGCGGGTCTAGGTAGTATGCTTTGAAAACCGTGCAAGAAAACCCGGTATATGTGTGGGTTTTGGGTTAGCCCTTGCATGGCTGTGTGTGTGGGTTAATCCTAGCCCTTAGATGAGTGCTCTAGGGTTGAGGGACTCATCCAAGGGTGGTATGTGGCCCAAGAGTAGTATAAATAGGGGTGGAGGGGTAGCCTCCTTCCCTTGAAGGTGTTGAGGTTTTGATGCTCATTTGAGCTTTGCCCACATGAATGTGAGGCTTTGTAACCTCCTTCCAGAAATGAAAGTTTTATTCATCCACCTCTGAATTTATTTTATGCATTTACATTATGTCTTTACTTTACGCAATTTAAATTCAGCATTTACTTTCCCGCAATTACATTCCCGCAATTTACTTTCAAGTAATTTGGATTTGCCTCCTCCTTCTAAATGCTGCTGTTCTTGGATGTTTTGAGTGTGTTCATATGGTTTTACATCTCTTTGCACTCTTGGATTGAGTAGAGAACATCTTTTCTTTCAAGTTCCAACTTTGTTCTGAACTTGTTCTTCGCGCAGCAGTCAGTGTTTGATTTTGTAAAAATATAGAAAATCCTTTTGAGTGATTCTTATTGGAGGAGGTGCGGGACTCTGATATCCGCTTGCATAAAAATTTTGGAGTTCACTTGTTGTACCGTTTGGGCGCCATGAGGTGAAAACCGAGCCCCAAACGTTCTGCTCGAAGTTCTTGACCAGACTGTGTTCTTCGATTTTTCGTGTTTTTCTGTAAGGCTTTTGAGGAGAAATTTGGTGGAGTTCTTCAAGACTCTGATGCTCACAGGGAGAAAAAGTCTCAAAATTTTGTGAGCTACAGAAACCAACCAACCTCCTGTGCAAATTGAGGACAAGTTCTGGGAATTCTGTTTTTGCTTTTTTGAAAGTGACTTTTGTGATTTGAATTGATGTCCTTTCTAAAAGCAAGAGTTTGAATTGATTCCTCTTTATCTTGGACACTAGACAACCAGGATTGTGACTCAAAAATCCCCACATATTTTATGGTACTTATCCATGCAAGCTTGGGGTACACATATTTGTCTTGTTTTTCGGGTTTTTCACAATTCCTTTTGAGCGATCTTGTCGAGGTTTTTGTTGGAGTATTTTGGGGGAATTTTTATTTGCGACCATTCACCCCCCTCTGTTCGCCATTTCGGTCCTTCAATTGGTATCAGAGCCGGTTCTGCTCTTTCTAGATCTTGATCGGTCTCAAGAGCCATGGCGACGGACAAATATTCCACCAAGCCTCCCATCTTTAATGGAGTTGATTTTCCTTTTTGGAAGTCCCGGATGGAGTCATACATCACGCCTGGGCTACCTGATATGGCGTAAGGTGAAACTCCGTATGATGTTCCTGCCGATGAAAATGTCACGCCATCAATATGGTTGACGTTGAGGCGAATGCTAAGGCAAGGAACATTCTCATCTGGTCTTAGCCGCGTGAGTATGATAGGATTTTCACCTTCGCTCCGCTCACGAGATTTGGGTAACCTCGATGCTTACCATGAGGGCTCTACTCAAATCAAGACGTGAGGCAGACCGAGTTCAAGCGCGAGTACAACAAGTTTGATCAACGCTACCGGTGAGAGTCTCGACGAGTGTTTTGGTCGGTTTACAAAGATTTTGAGCGACCTCCGAGCGCTTGGTTGCATATACCTCGACTCGGACAATGCTCGGCATTTCTTGACCGCACTCGACCTTCGGTTTGGGAGATGAAGGTGACCACCATCAAGGACACCACCGACTTATCGACTCTGACTCTTGACGGGCTTTATTCCCGCCTCAAGACTCATGAGATCGATGTCGTCTCTCGGAAGACGAAATCTCAGTCGATGGCTTTGGTCACCGATCCCATTGGATCTTCTTCTTCTGATCCTTCTATTGGTTTCTCTCTTTCGCCCTTTGCGAGCTAGCGATGACCAAGCTGGAAAAATTTCCAAAATGAGCTTGCTCTTCTCGCCGCAAGTTTTCTCATGCATACAAGAGGGTGAGAGAGAGGAAGAGAGGTGGCATGATCACCGCTTGAGTGTGGTGGCCCCAACCACATTCGGGTGAACTGTCCCAAGCTGGAGAAGGGCAAGAACGACGTTGGCGGTTCGGGCAAGAACGACTACACCGACAAGAACCGCAACAAGAAGCCTCCAGTTCGTGAATCGGCGCACGAGAAGAAGTACCGCAACTTCTCCAAGAACAAGAAGCTCTTCCACCGCGTCCTCGCCGCGCTTGACGACATCAACCTCTCCGACACGGAGACATGGAGCGACGAGGGCGAGGATGATCCGCAAGAGAAGAAAGGCGGCGACGACTTCTCCGGCATGTGCTTCATGGCCGACACCAACGACATCACGACTCAGAGCTCTACAAATGACTCGGACGAGGTACCCTCCTATGACCAGCTCAATGAAGCTTTCTGCAAATTAGGAAAATTTCGTGCTAGAGCTAGAGCTAGGTGTGCTGAGCTTGAGAAGGAAGTAGGTACCTTGACTTGGGAGTTAGCTTCACTTAGATCTTCTCCCTCCCGAGTCACTGATGATTGCTCTTTGTGTGATGCTATTCTTGTGGAGTTGGAGAACCTAAGGACCATACATGATAGTGTGCTTGTTGAACTTGATGGTCTTAGGTTGAAGAATGCTAGCACTAGTTCTGTTGATGCTATTCCTGTTGAGGCTAGTTTTCTTCATGCTCACTCCACTCCATCATGCTCTAATTGCCCTAAATTGCTTGCCGAAATTGATGCCATGAGCGAACACCTTAGGAAGCTTTACGCTAGAAACAATGAACTTGAATCACATGCTTCTAAGGACCCAATCGGCTCATGTGAGGGTCAGAAGCAATTAAAACTTGACAATGAAACCACGAATGTCAAGTGTGCTAAACTTGCTAAGGACTTACTAGATAAGTCACAAAAATATTGCTTGCGATGTCTTCGAGATTGTGGGGACTTGGATAAAATCCATGTCGAGCTTAGGAAGAAATTAGAAGACCAAGCCCATAGAATTAGAGATGCTCCTTGCGTTTCTTGTGAGGCCCTCAAGATTGAGGCAGCCGTCTTTGAGGAGAAAAATGCACGTCTTGAAAGAGCTCATCTTTCCGGTTCTTCTTCCTCTCCTTCCCCTGTTCTTCTTGTGCTTCTTTCTTCCGAGATTGCCAAGTATCTTATGAGCACTCTCGAGAAGTTTGTTGGAGGCAAGAAGAAGCTCAATCTTATTCTAGACCAATCCAAGATTAGTAGATTCAATCAAGGTCTAGGATTTGATCCTTGAGCACGCCGGCGCATCCTCCCACCATTGTGCGCGGCTCCAAGAGTGGTGAGATTGTGGTAGCTCCCTGAGTGAGTACCACCGTGTTTAGGTCTCTGGGGGTTGTCCATAGGACTTCCGACCGAAGGGTGTTACTCCTATTGCTACGCCTCTAGCAAGGCGAAGTACACATGCACCTTCCGTAAGAAGGATGGTCACCTAGTAGATTTACGCTTGGTAGCGCCAAGATCACTCGGCGTGGCGTGTTGCTGCTCTTAGGGGTATTCGGGTCATCCCGGACTTTGAGTGCTCCTAAGACACACACCGCTTCTAGACAGTTAGAGAGTCGCTGTTTTGGGCAGGTCCGGGACTTGGTTTTCATGCTAGTTCTTCGAGTTTTAGTCCCGAGCTGTTCAGAGTCGGGCCTTTCCGCCGTCCTCTTGATATTCCTCGTTTTTCCCATCGAGGTAGATATCGGCGGCGTGAGGTGTTTTCTCGGTAGGAGATCCAGCAGCCTTCTCGGGATGGTCGGCTTTTGCACCACGCGTGCCAACCCGCTTTGACTCCTAGATTATCTACGAGTTGCTCGATCGTGTGAGAGTTGAGCGTCGGAGAGACATTCGAGTCCGCCTTCTTCGTGGTGGTACTGAGGTGTCGTATGGTTCAAGATTGGGTTCCTAAGTCTTCACTCTATCCCATCTTCGAGTCATCTTTCTCTCTTGTGTCTTGATCGGGTTAAATCTTGATGGGAAGGGCGATGTTTGGATTGTTGACTCGGTTGTTCTCGTCATATGACCGGAGATTCTCGTTGGTTCTCTTCCTAGTCCGAGCCCCGGTGATGAGTTAATCACTTTTGGGGATGCATCTTGAGTAGAGTCATTGCTAAAGGTACCATCTGCATTAACCAAAATTTCATTCTTAAAGATGTTGCCTTAGTAAGTAAGTCGCAATACAATCGCTCTCTGTTTCTCGACTTATCGATGACTCTTTCGAGGTAAGCTTCAAGAGTAATGCTGTAGAATCCTTGATTCATCGGGAGGGTTAGTTTATGGATTTCTAGATTTGGGAGAGTCTTTCGTGCTGATTTTTCTCGCTTCTTCCGAGACTCTCTTGATGTTTGATTGCTTCGAGTCCCATGATCTCTCCTTCGGCATAGGAGACTTGGTCACATTGGTTTTGATCATTTGACCCGAGTTAGCGACCACGATCTCATTCGGGTTTGCCCAAACTCAAGATGGTCAAAGACTTAGTTTGCTCTCCTTGCCGACATGGCAAGATGGTTCTCGCTTCTCATCCTCCGATCCACCGTAGTGATGATGATGCACCAAGACAGCTTTTACATATGGACACCGTTGGTCTAGCTAGAGTGCGATCGGCGGGAGGGAAGTGGTATGTTCTTGTCATCGTTGATGATTTTTCTAGATTCTCTTGGGTATTCTTCATGGCCTCGAAGGATGAGACTTTTCTCACTTCAGGGTTTGATCGATGGGTTGTCTATTGAGCTCCCGGTGCATTCTGAGCTATACTGCAGTGATAATGGCACGGAGTTCAAGAATTCCTACTTTGAGAGTTTTTGTGTGGAGTCCGGTTTAGAGCATCGCTTCTCTTCTCCCTCGCCCCTGCGAGAATGGCGTAGTGGAAAGGAAGAACAGGACCACAGTTGAGATGGCGGGACGATGCTAGACGAGCAGTCTGATACTCTAGGAAGTTTTAGGTGAGGCTATAGCTACCGCTTGCCATGTTTCTAATCGCGTGTTTTGAGAGCACATTTGCATCGCACTTCTTATGAGTTGAGGTATGGGCGAAAGCCCAGTGTGTCTCATTTTCGCTTTTGGTTGCAAGTGTTTTATCTTGAAGTCCGTAACCTAGATAAGTTTGAGTCTCTCTCTTGATGGTATCTTTCTAGGTTACTCGACTTCTTCTCGTAGCTATAGGGTCCAGAGTGTTGATGCGCATAGGATCATAGAGACCGTGATGTGACCTTGATGAGGCTAGCCAGAGCTAGACACGATGTTTGAGCTCTTCTTATCCCTCCGAGACCATCTTTGTAGAAGATGAGGATGATGGAGATGATGGTGTTCCACCGATCCAGTTCCCTCTATACCCGAGGTGCCTCCTGTTTCCATTTCGCACCTCGGGAGACCACCCTTGCCTTGAGACTCTCCTTGGTGAGTGGCTCTGCTCCTACCTCTTACGTGCATGAGGTAGAGGCCACTCCTTCGGTCCTCCCGTCATATTCGAAAGCTCATCCACCGATCGGATCATTGGTGATCTGCTTGAGCGCGTCACTCGCTCAAAATCAGGTTTGTCCAGCCGCCTCCACTCTGCCTTCGTTGCCTCCTTTGAGCCGAAGATGCTTCTCATGCATTATCCGATGAATCGTGGATTAATGCTATGCATGAGGAACTTGAGAACTTTGAGAGGAACAAGGTATGGCAGCTTGTCGAGCCCCATCCGGTCATAATGTCATTGGGACCAAGTGGGTGTTCAAAAACAAGCAGAGTGAGGATGGGGTTGTCATTCGCAACAAGGCTAGGCTAGTTGCAGTGGTTTTCTCGGGTTGAGGGTCTTGACTTTGAGGAGACCTTTGCCCCGTAGCTAGACTAGAGGCTATTAGGATCCCGCTTGCATTCTCTGCATCCCGGGGCTTCAAGCTCTATCAAATGGATGTCAAGAGTGCATTCCTCAATGGCTATATTGAGGAAGAGGTTTATGTCAAACAACCTCCGATTCGAGAACCCCAAGTTTCGAGTCATGTATACAAGCTCTCCAAAGCTTTGTATGGACTCAAGCAGCCCCAGAGCATGGTATGAGAGGCTCAAGTCTTATCTTCTCACCATGACTTCAAAATGGGCATAGTAGACAAAACTCATTCATCGGACACCATGAGTCTCATTTTCTTCTTGTCCGTTTATGTGGGCGATATAATTTTGGTGGCTCATCTCATTCGCTTGTGTCTCAGTTTTACGAGGTGATGAGCACTGAGTTTGAGATGAGTATGATGGGCGAGTTGAGCTACTTTCTTGGCTTCCAAATCAAGCGGACTCGGAGGGTACTTTCTTGCATCAAGGCAAATATACCCGTGACCTCTGAGGCGTTCGACATGTCCGATGGGAAGCCGATGATGACTCCTATGGCCACCACCGCTGTCCTCGAGCCCGATGAGGATGGTGAGCTGGCGATCAAAAGGAGTTTGAGCATGATCGGCTCCTCTTGTACCTCACCGCTTCGAGGCCGGACATACATTTTGCTTGTGTGTCCGTGCGCTCGATTTCAAGCTTCTCCTCGCGCCTCTCACCGCCAAAGGGTCAAGCGCATCTTTAGTACCTTCGTGCCACCGATTATGGTATTTGGTACTCTTCGTCTTCTTGTCTATCTCTTAGAGCCTTTTCGATGCCGACTTTCTTTGGTCAGTAGGATAGATAGGAAGAGCACTTCGCACTTGCCAATTCATTGGCACTTCTCTTGTTTCTTGGTCATCTAGGAAGCGATCCGAGTTGCACATCCATCACGAGGCCGAGTATGTTGTTGCAGCCGATTCTTTGTAGCAGTGCTCTGGATGAGATAGACCTTACGGGACTATGGGTTAGAGATAGAGAGTGTGCCACTTTTACGTGACAACACTTCAGCTATTTGCATTGCTAAAAACCAGTGCAACATTCCCGACCAAGCACATTGATATTAGATATCACTTCCTTAGAGACTATGTGGAGAAGGGAGATATCGCGCTTGAGAGAGAGTGACCTTGATTAGCGATATCTTCACCAAGCCTTTGGATAGCTCCAGTTTGTTGCCTTGAGGAGTGAGCTTGGAGTCGTGAGCCCTTACGGCCTTTCGTGAGGGGAGCTGGTTTGTATATTATGTATTATATGTTTTCTTCCAGCTTTTCTTTTCTTTGTGTTTCTTCCGGTGACTTTGGGCTTGTTTTCTTGAGTTGAGTTCACTCACTTAGACTTCGGCATGCCTCGCATGGACCTCTTATCTTGTGCTTTAGGTTGCTATCATGCGTGATTAGTCGTTCTCTCTTCTCTCTAGGTTGAGTTCCCTCACGCCTTATAAGTCTAGCGGTGTTGGGCCTCCTGGTAGACAGGTCCATGTCCACTCCTTAGTTGGGATCTAGAGTCGACTTCCTATGTCATCACTTTGGGAAGATAAGAGCGAGTCCGAGCCGTAGTGAGTCTCTTCTATCTTTCTATGCTCTATAGCCATCCGCTTTGCGGTTTCTCGATTTCTTCTCCTCATTCTGTTTTTTCTGGTTATTATTGAGTTCATTCGGGTTTTCTTTATGCCTAATCTTGATAATAACTCAACTTTAACCAGATTTGAGCTTAAAATTGATTCATTTGTTGAGGGGGAGTTTGGGAATCTGTTCATGCATTGCATTTAGACTGCATTTTCTGTTTTATGAGTTTTGTCTATTATGCAATTGATTTCTTCTTCATGCTATACACCATGCTACATCATTTGAAGAAAATCACTAGCTTAGGTATGTCCAAGTTCATTTAACTTGCTAAGCTTAAAAATGAAATAAGCCTTAAATGAAAAACTTGATGAAACTTGTTGCTTTTACTTGCTAGGTTTCTTCTCTAGAGGTTTGTGCCATAATTTGAGAAATTTAGGAGTTCTCTAGAGTCCCTATAGCAACTTGGGTGAAACTAGTTTGATCCATGCAGAGTCCTTCAATTGCTCATGAATCGTTGTGCTAAAAATGAAAATTAAACAAAATTGACTCTTCTTGTGCACATACGACTCAACACCTTGTATTCACAAGACCGCTTCCCATTGCACTTGGGATGAACTTGGAATACATCGTGTTTGACCTAGACCATCCTCTTAAGAGCTCATCTTGAGATGGTCGATACGGCTTGAGTCAATTGGTTGTCAAAAGAAAATGCAAATAAATTAAAAACAAAGACATATGTGGGTAAAGAATGCAAATAATGTCAAACATTTGCACCCGCTATGTCTTGTATGATGATAAATCAAAATTTGCATTAAGTGATAAATGAGCCCAAGGACCTTGTATGCTCTTCTAGATTCCCCAACGTGTTGAGTAGGTTGAACTCTAAGTTTTCCTTTTGATCCTTAGAGTGGCTATTCTTCTATTTTTGAAACTAAAGCTAAGTGTTGCACTTGTCAAATCTTGCTAAAATGAAATATTCAAAACTAAGCTCGTATTTGCACTTGGACATGTCTTAGTTTAGTCATCTTCTAAATTGACAAGCTTGGTGTAATATCCTTCCATTTTGATCAATTGGATAATCTTCAAAGCTCTTTCGATTGCATTTCATGCATACATAAAAAAATTGATGCCTATATTGCCAAAGGGGAGAAAACGTAGAAAAGGCATCACTAAAAGATAAAAATGTGAATGCTTATTTGGTTATTATGATCTTTGTAAAACTATGCTACTACTTCATTGGATCATAATCTCATAATCACATTTGACATGTTTAGTTGGATTTTAGAGTTTTTGTTGAAAACTTGCTCTTTCTTAAATTTAACTCTAAAATCTAAATTCCTCTTTGTCAAATTGGTCATGGTACTAATTTCTATCTTTGGACCAAGTTTGACTTTGCAACTAAAAATTATTTTCTTCTTCATTTTCTTCAAACTCAAATTTATGCCTTTTGTGTGGTTTGTCAATATACTCATCAAGGGGGAGATTGAAGGACCATGTGGAGGTCCATCCATATTTGTGATGAGTATTTGACTTTATTTGAGCAAGGTGTGCTCAAGTTTGAGTTTGATTTGGTTTGATTTTCAAAATGAAGCAATTTGAGTTGTCTTTGCCAGAGTGGCGATGCGGTCGTATGGACGCGGTAGTGATGAGTTGCATGGTTTATTGCACATCTTTGTGGGCATTGCTATGTGAGGAGTTTCCTTGTTTTTGATGGTTGCAGGACGACGATGCTAGGTCATGGTGAGGCGAAGGATGACCGGGACTAGGCGAGGAGCGTCGGAGGTCCAGACGGTTGGGAGATCGCCGGAAGATGATCGGAGACGGAGTCCGGGCAAGTCAAGAAGACAAGGAAAGGAGATGATGCTAGCTAGATGCCGCGTGGATCAATGAGGACCGTCGGATTGAGGTCTAGTTGATAAGTTAGCGGATCTAGGTAGTATGCTTTGAAAACCGTGCAAGAAAACCCGGTATATGTGTGGGTTTTGGGTTAGCCCTTGCATGGCTGTGTGTGTGGGTTAATCCTAGCCCTTAGATGAGTGCTCTAGGGTTGAGGGACTCATCCAAGGGTGGTAGGTGGCCCAAGAGTAGTATAAATAGGGGTGGAGGGTAGCCTCCTTCCCTTGAAGGTGTTGAGGTTTTGATGCTCATTTGAGCTTTGCCCACATGAATGTGAGGCTTTGTAACCTCCTTCCAGAAATGAAAGTTTTATTCATCCACCTCTGAATTTATTTTATGCATTTACATTATGTCTTTACTTTACATAATTTAAATTCAGTATTTACTTTCCGCAATTACATTCCATAATTTACTTTCAAGTAATTTGGATTTGCCTCCCCTCCTTCTAAATGCTGCTGTTCTTGGATGTTTTGAGTGTGTTCATATGGTTTTACATCTCTTTTGCACTCTTGGATTGAGTAGAGAACATCTTTTCTTTCAAGTTCCAACTTTGTTCTGAACTTGTTCTTCGCGCAGCAGTCAGTGTTTGATTTTTGTAAAAATATAGAAAAATCCTTTTTGAGTGATTCTTGTTGGAGTAGGTGCGGGACTCTGATATCCGCTTGCAGAAAAATTTTGGAGTTCACTTGTTGTACCGTTTGGGCGCCATGAGGTGAAAACCGAGCCCCAAACGTTCTGCTCGAAGTTCTTGACCAGACTGTGTTCTTCGATTTTTCGTGTTTTTCTGTAAGGCTTTTGAGGAGAAATTTGGTGGAGTTCTTCAAGACTCTGATGCTCACAGGGAGAAAAAGTCTCAAAATTTTTTGAGCTACAGAAACCCACCAACCTCCTGTGCAAATTGAGGACAAGTTCTGGGAATTCTGTTTTTGCTTTTCTGAAAGTGACTTTTGTGATTTGAATTGATGTCCTTTCTAAAAGCAAGAGTTTGAATTGATTCCTCTTTATCTTGGACACTAGACAACCAGGATTGTGACTCAAAAATCCCCACATATTTTATGGTACTTATCCATGCAAACTTGGGGTACACATAGTTGTCTAGTTTTTCGGGTTTTTCACAATTCCTTTTGAGCGATCTTGTCGAGGTTTTTGTTGGAGTATTTTGGGGGAATTTTTATTTGCGACCATTCACCCCCCCTCTGTTCGCCATTTCGGTCCTTCATTCTCTAAATTTAATCTTTCGGAGGCCCGTTCTCACTCATACGAACTCCGATTGAGGCGATTCAAGTTTCTAAATTTTTCTAAAATCAAGATCTATCTTCCAGAGCCATTTACTTTCAGTTTTGAGCTTGTTTGAGTCTCTGTTTTGTATTTATTTGGTTTCGTTGCTTTCTTTTCCGGTAGACGCTAATTCCGAGGGAGCAAATGAAGACTTCGAAGACCAAGATTCAGCACTAGATCAGCAAGGCAAGTCGTAACCTTTGATCATATTGATCCTATGTTTGCAAAGTAATTTATTTTATACACTTGCATGCTATTTCCGTATCAATGTTTATTTAATGGGAGTAGATGTATACCTAGTTGATATTATGCCACCATGATTAGTTGTATGCCATGTATCCATTGTTAAACCTAGGTTGGGACATTACTAGTTGGACATAATCATTATACCAACATTGGGTTATCGTAACTATGCTTAGACATGCTTACATATACGTTGGGATTCATGTCACATGTGAATAATGATAATATTGACTTAATGAGATATTGAATCGTGGCCGGTAGCCACTGTTGTAAAATTTGTTGTACCATGGCGGGGGTTGCCATTGGTCTTGGTTGAACGAATTGTTTTCCCTCGGGCAAGTGATCGTGCAGTAAAGGGGGTGCTTTCTAGCACATTGGGATGTGGATGTCTTGCCTGAGACAACTTAAGGACTTAATCTCGTGCGCCATTGAACTGGGTCTAATCGTACTACCACATGTCTGGAATGGGACAGACCTAGCTGATTAATTTGCAATGTCTAGTCTTGAGTCTTGCCAGGTTGGTGGTGTGGGTTCCGGATGGACGGGTAGATTCGCAAAGGCGCAAGAGGGGGCTCTAAAGGCGAAACCTTAGCGGGCGTCTGAGTTTAGACAAAGCATTGTAAAGGCTTTGTCATGATATCTCTGCGACACACCAAAGGAAGTGTGTTAAGATCGATTGCACAAAGAGATGTTCATGTCTTGTGGGTAAAGTTGTACAACCTCTGCAGAGTGTAAAACTATTCGAATAGCGCGTCATGGTCATGGACAAAGCCCGGGAATTTCACACGGGGTATAGAGTGTTTCATAAAATGTGGAATGTGGAATTGTTGGGATGTGAACGGGAGTTCACTGTTGTTTTGTTGTCTATCATTGATCTATCAGTTCTTTATTTATCTTTTCATAAATATGCTTTCAATCTATTTATTGTATTTCAATTCAAGTTATTGCTTTCTGCAAAAGAACTATATAGCCATCCTTGTCAAGCCGTGCATAAATATATTGCATCAATTCCCTACGACTTGTCGAAGTACCTTTGTACTCACGGCTTTATGCCCTTGTTGATCGATTCTTTGAAGGAGATAATGAATATCATGAGGAGGAATTCTATGAAGACTACGTGGATTAGAAAGCGTTCCCAGACGATTGCACGTGGCATGTCGAATGGTTCAAGTTATCTTTTCCGCTGCAATAGTATTTGTTTCTTAAGCCCTTAAGGCATAATGGTGTAAACATTGACCATAAGGTCGTTTGCTTTATTTAATAATAAATTGCTTCTTCCTAGTTAATTCGTTATATGGAATGGTATTTCATCTATGTTTCCACTGTGTGCACTAGCGTGATCCTGGACTAGTGCAGTATACACAGAGGGTTTCGGATTTGCAAATTCGGGTCCCGACAATACCCCTCTGAAATTCATCACTCACACAGCTTTTCTGATACATCCATTCCTCATGATCCATTTGCAATTAAACTTTGCACAATAAATTAAGGAAAAACTTGAGCGACAGCTAGCTAGCTATTTCAAATATTGAGACATCATTTCAATTACCTTTGCAAAATAGAGGACGGGTTCCAAGATATATAGATGTACTCCCGATCGATACCTAGCTTCTTCTCTAGTTAAGAGCTTCCAATTCTCTACTTAGGAACATACATTTCAAACATCAACAATGATATCAAATAACCTAATTATATAGTGTAGTAGCTTGCAAATCTTTTGACTTCAATGAAACAAAACAAGAGTACCAACAATGACTCATATCTCTAAATAGGTTAGGTCCTAATCCCATTTGAGGATATGTGGTTCGGACAAGTTTCTAAGCCGTTGTACAACTTCAGAGAAAATTTCGGCAGCATCTCCCCGCTGTTCTCCAGATACATGTCTCAACAATAGGTCAAGAGGAATGTGTATCCGGAGAACACGAGGGAGACACAACCGAAATTTACTCTGGGGTTGTACATCAGCTCAGAAACTTGCCCGAACCACGTATCCTCGAACTGTCCAAAAAACATGGACAATTCGAGACTGCTTACTTATAAATATGCTATTTTAATCGGCATATTTATTAACAAGAACCCTCGAATGGGAGACGTAGGTTCAGCAGCCTAAACTCTAACATTCATCATATTACAGCAACAATAATTCCATATTAACACGAGAGCATTACAAAGATAATTACATAGATGTGTGCTTGTTAAATAAAGGGTGTGAAATCTGATAGGATATACATAATTCCAGTGCAACCTAAACTTTTTTCACGATATATCGAAATTACCTAGTGCAAAATTGAAGGGGTTTGAAGGAATGCTCA
Source organism: Otatea glauca (assembly GCA_036346275.1). Taxonomy (NCBI): domain Eukaryota; kingdom Viridiplantae; phylum Streptophyta; class Magnoliopsida; order Poales; family Poaceae; genus Otatea; species Otatea glauca. The sequence continues at coordinate 26,524,425 of CM070726.1, read as the reverse complement.
CATTTTGAAGAAAACCACAAATTCTGCAAAAAAGATGGGAAATCTCCTTAAGCTAGGTCTTTAAATTTACCCTCTTAATTAACATCCACCCTTGAGGATTTCAAATTTTCTCACTCAAGTATTGCTTCCAACCAAAATATGTACTGTTTTTTTTGGTGACGGTGGAGAAATCTCCTCTAGAACAACAACAGAGGAGAGTTTAGCACGAGGGGTATAAATAACCTAGCGAGGCACATCATAATCAGTTCTCCCTTAAGAAGCGATAGTGATATGTACACACATCACTATCGGTTCTCCCTTAAGAAGCGATAGTGATGTGATCATGCACATCACAATCGGTTCTTACGTGAGAAGCGATAGTGATGTGCATGTAAGAATTGTGATGTGCCCATTTCTACATCACAATTGCTTCTAACTTGAGAACCGATAGTGATTGTTATTAACACCCCTCCTAACTCATCTATCATAATCGCTTTTTTCTAAAAACTTAAGAACCAACCTAGATGAAGCGATAGCGATATACCGTAGTAGTGCCAGGATGTTTTCATGAGCAAGATCTTAAGGTTTCAATCATTGAAATAAAACATCGGTACATGACTTATATGCACTCATAATTCACCGTCTTGGCTTGATTGGAAGGAGAAAGGAATGATGCATAAGCAATCCTGCATAGATTAGCAACGAAGTTATTGAGTTTTTGCCTAAAATCTCAGAATAACGCCATGCCTTCACCAAACACCCAGTTATCGTCGACAAAATCTCATGAAAGATTGTGATTGATCTGACAAGGAAGATAAGCACTTTGGTGTAGCATTGACCATTATTCGTGGATGCATGTTTAACCGTCGAGACCAAGCATACATGGATGCATGGCACTATGACATGCACATCACTACTACAGAAACTAACTATTTGTGTCATGTTCTGAATCTTTGCCGGCAATATAATCAATATTAACCTTCTATTATTTGGAAATTTCAGGAAAGTTTCGATCAACTTTCAGTAAACATTCTTGTGCACAGGCTCTCCCTGTACCCCAAAAAAAAAAGGTCCGAATAAGTCTAATTAGCGTTTGCTCAATTGTCAAGCATCCTGAGAAAGTGTTTTTGTTTCTCTGACAGTGACCCTAGAACTTAAATACGGTACTGTACACGAGCTAACCAAAACTTAACCAACCACCATGCATGGTTGACAACTACTTGTGACACGCCAGTAATTAATAATACTAGTACAGTGCCTGTGCTAATGCTATAACGGCAGTACACCCGCTTATCAATTAAATGAGAAGATAAGTATGAATACAACACTTAATAATAAAAGAGAAATTTAGAATTTTAAATGAATTTAGAAAGAAAAACGGAACTAAATGGAGGTCGAATAGGCGAAAACGGGCTCCCAAAAGATTTTAAATCAAGAAAGAGAAAGAAAAAAGAATTTTCTGATCTTAGATTTTTTTTTTTTTGCAGTTTCCACAGAGAGCACAGCGTGCTCTCTGGGCTTGGCCAGGGCAAGGGGGAGGGAAGGCCAGGGGTGGCCGGCCGGTCGCAGTGGGTTGGCACTGGTGTGGCAGATCGTCTGCACCGACGCCTGCAGGGGAGGAATCACGGTTGCGGTGAATTTCGTCGGGAAAGATGACGGTGATGGCTTGGGTTACCTTCAAAATCCGGCGATCTTTACAAGAGGGAGCACTTGGGGATTTACGCAATGCGATGGGGTGGATGAGAGCTCGCCGGCTTTTATAGCACCAAAACAAGCATATTTATGGAAACCATAATTTGGGATCAAATCAGATTGGGAGGAAATTTTGGCAATAGAGCACAAAATTTGGGGAATTAACACCATAGATGGAAAGAGAAGATTTGGTGCGGGATTGATGGAGTTTTGGAGCTTCTTTCTTGCTTTAATGGAGGGAGGAAGAGAAGAAGCTTCTGCAGTGCAATTTGCAGACTAAAAGAAGTTACAGGTGAGTTGCCTTTATTTTTTTAAAATATAGAAGGATTTTTGAAAAGATAGCACATTAGGTTAAAAAATTCTAGAAAAATTCTCAAAAAAACTTTTGATTATTTTGTACTTAATAAAATTATTTTCAAAAAAAATAAATTATAAATTTGCCGAGACACGGTGGCCGCAAGGTCGCTGACCAGTAACCTCGCCGCGTCGGCAAAGTCACCGATGGTGACCGTGGAGCCATTGCAGACCTGCGTTCTCCCGGCCGCGCTGCCCCATCTTCCGGTTTCCTTTTCCCGGCACGTAATGTATGGTCCTTTCCTTTTTCAGGACGTTTGTTTCCTTTTCCTTGATTCCGGGACGTTTGTTTCCTTTTTCTTGTTGATCTTTGGAGGTGAGGAAGGTGCATTAGGGGCCACAGGATGATTTCAAAAATATAGAAAAATAAACCGCGCGCGCCACCATTTGGATCCGCAAGGAAAAAAGATAAAATTAAACAAGTGCTCACGGCCATGCTGGTTCCGCGAAAAAATTGAAAAAATTAAGCGGCACTCACAGACAGTTGGTTCCTTAGATAAAAATGAGAACAAAAATTCAGACTCTCCGTATACCAAATTAGGCTCTATGGGGCTAGATCCGTAAAAAGTCTCGAGAAGGGTCATATTCGGAAAAAATACGATCACAATGCCGGACAATAAAAATTCAAGCCTTATTTCCTTGCATGCGGATCCTCCTGTTTATTTCCTTGTTTGATTCACCCTCCTTCCAAATATGTAGTACGCATACAATTTTGGCGATAAAAATTCAAATCTGGTTTCCTTGCATGCGGATCCTCCTTATTTATTTTCTTGTTTGATTCGCTCTCCTTCCAAATATGTAGGTGGGGGAGGTCTGTTGTGGGCCACAGGGATGATTAGACACACTAAATAATGACCATCGGATGTGGGTGAGTAAAACTGAGGAAAGATCTAAGACGTTCATTTTGATGAATGCAAGTTTCTGGGGACGTTTTGCTGGGTGCACGAACATTGGGCCATCTCTAATGAGGTGCATTATTTAGGGTGGACGTAGGAAAATTTGCTTAGGTGCATTATAAAGGGGTATAGATAAATCAATCGAGTAGTACGAACCGTTGAACATTAGTTTGTCGATCCATTACTGAGAAAATAAGCTAGCTAGGAAGAGAAGTGTTTGCACCAAAAATTGGTAGATAAGGTCAGAATCGGCAAGTTCAAGATACGACCAGGATACGGATTGAAGATATTTGGAAACAGATCAGGTTGTTAAGGAGAGCACCGTCCAAATAGAGGCCAATACGGATTCTACTTCTAACGTATTATACCAGGACTCTATCAGACGATGGGTATAAAAGAGGTCGAGAGGTGATCAGAAAAGCTGCCCAGAGCCAATCAACCAATTCGCGTCTACTTTTCATCTACTTTTCCGTCGACTAGGAGTAGTTTCTGTAATTTAGATTCTTGTAACTCAGTTTCGATCAATAAAGTTGCACATCGTCGATTGTTGATCATCCTCAGTTACGCCCCAGGTTTGATTTATTCTGATCTTGTTGCGTATCGCCTTCTTCAGAATCGATCTGCCTTTATCCTCTAATTAGCCTTAATCGGCTAGTTAGATTTACCCTTTTTATCTCGATTTAATCGGCTTTGAGCTGATTGAATCTAAGCCGATTGATCTTCATTAATCGGCTAGTTAGACTTATCTTGTTACCTTGATCTTAATCGGCTTCAAGCTGATTGAGTCTAAGCCGATTGATCTTCACGATCGGCTTTGAGTGAATTTTATATTTTTACCTTGTCGATTACAGGTCAAATCGACCGGCACGCTCTGAACCAGGTGTTCGTCCGATATGTTGCTGTCAGAAATCCTACATCAAGTTTTTGACGCTAACAAGAAGCTATAAATAACTAGTAAACATCAGCACCGGCATTAATTACTTAGCATGATTAGGAATTTGGAAGTTCAGTTCATTATCAGCTAGCTGAAGCCATTTCGTGTTCAAATTAATTAAAGCTAGATATATATACCTGCTCTGTTCTCTGCTTCTTCTATGAAAGAAATTTGAAGGTTAATTTGGATGAATGAGTCTAATTGATCGGTACATACATATATATTGTCTGAAAACTACACGTAAACGACTTGACTACATGCGTTAATTTTGATTAATTAGGACATGAAGGTGTCAGGAAAAGATCTATGTAGATATACATCATCTAGCTCCAGTGCCGTGCAGGTTTCGTATTTCGTTTCAAAAACAATTTTGGCACCCACCAAAATTCGGTCATTTAAAAAAAATTCGGGGTAATTTTGTGACGAAATGGTCGGACAAAATTTAGAAATTTTTGACAAATTTGACTAAAATTTGAATATTGGACAAAATTCAAATGAACCTATTGAAATGTAACGGAGACAAGTGTATTTCGGGGCCCACAAAAAACTGAATTTCATCGAATTTGAGCGAAATTCGAATCCCTGATTCTGTGTCATCTCAAGGCAAAGATTCAGAAGAGACTAACATATTTGCGCCATGGCTGACATCCACGTGGCCATCTGTATACGTGACACCTAGTTGTTATGCAGAATATTAAGGCTTGAATAAACTTAACCTTAAGAAGCATGCATCCATCAAAGCGTGAAGATTAGCTGTCGCAAGCCTTGTATCCCTCCGTCCAAGTTTATTTCTATATTTTAAAATATTCTTAAATATATAATGTATTTCATATTCTAAAACAAAATAAATGTGATATCCTAATAAATATCCACATTTACTTTATATTTTCTACATATATGCATTGAATATAGTCCTTAGTGATAATAAATAGTTAGAGGTTATCTAGTCATTTTTAATTTCTTCTTAGTATACATGCCAAGGTGAAATAACTTGGACAGAGGGAGTATAATTTGCATCGAAAGATAAGGAAATTACACGATCAAACTCTGATTACAATTAGTTCTTACCCAGTTTCATGCTCAGACTTTCAGAAAACGACTACCCGTACATGCATGCGTTTATGTCATTTTCAAGATCAAAATATTACAAATAAAATAAAATTAAACTAATAGTTTGGAACATTTTTCAACACGCGGATCACCAGCGCATTCAAGACTAGGGTTACTGGAAGGATCGATGAAGGAAAATGCAAGACTGTCTCAGTGTCTCCCGCATTGGTTAGAAACATAATAATGTATGTATGCTTTGTCATGTTCAGACCTTTCTGGGTGCATTCTTGAAGGAAATAGGAACATTTGAATCGAAGCTATTTCAACTAAATATCCGTCTACATGTGAAATACATACTGGACATATTTTCTTGGTTGGGCAAATACATACTTACACTACACTGGAAAGGGTCATCTGTGACGGTTCATAACTGCCAACAGTGACGGTTATTGAACCGTCACAGATATAGTGCCACTGATAATCGAGGATTATCAATGGCGGTTTTTTAACTGTCACAGATAAGTGTTATCTGTGACGGTTCTACACACTAACCGCCACAGATAACTATACTATCTGCGACGGTTTTTTCCTACAACCGCCACAGATAACAATATTATCTGTGGCGGTTCTGCCCACCAACCGCCACAGATAACTATATTATCTGTGACGGTTCTATACACCAACCGCAACATAAAACTATATTATCTGTGGTGGTTCTATCCACCAACCGCCATAGATAGTACCTGATCGAAAAAATAAAAAAACTGCATTTTGGGCTAGCATCAGATGCTGCTAGCCATGCCCTCTGAAACATATAATACATCAATCACAGATTTTGCATATACACAGTTACAATGTACAACAATCACAGATTTCGCATATACACAACTACAATATATAATACATTAATCACAATTGCAATTTTGCATATACACAATTACAATGTACAACAATCATAGATTTTGCATATACACAACTACAATATAATATATCAATCACAATCACATATAATAAATCAATCACAATTACAATCACAGATTTTGCATATACACAATTACAATGTACAATTAAAGTGTCATGCATGAGGCGCTCGATCATGGTGATGGTGTAGGGCATGCCTCCCGCTGGACCTGCTCCCTTCTCCTCCAGTTCAGTCATCTTTGCATCAATATTTCTAAGAGTATGTAAATGAAGTCATTATATATCATACTATGGAAAGCTAAATAGATCACTTTTGTTGTATCACAAATCTTGCCGATCCATTGCTGTCTTATTCCATGTGAATGCCGTGGCATCCTCCAGATGTTGTACATGCATTAGCTAGTTTATACTCCCTCTATTTTTGAATATGTGACATTCTATTTTTCAATTTTTATTCCTAAATACATATCATTCTACAATTTTGATCCTACTTTTTACTATTTTTCCTTCTATAATCTCCATTTAGCTATTTTTAATGGCATTTACTATCATACATTAGAGTAAAACACACTATCTAAAAATATAAGGACCACGAAATCAAATCTCTTATGAATGGAAGGTAAAGATGCAAAAGGAAACTTCGGCAACTAAATCAAGCAATCAAATAAACCTGCTGTAATGGTGCAGTTTTGGGGCTGAGCTCTTGCCGTATTCATCCATCACCCACGTCTATAAAAAGCTCTACTAGCTATCATGAAAGGGCACGGAGAAAAGCAATAGAGGGAGCGCTCCTCGTCTAGAGCGCGCGCACACACACGCCACCCATCAACACACACACACGCACGGGAGAAGGGCAACAACACATGCGCAAATCAATCACAACTTCTTAAATCAAATCACAGAAATTAGAACATGTGCAAGCTATGCCATCCAATATTAAACTTGACATTCAATGAAACATCAATTTACACTACCATAAGAAAACAATTAACTAGTTTTGTGAACTATAAGCCTACGAGTCTTCAGTGTTGGTAGGGGCCTCACGAGGTGGCAGATGAGTATGGAAGACTTCATCGTTATTATCTGGGTCATGAGACTCGCCGTTCTTGTTGAGTACTTCCTTCATGATGAAGTAGGCGAGCTGTCCCTGAATGCCTTGGATTTCAGTTGGAACCAGTCCTCCCGTAGGCAACTTTAAACGCTATAAATAGAAAAAGTTTATCTTAAGAGCTTATATAGAGAATGAGATGTACGAATCAATGTGTGATGTTAGCGTGACAAACCTCTACGTCATTGTTTACTATTGTAGAGCGTAAGATTTCGCGCATATATTGGCATACGAAGTACCCACATAAATTTGTTCCTGGAGGCTGCTTGTGGCACTGCAAAAAATTGAATAAACTTATACGACATTGAAAGAGTTATTGACTACGAGGTGCGATATAGGAAAATTGTTTTTGTACGTACCAGAAATTTAGTACGGATTTTCAGTGATTTATGGAAAGGACGGTGTCTCGAGCACTTTTTACAATATGCTTTGAAGGCCCTATTCACTAGACTTGTCATATCTTTGTAGTCTTTTGGATCTTTGTCCCACGGGTCCAAGATCAGCATCTTGCTTTTATCTGGAGTAATTACTACGAGAATCCAGTGGAAACTACATACACATGTATGATGCCATAGTCATTAGTCCTAAGCTGAGCAAAGAACGAGATCAACAAGTAGTTGAACTAGCTAGTGAGCCACTTACTTGAAATTGTATGGTAAAAGTATGAACTCCTTGTCTTGGAGTTTGATGAAAGCGTTATATACGTAGTCCTCGACCTCCTTTGGTACTCTTTTGATTTCATGCTGGCAAACCGTTCCCGGATCGAGGAATGCCACTGGCCCTTTGGTTCTTTTTAGTTCGATCAACTCGTATCTACATAACAAATGATTTAGACATCACATCTATCTATATTACATGAATGTAGACAATGATTTTTATATTGGACACTTACAGTGACCAGCATCTCATAAGAGACACGTCGAGGGCATCTTGATAGTACTTGTTGTGCAACTCGCTGAATTCTATCAGGAAGTAGCCAGACCCCTCAAGGTGGAAATGTTCCTCTTTGTAAATGGCAGTGATCACCTTCGGGAGTACATGTTGGTTCGATCGCTCCATATACCATTCATGTAATCGCCTTAGCTGCACTGTTAGGATATCAAGCTTCGAAGGGGTGACAAACGGCTTCCCCAATTCGTATTTCAGTCTTTCTTCAGCAGCTTGTCCTTTGGAGACCGTTTTACCCTTACTTTTCTCGCACACAACATCATACTCTGTTCTAGCTTCGCCTGACCTCGTTGATATGGCTTGTCTATTCTGCCATGCCTTCAGAGGAGGATTTTTAAGTCGGTCAACTGAAGTTGTCGCACTAACTTTTGTACGCTGATGTGTTGGTGACGATCATGCGAGGTTTATCAGAGGATGTGCGGCGAGGTTCACTGCAGGAGAGGCTGGCAGGGTCACCTCAAGAGGGGCTGGCAGGTTCACCTCAGGAGGAACAGGCACTTCATGATGGTCCAAGACGATGTCACGTTTGCGCCACTGGATGAATGAGTGGACGACACTTCCTAGAGTTCTAACCTCGTCATTCGGGGGCATTTCTAGCCCGAGGTTGGCACACTGGGGATTAACCGTGTCCTCCTGGCCCTTAGCATATCCCGGCACTATCGCAGAGTTGTGCAATACACCTCCTTCTTGGCATGGGTACGCTATGCCTGTACCAGCCTGAATGAATATGTTCATGACGGGCAAAGTGAGCTGGCACGGTGTGGGGTCATGTATGTCGTCCACAGGATAATGGCCCATGTCCTGTTCTACAAGTGGGGCGGATGCGCAACTGCTGCGACAATTCGGAGGGCTGGTCGTAACAATGTTCTCGGCTTGCGACTAGCTCATGGCTTGTTGTACTTGTCGTTGTACTTGTTGTTCTATTGTGCCTTGTAATTCTCGAAGCATCTTTTCCTTCATCATTTCTATTTCGGCAAACGCTTCTCTAGCTCTTTTTCGACTCTTGTAAGTGTGAAGGTGCTCTGGGAATCCTGTCTTCTAGGGAACCTTAACCCCGACACCTCGTGTCCGTCCAGGATGCTTCTTGTTTCCCAGGGCACGTGTTAGTTTGTCGTTCTCCCTATCTGGGTGGAATGTTCCTTGGGAAGACTCGACGTACAGCTCCTGGACCCTTTGCGACATTGCTTCGTCATCGCTATTTCTGAAGGATAAGCCCCACCGTGACGTGACACTTGCCCTCGCTAGCACGTAGTGCTTGACTCGATCCGTAGTCCGCCAATTGACTTGTACCAATCGGTGTAGTGATTCTCGCTTCCTGCCTCTCCCAGTGAGGGATTTTACCAGCGTACCCACCTGTACCAAGTCTGTGTGGATGGATGTTCCTCCTTCCGATGTTTATGTGGTTCTCGCTGGATTTCTTTGCTGCTTCACTTTGCTTCATCGACACGAAATCATCCCAATATGGTTCTAAGTTTGGGTAGTCCCCGATAGCCGATCGATTTTTCTTCACATAAGTAGTATTCAGCCTGGCCTTGAAGTTCCTCCATGCCGCATCCATAGTCATCAATGCATCCCAACGCACGCGGTGTTCATCTTCTTAGGGGAATTCGAAGGTTTGTTTGAGCTTCGTCCATAGATCTGTTTTGATGGTATTGGGCATTTTGTGCCAATCCAAAAAGGTGATTGGCACTCTCTCCCTTGCGATATACCCGCAGGTTGTTCTGTACTTTGCTACGAACTTTGGCGGTGCAATAGGGGCCCCATCTTCTAAGACCTCCGAGATGGTATACCGGCCTTCGGGCTTCTTATTTCTTCCTCAGCCACGAGGTCTTGCCACGGGTATGTCAGCATCGGCGGCAACAGCGGTGGTTGGGTGGAGGTTGAGGAACCTGCTAGGGCTAGGGCTCAGGCTCGGGGTGGATTGCTCCTCCATATCAGCCTTGGATGTGCGAATTGAAAGAGGTAAAGTATGGAACCATTAGAATTTGGCGGTCATTTGGGTTAAGTGCGGAAGTTTAACTCTGAAAACTAGAAATGAAAGTAATCGAGAAATTGGGCATTCAATAGAAAAACTTATCTTTTAGAAAAACTTATCTTTTGTTCGGTTACTTTTGTTTTCTTTGTTCATTCCATCGTTCATCCGTATGCTAGAGTCTAGAATATATCTCCTAGTTTGTTTTCTTTTTCTTCCCTTGTAAAGAAATATTCCCAAATTTTTAGTTTTGCTTGCAGGATGGAAATGGGAGGAGATTGTTTGCCACGTTTGCAGAAAATTAAGCGGGGACTTCACTGCTACATCCTATATATACAAACTGGTAACATGTTTTAAATCAACCAATTATTTCCTGCATATCCATCTTATATGCATTTTGTGATGAATACATACATCCTGTATATACAAACTGGTGTGGCTTTCACACAATGTGTACTACTATGTAGGCCAAGACTATTGATCAGAGTATCAGAAAATTTGTAAGTGTGACCGCAACAATTCTATGATGCTTTCCTTTTGTTCACAAAATGCAAGAAATATGCAAAGCTTAGTTGAGAGGTACCAGAGTAATGCGGAAGAAAGTCAAATGGCAAACAAAGCTCTACAAAACCAGGTCTGCCTATGTACCTTGCAAAGCTTGAAAACGTTGCAACTGCTCGAAGGGATGTATCTAATCAAAACTCATTTGTGGTTGCCAACATACTAACTCTCCAAATGAGCCATCAGATGAGGCTCAGAGTCTGATCACATTCAGATGGAATTGAGGAGAACATGAGTGCACAATTTTGTGAAAAAAAATTTGATTTATTAAGTAAAAAAACAAACAACAACTTTTTGCTCTAGCTCTTTAATAACTAAATCTTATATGTCACAAGGCAAAAGCATAATCATGAAGCTGCCAACAGATCACATGGAAATGCAGGTACACAATACAAGAAATGCAGGTACACAATATCAAAGCGTATGACTAGTACACAATACAAGAAATGCAGGTGGCTGCCACCAGATCACATGGAGTTCTCGATGTTTAAGCCCATTCCACATGACAAGTGAATCATTATATCCATAAGACTGGCAAGTGAATCATTGTACCCATAAGACAGTAAACTGAAAAGAGTACGTAACTCAGTAACTGAACCTACGATGTCTTTAGCTTAACATTCTAGGAATATATGATAAGTTCTCATGCTGAGTCGATTCACATTACTCCATTTTCTTCAACTAGCATTTTAGATGCTAAGATTTATCTGTGTTTGTGCACAAGACAAAAGATTTATCTTTGTTTGGGCATTTTCTCTAACATAGCTAGTCTGTGGAGAATTTATCTTTGTTTGGGCATATGTAGAACATGTAGTTATGTAGAATTAATCTGATAGAAGATTCAATGTTAAGCAAATCGAATGGGCAGGAGCTCATGCGGCGTCGGGCGCGTCGGTTGAGGGCGCGAACTCGTCGGTCGAGGGCGCGATGTCGCGGCGTCGGGCGCGCGCGAGGGCGGCGATCGTGGCGGTGTCGGGCGTCTGCTCGGTGAGAAGACCAAGCGGCGGGAGTTTAGGGTTTAGGTCAACGGTGAGAAGAGTGACTGTTATAACGACTTTTATATGTGGATTATCTGTGGCGGTTCGTAACAAGAACCGCCACTGATACTATCTGTGGCGGTTCTTTATATGAACCGCCACGGATACCATTATCTGTGGCGGTTATTATTAAGAACCGCCACTGATATATAACTTATCTGTGGCGGTTCTTTATACGAACCGCCATCGATACTACTCTCGTGGTGGTTCTTCACAAGAACCGCCATCGATATATATATATCTGTGGCGGTTCTTTATACTAACCGCCACGAGATAAGTTTATCGATGGCGGTTCTTCAAAAGAATCATTGCCATGATACAATTATCCTAACATAATTGTAACCATATTTACTTCTAATACAAGAATCTACCCTACATAATCCTAATATATTAATGACCTTATATAATCCTAATAAATATTATATACCCTATATAATCCTGCTAAATATTATATACCCTATATAATCCTAATATAGTAATGATCATATTTAATTCAAATACAGTAATATACCCTACATAATCCTAATATATTAATGACCCACATTTCCATTACTCCACACAAATGCATAACACCACATGTCCATTACTCCATACAAATGCATATTGTTTACATCACATTGCCATTACTTGTATATAGCTAATTATTTTCTTTCACAATTTGCCCTTCTTCATGATCGTCGCGATGATAGGTAGCTTCCTGAGTGGTTTTTTCCTCGAGCCTGATGTTGCCATCTATGAAAGGAGGCAACTCGTCAAACTGGTTGTACTCTTCCTCATCCACGACATTCTCAACTCCGACGATCCTTCTTTTTTCCTGAAGAACTACATGGCGCTTCTTATCTGCCGGGTCGATTACATAGAAGACTTGTGCTACTTGCTTCGCAAGTACGAATGGTTCGTCTCTGTATCCGACATGTTCGATGTCCAGAGTAGTGAAGCCGTACTTGTCCACCTTGACACCCTTTGGGAGTTGTACCCAACGACACTCAAACATTGGGATATTAAAATACAATGTCGAGCTCCCAAATCTCTTCTATGAACCCATAGAAGCTACTCTTCTTCTTGCTGTGTTGTCATAGGCATCTATGCGACACCACTATTTTGGTAAGTGCTTTTGCTATCCCGAGATCTCGTAAAAGGTATATCCATTTATGTCGTATCCTTGCCATGTCAAGATTGTACCGATAGCCCTTTGCCACCACCTCAACATGACACTCGTTTCTTTCCCAGTCATATGCTCTTTGAACCAATGATTGAACAAACGGTTATGCTCTTTTGTTACCCAAACCTCTGATCGTCCACGATTTTCCTCTCGTAGCTTATCCTTGTGCATGTCCATATACGAGGACACCTCAACTGACTGTTGGAAGACTGTGAAATGAGCTTTTTCGAACAATCCATGATCGTAAGAATTTGTTGATTTCCTTCCAATCATCCCTTTCCCAGCTAGCCTACCCTCATGGCGAGATACAGGCACGCCTACCGGTTCCGCCTCCTCCATGTAATCCACGCAAAACTCGATAACCTCCTCAGTTGCATAAACTTCCACAATGCAACCCTCCGGCCGAGATCAATTGCGTACATACTTCTTCAGGATACCCATGTACCTTTCGAACGGGTACATCTGATGCAGGAATACAGGGCCACATACATTTATCTCATTCACAAGGTGAACAATGAGATGAACCATTATATCGAAAAATGTTGGAGGGAAATACATCTCTATCGGGCATAGTGTCTTGACCACATCATTCTGCAGTTCAGAAAGTCCGATGGAATCGATGACCTTCTATGAAATCGTGTTGAAGAAGAAACACAACCTCATGATTGCCTCTCGGACCTTTTCAGGCAAAATACCTCTAATTGCAATAGGAAGCATTTGCGTCATCATCACATGACAATCATGAGACTTTATGCCAGTTAACTTCAAATCTTTCATCGAGACCAGTTTCTTGATGCTTGCGGAGTAACCGGGCGGAACTTTCACACCATGCAAGCATTTGCAGAGGTCTGTTCTCTCTTTCTTGGATAGAGTGTAGCAAGCTGGGGGAAGGTAAAGTCGCCCTTTCCCGGTGTCTTGAGGATGTAGCTCAGCTCTTATTTTCATATCTTCCAGATCCCTTCGTGCCTTCAGTCCGTCCTTAGTTTTGCTAGGAATGTTCAGCAAAAGCCCAATCAAGCTGTCACATACATTTTTCTCTACGTGCATGACGTCTATGCAGTGTCGAACTTCTAAGTCCTTCCAATAGGGCAAGTTCCAAAATATCGTTCTCTTCTTCCACGTGGTCTTCTCAGTACGAGACCTCGATTTATTATTACTATCTCCCTTTCCAAGTACAACATTAATATCCTTAACCATATCATATATCTCTTCCCCACGATGAGGCCTTGGAGCTATACCATCCTCTTTTGTCCCGTCGAATTGTTTCTTCATATTGCGGTAGGGGTGATTCCTGCGAAGGAACCTACGGTGATGCATGTACACAGTTTTCCTCGAGTTATTGAGCCACACACTAGCGGTTTCATCCACGCACTGGGGGCATGCTTTGGCCTCTTTTACAGTACGACCGGATAGGTTACCAAGGGCAGGGAAATCATTGATGGTGCAAAACAACAATGCGCGTAGGATGAAGTACTCTCGCTTATACTCATCCCATACCTGTGCACCTTCGTTCCACAGTACCACAAGATCTTCCACCAATGGTTGTAGGTATACATCAATATCATTGCCAGGTTGTCTCGACCCTTGGATAAGCAGCGACATCATAATGTACTTTTGTTTCATACAGAACTAAGGAGGAAGGTTGTAGATACAGAGAGTCACGGGCCAAGTGCTATGAATACTACTCATGTTACCGAAAGGATTCATTCCATCCGTACTCAATCCAAACCTTATATTCCTCGGTTCATTCCCGAAGTCCTTCCTAAAGAACCTATCGATGGTTCTCCACTGGGCAGAATCAGCAGGGTGTCTCAGCTTTCCATCCTTTTTACGCTCTTCTGAGTGCCATCGCATCAATCGGGCATGCTTTTTGTTTCCAAATAAATGCTTCAACCGAGGTATTATTGGTAAATACCACATCACTTTAGCGGGAGCTCCTTTCTTCACCACGATGCCCTCGCTGTCATGGCCTTTACGCTTGTATCGCGATGATTTGCACACCGAACATACATCCATGTCTGTATACTCTTTGCGATAGAGTATACAATCGTTTGGACATGCATGTATTCTTTCTACTTCCGATCCCAATGGACATACAAACTTCTTAGCTAAATAAGTGGTTATCGGCAATACGTTTCCATCTGGAAGCATGTCCGCTAAGAGATGTAATAGCGCTGTGAAACTCTTATCGGATCAACCATTGCTTGCCTTCAATTTTAGAAGTGAAAGCACGGTGTGCAACTTTGTGTATTCCTCCTTGCAACACGGAAACAAAGGTGTGTCCGAGTCATCCAACAAACCCTTGAATTGATTAAACTCTCTATGACTAGTGTAGTTCCCTTCTGCATCGCGCAACATCTGAGCAAGATTATTATCGTCATCAATGTCCAACCTATCCTCATCAGATCCATAACCTATGTCAGCTACCATAATGCCTTCTCCATCATCCAATACGTTATCACCTTCATGTATGTTTTTCTCTTCACCGTGACTTGTCCAACGTGTATAGCCAAGTACAAAACCCCTTCGAATCAAGTGCAAGTGGATGTGCTCTTTGTCTGAAAACATTTTCTCATTCTTGCAATCAATGCATGGACAATGTATGTACTCCGTCTTCTTGTGCAACTTGTTCTCCTCAGCGGCTCTTAGCAAAGCAGATACCCCGTCGATGTAATCTCGGTTGTACCGGTTCGCATTGTACATCCATCTCCGGTCCATCTAAAATTAATTAACTACCAAATTAACTAAAATTTCATGTATATTAATATCCACTAATCTAAATTAAATAAATTTAATATATAGAATATGTATATTATGTGTGCACACTAATGGAACCAAATTAATAGTAATTAAAAAACTAATCTAATTACTATCATCTAAACGTGCTAGATAATAAATTCATCATCTAGAAATGATAAGCACCAACCTACCAAATTAACTAAAATTTCATGTATATTAATATCCACTAATCTAAATTAAATAAATTTAGTATATAGAATATGTATATTATATGTGCACACTAATGGAACCAAATTAATAGTAATTAAAAAACTAATCTAATTATTTATCATCTAAACAAGCTAGATAATAAATTCATCATCTAGAAATGATGAGCACCAACCTACCAAATTAACTAAAATTTCATGTATATTAATATCCACTAATCTAAATTAAATAAATTTAATATATAGAAGATGTATATTATAAGTGCACACTAATGGAACCAAATTAATAGTAATTAAAAAACTAATCTAATTACTTATCATCTAAAGGAGCTAGATAATAAATTCATCATCTAGAAATGATGAGCACCAACCTACCAAATTAACTAAAATTTCATGTATATTAATATCTACTAATCTTAAATAAATAAATTTAATATATACAAGATGTATATGTTCGTTCACTAATGGAACCAAATTAATAGTAATTAAAAAACTAATCTAAATACTTATCCTATAAAGAAGCTAGATAATAAATTCATCATCTAAAAATGATGAGCACCCACCTAACAAATTAACTAAAATTTCATTTATATTAATTTCCAATAATCTTAATTAAATAAATTTAGTATATGCAAGATCTATATTATATGTGCGCAGTAATGGAACCAAATTAATAGTAATTAAAAAACTAATCTAATTACTTATCATCTAAAGGAGCTAGATAATAAATTCATCATCTACCAAATTAACTTAAAATGCATTTTATATTAAATATATGCTTGATCATAATTCATCATCTATAAAAGGAACACAACATCATCTAATGAACCTAACTAGGAAATAAATTCATCAACTACAAAATGGTAGGTAAATAAAAATAAATAAATAAACAAAATCTAAACTTTTCATCTCATCTACATGTAAACCTTAATTAAACTAGGTTTAAAAATTAAATTGCAACAAGATTAACACAAATCAAGAGAGGAGAAAAAATAACTCACCAAGGAACAACTAGAGGAAGTACAAGCACAAGAATTGGAGAAACCGAAATCTGAAAATTAGAACTTTTGGTTTGCTCTCGGGAGGAAGAAGACCAGTGCTGCTACTGACCACCTATTTATAGGCAATATTATCAGTGATGGTTGTTAACTAGAACTGCCACTGATAACGTTATCCGTGGCGGTTCTATCCTCGAACCGCCACTGATAACCAATAGTATCAGTGGTGGTTGGATGATAGAACCGCCACGGATAATCCAATAGTATCAGTGGCGGTTGGAGGATAGAACCGTCACTGATAACTTGGTTATCCGTGACGGTTCTATCCTCCAACCGCCACTAATGATGTATTTGTTATCAGTAGCGGTTCTATCCTAGAACCGCCACTGATAATGAATTATCAGTGGCGGTTCGAGGATAGAACCGCCACTGATATTCTTCCCGCCATTTTCAATATAAAACCGCCACTGATAATTATATTTGTGACGGTTCGAAAAAAACCATCACAAATAGATCGTCACCTATTGCAGGTTTTGGCGTAGTGTTAGGAAGTCTTCTAAGACCCAACGACATTGGCGCTCTTCATAGAAATATATATACAGTACGGTACGTAAAACCTTAATGACATGATCACAAAAAAAAAAAAAAAATCTTCCTCAACAGAAGCCATGCATGATGCCGATCCAGTCGGATGCATGAAATTTCCATGAATTTCCCGTCCGTGTGCTACTATATAAGCAACATTTGCCGAAGCATTTAGCAACAGCTCAAAACACGCACAAACGCGAAGGACGGCCTCGAAAAGACTTGTTCGGCTTGTCGAAGGTCCCGAAGAACATGGAGAAGGGTGAACCTCTAATTCCATGCAACTAATTAAATTCTACTCATGTACAATTGCAGCAATTGATTGGCTTTATATATATACATGCAATTAATTAGCTCTTCGGTAGTACTAGTATCTTTCTAATCATATTACATGTATACCCTTTTCTCTGGACACGCCATGCAGGGATTATTAAGCCTAGCCAGAAATCTGGCTCCCTTGAGCTTACACCTCCCGAGCCTGATCAGCGAAGCCCATCCTCTCCTTCAGGTTAATCAGTGCTTACTCTATTTTTTTTAGTGATAGGGGGAGAGGATATACGTACTTAGTATTACTTAAGTACTGTTATGCATACTTACACGTTTGAACAAGGGGATAATATCAATATATACCTGCATGCATTCATGTACTAGCTACAAAACTGCTATATTTATCTTTTTACCACTGCAAAAAGCCTTGCCGTGTATATATATATATATATAGTATAATTATCTGGGGCATCATGGTACCCGGGCTCCATGATCCAAAACAGGTATTTTCTCTATGTATTTTCATGCGATACTTTTTGAAATTTCTATGATGCTGAGTTTAACCAGTTTACTAACTAGTTCAAACAAGTTTGAACTGAAATTCAAACTAGAGTTTCCCTTTTTGATGATAGTTTGGTTGTAGGTATGTGCTGATTTTATATAAAATCAACAAAGCATGTGATCCAAACTTGTTCAAAATCTTCGAATTCGGGTATGCTTTTTCAAAGGTATGTGTTTCATTTGAATTGTTATAGATGGGTATATGCCCTAAAAGTGAAATTTTTGAAAAATATACTCGAATATGGCTTAAATTCACGCATTTGAAATCATGGTGCCCGGGCACCATGGTGTTCTATTTCGGCTTCCTCCATATATATATATATATGTATATATATATATGTATATGTATGTATATATATATATATGTTTGTCTTCCCCCTTGATGACAAGGAATATACTAAGATTCTATTTGGAACACATGAATTTTTACTAATACTTACAAAAAATTAATTTTTTATGAAATTCCTGGGTTCCAAATTACTTGCTACAAAACTGCTATATTTATCCTTTTACCACTGCAAAAAGCATTGCCCTATATATGTTTATCTTTCCCCACTGGATGACAAGGTACATTAAGACTCCATTTGAAACACAAGAATTTTTTCTAGTACTTACAAAAAAATTAATTATTTTTTAATAAAATTCTTGCGTTCCAAACAGGCTGAGCTGAAGCCAAAACTTAGCGGGGCCAATTTAGCTAATTGTGCTCAAAATCCTAATAAGCACTTACCAATTTACTGCTTGATTAATATATAAGTATAGCAACGAATAATACTTCATAGTGGGAAAAAGGGGGCCATGATCTAAGAAGCTCCGCCACATTACGCTCAATTTAGACGTGCATGCATGCACTTAATTATGTCCACAAACTAAAAGTATTCCGTAGAAAGTTCCAATCAACTGATGATGCCTTTCCGGCTTGTGTATGTACGTGCAGCAGCTAAAGGCTCCACTAACCAAGTTCCGAGCTCGAACAGGGCGCAAGGACAGAGCAGGTCTCAGTCTCCGTCTCACTCAGCTTATCAGTCCAACGCTCCATACTCGAGTCAGGCTCCAAAGGCGAAACCGAAAAGTAAGTCGATATATATATATAGTATATATGCATGGGCTTGAACCTTTCCTTCGCGCATCGAAACCTTTCCATGAACGTTTTCCAAACTTTTTGGCAGGCAAGGGGATCAATTTGCCGAATCCTACTCGTCAAAATCATTGAGATGCGAGCGATTATTCACTGGCCGGCCGGTGCTGCATGCTGTACGCAGCACTACATCTATATATATATATATATATATATATAATAAGAACTTTTATATCGAGAATTGCACAGTATAGCTATGTAGATAGTAAAATTAGTGGTCAGAAATTAAGGTTGAAGTATATACATGAAGTGGCGCGTGTGTGTATGTATATATATAATATAATTATAATCAGTAAATTGATGAATTCTAAGACCTTAAATGTTTTATATATGTGTGTTCTGTGGTTCCAAATTGAGTACTTTTGTGCATGTTTCATTAGCTATTTGATTCTAACACTTTCTTTTTGTATGGAACAATTCCTAGCTAGCATGCATATTGACGCATTTATATATGTGCGCTTCAAATCTTGTGTTTACAACTTGCAAATTTTGTATTTCTTTCCAATTAATTATTGCAACAACACATATGTCATCAAAAACGGTTTTTTGAACCATCTATAAATATGTATCAGTGATAATACAACGCATCACAGATGATTCAGAAAACGTCTGTGAAACACATATCACAGACGGTTTGTATCAAGAGCTGTTTGTAATATATGTGACTATCACAGACCGTTTTTATCTAGAACCGTCTGTGATATTAGACTATTACAGACTATTTTTTATCAAGAATCGTCTGTTATAGTCACATACCACAGAATGTTTTTATCTAGAACCGCCTGTGATAGCCTTTTTTTTCCTTACCTCTCTTAGCATAACTTCCATGAGTAGTACCTATTGTTCTAAATTTTCTTCTCCTTAGATATTTCTTCAATGACATTTACAAGACACAACCAGTTATAGATTTTGTAATTGAATATCTAAACATCTTAGATGCTTTGTGGCACACCTTGTCTGGTCGGGATCATCTTAAAGTATGAACATTTGTAGTACTTTCATCTACTTTCTTATTCTAATATTGATGGATTTCAAGGCAAAATCTAATTCCATCTACAATTCATCCTGAAAGTTGTCATACTCTAATTTATCTTTCACTTCATCGTCATACCCAAATGAGAATACCATAGACAGCCTATTTTCACTCTAGTCTTAGCCATTAATAGGACTAGAGTGATCTTATACTTGCACAAGTTCAAAGTGAAAATAGCTTGCCTATAGTATTCTCGTTCAAGGATGACAATGAAGTAGTGGAAGGGATACAAATGACGATATATGCACAAGTTCAGAGTGAAGGAGGGCTAGCTCCTAATCATACAAATGACAATGATGATGACGATTTCATTCCACCTAGGCCACGAACCTTGCGTCCTCGGAGTCCTCCGAATCCTGACGATGATATTACATTAAGCCCTATCAGGTATCCAAACGTAGTACCCTATCAGGAATCAATAGATAAGTATTATAATTTTTATAGTAGCGACCTATTCTGACAACCATGACCATAGAATGTATGGTTTTGTGACTTAGTCCTTGACCAGAGGCATATACCTATGTTGTATCCCAGTTTTATGAATTCTCTAAGGCATGTATATATATTAAGTGTAGTGTAGTTCATATGCCATGCTATTATAGTTGTTGTACTTACTGCACTTTGTAATATCAATGTCGGGTTTTATTCAATGTTTTACTATAATTTGTCATCAAATTTGTCATACACCAAAAGAGAATGAGTATCAATGAAATTTGAATTTTTTGTCAAAAAAGTAACTTAAAAATAATTTTATAAAATACTACATGAATTATCACTGACAAATATGATTTTTTTTGAATTTATTGAACCCTGGTTTGAACTCTAAAATTCCAGCAACGGTCAAAATAGCACTGAATTTTAATAATTAATGCTCACAAGTTACAGCGAATTTTCGAATGAAATAAGTGCAAAAATGTTCCTCATAAATTTAATTTCCTCTAAATTTTTTTTATGATTTTTATAATTTATTTGGTGTGCGTGCTCTGCCCAGCCATTTGGCGATAGCTCCAAAAAAAATGTATTATTTAAAAAAAATTCGTCGGCCCACCCACGACTGGTTGTCGTCGAACTGTTGGATGACAACCTATTGTCGTCACACCGTATGGCGATAATACTATGTGTCACGCGCGCTGCTGCCTCGGCTCTGTAGGTGTAACATTAACCGCAGGATTAAGAAGTTGCTGCCATACAGTATAGTGACAATATGGTCTTCGTCCAGCCCGCTGGCGACTACTCTTATTTCGCTGTACTGTTTGGTGACAGGGTATTATTTTTGCAATTTTTCTGTTTCGCGTATTAATGTCGCAATTCCTTTTTAGAAATGTATTGTTAAAAAAATCCCTAAATCAGCACATTAACAACTCTCAAGGGACGATGAAGGAAAATACTTGGTCATAATCTAATGGAAATTGTCTACGTGTTCTTCCTCCGTTTTATATTCAGACTTCAGATGACTATATATGCACACGGCCAGGGTTCAAAAAACCGTCGAAAACCGCTCGGTTTTCGCGAAAACCGCCCGTACTGAGCCGGTTCGGTAATTAAAACCGCTCGGAAAACCGGCCAGATGAACAGTAAATTTCAAAAATTTGAAGAAATTTAGCAAACTGTGTCAAAAAATTTTGAAATTTTTTCTGTACGTTCCTGAGGTAATCATAATGATTATGTAAAATTTTCAGATTATTATCACCTATGTAAATTTTTTTAAAATTCTGACAGTGATACTGTCACAATATATGCTCTTCAGTTTTTTATTTTCTAGGGGCACAAAATGAAGTCTAATATTTCTTAAACTTTTTTTGTGATGTTATAACGTCATTACAATGATTATGTAAAATTTTGAGATGATGATCAGATATGTGTATTTTTTAAAAATTCCGAAAGTGCTATTATCATTGTATATGCTCTTCTGTTTTTGATTTTATATGGGAAATAAATGAAGTATAATATTTCTGAAAATTTTAGTACATGATCCTTTAGAACTATTTATATTTTCATTAAAATTTTAGAATATAATAAATCATTTTACTATTTATAAAAATCTGACAGTGTATTTGTTCCTTTTCATTAATTTCTGTTTTAGATTTTTTAGAAGAAATAAATGATTTAAAAAATTATAAACATTTCTCTTAGGTGTTTTATAGATTAATTGGGATTTTTTTACATTTTTAAATTTTTTTGCGATTTTTTCAATTTGTTCTTATATTTTCACCATTTTTCTTTGTGTCATCGGTTTTCGATGTTCCGTTCATGTAGGTCGAACATGTCATTTTTGCGATAATGGAAGGGTGGCGAAGCTATACTTATACCTACTCCACAACTTCAATTTAAATGCATTATAATGTAAATGGTGTTGATAAGTAAATGGTAGTGAAATTGCGAATGATTTTGCTTTGTAGTTATGTAAATGCCGATTTTTGCACTTGTGTGATTGTAGTATTGCAATAAAAGATTACTTATTGACATATTATTGCTAAATACATAACTTACAACTTCTAATTCACTAAAATATAGCAAAGGTCATGTCGATTTTTTCCAAATTTAGAAGAGATCATTTTGGAATTTTTTCACGTTTTCACATACCTTATTTATATATTTATTACATTTTACTCAATTTTAACCTTCCTGTATTTCTACAAATTTTACAATATTTTTTGTATTTTTTCCAATTTTTTCGATTTTTTCCCAATTTTCCAACCTCGGCGGTTTTTATGTTTTCTCCAAAACCGCTGGTTTTCGCGAAAACCGAAGCGGTTTTTCGTCAAAAACCGCGGTTTTCGGGATTTCATTTGACCAAATTTCAAAAATTTCAAATTTGCAAACCGTTCGGTTTTTCACGGTTTTCGAGCGGTTTTTCGCGAAAACCGCTACCGCGGGGCTAGCGGTTTTCGCGAGCGAAACGAAATTGTGAACCCTGCACACGGCCATTTGGTTTTCTAGAACAAAATATCAAGACCCAAATTAAACTAACAAGATGAATCGTACATTCGTCTACACGCGCGCGGATCATCACCACACATGTTGAAGATTAGGGTTTTACATGGAAAATGGAGGAAAATGCAAGTTAATCTCCTTCATTGTAGGGAATAAATTAATGTACGTATGCATGGTTTGTCAATTTCGCAGAATTTCCAGTAGTGTTCTTGAAGAAAACAGTAACGATTGAATCCAACAACAAATTCAATAATATCCTGGACAAGTTATATGGAAAAACACACTTCGGCCAGGTTCTACATGCACGACCTATGATGTTCTAATATGATTGCTTAAGGGTAATACCCTAACTTCTAGGTAGGGATGGATCTAGGGGTGCTGGGTATGCTTTGGTACACTCAAAAATTTGAAAAACGCTACATGATCATTTCTTCAATAGGCTAAATTTGTTGATTAAATTAGTTCTTATTTTGGTGGTCACATATTAGGCAACATATCCGGTGTAAATTCACCTTTAGGTGTTACCATACAACGACCCTCAACGTGAACCATCCGATCTAGACTCAACGCACGAGATGGAGATGAGATAAACTCCTGGCACTTAAAGAGTTTTTTTGCAGAAAACCCCTTGGACTCTACAACCATCTTACAAAAACATCGTGAGTGGTTGCGGTATCTCAATTTCATCTCATGCGTTCCTGATCAGATATTTCATGTTGAGGGTTGTATGAGTAATACCCTAAGGTGGGTTTATATTATATACGTTGTCCACATATTAAGACCGTACATACTACGTATTAAAGATGTTTGGGTCAAAAGCCTTGATGAGCGCCACCACCAACGATGACCCTGATGCTCAAAAATCACTACTACAGAACTGGGCATCACAACCGGTCTATTAGAAGCGGTTTGGTGCGAACTCGTTGTGATCTTCGCACCAGAAGCGGTTCGTTGGCAACGGTCCGGAGAGGACTTCCAGAAGTGGTTTGAGACACGAACCACTTCTGAAGGTTGCGTTCTAGAAGCGGTTCTTTTCTCAAACCGCTTCTAATTTTCAGAAGCGGTTTGAGAAAAGAACCGCTTCTAGAACGCAACCTTCAGAAGCGGTTCGTGTCTCAAACCGCTTCTGGAAGCCCTCCCGCGCGGTGCATTTAAACCCTTCTTCCTCCATGCGCCAGCAGAGGTACAAATACGATCGAAGAAGGCCAACCAAGCGCTGTTCTTGGGGAGGTGCTATCCAAATTTTTAATTGGAGATGATTAGCTCCAAATTAAGTGTTTCAAAGTTAGTAACATCATGTGAACATCCTTCTCACCTAGATATTGCTATTTTTCTCAATGGATGTGGAGAAATCTTGAACTTTCTAAGCATGATCGAAAATTTGTTTTCCGTGCCTTGTTTTTGTTGTTGTATGAAGATGTAGGGTGGAGATCTAGTTCAAAATATGACATTACAAGGTAAAGGTGATTGGAAGCTTTAGATCTAGGTGGTTGTTAGTTTTAGAATCTTAAATATCACAATATCTAGGTACAACATTGCAAGGAATTAATTATTGATGTATGAAATAAAATAGAAAAACATGTAGAAGGATAAAAAATAATTACAAAGGTAGGAAGGGATACAAAATAATTAGAAAGGTAGGTCTTTAATTGGATGATGAGCTAGACCAGATGCTGCGTGATGGAGAGGGAGACTACACAGATGAAAGACAGTTCGAGAAGTTCCAGCGCATGTTAAAGGACCACAGAACTCCTTTTTACCCAAACTGTGGGCAGGGCCACAAAAAGCTACGTACCACACTAGAACTCATGCAATGGAAGGCTAGAAATGGTGTGTCAGATAAGGGATTCGATGAGGTGTTATCACTCGTAAAGAAGTTGCTTCCAGAAGATAACACTCTACCCGAATCTACATATGAAGCCAAGCAAGTTGTCTGTCCTTTGGGATTGGAAGTACAGAAGATACACGCATGTCCTAATGATTGTATCCTGTATCGTAATGAGTATGCCGATTTGGATGTTTGTCCAGTGTGCAAAGAATCACGGTATAAGGCGAAGCGTGACGATCCAGGTGAAATAGATGGGGAGCGTAAGAAGAAGAGACCTCCAGCTAAAGTGTTGTGGTATTTCCCTGTGATCCCTCAATTGAAACGTATGTTTGCTAACAAAGCGCATGCCCAGATGATGCGTTGGCACAAAGAAGAGCGTAAGGACGACGAGATGCTTAGACACCCGCAGATGGCTCACAAGGAGGAAAGTCGACCGAGACGTGCGGACTTCGCAGATGAGGTGAGAAACATAAGGTTTGGGTTGAGTACCGATGGGATGAATCCTTTCGAGAATTGAGCAGCAGCCATAGCACCGGCCCGTTACACTATGTATCTATAACATTCCTCCATGGTCGTGCATGAAGCGAAAGTACATCATGATGCTGTTGTTGATCCAAGGCCCCAAGCAACCCGGAAATGACATCGATGTCTATCTGAAACCATTGGTTGAAGATCTTGTGACGTTGTGGGACGATGGCGCAAGGGTATGGGATAAGTACAAAAGGGAGTATTTCACCCTACGTGCATTGTTATTTGTAACAATCAACGACTGGCCTGCTCTCGGTAACCTGTCCGGCCTAACTATCAAAGGATATAGAGCCTGCATCTAGTGCTTAGATGAAACGGACGGTATGTACCTGAAAAACTCTCGGAAGGTTGTGTACATGGGTCACCGTAGGTTTCTTCCTAGGAGTCACCCGTTGCGGAAGGAAGGCAGGAAATTTAACGGGCAACCAGACCTTCGTGCAAGGCCTCAGCATCGTAGTGGGCCACGTGTGTTTGCTATGGCAAAGGATTTAAAAGTAGTATTTGGAAAGGGTCCTGGAAGCAAACATGTACAGAATGAGGATGGTCATGCACCCATGTGGAAGAAGAAGTCAATATTTTGGGACTTGCCTTATTGGGAAGTCATGGAGGTTCGTCACTCACTTGACTTCATGCACATCACGAAGAATGTCTACTTGAACCTACTAGGCTACATAGATATGTATGGAAAATCGAAAGATACACTGCAAGCTCGGAAGGACCTTAAACACTTGGAACTGAGGAACGACCTACATCCCGAAAAGAGAGGGAAAGGACAACATTACCTACATCCTGCGAGCTACATTCTAAGCAAAGAAGAGAAAAAAAGCGTGATAGAGTTCCTGAACAGTGTGAAAGTCCCTTTCGGATACTCCTCGAATGTAAAGAGACTCGTAAACACGAAAGAGAATAAAATCGTACACATGAAATCCCATGACTGTCTTGTGTTAATGACACAGTTGCTCCCAGTGGCTGTGAGAGGCATACTGCCCGAGTTGGTATGAGGGACAATCACAAAGCTTTGTTCTTTTTTCAACGCGATTTCACAGAAGGTCATTGACCCAGATAAACTAAGTAAGCTGCAGGATGACGTGGTACAAAGTGTGGTTAGTCTTGAGATGATCTTTCCTCTTGCATTCTTTGATATTATGGTTCATCTCACTGTTCACCTTGTCAAAGAGATAGGTATCCTTGGACCCGTGTATCTACACAACATGTTCCCTTTCGAGAGGTACATGAGTGTGCTAAAGAAGTATGTTCAGAACCGCTCGTCCTAAGGATGTATTGCCGAGGGTTATGGGACGAGGAGGTGATTGAGTTTTGTGAGGATTACATTAATGATCTAAACCCGATCGGCCCCTATATCACGCCATGAGGGGAGGCTACGGGGAAAAGGGACACTAGGAAGGAAAGCAATTGCATGCAATGATCTTCTTACATTTAAGCAAGCACATTTCACGGTTTTGAAACAATCAACTATAGTGGCCCCGTATGTCCTTGAGCACAAGAGTATTCTACGCCGCGATTTCTCGGGGAGGTCTGAGGATTGGATAACACTGAAGCACATGGATTCTTTCGGCGCTTGGTTACAAAAGTACATCCTTTTGAAAGGGTCAGACAATGAACAGTTGCAACGCTTGGCTCGGGGACCATCTAGTGAAATCGTGACATTCAAGGGGTACGAGATAAATGGTTACACATTTTATACCAGATCGCAGGATAACAAGAGCACCAACCAAAATAGTGGTGTCCGTATAGACGCCGAAGACAACAAAGGCAAGGTGGATACATATTATGGTTTCATAAAAGAGATATGGGAGCTTGACTATGGACCTTTGAAGGTCCCTCTATTTAAGTGCCAATGGGTCAAACTAACTTCAAGCGGCGTGAAGGTCGACAAATACGGTATGACAATCGTGGACCTCACGCAAGTCGGCTATAGGTGCGAACCGTTCGTCCTCGCGAACGATGTGAGACATGTCTTCTATGTAATGGACATGTCAAGCAAACCTAAGAAGCATAAGGACAAGCAGAAAGATTGTAGTACTAAGCCAAAGCGACACGTGGTTCTACAAGGCAAACGAAGGATTGTTGGAGTTGAGGACGCCAGCACGAGGAAGAGTATATTCAGTTCGACGAGATCCCTCCTTTCGCTGTGGATGTCGACATAAGCCTCCTCAATGACACAGACGTGGATACTCCTTTCATACGTTGCGATCATAATGAAGGAACACATGTAAAGACAAAGTACGCTACTACTTAAGATGTACCCCTACTGTATGAACTATGTATATGTAACACGGGTCTTTTACAGTATGAAGTGTTTATTTGGAATGAATGTAAAGTGCCAAAATTCTGGAATGAAACTAAAGTGCTCAAAGCTTTTTTAAAAAATTATGAAATGAAACTGAAGTGCTAAAAGCATTTTTTAAAAATTATAAAATGAAACTGAAGTGCTAAAAGCTTTTTCAAAAAATATAGAGTGGGGGAACAGCGCCTACGCAATTGGTTCATGGGTCATGGGGGGAGCATTTCAGATGACGGCAGTTTGGTGATGGCACCAGGAGTACATGAGGCTGGCCAAAGGATTGTACAAGTCGCCGAGCGCCTCGAGCAGTACATTGGTGATGAGATGGGAGAATGATGAGCTAACACATGCCCTTGAAAACCCTGAGCACCCAGGACGGACACGAGGTATGGGCAAGCTGACGCCGTGGAAGTATGGTTTCGCTAAGGATGCACATACGTACAGGAGCCGGCATAGAAACAAAACAAGAGAATCACGTAAAGTGTACCAATTGGAACAAGAGCTCAGAGCAACCCAGGCAAGCATCGGCGACATAGTTGCGCAACAAGTACAAATTGCCCTCAGCAAGCTTCAAGGACTAGTTCCGAGCAATCAGCCGGACACCGTGATCAGTCCCTCCGCACGGCGAAGTAGCTGCGCGTCCACCGGGGCCCCTGAAGCGGACAACTTGCTAGCCCGTTATCCCGTGGATGACATAAGGGTTCGCCGCCAGTGTGAGCTACACGTTGATGCGCGTAACCTCTCCACCAAGGTGGCTTACGGCATGGCATATCCGGTGGAGCCGGGCCAGATGTTCCACTGCAACGAGATACCCCCGGGTTACTCAAAGGTCGCGGTGGAGGAGGTGCTGAGCGGATTTGAAGAACTTCACCTCGATATTACTGGAGGCGACGACGTGACCAAGCTTGGACAGGCCCTCCACAATATCATCCTTTGGCGCAAACGGTACATCATATTTCCACCGCTTGTGGACGCGTCATCTCCAACACGGCAACCCACGCCTCCTCCGCGTCACCGCCACGCAATGCCTCGCCAAGAAACACAAAGACGCCTCCTCCACCACCCGCTCCACGCAGAAGCCCTACTCCACCACCAGCATCTCAAACAAAAAAGAACCCCCCAAGGAAAACCACTCCTCCACCATCTCCTCCGAGGAAGAAGCTCAATAACAGAATTAAGGCTCCCCCACCTGCTCCCAAGAAGTCGGAGTCCAGCCGATCGACCAAGGTAAAGGAACCTCCAAAGAGGGCATATGATATGAATAAGGAGGAGAGTGACGCGTCACTAAAGCGTATGGCTGCACACTTCGCCAAAAAGAAGGTAGAGCCAAAGGTACCAACTGATGCAAAAGCGGCGGAACACTTCGCGACATGCCGTGCAAAGTCGCTACCTGTGCCATCCAACTATGAACGGACAATAATTAAGGCTACACAGAAAAATAAATGTGGTCAGGCGGCGGCGGCAAAGAAGAAGAAGAGAGACCAAGATCAGGAGGACCTCGAGAGGTTTATGAAGGAGGCAGGACTCAGTTCCACAGCTGCATCTCTTGGATTAGCAGATGATATCCCAATGGCAACAAAGGTCAGATGGCAATTTCAGTTGGGCCGGGAGCTGATTGACCCAAATGAGATAAAGGATCTGCCAACCAAGATGCGGCAATTTCACGAATGGTACATGACAGAGTCCGCTCAAGGAAGAACGATGTTCCCCCTCCGTATCAAAGAAGATGATTTTTATCGCGGGGACAACACCATATGGCTCGAATTTGACGACTTATAAAATATTTACCATGCCGACTCCATCAACGTGTCTCTCATGAGCTGCTGGTGCCTGTAAGTGTCAAGCTCATACCTTTACCGTGTGCTTCCTAGTACAATAAAATTGCAACTCTTAAACTTATACCTTTCTATGTAGAATGGAGATACAACGATGTAGAAAAGAGAATATCTTCAACGTGTGCTTCATCGACCCAGAGATTGTTAACGAGTTCATCTTTGGATACAACCGAAAGGATGTTGAAGATTACATTCTCGATGCATTCTTGGGACAGCACTACAAACCGTACATACTTCTGCCCTTCAACTTCGAGTACGTATATATACAACCTCTCGTTCTTATATTTTCCAAGGCATTTATAATACTACTAGCTAGTTACATATATGTTGCAATACATGAATAGGTTTCGCTGGATCCTTCTTTTCATCAAGCTTGATAGCAGCCAGATCATTGTTCAAGACTCAAAAAGGACTCCGGTTAAAAAATATCAATTTATCATTGACACCCTAAACAAGTATATAGCACATATATATACGATAGTTTTCCTTATTATATATTGAAATACCTTGCTAATTCCAACTCTGATAATTACCATTCATACTAACGCATCACACAGGGCATTCGCACGGTTTCGAAAGAAGCAACAAGGAGATTTCGAGAACGAATTTGATGTACAATTAAGCACTCGAGTACGTATTAAAGAATATTAATATGCCGTAACAGTTTTTCATCCCAATATTAATCGTGTTCTTTTCAAATTTCATCGCAGGTTCTACAACAGACGGGTGGAAACAACTTATGTGGCTATTATGTGTGCTACTATATGCAAAGTATTACCCACGGTGATGTGCCGACAACCAACGCCGAGGTAGTGTGCACATGTCAATTTTTTAGTACTTACACTTTAATAATTACATGTCCAGAGATTTATTTACCTCCCGCTTTGTCAGCCCAACATCGATGAGCAAGGCGTGATCCTGCCGCACCGGTTGCAAAGAATCCAAGAACAACTCATCGGCTTTATTGTCGATTTAGATTGTATCCACCAAAGACGAGTTCCACGCAAATGGTTGGAGAGATTGTCCTGAAATAAGGACAGGTGAACTGACATCAACGTCGACCAAGGGCACAAAGAGCGACGCACGCAAAAAATGAGCTCTAGATTCGCCCTTTTCTTCTTTGAAACTTGTAAAAGTTGCTTATTATTTCATGTGTTCATCAACTTGTTCATTTTTTAGTCTGTAATTATCTGAATGAATACTCATGACTAATATACATATATTTAAGTGTGTCAAAAAACTCATGAAGTTCTATTTATTTTAATTGTCAAAATCTATATCAAAAACCCCTCTGAAAACGTATTCTATATTGAATATAATCAAAACGCTACGCTGTCAGACTCTTCACAAGCGGTTGATAACTCCAACCGAGTGGTTGGTAACACCAACCGCTTTTGGAGAGAACCTCTCCACAAATGGTTGGTAACACCAACCGCTTGTGGAAATGTCGAACCACAAGCGGTTCGGGGAACCGCTTGTGATACCCGACGGGGTATCACTCCCGGTTGCTTACAAGCGGTTCTAAAACCGTTTCTGAAAGCGGTTTCGAACCGCTTGTGAATGCCCGATCCGCCGTAGTGAATACTACTCTCTCTATTGAAAAATATAAGCCATATTTTGACTTTATATAAAGATTAAGATGGTTGTGAAAAAAAAATTCATGTACGAGAGAAAATGACACATACCTTGCATTAATTTTGAAGTTCTTCAATATATATTCAGAGTGATACGTCAGGTGTATACAGAAAATGTACTCGACTATGTTTTCGTGAGCAAGATCTCAAGGTTTCAAACTCTGAAGAAAAAAAAAATCGGTCCATGAATCATGCACGCACAAATGATCATCACCATCTCGGCTTGATTGGAAGGAGAAAGGAATGATGCATAAGCAAATCCAGCATAGATTAGCAAAAGTTATTGATTTTTTGCCTGAAACTCTCATAATAACTGTAACAACCCCTATTTTTGCATAAATATAGAATTAAAAATCTAATGCGCATACAATATTAGTCCCATGATCAGTGGCTAATACGCACATTTTCAACGATTGGAATCACAACCATACAACAATTATCAAGCGGAAACTATTATATAAAGAAACCTTACAACTCAGAGCATATAACAGCAAAAGAAGCAAAGTCTTGTAGTGTGCCAATCCAACCCGTAGGCAACTGACAAGGAATAATCCCTAGAAAGATCATGTTGATGAAAATCCCGCAACCGGCGACGAAAGAAACCTTCGAAGCTTCGCTAACTTTTCCACCTAAAAACAACATATAAGTAAGGGTAAGTACTTTACGTACTCCGCAAGACTTTAGCAAAACCTATAATATATGCAGGTCATTTCAAAGGAAAGGCTTCTACAGTTAATTTTCATAAAGCGGAATTGAAATTTTAAATCAAATTGTCATTTGCAAACGGAATTTGTAACAGCAAGTTTGACTGATAAGAAATAAATAAAGCATAAGTAATACTCACAACCCTTCGCGAGCAACGAATAATCCAGATAATGAAATCCAACAATGTCGGCCCTTTGGCATAAAGTGACAGTTGCTAAACAGGTTTCAAACTAAAACCCATCTTTAGAAAATACCAAATCTAACATTGGAATGACTTCAACAAGTGTCCTTGACCGTGGACGCGGCTAATCGATTAGATTTACACTCTGCAGAAGTGTACAACTTTACCCACAAATCATGACCTTTTCTTTTTGCCACATGTTTTACGCACCTTTGGCGTGTGGCCAGAATATTCATGACGAAAACCTTTACATTACCTAGGTTAACTTTGCACCAGCACCGGGACGTTAAACCCATCATATGATGGAATAACTCAATGCATAGAAATATTGGAACTTCTCATAGTCATGGCGTACACCGTTGTATTGGCAAGTGTGGCTCCCAACACCTCAGTGAGGGCACCCCTTCGAGCAAACTTCAAAGGAGTGCTCATACTACTTCGGCCTACCAATGTGCAAAGTTAAACTAGATAACTTAATTGATTTAAGGTTGCCCCATCCCAACACTTGTGGTTGTACGGATTTTTTAGATCAATAGCGTCCCATTGCTCGGTCCTTACTATGACACGGGCGATACTTCACCCTACACGACGTGCATTTCCCTCTGCACAACCGGCTATTGCCAATAATCGCTCGCGTCAAACCCATAGTTTTGATTTTGGGGTTTTAAACAAAATACCAGTAACCAACAGTGTCATATCTAACATTTTCCATTTCTCAAGAAACAATTTTGACCTGATCATTTACATCGTTGGTTCTAAAGCATGGCTAAGCATGGTTAAAATGTAATCGCATATACCTATGATAACATTAAGTAATGTCTATCCTTAATCTATGGTTATCAAGGTTCACATGTCAGTATTTATCAAGGAGATTTCATGAAACAACAGGTATATCTACCAGTACCACAAAATAGCGAATTAAAGAAAAATAATCATGCATGAAACATTTTAATAAACACAATGCAAATTAAATACTGGGATCAATATGATCAAAGGGGGTGCTTGCCTTGCTTATTTATTTATTGCTTACAACGAGGTCGAGGTCACGGCTGATGGAGTCGATGATGGAGTTAATGACATCGGATTCTACACGTCGTTCAATCGGAAATATAACAAATAACAAACTTTAATAAGGGCAACAGAAAATAGACAGAACACCAAATAAAGGCTCATTGAAGAAAACAGGAATATTTTAGGGTTTGGATTGAATGATTTCAAGATCTCATGGTTTAGTTAATTATACATTCATATTGTTAATGGCTTTTATGTTGAGCGATGCACGATTTCCTTTATAGATTATCTATTCTTTTATAGATTACCTATTCTTGTTTTTATGAATTCAAGAGGCTAAAATTATGAATTCTTGTATTTATAACTTCGAATTCTAGATGCTAAAGTTATTTGGATTAATAGAACTAAGACATTAGTTCATTATGTTCCATGATATGAATGAATAGCACTTAACCTTTTTAATTGATTCTGCACCATAAGTGTTTTCAAATATACTAGATTTGTTAAGTTAGGTTACTGGATTTTATACTCATGGCTTAAGAAGGTTCTGATGGTACAAATATCTCAACTATAGATTTCTTCATTATTACAAAGTTTGCTTATTCATATTATGAAGTTCACAAATCATAATACTTTAGGTTATTTGGCTAATAGGATTTATATACAAAACATGATGAAATAAAATCATTTC
Organism: Otatea glauca; assembly: GCA_036346275.1. NCBI lineage: Eukaryota > Viridiplantae > Streptophyta > Magnoliopsida > Poales > Poaceae > Otatea > Otatea glauca. The sequence continues at coordinate 26,490,632 of CM070726.1, read as the reverse complement.
TTCAGAATAAGGTAGTATTTACTTTGAAGAACGTTCTTAAGCTGATTTCATATATTTTAGTGCTTAGACTAGACATTATATTCATTGTTGAAATAGCTTATATGATATTAAGGGTTACGCTATAAGGAACCAGATTAGAAAGGTGAAGTGTATGATTAACACTTAGGGTTATTGCACTAGCTGGATTCAGATGAACATCAAGTCGTAAATAAAATAATTTTCAAGAATATGATAGTCCATATACTAAAGAGCATTTCTAAACTGATCTTCATAGTATTTGCATTTAGACGAGATGTTTTATGAGCTACCGAAAAGGCTTAAGTGTTTCTAAAATATACACGATAAAGGTTCGGTTTCCGACTTAAGTTTGCGACCGCACCATATAAGATTATTTAACCATTTTTAGGGCATTAATAGGGTATGATCCTAAAAGTGTATTAAAACTGGCTTTGCATTATTTTGATTTTGGCCGCGATGGTTTATAAGCATATGAACATTTAAGGGCTTCATATACTTAATTCAAATTAACTCCTTTTTGCCAACGATTACGATCTTGTCTTTAAGAATATGCTAAGATTAGCTCTACCTATTCTGCTACTCAATTTATGAGGTTTTATACATATATTTTTTATTCTTAACTATATATATATATATATGTATATATATATGTGTATATATATATCACAGGATGGCATATTTCGGTTAAGAGACTCAAGCATAAGCTATAACCCCTTTTAATGACTTTGCTACATCATATAGTCTGATTATGTAATGTCTGATTTATTCATGACTCATGACTTCACTTTTTATTATATATACATATTCTTTTATACAGATAGAGCTTATGGTCTTCATGCCAATTAAGTTTTCGCACATGCAATTATTGTTATATTCAGAACACTTCAACAGCAGTAAATTAGTTTCTTGATCCATTCTGAACCATATGCATGCATTTACACATATGTGTAATACTGCTAGTCACTATACAATCTGTATATGCTTATAAATATATCTTCACCTTGTACATTAGGATCACATCTTATTCATGAGACAATTCAAATGAAGATCATTATTTAAATATTTTAACATATTTAGAAGTCCTACTGACATGCTAGTATACATAAATCATTTTTACTCATTTTATATTTCGTTCACTCAGATTATGCATTTTTGAATATTTAATGTATTGAAAATAATCTTTAACAGAAAATGATTCAAACAAAATGGAGACTTAATATTTTTATATATTTGAGTTGCTGGAAGCATAAGAATTTTATTAAAATTGGTTTCATTCAATTCTAAGTTCGTTTGCAATATTTTTATATGTAGCATATCTTTAGGCGTTTTATACAAATTTGAATTTCAAATTCACCCAGCGATCATTTTCAAAATATTATTGCATATTCTGAAGATAATTAATTTTATAGGAATATAGAAATTCGTTTCATTTCATTTGGAGTTATAATACAAAAGTTACAGATAGTTGAATCATTTCGGATATACAAAATTCTGGAAATCAGAAAATACGCTTTCGCATAGCGGAAAGCGTATTGTGCCATTTAATTTACTCTGCACTCAAATGAGTTTGACTGACCATGCGGGCCTACTCGCCAGCCACACCGAAGCAAAGGCTCGGCTAGGGCGCGCCGGCGACGACGCTCCAGCGGAGCTCCGGCGCGGGCGAGTGCAGAATGAGTATGAGCTGGCCATGGCGCACGAGATGGTAGGGCTATGCAACGACCCCCATTTTTACATACCTGTAAAAATGGAAATCTAATGTGCATTCCGTACTAGTCCCATGATCAGTAGCTAGTACGCAGATACACACCAATTGGAATCACAACCATACAATAAATATTATTAAGCGGAAACTATTATACAAAGAAAGACTTCGTAACTCAGAGATTTCAGCAGCAAAAGAAGCAAAGTCTTGTAGTGTGCCAATCCGAACCCGCAGGCAACTGACAAGGCGTAATCCTTAGAAAGATCGCAATGAAGGAAAATCCCGCAACCTGCGACGGAAAGGAAAACTTCGGAGCTTCGCTAACTTATCCACCTAAAAATAACATATAAGCAAGGGTGAGTACTTTCGTACTCCGCAAGACTTTAGCAAAACCTATAATATATGCAGGTCAATTCAAAGGAGGCTACTACAGTTAATTTGCATAAAGCAGAATTTGTATTGTAAAATCAAGTTATTTGTAAACGGAATTTGTAAAAGCAAGTTGACTGATATGAAATAAGTAAAACATAAGTAATACTCACAACCCTTCGTGAGCATCGAATAATCCAGAAATAGAATCCAACAATGTCGGTCCTTTGACATAAAGCAACAGCTGCTAAAACAAGATCAGACCAAACCCATTTTAGAAAATAACAAAACATTTAACTAGTGCAAGTTCACCAAGTTTTCCATGACCGAGGGGATGGCTAATCGATTAGATTTACACTCTACAGAGGTTTACAACTTTACCCACAAGTCATGACCTTTTCTTTTCGCCGCATGTTTCACGCACCTTTGGTGTGTGGCCAGAATGTTCATGACGAAAACCTTTACATTATCTAAGTTAACTTTGCACCAGCACCGGGACGATAAAACCCATGATATGATGGAAGAACTCAGAGGATAGAAATGTTGGAACTTCCCATAGACATGGCGTACACCGTTATATTGGTAAGTGTTTTTCCCAACACCTCGGTGTGGGCACTCCATAGAGCAAACCTCGAAAGGAGAGCCCGAACTACTTCGGCCAACCAACACTACGCCAAAACCTGCAATAGGTGACGGTCTATTTGTGGTGGTTTTTTCGAACCGCCACAAAGATAATTATCAGTGGCGGTTATATTTCAAAAATGGCGGGAAAAATATCAGTAGCGGTTCTATCCTCGAACCACCACTGATAATTAATTATCAGTGGCGGTTCGAGGATAGAACCGCCACTGATAACAAATACATTATCAGTGGCGGTTGGAGGCTAGAACCGTCACTGATAACTAGGTTATCGATGGCGGTGCTAGCCTCCAACCGCCATCGATAATGTATTTGTTATCGATGGCGGTTCTATCCTCGAACCGCCATCGATAATGAATTATCAGTGGCGGTTCGAGGATAGAACCGCCACAGATAATGTTATCAGTGGCGGTTTTAGTTAAAAACCGCTACTAATAATATTGCCTATAAATAGGTGGTCAGTAGCAGCACTGGTCTTCTTCTTCCCGAGAGCAAACCAAAACTTCTAAATTTCAGATTTCGTTTTCTCCAATTCTTGTGCTTGTACTTCCTCTAGTTGTTCCTTGGTGAGTTATTTTTTCTCCTCTCTTGATTTGTGTTAATCTTGTTGCAATTTAATTTTTAAACCAAGTTTAATTAGGATTTATATGTAGATGAGATGAAAAGTTTAGATTTTGTTTATTTTTATTTAGCTACCATTTTGTAGTTGATGAATTTATTTCCTAGCTAGGTTCATTAGATGATGTTGTGTTCCTTTTATAGATGATGAATTATGATTAAGCATATATTTAATATTAATTGCATTTTAAGTTAATTTGATACATGATGAATTTATTATCTAGCTCCTTTAGATGATAAGTAATTAGATTGGTTTTTTAATTACTATTAATTGGGTTCTATTAGTGTACGGACATATACATCTTGCATATATATGAATTTATTATCTAGCTCTTTTAGATGATAAGTAATTAGATTAGTTTTTAATTACTATTAATTTAGTTCCATTAGTGTACGGACATATACATCTTGCATATAATAAATTTATTTAATTAAGATTATTGGGTATTAATATAAATGAAATTTTAGTTAATTTGGTAGGTGGGTGCTCATCATTTTTAGATGATGAATTTATTATCTAGCTTCTTTACAGAAAAGTATTCAGATTAGTTTTTAATTACTATTAATTTGGTTCCATTAGTGCGGACATATATTAAATTTATTTAATTAAGATTATTGGATATTAATATATATGAAATTTTAGCTAATTTGGTAGGTGGATGCTCATCATTTTTAGATGATGAATTTATTATCTAGCTCATTTAGATGATAAGTAATTAGATTAGTTTTTAATCAATTTTTATATGTTAATTAATTTTAGATGGACCTGAGATGGATGTACAATGCGAACCATTACAGTAGAGATTACATCGATGGGGTATCTGCTTTTCTAGAGTCACTGAGAGAACAAGTTGCACAAGAAGACGGAGTACATACATTGTCCATGCATTGATTGCAAGAATGAGAAAATGATTTGGACATAAAGAGCACATCCACTTGCACTTGATTCAAGAGGTTTTGTACTTGGCTATACACGTTGGACAAGTCACGGTGAAGAGGAAAACATACATGAAGGTGATAACGTATTGGATGATGGAGAAGGCATTATGGCAGCTGACATCAGTTATGGATTTGATGAGGATAGGTTGGACATTGATGACGATAATAATCTTGCTCAGATGTTGCGCGATGCAGAAGGGAACTACACTAGTTAGAGAGAGTTTAATCAATTCAAGTGTTTGTTGGACGACTCGGACACACCTTTGTTCCCGGGTTGCAAGGAGGAATACACAAAGTTGCACACCGTGCTTTCACTTCTAAAATTGAAGGCAAGCAATGGTTGGTCCGATAAAAGTTTCAGGGCGCTATTACAACTCTTAGTGGACATACTTCCAGATGGAAACGTATTGCCGATAACCACTTATTTAGCTAAGAAGGTTGTATGTCCATTGGGATTGGAAGTAGAAAGAATACATGCATGTCCAAATGATTGTATACTCTATCGCAAAGAGTATACTGACATGCATGTATGTCCGTGTGCAAATCATCACGATACAAGCGTAAAGGCCATGACAATGAGGGCACCGTGGTGAAGAAAGGCTCCGCTAAAGTGGTGTGGTATTTACCGTAATACCTCGGTTGAAGCGTTTATTTGAAACAAAAGCATGCCCAATCGATGCGATGGCACTCGTAAGAGCGTAAAAGGATGGGAAGTCGAGACACCTGCCGATTCGCGCCAAAGGAGAACCATCGATAGGCTCTTTAGGATGGACTTCGAATGAACCGAGGAATGTAAGGTTTGGGTTGAGTACGGATGGAATGAATCCTTTCGGTAACATGAGTAGTATTCATAGCACTTGGCCCAGTAACTCTCTGATCTACAACCTTCCTCCTTGGTTGTGTATGAAACGAAAGTACATTATGATGTCGCCGCTATCCAAGGGCCGAGACAACCTGGCAATGATATTGATGTATACCTACAACCATTGGTGGAAGATCTTGTAATATTGTGGAACGAAGGTGTGCAGTGTATGGGATGAGTACAAGCGAGAGTACTTCATCCTACGGCATTGTTGTTTTGCACCATCAATGATTTCCCCCTCGTAACCTATCCGGTCGCATTACTATAAAGGGGCCAAAGCATGCCCCAGTGCATGGATGAAACCGCTAGTGTGTGGCTCAATAACTCGAGGAAAACCGTGTACATGCATCACCGTAGGTTCCTTCGCAGAATCACCCCTACCGCAATATGAAAAAACAATTGACGGGACAAAAGAGGATGGTATAGCCCCAAGGCCTCGTCGTGGGAAAAGTTATATGATATGGTTAAGGATATTAATGTCGTACTTGGAAAGGGAGATAGTAATAATACATCGAGGTCTCGCATCGAGAAGACCACATGGAAGAAGAGATCGATATTTTGGAACTTGCCCTATTGGAAGGACTTAGAAGTTCGACATCGCATAGACGCTCATGCACGAGAGAAAATGTATGTGATAGCTTGATTGGTCTTTTCTTGAACATTCCTAGCAAAACTAAGAACGGACTAAAGGCACGAAGGGACTCGGAAGATATGAAAATCGAGCTGAGCTACATCCTCGTGACACCGGAAAGGGAGACTTTACCTTCCCGACTTGCTACACTCTTTCAAGAAAGAGAGAATGAACTTTGCAAATGCTTGCATGGTGTGAAAGTTCCGTCCTAAGCATTCGCAAGCATCAAGAAACCGTATCGATGAAAGATTTGAAGTTAATCGCATGAAGTCTCATGATTGTCATGTGATGATGACACAAATGCTTCCTATTGCAATTAGAGGTATTTTGCCCGAAAAGGTCCGAGAGGCAATCATGAGGTTGTGTTTCTTCTTCAACACGATTTCACGTAAGGTCATCGATCCCATCGGACTTTCTCAATCGCAGAATGATGTGGTCAAGACACTATGCCGCCTAGAGATGTATTTCCTCCATCATTTTTCGATATAATGGTTCATCTCGTTGTTCACCTTGTGAATGAGATAAATGTATGTGGCCCCGTATTCTCGCATCGATGTACCTGCTCAAAGGTACATGGGTATCTGAAGAAGTATGTACGCAATCGATCTCGTACGAGGGTCTGCATTGTGGAAGGTTATGCAACCGAGGAGGTTATCGAGTTTTGCGTGGATTACATGGAGGGGTGGAACCGGTAGGAGTGCTCAGATCTCGACATGAGGGTAGGTCAGCCGGGAAAGGGACGATTGGAAGGAAATCAACAAATTCTTACGATCATGGATTATTCGAAAAGCTCATTTCACGGCTTTGCAACAAATCATTGAGGTGTCCTCGATATGGACATGCACAAGGATAAGCTACGAGAGGAAAATCGTGGACGATCGAGGTTTGGGTAAAAAGAGCATAACCGCTTGTTCAATCATTGGTTCAAAGAGCATATGACTGGAAAGAAACGAGTGTCATGTTGAGGTGGTCGCAAAAGGGCCATCAGTACAATCTTGACATGGCAAGGATACGACATAAATGGATATACCTTTTACACGAGATCTCGTGATAGCAAAAGCACTTACCAAAATAGTGGTGTTCGATAGATGCCTATGACAACACAGCAAGAAGAAAAGTAGCTTCTATGGGTTCATAAAGAGATTTGGGAGCTCGACTCATCGTATTTTTAAGATCCCAATGTTTCGTGTTGTTGGGTACAACTCCCAAAGGGTGTCAAGGTGGACAAGCACGGCTTCACTACTTTGGACATCGAACATGTCGGATCTGAGAGATGAATCATTCGATTTCTTGCGCAAGTAGCACAAGTCTTCTATGTAATCGACCCTACAGATAAGAAGCGCCATGTAGTTCTTCAGAGAAAAGAAGGATCGCGGAGTTGAGAATGTCGTGGATGAGGAAGAGTACAACCAGCTTGATGAGTTGCCTCCTTTCGTAGATGGCAACATCGGGCTCGAGGAAGAAACCACTCAGAAGCTACCTATCATCGCGACGATCATGATGAAGGGCAAATTGTGAAAGAAAATAATTAGCTATATACGAGTAATGGCAAAATATCGAGGCGGAGCCACTCCAGGCGAGGCGAGCGCCTTCCGGATTCGCCGGCGATGACCAGCCGCACAAGTCTTCTTCTATGTAATAAACCCTAATGATGACCATCGTTGAAGATAATCTTGTGCATGGTAGTTTAAAGTCTGTTTTGGTTTTGTTTCCTAGCTATGTGCTAGTTTTTCCGGTCTTTGAGTCAGTTTTGGACTTTGCTAGTTTTGATGATTGTTTCATTATCGAAGAGTATTTGTTTGTTTTGCTTGGGATGACAAAATAGTGTTCTATCCGTTGAAAGTTTGGAGAGTTTGTTGAGTCCATCGGTGAAAGGAGTCCGGATTCTTTCACGTAAACCGCTTATGTATTTGCTTTACAAGTATTAGACAAAATCGTAAAACGCTGTAATTGCGCAAAGACTAAAACTAGATCTTCAACTCAGCCGCTATTCGACAATACAACAGATAAGATTCGTAAACAAATTTCGTGGTATAGAGGCACATCGCTGGCGGTTCTTCAAAAGAACCGCCATCGATAACATTATCTCGTGGCGGTTCAGATAAAGAACCGCCATCGATATATTATCTCGTGGCGGTTCAAATAAAGAACCGCCACGATAATATATTATCGCTGGCGTTCTTAAAAAGAACCGCCATCGATACGCTTATCTCAGAAGGTTCGTAAAGAACCGCCACAGATAATATATTATCGCGGGCGGTTCTTAAAAGAACCGCCATCGATCTGAGTTATCTGGTGGCGGTTCGTATAAAGAACCGCTACAGATAATATATGTATCTGTGGCGGTTTGTACAAAGAACCGCCACTGATAAATTATCTGTGGTGGTTCGTATAAAGAACCGCCACAGATAACTGTATCAGTGGCGGTTCTTTTTTAGAACCGCCACTGATAATGCCCCGTCTATAAATAATAGATACCGCCGCTTCTAACTCACCCTAAACCCTTAAACTCCCGCCCTTCTCCCGCGCGCAAACCCTTAAACTCCCGCGCTCGACGCCTTCCCCGCGACGCCGCTTCGCCCGCGCCGCGCCGACGCCGCCTCTCGACGCCGCCGCCCCGCGATGACGCCGCCCTCGACGACGCCGCCCGTCGACGCCGCCCTCGCCGACGACGCCACACAGCCTTACGCCGCCACGGTCGCCGCCCAGCGCGCTTGCCCGACGCCGCGTAAGTGCACAAATAGTAGCTATCACAGCTTGGTGAAATGTATGCTTGATGTCGTGCTCACTCGAAAATGTCAAAACATAATGTAAAATAAATGAATTTGTCTATCGTGTTTCCATTGAGAAGTAGAAAATATGATAATTGATTAATTTGTAGTTGTGTAATATATATGATTAATATATAGTTGCATACCGCAGATTATCGTGATCTCCACGAGTAGACCCTGCATGATACTTTTTTATCTATAGTATGTTTTGGATACAATAATAGCACTGCTCAAAAAAGTATTAGAACCACATTTAATGTGTAATACAAGAATAGTACTGCAGATTTGCAGAATTAAGCCGAGCCAGAAATGTTTGAAAATAAATTTGGGAAGAAAAATCGATGTCGAGACAATTTATGCTCTTTACTGAAAATGTGTATCGATATAATCTGCAAATTCCTTTGATAAACATTTCTCAATATTGAGCAAGGCGGGTGTAATGTAACCATAGAATAAAACTTTTCAAAGAAATGGTCAAGAGAAAAATAGTATGCTAATTAGTATATCACCTAATATGATTGCAGTCTCATATGGTAGGATGCCCCATTTTTCTTTATGTACTGATTCCGCTGCCTTGCTTCCTCGACCAACCAAGAAACGCTTGTGACAGTTTGAAATGATCGCAACATCCGATTAGGCTAGGCTAACTATGGAAAACTTGATTTCCAAAAATTTCAAAGAATGGGAAAATAATGACCACCCAGGGTTTTAGGGGGACTGGGAGTAAAGGATCTGCATAGGTTTGGTCGGGCAATCCGCATACATTGGCTTTAGTTCAAAACAGAGAATGCATTATTTGATTTGACCCCTTATGCTACAGATATATTATTTTCATCCGCTGGTCATTGATTATTTATTGTTTCTTTCTATAAATTCGAACTTCTATCGCACTTCTTTTCTCGAGTATCTCCTTTTCTTAGCAAAGGGTTGATTTCATTTTGGCAATGTGCACATGGAAGAGTTGAGTGGTTTTCGTTCCTTGAAGTTGCCAAAGAGTTGTATAAAACCTTCAAGTGATTAGTAAGTAGATAGAATATTAACTATTTTGTGTTATCTCCAAGTCTTCTATGCCCAAAGATCCGCTTTTATCTCTCTTGTATGTGACAGCTTTTATAAAATGATTATACTAATAAATCTTACATTTGAACTAGTGATGTCAACTGAAACAACAATGTACATAAATACTGGCCTAGCGCTGCCTGAGGCTAGCCACAAATGCCATTTTTTTATTTTCATGTGTGGGATTATCAGCGGCGGTTTTAGCCAAAAACCGCTACTGACGTAATATCAGTGACGGTTCTATCAGAAAAACCGCCACTGATAATAGTCCTATCAGTGGCGGTTTTATATACAACCGCCACTGATAGTTTTATCAGTGGCAGTTCGAGCCAAAAACCGCCACTAATCATCCAAGTATCTGTGGCGGTTTTTGGGATAGAACCGCTACTGATATTTGAGTATCAGTGGCGGTTCTATTAAAAAAACGCCACTGATAGGACTATTATTAGTGGCGGTTTTGGCTCGAACCGCCATCGATACCGAATATCGCTGGTGTTTAGCCAAAACCGCCACGATAGTATTATTTGTGGCGGTTCTAGAACCGCCATCGATAATCCTCGATTATCAGTGGCACTAAATCTGTGACGGTTCAAAAACCGCTACTGATGGCAGTTATGAACCGCCACTGATGGCCTTTTTCAAGGTAGTGCAATGTGCAAAGTAAACTAGATAACTTAATTGGTTTAAGGTTGTCCCATACCAACACTTGTGGTTGTACGGATTATCTTGGATCATACAACACTAAGTTCGGTCCTTAATCCGACACAGGCGATACTCCACCCTACACTACGTGCAAATCCCTCTGCACCTCCGGCTATTGCCAATAATCGCCCGCATCAAAACCATAGTTTTATTTTTGGTTTTTTTAATCAGAATACCCATAACCAACAGCTTCATTTCCAACATTTTCCATTTCTCAACAAACAAATTTTGATCTTATCATCCACTACATGATTCTAAAGCATGGCTATGCATGGATAAAATGTAATCGCATATACCCATGATGACATTAAGTAATTGTCTAAGCTCAATCTATGGTTATCAAGGTTCACATATTCATACTTATCAAGGAAGTTTCATGAGACAACAGGTATAACTACCAACACCACAAAATAGCGAATTTACGGAAAGTAAACGCATGCATGAAATATTTTAATAAACACGATGCAGATTAAATACTGGGATCAAGATAATCAAAGGGAGGTGCTTTCCTTGCTTATTTATTGCTTATGACGAAGACGAGGATGCAGCTGACGGAGGCAACGACGGAGGAAGGGACGGAGAAAGGGACGTCAGATTCTACACGTCGATCAATTGGAAATATAGCAAAAATCCAACTTTAATAAGGGCAAAAATAAAATAGACATAAAATCAAGTAAAGATTCACTGCAGAAAACAGGAATGATTTAGGGTTTGGATTATATGATTTCAAGATCTCATGATTTAGATAATTATACACTCATGCAGTTAATGACTTTTTTTATGAACAAAACAAGGTTTCTTCTATAGGTTATCTAACCTTGACTTACGAATTCAAGAGGTTAAAATTATGAATTCTTACTTTTATAACTTCGAATTATAGATGCTAAAATTATTTGGATTAAAACAAGTAAAACACAAATTAAAGGGGTTATGCGAATAACACTTAATTCTTTAAGTGATTTGCATAAAAAGCGATTTTGAATAAGTTAGATCTGTTAAGCTAGGTTACTGGATTTATTTATGGTTTTTAAGAAGGTTCTGGTGATACAAATATATTAACTACGAACTTCTTCGTTATTACAAGGTTCACTTATTCATATTATGTTCATTAATCATAAAACTTAGGGTTATTGGGCTAAAAGGATTTATATGCAAAACATGATGAAACAAGATTATTTCTTCGGAAAAGGATAGAATATACTTTGAAAAACATTCCTAAGCTAATTTCATACATTTTAATGTTTAGACGAGACATTACATTCATTGTTGAAAAAGCTTATATGGTATTAAGGGTTACAATGACCATAATACTTAAGGGTATTCAACTAGCAGGATTTAGTTGAAAAGTAAGTTGTAAATAAAATATTTTTCTAGATCATGGTAGTACATATTCTAAATATCATTTCTAAACTGATCTTCATAACATTTGCATTTAGACGAGATATTCTACGGGCTGTTGAAAATGCTTCAGTGTTTCTATAACTACACAACAAAGGTTTAGTTTTTGATATAAGTTCGCGACTGCACCTTATAAGATTATCTACCCAATTTTTTAGGCACAAATAGAGGATGACCCTAGAATTGTTTTAAAACTAATTCCGCGATATTTGGCTTCTATTCGATACGTTTTCCATATAAGTGATCATTAGGGCAAGGACTTTATTCAACTTTGCACAAACATAAGATATTTTTGTATAATCATCAAGAGAATTATTTTTCAAGGTTATAGGATTTGGTTTTGTCAAAGTTGAAGTTAGTTTGAGAAAGTTATGACTATTCGGACAATACAATTATTAATATTTCGACTACTAAACATTTACTGTTTTCAATGGTAAACCTTAAATATTATTATACATCTGGGATACTTGTGATGCTAGGAGTATAACAAAACTAAGTTTTCCATGAGTTGAGTTCATTTAATCTATGTTCTAACTATTTAATCTTCTATGCATATATATACATTTGCACTTAGGTTATTTTATATTTTTCAAGATAGTTCAAACCAAGTTCACTTCTTAATTATTTTAGAAAATTCAGGTATTCTAATGTCACACTAGTATTTGAAAATCAATTTTACTTATTTCATATTTCTTTTATATAAGTTATGTACATTTGAGCTTTTAGTGTATTGAATGTATCCTTTATTAGAAAGTAGTTCAAACATAAATGAATTTAAATATTTTTATATATTTGAACTTTTGGAAGCGTAAGGATTTCACTAAAATTTCTTTCATTCAATTCTAAGCTTATTTGCAGAATTTTTATATAAAGCATCTCTTTTGGCCTTTTATTCAAATTTATCCAATGATCATTTTCAAAATTTTATTGCATATTATGGAAGAACTTGATTTTATATGAATTTATAAATTTATTTCACTAATTTTCGAGTTATAATGCAAAATCTACAAGCATTTGAATTATTTCGGGCAATGAAATTCTAAAGAAAATGAAAAAAATACGCTTCTCCTATTGCAAAGGCGTCTTTACCGGATGAACTGGAGGATTTTGCGCTGGCTGACAGAACGGGCCCACCGTGCAGTGAGAGCAAACAGGGGAGGTGGCTAGGGCATCACGCCGATGGCGAAGGCACAGCAGAGGGGCTCGGCCGAGGGCACGATGAGCACCAGCTCACTGACGCGCGTCTACCAGAGGGTCTCATCGTCACCGTTGATGGCCATAGCGGCGCGCCACCAGAGACCTGCGACGGAGGAAGGGGCAGCTCACCGGGAAAGACTATGGGTTAGGCTAGGCTTGAATGGGTAACAGCTTGAGCATCAGTGAATCCTAGAGATTCCATTTTACCTGAAAATGTGCTCGGAGAAGATCCAGAGATGGCTGCCCACTGGCGCCGGAGCTGAAGAAGAAGTGCGGCAGTGAGAATGCATTGTAGGCGAGGAAGGATGAAATTACGGCGTGATCAGTAAACTAGGGTGCCAGATGAAGCTCTAGAATGGATTGATCCAAGTGGATGTTACCGGATTGGCTCAATTTGGTGTTTTCACTCTTTCGGGTTTCCGACGAAAATGTCGTGGAAAAGGGGTTTCAAGCTTAGGCGTTTGGTCCAGGGAGTAGCTAAGGAAAAGGGAGCCTCAATGCAATGTTCAGCTGGTATTTATAGCCGGGAGAAGTCACTCTCTCCAGTGTTTGAATGCACGAGCTGGGCTTCCGGCGGTTCTGTGCACTCTCGGTGAAGTGGCGCAAAGTGTCTCACACCAGCAAGGAGGCGATGTGAGGTGGTCAGAGTATGGCGTGGGAAAACCGAGGATGAACGTGGCGCCAAATGGTTGTGTGGGTGGCATGGTGTGGTGAATCGGCGAAGGCTCGGCTAAGCTGGGGTAGGCATGCGCGAGAAGAAGAGAGGGAAAAAGGAAGTGGCGGCTGACGAGCGAGACCGAGGCCACCAGGCAGCGATCGAGAGCTTTTCCACTATGCACCAGCGAACGGGGTTGAAACAGTTGAGGGCCCACTTGTCTGTGAGAGAGGGTGAGGCAAAGAGATAGGCATGGCCGGGACAAGCTAGTACAGGCATTAAAATACCAATCAATTCATTGTCAAATTTTGTTAAACTTTTTGATCAACATCTCCTAGTAGTCTTTATCTTCCAGTAAAATTTTTAGACTATCCTATAATGAATTAATTAAAATTCTAACACTCTGCATCAGCCAGAATTTTCATTTCGGGTTTTTATTTATTTAAAGGCACCAACGATAGTATTTATTTTGGAAACTTTTATAAAGAGTTCTATTAAGGTTAAGGATGTCTCTATAAAAATTTCAAGGCAAAATATTGTATAATTATTTTATAAAAATTCTGACATGATAATTTTCAGATTTGCAAAGCCTTGGTTTTTGAATTTTTAGAAGGTATTATTGACATGATAAATTCCTAAAATTTTACCAGATGTATATTCTGCTCTGAGGGTGTCATGGTAATTTTTATAGCTCTAGATAAGTTTTGAATATTTTAAATTAGTTTGACCTACACTGTTTCTAGTCAAAAGAGATGTCACTCATTTTATTTATTTACTTTTCTGTGTATAAAATTTTTACTTGTTGACTTTAATGACT